>CM034157.1:17669282-18982461 GCA_019776745.2 Taxus chinensis
AGGTATAAAATTCCTGCCTTCCCGCTGCCTCTAATTTTCCCATCGCAGCTTAAGTGATTTTGACCTCATGGAAAAAATAAGAAATTTCGGCTTGCCTGCCACTACCAAAAATCCCATTGTAGTTTACACTCATTAATTCCAAAAAATGCGACTTGCCTGGGAGAGACTTTTTGTGCATGACTTCATCTTTTTTGGTCAGAAGTTTGCATTTTGAGGCCGATTCCTTCTGGTGCTGCATTAATAAGATGATCTCCAGATACTTCAGGAAATTAAACAGACTATACTAGACAAGGAATAGACCTAGAGAAATTTCACAGAGAAACCATGTAGAAAACCAGAGAAAAACGTAAAAGAAATAAATAAAAGTGAAAAGTGTTGCTAGAAGTTGCAGACAATGCCCTAAATTCATTCCTGGTAAAATCTATTGAGATGAGTGAATACTGGCATGCAAAACTTCAACAGGATTTAATCGAAGCACAATTTACTTCAAATGGGGCATTATTTATTCAATAAATAATTACATAAAAATTTCCCACATAAAAATGTAATGTCCCCTTTTTCTGCGCCAAAGGCCTAAGAGCCAGGTCGAGTCCAAGCCGTGGTCAGACCCAAGGGGCTGTGGATGTTGGGAGCTAGTGGGAAGGGGCCACGTGGTTCTAATATTCTAATCTTGCGTTGAGGGTCACTTTTGGACCATGGCGACTTAAAGGGGAAAAGTACCTTAAGTTACTTTTATTTTTATTGGCCTCTCCATGGAATGAAATGTGTCTAGGGTCTGTTGGGGCTCTTTTGCCTTTGCGAAGTATATAAGGAGTTGGGGGAGAAAGGAAAGAAATTTTTGCATACATTTTATTGACCCTTCACGTGCAATTGTTGTTTGTGTATCTACAACTTGTGGATTCTTGTTGGAGGAAATACCAATATTTGAATAAGGGTTTCAAAGATAATATGTCATTTCCATATTATTGCATGATGAAGATTGGTAGCAAGCCCAAGCGAGATCATCATATGTTGGTACCTGAATTACAAAAGAACTCATTTGAAGAAGAAGAAGCTTCTAGAGAAAAAGGTATGATTTCCATTGAGAAAAATAATTGCATTAGTGAAACTTTGCTTGTTAGAGAAATTATTCCATCTCAGGAGAAGAAATTTGTATATGCAAGTAAAGAGGATGTAATGGAAACTCTAAAATTGTGTGAGGAATGGAATAACATAGCTAGATTTGCTAGATTGATAGCCACCCAAGCAAGACAACACCTACAAGATTTCAAGGAAAAGATGTGGGCAAATGATCCTGCTATAATTTCCAAACCAGCAACTTTTGATCAGCTTTCAGATACTTTCAATGGGCACTCAAGCAACAATGTTGGGGGCAACTCAACATATGTCTATCTTGAACACACGGAGGACATTGATGGCATTGAAAGGTATGAACAAACATGGCTGGTTGGTGGAAAAATTGAAAAAGATATTTCAATCCAAAAGGTACCTATCAATCCTCCAAAGAATAAGTCATTATCATATGGGGTGGATTTACCAAGCAGTAATGAGCATAAATTTGTGAAAGGTGTTGATTCTTGTTCCACTTATTCTCCATCTAAAATCATGAATCACAATAGGGATGGTGTTGTTTTGGAGGTTTCTAAATCAGCAATAGAAGGTGAACCTTTTGATGATATTCTTTATAAGGAGGTTAGTAGTAGCATGGATTTATTTCATCATCTTCATCCTATATCATTACAACAGTTTTATCATGATGGTATTCAACCTATTGTCGATAAGAATGCTAAGAATTTGGTGCATCAAAGTCAAGTCATCATGAAGACAAAGAGTGATAATCTTCTTTATGAGGAGATACAAGAGAAGCAAAGATGGCAGACCTTACATGATACAAGGGTTCATGGGCATTATAAGGTATGGGATCCTGGTAATATGTTGCAATTATCCAAAACTATCAATTCTGATTTTGAAAACTTTGTGACTGATTTCATAAGCAAAAGAAGGAATTCAAATGTGTCTTTTGGGATTACAAGTGTTGGCAAGCATGATTTCTTCATTGGAGACTCCGGTGCAAGAAGGGAGAGTAACTCTCAAGTATAACAAAGTCATAAAGAGAGGAGAAAATGCTTTATTAATAGAGCCCATGACTGATTTTTATACCAGCTACATGGTGGAACCCTTGGAAGGGTTAGTGGGGGCATTTGGTCCTCAAAGTGCTCAAAGAATCAAGGTGCAATTTGCTGTTAAAAAAGAAGAGTTGAATTCAAGGTGCATTCATGACTTTAGCATCCTAAGGTATGAGAATGGTTACCATTTTCCTAGCTTGTTGAGTTCTCCTATGTTGTTGCCATGTTTCTATTATTTGGGACAACATTTATATGCTTGGATGATTGAGGAAGACTATTTCATAATCACGTCTCAAGGTATGCTAGATGGGATAAACACATCCTCCATTCACATTGCTCTTGATTAAGCTAATAAGCATATGTTGGCAAAGAAAATAATGCAGGAGCCCATGATATTGAAAGGACATGAGGTATGTGGTATATTTATTGTGGTTGAATTTGCTAGAGGTAAGACTATTTTTGGGATGCAATGGTTGCATGATGTTAAGGAAGACGATGATGCATGTGTTGAAAAATCAAAGGAGAATGAAGATGTTGATCCTATATCAGAAATTTTGAGTTGCAAAGGTATGATGAGCAGCCCCAATTATGCTATTTCAGATGTGTTGTCTTCTCTCATGATGAGAATCAATGGGTACAATAAAAGGTATGAAGTTCCTTATGATAAAGTTTATGGATGCATGAGTTCTAATGTTGATTTCCCTTTCTCTTGCATTTACGATGAAATGAAAATATGGGGAAAGAGAATAAAGTATGATGAGGGAGCAGCCATGTGTATTCCCAACATAGAAGGAATTGATGAGTTATGTCCATGGAAAGACATGTCTTGCACAAAGAAGGTAACTCATTTCTTTATTGTCATTAAGAGATGTGAAGTACTTGAATGTGTTTGTACATTTGGGTTATTTGAAGTTGGAATCATTCATTGGACATATTGGCTTCCATCTTTTGGGAAATTTGCATTCATCCCTCATGTGGATAAACTGAAATTTTTCAAGGAAAACAAAGAAATCAGATTTCATGGTATACAAGGGCAGATTGCAAAAGATGTGATTGGTGAAGAAAGAAGCATGTCGTTGCAGCGATTGAATTGTGAAGGAACTCATCGTCTTGTGGATCATGGTGACATCACAAGGTATGAGACAAGTGGGATATTTGATGACTCCTATTCTGACGGATTGTTTGCTGCAGACACAGAGCACACCATGATGACTTATGTGGAGAGTGAGTTAGATGATGTTGAATTGGGGAGTGAGTTAGATATGATGGAGACTTTGACTCTAGATGGGGTGAGTGGAGTCATGGATGTTGGTGTAAACCAATAGTGTTGCACATGAGGCAGTTATAGAGATTGGGATTACAGGCTCTGACCATCTGAGTTTATCATTATGTTGGTTATCTGAGGTTTTGGTAGACTGGAGATCTCATTTGCTTGTTGAGTACTCCAAGAACCGACACACTTGTGAGATTCTGGATGGTCACATATAGGATGACAACTACAGATTGGAGGATGAGATGATCTTCTATCAGGGAAGATTGTACCTTGTGTCAGATTCATGGTTGAGGATGGAGATATTGCGACATGTGCATTGTTCTTCCATGACTAGGCACTTGAGCTTCGATGAGACCTATAGGTTCATGTCAGAGAGGTTCATATGGCATAGGTTGAGTGAGGATATCCTCAACTGTATACAGGCATGTACGGTTTGTCACTATGACAAGTCAGAGCTTATGGGTTCATCATTTTTTGAGTCGACATGGGATAACACACCTATGTATTTTACTGCTTCTATGCCTGACGAGCACTTCACCCACGTGCTAGTCAGTGGAGAGATGAAATTGACTCATGGTTATTCGGTAGGTTCACATTTAGCGTAGGAGGTGGACTATGTGGAGCTGATATTTCCGGTTGACTATCTACTGGAGTCTTGGGACTTTTCCCCCACGGGACACCTTGAGATACATTATGAGGAGCCTTGCTCTCACATGAGTGCAGGTCATGTGGGAGAGTTAACACCATTTGTGTGTATACAGGTTGTTTCACAAGTTGATCCAGGGGATTCTATAGGATTTAGAGTGGACTTTCATACCCAGGAGTTGATTGGAGAGGCAGTGAGTGATCACATGATGACAACCTTGCATTGGCAGGAATTGGACAAATTGGCAATTTCGGTGTGGGTACCAGTGGAGAGTCGGTTTGGGTATCATTCTACTTCACGGACAACATTGTTCTTGATACCATATGGAGGTCATGATGACTACATGGGGTTTCTTGGTTACTTTGGATTACACCGATCCTTGGTTGATGGCAAGGTGAGGTGGAGAAACTTACGATGCGCGGTATTCAACTTCTTTATCAGGACATGATAATGCTTGGGGTCAAGCATTTCTCGGGAAGGGAGGAATGTAATGTCCCCTTTTCTTGCGCCAAAGGCCTAAGGGCCAAGTTGAGTCCAAACCGTGGTCAGACCCAAGGGGCTGTGGATGCTGGGAGCTATTGGGAAGGGGCCAATGTGGTTCTAATATTCTAATTTTGCATTGAGGGTCACTTTTGGACCATGACGACTTAAAGGGGAAAAGTAACTTAAGTTACTTTTATTTTTATTGGCCCCTCCATGGAATGAAATGTGTCTAGGGTCTGTTGGGGCTCTTTTTCCTTGGAGAAGTATATAAGGAGCTGGGGGAGAAAGGAAAGAAAATTTTTGGCATACATTTTACTGACCCTTCACATGCAACTGCTTGTTTGCGCATCTACAACTTGTGGAGTCAAATCCCACAGGGACCCTAGCTTCGGTGGTGAGAGACTCGCCCCTAGCTAGCAGGGCATTCTTCGGTAGTGAGAGATCTACCCTAGTCTGTCATTTTTGGAGCCGCTTTCAGGGCTGTGTTACCGAGATATTATTAGAGGGTTCAGAGGAAGGGTTTTGAGGATTTTTGGGGGCATTTGGGGAGGATAATCAGAGGGCTTCTAGATTAGACTTACAATAGCCATTTGGGCTGGGCTTAGCATCACTTTGAAGGCGCCTCCATTAGTTTCCAACCCCTTTCCAAGCGAGGTGACTTGCAGCCTTATTTGGAGGGTTTTACAGTTGGTCCCCTTCAGATCTAAAGGTTGAAATGTCATTTCCTATACCTGTTAATGTTATTTCCAAAGACCCTTAATTTTTGCTCTTGTATTTGGAGAGTTACGAACTTCTGAAGTTTTCCAGCTGTCTAGGGCATGCTGTGCTTTTTTTGGCAGCATTTAATTTCTGTAAAATTCCAAAAATAGTTTTCTAATGTGCTTTATAATAATATCAAGCTCCCTTTAAATTTTCAAGTAATTCGAGTGGATATTTTGGGAGATTTTAATTTTCTTTAGTCCGTTGTCCTTATTGTAAAAATCTGTAAAAATCAATATTTTATTTGGCTGCAAATTTTCAATATTTTGTGCATTTTTAAGTAGTATCCCATAAGGGATAGTGCTTGATGATCTAGTACCATAAAAACGGGATGATGGGGATTTGGATACTCCCAAGGCGATTTTGGTACCACCTCTTCCTATAAATGATGAGGAGAGAGATATGGGTATGTATGAGTATGGGGACATGGTTATGATAGATGATGCTGGTGTGATTGTAGGTTATACGGCATGGTGGACTGAGGCATATGCCGAGGGGGAGAAAACTCATCTATTTTGGAGAGGTAAGAGGGCACGAGCTCGAGTAGAGGAGGCACATCAGGTAGTTGATGTTAGTGATGAGGAGGATGGAGACAGGGTAACCTTGGAGGCCACTATCACACAATTGGCACATGAAAATACACCAGTGGATATAAAGAGAGATAGTTTGAGGGTGGAGTGGGATGGTTTGATTAGAGAGAGGGCTAGTTTGATCGCGGAGAGTGATGGACTTATAGTTGAGCGTGGTAATTTGAGGTAGTAGCTATCATAGGCCGAGACTAATCAGGATAGATATAGAAAACATCAAGATACTTTTAGACGATCCCTTAAGATCACATGGTCGTAAGTGTCATGTGCCAAGTTAGCGGCTCGGGTTCAGGCTAGTGGTCAGATGGGACCACCTAGAACAATTAGCTTGGCTCATTATCAGTTGCTATGAGAGGAGCTAGCCTATTATGAGGATCTAGTTGTGTAAAAATTACCTAATACACTACGGTATGTAGAGTATCGAGCTTAGCGAGGAGTAGTTCCTAGTGTTAGTGCAATGAGTGTGGGTCAGCCACCTCAGGATCCAAATGGAGGAGAAGGTGGTAACGGTGGTGCATGGGGTGTAAGTGATCAGGGTGCTCAGGGGAGCATTGTTCATGGTAACAAGTTCTTTGTTGTTGTTGATTTTACTAGATGATGTATGATGTAGTGTAGTTTGATGTGTATGACTCTTTTATGAAGCCTACATTCGATGCATAGATCTTGATAGAGCGAGATCATGAGACTCTCGATGATGTATACAGATTTTGGATATATATATATATATATATATATATATATATATGTTGATGGGTTTGACTCTAGATTCGTGTGTTTGATTATTGTGGTGCGATTTGATTACATTTAATTATTGATGGTTCTAGATGGAATTTGATATTATATGGATGTTAGTTATGAATTTAATTTCGTGTGTTGATATCTTATGGATGTGATGGTTAAATTTGTTTTGAAATGATTTTGGATTAACTTATGAATAACAAATTTTTGATGTTTCTAAAATATTCCCTAATCATAGATATGAGTAAATGTGGAAAGATTACTTTATACTGGATTTGATACATATGATGGTAAAATATAGGAACATAGGCTCTTACACTTTTATCCTTTACAAATGTTAACATATGAATATCAACAGGTAGTGACAAGTGAAATCTAGGATATTAGTGGAATGAAATGTATACCTTCTTCAAACATGAGAAGGGTAAACATATGTGGGTTGTGTGGGAGTATATGTTCTCCTCTTAATAGTTTCATAATGACAATGCCCCAACTATATATGTATTTTTCTTTTTGACGTAAAATGATCGATACAAAAAGTTTTCTTTGGTGGGAAAGCTAATCAATGCGGGAAGCTTTTCTAAGATGATTTTGGATATTTTAACTTTGTGAAGGATGATCGATGTGGGAAGCCTTGATATAGGTAGTCATCCTTCAAGGGATCAATCTATTGATATGATGCATGGATATTTTGAATTTTTTATGCTGAGGGAAAACTTTACAAGACCATCCCAAGGAGGGGAAAAGGTATGTGCACAAATCACACATGTTGTTCCTGTCAGATGTTTTTAGTTGGTAGACAAGGTGGATGGATGTAATGATTGTAGGGTTTTTACTAAAGAAGAACTTATCCATAAGAGAAAGATGCGATGAATAGATCCATGGTGTTCATCTTTAAGGTTATTTAAGGATAGTGACGAAATACCACATACTTTCAAATCATTATAATGATCAAATGGTGGGATTAATGGATGAAGTTAATATTTCGATGAAACTAATGTCATGTTTGTCGAAAATGTTAATAGTAGAAAGACTGTTAGTGCAAGGCATTCAAAGGTTCCTTTTCAGGTGTACCATCAAGGGAATCTAAATGATAATCTTCTGACACATATTTGTGAGTTATGATATATGGAACAATCCAGTTAGGGGAAAACTTTCCACGTTTACTCATTTTTAGAGTAGTGAAATTTTGATTCTTTTTTAAGACCATGTCACCTATGTTAAAGTTGTGCTCTTTTACATGTTTGTTATACACACGTTTGATGTTCTCTTGATAGATGTGATGGTGTTCGAGGGCTATTAAACATTTTTCATCCAACAATTCTATTTGTGATAGGCATTTTTGATGATAATCCTCATCAAAGATGAAATCTCTAAGGGATACGTGAAGTGATGGGATTTGAACTTCAAGGGCTAAAACTGCCTCAGAGCCATAAAATAGTGAGAAGGGTGTGGTGTCTGTAGGAGTAAAATTTTTAGTACGATAGGCCCATAGAGAAAACAAGATTTGGAGATGCCAATTCCTGCCTTCTTTAGCGACGATTTTCATGAGGATTTTGTTAAGTGTTTTGTTAGAAGCTTTAACTTGTTCATTTGCTTGTGGGTAATATGGTGATGAGAAACCTAGTTTGATATTGAATGTGTCACAAAGTTTCTTAACGTCTTTTTTTAAATAAGATTGTCCATTATCACTGATAAGTTTGTGAGGGATACCGAAGTGTCATATAATATGTTGATAAATGCAATCAACGATTTAATTTGCTTTAGTAGATGTAAAGGGAATTGGTTCCACCCATTTAGTGAAGTATCAAGTAGTTGTAATTATAGAATGCCGTTGTTGCGATGAAAGAGGGTTGATAGTGCTAATGAGGTCTAGCCCCCATTGTGAGAAGGGCCTTAAGTCCTGAGAAAGTTGTAAAACTTGACCGGGGATGTGGGTAAGGTTTAAGTGTTGTTGACATTTGATACATTTCTTGACATATGCACAATAGTCTTGGTTGATAGTAGGCCAATAATAGCCCATTCATATGACACACTTAACGAAAACCATACCGTTAAAATGGCCACCATAGATATCGTCATGGTCTTCATGAATGGATTTAGTAGATTCATGGAATTTTAGGCATCTTATCAAGATACCATCAAATCCGCTCTTGTAAGGGATACCACCTACGATCACATAACATGTATAATGTTGAAGCAATGATCCCTTAAAATTCTTGGATAGGTCAAGAGGAATTTTGGATTCTGAAATATAGTCGAATGTTTGATTATGCCAAAGGTTTGTTGGATTATTTTCAATAATGTTGATAGAAGGGAGTTCATTTTTGTGTGATGGATGATCAAACCTGTGGACTACGGTGAATAATTTAGAATTATCAGTTGATTCTTCAGTTGATAAAGGGATGAGGGATTCCAATGAGGCCATGGTTCCCACAAAATTGTTAGAAGAACATGGAACTGTTTGGATGGTATAACGGTCAAAGGATTCTAATAGAAAGACAAAAATGGCTTTATATTTATGTAAAATCTCATTTTTTCATGGATAGACTCCTATAATTTGATTGATGACAAGCTGGGAGTCTTCGTAGATGTCTAGGATTTGAACACCTAACATAATGGTTGTTTGAAGATCCATTATTAAAGCTTCATATTCAACCATGTTATTAGTACATTCAAAGTTAAGTTTGAAGGATAGATGGACAGGAGTCCCATAGGGAGGTATTATAACAATACTGAACCCTCTCCCTTGCTGACAACTTGTTGACATTTAGATCTGTCAAAGAAGAGGGTCATGATTGAACCCTATACTCAGTGGCATTAAGATTACTACTCTGCCACCATTTGTTTGTTCTTCAGGAAGGGGAGCCTCGACAACTAATACAGAGATATCTTATCCATTTTTGCGAGATACAATGGTCAAACTCTGTTACTAAGCATAAGCTATCGAGTAATGTGTTCATTGTGCCTACAATTCTGGAGTGCATGGATTTAAGAGGGTTAAAGCTACTTATGACAAAAGTATTGTGATTGAGAAAATAATGACGAAGTTTATGCCACATTGGGAAGTACAAGGAACAACACAAATTTTTGGCTTCAGCGTAACGTGTCTCATATTCTTGGAGAGTACAACTCTATGTAGTAAATAGCCTGTTCACGACGCTTCTTGCCTCGATGAGGATAGCATTTTCACCATTAAGGCGTGGTTGGAAGTGGATATGTAAAGGTAGAAGGGATCCCCATCACATGGAGGTATAAGCACGAGAGGTGATAAGAGACATTGTTTGAGTTACATTGAAGGCTTGTTGGAAGTTAGAATCCCAATTATAATTGAAATATTTTTGGAGAAGATGATGAAAGGGATGACACATGGTTAGATAGTTGTGAGATAAAAAGTTGGATGGATTGGAGCTTCCCCTGAAGGTTGCGAATTTGTTTGAGGTCTAGATGGAAGAGGAATTGCTATGATAGCTTTCATCTTGGCACTATTTACTTTAATGCCTTAGATAAAAACTTTGAACCCTAAGAGTTTGTCGGTGAGAACAGAAAACAAACTTAGCGGGATTAAAATGGAGAAGGTATTTGATAAGATGTGTGAAGATAGTGTCTAAGATAATGAGATGATCTTTGCGTTGTTTGGATTTCTCCTAGAAGATCATCAACACTATTATTTTATGGATAAGATCATGAAACCCTGTAAGTCATTGCTCGTTGATAAGTGGCTCTGACATTCTTGAGTCTGAAGGGCATCGATCGATAACAAAAAGTCCCTCAAGGGGTGATAAAGGTGGTTTTATGTTGATGTTCAGGATCGATAAGAACTTGGTTATAGTCTGGAGAATCCATCCATGAGGGAGAGAATTTCGTGACCAACCATTAGATTGATGAGCTAGTCAATGTTTGGGAGGGTAAAATCATATTTGGGACAGGTGAGGTTAAGGTCTTAGAAGTCAGTGTAGATGTATAATTTTCCAAAATATTTGGTTACAAGGACTATACTAGAGACCTATTATGGATAAACAATAGGAATGATGAAATTGATGGAAAGTAAACATTATAACTCTTCTTTGATGAGAAGAGCTATGCGGGGGTGCATTTTACGTAACTTTTGTTTGACTGATTTCAAATTAGGATAAGTGATGATATTGTGTATGAAGATGTTGGGGTCAATACCTGACATATCCCCTCAAATGACCTAATGCAAAGGTTTGGAAAAACAAAACCTCTCAAAGAGTAAGGTATTCTAAATCACATAGCTCTTGTGGGTCTAATGACTGAACGAATTTGACGATGCGAGGATCTCGTGGGGTTCCTATGTTAATTTCAATAGTGGATTCATTAAGAAGGGTTGATGTGTTTAGAGGTAAGGTTTTCTTGAGATAGTGGTCTTTTGCCCCTATATATGAGAGGGTAGGCTGGTCATCGTGGCATTGAAGAATGTTGACAGTGGGAGAGTCCTCTTTATTCATTTTTGTTAAAACGAAAGGAAGGGTTTTGGTACATCGGCTAGTCTGATAGGTCAATGGTCCTAAGGAAATGGTATTGACTAAAAAAATTTAGGTGGGATGGAGATGGCGTAGTATGTGTCCATAGGGCCGTCTTGTGTGGATGAAGAAGATGGTTCTGGTTTTGTGATGATTTTAGGTGGGGGTTGTATGGAGGATTTAGAAGCATACTTATAATATTCCAGTCCATATTTTTCATGTGGTTTATGGGAGTGTTTGATGATTAAGTCAGAGACACTCTATTCGTAACATCCGAATCCAAATCCTTTCCAGGGGCAATGGTGAAGGTACATTTGAGTGAAGAATTGGTTATATAAGAAATTAAAATTTGATATGAATGGTTTGGGTTGACGTTGGAATGTAGGAAGTGGAGAGGGATGATTGATCCCTCTGTAAATAATATTGGTTTTAAGATGCAGTGGACCAAAGGAGACGACATCCTTGACATTAGGTTCATTCATTGGTTATTTTTTAGGTCTGTCATATGTATTTGGTGTAGGAAGTGTGTTAAGTGTAAGGAGGTGATATTCCCATGGAAAAGACATTTCATGACATCACTAAATGAGGCATCATTTGGTAACTTGGATTAGGGGACTAATGAGATGGTGGAGACTTCATCAGAGGAGCTTGTGTTGGTTTTGGGAACAAACACGTCGTTGAGTCTATATGTCATATGACATGCTTTGAATGGGTTTGGATCTGCATGCACTATGAATGTTTTACGTTTGTGTTTGTACTTAAGACAACAATGAAGCATGGATGGTGTTGGGATTAGCACACAGGTTGTACAGATAATATATCAGATCTAAGCATACATGCAATAAAAGTGGATATTCTACCCAAAGAAATATACAAAACAAGAGATATAAATCAACACTAGATTTAATGTGGTTCACCCAGTGTGGGCTACATCCACCAAGAAACAAGCCAATATATTATCCAAAGCTTTCAGAAGATATATAATGAATATTTACAATCTTCCACACCTCTCACGATGTACAATACTTTCTTTCTCTCAAGCTTCTCCTTCTTCTCCAAGAATTCTCTCACAAATATTTTCCTAATAATTATTAACTCTCTCTTCTAACCCTAGCTTTGTAAATTATAAATACCTTATATAAACTTAGGGAACTTAGCCATGCAATTACAATCAATAGATCTTCTTTAATACTAAAATTAGATCTAATTCTCGTGAGTTAAATAAAACACTCATGCATAGGTAACCGATGTTGGTTAGCCCTAACCGATGACCGGTTCATAACCGATGACCTCATGTGACCAATGGTCCCTTCATAACCGATGCCAGTTACTGTGTTTTCCATCAAGTTGATATAACATGCTAAAATGAAGTAATTGAGCTCCACATCTCAACAATCTCCCACTTGGAGATAAATTACTGCACTATACCTATACAATGTCATCCTTGGATCCTTTCCTTAGCTTTGTTTCTTCCTCTTCAAGTATCAAACTCAAAGACCAATAGATGTAGAGTGTAGCTCAAACTTATCTTTTGCTAATGGATTCATTAACATATCCACAGGGTTTTCACTCATATGAATCTTCTCCAGTTTCAAATGCTCATCCTCCAATACCTTTCGTATGAAGTGATATCTCAACTGAATGTGTTTCATTCTAGAATGAAACACTGAGTTATTTGCCAAATGAATTGCACTATGACTGTCACTGAACAATTTGCAATCATCTTGCTCCTTTCCCAACTCTTCCATGAACCTGCTCATCCATATCATCTCTTTGCTAGCCTCTGTAGCTGTAACATACTCTACCTCTGTAGTAGACAAAGCCACAACCTTCTGCAATCTTGATATCTAGCTAACTGTCATGCCACCTACTATGAAAATATATCCAGTAGTGCTCCTTCTACCATCTAGATCTCCAGCCATATCTGAATCAACATATCCACATAAAGAAATATCCAAACCTCCATAGCATAACTACATGCTAGATGTCCCTCTCAAATACCTAAGTATCCATTGGACTGCTTTCCAATGCTCTTTACCTAGATTGGCCATAAATCTACTCACAACTCCCACTACCTGTGCAATGTTTGGTCTGGTACAAACCATAACATACATGAGACTCCCAACTGCTGAAGCATATGGTACTCATGTCATGTATTTGACCTCCTCATGTGATGAAGGACACTGATCTTTGCTCAATTTGAAGTGTCCATCCATAGGTGTACTTACAGGTTTTGAATTCTACATTTTAAACCTTTCTAACACCTTGTAGATATAATCCTCCTGAGACAAATATAATTTCTTGTTCTTCCTTGTCTCTGTGTATTTGCATGCCAAGGATTCTTTTTGCAGCTCCTAAATCCTTCATAGAAAATGTGTGAGCTAGATTTCCCTTAAGCTCACCAATGTCCTACATACTAGATCCTGCAATAAGCATATCATCCACATACAATAACAAAATAATATAGCTCCCATTTTCAAGCTTCTTGAAATAAACACAATGGTCAGATTCACATCTCAAGTAACCATGCTCATGCATGAAACTATCAAACCTCATGTACCATTTCCTTGGAGTTTGTTTGAGCCCATATAGGAATCTTTTTCAACCTGCACACTAATTTCTCCTTACCCTTGACTTCATACCCAAGTGACTGCTGCATATAAATATCTTCATCCAAATCACCATGAAGGAAAGCCATCTTCACATCTAGTTTCTCTAAATGCAAATAATCTACTACAACTAAAATCAATACAGTACAAATAGAAGTCATTTTAACAATAAGAGAAAATATTTCACCAAAGTCAATGCCTGTTTTTTGTGCAAATCCTTTTACTACAAGCCTTGCCTTGTATTTTCTGTCCACCCTCTTCTTCCTTGATCCTGTAAACCCATTTGTTCTGTAATGTCCTCTTACCTGCTGACAACTTAACCAAATCCCAAGTCTGGTTTTGTTCCAAGGAGTCCATCTCCTCATCCATGCCATGCTCCCACTATACGTGGGTCTCATCCTGCATTGCTTCTTCAAAACTTTCTAGTTCACCATTATCAGTCAATAATAAATAAGATAGAGAAGGTGTAAATATTTTTGGAGGTTTACTTACCCTTTGTGACCTTCTCACAGGAGTTTGGGGTACCAGAGGCTCATTCTGGACCTCCTAGACATTTGTTTCCAATTCTGACAGTGACCGACACTGGTCACCTATAGCTGACGCTGGATCTACTGCCAGTTTGACTCTTCTATAACCGATACCAGTTTAGTTGACTGATGTCACTCAGGGTCAACCAACACTGGTTACTGTGTAACCCTGTAGGTATGAGTTTTAAATCTGAGAGTTCATTTTCATTCACAAACTTCTCAACTGGTTCATCCTTGGGTACCAAAATTTGATCCCTATACATTATCTTTTCATTCCATTCAATGTCATGACTCTTAATAATTTTAGAATTCTCTAAATCCCAAAAACATAATCCGAAATCACCAGATCCATAACAATGAAAGTGTATCTCTTGGATTTTACATCCAACTTTTTCCATCTTTTCCTTATCAATATGCACATAAAATGCATTCTGAACCAAAAAAATTAAGAAAAAAGGATCTACCTCTTTTCCAGTCCAAATTCCTATTATTCCATTCCATCTAGTGAACTTGAAGTCCACTTAATCAAATAATCTACATGTATCAACTACTTCACCCAAAACAAGGGTAATCCAGACATAATATTCCTCATACTTTTACCCTTCCATGATTGTCTTGTTCATTCTTTCTACAACACTATTCTCTTGTGGTGCTCTTGGAACCATCATTTATCTACGTATTCCATTGAATAAACAATAATAATTGAAATATTTTCTAAAGTATTCACCACCATTGTCAGATCTAAGGCACTTTAACTTTGAATTTGATTCATTCTCAACAAGGGCTTTCCATCTTTTAAATGTCTCAAACACATCAGATTTATTTTATCCAATAAACCCATACCTTTCTTATAGCATCATCAATGCTACAATACTGGGATCTTTACCATGAGAAGTTACTTGGCTGGTTCTCCCCACCTCTGAGTGTACAAGCTCTAAATTTCTTTGATGTCCTTTTTTTGCCCCAATTTGAGAAATTCACTCTCTTTTTCTTTAGAAATGCTGACAAAAATTGAGATTTCTTTCAAATTGATAACTTACCCTTATCCTTTCTATCCTGCATTCCTTTTTGACTCAGCATTCCCAGATGATGATTCCTCTATACTTTTCTTGCGAATTTCTTCATTCAAGATTATACTAACCACATCATAAAATTCAAAATATTATTAGCAGATGTTGTATTACTAAAATTCATTACCAAGTTATCCCAACTATCAAGAAAAAAACATAAGAATAAGAGTGATTTCACTTCATCATCAAATGAAATATCAACCGATTTTAACTGATTTACAATAGATCAGAAATCATTCAAATGACTAGATGCAGATCCACCTTCATGCATCTTAGAACTAAATAGTTTCTTCATCAAATAAAATTTATTTGAAGTACTAGGTTTTTCATATAAATTAGCAAGAGATTTCATTAACTCTACCATAGATGTTGCTTCTGTAATATTAGAAGCCACAGATGCTGCCAGGCTCAATCTTATAGATCCCAAAGCCTTTATGTCAAGAATCTTCCATTCTTCATCAGTCATCTTCGTAGGTCTAGAATTTTCATCCAACGGTAAGTACAAATCTATTTGATACAGATAATCCTCAATCTGCATCTTCCATAATTGATAATTTCAGCCGTCAAACTTCTCTACCTTGTATTTGTTTTCTTTTGCCATTGTTGTAGCTCCCACTCAATCAGAAAACCCTCTGTGAGTAAATCTGTCAACACATAAAACCCTCAAACAAAGCTCTGATACCAGTTGTTGGGATTAACACACATGTTATACAGATAATATATCAGATCTAAGCATACATGCAATAAAAGCGGATATTCTACTAGAAGAAATATACAAAACAAGAGATATAAATCAACACCAGATTTAACGTGGTTCACCCAGTGTGGGATACATCCACCAAGAAACAAGCTAATCTATTATCCAAATATTTCAGAAGATATACAATGAATATTTACAATCTTCCACACCTCTCACAATGTATAATAATTTCTTTCTCTGAAGCTTCTCCTTCTTCTCCAAGAATTCTCTCTCACAATTATTTTCACAATAATCATTAACTCTCTCTTCTAACCCTAGCTTTCTAGCTTATAAATACCTTATACAAACTTAGGGAACTTAGCTATGCAATTACAATCAATAGATATTCTTTAATACTAAAATTATATCTAATTCCTGTGAGTTAAATAAAACACCCATGCATAGATAACCAATTTCAGTTATCCCTAACTGACGCTAGTCATAAGTGACCGATGTTGGTGCCTTCATAACCAATGCTGGTTACTGTGTTTTCTAACAAGTTGATATAACATGCTAAACTAAAGCAATTGAGCTCCACATCTCAATAATTGGTATCAGAGCTAATGAGCTAGTGGAGACTTCATTAGAGGAGCCCGTGTTGGTTTTGGGAACAAACACCTCATTGGGTCTATATGTCATATGACATGCTTTGAATGGGTTTGGATTTGTAGGTATTATGAATTTTTTACAATTGTTTTTGTACTTAAGACAACGATGAAGTGTGGATGGGATTCAACACATAGTGTATCCACGATCAACCTAATAATATGTTATATTGAAATTATCTCTCTACCAAGTAGAAGAGTTCGTGAAGAGTTTTGACATTGAATTTGATTGTGAGAATGATCGTACCTAACGTGGGATAAATTGTGTCATTAAAGCCCATAATACAACAGGTGATTGAGTAATTATAGTACTAGGTAAATGAAGTTGGTATAAGGTGTGTGGGGATATTATGTTAATGTTGGTGCCTTTATCAATCATAGCTCATTTAACTAGGTTGTCATCGATCTGAGAAGTGATGAATAAAGGGAGGTCATGATCTTTTGGTTGTAATGAGGTGATTTCTATACTATCAAAAGAAATCATCAATGGAACCGTCCCCAAGTTGTGGGACCTTGCGTGCTTGGGACGGATCTCTGGAGAAGGCTGGTTCCTCTACCTACCTCTAACGCTACTGCTACTCCTAATGCTGAAAGAAAATCCTAGACTAAACATGCCAAGGGACCAGGGATAGAAGGATGTGCAGAAAGGGGAAATCCTAAGCTAAGGAAGGTGATAGTGCCAGAAGGAAAGGGTCGATCTCTCTCCATGAGTGGTGAAGGAAACAGAGGGGTGCGAGAGAAGAGGGGTGGATGATGTGCCACAGATCAACATGCAGGCTTTGCCTTCTAGTGTGCACAACACATGAACAAAGGGACTACAAGTACAGGAGTACACACAACATGCCAGAAAATGTAAACAGAGAGGTGAGATGTAATGAAAATGAGAGAGGGAAGACAAGAGTTCCACAAAACATGATTTTATTGCTTAAGGGATGCATAGTCATTTACATTTACGACAGGAGGTAAGAATACATTGCAGAGATCATGCCAAGGTCTGAGACCCATGGGAAGTTGGCCACCATTTTGGCATGGTGTCATTACAACAAGAGGGATCCTTTTTACAAAGTAGAACTCTGCTATTTATAGAAGAATAAGGAGAGAAGAGAAGGAGAGAGAGGGAAACTCAGATTCAAATCTTCAACCACCAACAACCAAGTGATAAATGCCTACAAATCCACCTACAAGGCTATCAGATGTGCTTCCCCATGTCTGTTTGGCATGTGGAAGAAGGAAGAAGGCAAGATCTGATGAAATCTGGTGGTTGAGGTTGATTGGATGTGTGCATTGATGAGCTGAGAGATGTTTCCCTATTTTCTACCTACTAAATCCCACCTAAATTTGAATTTGAATAGTCCAATGTGTAGCTTGTGTCAGCAGTTCTCTGAAAATGCCAGACGCGTGTCTATCTGAGCTCTGTAGCAAAAGATATGGCTGTCAGAAGATGTCAGAGTTGTCGGTGCATGCAAGACACATGTGGCGTGTGCATGGATTGACTGAAATGATGGCCAACTGTTCATTTGTTTTGTCTTTTCTGCCATGTGTCATGCACCGGTTGGTTGTCTTGATTTGGCACCTATTTGGCCTGCTTTGATAGGTTGCGTGTAGCACACTCAAGTCTTGACAGAAGATGACATGGCACAGTGGGCACAAAAGAAGGCGCAAGGCATGGAAAGAGAGGCAAGCATGTGAAAGGGAAAAAGGGGGTGGTGCACAGGTGTGAGAGGAAGGCATACTTGCAGAAGGAAAGTATGGAAACAAGACATGAGCATTCAACTAAAGGAAGGGTGCGGAGGTAGAAAGAAAAGAGGCAATGCGTGAAAGGAACTGAGTCTATGTAAGTGTGCAAGAGGAATGCAGGGACTTAGCTGATTGGAAGGTAAGTCTGCAGAGGTGTGCACAAGGAGTGAACGACGGGATAGGAGAGAAAGTGGGTGCATAGGAGGAAGGTGCAAAGGGAAAATGGAAGGAGATAGAAGAATGCAAAGGGAGAAGGAAGGTGTGCAAGGGTGCAGAGGAACTGCAACTGTGCCAAGGTATCAAAAGAATAATCTTGAGTGTGTGCAACCTGAAATGTGAAACATCAGAGTCAGAATGAAAATATAAGTTATCCAGATAACTAGGAGAGTTATTTGGATAACAGTTTTGGAAAACTTTTGGGGGCCATCTTCCTGCTAGATGAAGAGACCAGTAGCCTTAGAAGTCCATTGGGCATGGAGTCAAGTGCTAATCTTGAAGATCTGATCTACAACTTGAAGAACACCCTGGAGTCACTTGAAGCTCTGTCTGAACTCTGAACTGAACTGCTGCTCTCATATGAAGATATTCTGAATTGGATTGATGAGAGTGAAAGCTATGCACTGACCATTGGAACTACCTCTGCCAAAATTGAACTGTCATCCCAGGAAGCAACAAAAGGGGTGCATGTGGGTGCAACAGGAAAGGAAAGGCACAGAGGGAGTGCACCAAAATAGAAGCACAACACTATGTACAAAATTTGAAAATCATACATGTCCCAAATGGAACATGCAGAGTGTGCACAAGCACTTGTGTTACTGAAAGAAAACCTAAACTAACCTAAACTAACCAGAGGCAAGGGGTGCTCAAGTAAAACCTGCAACAGGTAGGGAGAAGTAGCTTCCCTTCCTCACAAATTGTGACCATGTAATTGATTTGGCATTGAACATGGTCAGAAACAAGAGTGAAAAACCACCTTGCAGATGGTGTTTCACCCTCCTCAAAGTATCAACAAATAGAATATACACCTCCTGGAGTTGTTCTGTACTTGGATCTGGGAGGCACTGTTGCTGACCTTTGGCATGCTGAAGCTCTACCTCATGCTCTGAAATGAGCATGACTGGTGGCAACTCTATTTTTGGCTCTAGGCTAGCCAGATATCTGATTGGGCATGGTCTGATCCTTGTGATTTTCCCATTACTTTGAAGCTCAATCCCACAGATGGGATTTTCTTGCAGACTTTCCTCCTGAAGGGGAGTGCTTGTAGGCTGGGGTGTGCAAAGCTGGGGCGTGCATGGTTCTACCTCTACAAGCAACTCAGTCTCCTCTAGAACTGTGCCCTCTAGAGCTAACTGATTTTCTTTTGAAATAGGCACCCATATGATTTCCTCTTCCCAGTCGGAGTCACATGAGTCATGCCATTCTTCAACTATTCTGCAGTCATCGAACATGATGATGTTGGTTGGGAAAGGCACGTTGGTAGGGGGATATTCATTTATGGTACAGTTAGACAGAGGGGACTTGGAAGGAAATGGGAGGATGGGTGCAGAAGGGATGGAAGGTGCATGCATGCAAGAAGGAGTAGAGGCATGCGCAGGAAGGGGATGGAAGAGAAATGAAGGTGAGATGAAAGGAGGGGAGGGGGAATTCTCAATGGGGGTAGTGTGCAAGAAGCTGGGAACACATGTGTAGTGGGATGAGATGACGTAAGTTGGTGTGGAGGAGTGGGAGGGTTGTAAGATGGTAGTACAGGATTTCCCCATTGACAGGGTTGTCATGCGCTAGATTTTTGAGCCTCCATTTCTTCCACCCACTCTGTAATCTGGGGCAAACATCTCTGTGATAAAGTACAGCTTCTGTTGGGTGCTAAACCAGCCTGGTACAGGGCCGACCCATGGACAAGGGACCTTGTAGCCAACTTTAGCTACCTTTATGGAGCACTTGACTCTGAGCTGCATCATGTCCATCTCCATCTTTTGCACCTGCCTCTCAAAATCAGCTTCAGCCAAGGAGTTTCCACCATCATCTGCATAAACCTGTTCTTCATAAACATTTGGTTAGAAAAAAGTGGGTTGTATGAATTTTCGGGATATTGGGGATTATAAAACAAATTTGGAGGAGGATTTTGATACTGTGGGGATGGAGGGAAATAGTTCTGCTACTGCAAATGAGAATTCCATGAAGGGAAAGAAGTCATGATTGCACAACTTCAAAAGAGGAATGTGGAACAATAGAAAAATGAGAGATGAATGGAGGAATGGGGGGAGACCGGTCTGCACATGAAATAATGGGTGTGTTTGAATCAGTGGAGTCACCAGATGTGTTGAAAAATGCCTCCAAAGGCTGGATCTCAGCAATAACACATCAAACTTGCTGAGATGAAGATGTAAAGCTCTTCACTCTGGTCCCATCGGGCATGCCAGAAACTGTTGGTTGCTCAAACGTGCACCCGTGTCTCAGATCCGGAAGGGCCGAGGTGTTTGAGACCACAATGGAACTGTCCCCAAGTTGTGGGACCTTGCGTGCTTGGGATGGATCTCCAGAGAAGGCTGGTTCCTCTACCTACCTCTAATGCTACTGCTACTCCTAATGCTGAAAGAAAATCCTAGACTAAACATGCCAAGGGACCAGGGATAGAAGGATGTGTAGAAAGGGGAAATCCTAAGCTAAGGAAGGTGATAGTGCCAGAAGGAAAGGGTCGATCTCTCTCCATGAGTGGTGAAGGAAACAGAGAGGGCACGGGAGAAGAGGGTGGATGGTGTGCATGCCACAGATCAACATGTGGGCTTGGCCTTCTAGCGCATGTAACACATGAACATGGGGACTGCAAGCACAGGAGTACACACAACATGCCAGAAAATGCAAACAGAGAGGTGAGATGCAATGAAAATGAGAGAGGGAAGACAAGAGTTCCACAAAACATGATTTTATTGCTTAAGGGATGCACAGTCATTTACATTCATGACAGGAGGTGAGAATACATTGCAGAGACCATGCCAAGGTCTGAGACCCATGGGAAGTTGGCCACCATTTTGGCATGGTGCCGTTACAACAAAGAGGGATCCTTTTTACAAAGCAGAACTCTGCTATTTATAGAAGGAGAGAAGAGAAGGAGAAAGGAGGGAAACTCAGATTCAAATTTTCAACCACCAACAACCAGTGATAAATGCCTACAAATCCACCTACAAGGCTATCAGATGTGCTTCCCCATGTCTGTTTGGCATGTGGAAGAAGGAAGAAGGCAAGATCTGATGAAATCTGGTGGTTGAGGTTGATTGGATGTGTGCATTGATGAGCTGAGAGATGTTTCCCTATTTTTCACCTACCAAATCCCACCTACATTTGAATTTGAATAGTCCAACATGTAGCTTGTGTCAGCAGTTCTCTGACAAGTCCCAGGCGCATGCCAATCAGAGCTCTGTAGAAAAATATATGGCTTTCAGAAGATGTCAGAGTTGTCTGGGCACGTAAAACACACGGTGCACATGGATTGACTGAAGGAGTTAGCCAACTGTTCATTTGTTTTGTCTTTTCTACCATGTGTCATGCACCAATTGGTTGTCCAGATTTGGCACCCTGTTGGTGTGCTTTGATAGGTTGCATGTTGCACACTCAAGTCTGACAGATGATGTGGCACAGTGACTGGCATAGAGGAAGGCGCAAGGTGCAGGGTGGAAGAGAAGGCAAGTGTGTGAAAGGGAAATAGAGGGAAGGTGCACGTGGCAGGAATAGAAGGAATACTTGTAGAAGGAAAGTATGGAAGGGGATGTGAGCATTCAACTAAAGGAAGGCATGCGAAGGAAGGAAGAAAAGAGGGTGCATGAAGGAAGTGAGTCTATGTAAGCGTGCAAGAGGAATGCCAGGGACTTAGGTAATTGGAAGGTGAGTCTGCAGAGGTGCGTGCAAGGAGTGCATGATGGGATAAGAGAGAAAGTGGGCATGTAGGAGGAAGGAATGCAAGGGAAAATGGAAGGAGATAGAAGAATGCAAAGGGAGTAGGAAGGTGCACAAGGGCATGTAGAGGAACTATAACTGTGCCAAGGTGTCAAAAGAACAATCTTGAGTGTGCGCAACCTGAAATGTGAAACATAAGAGTCAGAATGAAAATATAAGTTATCCAGATAACTAGGAGAGTTATTTGGATGATTCAAAATTATACTAGGATGACTTCTATCCATGAGAGCTAGAGGGTTTGAGAGGGGGTAATGTGATGATGGATTGTTGGATAAGTTTCTCAAGGGTTAATTCATAATAAACTTTGGGTGCATAGGTGGAGGGGAGCACAAGATCTTCTAATGGTAGGAGCATTGGAGGGATCATTTCTGATGTGATGGTTTAAGAATTTTTTTGAGGAATGGTTTTTGATTATGTGACATTAAATGATAACTTTAACGAAGGGTGTGGTTCTGTTAGTTGTAGAATTTGATGTTTAAAAAAAAGCAATAGTCAAGGGACAATAGTCCCTACTCTTTATGGGAGAGGTTCGTTTTTTGAAAGCCAAAAGATTTATTTATAGTATAAACATTTGTTAAATATTTTGGTGAGGATTTTGATATCTCTAGATGCATTTATCCAAGATTTTCAATACAAAAGAAAATAGGAAAATTTAGGACTGATATTCAGACACTGAGGATAGAGAAGCAATTTCAGATATATAGATTACAGAATGATAACCTACTAATGCTGTGATAAAATAACAAGATTTAAACTATGTATATGAAATACATGACATGTATGTATTAGACACAAAGTTCCAAAGTTACAAATCCTCCTTAACAAATGTTTTGAATTGAGAATTGATCTCTTGAATAATGAATTTTTCATTTGAATTTTCTTTGAATATTCGAAAGTGAATATTGAGGAAGGAAGAAGTGACCTAAGCTTTAAAATCTTCTCCTTTTTTTAATACATTTCGGATCTCTCCAATGGCTTCCTCAAGAACCTTTATTTTCCGATCAATGTTGAAGACCCAATGCTTGGATAGGTTCAATTTTGCATCATCAAAAACATTTTTGGCCAAAAGGACCTGTACATTAGTTTCACTCATTACCATGAGATCTTGTATGCATTCATTCCATAGTTTTAACTCCCTATCCAACCCACTGAGTGTTGTGGAGAACTTCAGTTAAATCTTGACAATTTTCTCATATGCCTTGAATGCCTCTTCAATAAAATTTAGTCTTTTGATTATTAAATCATCAACCATTTCTTCCATTGCCTTACCATAAGTGCCATCCTTATGGATGTATTTGATAGCTTGGAATTCATCACTGGACAAGATAACAGGAGGTGGTATGGAAACTAGGGGAGCAGGATCAAGTACCTTATCCTCTGCCAATAAATATTTGATGAAACTGGATAGAATTTGGTTTTACTCCTATAACTTATCCTATGTTTGTTTCCCTTTTTCAACTCTTTCAATCACCTTAGACATAGTATCCTTCATATTATGCACTTCACCCTTTGGGGTTGATTCTCCAAGAGGAATTCTTGTCAACTCCAGATCACCTAGTGATAAGTCCTTTTCATCTTTATCAAATTTGGGTTTTGTAATTTCCATGAACTGCTGGCCTTAAGAATCTGAGATCAATCTTGAGGTGATTTTGGCCTTCTTCACTGGAGGGGGAGGAGTAGTTCCTAGAAGAGCTACCACTACATCAAAATTTAGAGTAGGTACACTTAGAGTGACCTTTCTTTTCTTACTCTCCAAAAATGGTTGCACCCAGGAAAATGAAGAACTGGAAGTAGAAGGAACAATAGATCCAAGTGTAGATGCACTCATGACACTTAGGGTTTTGAAAAAATTCACTTCCAACACAGAGGTATCAACTTGGGTTGTGATGGGAGCTTCTTTGGAAGATATTTCTATAGATTCTGAAACCATTTCCTTTGATTGATCTTCCATCATACTACCTAATTTAGGTGTATTCACTTCATGATTTTCTTGCTTTTTTTCTTGACTATCATCATCATCAACATCCAAGTTCACAATAGTTTCCTTCACTTCAGTTTTCTTAGGAGAGGCTTCACTTTCTTGAATAAACTCAACTGCCTTATCATCCTTCTTGGCTTTCCCCTTTTTGGTGTATACCAAAGTTGAAGATTCTTGAGGAGAAGGAACTATTTTCTCAAGTGTCTCAGGAGCTAGCACATGTATTTCCTTCTGAGGAGTAAAGTGTCATGAGAAGTAGACCTAGATTTCCTCACCCTGGATATCTTCATTTTTCTATCAAACCAAAGTCTAGTTCTGATTAGGACATGATTATTTAGTTCTTTTAAGTCATCTCTCTCATTGAAAAACCAATCAATGGTTTTAATAGGAGTGTGCTTAATCGATATCTCATACTCCAGAGACTGCAATTCTTCTTCATCATCTTCCAATGCTTTAGGGACATCAAATATACCAAAATCAATAATCTGCTGCAGAGACAACCTCCCATAGTACCTTCTCCTGGACACATAATCATCAGAACAATCTTCCCAGTTATCTTCGATATGATCAAGGTGTTGATAACCCATTCTGAAGTTGGTAGAAATGAACCATTTAATGTCAAAACAAGTTCTAGGCTTATAATAGTGAAGGGTAAGAGGATCAATGGTCCTATCAATGTTTTTAGTGTCCAAGGTAGTCTTACAAGTATAGTTGACCAATCTAATTGGGAACTGAATTCCTACAATATTTTTATCCCTTCATGTTATATGAAATTTATCTAGTTTCCTGTAGATTTCTACCAAATCCATCTTATCACTACAATACATGGGAAGTTTCAGGGGTTTCCCCTCAAATCCAACCAATCTGATATATGAAAACTTCCTGAATTGAGTGAAAAAGCTGCCATAGACACTGATCAATTACTTTTCCTCATCTGAAAATCTCTTAGCAGTATCTCCCTCCAACAATCTGACAATGTACATAGTGAATGCATCATTCACTCTCCTAAAATGATGATTACTAACTTTTAGGGTCAACTGTGGATGATACATATAAATAGGGGTATGTTTCTTGTCATCCACAAGGGAGAAACCCAACCACTCACTATAAGCTGCAATGGAGTACATCAAATAGGAGGTCATGTAGAAAGTTTGGGCTCTCTGTACATTTGTCAACTGCTTAATTAGGCTATCACAAATGATTCCTACCCAGTTTTAGTTTTGCTTACCCTCACATATGATATTGATGTAGGGGCACATCTAATAGCAAAAAACATTGGTGGAGGGCATTCCCATAATTCTGGCTAGGAGGGTTATGACATCTGACAATTCCTCATGAAAATCAACCCTGAACATGGTCTTGGGTAACCTTGAAGCTCCTTTCCTAGGGTTCTTGAACCAGGACTTGGCTACTCTACTCTTGTATCATTCGTTGTCTTGATAAAAAAGAGTTTGAGTCTGATCCCTGGTAAGGATATTTGACCCTTTAACAACGAGAATCCTGAAAGTGGTGCAGATACAATCCTCATCTATTCGAGCCACCACTTGACCTTGAGGATAAATAATTTATTTTGTATCAGGGTCGAAACAAGAACTACAAGTAAAAACCGTATCATCGCACTAGAATGAAATGGGAAAACCCCCTGCCTCAACAATTCCACTATATTTGATTAATTGGGAAATTGGAGTATGGTTTTGACAGTTAAGGTGTGCCCAAAAATCATCCAAATCCAAATGCTGAGTCTCACTATCACTGATATCCGGTATATCAGTCTTTAAGGTAGAGAGGTGTTCATGCCCTTTGAAACTGATCTTTATTCTGAAACAGGAGTAGAATATCACTGTGAGAACAATTCCTCTGATTCCTTGATCAATACCCTAAAGATTCATGACTTATTTCCTGTACCTAAAGATTAGAAAACAATGGAACATGACTTGACCAAGGCTATGAATAGTTCAGAGGAGGGAAACTTGAACAGTCAATAACAATTCACAAGGGAGGTGGTGAAAATGACCGATTACCCAAATATTTATAAGCATTTAAGCCTAAGTAGGTTGGCGGGGTAAAATAAATGGGGAAATTAATACTTATGTTGACCTTGAAATAATGAAAATAAGTTAAGGTAGGCGAAAAGTGCACAAATTTCCCATGGGAAATCGGGACGCTAGGGACGTGCGAGACCGAAATAGCTGATTTTCAGAAAAGGTGGAAAAATCTTGAAGAACTATCCCAAGGGACATCGAGACAACTGGGATGTGCAAAGAAAAAATACCCATAATGAATGGAAATATGAAAATGTGGGATTTTAGGGAAATGGTAGTCAAGAGACACTTGGGACACGCAGGACACAAAAATCTGAAACACTTGCAATACATTGAAATTAGAAAAGTTAGAAAAATTTGACACAGACTGCACTTGGGACATCAAGACAACTAGTTTACACAAAGACAAAATAGACAAAAAAAAAGGAAAAGAAAGACCAATCAGAAAAATTGGAAAATCAGGGAACAAATGGCTCAAATGAAGTTGGGACACGAGGGATAGAAAAATATGAAACACCCGCAAAAGACTGAAAAATCATCAAAACTCAAAATTTCAAAAAAATGATTAACTATTTTAGAACTAGCTCTTTCATAGGAGACCTCCACAAAGGTATTTAGTAGTCACCAAATTGGAAAATTTCAAAGAATAGAGGAAAATTTACAACTCAAGCAAAGAACAAGGAAATCCCATGCATTGGCCTATCACCCAGTGGGTGCTGGGTGCTCACCCGAGGCACACGTGGGGCACCGAGCCCCTCCTTTATGTGAGTTGTGTGAGAATGCATTATTTATGATAGAAACTTAAGTGAAGAGAATGGAAATGAACCATACATTCATCTTAGAGCTCAGAACGGGCTTCTAGACCAATGTATTCATTCAGATAAGAAAAGCATTACAGAACATAGATCTGAATCATAACAGAAAGGAAATGCACAGGGGTTTACACCCACTCATATGAAATATATATAAAACTGATCCATACAGATATAAGTAAAAACTGGAACCACATATATTCATATTAAGTATGTTTGATAACCACATTACATTTATTGAGGAAATCACAAATCCATATAATAGTGCAAACCAATTTCATGCATCAGAACTGGACTTAAGCCCCTTCATAGTACAAAGAAAAATATTCAGACCCATCCCCTTGATACAACATACTCCTACAGATCCTCTAAACCCAACCCATAGAAATCTCACAGTATTTCTGCATAGCTTTGCCTCTTTCCATTCCCTTCTTATCAGTATCCCTTTTCTTCACCCGTGTGCTTGTATATATAGCCTAGCAAGCACCACCATTCCTTTTTGAAGTTGTAGATTGGTTGCCAAGTGTCCAAGTGGTCCTCCATGGGAGCATGCTCCTTCAGATGTGAGCTCTCCATCCTTTGCCATGATGACCTTCTGGAATCTTCTATCGCAAGGTATATTCCTTTCGTGGGCACCAAGTTGCCAGGATGGCACCTTATCCACTCTGCATGCGCAGTCGGGTCATGCTTTCCTCATGTTCTACCTGATATGCCAAATATGGCTAAGTCCCAAAACCTTTTCTCTGCCTTGTGCACGTGCGTGCCACTGGTTCTACTAAACCCTCCTAAAACCCTGTCCTGTGCACTTTCACCTTACACGCCCTTCTTCAAATAGGCCTTGCGTGCCCACGTGCCTTCTTGTACTTAGCCAATATTTTAGGGGCCCAACATCACCCCACACTACACCTGTTCTCCACCCTCGGGAACATTTTCTCAATGAATAAAGAATGATTGTCCTTGAATAGTTTGGGGAAAGAATAAAGGAATGAAGAATTTGGGGAAGAATGAAAGAATGGGGAAACTATGATTACTTCTGCAAGAGGAGAGGGAAATATTTCTTCAAGTCTACCTCCAACTTATTCCAGGTATTGACTTCGTTCTGTGCCTATTGATAGAGGTCACCGACTAGGGTGCTCACCTCTTCAAAGCTTAGCCCTTCTCCTTGGGTATTCATTGTTTCCATGATCCCCTCCAATTGTTTTCCCAAATCCTGGAGAATGTCCATCCTTTGAGTGATCTGGGGATACAACTCCTTCATCTGGTTTTTGATTGAGCCCCACAAGGTCTCAATAGCCTCTGATTTCTTCTCAACCTTGGCTAGAATTTTGTCACGTTCCACTCTATTCCCCTTGTTCTTCTCTTGGAACTCCTTGAGCTCCGCTTCATGAGTGGTGACCAGAATGCTCACCAC
This sequence comes from Taxus chinensis, assembly GCA_019776745.2. Classification (NCBI taxonomy): domain Eukaryota; kingdom Viridiplantae; phylum Streptophyta; class Pinopsida; order Cupressales; family Taxaceae; genus Taxus; species Taxus chinensis. The sequence goes on from CM034157.1 coordinate 17,697,860, forward strand.
TCTATCTCTATCGGTGCAGTTGTCATAGGTGGCCTCAGTGACTTGGGTGGTGGATTTCACATCAGTGAGGACTTTCTTGTACTGAGAAACAATTGCCACAACCTTCATCTTGTCCTCCTCTTTGCACGTTGATGCCTCCTCTGTAGATTCCAAGGCCAGTGGTCACCTTTCCATTGTGAGGATGTGGGTCAAGTCCTCTAGGCACTCCAGGGTGGATCCATACTTCTGTGCTGGTGGTGTCAGATCTGGATGCTTCAAGACAATGGCATCTGTGATCATCTCTACTTTCTTGTAAACCTCGTGCACCCTTTCCTTCTCTTCTTTTAACTCATGCCTTAGTTGAGCGCTGATTAGTTCCTCCCGCTTTAAGTCCTTGGTTCTTTCCTCGAGCTCTTCTTCCTTCTTCTCTAGTTCTGCCTCTAGGAACTTCACCCTGTCATTCCTCCCGAAGAGCCTGGCTTCTACTTCAACCAAAACCTTGTTCAGCGCATTGCAGATTTATTAGTCTGATAGCCGCTGAGTGTTTACCAAGGGGTTGTCTCCTTTTGACTCTGGTACCTTCATTATTTCCCCTTGGATTACTTCAAATTCTAGCTCATCGATGTGGGACTCAAATGCCCAAGAAAGCATTTTCCTCATTTGAGGGTATGCACCTTCCTCATCAAATGATGCCATAGCCAAGAGTTTCTCCATTGGTATGGTGCTTTGAAAGTGCACATGCAACACCTTGTTTGGATCATCAATGTAGCCCATCCTCTGAACTTGTGATGCTTTGTGCTCTTTCTCCCCATGTGTGTGGCCTTAGGAAAGCTTACAGCCAAACTGGGATCTCCTCCCATGCTGCCATATTCCTTTTCTATGCTCTCCTCCTCTGCTTCCTTCATCACCATGTCCGCGTTGCATTCCATCTCTTGCTCTACCAGGTCCTCGATGATTTTTTCTACTTCTTTCTCCATGGCCTCATCTACCTATTCCTTTGTGAGGCTTGGGGTCCTTTGTTCTTTTGTAACTTCTTCACTTACCCCTTTGTCCTGAGCATCCTCCTCTTCCTTGTCATTCTTCCTCTTGACAAAGATGTACTCATTTTCTTCTTCCTCTCCTTCCTCCTCTGAGTCATGTACTTTGAATATGGGAGGGCCTTGAACTACCTCAAGTTCATCATCATCATCATCATCTCTTTCACCTCTATAGGCCTCCAAGCTCTCTGTACCCTCTGAGTCATCCTCTTCTGCCTCACTCTACTTCTTCCTGACAGGAGATTCTGCTTCCTCTTCCTCCTCCTCTGGTGACTTCTCCTGAGTGATGGGTTCTTCATGCTCTGATGCTTCTTCTTTTGGAGTCTTTCTTTCACTGGGGACTTCTTTCTCCATGCGTAAGTACTAGGCTTAGTGCTTGTCTCTGGCCTGCTTACCACTTGTGTAGTCTAAACACTTGGTGCTTTCTGCACCTCTTCTCTTTCCCTCTTCTTTGGCATGGGATTCTTCCTTCCTGTGGGGTCTTCAGGGATGGATACATCATTTTCCAAGTATGTGCCCTTTTCAAATTTTGGCCTTATGTGAAGGTATATCCTTGTTGCAGCCCTTCCAGTGATTGGCAATGTTACAGGCTTCATCATTTGTATCTCGTGGGAGACATATCTCTCCACGTATGTGTGCTTCTTGGGGTAGACTAACTTCCTGCGTAGCTCTCTGTGGTCTTGATCCACCTCACTAAGGTTGAACCTTAGTCTCTTGGCCTCTTTGAACCTGTTCACCCCCACTTGGAAGTGTTGCGCGGTGAAGGAGAAGGGTAGTTTGCACCACAGACCCATGTTTTCATCTGTCAACCTAAATCTACCAATGCATAAGTGTTGATACACTACGAATTCTACCTCTCCATTCACAAGTGTGGGTAACTACTCTGGAATCCTCCATTCCACCCTGAACGCATCCCTCATGCGCTTGTACCACTTCTCTAAGTGTGCCTTGTGAGTGGTTGTCATGGTCTCACAAGTATATTTTGTGAACCTCTTCGTGGGTGAGGGATCCTCTTCTGGGTACTCCCAAACAAACCTTTCTGGCCCATCGGGCACTCTGATCTCTGAGAAAACAATTGTGAGGAGGACATTTCCAAATAGTATCTTCTCACCTTCTTGTGCGCTGCTAATGATTTCATCTGCGATGAAAGACAACAAGTTGTAGATGGTCCCCTCAGATATTTTCTGGCATACATTCAGCCATGCCTTGTTCACTTGAGTCCATCTTTCTTGATCATTGAGCTTGGTTACCAAGCACATGGCCATCCTCATCATGGGGTCTGGAATCTCTGTGATGTCAAAGTATCATGATCCTTTCTTGTAGTCATATGTGGCTACTATTTCCTTGATGGCCTCCTTGTCACTTAGGTCATCATCAATGTTATCCCCCTCACAGATAAGGCCTGTGAACTTGGAAATCAACTGGGGAGTTATGTGCATCTTGTGCCCCACGAAATAAAAATGGTCTTTGTGAATGTGTGCCATCAGCCACTGATAGAGGCACTCAGGTTTTCCAAAGTAGGGTAATTTGTAAAGTTGCAGTAACCCTGCCTTCTCCAATTTAACTTTTACTTCGTCGTTGTATATGGGCATGCCCTCTGGTGTCCTCTTGTTTGTTGGGTGAACCAACTCCAAAGCCATTTCTTTTTCTTTCATGCTGGTGTGATGATTATAGTCACTCACAGTCATTTTCTGCAAATGAGACTCCCATTCTTTTCCTAGCAATACCCCATCTGGGTATTGCATCTCCATGTACCACTCTTCATTTGTGCTTGTGATGGTAGCCATTTGCTTCCCCTTTCCCTTTCCCTTCTGCTTTTTAGGTGAGATGGTTGCTTTCTTTGGTCCCATTCTTTTAGTTAGGTTACACTTCAAATGTCTTCTCCTTGCTCTGCTCTACCACTTTATCCAACCCCAAGGCTCAATCTTGTGAAGAAACCCTCCTAACACCGTGCCCTAGCCAAACCCTAACTGGAACAATTCTTCCACAAGATGATGCTTCTCAACAACTTCCTCCATGCCCGTGTACTCCTTTCCTACTGGTTTTGGATCTACTCTAGTCACGTCCTCTTAGATTTCTTAAATTTTCTTCACACAGATCACTTTTGGATGCCCTAGTTCACGAGAGCTCTTTTCACTTTGTAAATGCAAGGTAAAATAATGAAGTGCCTGACTTCTTATTTATAGCTTTTCCTTCTTTCCAGCATTAAATGTTATTTTACCTACCACTGTACTTAACACTAAATGTGGATTTTTCCACCAAGCCGGCCTTACGTGCCTTCACTTATGCACCCAATCTTGCATGAAACATTCTACAACCTTCTGGCATGCAAACAATCCATCCTGACAGAAGACTCTTATGCGTGTGTCAACAGTGCCGAAGGCACTTCTTCTGTCCACCTGATTTTTTCTCTCACCTACCTCGTGTTGTTCCTGTGCTTCTTCCTCCTCTGTACGTGGTTTCTCTGAAGTCTTATCCTGACACCAACCTTTTTCATCCACCTCTTCTTCCATGTGCTTCCTTCATCCTTGCGTGCTTTGTATCCATCAACCGGGCCATTCACCACAACTTCTACTGCCAGTTCAACTTGTATTACGGGCCTATACTTTGCATCACTCCACCCCACACTAAAATAGATGTGTGGTCCTCTGTGCATGCACAACCTTCAAAAAGTAATGTGGTTACTGGTGCCCAAGGCACAAAACAAACAACAGAACAAATGATGAGAAAGGGAAACACAAGAAAGGAAATTGCATAAAGGGAAATTCTAAACTAACTGGCAATACTGCCTTATTACAAACACCAAGAAGACTTATTTATAGTAGGGCTTTAGCCTACTCCCATTGAAATGGCCTAGAAATCTCATCCCATCCAGTGCTCTCAACTGGCACGTGCCTGAATCAAGGATGTCTGAGATGATATAGGGCCCCAACCAATGGACTTTCAACTTTCTGGGATGGCGCAGAAACTTGGAATCATATAACAATACCATCTGCCCAACCTCAAATTGTTTGTTTTTGATGTGGTGATCATGCCATGCCTTTTGTTTAGCCTTTTCAGCCTTTTGACTCCACCTGGCCAATGATCATCTCTCATCCAATTTCATCAATTTGTCAATCCTTTCCTCCAGCGCTTGTTCATCGGCCAATCCTCCTGTGTGCGCTATACGCAGAGAAGGTAACATGAATTCAATGGGTAGGACAGCCTCCATGCCAAACACCAATTGAAATGGTGTGGCTTTATTCAACCTCTTGTAGGTTGTCCTATATGCCCATAGAACTGTTGATACTTTGTCATCCCAATCTTGTCTACCAACGTCACAAATTTTGGTCAGGGTATGACTCAGTATTTTATTAAATGCTTCGGCAGTTCCATTTTCTTGTGGATGGTAAGGGGTAGTCTTATGATGAGCCACCATGAACTCTGCTAACAGAATCCTGACGGTCTCATTTAGGAAATGTACCCCTATCACTAGTTAAGCTCAATGGGCATCCATACCTTGTAATAATATTTTCCCATAGAAACCTGGCTGTTGTAGCCACTGTACAATCCTTGGTAGGTGTTGCTTCTACCCATCTTGTCAAATAATCCATGCAAGTGATTACATAGTGTGATCCCATCCTACGTGTGGCTGGTGAAATGGGGCCTACAAAATCTATGGCCCACTTTTCAAATGGCTCTGTACTTGGAATAGGGTGCAAAGGCATTTCATCCCTCCACCCTGGTTTTCCAAGGCACTGACAATGATCACATGCCTTGCAATACTCTTTGCAATCTTGATATAGGGTCTCCCACCATAACCCAACTTGTAATATCTTGCATGCAGTGGCATCCCCTACATAGTGTCCACCTGCACTTCCTCCATGTGCCTCCTCCATAATAGCCAGGTGCTCATGTTCTAGCATGCACCGTGCAACACTTCATCACATCCTAGCTTGTACAAATCACCACTAACCAGCATGTAGGGTGTGGCATGTATGGCTAACTACTTCCTCTCTAATGCTTTCATCCCTTCTGGTGCCACACCCATTTGGAGAAACACCTGCAATATCTTCCAAGTCTGAGGGCATGTGCCACAACCTAAACAGTTGTGCATCTGGCATGGTATCCTCAATGCTCTGTTCATCCTCTCCTGAGTCAATTCTAGACAAGTGATCAGGTCCAGAATTACTCTTTCCTGGCTTGACAACCACTGTGAACTCAAATTCTTGGAATAACAGGACCCATCGACATATGTGCCCTTGTAGAATGGGCTTGTTTACCAAGTATTTTAATGCCATGTGGTCCGTGTAGAATACAAATGGTGTTGCCAGTAGATATTTCCTAAACTTGTGCAGCACGTAGATCATGGATAGTGCTTCGCGCTCAGTAGTGGTGTAATTTTGTTCTGCTGATGTTAACTTTCTACTTGCAAAACACAAGGGATGGTCAATAATCCCTTCACCAGGTTGTGCCAGTATTACTCCAATGGCTGTACCAGAGGCATCCACATGAACATGGAAAGGCTTATCCCAAATGGGAAATGGAGTATGGGTGTTGTGACAGGCCTATCCTTGAAAGTTTTGAATGCCCTCTGTTGTGCCTCTCCCCAATGAAAGGCACTCTTGTGTCTAAGAAATTCCTCCAAGGGCATGGTGATCTTGGCATATCCCTTGATGAACTTCCTATAGTAACCCGTATGCCCAAGGAATCCATGCATGGTGCTTTGGCTAGTAGGCTCCCCTAAACCCACAATGACTGCAACCTTGGCGGGATCTACTAGTAAGCCTTCCTTGCATATGATATGTCCCAATAAGGTTCCAAATGGGGTAGCAAAGACACACTTCTTGATGTTGAGGGATATCCTCAACTGTCGACACCTTTCAAACATTAGTCTTAAGTTATCACAATGGTCTTTGACTAGACCATACACAGTCCAATCATCCAAATAGACCTGAAGAAATTTATGGATGAAGTCCTGAAAGGCTTGTACTACAATGTGCGAGAACACAACAGGCACATTCTTCAACCCAAAAGGCATGACCGTATAGGAAAAAATTCCCCATTCAGTGGCAAAAGTTGTCTTTCTCTGGTCTTCCTTTGCAATCCTCACCTGGTGGTACCCTGAGAACCCATCCGTGAAAGAGTAGACTTCGTGCCTGGCCACTCCCTCTAAGATTTCTTCAGTAAATGGGGTTGGGAAGGGATCAATGACACATACTACATTCAGGTCTCTGTAGTCAACACAGATCCTGATCCTCCCATCCTTTTTGATGTTGATGACCATTGGGCTTATCCATTCTGACTCTTCCACAGCCTCAATGATACCCGATGCTATCATTTTTTCTATCTCCTCCTTGACCCGTACATGCAAATTTGGGTTCATCTGATATGGCCTCTTTTGGATTGGGGTGCACCTTCCTTCAAGTTTTATCCTCATCTCCCCCAAGGAATGGTGGATGCCTTTGAGTTCATGATACCCACGAGGGAATAAATCTTGGAACTCGCGTAATAGATCAATGATCTTTGAGACCTCCTTCTCTGACCAATAGTCTCCAATGATAGCTTCCTTGGGTTCTGCTTCTGACCCAATGTTAACCTTCTTCATTTTTAGGGGCTCATGGTAGGCACGTGTCCTTTCATCAGTGCTATCTATAACATCACGTGTACCTACAGAGTGGTTAACATCTAGACTTTCCATTTCCTCTCCATCTATGACATAAACCATCTTTCCTTTTTCCTTTTCTATGCATGTGTGCTCAAACTGCATCTCCTCTGACTCATCCTCATCAAAGCATGCCTCTAAACTGGGCTCACCTAGAAAATCTAGTAGCCTGTCTTCTACCATGGCACTATCCCCCATCGTAAGGCACTTGATCACTTGCAATGCCTTATCCACTGATGGCTTTGTGCTCTGATATTCAAAATCTTGGATGAGATCAGTTGTCAGCTCCTACCAATTTCCCATCTGGTGGTGTGTTTCTGAGTGGATATACCATGTACGCACAACCTTGTAGTGTGGAATACAACTTATGCACCCATAATGATGGTGGTAAGGCCTCTGTGCCTCCTATCCAGGCCTTCTCACATGCTTGGATATGAAATGAAGTGGTCTCTTTACCATGGTAGTCTTGTATGACAGTGGGCACGTTGCTCCTAGAAAACCTTACAGAAAATGTGATTCTTACCTCATGCCACTCTAGGAGGTTCTCCCGATGTGTAGCCCACCAGTGTGCTGTAGTCCCAAGTAGGTTATAACTGAGCATCCCTCTTCTTTCATCCTCATTTTTCCACTGAGCTTCCATGTCCCGTAAGAAAATTTTAGGGTATGCCCCTCCAGAGTAACTTGGTAACTTCTTTCCTCCTAGGTGCTTGAGTGAGTGTGCCTTGGTCACTCTTGTTACAGACCCCCTCAAATGTTTCCCAATTAACTCATAGGTCCCATGCACCCAATTGTCACATGCCATGCTTGTTGTATCACTCACAGACTGAGCATCCTCAAATTGGATAACTCCTTCTGTAGGGTGAATTATCTTTGGGTCTCTGATGGAGTGCACATAAATTCTATCAAGGACCTCTTCTCCCAAAGGTTCAGTGTAAGGCACTAACTTCCCATCCATCAGAGGGATGATGACCCATTCTTCCTTGTTCTCAAAACTGATATATCCTTTGTTGAACCTTAGGTCAACATTGTTATTATAGCACCATGAGTAACCAAGCAATGCTGGAAAATTTTCTACCTCAGAAATCACCAAGACTTCAAAGTCTCCAGTAAACTTGGCCCCCTGAATGGTGATCACTGCATCCTTCAATACTCCAATGGGAATTGCCTTAGTTTTTTTTTCCATATACAACACATTCGAAGATGGTTGTAATGCGGGCCTTCCCATTTGATGTCAGGCATCTAATGTAAGAACATTGACTTCTACTCCCGTGTCAATCAATATGTTACTCAGTAGCCAACCATCCACAACTGCATTCAGTGTGATCTCTTTGTCATAGTCAAGGCTATGGGGAGGGAGGTTTACATGCAACACCTACCTTTCGCACTCTGCTCCAGTGCGTGGCATCTTCTCCCATAGCCATTCTCCTAGCAAGGGAATAATATTCTCTTGCCTTAACATTTTACACACTTCCTTGACCTCATCTAGGTCCTTCTGTGGAGCCTCAACATTCCTCCTTTTCCTGCTACCTAGACTGCTCCTTTAGACACTGGATTTCTCCCTGCAAACTCTGAATGACATCCATTGTCTCTTGATACACTTCCTTCTGGTGGGAAGGGTCTAGATACTTCCTATGCACCACTTCTTCTCTTGAGACTAGAGTCCTTTTCCTTGGTACTTCCTTGGCACGTGCAACCTCTACTCATGTTGTCACCAAAATAGGTTCTAACCCTGACTCATGCGCCACTCTAGGCATCCACTGTGTGTCGGCCTTCTTTATACTCACCATCCCAGTGCCCTTGTCCTTCTGGTGTTGCTGGCTCATGTGCTCAAACAACTCAGGGCACTCCTCATACTTATGCTTCTTCCCGCACCATGAGCACTACAATAAATCTGGACACTCATGCCTGTAATGTTCTGTAGATCCACAATTATAGCAGGTTCCTCATGGGAACTCACTTCTTCCTCCTCCATGGTTACTGTGACCACAAAATCCTCCATGAAAACCTCTCCCACGTGCCCCTCCATCCATGTGTCCTTCATAACGGTGATCATCTTCCTTGGAACTACTGGCAAGGCTGGTCTGGTGCACACCATGATCAATGGCCTCATGGATTTGGTCAATAAGCCTACAATCCTTAGTATCATGGGTTGTAGAGGTGTAGATCTTATAGTAGCAAGACACATTCTTCTGGATTGTGCACTGTAACAAGGGACATCTACTCGCATCATGGTCCCCATGAAAAATTTCACAATCTACTGCTATGGTGCGTACTGACTTCTGGGGGAAACTATCCTTGGCATGCCCCTCTACTTCACAATCTACACCAAAGACCACTACGAGTCTCATGTGTAGAGTTTGCAGACAACTTCTCTAACTGCTTGGCCATAGCAGTGATTTGAGCCTCCAGAAAAGGGCTCACACTAGTATCAATGCTCCCAACTGCTTCAATGTGTAAGGCAACCTCTAAAGCCTCGCATGGGTCAGTGAATGTTTTATGTGACAATGCCCTCCTAAATGGAGTGATCAACCCTCCAAAAAACCATTGAGCATGTTGTGAAGGGTGAATGTCATATGACAGTTTTGACAGGAGAGTTTTAAACCATGCATCATACTCCCACACACTCTCTGCCATTCCCTGTTGGATCTCCTTCAAAGCATTGATGCTCTTCTGCTCGAACTCCGGTATATGGAACTCTACTAGGAAGGCATTCTTCAATGTGGTGTAGTCTACCACCATCTGATAGGGGTCATACTTCCTATACCAGCTATGCATGTGCCCTTGCAATGTTGTTGCAAACTGACTTGCCTTCCACTCTAGGGTAGTGATCCCCTTTGCGCGCCATAGTAATTCACACTTGTGCACATGTTCTGCAACATCCTCTATACCTTGGTAATCTAGAAAGTGTAAAGACATCTCAAAGAACACCTGAGGAGGTGGCTGAGGCCCCTGTCCTCCTGATCCAGATCCCCTTGTGTTTCCTCGGTGTTTCCTCCTCCAGATCCACTAGATCCACTAGGTCATGTGCCTCCAGATCCACCAGTTCCACCTCTAGATCCTCCTGTAACCAGCAATCGGCTTGAAGTGGTTGCACCTAGTGTCCCCAATGTTTCACTAAACTGTATGCCAATGGTCTGTGAGATTGCTTCACTGCTAGAAGTGTATCCCGTGCCACTCCCAGATGTGTTGCCCAAACCTTGCGTACTTGCACTTTGCCCAAAAATTCCTCCAAACACCAGAATGGTATGTGTAGCCATGGATGTTCCAAACAAAAAATTATATCTCCTGGCACTGATCGGTCACTCCCACTGATACCAACTGGGTTATCAATACTTCTCCCTTGATTTGGAAAACCAAGCGCCAGGGGTTGGTCGCTAGGTGGGTTCAGATGTGCACCGATGGCTCTTCTTTCTCCATGTGACGAACTCTCATCAGAAGCTGAAGGGGCCTCTCTCCCACACTTGCCAAGATGGGGTAGCATAGACTGCTCAGGCTCCACATCCTCCACGTGAACTTCAACACCCTCTCACAATGTCTACCTCCATAGATCCATCACACTTGCAACCTCACATTGTCTAGTCATCTCCCTTTCACGAGCTTCACTATACTTGAGTCATCTCTCCTCCCTTTCCTTTTCAGCCGTAATGTCTGCCATCTTCCTCCACCCTAGCTTCCTCTCCAAGTGCTCAGAGTAGCTTAGCCAGCCATGGGGAATGCTTCTAAACTCAAAGTAATGACCAAGATCTTCATAGCCAGAGGAATAACACTCAAAAATGATCCTCTAGGCTCCCTCAAAAACTCAAACTCAACAACTTCTGGGAAAGAATATGTCAAAATGGCATATTCTAAAGTGTAACTAGTGAGCATTCCCTTCCACCAGTGATCAATAACATGTGTCCAAGTCAGATCTGCATCCTATAGCCTCTGATAGTCATCTTGGGTCCACATGCATGATCTATAGTACCAACTTGATCTGGATGCGTATGCTGAAAGCCATTCATATAGCTCTACTGGGAAGCAGAAAAATAATGTCTCATATAGCTCATGGTATAGGTTCTCTTCTACCCATCTACGTGCATTGAACTCAGGTCAAGTGCTGAATCTTTGAGAAAACTCATCCTCCGTGCTCTTGAACCATGTTTCAACACTTTCTAAAGTCAGGTGCTCTGTCATCACACATCACAAGGACAAAGATGCATGCCATTTCTCACAACAACTTCGAAAAGAGGTCCTGGCAATGGAACCAAGATGTAGTCATTTTTATGCCCTTTCAAAGAACAAGGAAATCCCATGCGCATCGGCCTATCACCCAATGGGCGCTGGGTGCTCACCCGAGGCATGTGCGGGTGCTGAGCCCCTCCTTTATGTGAGTTGTGTGAGAATGCATTATTTATGATAGAAAATTAAGTGAAGAGAATGGAAATGAACCATACATTCATCTTAGAGCTCAGAATGGGATTCTAGACCAATGTATTCATTCAGATAAGAAAATCATTACAGAACATAGATATGAATCATAATAGAAAGGAAATGCACAGGGGTTTACACCCACTCATATGAAATATATATAAAACTGATCCATATAGATATAAGTAAAAATCAGAACCACATATATTCATATTAAATACGTTTGGTAATCACATTACATTCATTGAGGCTATCACAGATCCATATAATAGTGTAGACTAATGTCATGCATCAGAACTAGACTTAATCCCCTCTTAGTACAAAGAAGAAAATATTCATACCCAACCCCTTGGTACATCATACTCCTACGGATCCTCTAAACTCAACCCATAAAACTCTCACAATATTTCTACATAGCTTTTCCTCTTTCCATTCCCTTCATATCAGTATCCCTTTTCTTCACCCAGGTGCTTGTATATATAGCCTTAGCAAGCACCACCATGCCTTTCTGAAGTTGTAGATTGGTTGCCAAGTGTCCAAGTGGTCCTCCATGGGAGCATGCTCCTTCAGACGTGAGCTCTCCATCCTTCGCCATGATGACCTTCTAGAATCTTCTATCACAAGGTATATTCCTTTCGTGGGCACCAAGTTGTCAGGCTGGCACCTTATCCACTCCGCATGTGTAGTCAGGTCATGCTTTCCTCGTGTTCTTCCCGATATGCCAAATATGGATAAGTCCCAAAAGTATGATGAATGCCATTTGATTGTGGTTGACTAGTTGGTCGTAGATGATTTGGAAAATGTTGTTTGAAAACATCCAAATTTTGATTTGGAGGTGTGTTTGGGTTATCTAATTACAAGTCACCTTTATCTATGGGTTCCTGAAGAACATTTCTAAGTGAATGAAACATATTGATGTCATGACATTTAACACTATGGTATTCATAGTAATCATTATATCGATACTAAGAGGGTTTTTGTAATGAAATTACTTGATTAATTATGATTATCACCAGTAATAGAACAACAAATAACACAATATTACAGATAAATTATCTCAATATGAAAGTATAATAGCTTGGCCACTTTGAGGGGATAACCTTCAGAACATATAATAAGACTCAAATACTCGACATAATGATCATCCAATACCTATAACCCCTATTTATACTATTCCTATGCTATGGCCATCAACAAGGCCGACCAATCAATGATAATAGATCATATATAAAAGAGATACATCATGATATTAAGTTATAACAGCAACAAGTTGGCTATATCCATCCCATGTAAGATATATAATTAAGGGCATAACATGCCCCTCCCCTTCAAAGAAACATTGTCCCCAATGTTGGGAAGCCCTAGATGTTGCTACATGAATGCTTCATCTTCCCATGATGCATCCTCAATATTCATATTCTTCCACTTGATCAGGTACTCGGTAATGACTTTGGTCCTCAGTCTTTTGGTGCGTGTTTGAAGAATGCCTTCAGGTTCCAATATGATCCTTCCTTCCTCGTCCAGTTCCGGAAGCACTAATTGGGTGGAAATGTGCTGCCCAATAACTTTCTTTAAGAAAGAAACATGGAAGACTGGATGTATTCTACTTCCTGGAGGGAGCTATAGCATATATGCCACACTACCAATTTTCTACAAAACTCAGTAAGGACCATAGTATTTAGGAGCAAGCTTATTATCATTTTGCTATTGTTTCAAGGATAATTGCTTATATGGCTGTAACCTTACAAAAACAAAGTCTCCCTCTTCAAAGTGTCACTCACTCCTATGTTGATCAGCCTGTTGCTTCATATGGTTTTGTGCCTGTGCCAAATTTTCTCTAAGACTAGAGAGTACCTCATGTTGATGTTGAATGTGATCTTTGAATGCTCTCACCTTTGGTTTGACCTTCAAGCTAGATATGAGTGATGGAGGATGGTACCCATAAAGTGCCAGAAATGTAGACATTTTGGAGGAGGTATGAAATGAAGTGTTGTACCACCATTCTACTAGTGGAAACCATTGCACCTAACGTTCTTGTTTATCTGAAGTAAAAAATCGAAGATATCCCTCTAAACATTTATTTACCACCTCATTTTCCCCATCTGATTGGGGATGATAAGAGGAAATCTAGGCTAGTTGGGTACCAAGACAAGAGAACAAATAAGTCCAAAAGTTACTTGTAAATATTGGATCACGATCACTTACTATAATTTTTGGCGTGCCATGGAGATTTTGAATTGTATCCATAAAAGAGATGGCAATGGTACTAGCTGTGAAAGGATGAGCCATGGCACACAAATGAACATATTTGGTAAGTCTATCTACCACAACCATGATGACACTTTTCCCTTCTGATTTAGGTAATCCTGTGATGAAATCCATTGATACCTCTTCCCATCTCTCACTAGGAATAGACAGAGGCTGGAGAAGACCCGGTGTCTTAATGGTCTCGCCCTTATTTTTTGGCAAACCAAACATTCTGCCACAATTTTTTGAACATCTCCTTTCAACCCCTCCCAAAATAAATCCTTCTTAACTCTATGATATGTTTTTAGGACCCCAACATGGCCACCTATTGGAGAAGAATGTATCTCTGAAAGAACATGGTGTTTAAGTGTAGAGTTCTTACATAGATATAACTGATATTTGTACCATAATGTATCCCCCTTCCATATAAATTGATCTAATATGGACGGATATGCTTGGAGATTTTGAATGAGAGTATGTGTGGTTGCATCTTTCCTCCATTCTTCTCATGCTTGATCTACCCAATCTGCATGTAGTATATAGATGGCACATAACAATGCTTCGGCGGACTCATCCCTCCTAGATAGAGCATCAACGACCAAATTTTCCTTTCCTTTCTTATAAACAATATCAAAGTCATATCCCAAAATCTTAGTGATTTTTGTTGTTCTTCTGAAGATAGACGTTGTTCTAAGAAATATTTCAAACTATCATGATCGGTTTTTACCTTAAAATGTCTACCCATCAAGTATGGTCTCCATTGTTTGACTGCATGTAGTATTACCATCATTTCCTTTTCATATGTGGGTTTTAACAAATTCTTTCCTTTTAGTTTTCGGCTCTCAAAAGCAATGTGATGTCCTTCTTACATTAGTACTAGTCCGATTCCATTTCCTGAAGCATTGTACTCAACTATGAAAGTTTTGGAGAAATCTGGGGTTGCCAATACTGGAGTGGTGCACATAGCTACCTTCAATTTTTCAAATTCCATAGATGCTTCCTCATTCCACTGAAAGGAGTCCTTCTTCAATAAATTTGTGAGTGGTGCTGTTATAATGCCATAGTTTTTGACAAATCTATGATAATACCCTGTGAGACATAAGAAGCCTTGTAATTGTTTGAGGGTTCTTGGGGTTTTCCATTCCACCATGGCTTGGATCTTGTGAGGGTCCACATTAACACCTTCCTAAGAAACAATATGGCCCAAGTATTCCACTTCATGTAACCCAAAAGAACACTTTGAAGGCTTGGCATAAAGTTTATGTTTCTCTAAGACTTCTAAGACAATATTGACGTGATGTAAGTGTTTCTCCCATGATTTGTTGTAGATGAGTATATTATCGAAAAATAATAAGACCAAATTTCTTAGGAATGGTCTAAATACTAAATTCATCAAGCTTTGGAATGTGGAGGGAGCATTGGTAAGGCCAAATGGCATCACTAGGAATTCATAATGGCCTTGATGAGTTCTGAAAGCTATCTTATGAATATCTTCTTGCTTGACTCTAATTTGGTGATACCCATAATGCAGATCTAGTTTTGTAAAATAAATGGCACCATGCAACTCATCTAATAAATCATCAATGATGGGAATAGGAAACTTATCTTTGATAGTGAGCTTGTTAAGCTATGTGTAATATGGACACATGCGCAATATTCCATCCTTGTGATGCACCATCACCACGGGAGCAGAATAGGAACTTTTACTGTGACGAATAATACCCATTTCCAACATATCCTCCACCATCTTCTCGATCTCACTCTTTTGCACATATGGATATCTATAAGGCCTGATGTTGGGGGGTTGGCTTCCTAGAATCAATTGAATAGCATGATCATGCTCTCTTTTAGGTGACAATCCTCTTGGTTCCTTGAAGACAACTACATGTTGATTAATAACCTTTTGAAGATCAAGATGTAATACCTTCATTTGCGGTTAGACTTCTATAGAGAATAATCATGCTACAAAACCTTCAGACCCCCTTTTAAGAATCTTCTACATTTAGTGAGAACTCACCACTAGAGGATCTTTAGCATGTAGAGCTCAAAGTTCAAATTTTTTAGCCTCAGAATGAAAGCACATGAACAATTCTTGGAAATTTATCTCTATGGTGCCCAAGGTAGTGAGCCACTGAACACCTAAGACAATATCAGCTCCACCCATGGGAATAGAAAACATCGTAGATTCTAATGTGTAATCACTCATCATGATTTTGAATTTATGGCATTTACCTGAACATTGGACTGTGCCACCATCTGTAATCATTACTTGAAATTCAGGTGCTGGGTAGATGAAACAATTTAGTCTTGTTGCCAACTTATGATTGATGAAATTATGTGTGCTCCCTGAATCAATCAAGACTGTTACCTTCTGCTTCTTACTTGCAAGGCATTCCACTGGCTATCAATATCTTAATGGTGACCCTAAAATTGGAAGAAAAACTGATGGCTAGCTAAACCCCACCACATGCAAAGGAAGGAGCAGGTTTGGTGAAAGATGGCATACCTAGCGGCAGAAAGGAAGAGAAAAGAAAGGTGGCTTGAGTACAATGAGGTGTGTGAAAGGGAGATGGAAAAGTAGCAGGATATTGTAGAGCAGATGGCATTGAGGGGAGAGATGGATCATGAAGGATTTATAGCTCACGCAGAAGGTGTGGAGCCAAAGAATTTGAAACTCCCCCATTTGGGAAAAAATGAAAGGGAACCCTCCTCAGCCTCACACGAGATCACGCCAGTAGAGACGTCTTGGACCATGGGTGCGCATCTGAATCTACCTAGTAACATAGCTCTTACGCTTTGGTTTTCAAGAATCTATTACATCTAATAGTCAGCAAGATAATTTGGGTAGTAGGGAAGCAAGGGTAAGCCACATAACAAGTACATATATGGTAGGGCATACATCTTCATTGTTGTTTGGAGGTACCTTTTTAAGTGCATCATCAACACAAAATTTGAGCACGCAAAATTTTGGACTCACTTCTAGGAGTAGTACCACCATGTAGATTGTAGGATTTTAGTTCAGTACTATTGTTGGGACACAGGGAAGTACATATTCTAGTTCACTTCTGGCTATAGGTGGAGGATTAGGGGGTATAGGTGGCTCTTGTGGTTCTGGAGATAGAGGAAACATAAGAGGTTCTGGATCAGGCGGGTATGGTCCAAACCAACCCCATAATATTTACATGGAGATGTCTCTCCACCTTCTAGAGTATAGGGGCATAAAAGATGCTGCTGAACACGTGCACATGTGTGAGATACTATGGCACAAAAAATGGATCAAAACTTCTAAGTGTAAGGTAATTCAATTTATAACTACGTTATAAGGACGCAAACATAGTTGGTACATGAAGTTTGACCATGATCAAACTTGCATAGAATATGTAGCATTAAAATATGTTTTCCTTAAAGAGTTTTATATCCCTAAATTTGAGAAGAAGAGTATAAAAACGCTCAAAGATATTAATCAGGGCACTACTGAGAGTGTTAGGGAGTATGATGCCCATTTCAAAACACTTTTATCTAATATTTATTATGATATTAATGCAAGCCATCATGCACAATGGTTTGTTAGAGGACTGATCACATATTTTAGAAGGGAGATGTCACATAATACATACACTGATCCGTGCAAAGCACTTGAAGCAACTTTGCGCCATGAGGTAGTTGGAAGTTTATACAATGGATTCAACCCATTATTGGAAGCACAAATTACAGCTATGTAAAAATAGTTCAGAGAAGCTATTGGTGAATTCAACACATGAGACATGTACTGGGATTTGGTGTAAAAACTATGAAGTGGAAGGACACACCAAGGATAGTTGTCCTCGCAAGTCAGTGTTTTCATTATTGCTAGACTGTGAGATATGTCATCTGAACCATGATGCCAGATGTTGCTCATTATTACAATATGTGATAAGGAAGAATGTATCCTACTATTATAAAATTTTCCGGTCCATGACTCATGATACAAAAGACTATAGGTTGATTGGTCAGATCCATGATGCTATAGATATTGGTGTGCGACAGACAAAAGTATCAAATAACTTTAAGGGTAAAGGTGAGTTCCAGGATCAGGATCAAAATCAAGTGCATTATGATTGGAATGAGGGGCACTATGAAGGAGGATGTGGCAGAGGTCAAGGATACCATGGTGGATTAAGGGGTTAAGGCCGTGGTAGTAGACGAGGCAAGTTTCCTCATGGAACGTGCTTTAAATGTGGATCTCCTGACCACTATAAGAGTGAATGTCCTCAGAATATTACTTGTTATTTTGTGGGAAGATTCATAGCTACGAGGAATGTTCAGATCTATATGAGCATCTTAGCAAGTAGCATAAACATGAAAACAAGGGTGTAGGAATGGTTAAGATACGTGTTATGGAAAATCAGTGGATGCCAAAGTTGGCTCCAAAACCTGAGGTATTACCTATGAAGATTACTACACGTGCTAAAGTTGTGCATGCCAGAGAATTGTTACAGCAAAAGCCTACCATCACTAAGGAGGACATTTTTCATGCAAGGTATCTGGATCTTGCGCACCTGAAGGAGGTTTATCAGGAGACCATGGAGGTACTCAGAAAACTTCATCAAGAAATATAGTGTTTAAAGGAGCAATCACAGAAGATGGAACCGAAGAAGGAAACAAAGATGGTGTAGTCGGATATTAATGATTTGAAGGAGGTATGCAAACTGTTGTGCCAAAAAAATATTATTCCATTACTAGGAAGTTGGCTAAAGGGAAACACTGCATGTGAATATTGAGAATGGATGTCAGATCCTGCATGCAAATCTTCCCCCTCATAGTTTAGATTACGACAAGGATATCACTCTGAATGCTGTTGTGGATGGATGACTCTTGAGTAATATATTGATTGACACAAACATGGAGGTAAATGTGCTTAATTTAGATGCATATGTATAGATGGGGAGGCCTCCATTGTAGCCATATTATAATGTAATGGTTATGACTAATCGAACTAAGTCCACTCCTATCAGAGTTTTAAAAGACGTATCCATTACTATAAAAGGGGCCAAGTTCACTGGGGATTTTGAGGTTTTAGCACTTGTAGAAGTAGATAGTTCCCAGCTTTGCTTGGGCTCCCTTGGTGTTACGCAAATAATGCTAATATTTTGTTCAACAAAGGATAAATAAGTTTTGAGAACAAGGAGGAGATTTATTATCCCTTTAACGGATGGAAAATCTGCACCCTATTTTGATCCTTTAAGTGAAGAAGATATGAATAGGATTTATGTATGTTCCATTCAGGACCCAAAATTACTCGAGCCATCTAAGGAAGGAATCATCTAGTGGGAAGATACATAGTCTATTAGTGATACCATAAGTATTGCTTGTGATAATTGGGCTCATGACACTTGTGAGATGGTTGGGTGCAAAGATAGGAGCACATTTTGTGTAGAAAAGGTTGCCTATACAAGGAGGATAGGTAACAAATCTGTACCTTGGTACACTGGAGAAGGAGACCCTACAGTATTCCTACACGCTATGGAGGAACATTGGAAAAAACAATTTGAAAGAATAAATATGTTAGCATATACCCTATGCAGGATAACAACGTGCTAGTGGGTGGTTCACAGGGACAATATTGTAGAATGGAATGAAGTCAGGATTTATCTAACAACTTGATTTTCTAGGAGAAATGCACCTACTCAAATCTGACACATATCATGGTAATCAACCCATTTAGCACCACATTCATCAGTGTGAGAGGCTCTAGACAGACAGGTAGGAAGTTTTACCACCTTTGCTATGGGTGCAGGACTTTATTCCACTTTATAAGGTTGCGCATAGTCTTTATGTATACCACAGAGCTACATAGAGAAACTGGAAATTGGCAAGGCATTTGATTGTAGGAATGGTCCATAATTTTTACTACTTCTCTACTAACCCTCGAGTAACTATGTGAGAAAGTGAAAAGGAAAAAGAACTAATTCAAGAGTTATTTGGTGTGACAGACTTAGGGGTGCATTTTGATAAAGAAGAAGAATTGATAATTAGATGTCGCACTACTTAAGCACACTTACTTTGAGAAATAAAAAAGGAAATATGGTCTACATAGTGAATGATGAGGAAGTAGAAGATCTGGATATAGATCATGTAGAAATTACTCTGATCTAATACAAAGAATCCATGAAATAGCTACACAGACAATAATTGAAATTAACAACTCTATATTATATTTTTATTGATTCACTATTTCAATACACTCCATTTTTAAGGATATGTATAACAATCCTCACAACAACCTTTGTCTTCATATACAACCATACACCCATATGGTTTCAACCTCTCACCAATATAATAATAAAACAACACTAATTGTTTTATTATTCTAACTTACTAACTTACCACATACTAACCACATTTTACATTTACTATTTACATTTACATAGTAAATATACTTTCACTAATTTACCATAATACTAATTACACATGTAATTATTATTCACTCATACATACAAATGGAGCACTAAAATATATTTCCTAACATTCCCCCCCTTAGTGTGAACATGGGGAAAACCTGCCTTATACTTGCACCTGCTCATGATTTGATGATTTTATAGGATGATCATAAACCTAATGGATGGTTTTTCACAGGGATGACCATAAAATGAAAATTATGGTTTTGCAATTGGTTTACCACAAACCAAAAGGGTTATGGTTTTGCATAGGGTTTAGCAACAACCGAAAATGGTGTTTTTACAACTGGTGTACCACAAACCAAAAGGGTGATGGTTTTGTATAGGGTTTACCAACAACTGAAAATGGTGGTTTTACAAGTGGTGTACCACAAACCAAAAATGAAGGTTTTCAAGTGGTTTACCTACAACCACATCATGATATGCCAAGTATTATTCTTAGCCCTCATCACATCTCACTGCAGGGAATAACATAGGAAATTCTGCTGCATATATAGAAAATACCAGGGGAAAATGTAGAAAACTAGAAATGGAACATTGAGATCATGTTCCCCCCTCAATGTGAAATTTCATTTATTCAACCACAATAGGAACACTGCAATCAAACACTCTTTCAGAAACACAAAGAAATAATAGGAACACACTGTATTAAAAAAAAATCACCATAGCTGATACGACCCCGTCGTTGGTGACTGACGAGAGATCGTTGAATGACCTCCAACCTCTTGTGCCTCCTTCCTCCAAGAACTTCACTTAGTATAGAAATAAAAATTCATAGTTATAGTCAATTTCATCTATTATTTGTTCATCTCTAGTTTCCCATTCTACAATTTTGTTTACATCTGTAGGTGATTTTTCGTTTCCATCTACTATCCTCCATAGTTTTTTATTCATTAACTGCATCTGGATTTTTACTCTCCATGTATGGAATTTCAGCCCATTAAATTTATCTAATGGTGTATCCATTTTTCTAAATCTAAATATCCAAAAAAAATTGAATGTAGATTTGAATTACCTTTGATTCTCTGATTTCTTCAAAAAACAACAGTGATCAATGCGATGTATAGTAAATTTCACTTTTCTCTCAAATGACGAGCTGGGTTTGGCTAAAATTTATTACTTTAGTTGCCTACATAAAATATCGGTGCACGTGTAAAATTGTAGAGAAACCCAGATCGCGAAAAAAAAGTTAAAATATATTATTTGAGACAGACTTAACCTGCTCTGGTATCAAATGTAGAAATTACTCTGATCTAATACAAAGAATCCATGAAATAGCTACACAGACAATAATTGAAATTAACAACTCTATATTATATTTTTATAAGTCCATTCACTATTTCAATACACTCTATTATATAGGATATGTATAATAACAATCCTCACAACAACCTTTGTCTTCATATACAACCATACACCCATATGGTTTCAACCTCTCACCAATATAATAATAAAACAACACTAATTGTTTTATTATTCTAACTTACTAACTTACCACATACTAACCACAATTTTACATTTACTATTTACATTTGCATAGTAAATATACTTTCACTAATTTACCATAAAATAATTACACATGTAATTATTATTCACCCATACATACAAATGGAGCAGTAAGATATATTTCCTAACAGATCATTCAGCGGGTATGCGTGAGGTGTTAGACAATGCAAATAAAAATGTGTGCACCTATCATGAACCCATGAAGACAAAAAAAGTGAATATTGGTATGGATGTTGAACCTAAGGAGGTAATAATTGGGGATTATTGGTTTGAATCTGAAGTGGAAAAAATCATTGAGTTATTAGATGATTTTCAGTACTTATTTCCTAGGGGCTACCATGAATTAAAAGGAATGCATGAATCATTAGGAGAGATGAAGATTAATCTTAAGGAAGGTGCACACCTGGTTAGGAAAAGACCCTATAGAATGAACCCTAACCTACATGTAAAAGTTAAGAAGAAATTGACAAGCTGTTGAAGTCGGGGCATCATCAAGCACCTATAATATTTAGAGTGGGTTAGCCCCATGGTTCATTCAGTATAAAGAAACGATGGTCAGATTAGGATTTGTGTGGATTACAGAGAACTGAATGCTGCATGTGTGATTGATCCCTTTCCTACACCTTTCACAGAGGAGATATTAGAAGGCATTGTAGGGCACGAAATCTATTCTTTTACAGATGGATTCTCTGGGTATCATCAGGTCAGGATTGCACAGGAGGATCAAGAGAAAACAACTTTCACCACTGAATGGGGAAGTTTTTCATATACTGTGATGCCCTTTGGTTTGAAAAACATGCCTATTGTATTTTCATGCATAGTTGTTCAAGCATTACAAAATTTTATTCACATTTTCTTATAGGTTTACTTGGATGATTGGATGGTGTATGGACTTGTTAAGGATCACTCTCAAAATTTATGCTTAATGTTTGAAAGATGTAGACAATTAAGCATCTCTTTAAACATCAAGAAGTGTGTGTTTGCTACACCTTTTGGCACTTTGTTAGGGCACATCATCTGCAAGGAAGGTTTGTTAGTGGATCTAACTAAGGTTGTAGTTATTGTAGGCCTAGAAGATCCTACCAGTCAGAGTGAGGTGAGCAGATTCTTGGGTCACACTAGATATTATAGAAAATTTATCAAAGGATATGCTAAGATTTTTGCACCCTTGGAGGAGTTACTGAAAGGAAAAGGGACATTCTATTGGGGAGAACCACAATAGTGCACATTTGAAGCGTTGAAGGAGAGGCTTGCTAAAACACCTATTCTACATTTTCCCTTCATGGAACCAACTGTTTCATGTACATGTGGACACCTCTGGCATGGCCATTAGCACGGTGTTAGCTTAGCCTAGCGAAGGTATTATAGATCATCCTATATGTTTTGCTAGTAGAAAGTTAACTCCTGTAGAGAAGAATTATACAACTATTAAGCGTGAAGCCTTTTCAATGATCTATGCACTGCATAAATTTAGACAATACCTTCTATCAACACCATTTGTATTTTACACTGATCACATGGCATTGAAATACTTGGTAAAAAATCCCGTTTTACAGGGGTGCATATGTCGATGGGTGCTCTTATTCCAAGAATTTGATTTCACAGTTGTGGTAAAACCAGGTAAAAGTAATTCTGGCCTAGACCATTTATCAAGAATTCAATCAGGAGAGGGAGGATGCACAGACAATTGAAGATACAACACTAGATGCATATTTGTATAGGTTATAATGCGTTCCTTCAGAATTGGAGGATATTTCTATATTTTTACATGCAGGTATGACGCCAAAAGGAATGCAATCCTTAGAGAAGAAAAAACTTTAAATTCATGTAGCACCTTTTATGTTGATCATTGGTGACCTATACAAGTTAGGTTGAGATGAAGTATTGCATCGGTGTGTACTAGAGCACGAGCACATAGATATCATGGAAGAGGCTCATGGTGGTATTCTAGGTGGGCACTATGCAGGTGATGTCACTGCGCATAAGATTCTACTCACTGGATTATGGTGGGAGACCCTCTACAAAGATTGTAAAGCATATTGTAAGGTGTGTGATCATTGTCAATGCATTGGTAAACCTGGGAAAAGAGATGAAATGCCCTTAAGACCTATTCCTAGTGTAGATTCGTTTGAGAAATGGGCTATAGACTTTATGGGTCCTATTTCTCTAGTGTACGTAGAATTGGATCACGCTACATCATCACTTACAAATATTATCTTACAAGGTGGGCAAGAAGAAGTACCTACCAAGGATTATACAGTAACTACAATAACCGGGTTCTTATGGGAAAATGTTCTTACAAGGTATGGATTCCCTCTAAGCTTGACAAGTGATAGGGGTACACATTTTTTGAATGATACAATCAAGATACTATTGGATGAATTTTCTATTGCTCACCATATGAATACACCCTATCATCCTTAGGAAAATGGGACCATTGAGGCCTTCAACAATATTTTGAGTCAAACCTTAACAAAAAATTGTGATGTTGGAAGGAAATATTGGGATGATAAAGTTTCTTTTGTGCTTTGGGCATATAGAACAATCTACAAGAGGTTGAATAAGTCCACACCCTTTCATTTGGTGTTCGGCACTGAAGTAGTTCTTCCTATGGATTTCATGTTACCTTCTTTTCGTATTGCACACACCGGAGGTATAACCGATGAGAAATCATTAGAAGAAAGAATTGATAAATTGATACTAGTTGGATGAGAGGCACACCATAGCACGTTGGATTCAGAAGTAGGAAAAATCTAGGAAGAAGGCATGGCATGACAGCCACATCAAGGAAAAAAATCTTGAGATAGGACAGATGGTGCTTCTCTATGACTCTAAGTTTTTGTGCCATCCAGGAAAGCTTAAAGTGCATTGGTTGGGACTTATATTATCTCATATACTTGAACATGTGCTTTCCAGTTAGAGACACTTGATGGAATATAGTTACCCGGTTACTTCAACAGGAGTAGGTTAAAGCCCTACTATAAATAAGTCTTCTTGGTGTTTGTAATAAGGGAGTTTGCCATTTAGAATAGGATTTCATTTATATATTTCCTTAATGTATTTCCTTTTTTGTTGGTATGCTTTGTCAATTTAGTTTGGTGTTTTGTGTAATAATGCATGTTTATGTGTTGGAATATAATTACCATTTAAAGTATTTTTATGCCCAGAGGACTACACATACCATTAGTGTGGGGTGGTTACTCACAACTGGGTACACATCAGAGCAAAATTGTTACGGGTGCTAGTTAAGTGTGGAAAGGAGCTGTTAAGAAGGATATTGTTCTAAAAATATGACCATAGATGGAGATAAATGAGGGAATAGTATAATGTGAGGTAAGTTGCAGCCATGAAGACTACCAAGGGAAGGTGTAGTGGAAAGGTACTCAGGCACATGGAAGTGTGCTAAAGAGAATTCTGTAGCCAGAAGGTAGGAAGGCACACTAGAAGGTTATAGTTGGGGTGCGAAGATGTACCGCATGGATATTGTGAAAATGGTCAATTAATGAGAGGATTGTTGGTAGGTGAAGGAGCAATAAATGCACTAAATTTTTGAAAATGTTATATAATAATGTGATGCGAGTTCATTTTTACCTTTGCGATCACAAGTATTTGAGCGAGCTAAGTGTGACCGAGCTGAGTGAATCGTGTTGAGGTGTAAAGTGTTGTGAAACTAGACATGGAGAGTAGACTATTGTGTGGAAGAGGCTTGCATCCCCATTGGTGAAGGGTTTGAGTGAAGAATAAGCATTGAGAAGGACGGGAATGCAATTTCAAGCTAGGGCATGTAGATTCAAGCTAGGGTTTGAGTTTTCTCATTGCAGATAACAAAAAGGTGGGATTTTTATGATGCCACCAAATAAAGAACCTATAACAGGAAGAAAAGGAAAGATGAAGGTAGAAGATGAAGTTGAAATTTCTTGCGAGAGTAATTTTTCAGAGATGCAATACCCAGAAGGAGTAATAGTAAAAAAAGAGCAAGTTTCCCACATCCACATATGTAAGATAAGTGACTACAACCACCGTACCTATGACAATAAGGGAGAGTTGGATGCATTTCTGAATAAGAAAACCAACAATGATGGAGGATATGCTAGTGTATGACGAAGTTGGGGAGAAATTAATGAAGCACACGGTAGGAGGATATGCTAGTGTAGTGTCGATGCTAGGGAGAAATTATTTGATGATGCATAGTTGTCTAAACTTCAATGCAAACAAGGTAGAATATGACTACAACAATTTAAGGAAGACATATGTGTATCCAAGCCAGACTGCCTACATTGAGGGGCTAATCTAAAAAATTATAAGTATGAAGCCATTAATCTTGGATATTGGGGACAATGGAACCATACTCGTATACCTTCAGCTTAATTCTAAGCTGGAGAATAAAAAGTATGTGGAGAATGAGTTTGTGCTCCTAGGACCACCTAAGGGAAATCATACAGTTGAGAGCGTGCCAGATCCAAATCTTACAACAAATTTAGAGGTATATGAGGAGGAATAAGAACACAAAGATAGTGGTGGCTTAAATCATATAGGCTGGAGGTAGCCCATAAATAGAGTTGAGAAAAAGTGCGCAAATACTCCACCTCAGGTACAAGAAGGAGACAAGGACTTAGAAGCAGAAGTAGTCCATGAATAGAATTGTTTTAAGAGGTTATTTAGAAGAAAAAGAACCCAATGCGTGGAAACTCCAAAACCTATAAGAAGATCACCATGACTATATCATTAGAAAGAGGAAACTAAGAAGAAGAGTAGAAAGCTAAAGGTGAATGAGGAGGCAGAGGAGTTTGCAGATAGAAATCCGGAAACCCCTGTGTATCCAAGAGATATGGAAGAACCCAAAGATGAGGATATGAAGGATGAAGAGGAAGGTGCAAAGGAGGAAAAAGAGTCAGATCATGAGTAGCCTCACGCGCATGACACTACTTAGAAATTCAAAGGGCTAACTCCAAACCTTGGCACTCAAGTTCCTAAAGGACCAAGAATGAGAACAAGTGAAGAATACATTGTCCCAAGTATGGGCTATGTTGAGGACATAAGCAAAATAATTCGCACTTGTTTTCAAATCACAGTGGATCTAAAGGAGTTATATAGGTGGGAGATGATGGACCCATACATGGCCACTACGTGCGCAAGGAAACATTTTTCCTATTCCATGTAGAAAAATTTCCACCTAGACATGGCCACTACATGTGCAAGGAAACATTTTACATATTTTGATGTATGCGAGGAGTCTTATGAATCAATATGATTGAAGAAGGCACCTTAGAGTAGGCACATGACTATAAATCTGACTCTCATGTCTGATGAGTAGGTGAGAAATTTCTTAGTTAAGGTATCTACAGAGGTTACGTGGAGGAACATCGATAAGGTTACCACTATTAGAGTGCTACTTGAAGATAATAAGGAAAAAATGTAGAAATAACACATCTAAAAGGAGAGAAGGATCTAAAGAAGAAAAATAATGAGGCATTTATCAACATGGTAGAATAAATTCATGACTATGTCCTAAAAGAAATACCACATCTGGAGTCTAAGGTATCTAAAAAGTTTCCTTCAACTATGCATTACGTGCACACATTAGTTGGTTTGGTTCTTGAGGATGGACCATTTTGAATGTCATCACTAAAAGATCATGAATAGGAGGTAGAGATAGAAAAGGCCTCTGTAGTGAGGATAATTTCAAGTTATGAAGCATTACTCCAAAATTTACAAGAAGAGATGAAGAAATCATGATCAAGCTTTGAATATATGTGTTGCACCAGAAGCATTGATCAGGATCAGAACTATTGTAGAAGATAATGAAGTATTGAAGGAAATTAAGGATGAGACTTTAGGGTGTGTAGAGAGATTGACATTAATAAAGAAAAAGTGTGAAGCCCTTGTATCATAAGGAGAGGCTGGATGAGAAACTCATAGCACAAAATATGGATCTTCTAGAAGGAAGACACTATGGCCAAGAGATAGAATGAAAAGGAAGATAACCCAGGATGAGTTGGAATAGCCGTTCCAGAGAAAAAGATGGATCTTTTGGAGGAAGATTAAAAAGAATATTATTTTATCCTCCCAGGCAGAGGGTGTTGAATTCCCTTGTACAATAATTATTTACATTCTTTCCATTCTTATTATTTATTGATTGGGAAATTTCAGAAATAAACCCCATTATTGGGGTGACAATGTAGTTTAGTGTGGGGTCTTGTTGAACAAACAGAGTATGACACTAAGGTGAGGGCACAAAAAATATTCTTGCAAAGGAATAAGGTGCATTTGAAGGTACGGAAGGATAGGAAGAGGAAAAATGCACCAGGACAAGATAATTTTGGGACTTAGCCATTTTTCATGGTTTTAGGCTATTTTTGGAGATAACATGTAGAGCACACAATAGGATAGATAATTTAATGACACATAACTGATATTTTGGGCTGAGCATTTGATGAGTGCCATGCACAAGTTGAAGATAATAGTAGGATTACTACTGCCAGATAATTGTAGGAGATCTATTATTAGTGCACTTGTATGTGTTCCTATTATTGTAAAGGTGCATGGATATTTTTAGCATGAAACCTATTTTGGGAGGTGCGTAAGCGGTGAAGAGAAAGTCCCCACCCTTATAACTATGTATTAGTCTGTGTAGTTAGAGGGAGACATTGTGTATGAGCTATTGTATAGTTATGTTGCCAGAACTGATACACGCATAAACTTATGATATTATTTGTTGTAAGAAGCTTATGTATTTACTGTGTTTTATATAATGGAGTATATTGGGTGGATAAAGTTGTTAAACATGACTGTAATTGGTTCTTGCATGGTTGATTTCATTATGATTATAATTTAATCCATGATTCTGTAAGATCTATATCTAGAATATGCTCTGTGGAATTTTTATAGTTAGGTTTTTGGATGTATGTATTATCTTCAACACGTTGACATCCTACAAAAGAAACTCTAAAGGGGGTCCTAATACCTTTGTGTGCTTTTGGTGAGTGCTCATCTTAGGCTAAGTGATGTGCCAGTGTGCCTGGGTTGTCGTGGTGGATTCTAGGTTTCATCAAAATTTCATGAGGATCTTTCAATAACTCAAACACAGCATGAAATGCACCTACATAGTCTACTAGCCCTAAGAACTTGAAAGACACAACTAGTAGTTAAAATACTTACCTTTAGAGGAGAACCCTGGCAGATCTAGACAACCATTTGGCCATAAAAATTCCTCCAAAAATCTTGAGTCATGATCCTAAGTATAATTGACCCATCACATATACCTTTCATCTTGTAGTTAGATCTTAACACCTAAACTATCAATTCAACACTGTCAGAAAATCCTGAAAAATTATTCATTCATATGATTTCAAACCCATTTTATCCTTTATTCCTACTCATGTGAAGATGTTGTGCACAAAATTATAGCCAAAAATTTCATCATTGGGTCCTCCAAAAACCACCTTCCATCCATACCACTCAAGTGAACTGTGTGAAACTAGTCTAGGCAAGGGAGTAATAAAAATGCTCAAATTTAATCTTATGATCATAATAATTCATCAAAACCTATGTCATTGTCATTCTACAAGCACTTGAACACTTACATACATGATATGAAACCCTATATGACATTTTATTACTTAAGGGTCACTATAAGTTTTCTTTGTACCACATTGAAATTGACTGTATATTGGCCATACTCCACTTTAATAGTAATGTGCTGATCAAGTTATCAATTGATCACATTAGAAATCCTCTCATATATCCTTCAAAAATTCATAGAATTATTCACACCTGTGAAGCTCATGGCATATATCCTAATGACCCGCACATAATGAGACGTATGCTAAAACAACTTTGATATGACTATATTGGTACATTAAGACTCTTGATGACTTTTAAAACCTTTGAGATACCTTCAAAAATTTATACTCATCATCAACCAATAGAAACATTTGAAAAATGTAGTTACAACTCATGAATGATCTCATTTCACCATAAATAAGACACCATGTTTTTCATATAACACACACACACTCAACAATGTCAAGTTTTTGACACTAAGATAGTGAGCACACTCATCATGAGTTGTACACCATTTACACACTTATTGAGACATATAAAGGGAAATCATTAACATACATAATCAACCTAGATTATCCACATACTAAGACCATGCAAAAAAAAAAACATCATATATGGACTACTTGTGACCAAAATACTGGATGATTACATTTCAAACAAGAATAACCAAATAGATCCTTGACAACACACTTAGAGACACAGAATGACATACCTTATGTGCATGGAGAAGGAATAATTTGACTCAAATCACTCCCCCTCACATGAATGTTTCATATGCACTGATATAACTTTCAAGAAGTGTAATGAAGGTATATGAACCATAATGACCTAAAATAAGGTCTTGATGAGGTCCCAAGCCTTCTTGGGAGCCTGTAAAACTCCTTTATCCTCTCTTTTCCTGATATTCAATCTATGAGAAATACCCCTTCTTTCATAATTTACTGTTCTTGGGGTACCAAGATGACCTCTTCTTGGTTCCTAAGTCATTCTAGGACCACTATGCACTCTATCTTGCACTCTAGGTCCTTGAGCCATATGTTTTTACATTGAATAAGCATGAAAAAATATATTTCCACATGACCAATTCTCATTACAGTTGTAGCATACTACTAAATTATTTCTTTTGACACATCCATCTTGATTAGGTGAATCATACAAACAATACCTAGCAGTGTGACCTTGTTCATTGTAATTGTAGCACACTATATTCTTAGAAAAATCACTCCTATTTTCTCTCCAAGGATGAGAGTCTCTAGGATATATTGTACACTCTCTATCCCTATAACCAAAATCATTACAACTAAAACAATGACCAGTTAAATTTATTTCATACCTTGAGGCATTAGGCTTCCTAATGGATCTTGGTTTGACATTTTCCTTCATGATTATCACTTTCTTCTCTTCCTTGGTGATAGGTTCACATCTTTCTCTTCTTGTAATGTCTTCTTCCTTAACTTCCTTGGCCTTATATTCCTCTATGAATCCCAAATAATCCTATCATCTATGATGCTCTTTGTTTTCCAAGTAGATCATCTAGGTATTTTGCACTTTTCTCAAATTTATGGAAGGTCATAGTCTTCTTGCTAACTTAAAGTAGCTCAACCCTTAGAAACTCTATTTCTTCTTCATACTTTGAATAAAAACTCTCTTTATCTTGTCAATTTGAAACAAGATACTTTACCTTTTCTTATAACATTATGTTTGACTCATTTTTCTTGGAAGATTCAGACACTTGTATTGTTCTTCTAGCTTATGAATGTGATTCTCATATCCCTTGATCTGTAAACTCACTTTTTGATTTTCTTTTTTAGATTGATTTAACTTATTTTGAATTCATTCAAAGTCATCTTTGTATTCCTCATCATCTTCACTAGAATAAATTCAATAACCAGATATAAAATATCCTAATAAAGAAGATCCATCACTGGAAGATATTTTATCATTTTTAAGTCATGAACAAACTTCATTTCCTATATCCTCATAACCTAATTCAGATTCAAAATCTAAAACACCACTACTAGCATAAGATAATTCATCATCTTCATTTGTATAAAAACTCTTCTTTTCCATTATGTAATCAAACTTCTTTAATATTTTCTTCATCTTATCATAATTGTTGTGCTTGTTGTCATGATCACTATCATGCTCATGTTCATCATGATCTTCCTTCTTATTCTTATGAGGACAATTAACAACAAAATGTCCTATCTTACCACATTTGAAACATTTGTAAGGAAACTTACCTTTTATACCTACTAGATCCAAGTTTCAATCTTCTAGCCACCATAGCAAATATCTCTTCATCTTCAATCTCAAGAGTAGCTTCATCATCCTTCACCTTCTTTATTTTAGTCTTCATTTCAGATTTGAATGCAACCTCTTTCATGGCTGGTTTGAGATCACCTACTCTCATCTCATAGGCAGTCAAGGTACCATGCAAATAATCCATCTTCAAAGTAGTTAAATCCTTTGATTCTTCTATAGTAGATACTTTGGAATCAAATTTTGGAGTTACTGACCTTAGACCTTTTTGAACAACCACTTATTATTTTACTTCTTCTCCTAACCCTTTCATGTTATTGAAAATTTTGTCAACTATAGATAGATATGTAGCAATGGAATCTTCATCATTCATCTTAAGAGATTCAAACTAATTTCTAAAGGTTTGAATTTTAACAACTCTTACCTTTGAGTCACCTTCATATAGGACTTGCAATTTCTCCCATGCTTCCTTTGCTGATTTTCAGTACATTACCTTTCCCAAATCAGATTCTCCAAGACCCTGAATGATAGCATTAAAGGCCCTAGAATTGTGTTCATATGCATCCTTGTCTACTTGATTGGTAATAGGGAGTGGTAGGAGGAGTATATCCATATTCCACAGTCTTCCAAACATCAAACCCTTGTGACATAATATAGGTCTTCATCCTTAGACTCCAAAATTCATGGTTTGTTCCATCAAACATTGGTGTCTTGCCTATGACTCTAACACTCGCCATTTTGTGCTTTAGGATCTCCTTTCAAGCTGTCAAAATTCTCCAAAAGGACCTACTCTGATACCAATTATTGGAAGCACAATGAACTGAGAGGGAGGTGAATCATTCCTTACAAATTAAAATTTCAATTTCAAATCACTCACATAAACCATTAATCAATTATCCATTCATTAATGTGTGCACAACAACATACAACATTCATTTAATAAACCAAGAGCAAGATAAGTAACACCATAACACAAGATGTAAGTGGGAAACCCTAAAGGATAAGAAACCCCACTAATTTTTTTTTTCTGATATTACACAAAAAAAAGACTCAAGTAAATTTTGATATTACATCCACTAATCCTAAAAGACTCAAGTGAATATTATTGTTTTTTTCGTACATCACAAGATATTTTTAGTGAGGCACACCAACCCCACAAGGAGGTACTCCAACCCCTAAACCCTTGTTGATATTACACACAACATGATGATATTTCAAGAGACTTGTGTGAATATTACTCATCACAAAATATTTTTATGAAGTATGACCACTTAAAATATGATGATACCACAACTGATAGTGATCCAAATATTCAGCTCCAAACTCTTCCAAACCCTTGCTCAAACCCTAGGTCTTCAACTTGCACAATCTAGCTCTTTCTTCACTTCTCAATGCTTCAAAATATTACACACATGATTTATGATCTTCCTCAACCTGTAACACACTTTATATGACTCAATTCATGCTCATACACCTGAAAAAATCACTCACCTAGGTTGTACACCTTGCACACACACAACTAGCTTGCAAAAGCACCCAAAACTATGCTTTTATAAGCTCCTCATGGTTTCAAATTCAAACAAAAATTTTTCTCCCCTCATTTGGATCAGACCCATACATCAATAAAACATATCAAATTTTAATTAAAACAGACACAAGTGACCCAAGTAGGTCGGCCTAGCTAAAAACCTCATTACATGTGCCAAAAATGGCTCAAAACCCCATGGGCACAAAGATAAAATTACCCTTACATCAAAAACATACATAGTAATGACCCATAAACCATTACACATGATTAAAATATAATTTAACATTCATAAATGGTCTCAATTTAGCTCAAAAAATCAAATTATTTCATTTAATGGGCCCAATACTCTTTGTATTTCTCAAAATAGTTGTTTCCTACACCCTTCAGCACCCTAGAAACTTCATTATGCCACCAAATCACTTAAACTCAACCAAAACATGCCATGTGACCATGAAATGGAAATTTTAGGAAACATGTATAACACTTCTAACCAAGTTATAAGCCTTGAATCAACTCACCTTCTCAAACCACATCCACTTTAGTCTTCATCAAATCAACCTGCCAAAAAAGTTGTTTCCAAAGGTTAGATCATAAAAAAATTTTATAAAACATTAAAGACCTCCACATGGATTAAATGGATTCAAAATTCATCCCTCTTCATATTAAAGGTGATAGTAATTATCACCCAATCCATATCATGCTTCAAACAACTCAAACCTTGCATAAACACATCATGTCTTACACTAGTAAAAACCTTCCTGTCTAAATAATGACCTGAAAACCATCATAAAAAAACACTAATCATGAGAAAAAATTTATATCAAATGGAAATATATATGAATCCTATTTCCAACACATTTTTAATCATCTCAAAACTCCACTTGTAGCTCAAGATATGTCCATTTACTGAACCCTATTTTTTAAGGCCTCAAAACTGCCCTTTGACCAGTCAACTTAAATGGAGATAATTTGACCATGTAATGAATGAAAATTCCATAAAAGATCCATTTACATAAATATAAGCTCACATAAATTCCAAAACATCAATTTAGCTCATACCTCATTTGGATAACCTATTCCCAAAACCTTCTTCTTCAGAAACTGACCTGTTTGAGTGGGGCCCACTCATCACCATGACCTCAACCATACACTTATATAAATATAATATGTCCCTCTACATCATAAAATCATCAATTTATATGAATCAATCAAAAATATGTCACTATACCTCTTCTTCTGCAGACTGCTCCTAGTTAGGGTTTAACTAGGGTTTTAGACCACTTTATCTTCTTAACATTCGTTCATAAAAACCTGACGATGAAATGACCTCATTATTTTTTGAAACCTTATAGACTCAACCATATAAACATCCTTTGAAATCCAAAATTTCCCATGAAAATCACACAATTCACAATGAGCATTAGAAGTTCAAATTCAAGCTAGATTTTGAGTTATTCTTGACCGTGTCTCACATTTAATATCATAACTTGCAAAATTCTCATCCTAGCAAACTGATTTTTTTCTCAAAGCACCATGAAACATCCTACAAACATTTACAATCATAATAATGTTAATACCATGCTTCAATATCTCTAACCTATCTCATTTTCATAGCTTCACCTCAAGGATTATCACTATAGAAGCTAGGGTCTATTGAAAGAATGCAATAACTCATCATAAAACCTCTAAAAATGACCCAAACATACCTATTATACCATTATACACCTGAAAACATGCATTCCATGAGCTCATATAGCTCCAAAACTCAATCTCACACCTCCTAGCTACCATACCTACTCCAAATGAGCACTTGTAACATAGCTGTCAATCACATGTATTTACACCATGTCACTATTGTGAGTGCCCAAACACTCTCAAAATGTGTTATCCATCATTTCAACATAATTCTCAAGATCATCCAAGAAGCTCCATACTTGTCATGCAACATCTCCTAGGCACCTGAATGGGCTTGCAAGAGTAGGGAAACCTCAATGAATCTCCTTGTATCACCATAAACACATTTGAAACTAGTATGTCAACATCATGTATCATCATCATATGACCCTAATCCACATCATCCATTTTTCATTAATGTGGTTTTGCATCAATGACAACACCTAATAGGACCACATGCTAAACACATATCCAGTCTACATATGTCCTTTGAGGAAGTCATTAAACATATATCCACCAAATACATTTGTAATCAAAGATAGATCTCTCTATGATTGATTGTTAAAACTTATCAACTTACACTTGTAATAATTTAGTGAAAGGATAATATTGTTTCTATTACTGATCTTGTCTGCACTTTAGAATTTAGGGGTTGTATCTTGGCTAAGTTAAAACCCCATCCTGGGATTAGCTTCATGACAATGTCCTATAAATCGTGAGTCACATGGTTTACCATTCTTCAAGTTGAACTATTGATCAATACATTTTACTGATGGACCTCCAGAGAAGGTCTGATTCCATTCTATCTAATAATCACTTTGCTAAACCTTTGCCTAGAATTAGAAACAACTCAACTAAAGTGGTCACTCTATCATTTTCATCATTTGGGAAAGGGCTACCTCTTGCCCGTTTACACAGGATTAACATGAATATTCCATAATGATTATTTACTAATAATACCGTGCTCGCAGATAGCCCAAAAATAGGGTGTGAAAATACTCCTTCATGATAGAGGTGGTATATCTTAGTTGGGAGAGGGAAGCATTATTTGACAGTATGCAACATGGCTGATTTAGATAGAACATGTAGATACAGTGTCATACAATGTTATCACTTGCAACAGCTAATATCATTCTCAGAAATAAATGAACATAGAAGGCAAAGAAGATTTACTATTCCTGTAGATCAAGAATTTCGTGCTTGTTACCTGTCCAAGTTAATGTACCAAACTAAACACAAAAACCTTGAAAAACTCCAATGAAATCGATACCTAATGGACAAGATCCGAAGATGTAGATGGATAAGGAAGCTAATGTAGATAAGATGGGCGCACACGAGCAATTCGTACAATAGATCCGAATAACCTGCAATATACACCTTACATGCTTGACATAAAAAAGATGGCATTAAAAGATATTTATATGTGGACTGCCCGAGAAGCGGGTCCGGGAAGCGATAAGCTTCCTCGGCGGATGTCAGTCCACGTTTTCAATAAATAGAGAAGCATACATGATAAAATATGTACATAAAGACTAGATTTTTTGATATGGTAATGAAAACAGAATATTCGAACAACAGACAGAAAGTACAGAAAATAGGAAACTGTAAAATAATAGCTGGATTTATGTTACCTGTGTCCTTTTTACCTGTCTGCAGGAAATCGGCGTCGACTGGGTATACAGGATCGGCGATTGACTGATGTGATCGGCGTCGACTATGAAGAATCGGCGTCGACTGTATAAGATCGGCGTCGACTGAAAGTAGATTTTATTTTTTATCAAGGGACCCAGTGCATGACAGATTCGGCCAAATTGGAAGTGTATGGGACAATAAGTCGACGTCTGCTGGATGTGCCGATAAAAAGTCATTTTGGTGTTCAACAGATACTGGAACAGAGTCACCAGAGGATAGACTGGATAAGTGTGTGATGTTGATTTGATACGGATCTAGAGTAATGGTGCTCCCTCTCAGGGATTGATTCAGGACAATGATCCGATCTCTAACTGATACAATTGATGCTGTGAAAAGATCTCTCCTTCTTACAACCTGAGGATCTCTTCTCGCTCTCTGTTCGTGCGTTTGTCTTCTCTAAGTTCGTCTTTTTCGTGTAATTTTCGCTCGTATGTTCATTCAAGGGTCTTAGAACTGAGTTCTGGACTTAGCTTTTATAATCGGGTGCCGCTCCTAAAAATGTTAAGGTGCCGACCATATAGGTCGGCGCCGATCACGGAGTATAGACTCCCGTAGGTGGCCAAAATGAACGATTTCTAGAAAGATGAGAATTACCCCGACTATGGGAAAATATCCCACTTGGGGAAGATGATGTCAAAGATATGATGTGATACATAGATAGAATAAATTTGGGGTAGATAAGTGATTAGGATTCATGGGAAGAAAAGTAATTAAATATTTAATATTTAATCACTCATGGGTAAGATACAATGGGGTGAATTAGATTTAAGGATAAGTGATTAAATCACAAATTGGATAATATCCCAAGGGGATAGTTGGTGACGTAAACGTGCCCCAGGTTACCTAAGTGCAAGTAAATTTGAATGTGAAGGGACACTAAATTGAGTAACCAATTTTAAGTGTCTACATTTTGCCCCTTTTTGTCAAGTAACTTGCGATAAGCAAGGTTATGAGACAAAAACAAAGAGATGGAAGAAGAGAAGAATTTGTGGTGATGTGATCCCCCTCAAACTAGGGATGGGATGGATGATAGAACAGACGATCCCGAGTTTGAAAGAGGTAGATGAAAATGCAGGATGCCCCAGTCGGATGGCTGGAGTAGATCTGATCATTGATGACGCATAAAAATAAACACAAGGGCAGCAACCTAAGGAACTCACATTGGTAGGGAAAACTAGCCGGTCTCCTCATGAGACGACGTTAGTGCCTACAGACCCATGAGTGTAAGGAGAACTACAAAATAGTCAACATCTGAAAGAGAGACACATTGGTAGGGACAACTAGACGGTCGATAAATCAGACGACGTTAGTGCCTACAGACCCGTTTAACTCTAAGCTGCCAAAAGTACGAGTGTCCCACGCAAAGGGAACAAACCTGAAATAGACAATGATATCTAAAAGATGCGCCAAAAGGCAAGATTCAGCACACAACAATGATCAGATAGATAAGTAAGCCAAGCATCAACACTATGGCAAACAGACATGGAAA
Organism: Taxus chinensis; assembly: GCA_019776745.2. NCBI lineage: Eukaryota > Viridiplantae > Streptophyta > Pinopsida > Cupressales > Taxaceae > Taxus > Taxus chinensis. The sequence goes on from CM034157.1 coordinate 17,735,325, forward strand.
AATCGGCGGCGATCAAACTAATCGGCGCCGACCAAATCAATTGGCGTCGACCCAAAAAATCGGCGCCGACCAATCCAGACGCATATAAATATGCGAACGGAAAACGTAAACGATTTATTTGCAACGTGACGATTGATTCAGAGAGAGATAGATTTTAGATTTGAACACAATGGAAGCCTCTGGGAGCGGACAGAAGCGCAGGAGGACACGACCTGGGGTAAGTGGTTCATTCTTGAACCCACCTTTGTTATTATTTACTATTATTTATTTATTTTTTTTGTTTGATTTTTTGCGTGCATGGGAGGCCAGGGTCTGGTTTATGGCCGGACAGTCTGGCCGATTGGCAGTCGGCGCCGATTGGTGTTAATCGGCGTCGATTGATTTTGGATCGGCGTCGATTGGTATTAATCGGCGCCGACTAGGAATGAATGACGCCGATTTTAGCAAATCGACGCCGACTGGAAGAGATTAGCATTTTTGTTTTGGATGTTATTGTTTTGGAAGATGAGATTTGGAAAAAATAGAGAGACTAATTATGCTTTTGATGTCGTGGATGCAGGCACGAGAGGCTCTTCATATGAGGGATGCCATCCCTGAGCTATTGGAGACGATCCTCCCTGATGTGACCGATGCAGACTGGCAGCATTTAGAGCTAGCCGGGCTCGGGGGTTTTAGATATTACAGACGAGTGCCACGGGATGTGGAGCTCATGCGGGCATTAGTGCGACGGTGGGATAGCCACACGTGCACATTTTGGTTTAGGACGGGTGAGATGACTATCACCCATGAGGATGTATACAGGATCCTCCGATTACCGATTACGGGGGACCCGATTGAGATCACACCCCGAGAGCAGCAGCAGAGGGCCCTGGTGCGATTATACAGAGACAGAGCAGATGACTCGGAGATAGTATCTGGGGCAGTGAGGATAGCCTCACAGTACAGACAGGATAGCCCTCGGAGCAGGCGGATAGCCCTGATTCAGATGGCTATATCTTATTTTGCCTTGCCAGACTTAGGAGGTGGGAGATTCCCCATTGCTACTATTAGACTGCGTGTGCGACATCTTGCAGTACAGACAGGTTTTTTCCTTTGCTGATGCCCTGATAGCTCAGATATATCTATGAGCTATGGATGTACACCACTGGTCGGAGGACAGGGATTGATGTTAGTTTTGTGCTCCATTGCTGGGCATATGAGCACATAGCAGTGATCAGGCCATCCGGGCTTCCTTGGATGCCAGCAGCAGTGGGGGGTGTTGACTATGGATTTCGGAGATGGTGGGCTGACATGGCCATTGGAGATACAGGTAGATCGGCCGAGTGGTACTCAGAGCGTTTCAGGACGCTTACACCAGATCAGGTTATCTGGAGACCATATCGGGCATTTCCGATATGGGTTGGTCAGGATGCCCACTTGGTAGGCATTGAGACGGAGCCGGGTGGTCAGGGGCCGTAGGCTGGATATGTGGGAGTGAGTCCCATTCATGCGGATACTGAGGCAGTTCGGCTTAGTACAGACAGTGCCGGCCACATACACGCCATATAGGCGGGATAGCAGAGAGACAGATTTGCCGATTTTGATCCCGGCAGACCCATTGAGAGAGGCTCCACCCTCCACGGACAGCGATGATGACGCGGGGGTGGATGAAGGCTATGCAGCATGGTATGATACAGAGCTTCCACGACATCTCCCGCCCTCTATAGATGCTGATGAGGAGGACATAGCTGCTGACGCTGGACAGGCTGGAGGGAGAGCATGCCACACTGATACAGACACATCAGGTAGCTCTGGAGGAGATCAGGGCCTTGACAGAGGAGAGGGATTCCCTGATTGTGGAGAGAGACACCGCTCGCCAGGAGTGAGATACAGCGATTCAGCAGAGGGATCGCTATCTTCGGCACAGGGAGGCCCTTAGGGCCAAGTATGGGGAGACAGGTGCCACATCAGAGTCTGGCACACAGGGTTACGACCCTAGGAGGAGCACCACTAGCAGCGCCAGCAGCCCCCAGCACAACAGCACCGTTACGAGCACCGGGTACTGGTGAGCCTGAGCACATACCAGTCTCTCCTTGCTGAGGTGAGATATTATGAGGATGCCTCTAGCGCAGCATGCCCGAGATGTGCCTCGGTACGGGGCGAGGAGGAGAGGCAGCGACGGCTACAGCGAGCGGAGCCTCAGGCGGAGGGAGCACTGGGAGAGATCGAGGTGGGCCGAGACCTCCAGCAGCAGGTGCATCGAGCTCGATAGGCGGCGGCCAGGAGAGACAGCCAGGTGCAGAGGAGGGTGGAGGAGATAGTGTCCTCCATGCTTCAGATTTTACCATATAGAGATTTGATAGATTTTGTATTTGTATAGTGATGTAGCCTCGATTGGAAGGCATTGTATAGATGGCTTGATGGGAAGCCACCCATTTTTGTTCAAACACACATGTATATATAGATTCATCATATTATTTGTCATATAATTGTACTCATGCTTTGTAATTTTGATATACATGGGTATATGGATATAGATAGAAATAAAATAGATGTGATTGGAGAGATATAGACTGATGGATGATAGAAATAGATGTGATTAGATAGATTGAAATGTGGATAAAATAGATGTGATTGGATAGATATAGACTGATATATGATAGATATAATGTGATTAGATAGATTGATTTAATTTTGATAGATAGATGTGATGTAACTTGGATGTACATAGTTTTTAAATATTTTGATGGATAGATATACAGATGTACTTGATGTATGGATTAGATATATAGATAGATGTAATGTACCTTAGATGTACGTATTTTTCGATATTTTGATGGATAGATAGATAAATGTGTTGATGATATATGGATGTAATTGTAATGAGAAATGAATACAGATAGGTGTTTTGATAGATAAGATGAACCTAGATAGAAGATAAATTTTGATTGAATTAACATGTGAAATGCCAATTTGACAGGGTTGCAAGACAAAGAAATGGAGAATACTCCTTGCAAGAGCCAAAGATGAAAGTGGAAACAACTGTGACTTAGAAGAGAAGATACTCGGAGAAGAAGAAAAATGATAAGTTGGACTTCCAACCGACCATAGATAAAATCCAGAAAGGGAACCAAAAGACCAAGCATACAAGGCCCTATATAAGATTAAAATAAATCTGACACTAACTAGTCGCAAACCAGATCTAGGATAGAAACGGAAAGAAAAGTAAGTAAGTATCTTGTCGGAACTTACAAGGGACAGAATACATGTCCATAGTGGGGAAATAGGATTCTCCATATGATCGACAAAAGGTCCTAAATCTCAGCTTCATGACTTTGACAGATAAGCAAACTGATCAATGCGGGAAGTTTGCTTGATATGGAAAGACTGATCGATGCGGGAAGTCTTTCAGTGATGCTAAAAAGTGTATAAACTGACTGGAAGGCTGATTGATTACAAGAAGCCTTGAATATTTCTTTGAGAAACAGCCGTCCTTCAAGGGAGCGGTCTGTATTTTGAATTTTAATGATAGCCATCCTTCGAGGGTATGGTCTATTTTCTTTTTGATTCACTTGATAATGTATGGATAGCTGTCCTTCAAGGGATCAGTCTATCTTTTTTGATAGCATCTCTTTTTTTTTTTTTTTTTTTTCTTTTGAAACTTTTTGGAAGAAGCTGAGTTTAGACCTAGATAGATCAGATGGAGGGGAAGAGAACATAGAAGAACATGCACTCATGACCCGAGTAGATCCGATTAAGATAAGTACTTGGGACAGATGAAGTGGTGATTAAGGTATTCCTACCATGAGGAGGAACATATCCAAAAGAAACGTGCAATGAGTAGAGCCGCGATACTCATATTTAAGGTAAGCGAGGCAATAGGCGGAGAACCACACAATTTCAAATCACCACGAAAGTAGATGACTGGTTATTAGGACGGATGGAAGATCTGAGTTGCGACTAGATTTGTGTAAGATAGATTTTAACAGTAGAAGGGCCATAGATGCAAGGCATTAAGAGGTTCCGCTTCAGGGGTACCATCCATGGAAGATAAACGATAAGCCCCAGACCCATATTTATGAGTGATAATGTAGGGGCCCATCCAGTTGGGAGCAAACTTACCACGTTGACTCCTTTCGAGTTGTAGTGACATTTTGATTTTCCTTAAGAACAAGATCACCAATTTTGAAGTCACGATGTTGCAAGTGCTTGTTATAAGCACGTTTGACACGCTCGAGATAGACTTGATGATGCTCAAGAGCGTTGAGACGCCGCTCATCTAATAATTCAAGTTGTGCTAGACGATTTTGACGATAATCCTCATCGGAGACAAATTCTCTGAGAGAAACACGGAGAGATGGGATTTGGACCTCCAAAGGAAGGACAGCCTCAGACCCATAGACGAGAGAGAAGGGAGTAGCACCAGTAGGAGTACGAATGCTAGTCCGATAAGCCCAGAGAGCAAAAGGGATATGTAAATGCCAATCCCTACCAGCTCGACTAGTTACCTTTGCGAGGATATTACGCAAAGTTTTATTGGAAGCTTCGGCCTGACCATTAGCTTGAGGATAGTATGGAGAAGAAAAACTGAGCTTGATATTGAAAGCATTGCAGAGATTCTGCAAATCAGCGTTCTTGAAAGACTTACCATTATCTGTGATTAGCTTGTGTGGAACGCCAAAGCGACAAATGATGTGTTGATAGACGAAATCAACTATGGGTTTAGCCTTTGTTGAAGAAAGAGGGATAGCTTCTACCCACTTAGTAAAGTACTCAGTGGCGGTAATGATAGAATGATGACGTTGTGAAGAACGAGGATTGATGAGACCAATAAGATCAAGACCCCACTGCGAAAAAGGCCACAAATCCGCCGCAGGTTGCAAAGCCTGACTAGGGATGTGCGTGAGATTGGAATGTTGCTGACACTTGACGCATTTCTTAGTGTATTCACAACAATCTTGATTAAGAGAAGGCCAATAATATCCCAGACGTAAGATGCGCTTGGCTACAGCTAAGCCACTAAAATGTCCACCACAGATACCGTCATGGACCTCCTGAATAGCTTTAGATGATTCATGGGTTTTGAGGCATCGAAGCAAAATACCATCAAAGCCGCGTTTGTAAAGAAGGTCCCGCCTAGAATAGTATAGCGGTTGGCGCGTTGGACAAAAGATCCTTCTACCATTGGGAGTCAGATCTGGAGGAAGGACCGAATAAGATAGATAATCAACTATCTGTTGATACCACTCATCCTGAGTATGGGTTGTGACAGCATTGATTGACGTTAGTTGCCCAAGATGAGATGGTTGATCCAATCGTTGCACAATGCATTGCGCGAATCCAGGAGCGTGGATGGGACACAATGCATTGCGCGAATCCAGGAGCGTCTGAGGATCATGTTATAGTGGAATTTTCCTTCGACAATATAGAAGAGTTCATGGAGCAGCTTCTTACCTACTCGGATGGGTAAGACCATAGTTCCTAGAGTGACTGCTAGCTGATCGTTAAATGATCGAAGGGCGAAGGGTGGAGGTGACACCACATTCTTTGGTAACTTAAGTTGTTCGAATGTGTGGGAGGAGATGACGTTGAGTGCAGCTCCACTATCGATCATAACACGTTTTAAGGTAGTGTTATTGATTTGGACTGTGATGAAGAGGGGAGCCTCCAAATCCTCTGAAGAAAGATGAGGAATTTCTGAATCCTCAAAAGAAATGGCGGTCGATGGATCATTCAATCCAACAACCAACTCGCAGGGTTGGGGCTCATCGGAATTTACTGCGATGCGACGCAGATTATCGGTTAGACGACTGGCGATGTTGTGGGGAGGATTGGATCAGGTCAAAAAGAGACATTTTGACCGGAGCCTGGGTGAGTTGTTTCATAACACTCTCCTCAACAGATACGGGAACTTGAGCCCGAGGTGCGGCACGAATGGAGACCTTGGGTCGTGGGGCTGATGAGGAAGGAGACACGCCTTCAGGGGCTGCAGAAATGACAACCCGTGGTCTAGATGCTGAAGATGAAGATGGGTTATGATAGTGTTGGGTTCTAGTGGCGATATGGATCGTGTCAATTTGAGAAGGTGGAAGATCAGGCGGCGTGGAACCACTAGAGGTCTGAGTGGATGGTTGAGGTTTGGATGGGGCTAAGGTGACAGGAGGTACTTGTTCCTCCTCCTCCAGCAAAAGGTCACTTTCTTCCAGAAGGTTCTTGATAACGGCTTGAAGAGCTTTACATCCCTCAGTATCATGACCCTGAGTACGGTGGTAAGCACAAATCAGATCAGAGTTAAAACCAAGTAGGTTTAACTCCTTTAGGGTTATAAGGTTTAATCAGAGGAAGGGTTATGGATGAAGATTGGATAAGTTGATGAAGGATTTTGGTGTAGAATCCAGTAGACGAAGATGAGGATGGAGATGATGAAGATGGTTCTTTTACATTAACCGACTACCGAGGTAAAAGAACTTGCATGTTAGGTTTAACAGTTTTATTAGGGATCCTCTTATTTGTTTAGACATTTGGAGGAGCATTCGTGGGTGCTTGGGATGGGAGTAAATGAGACATGATTGACTTTGGTGGAGGGGGAGCCCCTAAGATAGATTTTGAGGAGGATGGAGATGTGACAGATTTTGCGGTCTTTGGAGACAAAGGGGATTGCTTAGTCGGATTTACGGATGATTTAGATAATGTTGATTTAGATGAGGAAGAAGTCCTCAAGGTAGGTGTAATAGGAGGAATATAGGGTGCTTTGATTTTTGGTAACGAAGATGAGGATCTTGATAGAAGAGGTGCCGTCTGTTTAGTAGGTAAGTCTACTTTTAGGGGTATTGATGAAGAATGTGTTGTGGAAGAAGATGATGGCTTTGATGGATGTGTAGAAGAAGACGCCTTCTCCGCGGGCAAATCCAATCGTTTATGAGGCGTGGAGAGAGATTTTTGTGGAAGAGCACCAAGAGTTTTGATGGTCCGAAATATGGGCTTTCCTTTTTCAGGGATGGTGACGACTTCAACGGCATAAGGTGATTGTAACCTTTTTGGGGGAAGTAAGTGGGGAGATACTGATGGTGTAGTGTTAGATTTTGGTTGTCGTCGGTTTAGGTTCAGGAACCGAGTGTATAGGTGTTGGTGCTACTTCTTTTGATTTTTCCTGAATAGGTGAAGTAACACTATGGTGATGGAAGAAGGGGGTGATGACGAAGCAGTTCCTAGTGAAGGGACTACTTCTGATGCAGTAATCATGGGTGAAACTACTGCAAGAAAAGAGATAGGAAGGGTCAAAATCGAAGAAACTTCCGTTGAAGTCGGCACAATTATGGGTACATTCACCAAAGGCATAGTTGCGGCGAGAATGGGAGCAACGGAAGTAGATGTGTCCGTAGTGGAAACTCGGAGGGATGTGATTGCCTCGAGCATTGAAAGAATGTCTGATGATGAGACAGATGAGGATGACACTGTCTCAGGGTATAGATGGAAGGTCAGACAAAGGAGCGGAGAGAGATGACTCCGTGCTTGGTAATGTAGGGATATTCAAAGATGGACTATCTGAAGATATTGGAACTCCCGTGATTGATGAAGAGGAAGGAGGATCTGATTCGATTGATGTGTTTGCAGATGGATGTGGTTTCAGAAGACGGAGTCCTCGGTAGAGATGAAATTGATAGTGTGGGTGTTTGGTTTTTGAGATTCCGAAGAATTATGATTTGGGGCATGATTGGGGAAAGGTTGTTTAAAAACGTCTAGTGCTTGATTTGGGGGAGCATTTGGGTTATCCAGAATGAGCTCGCCTTTATCAATGAATTTTTGGACAATATTTTTGAAAGTTTGACATCGTTCGATCTCATGACCTTTGGTTCTGTGATAATGACAGAAATCGTTTTCCCTATACCAGAATGGGCGTTCTCCGGCTTTCATCAATATCCCTAATGGGGGGAAGTTCGATCATGTGAACTTCCAACATTTTTTCTAAGATGGAGGCATATGATTCCCCCAATGGAGCGAAGGATCGAGAAGATGAAGGCCCTTTTCGAGAAGATGAAGGGATCTCTTCGTGGTGTTTGATTAGGAGTATTGTCAGCTCGTGATGTTCTTAATACGATGGCATTGGTGGATCCTTGATTTTTGTCTTTAGAGAGGGGAAGAATTTGGTTTGGTGAATCGAGAAAAATCAGGTTTCGATTTAGAGCGAAGTTTTAACTTCCCTTGTTCAATGGCGCGAGATTCAAGTTTGCGTGCCATCATAAAGGCCTCTTCAAAGGTATGAAAATTTTGGATCCTTAGAGTGGAAGAAATGTGATTAGCACAAGATCAGGTGAACAACTCAATTTGTTGGGATTGGGGAAGGGAGAAAGACAATTGGTTGATTATCCCTCTCCAACGAGCGACAAATTCTGCTATAGACTCATCGTCGAATTGGCGAATGTTATAAAGATCTGTGATTGAGATCTTATGTGCGATATTTATTGAGAAGTTTTCAACAAACATCTGGGCCAATTGAGAGAAAGAAAACAAAGAATGTTGAGGGATGTTATTGTACCAGTCCAAAGCGGGACCCGCTAGAGACATAGGAAAGGTACGGAGCATGAGTTCCTGATCCTGGACAATAAGGTAGCAAGCATGTTTGAATGCTCGCAGATGTTGTTGGGGGTCTTCCCAGCTATGAAATTTTGAGAATTTGGGAAGTTCCCATTGGGGAGGATAAGGCTTAAAAGCCACCGAAGGATGAATGGGTTCATTGCACACTTCTTCAAAGGAGTATGAAGGACGGGTTCCTTTTGTGGAGGCTTCCAAGTCTGTAATTTTCTTGAAGAGAATTTGAACTACGTCGGATTGGGGAGGAGGTACATTGGTATGTCCTACATAAGAAGCAAGTGGTGGATGTTGTTGAGATGTCAATGGGGGATTCATCTGTTGATTGGATAGGATGATAAGAGGAATAATCAGGTGTTCTGGGTGACATCGGGTGGGGTATTTGCTGTGAGGCAGCTTGCGTATAGGCAGGCTATGAGATAATAAGTGGTTGAGAAAATATAGGTTGGGTGACGGATGGAACCTATGATTGGTAGGACTCCTAATGTTTGTTGATTGAATAGGGACAGATTGAGGAAAATGGGTGTTGGTTAGATTGGACATGTTGGGGAACAAGACCTGAAAGGGACCTTCTACCGCCGGATTTGGTACCAAGGGTGCTAATACTAGGGGATGGGCGAAGGTCGCAGTTGCTGGAATATTGGAAGAAAGATTCACTGGAGGACGAGAAGTAGGAACCAACTGACTAGCCGGAGGGGGTTGGCTCATGAAGAGGTACTGACCTTGAGACACAATGGAGGGCATAGACGAATTGACGGCAATGTGTGGGTGTTTAGACACATTCATTATAGCCAGGGCAGAAGACCTCTCAGAGATGGGTTGTGGAATAGTTCGAGGTAACTGCAGTGTTAGGGATAGGTAAGACTAATTTAAGAACTAGTCGACATGGTAGGTGGAAGAGAAAAGGGAGGCATAGGGGCTTCGCCCTTCTCCGTGGCTCGAGACGGGAGAGATGGATGCAAACTACTCTACATAGGGCCTGGGATGATCCACGAGGATAATTGTACACTTGTCGGATTGGTGGGTCCTTGGTCAGATATTTGGATCGACTTGTGTACTAGGTAGTCCATGAGGGCTATTGGATTGCGATCGAGGAAAGCCTGAAATTCAGGATCCCCGCGAGGGACATAGACTCCGAGCCAGATGATATCTCGGAGGGACTAGGAGAAGCTAGACGTGATGGAGATTGCTTTGGTTTGATAGAAGGGATTATACGACCATGAGGGGGAACCAACTAACAGCGGTCCTGAGGAAGATTGGAGGGGTGCCGAAACATCCACGCTGGTGGTGATTTCGGAGGAAGAAAGAACCTGTTGGGCCATTTTCCTAGATTGTGACCGGGTGATAACCGTTATAAGCAAGCAAGAAAGAAGATTGTCGTAGCTAATGCACAAACAATTCAAGCAGCGCAAGTGATTATCTCCTTTAAATTTTGATGCTTTTAAGAAAAGAAAATGTTAGGGAAGGCTTTTTAGAACAGGAACTACTCAGATAGCCAAACTAAGGATGGTTTGGGTAATGTGTGGTGAGGAGTCTCGAAGGCACTTCAGTAAAAGACCAGTACGTGGCTTGATATAGGGGCCTACCCCCGCACTTCACACACCGCTGCAATAAGGGAGTCGGGTGCTTTGCCAATATATACCAAAATCTTCCGTGAATTTATAGCGCGGCCCGAGTACCGCGTAGGCTCTTCCTCTTGGATATCACTTCCAAGTAGGCGAGGCCAGGGAAGGAGTTTTGTTTAGATGCTTTATACCTAGTGATTTTGGCTTTGTGTGTAAGGGTGAAAAATAAAAATCAAATAGTGTCACTACCGATTTTGATCAATTCTCCAACCTAATTAAGACTAGATGAAAAAGCATGCAGCAATGACAAAGAAAAGGTTCTTTTTAAGCACTTAAAACGAAATGTTTGATTTCAATGAAGACAAGTCAAACAAGTTCTTTCCCAAATGTGATTAAGTTCCTTTTAAGCACCAAAGATTGAAGTGTTTGGATGTGATAGACAACCAACAAAGAAATCCTAAAAAGGAGAAAACACTGAAAAAGAGGAATACCTGTAGGTTTAGCTCTCCAAGGTGTGTGGACTTCAAAAAGCGCGTTGTTGAGCTCTTCCCCTCGAACAATCCCACGAGCAAGCAAAGTGCTCCGCAAGAAAAGATCAAGCAAACAACAAACAAGATCCGGAAAGATACATCCAGATAATGGTGAAACAAAAAAATTTCTAAAAATAGAAAAATTTCCAGATAATGATTTCGCCTAAAAAGCAAGATTGAAATGATGAACAGAAATGCTCAAATAGGACCGATAGAAATCAGTGAAGAAAAGGAACAAAGTTCAAAACTAGAAAAGAAATGAACTTACCAATAAGGGACTTTGGTTCAGGTCCCACCGGGCGTGCCAGAATGTAGATCAAGAATTTCACGTTTGTTACCTGTCCAAGTTAATGTACCAAACTAAACACAAAACCCTGAAAAACTCCAATGAAATCGATACCTGATGAAGATGTAGACGGATGAGGAAGCTGATGTAGACAAGACGGGCGCACACGAGCAATTTGCACAATAGCTCCGAATAACCTGCAAAACACCGATGCTTGACAGAAAAAGACCACGTTAAAAGATATTTAAGTGGACTGCCCAAGAAGCGGGTCCGAGAAGCGATGAGCTTCCTCGACGGATGTCAGTCCACGTTTTCAATAAAGAAAAGAAGCATACATGATAAAAGATATAAATAAAGACTAGATTTTCTGATTGCAGTAATAAAACAGAAACTGAACAGCAGACAGAAAGTACAGAAAACAGGGAACTGCGAAATAATGCTGGATTTGTGTTACCTGTGACCTTTTACCTGTCTGCAGTGAAATCGGCGTCGACTGGGTATAATCGGCGGCGACTGATGTGATCGGCGTCAACTGGGACTGATCGGCGTCGACTGGATAAGATCAGTGTCCACTGAAGGCAGACTGACCAATCAGGGACTGTGCGATGAGATTCGGGGATTGGAAGGTGAATGTAGTCTGCAAGATGTGCCGAAGATGGAGAGATGCTGAAACAGAGTCACTAGATGATAGATGATGGTGTATGATGTTGATATGATACGGGCAGAGTAACGGTGCTCCTCTCAGGGATTGATTAGGACAGGATCTGCCCTAACTGAGACAATTGATGCTAAAAAGATCTCTCTTTCTTGCAACCTGAATCTTTCTCGCTCTCTGTTCGTGCGTAAGTGCTTTCTTTCGCTCGTTCGTCTCTTTTTCGGTCCTTCGAACTGAGCCATGGACCTGCTTTTATAATCGGCGCCGCTCCTATAAAATCGGCGCCGACCAAATGGGTTGGCGCCGATTGCGGAGAAGACTCCCGAGATGGCCAAAATTGATCGATTCGAAAAAGACAAGACTTATCCCGACCACGGGAAATATCCCGCTTAGGGAAGATTTAAAAATGGATGTGATACATGGGTAGAATAAATTTGGGGTAGATAAGTGATTAAGATGCATGGGAAGAAGCGTAATTAAATATTTAATTATTTAATTACTCATGGGTAAGATGTGATGTGATGAATTAAATTTAGAGTAAGTGATTAAATCACAAATTGGATAATATCCCAAGGGGATAGTTGGTGACGTGAACGTGCCCCAGGTTACCTAAAACGAATGTGAGGGACACTAAATTGAGAAACCAATTTTAGGTGTCTACAAAAACAATGCAAGGGTTGAAAGAACACCACGAACATAGATTTTATTGCTGTAAGAATATGCAATAGTCCTTTTACATTATTGAAATAGAGGAGTAAAAATACCACTTTTCAATACCATGAAGAGAAGGCTTCCAACTCAATGGAATCAAGAATTTAACTTTGCTAAGAGTTCCCCCATGTCCCCAAAATATCTCTTAACTACCACCTTGATCAAAATGGAGAAGTTTCTTAACAATATATAGAAGAAGTGATGAGACTAAAGAAGAGAGGAGAATCCACAAAATCGGTCCCCCTTCTACTCACCACAACATTTTTGGTATTGAATTCTCTGAAAAGGGTTATGACCATGGGAGCCTCTAGGGAAAATCCAAGTGAGGTGGAATCTCCTAATGTAGGATAATAGCTTCTGGAAGAAGGAAAAGAGGACCATACTTCATTAATGTTGGTAGTTGGATGCTACGTAGAACTATATTTTTCATGTAAGGCGAATATTCTCTTTCCAATTTTTCACCAAATTCAAACTTAAATACCATAAGTAAGAAATGCACGACCTTATTTCCATGCTGTATAGGATGTTGAAACCTTTCCAACGATATAAAAATTGCAAAAAACAGAGCAACATGTCAAAAGCTATGGCCATTTTAAGTTCGTACGAAAAAAACTGTCGTTTTCCTTTGTTCCTATGACTTCCCAACATTTACACAGCTGTGATTATTAGTGATGCATGATATTTTGTAGTTATGTTAAAATTTTCCTAGTCATTTGTGCAACATTTTTATGTTACGCAACTTTTTTAGTTAGTGCATGGCTTTTCCTAGTGCTTGCATGGATTTTGCAGTTATTTAACATGGATTTTGCACCAACCTTACGCGTGAATTTTCTACAATTTTTTACGGATTCTTGTAATGACATTCTGCAACTGTTATGTTGTTATCTACCTTGTTCCTGACATTATTTCATTATTTCACTGCAAGTCATGGATTTCTCTATGCCTTGTGTAAAAAATTATGCATTCAAATACATTCTGAATTTCCGAAACCATGAAATTTTCTCTATTGTCTAAATTCTTCAACCAAGCTCCCAGTGTCTAGTTCCAAGTTTATTTTTTCATAGAATTGTCATTTTTTCCTAGTGGAAGGTGTAAAATGGATAAAAATTTGGAGACTCACGAGGACTAATTCTTCCTATCTAGATGAAGCTGATTAGTGGTCTTGAAGATATCCATTTGGGCATCGAGTCAATTTGAATCACATTTCCTTAACTATGATTTAATCCTTTGAAGAATCCCTTGTCCCTAAACCACTTAAACATTTCATTGCTCGCAACTTGAAGTCTGATCCTTGTTGCACGAATTTTCCAATTTTATACGAAAATACTAAAGTTTTGATCAAGTGGAAAAAAATTGCAAAACTGATATTTTCTTTTCTCTGCAATGTAATCATGGATGATATAAAAGGATGAATCTTTGAATCGTGTCCCAAAATCATTCTTTCTTTGCCAAGTATGAAGGAATTGAAAACTGATCTATTTCTTATACCAAGAATGAAGGAATTCATAGAAGTTTGTGGAACATCTTCATTGTTGATCTCGAATACACTTGGGACTTCCGTTAAAATTATGATTTCCCCATGAAAAGTTGCTCACTTTCCAATGAATGGATTGTGCAAGAGAAACAATGACACCATAACACACTATTTATGAGAGAGTAAGGTCATACATAACTTTAAAGTGGAAGCATGAAGAGTGTGCATAAATACTTATTTTGCTAAAAAAAAAACTACCTACTCTACTCTAACCCGAAGCAAATGTGAAAGCTCAAACAAATCCTTTAACTGGCAAGGAGAAGTAACTTCCCTTTCTCAAAATGGCTAGACCATGTAACTGATTTGATAAATGGACATGGTTGTTATGCATGGGAAAACAAACTTACATGCTGATTGAGATCTCCTTGAAAATTCATCAAGGTATCAACTAGAAACAAGATCAAATACCTCTGTTAGTTGTGTTGAAAAATGACCTAGTGGGAGACAAGCTAACCTTGAAAGCTTTAGTGCTTTGTCCCAAAAATCCCAGGAGGCCATGTCTATCCTATTACAATGTATTAAAGATGAATTATTATTGCACATATAACATATGGATTCTCCAGCTGAAGTATGAATCAATTGCAAACTATGCATGAAGGTAGTCACCATTTCTCCTAAGATCATTAAACTCCAATCATGGAATCTCCTTCACAAACTAGACAATGGAAGGAGATGAAAAGTTTGCATGTTGGATTACTAGCCTTGTTTTGTAAAAATAAGAAATATTAAGGCTCTGCCTTAGATGGACTGTTAATTGTGAGTTATTTTAAGATAAGTCATTGTATTCCTTATTATTCAGATTAACATTCATGAAAATCTTGGAAGATCAAACTACATCTCTAGCTCTGATAAAATCTAAACTATTAAAATGAGTATCAGGATTTTCTTTAACATTTGATACATCTATGGCATGTGGCTCTTGGTAATTCAGGAAAAAAGAGTAATGGATGAATTTGATTCAAAAGAGAATTCAATCTCAAGAATTTTTTCTCCATCAATGCAACCATCTAAATTTGTTAAAAAATCAGACATAATTCGTAATGTCTAAAAAGAAATGCTAAGGATTCTAAATGTGTGAAAGGAACGATTAGAAGATTACTCCAAGCCGTGATCTCAGATGATAATAGCACACCACATTAGATTTGTAAAACAGAAGAGCTAAAATACCATATATGGAAATCCATCATAATCCATAATGCTCAATACATTACAATACAATGACTTGAATTACTCAATAAGAAAGATGTACATATAGGAAGAGGGAAGTGCAACTACTACCTAAATCAGTGGTGAAGAACTCCCACTAACTAATATTGGTAGTTAAGTTAAATCCATAAGACTAATAAGCTAACTCCATATAACTGGTAAGATAACTCAACACAACTAGTAAGCTAACTCCACACAACTAGTACACCTAAACAAGCTAACCCAACAAGTGTATCGATAACCCAAGTGTAAGAATTATCTTGGTAAATAAATAAAAGGATAAATAATAACCTACATTAATAGTTACAAAATGTAACTTTCTTTTGTGAACCCGACGCCCTAGTCCTATTATTGAGAACCAAATGTCTTCCCCTCAAGTTTCTATGCACAAAATGCAGTTGACAAGGAAATGCACTAAGTTTCATGGTAGGGCTTGAATTGGGATTTACGTACCCACTTTTAATTTTCAGCCTTGTGCTCTAAATTTAGTGATTCTGGGGGCAATGGAACAATATTCATGGGGGATTTCTATGGAAGTTAATTTCATGGTAAATAGTGTATTGATTCGGGGTATATTGCAAATCTAATATGTGCAAAGAAAGACATTTTATAGAATAAAGTATAGGAAAAAATGAATCTGAAATAAAATATAAAGAAAAAATATTTTGCATCATATAGTAACAAAATGGGGATTCTATATGGGCCTTGAACCTTGATAATATATGCAAAATTATATAAAAGATACTATGCTTAGTAAAATCATTTCTCCATTTCTACAAACTCCTTTGTGAAGATTAGGAGTGGACGTAGAAAATTCTCTTTACGGAAATAAAATGTTTTTCATCAGCAACACAAGAACAAAAAAACACGAATCCAAATCAAATATGCCCACAATCTAAGAAAATTCAAGGTAATCTAGATTAGCAAGGTCCCACCATTTGGCAAGACATCCCTTTCACCATCAGGTTGTGAATGCTCACCTGGGCCCCATTCATAATCTAGATTAGATATGACTTATTTTGGAGGGAGTTGGCCCATTATAATAGGTCAAATCCCTCTTTAAGTACGCCTTGGTCTTGAGGGAAGTTATGCATTATGTATGAGGTGGAATTATCAACTGGGCTTGGCTGAGGGTTGGAACATGGGATTCATTTGAATAGCTTATTCTTCAGAGGAGTGGGCAACATGCAATCAAGTTCTTCAGGAATGTAAGTAATTTCTCAAGGGAATTTCTCCACTAGAGTGACATTGAACTTTCTTGGTATGGGACTCGACCACTGGTCCAAAATCCAATAGATATTGTTCTAGTCAGTGCAAGGGTGAAGTAATTTCATGATGCCTCCCAAGATTCCACTTTGATAATTAGGGCGGTAAATACGAATGAGTAAAACTGCTTTGATGCATCGACTACAACGTATGTCTATGTGGGTGGACCAATGGTGATGAAGCAATACACAATTTCAAATAAAAATCACCTTTAATCTGAGCTATGGATCAAAAGTTATGAGCATTCTTCTAGTCATAAAACCTATCCTCACCAAGGTCAATTCTATTGGGATCTATATTTTGGACCATTGCGAATCCCGAAGACCATTCTGATGAAGGTACTTCATCTGACACCAAAAAGTTGTCCAAATGGATTTAAGAGTGGCATCCAGAGCATAGTTCTTCTAGATCAAAGGATCCATTTGACCCAAAAAGATGTCCAGAGGGTATAATAATATGAAGTTGTAGATGGAATTCTAAACTTATGTTTGAATGGATAAAATCAAGATGCAAAAGGTACAATTCACAGTGGATAGAAAGAATTACAACTTAAAAAGGATGTGGTCAGAGGGTACACCACATGTGTCACTCATTAATGCTACGAGTTGTATGTAGATGGATTCTCAAAACAAATGCAACACGAGTGGTGTTATGATTATGATAAATAGCTTGTGGGAGTGATTATGTTATAAATTAGCACATTTGGGAGGTCAAATCAGCTGATGGAGACAAGTCACATGGATAAAAGAAGGTACACGCTTATTTGCATGTTCAAAAATGGATAAAACAGGGTTTTTTCCCAAAGCACTTTATTTTTCATAAAAACACATAATGATAATTAAATTCAAATGGATAAGGACATTTTGTTGAAAATAATATTACCCATGTTCTTTAAACAAACCGAATGATGTTCCAGCAATCAAGTTGTCATTTTAGAAAATTTGGGTATATTCCCTTTGGGACATGATTATATAAGAATAAAGGGTTGTCCTCATTCTAGGGGTCAATGGTTGAAAGGAACGATAAGAAGATTGTTCCAAGCCAAATATCTCAGATGATAATAGCACACCACATTTAGATTTGCTAAACAGAAGAGCTGAAAAACCATATATGGAAATCCATCATAATCCATAATGCTCAATACATTACAATACAATGACTTGAATTACTCAATAAGAAAGATGTACATATAGGAGGAGGGAATATATGAACTACTACCTAAATCAGTGGTGAAGAACTCCCACTAATGATATGTAGTTAAGTTAACTCTATAGACTAGTAAGCTAACTCCACATAACTGAGAAGCTAACTCAACACAGCTAGTAAGCTAACTCCACACAACTAGTACACCTAAGCAAGCTAACCCAACAAGTGTAGGGCTAACACAAGTGTAAGAATTATACTAATAAATAAATAAAAGGATAAATAATAACCTACACTAGGGATATTGCATGTTGAAGTAGAGACAGAGGAATATTTCATTAGGGTTTCTTGCTTAAGAAAACACATGTTAGGAATCGTGAAGTTTGTATACAACTAATTCACAAGAAAATATTGAAATAAATAAATTCCTAATTCTCCTATGTAGTAGTACTAGGAATATCCAAGAAAAATAAACTAAGAAATATGAAACCATAGTTGCAAGTTAAGGGATAGAGTATTAAAGTTGATTTTGAAGTGATGCCGAAGCTATGCTGATCTAGAAAATAACTGGAACAGGAACTCAAAGTGTTGATCCACCAGCCCCAGGTCTAAATGTGGAGTGTCGGAAGTGCTTGAACTAGGTCACCTACAGGGTTAGGGGTTCCCATGCTAGAGACCCAAAACGGTCACCTTTTTGAAGAATTAATAAGTCAAAAAAATAGTGACATCCTTAAAATCTATATTGTTTTCTCTCACTCAGAAGCTATGGAAATAATTTTGTAGGGTAAAATTATTCATTCTTGGTGCTAGTGTCACACCAAGTCTTATGTCAACATGTAATGAATAATGACTTACCAAAAACCTAAAGTGCAAATTTTAAATCCCAAAAAGTAAACACTGCAAATATTTAAATCAAACTGTCCTTGGCTATTAACAAATATAAACTTATGACCAATACTACACTTCATCTCAGTGCCCAATGTAGTTCTATGTGTGTGTGTAAATAATTGTACCACTCAATGCCTTCTCTTTTACATGTCATACTTGATGGTGAGAAAGTATCTAGATGTAAGAAAGCTAAATAAATGCTTGTACATGAAAGGGAATGAACTTGAAGTTGCTCCTATGAACGCGATGTAGAAGTAGCAGTATTATGTCCCTTATGTGGAGCTAGATGGATGCAAGGAATGATATTGATAATTTTCTAATGAGATGTAACAATTGGTTGGGATAGCTCATACTCAGTGCTTGATGTTTATTCCCAAGGTATTATTAGGCCTCATAAGTTTATATGTCTCTTCATTGAATTTTGTAATTAACCCCAATGAATTTATAACCTTAAGTTCCTTAGAAAATAAGATTCTGAAATGGACCTTTAGAAAGGATCCAAAAGGTACTTGAACTCTAAACCCTCGTATTTTACTAGGTTGGGTAATCCCATTACACAGGGGCACTTTTAGTACAAATGCTAGCGTTCTGGTTGGGAATGATGTCCAAATGAGATAATTTAAGGGAAACAAGTATGAAAAGACAAATGCTAGGTACGATCTAAGCGTAAAGCAAAAGTGGAAATGGAAACCAACCGGTTAATTTATTATGGCCCAATATAAAGATCAATTAGCACTTTTCTTTCTTAGGAATCAGAATACCTTGAATAATAGTATGTGATCAGTTACTAGATAAAAACCCAAAGTATAATTTTTTTGTGTACATTTTCACCCCACTTTATCATTGTTTTTAATAAAGAATGATCGATAAAATAGAAAGTAGATAAGATATGTGTACTTGATAAGCCCATGTAGATCAATGGATTCTAAGTTTTTGCTTTCCAAAACAAAATGCCTAATTATTTGTTGTCTACTCCATCAGAGAAACACACAATACATCTCAATATTTCACCTGTCACCACTCAAAGATGCATGCTCAGAAAATTTTTCCTTGCATCCTCCTCTCTCATGGTGGCTGCACCATAAATAGGTAAGCTACTTTTTACTAAATGACTCGTGCATTGTTGTTGCATAAACATTAGTTGTATTAGTTGAATGATAGTTGCATCATTAATTCCTTTAAATATCCACTTATGCCTGATAACTACACCACGCCATATTCATCTTCTATCATACACCACCTAAAAACCATCTGGTTTTATTCAACACCTAGAACAACCTATTATCACGATAGTCATTGCCGCTTGAAAATATAAGAGGTATGTATGGTTATTGTTATGTGTTTGTTTTTTTTTTCACTGGAGGTGTCCATTGTGCTTCTCTTTTATATAACCCTTCGGTTTGTTAGTTTTGTAAATTTTATGATTGCCAACTCAAAACAGTTTATATGTATTTTAAAGAAGGGACATCAACGAATGTTTCAGCTACATGTGGCTTGACATATATGTTTACAAAATGTCCCCTAGAGATATGCCTATAAATGTGGAAGCTTGCACAGGACATGCAAACAATTCAAGTAAATTAGACATGTATGTGATATCTCGTTGACTAAAATGATTGCAAGATATGCACAAAATAGATTTTGTTGAAACTACCATGCAATCGTTCAATTACATACACTTGTAGGGATATGAAGCCACACTTAACCTTTTTTGTGAAGGATATCTTCTCACTGTTCTTGTGCCATGGGAATTTAGAACAACACGTGGAAATCCTGCAAAGGTTAATAGAAAGTTAATATTATTTTAAGTTGTATTGGTAGGTGCCCTTGTATACACGTATGATACAATGTGGAAAGCAAACATAATGAACCACATGACCTGTTTGACAAAATGCCTTACTGTTAATGTAATTTACAAATGTGTCTTCAATCTTGAGGATCTGCCCTAATTGTAGGTTATATGTATGATGCATGTTGCGACATGAAGGATAAATGCTTTCAGTTTAATTCTTTGAATATTGAATCACTCTGGAAGATTCCCAGGTTGTGTAAGCTTCATCTATTTTATTCATATGCCTCATCATACACGTGAACTGTATTAACAAAATTCAATGGAGTAATTATTCTAATGTCCAAAGGGTTTTTAAAATTAGTTTGTGTACACACCTAAATTTGACTACGCATTTTTAATTCAACTAAAATTGAACTTCTTATCCTATTTTCTATCAATTTGGTTATAATTAGCATCTTTCTCGTTGATTAGCAATCAACTTTTCTCTATCTCGGTCAATTGACGACACTTCGTTAATTAATTAGTCTCCCCCTTCATTTTGGATGCAAATTAACATCACTTTATTAGTTATAATCCTATTCTATTTTAATTAATTAATTATCCAATATTGATTAGTTAATCCTCTAAATGAGAGTTTGCCCTCCTATTGGGTCACTCCCCCTCTCTAATCCTTTAGAATCCATCAACTTCTCTCCAACTAGGTTTTACAAGCCTAACTTGGTCTATTAATCAATCTAATTGATTAATTTAAATTACACCCAACTCACGAAAGTTGAAAATTCTAATTAATCCTCCCTCAATCATACCGAACCATTGCTAAGTCTAATTTAGCACTTTCTAACCCTAAAGTTATTCTTTTTGTCCCACATTCATGAGGTTGAAAGTTTCTCCAATTTGGAAAACTATATTAAGAACCTACCCCCTCCCTTTTAGTCTTACAGGTGTAGAACTTTACACCTTTACACTTTACCCATATGCATAAGATAAGAGCATTTTCTTAACTGAAAAGCTTATTGATATAACAAAACCCCTTGTTCCATTTTATACTTGGTAAGAGTAGTAGGAGGATAACCAAAAATGAAGCAATTAAGCCATATTGGAATGAGCCCTCTTCCTCTAACCTTGAGATAAGTAAGATGGCCATTTGATCACACATGGTTATACGTACGGCTCGCCAACTTTTTGGAGGTGTCTACAATCCAGATCATCAAAAACATCAAAAGGTGGCTTAGGATTTCATGTAATTTTAGATGCAATAGTTTAGCTTTCCCTTATAATGGATTTAGTCTTGATGTTAATGATTAATTAGCTTAGTTATTGGATCTACTTTGTGTTAGGTTCTATTGATTAACTTAGTTTCTTTATCATGCATACAATTGATAAATATGCAACATGTTCTCATGGAATATCAAAATTGCAGCTAAAGATAGACATGGATATCCTAATAAATGCATTAAATTATTACCTTAAGTCGGCATTTTCCAACCCTGTGAATCAAACACATTAAACATTAAATGTGTGCAATGTAGTGTTGATTATTATATTCAGTAAAATTTTATTTCAACTGGCCATTACTTTTTAAGTTTCTATCTCTCTACATAGCTGATTGTTTATGACATTTATTGAAGAAAAATTATCCCAGATTTTAGACTCGTTGTAAAATGTTTGTTTACTTGTTGAAAGTGACAAGAATAAATTTGAATGTTTGTCTGCAGAGTCAAACTTTGAATGATGTGGATTGGATTTGTTTTCATTTAGTCGATCATTTCGATTCACTTGCCTTTAATATGGCATTTTACATACATGTCTGTTAGAGTATTTAATATTAGGTAAATTAAATTGTACATGTAGGTCCACATACAACACTGAACTGAGGTTCTTGGCAAGGTACTTAAAAAAAATTTTACTTAATGTAGCCTCCCTTAACATGAGATTTAAGCATGAAAACATATATGGCCTATTAATTTTCCAAGTTGTTTGAAGTTGTTACTGTCTGCAGCTTCCTAAAATTTTTACATCTCATATACAATGTAAATCACAAAAAACTAGTCTATAGATAATCAATTTCCAAGGTTGGGCCCATACCATGTTCAAGATCTCCCTTCATGGCACAGGTTGAGAGGACACATGAAAATGTTGGGGAGTTTGGATTTAAACATTACAATTGCCTTTTATTAACTGCATCCAGGTGAGTTATGATTTCAACAAAACCCATTATGTATCCTTCCACCATGACATCTCCATGAGAGGAGTTTGGTAAAAGGCATTTAAGGCTGATCTCAAAAGGATTAAAGAATTAAAGCCCAATCAAGATCACCATTTTTTGCATACCTTGAAATCGACATATTCCATGAAATCACATTTCTTTGAGACATTTTTGTCGAATAGTCCAAGTGACTTGTGTATGCTTATGCATTTTACATACATGACTACCAGAGACCACTTGTAACCTTCAACATCTAGAAAAAAACTCCTTTTTATTGTCCATTTGATGATGTGTAGTCACAAAATCACACTTTTACTATTACATTTGTATCGTCAAGTATGGAAATTTATATATGGATCTTGCGTAAGATAAATATTCACTGATGAACAATTCCATTTTTCCATTCGTCTTGTCTTGTTGGTCTTCTCCATTTTGGTCAATTAATGACACTTCATTAGTTATAATACTAATTTAATTAATTAATTACCCATTATTAATTAATTAAGTCTTTCATAGCCTCATATTTAACTAATAACCCTTCTTATTATTTAAGTACACCTCTTCATACCCTTCAAATTCTACCTAATTTCCTTCTAAATCAATCTCCAAATGGATTCATAAGCTTGTCTTGGTCTATTAATTAATCCTAGTTGATTAATTAAATCATCTCCAACTCCCATGAGTTGCTAATGCTAATCAATTCCCTCTAGTCTATGCTTACCTACTTCTAAATCTACTTTATCTTTTATCCCACATTCATTAGGTTGCTAGCTTCTCCCAAACTGGAAAGATATATAGAAGAACCTACCTACCTTCCTTCACAATTTTATACCATGTCACTTTGAATAGTGGACATTATAGGCATATGATAAGAGGCATTCTCCAATATTCGAATAAGTTTATCTTATCAAGCAACCATTCTCTCATCTGTCTGACTTGTAAAGAAAGTCTAAACATGGAATTTGTAGCCATTTCTTGGTGAGATCCTTTCCTCTCTGTTGGTACCTAGATTTAATCTCTTTCAAAGGCCAAGAAGCATCATGGATTTGACAAGAAACTCAGAGGCATATAGATGATTATGTATGTTGTTTTATAGCTAGGGAAACAATCTATCTGACTTTTTAGCACTCAGGCTTTGAAAAAGTGGGTAAGCACCTTAAAAGGATGTGATCTTATCCTAACTATTTTAGGTTGTGCCTCTCAACCAATGTAAGAGAACCTATTTTGTAACCTCTGTTATTAAATAATGTTTGTAAATCCTTCTTTTGCATAAATTTTATAGAGAAGACCTTGGGAAAATATTATCAACACACCAAATATGCATCTCACGAGTTTTCACTTTCAGATTATGGAGATATTTTCAATACAAGGCAAAGGTTACTAAATACATTAAGAAATCTTGATTGTTCTACATATTTTTGCAAGTAGATTTTGTTCCTTTGTTGATACACAGGGAAAATAGGGGTAGTTCAGGGTGGATAAATGGTTTTTAAATGATTTTGGTGGGAGATGAAGTAGGATAAAGTTGATTATACCAGATCTTTGGAGGGACTTCACAATAATAAACAAATTCACAACATAAAGCTTTAAAACAGTCAAAATGTTCCTTCAACTAGAAGGTTTGCTTCAATAGAGGCCCAAATCAGCACGTTTTCACATAATATTTGAGACTCCGACATGAAGGATTGAATTGGCAGACTCAATTAAACACTAAAGTTTCTGATTAATCACACCTAAGGTACACCCAAAGACTTACAGACAATATTTATCAAAAAATGACAGTGAATTGATTTTAAATTTGTTTATCTCATCCAAGATGAAGGCTCTTCTTGAAATGAGATTGAAAATACCATTGAACTGTCATAGGGATGAGATCCTATGTGATTTCAAAAAAAATTAGTATAAGATTGCAATGGGAACAAAAGAAACTATTTACAGACATTCTAAAAATAAAGTAGACACAAAATTGCTAGAGGTTACACACAAATTAATTCCAATATTTCTTAGATTCATCAGCACGGGAAAGCTTCCAAAGAAATCTCTATGCTTTTCAATGGCTAGTACATCTGCAACCAACTTGACACGATAGAAAATATAACACAGAGGAAACTAATAGGTAATCTCAGCTTTGGTCTCTCGGGAAGACGACTTTCTCACATTTTTTCTCAAGAATTCATACTCCGACCATTTGCAAGAGTATTCTCATTGCATTTATACATTTTTACTCACTCAATTTTCCCCACAAAAGAGAAGAATATTCGAGGGACCTTTAGCTTATTACCAATGTGTTCCAGACAGTGATGTTTAACAAATTCAGATCCAAAATCTGCCAGGTGGACCAATTGTGAACTGATCACATTTCTTGGGCCCTCGACTAATGACTAGGATGTCATACCACAACTTTTCGGGAGTCCCTTTAATCATTCTGATTTTGTCATCTGAGAAATCCCCTTTTTAATCATTTTTCAGAGCCTCTACATTGCTGGACTTGATAGGTCATCCCTTTTGCTCTCGAGGCAACACCTTTTTCACCTTTTGCACCTGCACCTTCATCATTTCATCCCCTTTCCCTCCTTTTCCTCTAAAATTTTATTCTACAACTTCTAGGTCTGACATTTTGCGTTTTTGCACAAGCTTGAGTAGAAATCCACTTCAAAAGTACTTATCCTTTGTGCCTAGGTCAAGTTTTCTAACATCTTTCGAGGCTACATCAAACATCAAAGTATCAGGAAAATCATCCTGTTCATGATACTTGTATTGATCAGTTTCATATTCCTTGAAAGCAACATAATCATCACACAGTTATCACATATCAGACATCCACATGCAATACTTCATAAGAAGCATTGTTGGGTATCTTCAATATAGATATAACATCTTATTTTCACCATATAACTTCACAAGGTTGCCTTCAATTGGTATATATATGGCATAATACATATCCATATATGAACACTTCCACCAACACTTGCAGCCAACTTTCTTGATAAAAACATCCCCCATTTGGCAGGGCAATCAATGACTAACAACATCAAGTTTCAAGTCACTTACCACAAGATAAGCTTGACAAGTTGTACCACCAAACCTTTTACACATCCTACAACATGACACCTCTCTATAATCCATTGCAGTACACTTGCCATAAGCTGTTGTCACTTTAATGTTCAATTCATTCATGACTTCTAGAGGCATAACATTACATGATGCTCCAGAATCAAACATACAGTTGTGCAACAGTCTTTCTTTAATAATCAATGTTGTAAAAAATGGATCAACATTTAATTGAGACTCAACCAAAGATGTTCCCAAGTAAACTTCAAGTGGTTCACCTGGTTCCTCCAGTACTTGGGGTTTTTTAACTCTGAAATGGTAGGAGTCTCAACATTTCTGCCTTGGGTGACTTTTTCTTCTCTAAACCCCAAATATTCAAAATGCTCTATTCTTATGCTCAAGATTCTAAGTAATTCAACAATAGGAACAAAAATCTTGATCTGACTCAAGATTTGGGCTATGTCACAAGGGAATATATTTGGGTAATACAGTGTTAGGAGGGAGGTTTACAAATTCATCTGATGGCACATGATTTTTTACAGTCTGAGCATAGGGAGGGACACAAGTTCTACTTGAGACAACAAGGCCCTTTCCAGATGTATCTTTCTTTGGATTCTCTTTTGGGATACTGGTAAGCACTGGAATTTTTGGTTTGGCCTGAGGACCTCTCCCTTTTGTAACCCTACTCCTGGTATTATATTCTTTTTCATTGCCAACCACAACATTCATTAAAAACTACCTATCCTCCTCAGAAGGTATCCCTCCATCATACTTCTCAATCATTAGAGCTCTTAGGTACTCAAAATCATTATTAGGAAGTTCAAAAGCTTGCACCATATCAATTTCAGAAGTATGAGTGGGAGGAAGAGGTAATACCTAGTGAATGCAATCCCATAAATCTTTAACAGTTCTGGCACTCATCGTCCTCAGTTGAGGTTGCTCCCTGCTGTGAACTTGTAGAGGAGTCCACCATGCATGCATCATCATCAGTGTTATCATCATCATCAACTTCTTCAACTTGCCTTAATCTACTTCACATGGTAGGTGGGGTAAGAAGCATTTGTCACACCAATCCATTTGATTTGTCTCTTCAACAACAATAACTTTGGCATTTAGAGGATCAGGCACGACTCTATTTTCCCTTGCTTGGGGCTGTCTAGCTCCCATGGGTCCTTTACCTCTGTCCTCAGACCTCTGATCATTTCTAGGATGATTTCAAATCTGTCTTGTCCTTTTTGGCTTATGCTGACCTTGTGAACTCTGTCCAATTCCTTTTCTACCCAGGCTAGCTTGTAAGAGATTTCTTTGACAGCCCCTGCCAAAGTTTTACAACTCCTCAAGATCCACACCTTACTTTGATTGAGGTATTTTTAGGGTTGATCAGTTTAACACCCTCCCTCTTAGGAGGTTTTCCAACTACTTTGATGTTGTTCTCAATTTGCAAAGCCATGGTAAAGGCCTACCTCAAAGTGCCAGGGTTTTTATCCCTCAAATAGTAATGCACCCTTCTTGTCAAATGCATCTGACATACTTTATAAGACATGATTCATCACATGGCCTCAAATTCATAGGAAATCTTCTCAATGTCTTATTGAATCTAGTATTGAAATCATGCATTAATTCATTAGGATTATTTTTTATATTCTCAAATTCTGATAAAAGAAACCTAGGGTCTGTTTTGTCACCATACTGCAATCTAAATGCATTCTTCATTTCAGTCCAAGAAGTCAATAGAATTATCAGGAAAGATTTATACCAGTCCCTTGCATCCTTCTTCTAAGTATGGATAAATAATTTAATGTATACATCTTCAAACTCTATTTCTAAATCCTCCATCATATTGATAAAGAGTTTCAAGTGTTGATCACTAGTTATTGCATTATTTCCTTGAAACTTAGGCAATCTGTTTCTTACATCTTGTGGCACAACATTTGGATAGCCAGCCATACCTCTAAAACTGATGGGACCAAAAGTATTAATGAAAAATGGAGGTCTGGGTGGAGGCTGAGCCATATTATTTTGAGGAGGTGATCTTACAGGAGAAATGAAATGATGAGGAGTGAGGGGTCTGTGTGGTACACAGGATATAATTTTCAGAATGACTATCCTCTAAAGGCTCTTTTCTCTTGGAAACATCTATCAGATTTTGAAAATACAGGGGTAGAATGAGAAAAGAAAATTTCAAATACAAAAGAAGGACCCTCTCTAGATGGAGAATTTAATTTACAAAGAGACTACCTGATTCAGAAGCACTTGAGGAAGTATTGCAATCTTCAATCACAGGTCCGATCAGTTTCACCAATGGAGATCTCTTTTCTTGATGCTTGATCTCCAACAACCTTCCAAATTCTTCCTCCTTCTGAATTAGACTTTCCTAACTATGGAAACAACCTTCTACTAGGGTCCCTGGTGAAGAAAGATCTTCTTCCTTCCATCTTTGCAAAGATTAATGCAACAAATTTCACTTGATATAGGTTAAGACACTGGTATTTATAAGAATTTAAATCAACACAGAGTCACCACTAAGGATTTTCACCTTAGTTGTGAAAAATGCACTATGAAAGATCTGTCAAATGTCTATCAATAGAAGACTCATGCAAATCTTACAAGATCTTACTCTTCTTCTACCCAAATTTATCAATAATGATACAAAATTTAGTACAATAACTATATAAGCTAGAAATATTACACTCAGAACTTAAAACTTTGAAATATTCTTACAAATCTAAATAGATAATGACGTTTAAACAATGTATTTGCACATAAAATCTGTAAAAACATTAGCTGTATGCACTTACACCTTTACAATTCAAATACCTTCAAAGAGTCCCTCAAAATGGAAGAAGTGTTGTTGATGGGCCAAGTGGATTATCAGGCCAAAAATGGACAACGACAAATGGAACTCTCTCAGAACAATCACAGAAGATGTTTTTCAGTGTCCTCAGCAATACCTCTGTATGCACATTTCAAATTCCCCCTTGTAACAATGGTGCTAGAAGGTGTTGGTACCCAAATTTAATCTCCTTCAAAGGCCGAGCAACATCATGGATTTGACAAGACACTTAGAGGTAGATCAGATGATTATGTGTGTCATTTTATAGCTGGTGAATCAAATCTATCTGGATTTTTTAGCACTCAAGATTTGAATGAAGTGGGTAGCACCTTAAAAGGATGTGATCTTATCCTAACTATTTTAGGTTGTGCCTTTCAACCAAGGTAAGAGAACCTATTTTGTAACCTCTGTTATCGAATAATGCTAGTAAATCCTTCTTTTACACAAATTTTATAGAGAAGACCTTGGGAAAATATGATCAACACACCAAATATAACTCTCACGAGTTGTCACTTCTAGATTATGGAGATATTTTCAATACAAGGCAAAGGTTACTAAAGACATTAAGAAATCCTGATTGTTCTGCATATTTTGGCAAGTAGATTTTGTTCCTTTGTTGATACACAGGGAAAACAGGGGTGGTTTAGGGTGGATAAATGGTTTTTAAATGATTTTGGTGGGAGATGAAGTAGGATAAAGTTGATTATACCAGATCTTTGAGGGACTTCACAATAATGAACAACTTAACAACAGAAAGCTTCAGAATAATAAGATGTTCCTTTAACTAGAAGGTGTGCTTCAATGGAGGCCCAGATCAGCATGTTTTCACATAATCTTTGAGACTCCAACATGAAGGCTTGAATTGAAAGACTCAATTAAACACTAAAGTTTCTGATTAATCACACCTAAGGTACACCCAAAGACTTACAGACAATCTTTATCAACAAATGATAGTGAATTGATTTTAAATTTGTTTATCTCATCCAAGATGAAGGCTCTTCTTGAAATGAAATTACAAAAACATTAAACTATTACAGGGATGAGATCCTGTGTGATTTCAAAAAAATTCAGTATAAGATTGCAATAGGAACAAAAGAAACTATTTGCAGACATTCTGAAAATAAATAGACACAAAATTTCTAGAGATTAGACACAAATTAATTCTCAAAATTTCTTAGATTCATCAGCAGGGGAAAGCTTTAAGAGCAATATCAGTGCTTGTCAATGGCTATAAATCTGCAACCAACTTGACATGATAGAAAATCTAACATAGAAATAAAATAACAGGTAATCTCACCTTTGGTCTCTTGGGAAGATGACTTTCTCAAAATTTTCTCTCAAGAATTCATCTAACCTCCGACCATTTGCAAGAGTATTCTCATTGCATTTATACATTTTTACCACTCAATTTTCCCACCAAAAGAGAAGAATATTTGAGGGACCTTTTCTTGTTACCAATTTGTTTCAGAAAATGATGTTTAACAAATTCAGATCTGAAATCTACCAGGTAGACCAATTGTGAACTGATCACATTTCTTGGGCCCTTGAATAATGACTAGGATGCCATGCCAACAATTTTGGGAGTCCCTTTAATCATTCTGATTCTGTCATGCAAGAAATCCCCTTTTTAATCATTTTTTGGAGCCTCTGCACAGCTGGATTTGATAGGTCATCCCTTTTTGCTCTTGAGGCGATGCCTATTTCACCTTTTGCACCTGCACTTTCATCAAATTTCATCCTTTAACTTCCCTCTTTGTTTGGTCCTGTAAGTAACCTGAGCCAATTCCAATTTTAATACAACCTTAACAATCCTACGCATTAGGGCATTTGGTCACATAGCCATTATGAGAAAAAATCCATTTGAACGTTGTACTTCATTCAGGATTTACAAATTGATCTTCCCAAATTGATTCCAATTAATCAAAAGTCCTTCCACCTTTCGAAACCAAAACAACACAAATTTTCCAAAAAATTGAAGAATGATGTAAAAAATGCATTTGATCTTGGAGCTTCAATGTGGGTCCCAAAAATCAAATGAAATGCACAACTTTTCCCAAACAAGCGAAATTGAACTCTCCATTTCCAAGTTTTTCCACCTTTTCCATTCTAGCCTGAGTCCACATGGAAAAATGTGACTTGGAAAACGGGCTTTGGAGCACTTTTTGACATTTTATAACTTTTGGTCCGAACCGTTGGAAAAGTCAAAATTTTGACATTTTTCCCATCTTCCCCTCCACCTTCATAAAAAAATGGAGCTTGACACATGTCCCAATGCCCCCGATGGTCTTGAGTGATGGGGCCTGTCATCACCAATCCGACACCATGATAATTCTTCACCGGGAACTCCTCGTGCTATGATTATTTACTAATGCACAGCCTTTAGTTTGGTGGATGTAATCTGGAAACACAACAACAAACATAACACAAGAATACCATAGACTATGATAAGAAGGAATGATGATAAATCTGAAATATCAAAGTAAATTATAATATTAACATGAAATTGTTACAATCTCACCCATGAGGTACTTCAAGTGTTATTGACTTCACTTGCCTTCCACCAATAACTATGGGAGAAACTTCACAATTACACCTCTTAATGGCTTCTTCAACACACCTTCAAACTGATGGCTTCCTTTACACACTTCATACAATATTTCTCACTACTTCCTTCTATGCTAAATGAGGGGGGTGGCCTCTCTATTTATAGAACTTCCAGGCTTATCCATCTTATCTCTAAGATAGGATAAGAAATCCACTCTGACGAATCATATTCCATACCTTAACTCTTATCTGTACATGTAAGCTTATCTTTTAAGATAAGATAAACCTTATCATTTCACATGGGTTCCACATTTTTAGACTTTTTACAAATAAAATACACAAAATATTTATGACCTCACTCCTTGTCCTTATTACCAATATAATATTTCTAATTCCTAATCATGTAGACCCTACTTCTCTACTTACCCAAACTTTGACATTTTAACATTACCGGACCACTTACGACAAATATTTACTTTTTACCACAACATTCCTATTGTACTTTTGACTATTACCGTACTATACATTATTGGCGGTGTCGTACTGGCAGCGCCGTTATCTTCTATCGGACGCTACTACTAATTATACTTAACAACATCCTATTCCTAATACATACATTAATGAAATAGAAATTACGGAGGAAAATTTTAGTGTCGACATCTTCCCCCTTCCTAGCTTCTACTCCGTCCTCGGAGTAGACTATTCTGGTGCTTGGAAAATCTTCAACTTGTCGTGGTTGACCCATTTCGTAATGGGAGTGCCATCCAATTCCTCCAGTCGGTATGTACCATTTTCATGCACAGCTGCTATTTTGTAGGGCCCCATCCATTTTGGAAGAAATTTTCTCTGTCTTCTTTTTTTGTATCTGGAATCATATACTAGAACCAAGTCATTCACATGAAATGGAGACCACCGGATCTTTTGATCAAAGTATTCCTTCTGCTTCATTTTCTTCTTAGCTATTTCCCTCATTTCCTCTAGCAAATGAAGATGTACCAACCTTTCTTTTACTGAATCACTTTCATCCATCCTTTCATTTTTCATAACTCTCACAGTGGGAATATCAAACTCAATAGGAAGAACTGGATCAATGCCATAAGCCAACTGAAATGGGGAGTATCTTGTTGCTGACTTTGATGTTGCCCTATATGCCCACAATGCTGCATGAATCCTTTTATCCCATTTATGTACCTGCAAGGCTGCATCTTTTGCTAGAATTTGACACAACACAAAATTTGTTCGTTCCACCTGTCCATTTGTGCTTGGCTTGTATGTTGTTGCCTTCCTGTGCTTAATAGAAAACTTATTGACTAGGGCTTCTACCACCTCATTAATGAAGTGGCTTCCTTGATCTGTTACAATTTCTAATGGACAACCAAATCTGGTGACAATGCGTTCATATATGAACCTTGCCACTTCATCCATGGAAGTTGTTTTCAATGGCCTAGCTTCAACCCACTTGGTTAAATAATCTGTGGCAACTACAATATACTTATTTTGGCGTGGGGTAGTTGGAAGTGGACCTACAATGTCTATTCCCCACTTTTCAAAGGGACCAAGTGGAAGAATAGGGCATAATGGAGCTGATGAAGTCTTACGGTTACCATGTGTTTGACAAATATCACATGTCTTACAATAATTATAACAATCTTTAAAAAGAGTGGGCCAGTGATAACCTGCATCCAAGATCCTTCTTGTTGTAAGTTGTCCAGAGAAGTGCCCTCCACATGTACCATTGTGGAATTCTTCTAGCAGTTCCTTCCCTTGATCACGTCCAACTGCCCTCTTGTACTGTCCATCAGGTCCTATTCGAAATAATACTCCATGCAGAATAGAATATGGACGACTGGCTTGAGTAATCTTTCTCTTAGTCTTTGCATTGGCACCATCAGGAAACTTGAATTCATTCAGATAATTCCAAATATCTATGTATTCACTAGGGATTGTGTCAAGGGATAACAATGCTGCATCGGGGAAATCATCATCATCACAAGATGATCCTAAACCATCATAGGCTCGAGAGAGTGCATCTGCATTGACATGCTTCTTTCCTGGCCTATCTATAATATCAAATTCAAATTCTTGTAGCAAAATTATCCATCTTGCTATCCTCCCTGATGGGTTAGGCTTATTGACAATATATTTTAGAGCCTGATGATCTGTTACAACTATAAATTTCTTCCCTAGCAAGTAATTTCTAAACTTCTTTACAGCAAAAATGATAGCTAGAGCCTCTTTTTCAGTTACAGTATAATTTACCTCAGCACTGCTCATTTGTCTACTCCCAAAGTAAATTAGATATTCATTCCCATTTTCATCCTTTTGGCTCAAAGTACTTCGTAGTGCTGCATCTGAAGCATCAGTGTACACAATGAATGGCTTGCTACAATCTGGATTCTTAAAACAGGTGAAGACACCAGGGCTTTCTTCAGTTGTCCAAAAGCTTCATGCACCTTATTTCCTGGTTCATAAGTAACATCCTTCTTCAAGAACTGGGTTAGTGGCTGTGCAATCTTTGAGAAATTCTTGATGAACCTTCTATAGTAACCCACATGGCCTAAAAATGATCTCAACTTACTTCTATTCATAGGAAATGGTAAATCTTTGATTTTTAAACTTTATCAAGGATCAGTACCAATACCATCTCTGGATACAACATGCCCTAACAAAACACCTTTAGAACATCCAAAGACACACTTTGTAGGGTTTAGTGAGGCTTGTGCTTCATCTAACCTTTCCAAATCCTGTTTGCCACGTGGTCAAGGGGCAGTGTGATTGGTCCAATATTGCTCCCATAGTTGACAAGTATGACTTTCTCGTTGACAATAATTTTGACCAGACATAAACTAGAGTGGGTCAGTGATAACC
Organism: Taxus chinensis; assembly: GCA_019776745.2. Taxonomy (NCBI): domain Eukaryota; kingdom Viridiplantae; phylum Streptophyta; class Pinopsida; order Cupressales; family Taxaceae; genus Taxus; species Taxus chinensis. Next base: position 17,768,971 of record CM034157.1, read on the forward strand.
TGCATCCAAGATCCTTCTTGCTGTAAGTTGTCTAGAGAAGTGCCCTCTACATGTACCATTGTGGAATTCTTCTAGCAGTTCGTTCCCTTGATCACGTCCAATTGCCCTCTTGTACTGTCCATCAGGTCCTATTCGAAATAATACTCCATGCAGAATAGAATATGGACGACTGGCTTGAGTAATCTTTCTCTTAGTCTTTGCATTGGCACCATCAGGAAACTTGAATTCATTCAGATAATTCCAAATATCTATGTATTCACTAGGGATTGTGTCAAGGGATAACAATGCTGCATCTGGGAAATCATCATCATCACAAGATGATCCTAAACCATCATAGGCTCGAGAGAGTGCATCTGCATTGACATGCTTCTTTCCTGGCCTATCTATAATATCAAATTCAAATTCTTGTAGAAAAATTATCCATCTTGCTATCCTCCCTGATGGGTTAGGCTTATTTACAATATATTTTAGAGCCTGATGATCTGTTACAACTATAAATTTCTGCCCTAGCAAGTAATTTCTAAACTTCTTTACAGCAAAAATGATAGCTAGAGCCTCTTTTTCAGTTACAGTATAATTTACCTCAACACTGCTCATTTGTCTGCTCCCAAAGTAAACTGGATGTTCATTCCCATTTTCATCCTTTTGGCTCAAAGTACTTCCTAGTGCTGCATCTGAGGCATCAGTGTACACAATGAATGGCTTGCTCCAATCTGGATTCTTTAAAACAGGTGAAGACACCAGGGCTTCCTTCAGTTGTCCAAAAGCTTCATGCGCCTTATTTCCTGGTTCATAAGTAACATCCTTCTTCAAGAACTGGGTTAGTGGCTGTGCAATCTTTGAGAAATTCTTGATGAACCTTCTATAGTAACCCACATGGCCTAAAAATGATCTCAACTTACTTCTATTCATAGGAAATGGTAAATCTTTGATTTTTGAAACTTTATCAGGATCAGTACCAATACCATCTCTGGATACAACATGCCCTAACAAAACACCTTTAGAACATCCAAAGACACACTTTGTAGGGTTTAGTGAGGCTTGTGCTTCATCTAACCTTTGAAATGATGTCTCCATCTGGTGCAGGTGGTCCATCTTGCTCCCATAGATGCAAAAATCATCCAGAAATACTCTGATGAAGTTCCCAATGTAGGGTTCGAACACCCTATTCATCAAACGCTGGAATGTTGCCAGAGCATTACACAACCCAAAAGGCATAACTCTATAAGAAAACGTTCCCCAAGGAGTGGTGAACATGGTCTTCAGCTGATCTTTCTCTGCTATACGAACTTGGTTGTATCCGCTATATCCATCAGCAAAACTATAGCACTCCTGGCCAGCTACTTCGTCCAAGATCTGATCTGAAAATGGAAGAGGGTAATGATCCTTCTTTGTTGCCTTATTGAGCTTCCTGTAATCAACACAAATGCGTAGCTTCCCATTCTTTTTTATTGAGATCACAATGGGAGAAACCCATTCTGAATTCTCCATAGCAAATATGAATCCTGCATCAAGCAACTTATCTATTTCTTCTTTTACAGTCTTGGAAAAATTAGGATTCATTCTATATGGCATTTGCTTTATGGGCTTAGCACCATCTACCAGCTCAATAGAATGTTCTACCCAACTTACTTGACGGAGTTCCTTGTAATCAAAAGTGAATAGGTGTATGTACCTTCGAAAGAGCTGGAGGTAGGATTCCTTCTCACTCTCCATCACAGCATCACCAATCTTTATTTGTTGGAGACGATCATCAACTTCTTCTTCAGATAATTTTATGGGGTCATGAGTTGGTGTGACTGGAAGGATATCCATGACTGAAACATCAACCTCACTTTCTTCATCTTCAGTGTCCACTTCACTGGTACTAGAGTAATCAGAGGATGTCCAATCATCAGTTTCATCACTTGAATCCACAGGTTCTGCCTTATGATGCCGAGGGATCACGTTTATCTTCACCCTCTCTCTACCACGTCCAAGTGTCATGAAGCCTTCATTCCAGTAGTTTCTTGCATGAACTCTCCTTAGCCATGGTCTTCCCAACAACATTGGGTACGCAACAGTACCATTTTTCATCACCTGAAAGTCTACCACACATACAACACCCATAACAGATATTGCCACATTTGAAACTACACCTTCTGGTTTAGTTTTTCCCTTATTTAATGACCTTAACATAAGTGTTGAAGGGCGATCAATTTTTAAACCCAACATATTCATTACAGACTCGGTCATTACATTAACTGCAGCACCTCCATCAACTAAGACATCATGAATTGAAATACCATTACATAATACCTCAGCTTGTGGAGCATAGGGATCCGCCTCTGCCTCCAAAACAGGGACCTCAACCTCCTTCCTTCTTCGAGCATTGAGTCCACTTCGCAGCTCCCGCCTCTTCTCAGAAGACATAGCCAAGAGTTGACCATATGTAATATTTGCAGGCCTTTTGGACAGATCTTCCAAGATGGAGTATGGTCCTTGCCCCTGTGAAATCAGAAAATCCTGCACACCCAACTTTCTTCTCCTATGTTTCTTACTAGTTTCTCCTTTCATCTTCTTAGGATCATTTCCATCTTGATTATCTTTTTCTTTCTTTCTTTTTGTTACAAACACATCTACTTCATTATTTCTGCTCTTATCTACTACATCAAAAGAATTCACAGGTGCTTTTCCTTTATCATTATCTCCTTTACCAGATGTAGAAGCTCTATCTAGATAATTATACTTATAATGACCCTTTTTATAACAACCATAACATACAACTTCAGAAATATTTCTTTTTGGACCTCTATCTCCTCCCTGAGAACTAAATTATTTTCCTTGAAGAAGATTAATAGTTAACTGACCCATCTTTTTGAGCAGATCTTCATACTCAGTAGATGTACTAGGAGAAAGATTTGTGCTCACCGAGAGTGGTTGTGGATTCTGGACCAAAGGTGCTGGTGTAGGCTCTACTTTAGCAACAATTTCTTTGGGCTCCTCTTCCATGCTTTCTTCTTGCCTTCTTGCAATCTCCTTTGCTTGTTCAATGGTAGCTGGTGGTCATACTTCACTCGTTGTCTGATCTCTGGCTTCATCCAAAGAATGAAGTGCTTACAGAGGAGATTATCCATGCCATTCATCAACCCATCCGCTAATCCTTCCTTCCGGATCTGGGCATCGAGCTTCCTCCTTAGCTCTAGAACACGAGCATGATAATCCCTTATCTTCTCCTTCTCTCCTTGGGTTAGCTTTGTGATATCGATCATGAGATCTGCATATTTCTGTTGTTCACCAAATTCTTCAAGAAAACTTTCAGTTAATAAATCCCATGAGTTTTTCACATTATCACCTAGTGTTTCAAACCACCTAAGGGCTGAACCATCCAAAAAGGTAGGAAAAAATTCAGTCCATTGTTCCCTTCTTATAAGGCCATTACAAATACAAGATCATTTAAACTCTTGAATGAAAGAGGAAGCATCTTCATTAGATTGGGCTGAAAAAATAGGAATCTTCCCCATTTTCAAAAGTAACCACAGTGAAATACCAACCCACAAGTACAATCAACAAGACTTATGTGCACAAATAATTGAAAATCACTATAATAGAAAATAGAAATGACCATGGTAAACTATGGTAAAACTTGACTTACTGCGGTAAAAACTGACTTTACTGTGGTAAACACTATTCATAGTAAAAAGTGAAGTTACTGCGGTAAATACTATTCACAGTAAAAAGTGACTTTACTGTGGTAAATACTATTCACAGTAAAAATGACTTTACCATGGTAACTACTATTCACGGCAAAAATGACTTTACCATGGTAACTACTATGCACAGTAAAAACAAGGTTACCCTCCAAATGATTTTTGACTAAGTGGGAATATCTCTCCAGAAAATCCACCAACGAGGAATGGTCCCGGCAACGGAACCAAAATGTCATCACCAATCTGGCACTATGATAATTCTTCACCGGGAACTCCTCGTGCTATGATTATTTACTAATGCACAGCCTTTAGTTTGGTGGATGTAATCTGGAAACACAACAACAAACATAACACAAGAATACCATCGACTATGATAAGAAGGAATGATGATAAATCTGAAATATCAAAGTAAATTATAATATTAACATGAAATTGTTACAATCTCACCCATGAGGTACTTCAAGTGTTATTGACTTCACTTGCCTTTCACCAAGACTATGGGAGAAACTTTACAATTACACCTCTTAATGGCTTCTTCAACACACCTTTAAACTGATGGCTTCCTTTACACACTTCATACAATATTTCTCACTACTTCCTTCTATGCTAAATGAGGGGGGTGGCCTCTCTATTTATAGAACTTCCAGGCTTATCCATCTTATCTCTAAGATAGGATAAGAAATCCACTCTGACGAATCATATTCCATACCTTAACTCTTATCTGTACATGTAAGCTTATCTTTTAAGATAAGATAAACCTTATCATTTCACATGGGTTCCACATTTTTAGACTTTTTACAAATAAAATACACAAAATATTTATGACCTCACTCCTTGTCCTTATTACCAATATAATATTTCTAATTCCTAATCATGTAGACCCTACTTCTCTACTTACCCTAACTTTGACATTTTAACATTACCGGACCACTTACGACAAATATTTACTTTTTACCACAACATTCCTATTGTACTTTTGACTATTACCGTACTATACATTATTGGCGGCATCGTACTGGCAGCACCGTTATCTTCTATCGGACGCTACTACTAATTATACTTAACAACATCCTATTCCTAATACATACATTAATGAAATAGAAATTACGGAGGAAAATTTTAGTGTTGACAACCACAGATCAATTCTACTATTTTACCTCATTTTTGGAAAAAGGAAAATTTTCCAAATTTTCCTCGCAGCTCCGCCCTTCTACCTTTAGAAAATGGGCTTGACATGTGTCCCAATGTGGGTTCCAGCGGACCTATGTTTCATTTTTTCACTTTATACTTATTTTCGAAAAAGGAAAAAGTTGCACATTTTCCCCATGGGCCCACACCTCCATTTTTGACTATTCAACGCTAGAGTTACTTTCCTATTGGGGCCGTGCTTCAACCTACAATTTTATCCCTTTTTTACAAAAGGAAAAAAACCTTAAATAACATCGAAGATCCGTTTCTCCATCTCTTCACCTGCCATGTGTCTCGATGGTGCATTTTGAGATGGTCCCCAAAAGTAGAGACCGTAAACAAATGTGGGCTCAACACATGTCTCAGCTTGGCATAGTCTATTAAAAAGTTAAAGGTTCAGTGGAAGGTGCCATGTGTCTAAGGTCCGAGATAGTCTCTTTCGACCATTGAAAAGTCCAAGCAAAAAGGTAGAGTGAGTGGAAGCCTCCAAGTGTCCTCTTGGCGCTTCTTCAAAATAAAACTCAGGGGCTGGTCCCCAAACATGCCCGGTCCCTCCATGTGGAAAATTTTTGGGTTGAAGCGAGCCATAGAGTTTTTAGAGTGCCCCACTGAGCTGCATCCAAATAAAAAGGGCCACATTTTTGCTGATGCAAAGATGTAAATTTGACAGGGAAAACTCAACTTTCAAACTGTAAAAATGTAGGAAAACCACCATTTGAGCCCAGAGATGAATTTTTCTTCAAGGACAAAGAATTTGGAGATGTTATTTTCAAAAATGATCCTCTGAGCTACATCCAATCTTGTTTCCTCAGGTATTTGGGAGAAAAACGACAGGGGAAACAATATGTGATTGTGGAAAATGGAAGGAAAGGAACAACCCGAGTTTTACGCCCAATTTACGGACTCCCTCAGATGGACAGAGAAATGAAAAAAAAAATTGGACCTTTAAGAGATCCTCGACCAAGGAAGGGATTGATCATGGCAACCAAATGGAGGACAGAGTCTTCAAGCACCAACACGGGGAGATAGAAAACATGACAGAGGCCGCAAACTGAGGGATTTCAATGAAAAATGGGGTGAGACTAATTTGAGCACCAACACTCTCTTTGGGGACAAACACACTAATTTTATTGCTCATGATTTAAATAGGCCCATGCTTATTAGCAATCATACATTACAAGAGTAGGAATGGTTAGCATTAGATGATTTCATTCATGTTTATGCATTAGAATAGCTAATTTCCCTTTAAGATTTCTTTATCTTGATATTTTTATTAGATTAAATTTTCATTTGAAGCTACTTGGTGTACTTTCATTCAATTAATTTTAGTTAGTTTAGTATGCATACATTTGGCATGCCTGGTGGGACTTGTTCCATTATCCTTTACATTAATTTCAAGTTTTTGTAGATTAATTTCCATTCTAGTTACTAACCCTCTTTTTAGCATTTATAGATAAATCTTGAGTTTCTTAACTAGATTAGTTAAGTTTTCTTGGTTTTGGTGCTCTTTGCAAGAATAAAGGAGGTGAGGTGCTGCCAAATTTGAAGCAAATTAGAAAATTTTGGATCTTTTTTTGACATTAGTTTTTTCATTTTTTCTTACATAAGTGCTTTATGTTAGCATAATCGAACCCTTATGTTCATCATCAAATTCATGTTATGTTCTATTATCAATTACCCTATTGTTACTTGGCCCTACTTCATCTATGCTTAATCAATAGTGTTGTTCATCCTTGCATTAGAGTGATCTAAATATTTCCTCTATCTAGGCTTTATGTGCTAGCTTTGTTACATCTCTTAGTTGCCTTGCAATTACATTTTCATTTCTATCGCTATGACCTAACATTACTAAATTACTATCTGCTCAAGTTCCAACTATTAACTTTGTGCTACTGTAAAAATTTTCCAACTATGCCTTAAGAATATTATTTAGGCTTAATACAAGCTCTGGTCCATTTTTTGGCTCAAATTGGGAGAGGTTTCCAGATTTTGATTTGTTGTGTTTGTTGTTGTTTCATAGGTTTTCTATCTCTGTTTTGTAGGTTTTTACATTTTTAATCATATTTAAAACATGTTGTCAAGCTTTAATGAATGTAATGTTTTCACGCTTTGCTTAAAGTTGGGCTAAAGTTTGTGTATGCTCTTCTCTTGCACATTTGAGTGATCTTGAGAAACAAAATCAGCTTTAATCTTTATTTTCAAATAGTTGGTTAATTTAGAAACTTAATCTTTCATTTTTTTGCTTAATGGAATGAACAATTTATCAAGAATTTCTATGGTTATTTGATTTCAAGTTTTTCTTTGCTATATAGTTGGGTTAATTGTTGCGTATTCTCTTCTCTTGCATCCTTGGATGATCTTGAAAATCAAAAACAACCTTTGATCCTCTTTAAAATATTGTGATTTTCTTGTAAAATTACTAATCTTTGAGTGAAGGACCATATACCGATTGTCAAAGAAGAAGGATCTAAACAATACTAATACAATTTGATGCAAGTTGTTAATGGTGTGCTAAATCTTTTTTTTAATCAAAGATTAAAACACCATTTATTCAAAACATTATATTTGTAGGTACAGATAAAGGCCTAAACCCATCCTCTTTGAGCTGTGGGAAGTATCTTGGCATAAGCCATAAAACTCATTATGAGGATTACCATAGGAAACCTAAAGTAGTCCACACCTTGAGAGAACTGGTGGATGAAATGAGAAGTGCCCCGCTACCTACTTGACCAGTTGAAGACCCATGTGACAAAAGCTTCAAGTTACCTGTATGAGGCCTCTATCATTAATTTAATGGTGGGGTAACGGTTCAATGTCTATTTTACTATAAATTCATACCTCTCTTAGGTAAGAATTGGTGAGTTTGTGAACAAAATCCTAGGAAACCATTTGGCATTGGGGTCAACATGAATTTATCCATCGTGTTCTAAAAATATCTCACAAAGAAATGGAATTTCCTATACGGAGTCAAAACCTTACTTATTCAAACAAGGGGAGATTCCCATTGAAATTTGGCTCCCATGTTATTAATCAAGAAACTTACAAGGCATCAATTTATTGGTTAGTTTCTACCTTGTCATAAGACAAGGAGAGAGATTCTCAAATTATACTAAGTGTATTTTTCATCACCACTTTTCTACTCCCTTTTTAGTCTTATTTCCATCAAGAAAAAAGAGAGCATACATTAGTGTTAAAGAAATGTCCACCAATTTTTAGCCATTTCTTACATCCTTCCTGGTATTGATGGAATGATGATAGTAGATTTAAAGTGTGTTGGAAGATCTTCATATCTTTGATAGTAGGCCCTTGTCATGAATACTCAAGTTAAGACTATCTTATTGCAATTAGGTTGTCTCATCATCGGTCTCCTCTTGAGTTGTTACACTTCTCACAACATATCAATATAGTTTTTGATAATTCACTTATTTGAGAAGTTTATGAAGACTTCATTTAAGTCTCTAAGTTGTATTGTTACGTTGGGCTCACATAAATATCAACTTCCTACTATAATTAGACCAATTATCATGTTTTTATTCCAACATCTCCTTGAGTATTTGAAAAGTTTTGTCATTACATAGGTATCATATCATGTGGTAACATCATTTTGATACTAATATATTAATGATCATACAAATGATTGATTAACATAGTATAAATAGGTGTTGATGCAAATTGTTTGCATAGTGCAACTTCCATTTTCAGTGACTTGAAACATTGTTTCAAGGTGTCTAATCTTGTTTAAGTATACCTTGTTTGGAAATCATGTCAGTAGAAACTTAGTACTTACATATTTTTTATCCCAAAATTGATCTAAGTATTGATATTGTGATGTCATTATTTCACCAAACCTATCTTTGAGAACGTATGGAGTAGTTATTCTTATGATTGGATCTGGGTATTGTACTTAATTGATTTGTCCTAAATACTTCTTACTATACGGTTCCAGCATCAGTGTGTCATTCTTTATTCTTTGGTATCCTTGAAATATTTCCTTGATTTTTTTGGATTCTCTATCTAATTTGAAATTGGAATATTGCACCTAAGATTCGACGTTGTCACACCACTTGGCTTTTCCTAGGGTTCATTTTAATCACCCTTAGTAAAAACTTCACATTATGCCTCATATCATAAGGATGTGGAATCAAATATTAGGGTCAAATGGATTTTGTTAATGACAACCATTAAACCATCTTTATGAAGAAATAACATGGTTGTATCAGTTGTGGTGCACAGAGGGAAAACTCCCATAGACGAGAAATTTGAATTCAATCCCGCGTACATGGATAAGTTCCACCGTATCTATTCCAAAATCAGAAATGTAATCCTTGTCTGTATCGTAGAATTAAGGGATAAATTACGACCTACATTTGATCAAAATATCCTCACGAACATGGTTCATGGAGAGGAATAGGTAGATCTTCCTCCGCGCAATATGGATGAAATTCTAAATTGTATTGACATGCCTTCTTACATCTAGTCCCAACAGTTCCAATGAGGAAGAAGTTCCTTCTCAAAATAATGGTGGTTATCACATCCCCATTGTTAAAATTCACTATAATGATCATGAGAATAATGCAAATCATGAATATCCCCCTCCCTGTGGGAATCGTGAAGAGACACAAAACCAAGAGGTTATAATAGAATAATAAATACAAGCTCTTACTTGTCAATTAGTGAGTTTAACTTCACATGTCAACAAAGAGCCTACGAAGACTCCAATACAAGAAAAACCTAGAGCTTCGTATCATGATTTTTATACCAAAAGTCCAAGAAAAAACATTAAAGAGGCATATCAATAATTATGTTAGATCAATAGAGATGGTGAACATCTAGACTTAACCATGTATATATGTCTGCTTTGCCTATTGGGAAAATATTCCTATACTTGGAACTTTGTAAGTATGGAAAGATCTGACACCCTCAACTTATTGAAAGAAGAAGTTGAATGAAGGTGTAACATTTTGCAAGAAATACCATGTTTTCTGGAATGTCCTATTGTAGACACTAAAATTAGGTCACACCCCCCTTGGTCCCTCGACAAATAAGCCCCCTTTATTACATTTACCTAGCCATGACCCCCTTCACCCCACTAATATTAATTTAATTAATTTAATTAAATTAATGCTTTATCCTCACTATATTTATTATTTAAATATCTTATTTAAATAATATCTACACATATAGTTCACTTAGACACCTCACCAAGCTAACTCACCCTAAGACCTATTCTTAGCAAGTTACCATAACTAACTAAGACTTACCCAAACCCTAAAAATCAATGCCTACACTCCCTCTAACCACATTCCCGCATGCTCACAAGAAGCTCCCAGTCTAATCCGTGGGATAACGATACAAGATCTGAGGAAATCAGGAGGATCTCCCTAAGTTTAGTAAACCTAGGAAATCCCACCTTGACCGACGTCAGTTACCCCTAACCGTCACCAGTTAAGTCAGAACGGCCACTGTCGGTTACCCCTTTTTAACTCCTAAACTACCTTATTCTCAAGGTTGGAATCGGGAAGTTGAAAGAAAGAAAGTTGACGAAGAAAGAACGAGATCTCAAAAGATAATGCATCTTCAGAGAGTCAATTCTAGCAAGAACTCACATCCAAAGAAGGAGATTGAACATCTTCTCCTGCACAGCCATCCCAGCCACGTTCAGATCTATCTAAGCAAAGAGGAGTGTGCATGCAGCCCATGCAGAAGCTTTTCTTCAGTTGGTGATCACTTGCAGCCTTCAAACCCATCATCAGCACCTCCATCCTTCACACATAGACTTTCAGAAATGAAATCCAAGTAAGTATAACATCATACTTTCCTGGTTATTTCATCTCATCATTATTTTATCACCCATTGTTTATCTTGCTCCTTATTGACCATCTCCAACACTTTTCACCTCCATAGATCCAGAAAAACCTTGCCAAAACCTACTCCAGTCACCCATTACCTTTTCTAGACCAACCGAAATCCTTTGTGCAATCACAACGAAGGACCAAAACCCCATTCTGTGACATTCCCAGATCTCACAGTAACTGAATGCCAGTTATACCTAACCACGGTCGGTCACCCCTGACCGACGTCGGTCTATGTGTTTTCCCACACAACCTTAAACAAAGACCTATCCACTCCATTTTACCTCACCCTCACTCACCTGTGACCTACCTGAGACCTTTATCAGACCTGCAGAACCCAGAACCAACCATTTGACCTGTGGATTCTATTCTAGCTTAGCCTGTTAGATTAGATCTATTTCTTATTGTGTTTTAAGTGAGATACCTAAATCATTTTAAAATAACAATAGGATTTACTTTGTTTATAGCATTAATTTGTTTAAAACAGTGGACTGACAGCCATCTAGGAAGTATCATACTTCCCGGATCTAGCTTACGCTAGGTAGTTCACTGCCCATATTGTTTAATGCTTTCTGGTGGTCTTGTTTTCATTACAGGTAGTTCCTCCTAGCCAAAAGGAAGCTCTCACAGTCAACTGTGGATTCAGAAGTCATACATGCGCAACAACCCATCAACTGACATTTGAACAGGTATTCCTCCTACGCCCGTTACCCTATCTGTTTCATCAACCATTCAAAGAAACAATCTAAGAAAAAGGTGAAACATTTTGGCACGCCTGGTGGGACCCATCCGGGGTTCCTTGCATTTCATTCATTCCTAGGAAAAAATTGTGTGTTTGTTTCCCTTCTAAAGCGTACACACTAATTTTCTTCCCTGGTAATCCACTCCTTCTTTCTATTTGCTCTAAAGGAAACTTTTCTTTTGGTGTATTTAAAAAGAATCATTTCTTCATGTTTTCTGCATTTTAGTGAAAGAGCATCCCTCTTCCTATTCATCTTATTGTGTCATCCAATTTCACATTTTCGATTTGGGTTTTAAAATCATTGCATTTCATTCTAATTTTCTGCATTAGCTCACATTAATTGAGGGCAACCTATACGCTGGAAGTCATTACCAGCTGATGGTTGACAAATGAATCGTAGAAAAGCACTTCTATCCTTTTCTCTTTCTCTGAGTCTTACCAAACCACACAAAAATTCAAAATACATACATTCTTAAACAACATCTTACCTGGAAGAAGCTGTAGGTGATCACATGATCACGACATAGTGGGCACCCAGCTCGCTGCTCTGTCGAGTCATACTTCAGAGTGTAGCCCGCCCCCACCATAACAAACCTGAAACCTCACCCTTTAGATCTCCTTCTTTGTAGGAAGCCATCCTCACCAAAAAATCTGCTTCATAATTCATGTGTCAGTCCCTAAATAGCATAAGCTGAACAAACGTAATAGAATAGGCACTCTAAGAACATTCTTTCTTAGTGTTTTGTTTGATTTGCGTTTTTAGGTGAGAGTTTTCGATCATTATTTTTGTCTTTCCTCACACACTCCCATCATAGCTGGTGTATTCTGACTGATGTCTGAGTGTGTCTGGACCACATCACCATCATTCTCAGAATTTTGGGTTTGATTCCACATAAAATTCTAATTCACAACCACTTTTTCTCATCACTGTTTCAATTTCACAGTGACTGTCATCGGTTACCTCTAAATGCGATCGGTTAAACTCAACTGACATCAGTTCCAGGTCCTTTTGCTAACCTATTCAAAAGGACAGTTTCACTTCACTTTCTTCCACTTTCCACAGTCTCTGTCACTGTCACTTTTTCCATTGACATTTTACACATCCCTAGATTTGGCATACTTGTCAGATTTTTCCTTCTGCCTCACTGATTACTCACTACCTATTTTCCACAGTAACTGACAGTGGTTACCCTTGACCGATGCCGGTTGTCCCTAACCGGCATCAGTTATCCTGTTTCACATTCCACTCACCATATGTTACTTCATCCATTTTTTATCACAGATTCACTTATTCCTGCTATTCTCTGTATTATTTATAGAGAAGTAACATCACCTGATCAAGTACTGGTTCACATGGTACTGACCCGAAGACAAGCGAATGCCCTCGTGTTCCATGCCAGTCACCAACCGCTCCCCCCTAGTCCTTCACCACCCTCTATTCTATCACCAGCCATGGATCCCATCCAGCCTACCAATATCACTACCGGAGATGAGGAGTTCACATGACTCCTTGACCAGAACCCTACTGCCTTGCAGTTTTACCTCTCCCATTCATCCACTCGAGATGCCTCAGGTCAGTTGATATACGGCATGCCTGTATCTATCCCCCTGACACTCGCACCCACTTCCACTTCAGCCCCATCTGGCTCCGTGTTACCCGCTTCCACTTTACCCCCAGTCGTTTCGCAGTTAGGTCCTATACCTGCTATGACTACCACATCTGTTACCCCTGTAGCACCCATTACATCCACCATACCCTCGACGACTACCCCAAACATGACCTCATCCACCCCTAATGTCTCATACATACCCATAGCTACGTTCCCACCTCCAGTGTCGGTGACCCCTACCCCATTTCAGAACGTAGTTCTTTCCATTCCACAATCACTAGCCCCTATTGCCACTAGGGTTACCACAACCCTTCCTCCCCCATATACATACTACCAACAACCGCCTGTTTCATCTATTATTCATTTCGGGTATGTACCCCCTATTTCATTGCCTTCTTCTCCACCACCTTACATGGCAGCCCCATACACTGGAATGTCACACCCATTATACACCCAAAACCAACCTCCTCACATTATAGGAGGCATCCAATCATCACAACCCACCAATGACCTAATTAAATTGATGATGGATAAGATGCAAACACTGGAGGCATCGGTTTCTGAGCTCCCGCAACACTCTCACTTATGATGAGATTTGCAACAAGCCTATTCACCCATCCATTCCCATCCATTCAAACCTTGTGTATTGGGAAATGCCTAAATTCAACCACTTCAATAGTAAGGAAGACCCACAACAACATTTGCACTCATTTAAACATGGATGTTATTTGATTGCTCATGATGATGCCTTACTTTTGAGAACTTTTCCCATGTCCCTCACTAGACCAGCATTAGATTGGTATAGTGGGTTACCCAAACACTCCATATTTTCATTCAATCAGGTAGCCCAAGCTTTCTTGGATCATTTTTCTATCAACATCGCCAAGAAAGTTACCATGACCGATCTATATTCCACACGTCAGTATGAGGATGAATCTATCACAGATTTTGTCACTCGTTGGCGCAGCCTGATCAATCAACTTACCTTTCAACTGCCACAAACTGAACTCATCGAGCTCTTCACATGAGCTTGTGCCAGACATATCTCCCCGACCTTGCAGGTCCAAACTTTCAGAACATTCGATGAGGCATTCACTATGGCATGAAAGTTAGAAATTCAGGCTATTGAAGAGAAGAAAATCCAATTACGAAATAAGAATTTGACATTCAAGTCGAATGAAACCTCTTCTTCTTCTAAACCACCAACCAATTATTCAAAGGCTAAAGGTACCGCTAATGCAGTGGTACTCAAGGCCGGCCCAGCTCATCCATCCAATCAAGCCACACCCTCATCTAATCTATCACCCGTACAGGCTTTTCGATTCAGACAAGAGCAGTGAAAATATACCCCAATTGGGGAACCTTACTCTTCTGTTTTAGAAAAGCTGATCAAAGCTGGTGCCATCACCCTTCCACCCATAAAACCACACACTGGTTTTGACCCTGCTCGCCCCATGCCCGCATGGTATAAGGAACAAGATTTCTATAACTATCACCGAGTGAAGGGTCATAGTGATGGCAACTACATCACTTTTAAGAATATTGTCCAAGAAATGCTCGAGAAAGGTGAGTTGACTGTGGATAATCCCAATGCCACCCCTAATCAAAATCTACAAATCTTTAAAAAACCATTTCCCAATCATGCCCCTTCATCCAATCAAACAGGTGAGACATCCACTCACGATACCCATACTCGTGAGGTTCATGTGATCTTTAACGAGGTACCTGTTGCATCTCAATTACCTCACATCCCTTCCATAGAGGAAATCCTAGCCTGAAATCCTCCTTCCATGTCTGAACCAACCATCACTGTTCCTTCACCAATAGAAGAACACCCTTCATCTCCTACATCACCTACAGAGGAGTCTCCTACTGACATTGAGACCATCTCACCCCTAGCTTCTCCACTTAGCAAACCTTTACCTACCATACCTCCTCCACCCATAAAGGAGCACCCATTACCTCCTCCACCCATAGAGGAGCACCCATTACCTCCTCCACCCACAGAGGAGCACCTATCCATTCCTCCACTCATAGAGGAACTCCCATCATCTCTTCCACTCATCATAGACCCGGTGGAGATACCTTTGCCTCTTGGTGAGCATTCTCCATTAGCTACCCAACATCCAATAGACCTACTTTCAGCTCTCTTACCCACAGAAGCTAAAGCTGGCCAATTCCCCATCTCTAAGATGTATTTTATGGGAATTCCCATTAGGTCCTCACCAATTTCACCCACAAACGTGCCATTCTCACGTTTGGCTGATCACTTAGAGTATGTGGATAGAGCTTTGTTATGGGGGCACCTCTTACTCCCTGTCTCAACACAGATGCAGAGATCCCTCGATGACACCTCCACTATCTACCCAAGCACATTTCCACCCATCAAACCACATACAACCACTACTGTTGCAACCCCTTCCATGATACCTGTTAGCACTCACACCACACCCTTACCCATAACCTGACCTATGCCTAAACCCAAACCCATACCCACAACATTTACCTCCACTAAACCTATTACCACTTTAGGGGTCACCCCGACCACCAGCCTTACTCATCCACCTATTAAACTAGATTTAGCTACATCCTCCAATGTTAAAACCACACCTACTCTGACACCCAAGCTAAAGAAACAAACTCATCAACCTCATACCCCTACCACACCAATCACACCCGCACTTGTCCCATCTACCTTAAGACCTCAGCTACCCAACAGGGTCAAGCACCCCTCACCCATTCATAACCCAATAACACAACCACCCATTCCTACCTCACAAATCTCTAACCTACCCCATCACACAACACGACTCATACCCGCACCTGCAGTCTCTTTACCACCAATACCTCTGATACCTTCAGCCATTGCTTCACTACCTACTACACTTCAGTCATTGTCCCTCACACCCCAAGCATGACCTGTCATCTACCTTCATAGCACCCCCATTATCCCCATGGGTAACTCACCCTCTTCCTCCATCTACTTTTCCTTCTAGACCTCGTACACCCACATCACCTTTACCCAAGAAGGTGCACCCCAAAAACAAAACCCCACTACCCCACAACAAAGTAGTCAAAACAAAACCACACCCTCCTACCCATCCATCTACTATACCCCTACCCAAATGAACCCGACCGATACCTCAAACCACACTGGAGCCTAAACCCATAGCTCGACCTGTTCCTACTCTTCCAAAAATAATTCCCAGACAACCAACCATACCTACACCCAAACCCACATTTACTTCCCATTGTGATCCACTAGCAGGGTCTTATGCCAAAATTTTAACCAACCTCCTCGAGACTTCTGTTATCACATTACCGCCACTTCGACCTTACGACCCCCTCAAACCCAAGCCAAAAGGGTTTGATGATACCAAAATTTGTGCATACCATCATGTGCCAGGGCATGATGTGGAGAACTGTAAGGCCTTGAAAACCATCCTTATCCAATTGTGTCCACCGGAAACCAACTTTGATGACGATGACCTTCTGGATGAGGACCCTGCTTCACCTACACCCATTCCCACACTACCCACTCAACAACCACAACCTCCACCCTCACAACTCCTAGAACCACACACAAAATTTGAAATTAACATGGTTCACATCAGAGAACTTGCCACGCCACCACCCAAATGTCGCTGTGCCCAACTGACCTCACAGGGTTTTTCTCCTCCCATAGGTTTTTTCCCTTCATGTCATTATACCACTTACCCTACACCCTCTCCATTTGAAAAATTCCCTCAAATCAACATGGTACACGTTACTACATGTGTGCAGAAGGGTAAAGAAAAGGTAGCTGACCCACCAACCAATCCTATACCCAACATACCATCTGCACCCATACCTAAGATAACTATCTGCAGCCCCACATACCCCATTTCTAATGGTGTCACACATCGCACCATGCTCAAACAATTACACCAATCTCCACTCAAAATGTCCTTATATGACCTCATCCAAACCTCAGAATCCCATCGTCAAGCCCTCATGGAGGTTCTTCAATCTATCGAGGTTTTACCCAATGACCCTACACCCGTAGCCTCCATTATCACACCCCATCATGTAGCTTCCCTCACCAAATTACCACCTTCATCTTCACCTCACCTTGTTCACCAAGTGGCCTCCCTTAGCTTCTCAGAGGAGGAGATCGCGCCATACCAAAATGATGACCCAGACCCAGCCCTCTTCATCTCTATACACATTGATGACATATGGGTATGCCGTGTGATGATTGATGGAGGCACTAGCATTAACATCATTTCATCCCATGCATTTTCTCAAATGCGCATACCTGACAATTACATGCACAAACATCCGGTCATGTTGCGTTCATTCAATGATGCTATCACCTCCACACTAGGCACTATCATCCTTCACATGTTCGTGTGGGCCCCCGCACTGTTCCAGAATTGTTTTATGTTTTGGAGGGGGAATTCCAATATAACTTGTTGCTTGGTAGACCCTGGATCCATGTCATGGGTTGTGTTCCTTCCACTTTGCATCATTGTGTAAAGTTTGAACATGAAGGACACACTTATACCATTCCAGCTGACCCATCACCTTTCAAAACATGCAACATGCTTTACCGACCCAATGATGTACTCATACCGGTCAAGCCATCTACTTCCGCAACCAATACCGCTTCACCTACACCTACACCCACACCTACCAGTACCACCGCTACTTTCACCGCACATACCTCCTCCATGCCTACCACTGCTATAACCTCCATGGCTGACCCATTAGCTTCCCAATCCATTAACACCACCTCCGCATTGACCTCTGACACATCATCCATACCAGCTACCCACATACCAACCACTGATCCCTTGGAAGGTGTTTTTCAATGCCTCACTCTGGGGGAGTACCGCCTATATAGTGTCAACACCTTCCTTACTCCACATGAGTATGGAAGCCTTCACCAACACCCTCGCTATGATCACCGTATAGGAGAATGCCTCCTTTATGGTCCTCCTCATCTTCGTACTAGTCTCACCTATGGGGGACTTGATACTACCACCTACACACCTGAACCACCATCACAACCCCACCCATTTTTCACTGACTTCCAATCACTTACCAATCACCATTTCACCCACACCTTCCTGCACCACTGTGTGTGGAAGGGTTTTGGTTTTGGCTTCTATGAGCAAGGTCACCATACCATTATTCCATGTACCACCCACAAACATAATGACCGTAGTGGTATCGGCTTCCCCGAACCTCCTACCAAACAGGCCCGCATTGAACTCATTGCAGACCCTAGCCCTTCTCCACCTTCATCACCACCCTCACCGACGGAGTCGATGGATCCTGAATCTATCCCTCCTAACTTTTTTTTTTCATAAACACCATTTCCTTGGGGCCTTTGACTTATCAACGCGAAGGCGAGGCCCCTTCCACTCTTCCATTCCTGTATCCTGAGATGATCGACGATGACACACCAACCATTAATGTTGTTCAATGTCAGGATGATGAATCCATACTCACCTACCTTGGTGCAGAAGACTCATATATTCATTGGTCGTTACCCTCTGAGATGCAAACCATGTTGAATGAATCGACTATTGAGATCAACATTCATACTCAGGATGACCCGCACATCCTAAAGATCAGACAATCTTTAGATGCTGCTGAACAGGAAGCCATCACTTCTTTTCTCTGAGAGCATAACCATGCTTTCACTTGGTCTTACGCAGACATGCCTGGTATTGACCCCACCATAGTGGTCCACAATATCGTAACCATTCCCGATGCCAAACTTATCAAATAAAAGCTATGGAAAATGCACCCTCGCATTGCCCTTCTCGTCAAAGAAGAACTTCAACATCTTCTTTCCATTTCCTTCATCTTACCCATTGATTATCCTCATTGGATTTCTAACATTGTCCCTGTCACTAAAGCAACAGGGGGACTCCACATTTGTACGGACTTCCGTGACCTCAACCTCACCTACCCGAAAGATGACTTTCCCTTGCCTGGTATTGATCAACTTGTGGACCTTACCGTGGGTCACGAGATGCTCTCACTCATGGATGGTTTCTCAGGTTATAACCAAATTTTTCTTGCCCCAGAAGATCAGCACAAGACCACATTCATTACCCCTTGGGGGACCTTCTGCTATCGAGTCATGCCTTTTGGCCTTAA
This sequence comes from Taxus chinensis, assembly GCA_019776745.2. Taxonomy (NCBI): domain Eukaryota; kingdom Viridiplantae; phylum Streptophyta; class Pinopsida; order Cupressales; family Taxaceae; genus Taxus; species Taxus chinensis. The sequence continues at coordinate 17,788,205 of CM034157.1, forward strand.
AAATGCTGGTGCTACATATCAGCGTGCTATGACTTACATCTTCCATGATATCATGCATCACATATTGGAAGATTACGTGGATGATCTCTTGGCTAAATCTAAATGCCACGCCGAGCACCTCGTTGTCCTCAAAACCATCTTTGACCACCTCATTAAATATTGCGTCTGCCTTCAACCTAAAAAGTGTGTCTTCGCGGTTCTCTCAGGAAAGCTCCTGGGATTTATCATTTCCTTACGTGGTATAGAAGTTGACCCAGCTAAAGTCAAGGCCATTCTAGAAATGCCTCCGCCCACTAACCTTAAACAACTCCGTAGCCTGCAAGGTAAATTGCAGTCCATTCACCGATTTATTTCCCAACTCTCTGACCGGTGTCAACCATTTCATCATCTTCTTAGGAAGGATGTCTCTTTCAAATGGGATGTTAACTGTCACAAAGCTTTTGAGGCCCTAAAACAATACCTTCTCCAACCACCCGTACTCATTCCACCTAAAGATGACCAACCCTTTTACCTATACATATCAGCTACCGATCATTCCTTGGGAGCCATGCTCGCTCATCGTGATGAACAACATAGGGAGCAGGTGGTTTATTATATAAGCCGTACCCTTTTGGACTATGAAACCTGATACACTCACCCTAAAAAACTTTTCTTAGCCTTAGTTTTTGTTGCCACCAAACTCCGCCATTACCTACTCAACCACAAAACCTATGTTGTGACCAACACCGACCCTTTACACATCATGTACGCTAAACCTTATCAAAATCAGTGCACCACATGATGGCTTATGCTTTTAGCTGATCTTGACCTCGAATTCATTCACCAAAAGTCCATTAAGGGCCAGGCTATCACTGACCAACTGGCTGACGCACCTATTGCCAGGGACCAACCCTCAAACTTTGATTTCCCTGATGAATCCATTGCTAACCTCTCTTTGGATGACGACCCTTACCAAATGACCTTATTCTTCGATGGTTCCAAATGTCAGTGTGGGGGTGGTGCAGGCATTATCCTCATTCCTCTTGATGGTGAACCCATGCCCTTATCATTTAAACTCGACTTTGAATGCACCAACAATATCACTGAATACGAAGTGCTCGTATTGGGTCTCATGACTGCCTATGCCTTAGACGTTAAGTCCATTAATATCTTTGGTGATTCTCAACTGGTAGTAAACCAAGTCAATGGTGTTTATCAGTGTCATAATGAAATACTTCAAGAATACAAATGTTACGTGGCATCATGTTGACTACCTTTGACCGCTATAAAATTCAAACCATTCCGCGATCCACCAATAAATTTGTGGATACCATGGCCTGCCTCGCTTCTCAAATACCCACTTCACCTGACGATTCAGACATCTTTGTTACCGTAAAATGCATACCGAGACCTTCTTATAAATCTTGTTGTATTAACCTCATCCAAACTACCTCACTGAACACACAAGATCTTTGGTATAAGCAGCTTGCGGACTACCTTTCCCTTTCTATATTGCCTCCTGATCTCACACGTAATGGACAACGTGCCTTTCTCAAAAAGGCCTCTCATTATGTCATCATGGGTGGCCTTCTCTATAAATGAGGCTTTGATGGTATTCTCTTACGATGCCTCACCAGCTCTGAAATCCCCTATACCATTAAAGAAGTTCATGATGGCATATGTGGAGGTCACTTCAGTGGCCTTGCTGTTGCTAAGCGTATTCTTCACCTAGGCTATTACTGGCCGACCCTTAATCATGATTGTTGCGACTATGTCAAACACTGCATGAAATGTCAACAACATTCCAACCTTCATCATACACCCAGTCATGCCTTACAGGTCACTCGTGACCTTTGGCCCTTCTCTCAATGGGGTTTGGATCTTGTCAGAGAAATCAATCCTCATTCTTCCCAATGCCATCAATGGATCATAACTGCTACTGAATACTACACAAAATGGGTAGAAGCCATACCACTCATCTCCATGAAAGCTGAGAAAATATGTGAGTTCATTAACCATCACATCATTTGTCACTTTGGTGTCCCTCATCACCTCATCACTGACAATGGAAAACAATTCAAAAACAAAACACTGCAAAAACTTTACGACGCATTCAGCTTAGTTTCTCCTCACCTTATTACCCACAAACCAATGGCCAAGCTGAATCCACTAACAAAACCCTCAATAAAATTCTCATGAAAGTGGTTGACGATACTGGGAAGGATTGGCATATGCACATTCCTTTTGCTCTATGGGCATACCGCACTAGTATTCACACTTCCACTGCGGCTACACCCTTTTCACTGGTCTACGGTACAGAGGCTGTTCTACCTCTTGAAGTCCAGATCCCCTCACTTCACATTTCTCTCCATGACATGCTTACTGATGATGACTTTCATCAGGACCGCTTAGCACAACTAGAGTTATTAGACGAACATCGTCTTAATGCTCTAGATCACCTTCAAGTTTATCAACAATGTATCAAATGTGCTTATGAAAAATGTGTTCATGAACGAACCTTCCAAGTTGGTGACCTTGTTTTGAAAGAAAATCAACACGTAACCAAAGCAGAGAAAAGAAAACGGGGAAAATTTTCTCCTAATTGGCTTGGACCATACATCGTAACTCATACCTATGGATCAGGTGCCTATCGTTTGTCCTCGCTTGAGGGTAAACCCGAACCTGAGCCCCTTAACGCATTACATCTTTGACCATTCTACTATTGACCTCTAGTCCTACATCACTATTTATCTAGTTCATGCTCATCCCTTGAGCACCATTTACCTTTTCCACACCTCATCTCCAATGACTAAACAAGGATCATGTGATTACCCATCACCCTTTTGCCTCCTCTTAAATATGTGCACCACGTCTTTGCACATGGCATGATTCTCATGGATACTTTTCATCTTCTTTTAGATGAGATCCCATGGTCATTCACCCTTTCCTTCTCAACAAGAACCAAATGCTTCGTTATAGTCTCGTCCATGACTTAAAAGCCAAAAAAAAAAAAAAAAAAAGATGAATCCCTCAGAAGGACATCTTCCAAAATAAGGGATCAACTCCTTGAGTCAAACTTCCAATATAAAAGATGAATCCCTCAAAAGGACATCTTCCACCCTCAATTGTCACTATAAGTAGACTGCTCCCTCGAAGGATAGCTATAAAAAGCTCACAACTCTCTACATAGTTTTTCCAAAAAGAAGACTATTGTTTCTCAAAAATCAAAATTCAGAAGCTTCCCGCATCGATCAGCTTTGCGAAGACCTCAAGGAGACATATATTCATCCCATATAGACTTCCCACATCGATCAGTCTATCTCAAAAAAAAAAAAAAAGAAAAATAAGCTTTTTTGTCATGGACTTGCCTATTGTGATCTTGGCTCTATTGCCCAAGGCATTCTACTTCCCATTTTATGACCCAATTACCTGCACCTCTCTACCCATTGTCTTTTCACTTCATACCTCAAGGGACCTACTGAACCTATGACATTTGGTGATCATGTGACTCTTCGTCACTCTTAGAATTATCAATCATGTAATGTCTTTAGGGTCTTACGTTCATTAGCCTATCTATAGATGTGTTTCATACGTTTTGATCCTTGCCAATTGGGTGGCTTTCTTGCCCCCTCTTATCTTTTCTCTTCTTCATCACCTTTTGATCTTCTTATACAGGACTTAGTCCTCGATGCTTACCTTTTGGGGTCATCCTCCCCTTTCACCATAGTCACCCTCACCTGCAACATTTTTTACTATCATCTACCCCCACCTATTAAACCCAAACCCACAACATGACCACAAACCTACCAACTCATTTTCATCTTCTTCCCTAGCTTATGGGAGAACTACATCGGTCTGAGGTCCCTTTTCACTGGGACTATGTAGGCAGCACTTCCAGGGCATGGGGCCCTGGAAGGTTAGCTCGGCCACTCTTTACCCTAACCATTTTCCCCACCTTGTACCTGATTTCCTGTTCATATCAAAGCCTCGACATATAAACCATATACCACATAACTTTTACCACTTATATTATTTCACATTTTCATACATAACCAACATTTTCCACATTTTACACTATCTCATGCATTTATATTACCATTTGTTATCCAAAATATCAACCATGCCTAAAATGACTCAACCATGTCTAAACTGACTCAACTCAATCCATGCCTAACAACCTGATTCAATCCATGCCTAAACCAACCTAACTATCCATGCCTAAACAACCTGACTCAATCCATGCCTAAACCAACCTGACTCAATCCATGCCTAAACCAACCTGACTCAATCCATGCCTAAACCAACCTGACTCAATCCATGCCTATGACCTGACTCTATCATGCCTAGCTCATCTATTTTCCATCCATATCATAATAAAGTAAAACTCATACACATCACAACAACATCACCTCATCTATCTCCTCATATATACATGTGTGTATCAATACAATGTCACCTGTATCCATAAATGTGTATCTCCCAATAAAATTCATGTCTCATCATTGGCTCATGCAGTCTCTAATACAAATATGTCACCCGCTATCATCCAATACGATACTATACAAATATCTTGGCTCGCAGGCCTGTATACATCCCAATACAAAAATCCAATGGTATCATGTACCCATAAAATAAATACAATATCCTTCTCATCATGCTATCCATATACCATGTTGGACCACCCACTACCTCTCTCTGACCATCCCAACTACTAACCAAATCACTCCTAGCCCCTGAATCATGCCACCTGATCTCATGGCCCCACCTCTCACTCACCCACCCTCACCTATGTGGCTCACCAACCAAGCTCTCTGCTATACTCTTTTGTCATATTCCTCTTTTTTATCTTCTTGTCCTTTTCTCCTTTTTCCAAATGCACAACTGACTTTTCAAACATGGGTTTTCCACTTTTTATACCCTACCTGACCCAACCGACGTCGGTTAACCCTTGACCACCGGTCTTCTGCCCTAGACTACCACCATGGTTACCCTACACCGTCATCGGTTCATTATGACCGATGTCGGTTACCCTGCATACTCATTACCCTCACATTTACCTCATTTTCCTTACCTCCCTTTTCTTTTTCCCTCCATACACCTACCTGGACCACTTTACCTTCACCTCTGGCCCTCCACCCTCTTCAACCTCCTCACATACGCTGTTGATGCCTTATTATTTTACCCCTACCTCAGCCTTACCCGTGCCGTGATCTTGATCTTTGGACTTGGACCATCGCTAGTGACCTTTGACCTCATGTGTTCACTATACCTTGTGGCACTGTTACCTGTGTTGTTGACCTAATGACCTTACCTAGCCTATTTCGTGACCGTTTATCCTGACCCTACCTTTGGTGTACCAGAACATACCTAAATGTTCCTGCACCTAACCTACGTTGTGTTTCCTGACCTTATCCTATACCTTGGATACCAGATTCACTTCACCCTTGTTTGGATAAACCTATCGACCTTAGACGATGTAGAGTTTGCCTGCTCTTCAACCTGGTAGCGTGCTGTAGTTTATACGTGTGCGTGTGTTTGACTGCTGCTACCTTTGACCCTGACCCATTACCTAGATCACCTGAGTAGACCTTTCACCCTCTTCCCCTACACCCACTTACCTTTTCCTCACATTTACCTTTTATCAAACCACTCACCGCTTCAACCTGCTGCTTCGTCAGTTCCTGGTTTGAGGGGGATCACCTTCACCCCCACATGGGGCAACCACACCTTATTTTTGTTAGCATCACTTACCAATACAAGCTACGCAACAAAAAGGGGAAAAATGTAGACACTAAAATTAGGTCACACTCCCCTTTGGTCCCTCGACAAATAAGCCCACCCTTCATCACATTACCTAGCCATGGCCCCCTTCACCCACTAATATTAATTTAATTAATTTAATTAATTAATCATTATCCTCACCATATTTATTATTTAAATATCTTATTTAAATAATATCTACACATATAGTTCACTTAGACACCTCACCAAGCTAACTCAACCTAAGACCTATTCTTAGCAAGTTACCATAACTAACTAAGACTTACCCAAACCCTAAAAATCAATGCCTACACTCCCTCTAACCACATTCCCACATGCTCACAAGAAGCTCCCAGTCTAATCCATGGGATAATGACACAAGATCTGAGGAAATCAGGAGGATCTCCCTAAGTTTAGTAAACCTAGGAAATCCCACCTTGACCGACGTCGGTTACCCCTAACCATCGCCGGTTAAGCCGGACCACCATTGGTTACCCCTTTTTAACTCCTAAACTACCTTATTCTCAAGGTTGGAAAACATTGGGAAAGAAATTTGATGAGCAAGAACGAGATCTCAAAAGATAACGCATCTTCAGAGAGTCAATTCCAGCAAGAACTCACATCCAAAGAAGGAGATTGAACATCTTCTCCTGCACAGCCATCCCAGCCACATTCGGATCTATCTAAGCAAAGAGGAGTGTGCATGCAGCCCATGCAGAAGATTTTCTTCAGTTGGTGATCACTTGCAGCCTTCAAACCCATCATCAGCACCTCCATCCTTCACACACAGACTTTCAGAAATGAAATCCAAGTAAGTATAACATCATACTTTCCTGGTTATTTCATCTCATCATTATTTTATCATCCATTGTTTATCTTGCTCCTTATTGACCATCTCCAACACTTTTCACCTCCATAGACCCATCAAAACCTCCAAAACCTACTCCAGTCACCCATTACCTCATCCCAACCAACCAAAATCCTTTGTGCAATCACAAAGAGGACCAAAAACCCCATTCTGTGACATTCCTAGATCTCACAGTAACTGGTGCCGGTTATACCTAACCGCGGTCGGTCACCCCTGACCGACGCCGGTCTCTGTGTTTTCCCACACAGCCTTAAACAGAGACCTATCCACCTAATTTTACCTCACCCTCACTCACCTGTGACCTACCTGAGACCTTTATCAGACCTGCAGAACCCAGAACCAACCATTTGACCTGTGGATTCTATTCTAGCTTAGCCTGTTAGATTAGATCTATTTCTTATTGTGTTTTAAGTGAGATACCTAAATCATTTTAAAATAACAATAGGATTTACTTTGTTTACAACATTAATTTGTTTAAAATAGTGGACTGACAGCCATCTAGGAAGTATCATACTTCCCAGATCTAGCTTACGCTAGGCAGTTCACTGCCCATATTGTTTAATTCTTTCTGGTGGTCTTGTTTTCATTACAGGTAGTTCCTCCTAGCCAAAAGGAAGCTCTCACGGTCAGCTATGGATTCAGAAGTCATACACGCACAACAACCCATCAACCGACATTTGAATAGGTATTCCTCCTATGCCCGTTACCCTATCTGTTTCGTCAACAATTCAAAGAAACAATATAAGAAAAAGGTGAAACCGCCTCTTCCCATGGAGTCTAGGGGACAAACGCTCAAATGGTTTTTACACATACTTAAAGGATCAATCGCTACATGGCTGGAATTAGTAGAAAAAATTGTACGTCACTTTTCCTCTAACATGGAAAATGACATCACCATGATAGACTTGTGTAATGAAAAACAATGAAACAATGAAATCTTTGCTAAGTTTCCTATAATGATGGCGAGGGTTATCTAGTCTATTCTCTTCATCCATACTAGAGAAACAACTGGTTAACATTTTTGTGCCTAATCTACACCCTAAGATTACTTTCCACTTGCAAATGAATTATGGTAACACCTTTGAAAAGGTTATAGAAAAATGCATCCAAATCAAAAAAGTGTTGCTAATAAAAAGGACCTTAAAACCATTTTCACGAGATAACCACGAATCAAAGCCTATAGAAAAACCCAAATTATTTCCAACTAATAATAAAAATACCTTAGGTGATGGCATAACTGACTCTAAACATGTGCAGGAAGTTCAAAATAATACTCCTTTAAAAATATTCAAAGGAACTACTACACCTGAATTTAAACGTCGCACATTCACCCCTCTATCAGATTATTTGTCATCTATATTAAAATAATTATATGCGGTCAACATGATTAAATTTCCAAACACTATACCTTACAGAGATGATGCGTTGAAACCAATATGGTTAAGATAAAATGAATAATGTGGGTTTCATTGAATTAGGGCTCAGAATAATGATAAATGTCTAAAGTTAAAACACTTCATACAACATCTAACCGTTGACATAGAGGTAGAAATAAATTCCCCAAGACCTAGCAAATCTTCCAATCAAAAATTGGGAATTTACAAGGAACCTTTTACTAAGAATAATAAAGGGGAGAAAATACCAAATCAAGGTCAGTCTTCCCAGAGTAAGAGTACCAACCATGTTTCCAAAACTAATAATACATTTGATTCTCTAATTAGTTGTGTTAACCCACGTATTGAACATATCAACACTATTAAGATAAAAGCGAGAGAGTGTGGCATGGAAACATGACACACTCGCCTCGTTATCCCATAACCTCCTCTATCTACTCCTGAGGATAGTCATTATGATGTTTTAGAACAACTTGAGATGACCACTGCTAATATTTTGATCTTAGTCCTTATAAAAACATCTAATGTTCACAAAGACATCCTTTGAAAAATGCTAGTCAAGAGTGTCAGTTGATAATGATTCTACATGCTTCGAAGCCTTGGTTGCAAATATTGCTCCTATAGAGCACATAACCTTTATCCAAAAAGATATTCCTAAAGAGGATCCTACATATAATCTACACTTACATATTGAAGTCATTCTAAATCATAAAAATATAAAAAGGGTTCTTATGGATGGAAGATCAGGTCTGGATATTGTTACTTTGAAACCGGTGCGACAATTGGGCCACATTCAGGCTGATCTAAAATCTAGGGTCAATACTATCAAGGCATATGATAATGAGGAGCGGTAATTAGCTGGTATGATTACCTTTCCTATGAACATGGGGCCTACTACTCATGATACCAAGTTCCTTACAACATGCTCTTTGGTCATCCATAGATTTATGTCATGCAGGTCGTGCCTTCCACGTACCATCAATATATAAAATTGTACCATGAAGGATAGACTATTACCATTTAATAAAATCCTCAAACCTTTTCTCACTGCAGATCATTTTCAGGTTATTTTCCCACCACATTTAAATTTCCTTCTATAAAACTAGATGTTCGGGTTCAATCAAAGGCTCTCACCTCACACATTGATTTGGATACATTGTGTTCTCATGATGAAGGTGATTCTACATCTGTATCTCCGTTTTCTACATAGGCGATGAATACCTTTCTAACTGGCTGCAGAGAGTATAACCTATCACCCAGAGCGCATGGTAGAACTTGCTATAAGTATCAATGGTCCCAGGAACATTGTAACATCTATACTTTCACTTCTAGTTTCCTATTGGAAGATGAAAATTTTCTTGACACCTCTATGATATCGTATCCTACTAATGAAATGGTGTCATGTTATCAAGAACCCAAGTATGATATCCCCAATAAAATTATGTACGCCATGTGATATCAAGGATATGGCTATTACACCAATGAAAAAGGTGTGTGAGAACCTCTTCCGAATCCCCGTCATAAGGTTTGTAAGTATGGTATTGGTATCCAAACATATGGTTCCAATACATTAGAGGTCAAGGCCACCTCTTTTGGACGAGAAGATAGTTCATCCGATTATGAAAGTGAAACAAATTTCTGGTGTAGTCTTTATAAAGACCTTGCCTCCACGAAATTATTTTCTAACATGGCTATCTTAACCATATCCCCTACCATTCCTGAGTTAAATATTCTCTATCCTTACCTTGTCAACTAGGACTAACAAAAACATGTGCCAATTGATTTCTTTGAGAATGGCGAAGTAATTGGTGAGTTTATGGGTCTCTGTGATGGCATTCCTGTTAGAGACCATAAAAAGGGCCTCTCCATTAATATTTACACATGTGTGTACTTCGGGAGGAGGATGAAATTCATGGTCAGCAAAATTTGAAAGAGAACAAGGGAAAGATATCATCAAAGAAGGCTTGTAAAAATAAAAATTCCAAGTCCTACAGTGAAAACCTCTTTTAGGCACTTACAGAAAAACAAATGGAAAAATCACTGGACATAGAAAATGACCAATCTAAGGGTGAAAACATCATTAAAATTCCCTTAGATGAATATCTCAATCTCCCCTAGGTCCTACACGTATGGAGGAAGAATCCAAATTTCTAGTGGAGGAGACCATAGACGTGAACATTAGAACAGAGGAACAACCTATAATGGTTAAGTTGGGAGCTTCACTTTAAGCACAAGAACAGAAGACATTTGTCACACTTCTACATGAATTTTCAAAAATATTTTCTTGGTCATATGCAAATATGTTAGTGTTAGATCCCTCATTAGTAGTGCATAACCTAGTTGTGCATGAAGAAGAAAATCCAATCAAGTAAAAGCTTATAAAGATACATCCTCATGTTTCTCTATTAGTAAAAGAAGAACTGGAAATATTATTGGTGGTAGGCTTCATCAAGCCTATTGATTATTTATAATGGATTTCTAATATAGTCCCTATAAAAATAAACCCATTAGTATCAAAATCTGTACATATTTCAGAGACATTAATAAAGTGTGTCCTAAGGATGATTTTCCTCTTCCTAACATCGACATGATTGTTAATTCAACTGCTGGTTATGAAATGCTATCCTTAATGGATGAATTTTTGAGATATAATCAAATTAGAATGGCAAAGGAAGATCAAAACAAGACAACTTTTACAACCCCTTAGGGGACGTTATGTTATCAAGTCATGCCCTTTGGCCTCAAGCATGCAGACACAACCTATCAAAAGGATATGACTGTAATATTTCACGACATGATAAATGATATAATGGAATATTACATGGATGGCATCTTGGGAAAATCTAGGAATAGAGAGGACCATCCAATGATCATGCATCAAATATTTCAACGTCTTAGAGACTATAATGTTAGACTTAACCTGAAGAAATGTGTCTTTGGTGTGTTATCTAGAAATTTTTTAGGTTTTATCATGTTAAGAAGAGGTATTAAGGTGGACCCTGAAAAGGTATCAACTATAACATAAATTCCTACTCCTAAGAACATTAAATAGTTATGTAGTTTAAAGGGGAAGATCCATGCTATCATAATATTTATCTCCCAAATTGCATACAAGTGGAATTCATTCACACATATTCTTAAGAAAGATGTTGATTTTCATTGGGGTCCAGAACAACAACAAGAATATTCTTTTCTTAAAGAATATATATATATAAAAACCCCCTATTCTAATGTCTCCTACTCTAGGAAAACCATTATTGTTGTACATTTATGCCACTCAATTTGCAATTGACACACTTTTGGATGAGTATGATATAAATCAGAAAGAAAAATTCATCTATTACCTTAGTTACATGTTGATCACTTATGAGCTCAACTATCCACAAATTGAAAAGGCTTTCTTAGACGTCGTTTTTGCTTTTCAAAAAATTCATCATTATTTTCTAAATAATAAGACCATGCTCATCTCCAAAGTTGAACCACTGAAGTACTTATTATCTAAACCTGCACTTACAAGAAGGATGGCTAATTGGATCATCTTAATTAGTGAGTTTGATATCGAGTACGTCAATAAAAAATCATTCAAAGGGAAGGTATTGATGGATCAACAAGTTGAAGCCCCTTTTCCAGGAACTAAACCATTGAGTCTGGAAATTCCAGATGCTTCTATGAGTTATCTTGAGGAGTCCATTACATGGAAAATGTATTTTGATGGATCCTTTACTTTCCATGGTTTAGGAGCACAAGTTGTGCTCATCACGCCCGCAGGAGATCTAATTGTGAAAGCATCGAGGCTTGTTTTTCCATGTACAAACAATAAAACTGAATATGAAAATATTATTATAGGGTTGAAAATGGATATACGATGGGATATCATCAATGAGGTGATTCTATGAGGAAACAATTAAATGATGAATATAAATTTAAGGATGAGAATTTCATTCCTTATAAGAAACTGGTTGATACTTTGAAGGAATTATTTGTACAGATCATGTTATGAAAAATACCTAGGGGAAAAAATCATGTAGTGGATGCTATGACTAGAGTGGGATCTTTACTATGCATCCCACCAGGAAATAATGACATGCCTTTCTTTGTGGAGCATTTAATGACACCAGGTCATATGACATGCCAGAGTCATGTATTGGTATGTGAAGTTGTTGGTCCCTTATCCCCCTAGTATAATGACATTTATAATTATATTCATGATGGAACCTTCCCTATTGACATTACTCGATCTAAAAAATGAAACCTTATCTAGCACATATCTCGTTACACCCTACTTGGGGGCACATTCTATCACAAATTCTATGACAGGAATCTATTACGCTTCCTTTATTAAGAAGAATATATTCTAGCGGTCAAGGAGGTGCACAAAGGCATCTATGGGGCCCATATAAGTAACATGGTTCTAGCTAAAAATATATTGAGAGTAGGATACTATTGTCCTATCATGGAAACTAATTGTTTCTGGTATGTAAAGTAATGATTGTTATGTAAGAAATATGACAACTTGATACATTCCTCGACACAATCATTACAACCTATTACCACACCATGGCCCTTTTCAAAGTGGGGACTCAATCTCAGTGATAAGATTACCTGTCATCATCTGATAACCACATGTTCATCATTATTGCCATCGAGTACTTCATGAAGTGGGTAGAGGCTATTCCTCTTACCTATGTCACTAGTGTGCACATATCCAAGTTTATAATAAACCATATCATTTGTTGGTACGACATTCCCACTGCCATTGTAGCTGAAAATGAACAAAACCATGAAGGCGTTATGTCAACACTTTCAAATCTGAATCAAGTGGTCAAATCCCTATTACTCTCAAGGTAATGGATAGGTTTGAAGCCTCAAACACGAACTCTTGATTCATATCATGGAAAATATGGCTAATAAAACTGGTCATAATTGGCATTTACATATACATCCAACCCTCTAGGCTTATAGAACATCTATCTTCACCCCTACTAGTGCTACTCCATATTCCCTAGTTTTCGGAACAGAATGCATCTTACCCCTTGAGATTGAGATCCCCTCTTTGTGCATATATTTGCAAGACTATTTAAATAAAGAGGAAGATTATAAATTTTTTAGAATTGCATAACTAGAGCTATTGGATTAGAAATTCCTTCACACACTCGATCACCTAAAAGTGTATCATAATCAAGTATGCTGAGAATATAAAAAAATCATACCTCACTAGTTCGAGGTAGGATACCTTGTCTTAAAATAAAATTAGTTTAATACCACCAAGGATCGTGAAAAGAAGGGAAAGTTTGAGCCTAGTTGGGTAGTAGGTATATGTTGAAAATTTTCTTGGTGCTGAAGACGAGGGTTAAGAATTTGAATTTGTTGGATCATATTCCTTAGGGTGATTATAGGAATCTATAAGAATTTAATGAACCTCATAACCACTTTCTTGAGGTTTCTATCGCGATGAGTGAGCATGCCTACCCAATTTTACACTCAATGGCCTTAGAGGTAGCCCTATGGTTTGTCATCATTTAGGTGGGATGAGCACAGGTGGATTAAGTGAGGTGTCCTTTAATTTCTGAAGGATTGTATGGCACATCATCATCATAAGATATAAGGATTTTTCTAAAACTATAAGAGGTTTTCATTAAAGAACCTTTCATCAAGTTTTGATAAAGTTATCTATAGCAAGGTGATTTTTTGCAGTCAAAGAGCCTAATAAGGCCTAATTGAGACTGGATTAGAGGTGAACTAGGTAAATCTTCCAAATAATTTATCTACAAGATTTTACCACCAAGTATAAATTACAAATGAGTGTTTGAATATGTGTATATCAAATCTTGTTATTGTTATCCAAAATAAGCCCCTTGCTTATTTTTGGCTAACTTTATTTCATTTCTTCCTTCCTTGTGCCTCAGTTGAATTTTTCCACTTTTCAGGCACTCAAAATTATCTGGAAATGGCTTTATCGGATAGAGAATTTCCTCACCTTTCTAGAAAGGTAAATTTTTCCTTCTAACTCCGTGTATTTTGCAAGTTATGGCTCGACAGAGTTTTTGAGGGAAATTTTCCCTGGGAAGGCCTGCAACCAATAGAAACGTGCCACGTGGTGGTGGAATGGCGGGTCGGTAGAGGTGAGTTAGAAAAATTTCCAAAGGGAATCGGTGGGGGTCCAAATAAAAATTTTGGTTTACCTGAGGCCCCAGAGCAAAACCAATAGGTTTCAACCACGTGGTCCAATAAGGATTGATGGTAGGAGTTGGAGGCGGCAGAGGATTTTTGGCTAAATTTTGCCAAAATGTCATTGGGACAAAAGGGCACAGGGAAAATTCTTGCCCGAAGGCCCACAGTGAATGAGGAGGCACCATGTGGCTTTGGAGGTTGGACTGACAGGGGGTGGAGTTAAAATTTTTCTAAAGAATGGCACAACGAATGTTTTTTATTTAAACCCCGCGCCAATAAAAATGTACCACGTGTCCTGTTCTCGTCAGAGGTCGGGGGTGCGGGGGGAGTTTGAAAATTTTACCAAAGTGTTGCAAATGGCGCAAAATAAAATTTTTTCCTATGGGCCCGTGGAGAAAAGAATTTTTTTTCAGGCCTACGCTGAATCAAAGGATGACACGTGTCATAGAGCGGCGGGGGCACAGAGGGATTTTGTAAAATTTTCCAAAATTCAAAAAGCATAAAAAGGCCATTTGAACACGTAAACCAATAAGGATGTGCCACATGGTAGTGGAATGGTGGAGGGAACGTGCCAGTGGCATTTTTGGGGAATTTTTCCCAAAATCCAAAAAAGGGGAAAATTTTTGGGTTTTGGCCCGCCGACCCGATTTTTTTTCCCTAAATCTTCAAAGGGGCATATCTTTCGATCTAGAGCTCAGTTTTTCTCTATTTTTATGTCATTGGAAAGCTATTGAAGTCCTCTACACGATGGAATCTTCAATTTTGCTTTTTGGTGGATTTTAGAGAGAGAAAAATAAGAAAACGCATTTAGCATGGGGAAAAGAGCATAACCGACATTCAACCACAATTTTTAATGCAGTATGGCTTCCATTATTCTCCAACATGGTCAAAAATATTGGGGAATGAAATTTTAAGGGTACCCATGTTGTTTTGATGTATTTGGTCTATGGTTGAATCATTCCTTTCATTTTCTCGTGTTTCTCCTTCTTGGCTCGGACTTTCATTGTTAAAAGCCATTTTTGGCATCATTTGTAAACGGTTAGACATTTTTTATGATCTGCAGGATCCCTCCTTCACCCTAGCAAGTGGATTTCTGGAATATCAAACCTTTTTAGGATTACAACATGTTTTCTACCTCCTTGCTATTGTAATGCACTGTATTTAAAAATGGGAATGACAATGCAAGCTCTGTGAATGAGTTTTCAATCCTCTCTTGTGTTGTTTTGCTTCTTTATGATCCTTCATTACATTTGAGCAGTTTGTGCATGATTTTTTGTTGCATTTTTATAATCTGTGTCAATCTACAGAAATAGATGTTCACCACTCCTTTGGTGTATCACCTTGCTAGTTTAGTTTTATCTTCTTTTCCTCTTTTATCCTTGTCTTCTTGGTAGAAATTAGAGTAGGATTTTGAGATTAAACCTCTGCAAATTTCATCCATACATCTGATCAGAGGAGTAGAGGAACCAACCTTTAATCTGGAGAGTCTTTTCCATTTTTGCAAGTCCCACACTTGGGGAAAAGATTCCATGTTGTGTAATCACATTGGATGCCCATTATCAAACTAGAAATTTGAGAAAACATCCAGGGGTGCTACGAATTTTCACTAATAGTTTTGACACACCCGGTGGGACCTTATAGGTCTTCATATTTATTATAACAAAGTTGATGTGCATTTTTTGTAAGTTTCTTGCTTAAAAAGAGCCCTGATTTACATATCTGGCGACTCCAAAGAGATAAAATCAACTGGTTTTAGCAGTCCAAGTTTGAAGATTCATGAGAAAGATCCAAACAAGGTCAAAGGCTAGAGAAGAGGGATTGTCTGAGTATCTACATTTATCCCTAGGAAGAAGAGAGAGGGGAAGAAGAATTCAAAGGTCTCCATCTCCACCAAACAGAACTCTATCAACTCCTCCACCTGGTAGACCTTTCACCCAATCAACAAGGGTTCTCAGGCCAATCAGAATGGCACAACACAACCCTTATGTCAACTTCATTGGCAGCAGCCCACTTTCTCTCAATGCACAAAATCCAGTTCCAGTTGTAGCATTGAAGAACATTCCATACTTTACTGGGGAAAATCAGACCACTCCTGGTGATCATGTCAAAGACATTGTCTAATGTTTGTGCAATCCATGAAATTTTTGAGATGCAAATGGCTGTCAAATTATTGGCATTTTCATTCAAAGGGAAATCCTTGTAATGGTTTAGGAGCCTTGGGGTAGGCTCTATCCAAAATTGGAACCAGTTGTGCATAGCTCTCCATGAGCAGTTTGGAGAAAAGGGAGATGATTTGTCTCCTTTGGAACAATTGATAACTATCAAGAGAGCTCCCAATGAGCAACTGAACTGACTTAAATTTTAGATTTCAAAGGACCTAGGATAGAATTCTAGTGACAGTAAGGCCAATATTTGAAGGTGCTTTCTTATACTATCTCAAAGCTTTAAATTCTGATATTTCTATGTTAATCCAATCCATGGGAGGGCAAATATACTTGCAGCTTATAGCATTGCCATTAGGGCTGAGAATTGTTTGATCCAAGCTGGTAAACTGGCTCCTAGGCCTCCCATGCCCTTATACCCAAACATGGAAAGCCCAAGCACTAGTTAAGCACCTACTTTGGCTCCTATTCCCACTCCTAGAAATTAGAGTTCAAATGAAACTTCTACTTCATCCTCTAGTGCCCAAATGAACTTCAAGAAGTCATGAAACAATTACAAAATTTAGGCAATGAGCTGGTTACACTCAAGAGGTAGCAAGCCCAAAGTTTTAGACCTTCTTATCAGTCTCAAACTCAGCCTAATAGGCAACCATATCAGCCTAATAGGCCACCCAATCCAGCTGCAAATCAAAATCAAGTAAGGCCTCCTGCCAATAGACCATTTCAGCCCTATAACCCCAATGTTGCATCCACCTCTAAGGCCTTAGTGCCAGTGCAAAATAACATAGCTCAAGAGTATGATTGGTGTTTCCATGCAATGAACCTCACAACCAGTCTATGTGCTTCAATGGTGCTTTGAATCAAGCTTTTATGGTGACAACAACTGGTGTAGAGAGTGAGGTGAGTCAAGGAAACAAACCAACAACAAGGAACATCTCAGCAAAATACAACTCCAAATGAGACTACACTTGTGAATTGGCAAGCTGAAGATTTTTGTGGTATGAATCAAACAATTTCTCAGAATGTAGTAGCTAACACAAGGTCAAAGAAGAGGAATATTGATAATGGGCAGTCATTAGCTCCAGGCGATCCAAAACCTTCCATCACTCCACAAAGTGTTGGAAAGCAAAATGCAATTCAAATGTGCAAGGACAGCCCAAGCCACCTCCTAGACCAGCTCAAATGCCAGTTGTTGTAGCCCATGTGCAAGAAGTGAATGTGCAGGCTAAGGGCAGCAAAGAGATGTTTCATCCCCATTTAGTATCATTGAACAGATGAAGAAGACAAATGTGAATATATCTATGTGGGAATCACTATCCATCCCAGGCCAAAGGGATCTACTACAAGCTGTCATGAAGAATTGGTCAACTTCAAATCAGCAAGCTCATATGCAAGAGAAGGTGCTCACAAATGCTGCTCATCCTGAGGGGAAATCTTGGAGGACAACAAGGTAAAATGTTGAAGCCCCCTCCATTCTATGTTTCATTGATCATTGGGGATAGTTAGTACACAATTGTATGATTGATTCTGGGGCAAGTAGTTCAGTGATGCCCAAGCAAATAGCTGATCAGCTGGGCCTCCAATATGAAGTCATATCCAAAGGGGTGGTGCAACTGGATGGGACAGTAGTAACAATAGTTGGGGTAATTAAAATTTGAGCCTCACCTTGCATGCATGCCCAAATGTCACTGTTTTGCAAGATGTATCAGTGATAGATTTACCACCACTTTTTGCCCTATGTTTGTCAAGGGATTTCACAACTAGAATTGGAGGATATTTGTCTGCTGATTGGTCACACATGTTGTTTCAAACCAGATATGGAACTAAGGCCACAATCAGGTCTGAACCTATTGCAAACTTTCACATTGAGCCTCATACTCCAAGCCCAATCAATGCCAACTGTTCAGCATTTGATCAAGAGGATTATCCAAGCACAGATGAAGCTGACACCAAGGTTGGAAGCATCCCAGATTTGAATCTTGATGAATGGGCAAGCAAGGTACATGCTTTTGATCCCTACAAGGAAATAGAAGAATCTGAACTAGGAGTTTATTGCATACATGAAGAAAATCAGCCTATTCCTGGCATCACCAAGCCAGACCATAAAGATAACAATGAGGTATGGCAGCTGTTCTTTGATGGATCAAGAAGTAGACAAGGTGCAAGGGGGGAGCTATGCTTGTTTCACCTCAAGGCATTAAGTATTATTCAACTTTTAGATTTCAGTTTGCATGTTCTAACAACACTGCTGAATATGAAGCTTTGATACAAGGATTGCATTGGTCAAGAAAGAGAGGTATAAAAAACTTACAAGTCTTTGGTGACAGTGAGCTGATTGTTAATCAAGTTAAAGGGCAACAAACTTCCAATAATGATCTCCTCAAGTGTTATAAGAATAGGGTGTGGGACCTCATTGAGGATTTTGAAGGCTTTGGCATCAACTCCATCCTTAGGAAAGAAAACCAAGCTACTAATAGGCTTGCAGTCAGTTGGAGCAGCCTTTGATGTTGTGGAGAGTATCAAGGAAGATAAAGTGCAGCCAAACATTCATGTGATTGTAAGGCCATCAGTGCCAGACAATAATGTAAGTTGGAAAGTGTTTGAAAGTGACCAACAAATCATCAATTTCTTGCAAGAAGAAGCTGAGTTCTCAGCCAAAAATCAAGAAAAGTTAGAACAACAGTATGGTGATCAAGTGGTATAGCTGAGAACCAACAAACTGCCAAAGGGACTTGTCACTTTGGAGTCCATCTTTAATCCTAATGATCAATTTAGGAAAGAGAAAGCAAACATCCAAGTCAAGGGAGAAGATTCAGTGCCCATCTCAGTGGGAGAAGGCAAATCACTTCAAATTGGTAAAGTGACAACTAAGCAAGAAAGGTATGAGTTCATGTAACTTTGCCAAGAGTTCCCAGATATATTTGCTTGGAGCTATGAAGACTTGAGAGGTTTCAATCCCAAGCTAGCTCAACACACCATTGAATTAGATCCAAGTGCTAAACCCATCAGACAAAAACATAGACTGGTCAATCCACACATGGAGCCTCTCATGAAGAAGGAATTGAATAAGTTAATTGAGGCAAGTATCATATTTCCTATCAAGCATTCAAGCTGGGTTGCAAACTTGGTTCCAGTTAGAAAGAAGAGTGGAGAAATCAGATTGTGTGTAGACTTTAGAGATTTGAATAGAGCATCCCTCAAGGATCATTACCCACTTCCTTCTATGGAGCATATTTTGCAAGTTGTTGCTGGCTCTGAGAGGTTTTCATTGCTAGATGGTTATTCAGGGTATAATCAGATCATGGTAAAGGAGGATGATCAGTTCAAAACAACCTTCACAACCAAATGGGGAACCTATGCATATAGGAAAATGCCATTTGGGATGTCTAATGCCGGAGCTACCTTCCAAAGGGCAATGGATATGGTGTTCAAGGGATTGATCAATAAAATAGTGCTGATATACCTAGATGATATTACTGTATTTTCTAAAAGTGCAGCAGATCATCTCTTTCATTTGAGACAAGTGTTCCAAAGATGTAGAAGATTTGGGGTATCCTTGAATCCCAAAAATTGTATTTTCCTAGCTCATGAAGGAAAGCTCCTAGGCCACATTGTTTCCAAAGAGGGATTAACAATTGATCTAGAGAGGGTTGAAGCAATAAAAGCACTACCATTACCAAGTCACAAGAAGGCCCTTCAAAGTTTCTTGGGAAGAATCAATTTTGTTCGAAGGTTTGTTCCATACTTTGCAGCTCTGGTCAAGCCAATAACTATGATGTTGAGGAAAAGTATGGCTTTCAAATGGACAGTTGAAGGTAAGGCAAGTTTTGAGGCAATCAAAGAGGCTACCTCACAAGATCCAACTCTCATTAACCCAGATTTCTCTAAGGATTTTATCCTTTATGCATTTGGAGGTGATGGTACAATTTCTGTAATTTTAGTACAATAGAACAAAGAAAATGTAGAGCAGCCAATTGCTTTCTTTAGCCAAAGCTTGGAAGACTATGAGGTGAGGTATTCCTTCATTGAGAAGCATGTTCTTGTAGTGATTAGTAGCTTGAAGAAATTTAAGCATCTGGTTTCAAACAACAAGGTTCAACTATTGGTTTCTCATGTGGGAGTCAAGGACTTCCTCCTTAACAAAGATCTAAACGAAAAACATGTAGGGTGGATTACTCGTGTCATGGAGTATGACATTGATATCAAAGTCACCAAGCTGGTCCGAGGAAAAGGATTGTGTGAGCAGCTAGTCTTGAGCACATCAATGGAAGTAAACAATGGGAAGGATGTTGTTTTGGTGTTGTAAGACAACCAAGAACAAAGAGGTTTTCAAGAAGAGAATGATGGTGTGCTCACTCCTTGCTGGACTCAAGACATAGTACACTTCTTACAAATAATCCTATGCCCTCCAGAGATGAAAAAAACCAAGAGAAGACACTTCATATTGCAGGCTGTCCCATATGCACTTGTTGATAGTGTCTTGTTCAAAAAGGATATCAATGGAGTGTTGCTGAGATACATTGGGACAAATCAAATTAAGAGGATGTTAGAAGAGTTCCATGATGGATCAGCTGGGGGTCATTTTGCTCCAAGAGTGACAACCCTAAAGATTATGAAGGATGAATATTATTGGCCCAAGGTGTTTAGTGATTGTTATGCATGGATCAAGAGATGTAAAAATTGTGCATTCTTCACAGGCAATGAAAGATTAGTAGCCCTTCCATTGCAGCCAATTTCAGTTGACCAACCATTCATGCAATGGGGTTTGGACTTCATTGGAGTCATTAACCCAAACTCAAGCCAAGGACACAAGTGGATTCTAACATCAACAGACTACTTCACCAAATGGACTGAGGTGGTGGCACTCAAAGAGGCAAATGAATCTAGCATTCTAGAATTTTATGAGGGGATAATAACCAAATTTGGTATACCTGCCACTATAATATCAGATAATGCTATGGCATTCATAGGATCAAAGGTAACTAAATGGGATTTATCTGAGCACTTCATCAAATTATTACCCTCAAGGTAATGATTAAGCTGAGTCTACCAACAATAACCTATTAAGGATCATTAAGAGGACTCTTGATGAAAATTAGAGGACTTGGCACACTAAACTTAAATCAGCCTTATGGGCACGGAATGTTTCGGCTCTGCAGAATAGACTTGCTTCTATCCTATCATTCCTTTGAGAAACAGATAAGGGTTAGGGCTAGGAGGAATACCTGTTGAATGTTGAGATGGTGTGCGCGTACCGTAGAGAAAGATCAGATCGACTGCGAAGAACTCCTTTTTGTCTTGGAAGGACTACCTGCAAGTAAGAATACAAGACCACAAGATTTTAATTAGACAACAAATGAGGGATCTGCCTTAGGCCCAGGAAATATAAAAACTTCCTTTCGAAGGTGGTCAGTTCCCCTTTTAATACGATTTAACACAAATGATAATATAGAAAGCTATTGCAAAATCACGATTTAGGTATCTCGTTACAAAGCAATAGAAACTAAACTATCAATAATAAAGCGTCACGTTGTTTGTTCGGTTACTGGTCGTTGATACGTTCAGGTTGAGTTATAGGGATAAACCAGGCTGGATTTGGGGTTGTTAGGTGGCAAATAGGTGAGCAAAAGGGTTTTGGGGTATAAGTCACAGTGACCGACGGCGGTCACTGGGTAACCGACCACGGTTAGAGAACCGCTGCCGGTATAGGATAAACGATACCGGTAGGGGCAGCAATCTAAGTGTTTCTGGATAGAAGTTGGTTGCAAGGTGATTGTGGGGTTATTGAGATTGGGGGATGGCTGAGGGGAATGATGGGAGGATAGGGAAGACTCAGAGTGTGGTAAAATGGCCTTCTGGGCAATATCAGGGTGTGTGGGTGAAGGTTAAGTGCAGTAGTGGCTGGTAGTAGATCTAGGAATAAACTTATGATTACTATTAATCAACAGGCTCAAGAAAATGGTGCTTAGAAACATATAACATACTACTTACTTGCCCCTGATGTAGATGCAAGTTTCAGGACTGTGATGATGAAGACAGGACCCAAGTTGGATGCAGTTTCCTCTTCTGATGCTCGGATGAGTGTTACTGGGCTCTGGTTATTCAGTTGCAGTCTTGGGCTTGATGTCCTTCTCTGCAATCTCTTCTTGTTTCTTCACTTGTCTCTGCTCGGCCAAGCAAAATCTGGATTCTCTCGATGATTTCTCCTTCTCCCGATCAAATGAAAATCCGATCCTTGTTTTTGGTTGGAAGTGGTCATTTACGGGGAACCGATGGCGGTTACGCAACCGACGGCGGTCGAGTAGGAACCGGTATCGGTCCGGTCAAAGCGGGCTATTTTTGGTAAAATAGCCAGCTTTCCCTCCTTTTCTTCCGAGGGATTGGTAGCGGGCTTGGTCAAGTCATTATGAAGTTGGTTTTAGGTGCGGATGAGGAGTAATTAGTCATAGGTGTGGAATTGGACCAAGTTATAGGTCTTAATTAGGTTAGTTTAGGGTTAAGACTAGGTCATGATGAGGTGGCGACATGAGGTGGCAGGTATGGTGATGTGGATTTATTAATTATAAGGTAATTAATAAATAATTGTGTAAGGTTTAGGTGGTGAGGTTAGGTTGCGAAATGCGATGCGGGTCACAAGGGGTCGTAAGACACAAATTTGGTGTCTACATTAGCCCCTTATTGTCGTGTAGTTTGTTTTGTAAAGCTGCACGGACAATAATAAGAAGTGGTTACTCCTGTTAAGGGTATAGGTAATCCCCCTCAAATCTATCACAGATTGAGGTAGCGTGAAATCAGGGATAGGGTTGATAAAGGGTAAATGGTGTTGAGATGAGGGTGAGATGGTGGGGTAGGTCCAAAGAAGCAGACGCACGTTGAAATGCAGTAGTGCGACCAGGGTACATGATTTGACTAGCAAACCAGCAATGCATAGGCAAAGGTCGATAGTTTATCCAAACAAGGGTGATATAATCCTGGTATCCAAGGCATAGGAAGTAGCTCCAGGGTATATAACAGGTAAGGTACAGGAACGTTTAGGCATGTTCGGCAGTACCAAATGGTTGGTTTGGTTGAGATAAACGTCACGGTCTAGGTCTTAGGCAAAGTTGGTCGACAGATCAAGTCAAGGACCCTAATCATGCTAAAACACGAACAAGTGAGCTCGATTGAACAAAAGGCTACTGGGTGGATAAAAGTGTATGTTGTTGATGTTGGGTGAAGTAGTTAAGTGGTACGGCCTTGGGTTGGGCTAATTGATGAGTTACGGCCTTGGGTCGGGCCAAGTTGTCGGGTTGTGGCCGTGGGTTGGGCCAAATGGTTGGGGTGAGGCCTTGGGTCGGGCCAAGTTGTTGGGTTGTGGCAGTGGGTCGGGCCAAATGGTTGGGGTGAGGCCTTGGGTCGGGCCGGATGGTTAGGTTGCGGCCTTGGGTCGGGCCAAATGGTTGGGCGGCCTGGGGTCGGGCCAAATGGTTGGTTGCGGCCTTGGGTCGGGCCAAGTGGTTAGGTTGCGGCCTTGGGTCGGGCCAAATGGTTGGGTTGGCCTTGGGTCGGGCCGGCCTTGGGTCGGGCCAAATGGTTGGGTTGCGGCCTTGGGTCGGGCCAAATGGTTGGTTGCGGCCTTGGGTCGGGCCAAATGGTTAGGGTGACGGCCTTGGGTCGGGCCAAATGGTTGGGTTGGGCGGCCTTGGGTCGGGTCGGGCCAAATGGGCGGCCTTGGGTCGGGCCAAATAGGTAGGGTGAGGCCTTGGGTCGGGCCAAATGGTTAGGGTGCGGCCTTGGGTCGGGCCAAATGGTTAGGGTGAGGCCTTGGGTCGGGCCAAGTTGTTGGGTTGCGGCCGTGGGTCGGGCCAAATGGTTAGAATGTTTGCAGCAAAGGTTGATATAGGCGATGTGGGTGAAAAAGGGCAAAT
This sequence comes from Taxus chinensis, assembly GCA_019776745.2. Taxonomy (NCBI): domain Eukaryota; kingdom Viridiplantae; phylum Streptophyta; class Pinopsida; order Cupressales; family Taxaceae; genus Taxus; species Taxus chinensis. The sequence goes on from CM034157.1 coordinate 17,812,446, forward strand.
AGTAAATAAGGGCAGAAATTGGGGGAAATTTGGAATAAAACCGATGTCGATTGTATATGACCGATATCGGTTAGGGGACCGATACCGGTTCCTTAGGGCACAATAAAACCGATATCGGTTATGGGCGAAAAACCTATAAAAAGAAAAATACGGCCTGTCATTGTCACTTTTGCAATTTGGAAACCAATTTGAGTTGTCTGACGTGGAGAGTTAAGATTGGAGCATTAGTTGCGTGAGGTGGCGCTATTTGACTGGAGGAGTTAGTTGTTAGTGGGCCCGAGTGAGGAGGAGGCAGCAGTTGATTGGTGGAGGACCCAGAAGAGGACATTTGGAGCCATGGCACAACCAGGAGGAGCAGGAGGGGCTGGACCAGCTGGACCACCACCACCCATCCCTCCACGACGACGTGTCGTCGTACGGGTAGGTTCGAAACCCCTCATTGTGTGTATTTTATTGCATTATGCTATATTTGGGGTTTGGGTAGGAATGTACATTTTTTAGGAAATAATTAGAAAATGGAAATGATTTGAAAAAGAGAGAGGGTAGATAGGTGAAATAAGCCAAGGCGGCTGGGTGGGTAGGTTTTTAGGGTATTTGGGTGGGTAAATTGGTAAAAAAATGAAAAAATGTAGGTGGGGGGGGCCGCGCGGGGTTCGGCTCCGGGAAGTTACAGCGACCGATGTCGGTCGCTAAGCGACCGGCATCGGTCGCAAAATTTTAGGGGCAGGGTGTTTTGTGTTGGACCGGTGTCGGTCGGTCGTGGACCGGCGTCGGTGGGAAGGGGACCGCGGTCGGTTATGGGTGACCGGTACCGGTCCTTAGTGATTTTTAGCTATTTTTGTTGGTTTAGGTTATGTTGTTGTTTTTGAGTTTTTGGTGGTGATTTGGGTATGGTTTGGGTTGGGGTGGGGGTGTTGTGGTATTTTTTGGGTGTTTCAGTATAGGTGCGGTCCTGACTTAGGTTTATTTCAATTTGTTGGTGTGGGTTGTGATTTTTTTTTTTTTTGGATGTGGTTTGGGTATTCGGGCATGGTGTAGGGTGTTTGAGTATGGTTTGGGTTGTGTTGTTGTTTTAAGTTTTTAGATGTGGTTAAGGTATTTGGGCATGGTTTGGGTCGTTTGAGTATGGTGTGGGTTGTTTGTGTGGGTGTGAAGAGGGAGGGGGAATAGCGTAGAAGTTTTTAGGAGAAGATAGATGGGCATAGATGTGTGGTATGGAGTCGGGTTGTGGTCGGGGGGAAAAAAAAAAAGGGGTATAGAGGGTATAAGTAGATGTTGTGATAAAGAGTAGGGCTAATACTGTGGGTTGGTTTTGTAGGCACATCAGCAGCTGACGATGCGGGACAGGATGCCCCCACTGTTGGTACGGATGCGGCCACACGTATCCGCAGCACACTGGGGTATCATGCGCGAGGTGGGACTCGGCGGAGTCCAGCGGTACAGAGCGATCGATAGGGATCATAGTTTGATGGTCGCCCTCATCGAGAGATGGGATCCGGCGACCAATGTGTTCCATCTCCCGACTGGGGAGATGACTATCACATTGGAGGATGTGTATCGTATCCTTCGACTGCCGATTGAGGGAGAGGCAGTCTTTCAGGTGGACGCAGAGACTGCCATGGACAGCATCCTACAGGTTTTCGGGGATGCAGCCGCGCTATTGACGTATCACAGCGCGAGCATCGGGTATGGGGATATGTACCGTGCGCATCGCCATGAGACACGGCTTGCCGTGTTGATGATGATCGGGATCACCTGCTTTGCCCTCCCGGACTCAGAGGGAGGCCGCTTTCCACGGGCGCTGATGGGGGTTCTACACGAGATGGTGGAGGAGCACACCTGTTATGCTTGGGCACCAGTATACCTGGTACAGTTGTATCGAGAGCTGTGGGGCTATCGCCGGATGAGGCGATTCGGGATTTGTTCGACGTTTTTGCTGCATTGTTGGGCATATGAGCACATCATATGCCTTAGACCAGTAGGGCTGCCCCAGCAGCCAGGGCCACAGGTCATATATAGATACGGCTTTCAGAGGTGGTTGGGGGTCGTGGGCCAGCCACGAGCAGTGCTTGCAGGGCGGGACGTTACTTATTACAGGCATTTATTAGAGGGCCTGACAGCGGCAGATATCGTATGGAGACCTTACAGAGGTCATCACCCACACAGAGGAGCCCGATTACAGTTGCGCTTGATCCAGTACACTTTCTGGATAGCAGGACGGAGGCCGAGAGAGTATGAGAGGATACCCCTAGAGAGGGTACGCAGGCAGATGGGGCTGCGACAGGACGAGCCACCTCCCTTCCCTCAGTACCGGAGGGATGATGTAGAGGCCCCACTGCCTGCACCACAGCCCTTGGACCCAGATTGGGTTGCTGAGAGGCCAGCAGATGACACTGTAGATGATGCTGGTTATACGGGAGCATATATGGTTTGGTGGGCTGGTCAGAGAGCAGCGAGGATAGCACAGCCTGCACAGCCAGACTTGGCAGCGGTGACAGCAGAGCGAGATCAGCTCAGGGGCCAGGTACAGTTATTACAGGGGCAGCTTGCTGCTGCACAGGCACAGATAGGTGTTTTACAGGGGCAGCTAGCCCAGGCTCAGGTACAGGCACAGGCACCACCACCAGCAGCGGCACAGCCACAGCCCCAGGCACAGGTACAGGTACCACCACCAGCAGCGGCACAGCCACAGCCCCAGGCACAGGTACAGGTACCACCACAGCCACAGGCACCACCAGCGGCACCAGCACAGGCACAGGGGGCACTGGTAGTAGGTGTCAGGGGACCAGCCCCAGCACCTACGGTGGCTCGAGAGCGTTACATGGAGGCTAGAGCGGAGGCCCGATACTATCAGGATATTCTTGATGGTACCGGGGCTGATTATCAGCCCTATGCGGCACATAGAGCAGAGACCTCTCGGAGCCAGAGGTCTCAGGGAGGTGCAGCCACAGCTGGTGGGTCCGTCACAGGCAGGAGGCGAGAGGTAGGACAGGGACTAGCAGGCAGACAGGCAGAGGGAGGTGGAGAGAGCTGAGGGGTCCCTGCACATTTTGTATATTGGACATGGGCACCGGTCTGCGAACTGGTTGTGTTGATAGAGGCCTGCGTGCCTATTTATTCATTTATTCATTCATTTATTTATATACCGGCCTGCGAGCCGAGTACAGGTTGTACAGTTGATACCGGCCTGCGAGCCGAGTATGTTTTTGATATGAGAGACCGGCCTGCGAGCTGAGTTGAGATTATTGATAGTTATTGCGGCCTGCATGCCGGCTTTGTTATATTATGAGATTACGGAGGCCCCGATGCAGGGCACATTGTATTTTTGAAACTTTGTATATATATAGATATGATGTTTTGACCCACATGCTGTGCGTAAAAAAGCGTTAAATGTTTTGTCGATGGTTTGTGATATGTGATATATGATGAGTTTGATTGACATGGTGTTATATATTAATGATGTTGATGTCTTTTGTTGATGGGATGTATATAGATATAAATGATGAGTTTAATTGACATGTTATATTATGAAATGTTGTATGTTTGGTCGCTGGTGTGTGAATATTAAATGGTTGTAGCTGTTGATTTGGATCCAAATGGTGTATAGATTGATGGTTTTTGATATTGGTTATTGATGGCTTGTTTGTTTTTGTAATATAGATAGATGATGTTGATGAAATTGTAATGAGATGTGGATTTAATGAAAAATATGGATAATGGTGTTGTTCATGCAGGAAAAAGGGACGGGCGCCACAAAAATTTCCAAAAATGAAGAGACGACTTAGGTTTAAGCAACAAGGGGTAACTTGACCGATATCGGTTATGTAACCGATGTCGGTAGATATATGACCGGTATCGGTTATGTAACCGATATCGGTTATGCAAGAATTGTTTTCCTAAAAATAGAACTGCTGGGTTGGCAACTTAAGTTCTTATTTTTAGCATTCTTATTTTTAGAGTCATGAAACACGTTAAATATGCGAATGCGACGCTGTTTGACAACTGCTACAGGTAATTGCATGAAAGAATTTGAGTGATAAGGAGGAAAGAGACAGGTGAAGTGAATGGGCTGAGATTCAGAAGGCAGAAAGACAAGTTATATTTGAAGAGGGTGGTGATCATGGCAGAACAAGGAGAAGCATCCAGCAGGCAGGGACGAGAGGGAAGACAGTTCCACCCAAGCTGCTGCATCCCAAGAGGTAAATTGTTTGGTTGTAATTTGATTTTTGCATGTTTTGTGAATAGGATGAGAGAAGTGTAAGTGGTTAGATATGAGAAAAAAAGGTGATAGCAAGGGTTGGGGATGGTATGAGTGCTACGGGGCAGGTAAACAGGGTGGGCCTGTATGTTTTTAGGTAGAAATAGGAGTAAACGGGCTTCATAAATATCGAAGGTGTATGTTTGAAGCAGGGTAGGTATATTTTGACAGTGACCGGTATCGTTTATAAGTAACCGGTATCGGTTAGCCAACCGGTATCGGTTATGCATAACCGCTATCGGTTACTGTAAGGGTTTCCAGATTTTGAGAAAAAACCCGTAGAGATTTGTTCTTTTGAATAATTATGTGTCGTTTTGATGTATGCAGGCAGAAGCAAGGTTAAGGATGAATGATACTGTGCCAGCGTTGTTGTCACGAATCCGAGCGGATGTAACACCAGCTGAATGGGCATTGATAAATCGGTTGGGGTTAAGTGGAATCCGCTATTATTCAAGAATCGCGCGTAACCATGCTATGTTGCAGGCGTTGATTGAGAGATGGAATCCAGAAAAGAATACCTTCTATCTACCAACAGGGGAGATGACAGTGACTTTGGAAGATGTGTTCCGTATTTTGAGACTCCCAATGATAGGAAAAACAGTGTATCAGGCGTTGCCCAGCGCGGGGCGGGCAGCGATAACAGCAGTATTTGGGTCAGCTGCACGAGATTTGACACAGCGAGGTTTATCATTTACGTATGGTACAATGTATGCAACACATCCTGAGGAAACAAGGTTGGCCGTGCTATTAATGATAGCAGTGGGGTATTATGCATTGCCGAGGGCGGAAGGTGGAAGATTTCCCAAAGCATTGATGAGTGTTATTTGGGAAATGATAGAAATGAGCGTGACATTCGCATGGGCACCCGCATATCTGGCAGAGTTATATAGGGGTTTATGGGCATGCAAGCGAAAACACAGGACGACACTGGATTGTTCGTACTTATTACATTGTTGGGCCTATGAGCATATTGTTTGTGTGCGTCCAATAGGCCGACCCATTGAGTCGGGAGAGACAGGAGTGCAAAGGTTGGGATTCAGACGATGGGTCCAGACAGAACAAGAAGCGAGATCCCAGGCCGTGATAGATGACATCGAGTATTATAGACAGGTATGGGAAATGGTGACTGTTGCGGATATTTGTTGGAGGCCGTACGGGAACTATATGGTGACAGAGCACATAGCTGAGGAGTTGAGGGGTGTAGAGCGATTGAGGTGGATCGCAGGGCATAGGCCGGGTGAGTACGAGAGGATTCCTCTAGATCGCGTGCGGCGACAATTTGGGTTCGTTCAGGATATTCCTATGACATATAGACCATACATGAGGATCGACGCCGAGGCAGCATTCTCACCTCCCCGGCCGACACCTCCAGAAGGGCCAGAAGAGATAGCAGCCGATCGTAGGGTTATGGATGCGGGAACGACGGAGGCCTATAGAGTATGGTGGGTAGCAGAGCTGCGAGGTGCACGTGAGTGCCCTGACATAGCTGTGATTACAGCGGAGAGAGATCGTCTGCAGGATTTGGCTCGCCAGCTTCAAACACAGGTGAATGAGACAATGGGAATGTTAGAGGCTTCACAGCTACGAGTGGAGAGACTGGAGGCAAGATTCCTCCACGCGAGAGGACGTATTCGTATGTTACAGGAGATGTTGGCGGATCAATGGGAGGAACCAATGGCAGTGGCACCTTTGAGGATGGAGAGGCCAGCTGAGAGGCATCGACGATCACGATCACCACCTGATTCGGGAGGAGGTGCAAGAGTCTAAGTGGATTTTATAGGAATATTAGAATAAATAAGGATGCCGACCTGCGAGTCGATGATAGAGAAGATGTATTTGGTTAACATCTAAAATAAAACTAAAGATGTATGTTCTTTTGAGTGATGATAATAATAAGAATGGTTGTGTTTTAAATGTTGTTTTTGTTTGTTTTGAAAAAGGATAAAGATGAATGTTGGCAAATAGAAATACACAAAAAATATTTATATTGACAACACATGATAGGGTATGGTAGGGGATGGTCGAGCTAACCTTGGGAGACCCCATGTCTCCTAAGTGCTGCCTACATAGCCCATTGCACAAAGCAAGGAGGGGCCTCAGACCGATGTAGTTCTCCCTTAGGAGCAGGGAGAGGTGAATTCAGGCAATTTGGTTGTGGTTAGGCAATTTTGTTGGTTAGTAAAAATTTGATGTTGGTAGGGTAATGTTGTTGGTGTTGGTAGGGTAATGTTGTTGGTGTAGGTATGGGTGAAGCGAAAGTTAGCATACCCAAGTAGTAGGGAATCGTGTCCTGATTAAGGTCAACACACAATCCTAGAGCCGAGCAAAAGAGGCAAGAGTGTCCCGTAATTGAGAAGAGCTAAACAAACCACATATTAATGTAGGATGAGCTTGAATCCCTAGGTACCTTGCATAGGCGAGAAGTCGATAGGTGAAAAGAGTGGTATAATCACAATATATCGGATATACGTCACGTCCCTTGAGTTTTGTTGTTTTGACAAATGGTGAGGTGAGGTGGTTGATGTGGGCGAGGGTGCAGAGAACTTATTATAAGATGATGATTCTGACAAAAGAAAACCAAACCTAAATAGACAAGTCCATGACTCAAAAGTGCTTTGAAGTACTGCTTTTATTTTTATTTTTCTGGATATAGACTGATCGATGCGGGAAGTCTACATGGGATATGTATTTTGTTGTTCTTGAGGTCTTCACGAAGCTGATCAATGCGAGAAGCTTCTGATAAAGGCTGACTGTGTATAGCTGTCCTTCAAGGGAGCAGTCTATTTATAGTAGCAGATGCAGTGTTTATGTATAGCTGTCCTTCGGGGGAGCAGTCTATATATAATAAGAGCAATAGTTTGGCATATAGCTGTCCTTCAAGGGAGCAGTCTATTGTATAAGTTAGAGGTCTAGATGTCCGTTGGGCATGAAGCATCTAGTTTTTTGTAAGAAGTTTGACTCAAGAAAATCCCATAAGTGTGTAATTAAGAATGTGTCATTTTGATACTTTGAAGTCATGGACTAGACTAAAAAGGGGAAGGCATCTTTTAAGGGGAGGTGATAATCAAACCATGTGAGCTTGATTGGATTTTGAGATGTAAGAAACAAAGTGTATGCGGTGGTAAATGAGCTCAAGGGACGAGCGTAAGGTAGATAAGCAGTGATATAACACTAATTTCAACAGTAGAATGGTCGAAGATGCAAGGCATTAAGGGGCTCAGGCTCAGGTTTACCATTAAGCGAAGCTAAACGATAAGTGCCTGATCCATAAGTGTGAGTGATAATGTAAGGCCCAATCCAATTAGGAGCAAATTTTCCACGTTTACTCTTTTCTAGTTTGGTTACATGTTGATTCTCTTTGAGGACAAGATCGCCAACCTTAAAAGTACGCTCATGAAGCCGTTTATCATAAGCACGCTTGATGCGTTTTTGGTAGATTTGAAGGTGATCAAGAGCCGTAAGACGACGCTCGTCAAGAAGCTCTAATTGGGCTAACCGCTCTTGGCGGAAATCATCGTTGGTGAGAATATCCTGAAGAGATATTCTGAGGGAGGGTATTTGTACTTCGAGAGGCAAGACAGCCTCGGTACCATATACCAAAGAAAATGGTGTGGCATTAGTGGAGGTACGAATGCTAGTACGATAAGCCCAAAGGGCAAAGGGAATGTGATCATGCCAGTTTCTTCCGGACTCATTGACAACTTTCATGAGGATTTTGGTTAGGGTTTTATTAGAAGATTCAGCCTGACCATTGGCCTGCGGATAGTAAGGCGATGAGAAACTAAGTTTGATACCAAAGTTGTCACAAAGGTCTTGTAACAACTTATTTTTAAAAGATTTACCATTATCTGTTATTAGGCGATGAGGAATACCAAAACGACAGATAATGTGATGGTTAACGAATTCGACAATTTTTTCTTTTTTGATTGAAATGAGTGGAATGGCCTCCACCCATTTTGTGTAATATTCGGTTGCTGTGATTATCCAACGGTGACGTTGTGAAGAGGTCGGGTGAATCTCACCAATAAGGTCTAAACCCCATTGTGAGAAAGGCCAAAGATCTCGTGCGACCTGTAGCGGATGGCTAGGAGTATGTTGAAGGTTGGCATGTTGTTGACACATAACACAACGCTTAACATATTCGTAGCAGTCGTTGTTAAGAGTAGGCCAATAATAACCTAGGCGAAGGATTCGTTTAGCCACGGCAAGGCCACTAAAATGTCCACCACAAATCCCATCATGGACTTGTTGGATGGTATAGGTGACCTCCGCGCCGGTTAGACAGCGAAGGAGGATGCCATCAAAGCCACGTTTATAGAGGAGTCCCCCCATGACAACATAACGAGAAACACTTTTAAGAAAAGCACGTTTGCCGTTACTAGTAAGGTCAGGTGGGAGAACAGAGGTTGTAAGGTAGTCGTGAAATTGGTGGTACCAGGTATCCTGCGAATTAGTAGACACAGTATTTATCATACAAACTACCGGGGCTGAGTAGGATGGGGCAAAAAGTTGTTGGACCAAGACGAATATGTCAGAGTCAGTTGGTGCGGCAGGAATTTGCGAGGCTAAGCAAGCCATAGTATCCGCAAATTTGTTAGTGGAGCGGGGAATGGTCTGGATAGAATAACGAGTAAATGAGGTCAAAAGTGAATCCACGTAATGTTTGTACTTTTGAAGTTCCTCATTCTTACATTGGTAGATGCCCATAACTTGATTGACTACCAATTGAGAGTCGCCAAAAATATTAATAGATTTGACACCTAAGTGTAACGCAACCTGGAGACCCAAAACAAGGGCCTCGTATTCCGCTGTATTATTAGTGCAGGGGAAATCAAGCCGGAATGAAAGAGGCATAGGTTCAGCGTCAAGAGGGATGAGAACAACGCCGGCTCCTCCGCCGCGCTGGCATTTAGATCCATCGAAGAAGAGGGTCATTTGATACGACTCTTCCCTGAGTGAAAGAGTGGCGATGAGTTCGTCAGGGAAATTAAAATTGGTGAATTGTTCCCCAGGTAAAGGGGCCTCCGCAAGTTGGTCTGCAATAGTTTGTCCTTTGATTGACTTCTGTTGTACAAACTCAAGGTCGAGGTCGGCGAGGAGCATAAGCCATCGGGCGATGCGTTGGTTTAGATGTGGTTTGGCATACATATAATGAATGGGGTCCGTGTTGGTGATGACAAAAGTTTTGTGATTCAGGAGGTAATGTCGGAGTTTGGTGGCTACGAATGATAGGGCTAGGCACAATTTTTCTACATGTGTATACCTAGTCTCGTAATCCACGAGAGTACGACTTATATAATAAACGGCTTGTTCTCGACGTGCCGAGTCCCGATGTGCGAGCATAGCTCCTATAGCATGGTCAGTGGCAGAAAGGTAAAGGTAGAAAGGACGATCATCCTGAGGTGGAATAAGCACGGGTGGCTGCAAGAGATAGGATTTGAGAGCTTCAAAGGCTTGGTGACACTCTTCACTCCATTGAAAGGCAATGTCCTTTTTAAGAAGGTGATGGAAAGGGTGACATCGATCCGAGAGTTGGGAGATGAAACGCCGGATGGATTGAAGTTTACCCTGCAAACTACGCAATTGTTTGAGGTTTTTGGGTGGGGGCATTTCTAGGATAGCTTTGACTTTAGATGGATCGACCTCAATGCCACGCAAAGAGACGATAAAGCCAAGAAGTTTTCCCGAAAGAACACCAAAGACACATTTCTTTGGTTGAAGCCGGACTGAATATTGCAACAGGCGATCGAAAATAATGGTTAAAACATCGAGATGTTCACTGCGATGTTTAGATTTGCCAAGAAGATCATCGACATAATCCTCAAGGATAGTGTGCATAATGTCATGAAAAATGTAAGTCATAGCCCGCTGATAGGTAGCACCAGCATTCTTAAGGCCAAATGGCATGACACGATAACAGAAGGTTCCCCAAGGAGTTATGAAAGCAGTTTTATGTTGATCGGCCGGGGCTACCAAAATTTGATTGTATCCCGAAAAACCATCCATGAGAGAAAGCATTTCATGGCCCGCAGTGAGATCAACAAGTTGATCAATACTTGGGAGGGGGAAGTCATCCTTGGGGCAAGCGAGGTTAAGGTCTCAGAAATCCGTGCATATCCGAAGTCCCCCCGTCGCTTTAGTGACAGGTACGATGTTAGAAATCCATTGAGGATAGTCAATAGGCAAGATGAAGGAAACAGAAAGAAGTCGTTGAAGCTCTTCTTTGACCAAGAGGGCGATGCGTGGATGCATCTTTCTCAGTTTTTGTTTGACTGGTTTGGAATCGGGGTTTAGGGTGATGTTATGGACAGCAATGGTAGGATCAATTCCTGGCATGTCAGCGTAGGACCAAGCGAAAGCTTGGTTGCGGGTACGGAGAAAGGTAGTAAAGGCGGCTTGTTCTGATGTGTTAAGGGATTGTCCGATCTTCACAATGTGAGGATCCTCCTCTGTGTGGATGTTGATTTCTATAGTCGACTCATTCAACATGGTTTGAGTTTCAGACGGTAAGGCGCGTTGAATATAGGAGTCGTCCGCCCCAAGGTAAGTGAGGATGGAGTCGTCATCCTGGCACTCAACAACATTAATCGAAGGTGAATCCTCTTCGATCATGTCTGGATACAGAAGGGGAAGAGAAGATGGATCCTCATTATCGCGTTGATAAGTGAGAGGACCTATGAAGATAGCATTTATGAAAAAAAAAAGTTAGGAGGGATAGATTCAGGGTCTATCGACTCTGTGGGTGATGATGGCAAAGTGGGTGATGATGGTTTGGTAGGGGTGACGTCGTCTTCTTCCAGGATACAACTGACACGAGGTGTCTCCTGTGTAGGTGTTTCAGGAAAACCGAGACCACTGCGATCATTGTGTTTGCGTGTAGTCACGGGAATGAGTGTATGTCGGCCTTGTTCGTAAAGACCAAAACCAAAGCCTTTCCAAGCACAGCGAGTCAAGAAGGTGAGGGCGAAACGACGATTTGTCAAGTATTGAAAATCGGATTGGAAGGGAACCACACCAAGAGGAGGTTCAGGGGTAATGGAGGATGCGTCAACACCCCCATACGTTAGGTTGGTGCGGCAATGGGGTGGTCCGTAAGAGATTACCTCCCCCACGCGACGGTCGTAGGTGGGATGTGCATGTAACTGTCCGTACTCCTGTGGGGTATGGAAAGAACTAACGTTATATAGGCGGTACTCCCCCAGCGTAAGGCGTTGAAAAACATCTACTAAGGGGTCGGAGGTTGGGATGTTATCTGCGGGAAAGGAAGTAATATTTGTAACGGCGGTTTCATTAGTTGAAGGTGTAGGTGCATCGGAAGTGGATGGCTGGGTTGGATGAATGGGTGTCTTGACTGGTACAAGCACATCATTAGGGCGATACAACATATTGCAAGTTTTGAAGGGGGGAGGATCAGCTTTTACGGTGTAGGACTTCCCCTCGTACTCAAATTTTATGCATCTATGTAAGGTGGAGGGAACGCATCCCATAGCCCGGATCCAAGGGCGGCCTAACAACATGTTGTATTGGAACTCTCCCTCAAGGACATAGAAGAGTTCGGGTAAAGTACGTGGTCCTACACGAATGTTAAGGATCACGGTGCCTAAAGTAGAAGTAATAGCATCATTGAATGATCGCAACATGATGGGGTTGGCACACATGCAACTAGAAGGGATATTCATTTGTTGGAAGGCTTTTGAAGAGATGATGTTTAGGCTAGCGCCCCCGTCAATCATAACACGACGTACCCGAATATCCGAACGTACGCTGAGATGAAAAGAGCAGGGTCAGGATCTTCGGCACCAAAGTCGATAATTTCATCTTCGGAGAAACTGACAGCAGCGGCTTGCTGTACAGAGACAGAAGTGGTTGGGGAGATAGATTGTTTGGTGAGCGAAGCAACATGATTGGGTGTTAGAATAGAGGTAACAGGCAAGGTTTCATTAGGTAAAACCTCTATCCCTTGAAGGATCTCAACGAGAGCTTGTCGATGAGATTCAGAAGTCTGAATGAGATCATACAATGTCATTTTTACAGGCGATTGGTGAAGCTGTTTGATCATAGTTCGATGGGCAATGCCATTAGAGACGGGATAGGCGGGTCCGCGAATAACCACTTTAGGTGGTGGTGCAATCGGGATGGTGGACGGAGAAAGAGATGCCGCAGGCGTGTTTTCTTTCGCTTTCCCATTGTTTTTCTGCCCTCGAGTAGCAACACTAATCATATTGATCTCGTGAATACGAGAGGAGGAAGATGGTAGGGATAGGTCATGGTTTTCGAGAGGTGGGGCTGTAATAATGATAGATCTTGGTGAGGCGGGGACAGGTGGTATAGGAGAGGGAATTGAAGCTAAAGGTCTCTCTCTTCGTAAGTTGTCTTTCTTAACTTTTCTATCTGAGAGAGGTGACGGACGAAGTATGGTTTTCAACGCTTTGCATCCCTCTACGTCATGTCCTGGTGTGCGGTGGTAAGCGCAGATTTTAGACTCATCGTAACCTATAGGTCGAGGTTTAGATGGATCATAAGGTCTAAGTGGGGGTAGGGAAATGGTCGCATTCTCCACCAACATAGCAAGGATTTTGGCGTAAGACCCTTTGAGTGGGTCAAAGTCAGAGGAAAATGAGGCTATTGACTGGGTCGATTCTGGTGATGACGTGGTGTGGTTGGTTTGTATGGGGGGTGGTTTAGCCAAGGAGTTTTGGTAATGGGTTTTAACTAACCGTGGTTTCTTTGACGTAGAGGCTATGTTTATGGTTGGATGATGAGGCCACAGATGATGTGGTATCAGAAAACAACCACGGAGAAATAGGAGTGACCGAAAACAAATCTTTTGATGATGGAATTTGTTTAGGGTTGATAGGTGGACAGGATACGCGGGGTGACGGTGTTGCTATACCCTTGGATTTCTGTATGGGTGCAGAAGGCGTAGGTCGCTTTAAAGAAAACGCAGGAGGTATGATATATTGATGTAAGGTAGAGGGATGGGGTCCCAATATGGAAGGTAGGTGTGACGATGATGGTTTTAGTTGTGATAGAGGCATAGGTTGAGGAGATTGAGTCTGTCTCCTAATGGGATGGATGGCTTTATTTTTAGATAAATCAAGCCGCTTAGGTGGGTGTGTTAGACTAGGTATGGGTGAGGTCCCAAGCGTAGGGGAAGATTTGGCTAAGTTAATAGAAGTGGACGAGGTATTTGGTAGAGATGAGGGGGGTGAAGATGAGGACATGGGCATTTTAAGCTTCTGTAAACACTTCGGGTATATGGTGGAGGCATCAGGATCGGTCATTTGCATTTGAGTAGAATATGGCGTACTCAAACGTTCCCATAGGACCTGTCTATCTTCTGTGGAATGACAGTCCTCACGTGTGAATAGGAACTTTTGTATGGAAGAAAGGTGGGTTGTGATTCCGGTCCACTGTGGGTGTGATACAAGGGGTATATGAGGCACTGTATCAATGGGCGTTAAGAGGTCAACCGGTTGCTGAAAAGATTTAGGTGATGAAGGACTAATAGGTAGGAGGGCGTGTTTGAGAGGATCTGTCATGTTTAAAGAATGTGGTGATGTCGGTTCAAGAGGTTTCTCGTCTAAGGATGACAAAAGAAGTGGCGAGCCTTCCTCTTGTACAGCAAGAATGGTAGAAGGAGACGTTTGGGAAATAGATAAATTAGATAACATCCGCTCACAGTCTTGCAAGGATGTGGTATAAGAAGGCTCATTTGTGAGAAGGGAAATCTAGGCAGCTAATTCCTTGATGGGTAAAGGAACGGCAAGGATTTCAATTTGTCTTGATGGCGAGGAAGGGGGTTCGGTTTCCTGCGTTAGTGAAGAGGTTTGATCCAGAATTTGTTCGATAGAGGTCTTTGGCTGGGAATCGAAGACTGCATGGATCTCATGAACACTCTCCTCGGCTAAGATATCTTGGTTTAGATTACTGTTAGAAGAATGATTCGGGAATGGTTTGTTGAATATTTTCAAATTTCGGTTAGCAGGGGCGTTAGGATTATCGAGGGCTATATCCCCTGCATCAACCATTTCCTGCACTATGTTTTTCAACATCTTGCAGTTCTCATGACTGTGTCCCTTCACGCGGTGGAAGTTACAGAAGTCATTTTCTTTGTACCAGGAAGGTATGGCGCGAGTGGAATCAAACCCGGAATGAGGTTTAACAGGAGGTAAGGTAATGGCTCCTGCTTTGAGCAATTTTTCCAATATCACACCATATGTTTCTCCCAAGGGAGTGTAGTTGATGGGTTCTGCTTTATACTTATAGGTGGTTTTTGGCGGGGTATTAGACGGTGGTTGGGATTTGACCATCACCGCGTGCACGGCCCCTTTTGATTTCGAAGTGGTCGATGGGTGAGGATTGGTGGTGTTAGGTTTGTTGGTGGAATCTTGGGTTCGGAAAGTGGGGTTTTTGTTACGCAACCGCAATTTCTCTTCCTCTAAGGCTCGAATCTCTAGTTTTCGAGCCATAGTAAAGGCCTCGTCAAATGTACGGAAAGTTTGAATTTGGAGGGTAGGAGAGATGTGCTTAGCGCAGGCCCGCGTAAACAGTTCGATAAGTTCGGTTTGAGGTAAGGCATACGTAAGTTGGTTGATAAGGCCCCGCCATCGTCCAACGAAATCTGCGATAGATTCGTCTTCAAATTGTCGGATGGCATAGAGGTCGGTGATAGATACTTTCTTGGCAATGTTAATGGAGAAATGATCCAAGAAAGATTGGGCTAGCTGGTTAAAAGAGAAGATTGAGTGCTGGGTTAAAGCACTGTACCACTCCAAGGCGGGTCCTGATAAGGACATGGGAAAGGTGCGGAGTAGTAAAGCGTCGTCGTGAGCAATCAGATAGCAGGCATGTCTAAATGATCGCAAGTGTTGTTGAGGGTCCTCCTTACTGTTAAAACGGGTAAATTTTGGTAATTCCCATTGAGGAGGATATGAATGAAGGGGGACTGAAGGGTGGATAGGCTCCCGACAAACTTGCTCGTATGTCAAGGCGCTACGACTTCCTGAAACAGAAGCCTCCAGGTTTTGCATTTTGTCCATCATTTGTTTAATTAAATCAGTAGTTGGATGAGATGATGGTGTGGTTGTGGTAAACGGAGGCAAATTGGGCCAAGGGCCACCGCTAGACAATGGTGGGGTTAAATGTTGATAAGGTATGGAGGACGACTGTGTTGAGGCAACCGAATAGGGATGTCCTATATAAGCTGTTGAGGTTACCGGATATGTGTGTGGAAATGAAAAGGTGGGCGGAGCTTGAGAAGGAAAGCTCGTGTGGATAGGTGGCAGAGAGCAAGTCATGAACGGAACAGTCTGCAAGAGAGACGAGGTAGGAGCAGTCGGTGGTAATGACATGTTGGGCCCAAGATTAACCAAAGGAAAGCCAATCTGTGCCGTATGGACCCCTGAAGCTGCTGAGGTAGACGACGGGACTAAGGATGCGGAAGGCAAAGCGGAGTTATCAGGTGGAGAAGGGGCTAAATGAGCAGCTATACTGATAGGCATGCCAACAAGGAGTTGACCGTCGGGTGTACGGTCAAGGGCATGAGACAAATAGTATTGTACAGCGCTAGGATTAGCATCCAGAAATTTGGCAAATTCTTTATCTCCCACAGGAATTTTAGGAACCTCGCTGGTGTCCGTAGGATTCCCCACAGAATGTGAAGGGGGTGATTCAGGCAAAGGAACAGAGCAAGCATGTGAAACCATGGCGGCGGCTTGCTTTCGAGTGATAACAACCATGGACAGGAGTTCACAGTAGGGTTTCAATCTGTCAGGAACAGAAACAGACTCAGACTGGTGAAATTGGTAGGTTGCTGGTTTGTCAGGAACTGGAAAAGACAGTAACCGATATCGGTCTGATAACCGATGTCGGTTAGACTATAGCCGACGTCGGTCAGTTAACCGATGTCGGTGTAATAAGACTGGTATAAGAAAATATAAGAAGCTGCTGATTTGATTGTTAACAACGCTCAGTATATTTATCAAATTGTTCTAAGGTAATCACAGAAGACAGTGTATAACAGAGAAAACAGAACTGAAAACAAACAAGATGCACACGCAAATCCAGAGACTAACCCTAGGGTTAATTTTAATTATTGTGGGCTTATGCCTTTAGACGCGGAATGATGTCAATCCTAAACAAAAGACTTAGGGGAAATGTCAAGTTTGTTTTGGCTTATAAGGTTACCTCAATCGGGCGGAGGAATACCGCGGAAAAGGGGGGATGTTTTGAGCTGTTGTGTTAATTGTGAAGTGATTCGGTATGTGTTGTGCAGTGAAAGTAAGATTAATTTCCTGTCAATACCGTGGAAATCACCCCCACGTGTACGACCTGTTACTTAGTCTATGTTCACTAGAATTGAAAACAGCAAGCAAGAATGTAATGCACGTGTTTTAAACCCAAATCGAAAATGATATTCGATGAAGCAAATGAGATGACTTTCACTAATGCGAAACTAGGAAAGCAAGACAAATTCTTTACTAAATATATAACAAAAACAGCAACAGCAAGTATGCTTCCTAAAATGAAAATAAGCAAGAGAAACAGAAACCCGAAATGGGTCCCACCGGGCGTGCCAAAATGTTTCGCACGGAATGTTTCGGCTCTGCAGAATAGACTTGCTTCTATCCTATCATTCCTTTGAGAAACAGATAAGGGTTAGGGCTAGGAGGAATACCTGTTGAATGTTGAGATGGTGTGCGCGTACCGTAGAGAGAGATCAGATCGACTGCGAAGAACTCCTTTTTGTCTTGGAAGGACTACCTGCAAGTAAGAATACAAGACCACAAGATTTTAATTAGACAACAAATGAGGGATCTGCCTTAGGCCCAGGAAATATAAAAACTTCCTTTCGAAGGTGGTCAGTTCCCCTTTTAATACGATTTAACACAAATGATAATATAGAAAGCTATTGCAAAATCACGATTTAGGTATCTCGTTACAAAGCAATAGAAACTAAACTATCAATAATAAAGCGTCACGTTGTTTGTTCGGTTACTGGTCGTTGATACGTTCAGGTTGAGTTATAGGGATAAACCAGGCTGGATTTGGGGTTGTTAGGTGGCAAATAGGCAAGCAAAAGGTTTTGGGGTATAAGTCACAGTGACCGACGGCGGTCACTGGGTAACCGACCGCGGTTAGAGAACCGCTGCCGGTAGAGGATAAACGATACCGGTAGGGTCAGCAATCTAAGTGCTTCTGGATAGAAGTTGGTTGCAAGGTGATTGTGGGGTTATTAGGATTGGTGGATGGCTGAGGGGAATGATGGGAGGATAGGGAAGACTCAGAGTGTGGTAAAATGGCCTTCTGGGCAATATCAGGGTGTGTGGGTGAAGGTTAAGTGCAGTATGTGGCTGGTAGTAGATCTAGGAATAAACTTATGATTACTATTAATCAACAGGCTCAAGAAAATGGTGCTTAGAAACATATAACAACTACTTACTTGCCCCTGATGCAGATGCAAGTTTCAGGACTGTGATGATGAAGACAGGACCCAAGATTGGATGAGATTTCTCTTCTGATGCTCGGATGAGTGTTACTGGGCTCTGGTTATTCAGTTGCAGTCTTGGGCTTGATGTCCTTCTCTGCAAACTCTTCTTGTTTCTTCACTTGTCTCTGCTCGGCCAAGCAAAATCTGGATTCTCTCGATGATTTCTCCTTCTCCCGATCAAATGAAAATCTGATCCTTGTTTTTGGTTGGAAGTGGTCATTTACGGGGAACCGATGGCGGTTACGCAACCGACGGCGGTCGAGTAGGAACCGGTATCGGTCCGGTCAAAGCGGGCTATTTTTGGTAAAATAGCCAGCTTTCCCTCCTTTTCTTCCGAGGGATTGGTAGCGGGCTTGGTCAAGTCATTATGAAGTTGGTTTTAGGTGCGGATGAGGAGTAATTAGTCATAGGTGTGGAATTGGACCAAGTTATAGGTCTTAATTAGGTTAGTTTAGGGTTAAGACTAGGTCATGATGAGGTGGCGACATGAGGTGGCAGGTATGGTGATGTGGATTTATTAATTATAAGGTAATTAATAAATAATTGTGTAAGGTTTAGGTGGTGAGGTTAGGTTGCGAAATGCGATGCGGGTCACAAGGGGTCGTAAGACACAAATTTGGTTGCTTATTTTTAACTAACTTTCTTTCATTCCTTC
Source organism: Taxus chinensis (assembly GCA_019776745.2). NCBI lineage: Eukaryota > Viridiplantae > Streptophyta > Pinopsida > Cupressales > Taxaceae > Taxus > Taxus chinensis. The sequence continues at coordinate 17,830,851 of CM034157.1, forward strand.
CTTCCTTGTGCCTCAATTGAATTTTTCCACTTTTTAGGCACTCAAAATTATCTGGAAATACCTTCATCAGATAGAGAATTTTTTCACCTTTCTAGAAATGTAAATTTTTCCTTATAACTCCTTGTATTTTGCAAGTTATGGCTCGGTGGAGTTTTTGAGGGAAATTTTCCCTGGGAAGGCCCGCAGCCAATAGAAACGTGCCATGTGGCGGGGGAATTGCGAGTCGGTGGAGGTGAGTTAGAAAAATTTCCAAAGGGACTTAGCGGGGGTGTAAATAAAATTTTTGGCCCGACGCCCCGCGAACCAATAGGAGGCCGCCACGTGTCCATAAGGGTCGGCGGGAGTTGGAGGGGCAGAGTGATTTTTGGATTTTCACCAAAATAGTCAAAGGGTGCACAGCAAATGAGGAGGTGCCAAGTGGTGTCGTAGGTCAGACCGGCAGGGGGCGAAGTTAAATTTTTTCCAAAGAATGGCACAACAATTTTTTTTGATTTAAACCCTACACCAATAAAAATGTGTCACGTGTCCTATTCTCGTCGGAGGTTGGGGGCACGGGGGGAGTTTGAATTTTTTTCCAAAGTGTTGCAAATGGTGCAAAAGAAAATTTGTTCCCGTGGGCCTACAGAGAAAATAAATTTGTTTCAGGACCACGCCGAATTAAAGGATGACATGTGTCCCAGAGCAGCGGGGGCGCGAAGGGATTTTGTAAAATTTTCCAAAATTCAAAAAGGCGTAAAAAGGCCATTTGAACCCGCGGACAAATAAGGATGTGCCACATGGTAGCGGAGTGGCAGAGGGCAGAGTTTTTTGGGGAATTTTTCCCAAAATCCAAAAAAGGGGAAACTTTTTGGGTTTCGGCCCGCTGACCCAATTTTTGCCCCTCTTTTGCCCTAAATATTCAGAGGGGCATATCTTTCGATCAAGAGCTCATTTTTTCTCAATTTTGGTGTCATTGGAAAGCTATTGAAGTCCTCTACACGATGGAATTTTCAATTTTATTTTTTGGTGGATTTTAGTGAGAGAAAAATAAGAAAACACCTTTGGCATGGGGAAAAGAGCAGAACCGACATTCAACCACCATTTTTAATGCATTATGGCTTCCATTATTCTCCAACATGGTCAAAAATTTTGGGGAATGAACTTTAAGGGTACCCATGCTATTTTGATGGATTTGGTCTATGGTTGAATCATTCCTTTCTTTCCCGTGTTTCTCCTTCTTGGCTCAGATTTTCATTGTCAAAAGCCATTTTTGGGCTCATTTGTAAACAGTTAGACATTTTTTATGATCTGCAGGCTCCCTCCTTCACCATGGCAAGTGGATTTCTAGAATATCAAATCTTTTTAGGACTGCAACATGTTTTCTACCTCCTTGCTATTGTAATGCACTATATTTAAAAATGGGAATGACAATGCAAGCTCTGTGAATGAGTTTTCAATCCTCTCTTGTGGTGTTTGCTTCATTCTGATCCTTCATTACATTTTAGTAGTTTGTGCATGATTTTTGTTACATTTTTATAATCTGTGTCAATCTGCAGAGATAGATGTTCACCACTCCTTTGGTGTATCACCTTGTTAGTTTAGTTTTATCTTCTTTTCCTCTTTTATCCTTGTCTCCTTGGTAGAAATTAGAGTAGGATTTTGAGATTAAACCTCTGCAAATTTCATCCATACATCTGATCAGAGGAGTAGAGGAACCAACCTTTAATCTGGAGAGTATTTTCCATTTTGCAAGTCCCACACTTGGGGAAAAGATTCCATGTTGTCCAATCACATTGGATGCCTATTATCAAACTAGAAATCTGAGAAAACATCCAGGGGTGCTATGAATTTGCACTAACAGTTATCCCTTTTTATCAAATTTTAACCTCAATTTTACTTCTAGGAAGGCATTCCAAGAGAAGAAGGCAGAGTTGAGTAGTTTGAATAAGAACTCGATATGAAAGGATGAATTTTAGTTTATTTCTTTGATGGATGAATTTGTGTTTATCTGAGGACCATCAAATAGTGAATATTTAGCTCCAATTGATAAATTTAGATATTTTGATATATATTAGCCATCATTGTATGAGTGCATTATTAAGACAAAGGCTATTATACAAAGTGACAACAAATTACATATAGTGCTAAAGTGATTTGGGTATCATTGTGGTATCCCCTGCATCATTTTGGTATCAAAGCATGATTTATGTCTATTGAAAAAAAAAAAGTTTGTGTGAGTAAAAGTAGCAACAAGAAGAAGAGTAAAAAGAATATTAAGAAAATAAGGTAAAACATTGTTCTTGAAAACATTAAGAGGAATTTGGTGGAAATAAGAAGCCCTACAACATTGAGCCTTGAAAAGTGAAGGAGGACAAAATAGAATCCCAAATAGAAAGTACTCATAATCGTTGTTTTGCATTTTGCTGGAGTTTTGTACTAATAAGTTGCAGGCTCAATGAAGCCATTAGATAAGGAACAAAATACTAGGGTGAAAACTACCTAGGTGAGGACCTAAGAGGATCAAGATACCAAGGTGAAAAATACTTAGGTGAAGATCTTAGTGAAGGAACAATGGAGAGATTGAAAAAATACATGGATAGTGAGATGAAGGTCTTAGTAAGAGGAAAATGCCACAAAAAATGAAAGGGGATGTTAAGAAGAAGGAGATGGAATAGAGAAGGAGATAACTGAGATAAAGGATGGATTGAGAATTATAATTGAGATGCTATAAGAAGAGGAAAGAAAAAGTGGTGGTTGGAAGATGAAAAATAAATTCAAAGGGACTATAGAGAAATTGATCTCAAGGAGAATGAGGCATAGATTAAAGAAGAGAGAGAAAAACCAAGATAGTGTTAGAAATATATTGTGACATTATTAATAAATTGTAATATTATAAATAATGAGTTTATAGAACTCATATTAATAATATAGTTATAATAGTTAGTATTAGTATTTGGGTTGTTGAACAACTCACATGGCTATTTTGGTGTGTCAGATAACAAAGGGATGAGAGAGATATCCTAGGGATAAATCTGAGAGTTTCATGGAGAGAGATTGTAGGGTTTGAAGATGAGTGTTGACTCCACCTTTGTAGGAGATCAAACACTATAAAATATATTCTCCATCTATGTAAATATATCCCGAATGAATTTCAGTTTCTATATTATAATATTCGGTGTTTTATAATTGTGTAGTTTTTATCATTGGTATCAGAGCGGGTTACCTGTGGAGAAAATATATTTGTTATTTGCATGCTCCTTCACGAGTCATCCATGAGTGGCTCGGCATTTGCTTTGTGATGTACTCCTACATATATGTGTATGTGGATAGATTCACATTACAAGTATTCACTTGACTGTATTTATTTATATTTGTTTGGTTGCATCTTAAAGTAGATCTCATTTGCTATATCAGTCGAGTTTGATGATATTGGTTTTGCATTAGTTCCGAGAATCAACCTATGAATTAGATCTTGCATTGGATCGGACTGTCCCATACTCTATGACCTGATTAGGAATCTATGTGATAATTCTTGACAATTCATTCAAGGATTCATGTCCAATTACTATCATGAGAGCTTGTTAAGGTGTCTGGATATGCAGACCCGTCACAGTGAAGTTGGATCAAACACGTCTCCAACACAACGACACGTGGAAGGAGGCGACAATAAGAATCCATCCGTTCACGAGAAATAAGTGAACGAGAAATTTCCATTAGTGAAATATCTTTTATTTGGGACTCCATCTAGATATTTCGCTAAAAATAAAATAAAATTCCCTGTAGCTCACTACACTTGCCACGTCTCTTAAGCGCCTGATATGAGACGGTCAATCTTGAAGACTCCGAAGTCTTGATATAAAGATCTCTCTGCCTTGCTATGTCTGTTAGTTGGTAATTGATCTTGGAGATCCCTTAACAACTCGCAGTCCATTCAAAGAAAAAAATTCCACAGTTTGATTTATTCATGGACGTGTTCCTGTTTTCTATTGTTTTCACATACAAATTTGCTATCTCATTCTTCCAAAACCGTATACTTCGAAGCTTCCATGTGGGTCATTCTTCAACCATTTGTTCTGAATGTAAATCACGCGTTTTTTTTCAGCTTGGTTTTAGTAGTATTCAATTATTTAAAATAGTAGTTAATTAAGTCTCCTCAGAAGTAGTTATTTTTTTTATTTTGTCCACGTCAAAATTTCTGATAGTAGTGTTCTGTGTTTAGATGTTTGGTGGTGTTGTTTTTTAAGGAAAGTGTATTCATATTGTAGAAAAAAAAAATTGTCTTCATAGTCCATCAAGTCAATAGTTTCTGTTGTTAGTCAGGTCATATGTTGTATTTTAATGTTTATTATACAGTTGTCAATGTGTCATCATAGGGTCAATGTCAAAATCATTTTAAAGTGCCAAAATTAGGTCATCGTTAAAGTTACAAGTCAACAAAATATTGTCAAGAGTCATTGTGTGTCAAGTGTAAAAGTCAAATATTGTAAAAATCAAAAATCAAAATTGCCTCACGGACACATTTTCGGTGTTACCCGACATCTAATTTTTGGGAGAATAAGATGAATGATATTGCAGTTCTAATGATATTTTTGATGACTTCAAAGAACGAAAATATTCTTAGCTTCGGGGGATCTGCCCCTCGACCCCGCCCTGTATCACGACAGGAAGCGCGCCTAGGGCGTTGCCGTGAGACCCTGCAAGGGGCGCTACCCCTTGACCCCGATGGGGGTTCCCACCCCAAACCCCCGCTTTGAAATTTCAAAACCAAAGCGAAGATTTGTGGGGAAGATGCATCGACAAAAGGTGGTGCAAATTTGAGCTCTATGGTCCAATTTGTTGAGTAAGTAGCAACACATCATGGAGGACAGAGGCAACAGAGGCTGGAGGTCAATCAGCGACCTCTTGTCAGTCACCAACAACGGGGCCGCACGAAGCTGTGGTGGCAATGTGTGTATGTGTGTTTTATTTTATTTCAGATTTGCAATATGATTTCAGAGTTCCTGTTCAAATAAGTGAAATGTTCACATTGAGGGGGGAAACTGGGACATGGTCTTCCCTCTATTCAGTTTGTATTCAGTAAGCAGTGGTTCCTACATGATTCCCTCAAGGAAAGACCTAGTGGACAAACGAAAACACAAAGGAAAAGCAATAGTGTTATATTTGGGTTGTTGGTTGTCCTATAAAACCATCCTTTGTTTTAGGTTGTTGGTTGTCCTGTAAAACCATCCTTTGTTTCAGGTTGTTGGTTGTCCTGTAAAACCATCTTTGTTGAGGTTGTTGGTTGTCCTACAAAACCATCCAGATCATGAGCACGCATAGGCAGCAAGCTGCAGAAGGAAGTGTGATTCCTTTTTCTACCTTGTCAACATTGGGGGAGTGTATATTGGGAATTAATAATGTTAACAATAGGGGAGTGAATGTTACCAAAATATTGTGTAACATTATTAAATAAACTGTAATATTATTAATAATGAGTTTATAGAACTCGTATTAATAATATAATTGTAATAGTTAGTATTAGTATTTGGGTGAGTTGTGAAAACAACTCACGTAGCTATTTTGGTGTGTGAGATAATAAAGGGATGAGAGAGATATCCTAGGGATAAATCTGAGAGATTCATGGAGAGAGATTGTAGGGTTTGAAGATGAGTGTTGACTCCACCTTTGTAGGAAATCAAACGCTATAAAATGTATTCTCCATCTATGTAAATATATCCCGAATGAATTTCAGTTTCTATATTATAATATTCGGTGTTTTATTATTGTGTAGTTCTTCTCAGATACCATAGAGGCATGAAGGATGAATAGGTTGAAGACATAAAAAGGTATGACGATCAGTTCTTAGAGGTAGAAAAAGAAATCATCATTTGTGAACCTAAGATAGGGCCAATGTTTGATGAAAAAGAGATGGATGAAAGACAAGATGAAAGTCTTATGGAATAATTAAGAAATTTGGTTAAACCTGAAGGAGAGATGCCAATCTTAGAGGCATCAAGAGGTAAAATAAGCCTCTAATTTTTAAATCTAATTGTTATTCTAAGTATGTATTTGTAGGTCTTGGAGAATATGTAGATGAACAAACACAAGGAGATATCATAAAGGAGGAAGAGGCAATATCATATCTTGAAGATAAATGCAAACTAAGTGAGGGTCATGGACTTCAAGTAGAAAAGGAAGAAAAACACAAGAAGATTTTTAAAATTCTCGAAGGTGGGAGAAGTTGCGTTTTGAACTCAAAAGAGACTATGAAAAGTCTACAAGATGGAGTATATGGCATTAAAAAATTCAATTTCATATCAGGTCTAATGGAAATAAAAAACAATTTGTAAGGTGAAGAGAGGAAGGTTTCAAATGGCAAAAGTCAAGGACTTAGCCAATTTTCCAAAATGCGTGGCTAAAAATAGAAAAGCAGAGGAGTAGTGTCCAAGCAAGGTTTATATTTAGACAAAAGAAGGATATCTTGGGATGCACACAAAGGAAGTTATAATTGGAAAAAGCACATGCAGAGACATAAGAAGATCATGCATGGGCCAAGCTAATAATAGGATTAAAGCAAGTCATGTATATTTAGGTTAATCTATTATTAGTAGAGAATGTAAAAACATGCAAACTATGTTTGTACGCATGCCTATTATTAGGAAAGTGGATGAAGTGGTGAAGGGAAAGTCCCCACCCTTATATATAGGTAGTAACATCTATGATAGGGGGACTGGTGGGGTTTGTAGCTAGGTGTGTTGAGTTATAGCTTCAGGTTTTGATGTTATGTAATCATGAAGTTTTGAACTTATATGAAAGCACACATGGTCCTTGCACATGAATGTAATGAGGTAATGTAATCAACTATGTGTTATGTAATATAATAATGCTCATGATGGTGTTTTGGAATATCAGTATTATTATTCTTATTTAAATGAACTTGATTTGTTTCCTTATTATATGTGTTTCCAAATTGTCATGGTTAGCTATATTATGTGCATGAATGGTTTCTTGGTTATGAATATGATTAATATGCATGCTAAACTCCTGATAAGCATAACAAAGGAGGGACCTGGTGGTTGTGTGTGCTTTGGGTGAGCATTCCAGATTTATCTGGATGAGGTGCCAGCATGCATAACTAGCTCTAGTTTGGGTAAATAAAAGACTACATTTTGGTTCCATTTACAAGACCTCTTTTCACTTTTTCTACCAGGATGTTGCATGAAAATGGCATATCAAATGTATTTGGAGAGAATTAAGAGTTGGGTAGAAGAAAACCAAGATGAGTTTGCACAGAGATATAACACTAGACCTGATTTTAATGCGTGAAAGTGGGTGGAAGATAATATTTATGATTGTTTTTATGAGACATTCTTCAAATTCTTCCAGTAGAGTTGTACCAGTGGTTGGCATCTTACACATCAAACAAAAGGTCTTCCCAAGGAAGAGAGTTTGGACATAGGAGGATTATCAAACACTTTTTGATTCAGACTGAGATATGGACTAAAGTTATAAATCATTGGTGGGAAGGTGTGTATGCACAATTATACTTTGGAGTACACAATTTCCACATATTCTTTCCCTAGAGGAAGTAGAGTTCAAGTTTTTACGTGAGCCAAGAGGATCCTATTTGCATGTGCAATACCCTTAGCTATCAAGATCTTGATGATAGAATTAGGAATGGAAGAATTACCTATGGCTAGCTAAATCCCCACCATGCATAGGGGCAAGAGAAGGTGTGGAGAAGGATGGTGGTGGCCCTAGCAGAAGAAAGAATAGAGAGAGAAAAGACAACTCAAGTATAATGAAGTGTGACAGAGGGAAGTTGATGTAACACTTTGTCGAGAAGAATGATGACTAGAAGAAGTGATGAGAGCCTCATGTGGAAGATAAGGAGACACAGTATCATGTCCTCCTAACATTGGTAAAGTGCAGTAAAGAGACCCCATCAACTTCTGATGAGAGTGTGTTCAAAGGAGAGAATGAGGAACCGTAGGCATGCGCATCTGACCCATCCTGGCTACCTAGCCCTTGCGCAATGTGTTACAAATCTAGAAGTAGTTATTGAAGAGCATCGTAGTGAAGGTGAGAAAGTAAATCTCCACGTTGGGAAGGAGATATAGGTAGACATAATTTTAGTTTCAGCTCAGGAAGTGCACATAGATTCAAGTAATGTGCACACATGGCAACACAACAGGCATCAGTGTTTGGAAGTACTTTTGGAGGTGTTTTTATAGGCATGTCATCAGGACAGAGTGTTGGCACACAGATCGTTAAAAGTAATCCTATAGGTGTTGTGACAACACAGACAGTAGGTGTCCAGCTCATCACAACAACTGGGACACAAGGGAGTTCATCTACAGGACCACATGTACAAAAGGAGGGCGGGAGGCTCAGGAGGTTAGGACAACCACCACATGGAGGAAATCCTAGTGGAGGTTCATGGATCTGGGTCTGGTCCTAACCTAGGGGGTAGGGTCCACCACCACAACAACCTCCCCAATAACACCACTGAATCAACCTCAACAACACCACCTCAAACAACCACAACAATAGACACCTCAAGTCTTCTTTGAGATGTCTCTTCACTTGCCACTAGAGTATAGAGGTGTGGAGGATGTTAGTTGAGCATGTGCACAAGTGTGAATTTACTATGGAGAGCTAAAAAATTACAACTTCTGATAGAAAGGAAGCCAATTTTCCACCACACTTCAAGGGCACACACATAGTTGGTATAGAAAGTATGATCCACACCAGACTGTGGTGGATTATGATGGATTGCACACTGTATTTTTGGCTGAATTTCATATTCCAAAGTTTGAATAACATAGTATTAACATGCTCAAGGACATCAAACAAGGGTTTGTCTGAAAGTGTGAGGGAGTACGATGCATAGTTTAAAACTCTATTTTCCAAGTTGTCTTATGATATTTATCAGATCTAACATGCACATTGGTTCGTTGGAGGGATTGAACTCCATTTTGAAGGGATTTATCACATAAGACATATTAGATCTATGTGAGGCTTTGGAAGTAGCTCTGCGTGCTGAAGTAGTTGGGAGTGTAGACACTGGAGTGATCCCTTTTCTTGAGGCACAAATAGTAGCTATGGCTAAACAATTGGAGAATATTTCTGCCAATTCAACACATGAGACATGAAGTGGGTTATGGTGCACTGATTGTGAAGTTGGAGGGACATACTAAAGGATAGTTTTCCCATAGGACTATGTGTGTGCACTTGTTACAGTCTTGTGAGATTTTCCACAAGAATCATGATGTCAAGAATTTCCCTCTCTTGTAGTGCACAACGATGAAGAATGTATCTATGTATTATAAGATTTGTGATGCACACACCCATGATACCAAGGATTTTCAGTTGATAGACCAAATTCATTAGGGATGCGAGATTGTATTGCAATAAACCACTATGACAAGTAGCTCTCAGACACATGAAGCCCAACCTAATAAAGGCCGTAATAATGGAGACAGTGGATTTTGAGGTGGATATAGGAGTAGAGGCCATGGTGGTAGAGGAATATTTACATGTGTGGGACTTGCTATACTTGTGGGTCCCCAGATCATTACCAATGTGAGTGTCCCTAGAATCTGGTATGTGCGTATTGTGGAAAGCAACATAAGGTTGAGGATTCCTTGATCTTTATGAGCATATGTGTAAGAAAAATAAGAAGGAAAAAGGTGTGGGGATGATCAAGGTACAACATGTGCAAAGAATGAGCAATGGAACCAAAGAAGATATCCTGATCCAGAATTACATAACCCTATGCTAGTGACTACACGTGTAGAAGCACACGTGCACATGAGCCCCTTAAAGCAAAACCACTCATTAGGAGGGAAGAAATTATGCATGTCAAGTATCTAGATGTTTCTCATCAGAAGGAGGTCTATCAAGAGACTATGGGAGTGATCAGAGATCTGCAAGGTGAGATTCAATGCTTGAAGGAACAGGCACGTGAGAGGGAACATGCGTGAAGAATATTGAGCTCCGTAGAAGGATGTAGATGATTTGAAATAGGTATGTAAGATGTTGAGGTAGGAGAATATCATCCCACTACTAAGGGAATGTTACGTGAGAAGGTACCATGCGTGTTAGGAGTTGAGTGTGAGCGATCAGATCCTCCATGCAAAATTTCCACCACATAACCATGAGTATGACAAGGAAATCATATTGGATGCAGTGATTGATGGCTGTTGGTGAGTAATATTTTGATTGACACAGGTGCTGAGGTGAATGTTTTGACTTTGGATGCATGGAACCAAGATGGGAAGACCACCATTGTAGCCATCCTCTAATGTGTTGTATATGGCAAACAAGACGAGGGCCATGCCTATTGGGGTGTTGAAGGATGCTTCAATTACCATTCAAGGAGCCAAGTTTACAGGAGATTTTGAAGTATTGGAGCTTGCTGAGGAAAAAAAATTTCCAGCACTACTTGGGTGTCCTTGGTGTTATGTGAAACAATGATGACCTACATTTCAACAAGAGATATATGAGCTTTGAGAACAGGAATGAGTGTGTAATCATACCCCTAGATGATGTGAAGGCATACACCTATACATTGAGCCTTGAGTGAAGAAGAGATGAATAGGATTTATGCATACACATGTGTGACCTTGAGAATGTGGAACCATTTAAGGAAGGTGTACTTTAGTGGGAAGATGTGCATTTTATTAGTGCACCACAAGTGTTTCTTGTGATAATTGGGCCCATGGAACATATGAAATGGTTAGTGCACGAGATTAAGGGAAGAGTCAACTAGAATGATCAGGATGCATGATGGTGTTTGGGAAAAACTCAGTTACCTAGGTATACTGGTGAGGAAAAGCCTAATTCTTTCTTGCGTGCCATGGAGAACCAGTGGAAGAATGAAGGTGATAGAAGGAATATGTTGGTCTATACCTTACATGGAACAAAAATGCACTGGTGGGAAACACATAGAGATAACTTGTTGGGCTGGACGAGAAGTGAGAATCACCTTTTCAACAAGGTTTACTGGAACAATGTACCTACACTTATACATGAGTATGATGGGAAGACTCCTTCTTTGGTACATGTTCATAAATGTGAGAGACAATGGATGCTAAGGTTAAGAGGCTTTACCACCATCTCTATTGGTACATAAGTTCTATTCCACTGTGTGGATGTGCACAGCATGGTATGTACATGTTGAGCTCAAGCAAGAGACTGCAAGTTTGTGAGACATGACTGAAGGTATCACTCATAATTTTGATTATTTTTCTAATAAACCTCCAGTACATGAGGCTTTGCAGATTATGAGGCATATCACATTAGGGGATAGTGAAAAAGTAGAATAGCTCATGCTTCAGTTACTTGGGAGAACCTGATCCTGAGGTGCACATGGATACATTGGAATAAAAAAGATGAACATTAGCTGGGGTGTGCCTAGAAAGAAAAAGAAAAGGGAAAATGGTATACCTCATTGATGATGAAGAAGTGGAGAACTTGCATATTAGACATACAGAGGGTGTGCATGAGGTGATGAACTCTGCAGATGAAAAATAATTTGTGTAGCATGCTCCTATGAAGATAAAGAAGGTCAATATTAGTATTGAGGATGCACCTAAGGAGGCCATCATTGGAGATTATTGGTTAGAACAAGAGGTAGCAAAGATCATTGAGCTCTTGTGTGAATTTCAGGACTTATTTCCAAGAGGTTACCATGAGTTGAAAGGTGTGCACCCCTCATTAGGAGAGATGAAGATTAAGATGAAAGAAGGTGCATGACTGGTTTGGAAGAGGCCTTATATGATGAACCCAAACCTACACGTAAAGGTGAAGGAAGAAATTGATAAAATGCTTAAGTCTGGAATCATTGAACCAATTGAAGAATCTGAGTGGGTTAGTCCCATGGTTATTAACATTAAGAAGGATGGTCTGGATCAGGATTGTGTAGATTATAGGGAACTTAATGCCTCATGTGTCATAGATCCTTTTCCTACACCATTCACAGAAGGATATCCTTGAAGGAGTTGCTAGGGCATGAAATTTATTCATTTCACTGATGGATTTTTAGGTTACCACTAGGTGCACATTGTGTGCGAAGATCAAGAGAAGACCATATTTTCCACTGAATGGGGGAGTTTTTCATATATTGTGATGCCATTTTGGATTGAAGAATGTGCCAACAATATTTCTTACGCATAGTGATGTAGGCATTTCATGAATTCATTCATAAGTTTTGGTAGGTTTATCTAAATGACTAGACTATTTATGAGCTTGTGAAAGATTACTGTGATAATCTCAATCTGACGTTTGAAAGATGCAGGTAGTTAAACATCTCTCTTAATATAAAGAAGTGTATCTTTGCTACACCTTTGGAACTTTGCTTGGGCACATCATTTGCTAAGATGGATTGTTGGTGGATCCGAGCTAAGATTGTAGTGATTTTGGGATTAGAAGAACCTACCAACCAAAGTGAAGTGCGTAGGATTCTTGGGGCATACTAGTTATTACAAGAAGTTTATCAAAGGATATGCAAATATTTTTTCACCCTTGGAGGAATTTCTCAAGGCTAAAGGAAAACTTTTATTGGGGTTATGCACAACAACATGCATTTAAAACATTGAAGGAGAATCTTACCTCTGCACCAATCTTGCACTTACCTTCATAGAAAAAAACCTTTCCATATACATGTTGATGCCTTTGACATGGCCATTGGCGTATTCTTGGCATAAATAGGAGAGGGTAATGTGGATCATCCCATATGATTTGCAAGTAGGAAGTTGACACCAATAGAGTAGAATTATACTACAATAGAGCATGAGTAATTTTCTATGATCTACGTGCTTCATAAATTTTGACAATACTTTTTGGACACATCCATTCATCTTTTATATACAGATCATATGGCATTTAAGTACTTGGTCAACAAGCCTGTTTTGCAAGGGAACATCTACAGGTGGATACTCCTTTTTTAAGAATTTGATTTTACAAGTTGTAGTAAAGCCAGGAAAGAGAAATTCATGGACCTGATCACTTATAAAGGATCAATTTTGGAGAATATGTGCAAAGTATTGAAGACACTATGCCTGATGCACAATTATTTAGGTTAAATCACATGCCAACAGACTTAGAGGACATACAGTATTCTTACACACTGGATTTTTACACTAGAGGGGATGAAGACATTAGAGAAAAAGCAATATTACTATTCAGCAATACCTTATCAACTCATTGGAGGATACTTGTATAAAATGGGCCACGATAAGGTCTTGTGCATGTGTGTTCTAGAGCATGAGCATGAAGCTATTATGGAGGAAGCTCATGGAGGTATTGCAGAGGAATACTATGCATAGGATGATGTAACTGCACACAAGATCCTTCTAGTTGGTTTATGGTGGGAGACCTTGTACAAGGATACTAAGGCCTATGTTAAAGCATGTGATCATTGTCAACAACTTGGAAAGCCTAGAAGTAGAGATGAAATGTACCTTTGAGACCTATAAAAAGTGCATGGAACCTTTTGAGAAGTGGGTTGTTTGAATTTTATAGGACCTATTACACCACCCACATGTAGGACTTGGAGTGTGACATTACATAATCACATGCACCAAACTATTAACAAGGTGGGCAGAGGCTACACCTATGAAGGATTAGTACTGATAGCTACAACACAAGGTTCCTTTGGGAAAATATTATTAATCAGGTATGGATACCTATTAAGCTTGACCAAGTGATAGAGGAACTCATTTCTTGAATGAGACAATTAATAATTTCTTGGTAGAGTTTATGGTGGCACACCATAAAACTACCCCTTATCACCCTCAAGCTAATGGTACTACTGTTAAAATAGCTTTCAACAAGATTTTTGGAAAAACATTTATCGAAAGATTTGTGATGTTGGAAGGAAGGATTGGGATGATAAAGATATCAGCTTGTACTTTCGGCTTATAGGACCACATATAAAAGGTTGAACAAGGTCACACTTTTTTCATTTGGTGTTTGGAAACAAAGGACATTACTTCCAATGGAATTTTTATTACCATCCCTACATATTGTCGCATGTAGGAGGTTCGTCAAATGAAAAGTCCATGAAAGAGCGTATTGAGAAATTTATACAACTAGATGAGTAGCTCACAATCGTGCATTGGAGCTAGAAGACTGAGAAGGCACGATAGAAGGCTTGACATGACAGGTACATTAAGAGAAAGTATTTTATAGTTGGGAACACGGTCCTTTGCTATGAATCCAAGTTTACGTGCCACCCAAGGAAGATGAAGGTGCATTGGTTGGGTCCTTTTGTAGTAACCAAGATACCTGTATTAGCCTTAATATTGTCATTTGATAATATATTTTATGCTACTGGTCAACATCATAAATATATGCTATTGTCCAATGGAATAAAATATGCTACCAGAGGGTAGCATAAAATATGCTATTGGATGACATCATAAAAACTGACCGGTAACATATAAAAAAGCTACCAACCAGTAGTAATAGACAATTTTTTTTTGCTTGCACCATATTTTGGGAGGACAGATTTCTAATTGAGACAATAATTTTAAATGCAAACATCAAAATATTTCAAAAAAAAATCCCATACAAAAATAGCAAAAATTGTATTTTTTCACAAAAAATCACTTTTTTTTTTTTTTTGTTTGTGCCATATTTTGGGAGGACAGATTTCTCATCGAGCTGGTCATTTTATTTTTATTAGCGGTAAATAATGGTTAAGAGGACCTTACCCTGTAAAACAGGTGGATAAAAATATGAGACATTGAGGAACAAAACATACTAGCCTCTACCAGTGACATCAAAGATCAAAATAGTAACAAAACACAAACAAACAATAGCAAACCAAAAACCAACAACTATATTAGAAATGTGACCCCTTCCTTTTGGATTGTAGTTGTATTCTAAGGGGGGGGATTGTCCCTTTATTTTTACGAGTCAAAAATTTCCAATCCTCTTCTAGATTTGGATTTAGATTTTCATTGTTAAGGATTGGAATCAAAACTCCAATGTGTTCTGTTAGGTCATAAGATCTTAATAAGGCATATGTAACATTATACCAACTTGTTGCACTTCCTCCACTTTTGGGTCAATTGATTTCTTAGAATCCAAATCATATTCACCATCCAAAGGATCATTCACAACCAAATGACTAGGATTTGAGTTCTTCCACTAAGAGCTTCTGCTTTTAGCTTGTTTTTTAACCAAGTGAAAATCAGATGCTAAGTGGCCAAGAGAGAAAAATGTTCTGCATATAAATGGAAACCCTTCATAATCTAGATTTTGAAACCAAGTTCTATCTTCAACTTTAAGATGAAAAGGTGGGGAAGAACACATTAAGAAATTAATGTAACTAGATGAGTGACATGCAAGTACACGTTAGAGACAGAAGATTGAGAAGGCGCGATAGAAGGTTTGGCATAACAGGTACATTAAGAGAAAGTATATTATAGTTGGGAAGATGGTCCTTCTTGTAATCCAAGTTTGCATGCCACCCAGGGAAGTTGTAGGTGCATTAGTTGGGATTCAATTTTGTAGTAATTTCCCAAAGATATTTAGATCCCTATTAGACATCATGTGCAATTGAAAAAGTGAAAAAAACCTAGTACCAACCATGATTTCCTAGCCTACCTTCTAAAATGGGACCCTACTGGTTTGAAATCTAGGCATGAAGCACTTATAGACCAAGCTAGATGTGTGTTTGAATCTATAAAGGTAGTATTTCCACTTAAAAGATTAGATTTTCATATTGAACCACTGCATCACCAAAGCTTTCTGTTGGAGTTGATTTGACATTAGTAATAAGCTGTGTTCACGTGCTTAGAGTTGATTACTATATCCCTTGAGATGACTACCTACCCCCCAAACCATATCCTTGAACATACTTTTAGTGTGGGGTGGAATATCCAGGTACTGTCTTAGTTATAACTGGGGATAAATTGGAGATCCAACCGATAGGAATTAGGTCATACACCGGTTAGCTTCCATGAACCAGTGCTCCAGAGTACCTGAACCGGTGTGCCATAAGTTTCATCACTAACATGCACGTTAATCTTAAAAATAAGGTGAGTCAACACAGATGTCTAGGTAGAGCAATTGGTCGACACTAATGGGATTTTCATCAGGAGGAAACCACCATGCAAGCCCCCAGAATGGTGCATGTAGTATAGCATGCGAACAACGGAAAAAAAGGTCCTTGTAATACTACCATTGGAATCTATCACCGCATGAAGACCTAACAAAATGGTCCATGCTTGATGACAAGGACTCACCGCCATGCCGCCCACAATGGATGTCAATAGCAGTCTTGGTCTCCAAGCCCAGGGACAATCAAAAATCCTTAGCCATCAGAGTAGAAATAGGTGACACAGGGAGCGATAAACTACCTCTTATCACCCTACAAGCTAATGGTATCTGTTGAATATTTCAACCAAAATTTTGGGATCAGACTCTTACAAAGATTTGTGATGTTGGAAGGAAGGATTGGGATGATAGAAATATCCAAACTGAAGTGCTCCACCACCACCCAGGCTTACATGACTACATTCTGTATCAAAGTAATGGAAACGAATATGATTAGGGATAGGGTTGTTTAGAATTGAGGTAGTACTACCGGTGGAATTCTTATTCAACCATCACATGCTTATTACGTGTGTAGGAGGAATATCATATTAGCGTGAAATTCAGGTGGTGGAAGATTCACCATTACCGAGAAATTTAATTTGCAACTAGATGAGTCGATGCACAATTGTGCATTTGAATTTCTAGGAAGACTTAAGAATTTTCATCGAATAGAAGGTTTGGCATGATAGGAACATCAAGAACAAGTCATTTGCATTTAGAAATATGGTTCTTTTGCATGAATCAAAATTTGTGTGCCATCAAGGAAATTTGAAGGTGCATTAGTTGGGACCCTTTTAGTGACCAAGATACTTGAATCAAGAACATGTCAATTGCAGGTGTTAGATGGAACCATGTTTCCTAGTTACTTCAATGGGAGTAGGTTGAAGCCCTACTATAAATAAGTTTATTTTATGCGTGTTTGTAATAAGGTAGTATTTCTATTTAGATTAGATTCCATTTCATGTTTTGTTTTTTCTTTGCGTTGTTTTTTGTAATAAGTCACGCTTACACACACAGGAAGTTGATTACTATTTATTGAGATGATGCACGTAGAGGACTGCACATACTTTTAGTGTGGGGTGGAAGCAAGGTATGTCATATTGAAAAAGAAAATTAGAGTCAGATATATGGGAGGTGCACATGACATTGGTGAAATGGGTAGGTGCGGGGGTGAATAAGAACTAAGGACGCATGAAGGTGAAAGAAGGTGATACAAGTGTCTAGGTATGATGGTGCATAGTGGGAATTTCTCAAGAGGAAATTCATGCAAATAAGATGCAGTTACACATAATATAATGTGAGGGAGGAAGCAACATGATAGTATTACTTCGGAATATGGTGCATAGGAAGATATTATGTTGTGCAAGGAAGTGTGCACATAAATGTTGTAGCTCATTGGGAAGTAGTTGTGCTTGTTAGAAGGTTATGACTTCTTGACTGCTGTTGTGAAATAGAAAGGCATGAAAGAAAGTAAAAAGTACCTTATGAGGAAAAATGGTGTTTTAAAAAGGAAAAATTACTTTTTAAACTTAATGCATTTAGAAAAATCATGTTAATAAAGTAAAAAAGTTTAAGTTGGTGGAATTTTAAAAGTCTTGAGAAATCTATAAAAAGGGGAAAATTGAGTTATTTTTACCTTACATTCGAAATGAAAATTGAGAAATTAATAAATCTAGTGACTAAGTTTGACAAAGTGAATTGAGTAGTAAAAAAAACTACACAATGTGCAAAAGACTTTAGTGTAGATCCTTGTGGAAATTTTGAGTGGAAAGTGGAAGCATGAGTAGAGTAGGGTTTGTGGGAGCTTGGAATTGACTGGCTAGGGTTATGAGGCTCTTGGGTGCAATGCAACGTGAAGGTTAGACATTTTTTGAAATCAGAAGGTTTGGTGAGAAAGAATACCTAAGGCATAAGTTAATGAAGTAAATAATGGAACCCAAAGAAAGAAACTTTGGATCACCAAAGGGAAAGGGCAAGATTCAAGTTAAGAATATTGAAGTCAAAGACCCACTCAGAGGAGTTATATTCAGAAATGCAATATCCACCAGATGTAATTATAGCACAATAATGGAAATCACAGCTCGTAAAGTGTAAAATCAACGAGTTTAATCACAGGGCTTAGGGAATGAGACAACATTAAAAAAGGATATGTTATGAGAGTTTTTGGAGAGGAACGTTGAAGGTCATATATTTATGGATGACTCGGTGAGAAAGAATATAGAGAAGGTAGGGGTATTACAACTATTTTAATTGCCGTATTTTGAGAGACCTATAAACCTCTTCCAATGGTTAATGTCAAGGGTGTATGAGGATTATTTATACTTCCCAGGTAGAAGGATGAGGATCAAAACCTGTCTGATTGGGTAAGTAACATGGCTTCAAGAGAATGGTGAAGACCTAGATCTGGATCTAGCAATGATATGAAGATCGATGAATTGGGTAACAAATTACAATATGATAGAGGGAGTTGGGTCATGAATGTGGACAAGATCGCAAACCCTGAAACTAGGGTAGCAACCAACTGGTCAGTTGTAAACTCGTGACACTTCTGAAAGATGGGGGAAGTTAATAAGAAGTTCCTCTATATTGCTTATAAGATGGCACATAAAACATGATATAACATTGCATAATTATTAAGTTAAATGGAATCATTAAGGCGAAAAGGAAATATCAAGGAAAGGACTATCAAAGATCACATGGGGTTCCATCCTTCTACTGATTTTATTTGGGGAAGTTACAATCCCCGATGGACCTGAAGATGATATGTGGATTTACCCAACATAAAACCAATCCCATGTGGTCCAATTTGTAGACTTCACCTGCGAAGGGGCATTTAATAATCAATACAAGGTTAGTTGGAGAAATGGTATACCAAGATGAATGTGTGAATCATTTGAAAAATGAATGGCGCATACCATGAGAGCTACCTGAAGAGGTTGGAAGATAGGAAAAGTTTACAGTAATGCAACACTTTATCCTCATGAGGTTCATGATGGCTAATGGATAAATGGGGATGTGGTAAAAACTACCAGTTATATTCAAAGCAAATTATTTCAAGTGTGCAATAAATATGATCAAAGATGCATAAATAATGAATTTTGATGCAGACGTGGTGGATTTAGACTGGCATACTTTGTGCACCACCTTTAGATATAATTCCAAGTCTGCTTACTTGGAAACCACAGAGCCTAAAATCCTGGACCAGAGCCCTATAATGAATGTTACAATAAAGGGAATGATATTCAAGGTCTTTGTGGTTTTGTGCCATAGGAAAAAGGATGGATAATAAATTGAGGTATGTGACACTTTTATGCCTCAAGAATAAAAAAACTATGCCCTAGCCTAAGAGGAGCTGAGAGGAGTCCCCAATAGAAGAAGAAGAGGATGTTGTGTTTGATCATACATGTCAGGAAGGGAGATGCACTACAAAAAGGAGGAAGCATTAATGAGGGCACAAGACCTTCTTAGCCAACCAAGGTAGTCCACTAAATACTAAGAAGGGGTGCATATGAACCCAAGTAGTCTCTTATGATGATGACTTGGAGGAGAAGGTGAAAATAATTGAGCACGAGGAGTCCATAGAAGTGGATTCAGAGAAATGAGCTCACTATAAATGAGGATTCTAAGGCCCAGAGAGGGAAGAAGGTGAACAACACAAAGAAGCCTGCGTAGGGAAAATGTTTGTGTGCAAAGACTCAATGTACAAACTCTAGAGGATAAAGAATATGAAGGACCGATGATTCCTATATGATTAGGGAAGACAAGGGCACTAGAGGAGAAACCAGCACATGACCATTTATGCCAAGGAAGCTGCAAAACAAGGCCAAAACAAGAAGGAAAAAAAGACCTCCCTAATCATCAAACATGGATTTTATTGATGATCCTACGAAGGTGTTGAGGGTGAGATTTCAGAGCATGGTCAATATATGTAAAATCTGTTCAGATGGGATTTATTGGACAAACAAGGAGGGATCTTGTGCATGAAGATAAATTCTAATTCATGGAATATCCATATATATGCAGAAGAGCCAGATTTTGAGATCATAGCAATTCAGTGGTCATGTTGGCACACTGGAATTGAAGAAGGAACCAGGGAAGAAACAAAAACATGTAGACCCCATGTACCTAGCCGATGAACATGTACATAATTCCTTGAATAAAATAGTTGTTGAGGTCACACAAATAAATCTACATAAGGGGGCTAGCATGAGGCTCATGGTATAAGATAAAAAGAATAAATATCAAGAAGTGGAAAGCTTGAAGAATGAAATAAAGGGGGAGCAGAAGCAAACTAAAGAGGCATATGAAAGGGAACGAGCTTTAGTAAAGTAGATTATAGGCACATGCCTCACTCTGGTGAGCCATGCATAGCTAATTATAATGATGAAATAAAGTACCTTGATGACCTGGTTAGAATGTTACTACTAAATATAAAGAGTGTCACAAGGTCATCAGCTAAAGCGTTGGCCAAGGAGAAGGAAAATGAAGAATGTATTTTGATGGAGGTGCTTAGATAACATATTTAAGGTTTTGAGGCTATATTCACATGAGTCAAGGACATTTTTAGTAGACATGGTCAAGAACTAATGCATTTGATAGGTTTAGAAGAGTGACCCTATCATTCTGTACACATGTTACCATTGGAGAAGTCATGAGCTCTAATTTTATGCATGTTTATAAATTCAAATTAACCAAAAATAATATTTAGTTGCAAAAAATTCATGGCAGTAGGTATCAACATAACAAGGAATTAGAAATCAAATTCATCGAGGACCACATTGGAGCTTCAGATGCCAATAGTTATAGGGCTCTTGGTTTTAGAGTCGACGTGATGGATATGTTGGAGGGAGTAAAGGGCACACGACATAAAGTTTCGTCATTGTTGTATATATCTTTCCCCCCGAATAGATATAGACAAGCAGAAGAATATGGAAATCAAAGAAACTCAAAGCCTGATGTTTATTATGCCATCAGGTAAAAAGGATGTCGACACGAAGACATGGTGCACCTTGGCACAGGTGTAAGGGCGCAGACAAAAGATGTCGACATGAAAAAATGTGCCAAGGCATAGGTAAAGGTGCAGGACAAAGGTGTCGACATGAAAAATGCGCCCTCGGCACAGGTAAAAGAGTGTGCACGAAAAAGTGCACCAAGGTACGAAGGTGCAAGAGTGTCGACATGAACAATGCAAAGGTGCAAGTTGCACGTCAAAGAGTGTCGCATGAACATGGATGCGCCAAAGGGTAGAAGGCACGACAAAAGTGTCGACATGAAATGGATGGCGAAGGTAAAAGAGTGGACACAAAAAATTTTGTGCCAAGGAACAGGTAAAAGAGTGTTGACATGAAAAAATTTTGCGCCAAGGCGCAGGTAAAGGGCGCACGACAAAGAGTGTCGACATGCAAAAATTTGCGCCCTGGCGCAGGTAAAAGAGTGTCGACACGAAAAGTTCATGCCAAGGCATAGGTAAAGGCGCACGACATAAAGTGTCGACATGAAGAAATTTAGTGCCTATGGTGCATGTAAGAGTATGATGACATAAAAATGGATGCGCCATGAGGTGCATCTTCAGGAGGTGCAACATTTTGAGCATTGCTGACAGGAAGCAAACCCTGACCCAGATATTCAAATGGCCATAACTTTTCACAGGGAGCTCGGATTCATACAAGGTTGGAATTTTTAGAAAGCTTACGAGGTCCTCTTTCACTCACCACCATAATTGGGTGAGAAAAAATTCTTAAAAATACAAAATACAGTTCGCCACTTTTTGGTTTTGCTAGGGTTCTCACCTACCACCATAATGAGATGAATTAAATGCAACCTGGAGGTGGTTGGGGTAGATTTGGAATTCCTCTCTCTCTTCCCTCTCTCATTCTTCCTATAAATTGTAAGGAGGGGATTCTTTCTAAAGGTTGGACATTCTTGTTTTACCCCTCCCTTCTTCTCTTTGGCAGGTGAATTTGTGGAGTTCAAACCTCCCATCTAAAACTGTAATGCAACTTTGCCTCTTGGCATTTTGTAGTGTATTGTATCAATATTTGGAGAAAATAATGCATGTCTGTGGATGATTCTCAACCCTCTCTGTGTTCATTTGCATCCTCCTGATCTTTCACTACAAATTTGGTTATCTGTGCATGATCTTGCATTGCATTTTAATGGTTTGTGTTTATTGGCAAGACAGGTGTTCTTCATTCCTCGGTGCATCACCTTTGTTAGTTTAGGTTTATTTTTATGCATCTTCTTACCCTGTCTCCTTGGCAAGTTAGATTAGGTTTTTGAGTAAACCCTCTGCATTTTTATGTGTGCATCTGAACAGAGGAATAGGAACCGGCCTTCATCCGGAGATATTTTCTGATTTCACAAGGTCCCACACTTGGGAAAAGCTCCATGTTATGCAATCGCACTGAGAGTCTCAACCCATCGAGTTGCAGACATTTAGGGGTGCTGTGATTCGCCATCAACATTAAACTTTGCCTTGTTTGAAGGAGAACAGTACCACATGAATTAGAAGTGACAACTTGTGAGAATTATAGAGTCTGGCACCCGTTGATCAAGTTTTTATCAAGGCCCTCCATGGAGTCGAAAACATTTGAAGGTGAAAGAGAACGTAGAGTTTCCAGAGATCTCTCTATGAAATGACACTTGAAGGCTTACAAAATGGTCCTCTTACCTTAGTTGTAAGGTAATTCCTAGAATCATTTGGATTAATGATTTAGTCCTTTTAGATATTATTTCTTCATTCAAACCTTAGTGAGCTAAACATATCATCACATTACCAATGACATACAATGACATTGGTATAATCTAATCTTTAAGTCCATGAATATCTATAAGTACTTGCCAAGCATGAAAAGGGACTCAAATTTGGATACCAACACGCCCGTAGGAGATGCATGAAAAGGTGAGCATCATGATAGAAAAATGGAGATTAAGATAGTGGAGGTTCGTGCATAGAAATACTGTGAGAATTTATTTGTATCCGATTTTCCACAGGAGCAAGGATATAAGGGAGTAAAATTAAGGAGGAGTGATGGCCAAGCATTTCCAACTTTGTATGGATTTAGGACAAAACAATATAGCTTGTGGGCACACACTAATTCTGAATCCAAGTTGTGGAAAGTGAACAATGTAGACAAAATGTATCATGCATGAGTTACAAACTAATGAATGAGTATGAATAGAACTGATTGTTCATATCATTATCTTTTCATTTCACATTCATTATGTTAGGGAATGTGAAATGCATGCAATCCTTTGTACACATTCCTTTTTGCAAGCAAGAAAGCATGCGGGCTATTGTTTGTAACATAGTCCTATGGGTTATTAGGAAGATGGATGAATTTGTTAGAGGGAAATTCCCCAGCCCTATGATGATAGGTAGTTCTCATGTTCCTCAGTTTATTCATGTTGGGAATATGTCATGACGAGATAGAAATTTTCCGAGTTAAGTTCACATGTAATTTTAGTGAGACTGGAACCTACACATAGGTTCCTACACACATGAATTGCACCCAAATGTAATCATTGAAGAATCGCTGTTATGCAATATAATGATGATGGTGTTATGGAATGAAAATTTTGTTGTTCTTGAAGGAACTGGGTTTAAAAAATGACTTACTATGCACCACTCCTAAAATGAGTGGAAATGTGTTTCCAAATCTTGTCATGCAGTTAAATAGCCGCTTACAAGAGCCTGTGCATAATGGTGTATCTTGGTTATGTAATATTGATCATCAAAACAACCTCCTGACAAGAATACACTACCAAAGCTGAGGGAACTGGTATCTTCTCGTAGCTTGAGAGAATCCCATATTTGATTAGAATGAAGTGTCACGGTGCACCTATGGTTTAGGTAACCATGTTACTACATTTCCTATAGAACGGATAATTTCATAAAGCTAGAGTTATAGGTCTTGAAGGGGTAGAGGAAAATAGAGGATTTGGATGATTTAAGCAAGTACATAATCCTTATGACAAATGGAAATAAGAGTTTCTAATTAAATACAATCCCTTACACCTAAAGGGATTAAATGACTAATAATAGTTAATTAATTATTTAGAATGAATTCATTAATAACTATATGTTCATGAAATTATTTTTAAGGATCTAAAATGGGGCAAAGGCTAGTAATTAAGAAGAGATCTGTAATCAGGTTACCAAATGCATGGAAAGAAAAGTTAGAAAAAAATTACAAAGAAAATTTAGAGTCTTTAGATACCATGGAAACTCATGGGAAAGCCTTAACAAGATGGAATTTAATTAACCTTAAAACTAATAGGGCATTTTGTGTCTACATCTTTAAAGATATGTGGGTAGCGAATGAACATCAGTTCAACACTTGAGGATAGGATAAAATTACTTGGAACAAGAAAATAAAGCTTGAAGGGGCTATGGAGCTTGAAATATTCAGTCTTAAGGATGCCCCCCTTAGTGACAATGGGGATGATGGAGTAGGTCGATCGACGAAGAAAAATAAGACCAGGAATAAAGAGGAGGTACTCATAACCTAATAGGTCATCTGTGCAAACTATAAAGTGATTGGGAAATGAAAAATTTCAAGGTATTATGAAGGTTGACACCAATGGTGAAACAATGATGGGGAGGGGGGGATAAATATGATATTCATTTCTCTAATAACCATGTTAGAAGATCCCAAAATTTTTAGAAGAAAATGATAACAAAGAAAAGGATGAATGGATATTGGAGATTGATTTCATTCAACTTGGCTCAAGAATAACTTTAGTAGTCTATGAGGGGAAAAGAGTCTTAGATCAACATGCATTCAAAGTAGTTAGAAAGATGAGGAGTTCAGAACAAAAGTTTAAAAAATTTTCAATATTGGGAATACTAACATTTGCATTTATTGTCTTACAAGATCACTGAAGAGTAAAATGCTGAAATACATAGAAGTAATGCCATACAAGGAAGTAAACAAGAAAACCAAGTAGTAAATGTTAACATACATGGACATTCAGTACTTGGAGAAAAGAATTTGATGAGATTGATGCACCATGTTTTTGTTATCGAGCTTGAGTCCCAAATGTATGAAATGTATAGTGATATCATGGTTAAATTTTGAGACCATGAAAACAAGATACATGCGAGGTGAATATACAGATGAAACAAGGTAGTCCTAAGTTGATTAAAGAATGTGTATAAAAAATATAGGAAGAAGGCATGCATTTAGAAATTCAATGGAACCTCAAGAAGGTAATGGAGGTACTCAAAATGATCCACAGTAGTCATGATGCGGAAAATGAGAGTTAACCAAACCAAGATGTTTTGTAGAGATAATTGAGCATTTTATCCAAGAGGAGAAACTGTCATGAATGATTCAACTGCGTTAAAGTTTATACCAATTTTTATGGGATTTCAACATGAAGTAATAAATTGAAATTTACATATGAAATCCTATTTATTGTATGAAATCCTCTTTATTGTATTGAATTAGAGTTGAGAAGTGTGAATAAAGTTCAAAATTGGGCCAAAGACAATAATGGATTTTTCAATTTTTGGGAAGAAGATAATGTGATCCATAGAACAGGTACGATGTTTGGTTATTCCCTATAATGGGATAACTCATATGCCCCAACTTAGGAAAATTAAGTTGCTAATGCATGAAATATGCAAAACTCCGTAGTGAAAATGGTAGAAAAATGATCATTTAATAATATTCAATGCAAGAAAGAATGACACTACAAATAAGTTGATAATGGAACTCGACAAATTTTGACATCTCAGGGAAATATTAAATGATGAATTAGGGCTTCAAGGGTATAAAGTCTGGGAGGGGTAAAGTCCAAAGTGAACTTACAACTACTAGACCCTAATGAATTGTGAGATTTTCCACGAGTTATGAGAGAGTTGGCTTGAGTTTAGAGATGTAGCAAATTGTACGGATCGAGTTAGAGTATGAAGGCTTACTCAATGTTCAAGTGGTAAGCAACTCAATTTTTTCACATTCTTAGTGATTATCCTACATTTTGCTAGGGAAAGTCTGGCCTCTATAACGAGCTAAGCCACATAGTATCAGGGAATGAGCTCTATCACATGATCCTCGTCTATGGCCTCCAATATTTATGAACTTGGCCTAATAATGCCCAACGTATATAGAATCTGAGCTCTGGTATGAAAGTTCTCCAGTGTTTGAAAATCCTCTTAGTTACACACTCAATCTCTGAGAAATACAAAAATAATTTAAGGCGTAAATAGCCTTTTGCACTAAATAAATGGCACAAAAATGAGTTAAATAATAATGAGAGAAACTCACAAAATTCCTTAGGCAAAAGGACTTATATCTTCACCATTTCCTTATAAAAAAAGGTCTTCAAAACTTTCATTAAAGTGGTAAAAGGCAATGCTACCCTCAAAGTTGATTGATTTGAGAAGGATCCCCCTAGACCCCTTTTAGGAACTTAGTCTAGAGGTGTAAGAGTAATTAGAACACCTTATGAAACCATATTGGCTTTAAAATCAGCCAATGGTAATTAGTTTGTCTTCAAAATGGTTGGGATATTACACATCCGCTAGAGGTGTGCGAGTGGCATGGTGCCTTCGAGCCAAGAAGACTATATTTCCTTCGGGAGTAGCTATTAGTTTATTGTCCATGATGACATGTAATACATGTTGACCACCACTATTGCACCCACCATGTTCATAATATTGGATCATAGCCTACTCGGCGATCTTTAGCCGAGATGTGTGTATGAATGAGAGCTAAGCCTTTCCGCTTCCTATGTCAGTCGCTAACCCCCAAAACACCCTGCCAACTCACCCCTGAGTTAATGTCCTACATTGGGTCCTTTGAAGAGCCTTTAAGTAATCATATTTGATTAATTAAAAAATCCTTTCCAATTCCTTTAATCATGTGGCTTTAGCCACATCTTTTTTTGTTCACCGTTTTTCCCACTGTTGGGCTTGCCGGGTTATGTGGCGAGGTGGCTCTAGTTGAGATGCAGAGGCATCACTCCAAGGGTTAATTTAGGGATGTTGCAATCAATTTTTTTATAAGGCCTTTAGGATGTCTTAATAGTCATTATGTGGTCCTTTTAGGCTCTAGACATCTAGATTTCAATAGGGAGGTTTCCCTCCATTTTGAAAACAATCTGAAAATTTGAATCTTGTGGAGCCAATTTTGGCTTCCTAGTTAGGCATAGAGATTTAGAGGTGTCTTTCAAGACTGTGTTAGTTTTTTAATTCTTAATATGATCTAGGGATCTCCTTAAGATGTCTTGTGGCTTATGTAACCCATTAAACATCATTAACTTCTTTCTTGATATGTAACTCAAATATTCCTTGATTTTCTTGACCTTAATGGTCAGTTAAATCAAGGAATTCAAGTAAGGAAGTATATAATACATCTGTGTAACTATTTTCACATCATTGATCAATCAAGGAAAGGAAAATTGGGGCTCTAATAATGTGTAATGTTTTTTTCAAACATTCTAGTAGAGGTTTACAATTTTTGCATGAGCATGTGAAGTTGTTGAAACTCATAATTTTCGAGCAAAGGAGAAACTAAAAAATTGGTAAGGTTTGGTATTTGTTGTGGTTTTTGATTTCAATAGAATTGGTTGTCTCAGTTTGTGATTTTTGCTTTGTTGAGGAATCAATTATATCTAATAGTGTTTCAGGTAAGACAAATTATAGAAAAACTGTATCTCTACATAGTTGATCAAGGATTCACTCTTGGGGAGAAGGAATTCAAGCAAAGCAGGGGTGACATGCTCAAGTAGAAGTTAGGAATAACACTTATAGATCATGTAAAGCCTTGCATGATAAAATAAAATGTTAAAAATCCATTGAAACCTTGATTGTGCGTACATACACTATTTATAACAGACAATACAATGTTATATTTCACCATCTACATGGTTTGGTAGTGTATAAGACTTGACTGGTAAGGTTGGATGCTTGTAAACATATCCACAAACCCTATCAAAGAGGATTTAAGTTTTTAAGTTGAATGAATTCAAATTGATGAATAAATTTGTGCTCTCAAGTATGTAGGTAGAAGCCCTTAGGGTTTAAAGGAAATAAGTTGTTTAATGGTTAAAAACCCCACCAAAGAGGCTCATAACTTCTATAAAATATCCTCATAGTTGTAAAATCAAGAGGAATTCTACAAAGATATTGTAACAATCAAGAGATTTTTATGAAATTCCTCTAAAAGTCTGACAACTTGACATAAGAGATCTAGTCAAGGCCTGAGGACAATGATATTTAAGGGGGTTTTCAGGGGTACTATCTCCAAGTTGTGGGAGTTGCTACTTGAGATAGACCTCCAGAGAAATTTGGTTCTTTCTTCTAAACTACCTGCCACAATATACTCTAATGTAGGGGAAGACTATACTATTCTAATCTAAATTTCCAAGGGATTAAGGAGAGAGAATGCATTAAAATTAAATCCTACACTATAAGTGGTGATACAATAGAAAAGGAGGGGTGTGAGAGTAACTCTTCAAATGCGTGAGATACAGAAGCAAAGTGCACACTAGAAGGGGTGATAGTTCTCTCACAATCTAGCAAAATGCATTCAAAAAAACATTCAAACATACAAAATGATAATGGATCCCTGCAAGAGCATAAAAATCGACACAATATCCTTGTAATCAAGGTTGAAAGGGGCAAGACGAGTGTAAGAAAACACAGTAGGGGAAGATGCATTCATAAACTTATATTTTATTGCTTCATGGTGCACAATTCAATCTGGTTACAAGATAAGGGCCTGGATCACCATGCAAGGAGTCCACTACAATAGGCCTATAGCATATTGGATTCAGTAAAGCAATTTTGATAGAGCTTTGCTACCACATAAATACTACCCTCCCATTATAATGAGCCCGACACTCCAATTTATAGAAAAATTGAGAAGAGAGAGAGAAGGGGGAAAAGTGGAAATCCCAAAAATCCTTAAACCACTTGTAATATGTATTAAATGGAGTAAAATGATTGTATATTACTTGCAACATGGTTCCCCATAAGGTTGTAACAGAGAAAGAATGGTGACCATGCCCTCTTAATTGCACTCTCAACTACCAGATAAAACACTGTTCATGAACCTGGCCACGTTTTATGAAAAATATCCCCACTGATTTCTCATCAAATATAGAAATTATTGATTTATGTGCATTGGGTCGCAGCCATGATTCCAATGGTACCAATTTTGTGTGATTTTGTTGAGAAATACAAAAGTTATGGCCTTCTAGTGTGTAGCTATTTTGGGTCTAGCAAGTGTTTTCTGTCATTTGACTTGGGAATGAGAATTAACTGACTAGAGCCGAATATGTTTCTTTTAGTGGTGTAGAGGACATATCTACCCTCATTAAAATTAATAAATATCAGTTTTTTGTGACGTAGAGGATGTCGTGCTCTAGAAAGTCTGATTTTATGAAAATCGAAGCTCAGAGTCAAAAGTTATGGCCGTTAGAAGTTCACTGAGTCAAACATTGAAAATCGGGTCCGATGTCACGTCCCGCGCGTACTTTTGTCCCAGCTATCACTAGATGAATTCTCTGACATCGGCCGATTTGGGCCTTCTTTTCCCTTTTGTGTCCTTTTCACCTTTTCACGTCCCACGCATGACTTTTGTCCCCGCTGTCCCTGATGAAAATCTCCGAACATCGCCCGCATCCATTTTCTTAGCTGGCATTTCGTGGTGAATTCTTTACGCTTCCCGTGCGTACATTTTTTCCCAGACTATCCTAAGACCGTGCGGAACAAGACTTGAAAATTCTGCTTTTATCGATTTTGCACTTTCTGTGGACGTTTCACCTTTTCGAGTCTCATCCCTGCATCCCAACTGTCCGTGCGGACCGCCTGAGACAAAAATGTCCAACTTAGCCAATTTTCTTTGTATTTCGGCCCCAAACATGAAACTTGGTACAAAAAACCTCGGTATGATCCGCACACTAGTACAATCCAGCACCCTTCAGACCTCGAAATGCTTTAAAACAATCCTATCAACCTTCTTTTTTTCATTTTTTCCCATTTTTTCTAACTTGTTGGGATTTTTTTCCTTGGATGGAAGAAGTTAGAGAGAAGCCGAAGGGGACCCCCCAAAACATGATTTTAGGCCTTAAATCAATCTACTTTCTTCGGGACTGAAGAATTTGATGCATGTTATCAAAATTACATTGAGGGGTGAATTTTGGATAACAGTAACAATGTCCCCTTGATGGACTTTTGAGAGATACAATTTGATATCAAACTCTATCATGAGCATGGCCATCTGGTTATGTGTTCATTATGAGTCTTAGTGGATTGCATGATTCTTTATAGAGAATTAATCGATTAGAGGGATTCCCTGAACACATAAGTTTTGGGGTTAGATTAAGGTTGTGAAGAACGAATTTTGGTACTTTTGAAACAAGATAAAGGAAGGAATTTTTAGATAAATGACTTACTCTCTTGAGATTATTTGACGCTATGCATGGTACCCAAGGCATGAATAACATCCCATCATTGTCTGAGAGTGTAAGTATTTTATTACACAATATGGGATATCACTTTAGCAGAAAGCCATTGAAATGCCATTTTTGACAGACATAAATGGCACTTAAAGTTAGATGTCCTTTATAAGCAATTTAAGGCCATGGAATGGCTTGAAAAAATATTTTAGAACATTGAGAGATAAAAACGATTCATTTTAAAGCATTTGAGGGCATACCAAATCAATTTTTAGACTTAGATTGACAAGGAAAGGGGGATTTCAAAATGAATTTATAGATTGAGGTTTAACCATTAACTTGGTGAGTGAGTGTTTTTGAAGGTATTCTCTACATCATTTGGTATCAGAGATCCAAAGAACAATAAGAAAATTGATAGGAATAATATAGAGGAAACTTGGAGAAAGAATTTAGTGAGAAGAGATGGAGAAGTGAAGAGTTTGTCAGGAATATGCCACCAAGAAGAGTGGTCAAAGGAGGAAACAAAGAGTATCCAAGAGATACTGAATTGGTTATAGTGTTAAGAAATATCCTACAGGATATAAAAGGAGCATTTATAGAGGTTTCTCAGAGAAGAGGGAAAGCATCTGGATGAAGACAGTGATGATGAGAATTTAAGCTTATAGAAGATGCAACAACATAGAGAGAGAGATCAGAAGTTGAAGGACCAGATGTTAAAATATTGAAAGGAGTCATGGGAGAAATCATACAAAGTGAAAAGGATGAAGGTACTTGAGTATGGTAGGAATTTTCATCTCCCAAAGTCTTGAAGATGATAGAATGGATAGAAAGATGGAAAAATACTTTGATTTTGAGAACATTGTAAATGGAGAAGAAAGTGAAATTTGCATGCAAAAAACTTACAGGGCATGCTGCTATTTGGTGGAATTTTTTACTTCCTAAGAAAGAGTAAGCAAAGGAAAGGATAGTGATCAATAAATGGGACAAGATGATGGAAAATTTTAAAGGTAAGTTCATTCCCTCAGATTACTAGACTAGTTTATTCAAATTAGTTACAAATTTTGAGGCAAATGGAGAACTAAGTATGGATGAATATAATGAAGAGTTCTACAAATTACTGCTATGATATCTGGTTCATATACATGATGATCCTTGAATAAGATTGATAGGTATGTGAATGGTTTAAGGTTTAATCATATGAGATGAAATTAATTTTTTCCATTTGAGCTCAATAGATGAGGCATATAAAGAGGAGCCTTGAAGCCAGAGGAGACATATCAAGAAAACTCAATACAATTAGAGATAGAGGAAGGGGAATAAGAGGAAGAGGTCATCATTCAAGTAGAGGATAACAATTGGTCCAACAGTGATGGCAATTGATTAAGAAGAAAGAAATTCACAAACACAGTAGTCATCATTTCCAGAGGTGTATACACTAGAGGTGGATAATCATACAGAGGTAGAGGTGGATTTGGAAGAGGAAGAGGTGAGTTTCACTAGAAGGTGCATTCAAGTGCAATAAATTTGTTGGAAATAGGTCATTTGAATGTCTTGAACAAACACAGAGAAATAAAAAACATAGCTAATGAGACAAGATATCAAATTTCACATGCAGATGATTTAAGAGAGTGTAGCATCACCATCCCTAGTGGAGGAACTAGAATTAGGTGAAGAATTGATGATGAGAAGAGCCTTGGTAAATGCAAGCAAGAGTTAAGAACCAGTTCGAAGAAGGAAATTGTTTAGAACCATATGTAAAACTAAAGGTAAATACTACAAACTCATCATAGATAATGGTAGTACTGATAACTTAGTCTTCACTGAAATGGTTGAAAAACTAAATTTGAAGAGAATGAAGCATCCTATTCCATTCAAGGTTTATTGGGTTCAGAGAGAGCATCAAGTATTGGTAAATCAACTATTTTTAGTTGATTTTCAAGTTGGTAGATATCATGATCATGTTTTTTGTGATATATTACCCATCAATGCATGTCATCTTCTGCTAGGTAGACCATGTCAATTTTATAGAAAATCAATCCATGATGGATGGAAAAACACATATACCTTTGTGAAGAATGGGGTTAGAAATAACTTGAATCCATTGAAGGATAGGAAAGCATGGCATGAAGATAAATCAAGAGTGAAGTTCATGGGATTGAAATAATTATTTTAGCAAGAAGAATAAGATGAAGCGATGAAGAAAAAGAGTTAACATAGTTAAGAAGATGTGGGAATGGATATGTGGAGAAAGTTAATACCAAGGCAACTTTCAAAGGATAATGAATGGAAAATGTGATGAAGGTGAAATATGTATATCATGTTAAGAAGAAGGATAGTGATGCAACCAAGAAAGGATGTAACTCAAACCATGAAAGAAAAATGCAACAATCAGACCTAGTAAGGATTGAAAACAATAATGAAGAATGCCTTAAAACAATTCAAGTAGACATGATATTTCTAGAGCAATGAGAGAACACCCATATAGAAGACATGGTGATCGAGAATGGAGGAAAAATTCAGAATTTTCAAACTAATATTGATTCTAGTGATGCAGGTGTGACGGATGAAGTACAGTTGGAGCGGTGATGTGAAGATGAATACTTCAATAAAAGACCATAATTTCTCATATTTAAAGGTGAAATGAATCAAGAAGAACCAAAGGAAGGAGTAAAGCACAATGTGAAAGTCAAGGTACATGAAAAAACCTCATAAGTAGAGATGAATCAAGTATACAAACTCAGTCCAAAGGTCGAAATGACAATATACAATCTTAAACACACTCAATGAGCTCATGCAGACAACTGGATCAAGGATGGAGGATCTTAGAAGAGGTATAGTACAGAAGAGGAGGATGAATCAAGCAAGGAGTCCAATTGAAGATCACTTTCAAAATCCCATGTGTAATTAGAAGCAAAGAAATAAGGAGGAAAACTAGCTTGCAAGAAAAACCACATTAAGAAGACTTATCTTTTTTCCCCTTAGGAGTAAGATGTAGGGGGCATATTTTCAAGGCTTAATTTAGGGATGGTGCAATCATATTTTATTTTTCTAAGGTCCTTAGGATGTCTTAAGAGTCATTATGTGGTCCTTTTAGGCTATAGAGGTCAAGAATTCAAATAGGGAGGTTTCCCTCCATTTTGCATGATTTGAAAATTTGAATCTTGTGGAGCCAATTTTGGCTTCCTAGTTAGGTGTAGAGATTTATAGGTGTCTTTCAAGCATGTGTTAGTTGTTTAAGCCTTAGTATGGTCTAGGGGTCTCCTTGGAGTGTCTTATGGTCTTATATAACACCTTAGGCATCATTAACTTCTTTCTTGATATGTAACTCCAATCTTCCTTGATTTTATTGACCTTAATGGTCAGTTACATGAAGGAATTTGAGTAAGAAGGTATATAGTACATCTTGTAACTATTTTCACCTCATTTATCAATAAAGGAAAGGAAAATTGGGTCTCCAAGAATGTGTGAAGTTGTTTGCAAATAGTCTAGTAGATGTTTACAATCAGTGCATGAGCATGTGAAGTTTTTGAAACTCATAATTTTCAAGTAAAGGAGAAACTAAACTTTTCATAATGTTTGGTATTTTTGTGGTAGTTGGTTTCAAGAGTGTTTGTTGTCATAGTTTGTGATTGTTTATTTTTTGAGAAGGAATCAAATGTAGCTAAGAGTGTTTCAGGTAAGACATATTGTATAAAAATTGTATCTCTACATAGTTGATCAAGGATACACTGTTGGGGACAAGGAATTTAAGAAAATAAATTGTGACGTGCTCGAGTAGTAGGGTAGGAGGAAGAATTATAGATCATGTAGATCCTTGAATGAGAAAGAAAACGTTAACAATCCATTGAAACCATATGTTCCTACATACTTTATTTCTAGTAGCCAAGACAATGTTATATTTCACCTTCTACATGGTTGGGTAGTGTATATGACTTCACTGGTAAGGTTGGACGATTCTAAACATAGACATAGACCCTCTCAAAGAGGATTTAAGTTTTAAATTTAATGAATTCAAATTTATAAGAAAAATTGTGCTCTCTGGTCTGTAGGTAGAAACCCTTAGATTTTAAAATAAATAATTTGTTTGATGGTCAAGAACCCTACCACAGAGGCTAAGACATTCTATAAACTATCCTCACAGTTGTCAAATCAATATTCAAGAGGAATTTTGTAAAGATATTGTAATAATCAAGAGATTTTTATGAGAGTCCTCTAAAATTCCTATAGCTTGTCATAAGAGACCTAGTCAAGGCCTAGGACACTGAGATTTATGGGGGTTTTCCTTAAGAAATTGTATCTAAAACTTTTCACACAATTTTGTTTTGCAAAATGGATGCTGTAAACACCATTTAGTTAGTCATTTGAAGCTTTCCATTAAAAGTTACCTTGAAATTTGTCTTGGACCAGGGAAGGTAAGGAGGGAGTACACGAAGAAGGTGATATAGCAGGAAAAGACACTTTCTTTGAGAATCATGTCAAACCTTTTACTCCACACCTGGAGGATGGATAAGGGTGTTCAAAAATGATTTGGGTTTTCCTGGGTGATTTTGTAAAATAGATCAAATGAGTCATTTCTTATGCTTTCAATGAATTAGATGGATTTTTTTTCTTGAATAGAGGTTATTAGACATGTCATAAGGATTTAAACTCTCATTTTGAGAATTTGAAGGAAAAGGAGCATATTTGAAGGTTTTCTTACATTGGAAAAAAGTGAGATCTTGTAAGTTAAGGGGTAGTTTTGATGTATCTAATCATCCTAATCTATTTGAGTGATTGTGTGTAGTAAATGCTCTACATCAGGTTGTTTGCATGAACTGTTGTGGCTGGTATACCAAGGTTGGATTGACCGCTTGGTTTGGTCCTCAACTCATCACAAACTCTCCTTTGACTCGGTTATCATCTTGATCATCAACTCAACCACCTCGCTTTTCAACCGGCTCGGTTTATAACTCAATGAGCTAATTTTAGTTTCACGATGTCCAAGTTCCCCTCCAAGACAAGACTAGAACCTACTATTGCACAGCCCCATTTTTTTGTCAAATATTGAATGTGAAAACCAAATAATTTTTTTCTCTTCCACACAATTCCATTTATTGATTTTATGTCAAACCTTTTGTATTGTGTCACTTGTTATTGTATTCCACCCAATGGCTCTTGTTCCTGCACAGACAATATCTTACACATACAATATCCATTATGAAACATTCAAAATGTGCCAAAAATATGAATCTGATCTCTTGCATAAATAATAGGTTATTAGAGTTATTGGGAACTTATGATGCCCAATGTTGATCTCCATATAACACCTCCCCACTAAGGAGGATTTTGGTCCATGAAAATATTATTTTTCTCTACTCTAGATAGGGTACTATGTGTTGCCTTGAGGAGATCTTTGCAGTTGACTCAATGGTATTCAAAATTGTTACTCCTTTAATCCTAAAATCACCATACATTTCAATCCTGGGACATATAGCACATGGCTCCACTTCCTTTTTCTATGCCACTTTAATGTTACTCCTGCTGGATCCTCTTGTAAATTTACAAATCAAGATAGGAAATATTCATCTTTTCTTTTATAATAACTTTATAATAGAGCTTAAATACCAAATTTTTAAGAAGAATACTAAGCATGATAAACCTATCTACTTGGTAGCTCGATTCCCATGTCATATTCTCACTACACTATAAATGATTAAGACAAGTTATATTTTTCCCTGTCTTCATCATCCATAACCCTCTTAGTGTGTTTCTTTTATTTTCCATGCCAAATCACACAATGGATATTTGATCCACAATCAATACATCGATATGTCCACAATAGCTTTAGGGTTATTATAGGATTTTATTTCTTGTAATCAAAGTATACATGATCATACCTCTTAGGGATGTCAACTTTACAAGACTTATGAGGAGAAACTAAGCCTTATTTTCTTATGATGGATTCAAGATATTTCCTACATTCCTTGACAGTATTCTTCTCTGAACTAGATGATATATCCCTTAGAACTTTCTACTTGCCTTTGTTCTCAAAATTTTTTAGAGTGTTTGACCTATACCCTACTACAAACTACTTCAGGAGGAAAAATGGTGTGGGCTTTACGCTCGATCGATTCTTTTCATGCTTTAGATGTCTCAAAGCTTTCTCTTGCCTCATTTTTTAAATTGTTGTAACCTAGACCCGCATATTTAGGTATTTCCTCCACTTGGATAGGGTTAGTTATACCTTGGCTATTTAAACCAAGACCTTTTCCTTCATAACCCATTTTAAAAAGTATTTTTGATTTAATACCTCTAGTGTACTTTTCAAAATCACCAAAAGTAGGATCTGCAACTTCTTGAGAAGGAATAAAATTCAATGAATCACTTACAGTTTTTTATTTATGAGTGTATCTTTCTTCACCACCTTTTCACAACCCTAAATTTTTTATAGGATCTCTTCCTTAGCTTACAATTCATGCTGTAATTTTTTTATTACTCCTCAAAAGAATTCTACCTGAGAATCAAATATACCTTGCAGCTTTTGCTTCTCTGATTCCGCTAGTTGTAGACGTTCCATCAATTCAAAAACCTCCTTTGGACTATAGGTTATGTCATTCTTCCACATAGACTTACATGTTTTATCATTAGAGTGAGTAGAATAATGCATATTATCATTATTCTTGGATTAAGATTTTATTTGATCTTATTCCAAAACAGAATAATCATGAACATAGGGAGCAACATGAGCTTCCCGAGTGTGGTATCTTGGTACATGGATGTTTGATGACTCTATATCAATTTTAAGAAGAAATAATTTCCAAAACTTCCTCACATGATATCAATGAGTGGTCAACTTGACACCATATCTACATGGTGAATTTATTGTGTGTTGATCTATAGGTACAATATGTTGGCTGATACTAGGATTTTTCAGTGCCTTTCCATGATCCACCATTCTACGTTTGAACCATCGTGGTTCTCGGTATGGGAAAAAATATAAACATTGTTCCATATCATGCCTAGTCATAGAGAAATGTGTGCATATATGAGGACCATCCCATTCTTCTCAGGTCCTTTTGTGTCGACATTATTATTACAACATAGAATGTAGGAGTTGCTTGCTCCATCTTAACTCAAAAATCTGACCTGCGCGATCACACCGATGTAGTATCACCATATGCATTATAGTACCTAGTATTGTGATCAAAATGGGCCACTAAATGAACTGGTAGAAATTTATTTTCACTACTATACATTTATTGTAGGAGAAAAACCATCTCTAATACAACCTTGATACGTAAACAAGCAGTTTTTTTATTTCCTGTAATTGCTAACTCAATGGATCCTTATAGGAAACTTAATTTTAATGCCGAAATTCAAAACTTTGATATAAAATCAATTGAAATAAAATTTAATGCAAGAAATAATAACACTACACACAAGATGATAACTGAGTTCAGAAAATTCCTACATCTCTAGGTTTGTTACATGATGAATTGATCCATTATAAAATTCCAATTGTAAGTATAAATAAATTTACAACAATATAATGAATCATGCTCCACCATGAACTCGGTGCCAATTGGTCCTGTAGAACCTAGACTGGTTTTGGAAGGGTTACTCATTGTTCTGGCATGGCCTCCTAGATCCACACTTCTTGTAGACTTCTTCACTACTACATGACCTCTAGACTCTACAAAGAGCTAAGTCAGATAGTGTCAATTGATGAGCTCTATCACATGATCCTCCTCCGTGGCCTCTAAGCAATATGAACTTGGCCAGCATATAAAGAATCTAAGCTCCGGTATGACACTTCTCAAGTGATTGAAAAATCCTCTCATATCCAAACTCAAGCTCCGAGAAATAACACGAGAAGTTAAGGTGTAAATATCCTTTTACAAAATAATAATGAGTTAAATAATAATAACTCATAAAATGCCTTATTAAAAGGACTTACATCTTCACCATCTCCATTTTAAAAAGGTTTTCAAAACTTTCTTAAGCTTGATTGATTCGAATGGCTCCACCTCGACCCCTTTTATACTTAGGTTAGGTCTGGAATTCATGGTTATAAGCCATATCCATTTCTTCAAAATCATCCAATTTGGTTAGCTGAGTTGCTTTATGGGTAGGAGGTCGGTGGTTTGAACCGCCTTACTATAGTTTACCTTGCTGTTGTCTCGTTGTCCGTCAAGCTTACCACATGTTGACAAATCATTGTCTCACACACCACATGTTCACCTTCTAATGTTGTTATCTCGTTACGTCATGTTCGACTTGACCACTCTGGGTCATTTTTTCGATCGGTAATTTTATCGAGAGATTTAATCCCATATTGGGCAGGGAAGAGATAGTTTAAGGATTAAAAATCCTTGTCAATTCCTTCAATCACACGGCTTTGGCCACATCTTTTTTGGTTCACCATTTTTTTCACCGTTGGGCTCGTCGGGTTATGTGGCAAGGTGGATCTCGTTATTTGAATGCCATGTTGTGGCTAGTATATTAAGTTTCGAATGAATGTGTGTCTCATTCCTTATATCATCATGAACTCACCTCTAACTCAGTTATTAGTTCCTGCCATGCAGGATACTATTGTATTCACCTTCTGCTATTAATTTGCTTTGGGTTCCGTGTGAAATATATGAAAGCTAATGTTTGTGCATATATTTCTTGTGATTTTTGATAAACATTAGCAAATGTTTTGTTTGGGTTGCCGATGATTAGTGCAGGATTAATCCCTCATTGTCGAGCTCGTTTCTTCCTTCTGCACAGATACGACTGATTTAATTAAAGTTTTATCTTCCTTTCAGGCTTTGCCATCTGCTGCAGGTGTTTTCTGTCCACCTCCCCCTGTTGTCAGATCCTGGAGACACGTTTCTTGTTGCATGAAATAAGGTTCCTTGTTTGCTACGGAAATGTTTTTTTAGAATCAATTTGATTTTCGACCTGTATTTTCATGAGCATGGTTTCACAAGGAAAGACAGTCCACTGTTTCATTGCTCACAGGTGATACAATTATTGCAACATACAGAAGACATGGTTATCCTCACAAGGTAGTCACACTGTTTCACCATATGCAACAAACAGGCCTTCAACCCAATCAGTTTACATTTGCCAACATACTCTTAGTGTGTGCCAAAATGGGAGCTTTGGAACAGGGTATGTACATCCATCAAAGCATAATGGATAAAGGAATTTTGACTGATGTAGTTGCAACTGCGTGGTAGACATGTATTCAAAATGTGGAAGCATAGACAAGGCACGTGAACTGTTTGATAAAATGCCTCAAAGAAATGTGGGCTCATGGAATACCATGATTGCAGGATATGCACAATATGAATTTATTGAAAATGTGTTATAATTACTTAGAAACATTCATGCAATTGCAATTGGCTGATGTAAAGCCAAATTCCACAACCTTTGTCAGCATCCTCCCTACCTATGCCAAAATGGGAGCTTTGGAACAGGGTATGGACATCCATCAAAGCATAATGGATAGAGGAATTTTGACCGATGTAGTTACAACTGCCTAGTAGACATGTATGCAAAATGTGGAAGCATAGACAAGGCATGTGAACTATTTGATAAAATGCCTCAAAGAAATGTGGGCTCATGGAATACCATGATTGCAAAATATGCACAATAAAAATTTGTTGAAAATGCACGAGAACTATTTGATAGAATGCCTCGAAGAGATGTGATCTCAAGGAGTTCCATGATTGTAGGATATGCATAAAATGGGTTTCTTGAAAAAGCCACAAATTTGCTTATAGTTCCGATACCTTGGAAAAGAAAAACAAGGATATATCAACAGGGAACAGGGTGGATGGGTTACTTAACAAATTTAATATTCTAAATACAGTGGAACTGAAAGTAACTGGGAGGAGTTTGAATACTCTTCCTCGGTCTGCCTCCTTGTCTAGAGAAAGGGTGAGGACGAGGAGGAACAGGAGGAAGATGACATCCTTGCCAAATGAAGCAAAAAGTAGATGAGCAGATGAGTGAAATTCCCGGGAGGATGCTTTCAAATGGTTCCACCAGTGTTGCTTGTATGTTTACACAGCAAGGCCAAAAGGAAACCAATCAAGACGCCATGCTTGTCTAGGAGGTATGCAGTGTCTAGACCTTAGTTCTCTCTTTTCTGCTACTATGGATGGACATAATCAACTATCTGTTATTCACATAGACCTAACTTAGGATTTATGTTTCATTATAATGTTCACGCTGATTTAGATTGACAAGGATTAATAGAGTTTGATTCATGATGAATACTACAGTGAAATAATTGAGTGATTTGTAAATCATGTCCACAATTGAAATGATTTGTAAACCCACCAAAATGAATCAAATATCCACATCACAGCTTCCATTTTGATCAGATCCGTAGATGATGTTAATCATTTTAAGGTCACCTGCATGGTAATGGTTTAATTCTTATAGATAAGACTTGTTTCCAGCAACAGACATACTGAATTTTTCTTTAACCAATTGAATTGCATAGTAATCACTTATGTCAAATGTGAATAGGTATATGCCATGATTGCATCACTTTGAAAACATTTTCCTATGTCTTAAACAGGGCTACTTTTACCCTTCCCCTCCTTAATGGCTGAAAGCCACATCCCACGGCAGGTACTCTAGCTGCACCGCAGCCCTTGTTAGATCATACATTAACTCAACCAACTCACTCTTCAACTGGCTAAGTTTGTAGCTTGATAATATACTTATAGTTTCAAAGTGGTCGGATCCCCCTCCTAAACAAGAGTGGACCCTACTATTGTAAAACCCCCTTTTCATTTGTCTAAGACAAGAGGTTAAAACCAACTTCATTTTTTCTCCTCCACACAATTCCATCCATTGATTCCATATCAATCCTTTTACATTGCGTCACATGTGCCTATATTCTGCCTGCTAGATTTTTTTCCCATTTAGACAGTATCTTGCGCATACGATATCTATTCTGGCATGTTTAAAATGCACCTGAAAGATAAATCTGAGCTCTTCTATAAGGAACATGTTTTGAGAGATTTGGGAAATTTTGATGCCCAATTTTTACCTGTGGATCAAGAATTCAAATTTCAAAAGAGATCTTTACATTTTTGAAATTTCTATTTAGGAAAATATCAAGAAACCTATTTACAAGTTCAGAGAAGGATTAAGTAACCATGTGTCAAAACAAGGGTAGAGAAATAATATTTAAAGAAAGAAGAGTGCAATGTTGTTTGAGAATGTTCTTGGGAAAAATTCACTTGCAAGTTATGAAGAATCAAGAGAGATTGTTGAAGAATATAATGATGTTTTGAGGTCAAGAAAGATCAAAGAGAAAATTAACAAATTAAAGGTGGAATATATGATTTTTGGAGTACATGAAAGTTGTGATTAAAACAAGGGTTTCATGCAAAGGAGTGGAGAAAAGAGTATGATGAAGAAGTTATTTTCTTTAATGTGTTTACTGCATGTGTAGGTATAACTAAGAAAAGATTAGGGATAAGGAAAAGGAAGATTGACATCAAGAAGGATGAAAATCTCTCACTTAAAGATCATGCTAAAATAAACCAATCCTTATCACTAATAATAATACCATGGAATCTAGGAGTACATAGGGAACATAAGAATGATGAAGAATAGAAGAAAAAGAGCTACAAGGAATCACTAATCATAACAGAGATAGAAACAATCATGAAGAAATATGAGTAGGAACTCATGAACATTTATAACCATGGGAGTATGATGTAGGTGCATTAATACATAAAGTAGGATCATGATGAATTTTTCTATGTAGAGGTATGTTATGTCCTACTAGATCAATAAAAAGTAATTTACAAGCTTCATTAGGAGTTTCTCGGACCACTAGTTGTAGATTTTCATTTTCCCTCTAAAATGATAAAATTTGAAATTTTAATAGTTCTAAGGTATTTAAAACTTGATGTAAAAGTGAAATTCATTATGTGGGACCTTTAAGGTATGATTAGAGATATTAGGTGTCATGTAAAAATGAAATCCATGAATATCCCTCTAAAAATGAACAAGAAGATTTTTAACATTGGAAGATGCCAAGTTTAGCAATTTTGGCAAAGTCATGCTTGTTACGAGGATCATGCTAGTCAAAAACCACCTAATTATAATATTGGGAACTCTCAAAAACCCTATATAGTTTTAATCATGAAGAAAAAAATAATAGGAACATCATAGAAGGTGGTGAACTTATTCTTGAAAGGGGTTGCTGGTTTTGTGAAGAGACTGCAGGGGTTATGTATTATTTCCAATCAAGATGTGAATAAATATTCTTCTAATGGAATTATTATATGATCTTATAGCTATGAATGTTTCATTATTGATGTATCTTGACTTGAATTAACATATGTTTTGTTGTTTGTAAGGTGTAGGTTCTGTATTACTCAATTCAAAGGTTACAATCATGGTAAAGAAGACATTTTAATGCATTTTGAGATTGTTAAAATATCTTAAAGTATAAATAGAGGTGTATTAGGACCATAAAAATCCCATCCAAGTTCTAGTTTAGAGAAACAAGAAAAATATTAAAAATTATTGAAGTTATAGTGTTCTTTGGCTCAGTAGCAGGGCGTTTAGGGTTTCCTAAGAAAAAATGAATAACTTTCAATTTCACCAATAGAATTTGCTAAAAAAAATTTAGAAATATGCATTGAGGAGTCAGTGAAGATATTTTAGATATTTTAAGTTTCATCCAAGTATAAGGAGATATCCATGACAGTCTTCCTATAGGTCTAATAAAAGCCAAACTGAGGGCTAAAAGAGAGTAGTTTTTGTATTTTATTAGTGTTAAAGATTAAGTGAAGGTTTGGATTTTTTTTGGTAATATTATTTAGGGTGTTTATAGGCATCTATAAGCATTGGATGAACCTAATAATACATTCTTGAGGTATAAACCTAAATTTTACACTTTTAGGAATTTTAGCCCTATAAGCCAACTTGGAGTGTGAGACAAGGATTATGTGAAATGGTAGTTTCTGAATGTTGTTAGGCATCATACATGATCTAAAGAACTTTATAAAACTATAGGTAGTGGTCACTAAAGAACCTTTCATCAATTTTTGAGAAGGTTATTGCTAGCAGAGTGAGGTGTTGCAGTCAATAAGGCTAATAAGGTCTAATTGAGATTGGATCAAGGGTGAACTAGGTAAATATTCCAAAGAAGTTATCTACAATATTTTACCACCATGTATAAATTTGAAATGGGTGTTTTAAAATGTGTAGATCCAAGATTGATATCCATTGTATCAAATTTTAACTTAAATTTTCCTTTTAGGCAAGGCTACTAGGAGAAAAAAGTAGAGTTGAGTATTTTGAATAAGAAATCCATATGAAAGGATGAATTTTATTTTATTTCTTTGATGGATGAATTTGTATCTATCTAAGGACTATCAATAAGTGAATGTTTGGATAAAATTGAGTAATTTATATATTTTGATAT
Organism: Taxus chinensis; assembly: GCA_019776745.2. NCBI lineage: Eukaryota > Viridiplantae > Streptophyta > Pinopsida > Cupressales > Taxaceae > Taxus > Taxus chinensis. The sequence continues at coordinate 17,874,760 of CM034157.1, forward strand.
ATATTAGCAATCATTGCATGAGTACTTTATCAAGACACAAGCTACTATACAAAGTGAAAGTAAACTACATACAGTGCTAAAGACATTTGGGTATCATTGTGGTATTAAAGCATGATTTATGGCTATTGGAAAATGATATAAGTTTGTGTGAGTGAAGGTAGCAAAAAGAAGAATACTAAAAAAGATTAAGGAAAGAAGGTAAAATTTTGTAGTTAAATGAACTTGACAAACATAGAAGGGAAGCACTCCAATAAACTAAACTCATACAATGACACATTAAGTCTTGGTATGATCAAAACATGCAAACTAGGAAGTTCCAGGCTGATGTTTGAGCATTATTATTCAATTCTAAGTACAAAGACTTCAAAGGGAAACTACAGACTAAGTGACTAGGATCATATCAGATTGAAGAATTTTTAAGAACGAGCCTATATATCATGTGCCAATTTATGGAGAGTAGATGACTTTGTTGGTGAATGGACATAAGTTCTACCTATATAACAAAGCAGCTACAAAGAATCATTTAAACAATCATATCTAATCAGTTTAGATGTCAGTGAGAACTAGTTTCAATCAAGGTTTCAATCTTCACCATAGTGGAATTAAATTTCATTTTGAGATTTGTTAAAAGATATTCTAAAGATAAAAAGAGGTGTAATTAGACATAAAAATCCCATCCAAGTTCTAGTTTAGAGAAACAAAAAAAATACTTAAAAATTATTGAAGTTATAGTGTTCTTTGCTTCATAGCAGGGCGTTTAGGTTTACTAAGAAAAAATGAATAACTTTCAATTTCACCAATGGATATTTGCTAAAAAATTTAGAAATATACATTGAGGAGTCAGTGAAGATATTTTAGATATTTTTAAGTTTCATCCAAGTATAAGGAGATATCCATGACAGTCTTCCTATAAGGTCTAATTAAGCCAAACTGAGGGTAAAAGAGAGTAGTTTTTGTATTTTAATTAGTGTTAAAGATTAAGTTGAAGGTTTGGATTTTTTTTGGTAATATTATTTAGGGTGTTTATAGGCATCTATAAGCATTGGATGAACCTAATAATACATTCTTGAGGTATAAACCTAAATTTTACACTTTTAGGAATTTTAGCCCTATAAGCCAACTTGGAGTGTGAGACAAGGATTATGTGAAATGGTAGTTTCTGAATGTTGTTAGGCATCATACATGATCTAAAGAACTTTATAAAACTATAGGTAGTGGTCACTAAAGAACCTTTCATCAATTTTTGAGAAGGTTATTGCTAGCAGAGTGAGGTGTTGCAGTCATAAGGCTAATAAGGTCTAATTGAGATTGGATCAAGGGTGAACTAGGTAAATATTCCAAAGAAGTTATCTACAATATTTACCACCATGTATAAATTTGAAATGGGTGTTTTAAAATGTTGTAGATCCAAGATTGATATCCATTGTATCAAATTTTAACTTAAATTTTCCTTTTAGGCAAGGCTACTAGGAGAAAAAAGTAGAGTTGAGTATTTTGAATAAGAAATCCATATGAAAGGATGAATTTTATTTTATTTCTTTGATGGATGAATTTGTATCTATCTAAGGACTATCAATAAGTGAATGTTTGGATAAAATTGAGTAATTTATATATTTTGATATATATTAGCAATCATTGCATGAGTACTTTATCAAGACACAAGCTACTATACAAAGTGAAAGTAAACTACATACAGTGCTAAAGACATTTGGGTATCATTGTGGTATTAAAGCATGATTTATGGCTATTGGAAAATGATATAAGTTTGTGTGAGTGAAGGTAGCAAAAAGAAGAATACTAAAAAAGATTAAGGAAAGAAGGTAAAATTTTGTAGTTAAATGAACTTGACAAACATAGAAGGGAAGCACTCCAATAAACTAAACTCATACAATGACAAATTAAGTCTTGGTATGATCAAAACATGCAAACTAGGAAGTTCCAGGCTGATGTTTGAGCATTATTATTCAATTCTAAGTACAAAGACTTCAAAGGGAAACTACAGACTAAGTGACTAGGATCATATCAGATTGAAGAATTTTTTAAGAACGAGCCTATATATCATGTGCCAATTTATGGAGAGTAGATGACTTTGTTGGTGAATGGACATAAGTTCTACCTATATAACAAAGCAGCTACTAAAGATCATTTAAACAATCATATCTAATCATGTTTAGAATGTCAGTGTATGAAATAGGTTTCATCTTTCACCATAGGGGAATTATAAGTTTCAGTAAATATCTTGAATAAAGAGCATTCTAGAAACTTAAATATGGGCTGCTCCAAAATATAAAAAACAAAAGAATAAAAAATGAAGATATACACATGCCAATGTGAATGAGGACATGCAGAAAATTTAATTTGGGGGAGGGAAAATTTCTCTTCAAATTAGTTGGTTTGTGGTATATTCTCTAAAAAACACTAACAGACTATCTTTTTAACAAGAGGAGAAGTTTCAAAATGGACACATGGAAAAAGGAGAACAGTTGGGTATGTACCTTTGATCCAAATTGAAGTGCAACCCGATGGAAAACACACTAAAAATGGTGCTTAATGTGTTGTAATAATCAAATTCATAATGAAAGAGATTTTAACACAAACCATACTTATTGAAATTCCAAATGGATATAAATTGGAAAACTCTATAAGAGAGATGTATGTCTGGAGATATATCTCTTTATTCAAAACAAGCAAGTATATAGCTATACAAGGATAATATGAAAATAAATTGTTATAAATAGAATATGAAGGGTTCTAGCTGGGAAAACAAAGGTAATCCTACATGAAGACCATTTATATCCACCTTAGGGATGGATTAAAAAATATAGGAGTGGAAAAATATGAAATCTATCCAATTATTACTATTATTATACTATCCCCCTTTTTTCGGGGTCATATATTTTAGTTTGTTGACCTGTTTGGTGAACTAAAAGAAGAATTGGAAAGAGAACAAAATGATCTTGGCATGGAAATATTTGACCATGATCACACTTTGATTCATCGTTGCTATTGTTAAAACTCCGGAAATGCTCTGAAGACCCTCAAAATTGTAAAATACTATAAGTTGTTGAAAAAATGCTAAAAATAGGTTTCCATGATTTTCCAAAAATAGCCTTTTGGAAATCTTGTTCTCAATCAACATTATACTATTTACTATAACAATTTATGTCTTTTTGATCACATATAACTTCATTATTAAAAAACATCATGGGAAAATTAGTACATAGCTTCCACACAAATAAGAATACTACATCCTGGGAAATTTAGTTCACCACCTCCGCACCAATGAGAATAAGTGAGGTAACAACCCAAAATATCATGACACATGTGAATCTAATTCAAATAATGTAAAATTTAGATCAATGATTACAAAGTTAATTTATAGCAGGAGATTTGACTTTTAAATTCTCTCTAACTCTGTATTATCCCTACCATTACTAGTCCTTCTCTATGGAATTTTACATCTAGAAATTCTACTCGTATAGTTCATAGCTATGGGAGTCTAGAAGTAGCTAGAGCATAATTTAGTTCTAAGATTCTTAGGGATGAATCCTTTGCTACAATCTTCAGGGACACATGATGGCTTAATTTATTTGAAAATTTTAAGGGTTTTGATGAAGATATTATGGAAGAATTTTCATGGCAATTAAAGGAGCATCATTCTATAGTTCGTGGGGAAATAATCCAAGTAAGTAATTCAATCCTATGTGAAACTTTTGGCCTCCCACATTAAGGGGTAGAGTTTACAAATACCAAGATTCCTTACAGTGAATTAATTAATTTTTTTTAGAAGAAATGGGAAGAAAAAATTATAACATGGCAAGATAGAATTGGGAAAGTTAAGGGGGTAGTAAGAAATAGCTTGTATGAACCCTAAAAATCTATAGCCACCTAGATGATGAAATATTTTACCTGCAATAGATAACATAATATTGTGCTAGGAGCCACAATGAAAATTTTGATTCATCTTAGGCATGGCGTAGAGAATTCTGAGTTTAGGGTTAACTTGCCAAATTTTCTATTTTCCTCTTTTAAAGATATGTCCAAAAAGTTTAAAAAAGACTCGGGACCCTTAAAGCACCATGGATTGATTCAGATGATACGTAAACACCATTTAATTATTCAGAAGATGGGGGAAAGAAAATAGTTTGTATTATTAAAGAACAAGTAGATAAAGGAGGACTCCACTCCTAAAACTTCCCCCATTTGAGATCCTGTTCAACAGAAAAGGAAAAAAAATAAATTTTACAAGACCTAGTTCCAAAGGAAAGGGGAAGCAGACTTAGCCATTTTACATACATGGGCTAAGGTTAGATTGAAGTGTTAAACACGCATTGGATGAAGACATGAAGACTTGGAGCACTAACACAAAATATATTTTGGATGAGTGGAAGATCAAAGTGTCATGCACAAGGCTGGAGCTAATAGTAGGATGTAGACTTTAGTAGTTAATTATTAGATGATCTATTATTAGGTGCAAGCTTACATGCTTCCTGTAGTTACCTTTGTAGTGGTGCATGGCTATTCTTAGCATGCAACCTATTTTGAGGATGTATAGGTGAGTGAAGGGAAAGTCCCCACTATATATATATATATGTATATGTGTATTGATTTACATGTGTGCACATGACTATATAACACTAACAAAAGTGTGATCCCTAAACTGTGCAAATCAATGCGTGTGAGGTTATGGATTGATTTGGTAGGGATCCCGTGACATGCTTGTAAGGTTATGTTGTGTTTTATGAGCGTGCATGACCTATGGTGATACTCTTATGTATGTATTTAGATCTTCTGTGTTTTACAGTGATTAATATAATGGATCTTTGTGGTTGGATATTGGTTATTGACATATCTGTTTCTAGATCTTGTATGGTAAATCTCATCTTGATTCTTGTTTAGACTTCATTCTTGCATATGGCTTGTGATCTAGATCTACTTTATGCTTTACTTTGCATTATTATTATGGATCTGGTTTATATGTGTTTATCATGCTAACTCCTTAACAAAGTTGTCATAAAAGAGAGAGCTAGTACCTTTGCGTGCTTCAGGTGAGCACTCAAATCTACCTGAGTGATGTGTTATGTGCCTTGGGTTGTTTGGTAAAACAAAAGAATACATTTTTGTTCTTTTTCTGAGATCTCTTTTCAAGGTTTTGCAAGGATGTTGCATGATGAAGATGTATCGGTTGACTTTGGCCAGTATTGAGAGTTGGGTAGAAAATTTAGAGGAAGAGTTTCCTCACATATTTAACACTGGACCTGAATTTGATGCATGTGACACATGGGTTGAAGATAATCTATATCATGAACTCTATGAGATGTTCTTTTGTTGTTTCCCTATAGAGTTGTACAAGTGGCTGGTAGCATACACATCAAAGAGAAATTAGAGGTATAGAACAATTTTTTGGACATAAGAAGATTACCAGAATATGCATGATGTTGATTTGACTTGGACACGCACTGTAGATCATTGGTGGAGTGGTGTTTTACATAGTTATACATTGGAGTACATTGTTTCTACTTATTCTTGTCAAGAGGTTGTCAAGTTTTAGTTCTTACATGAACCCCAAGGGTTCTATTTGTGCGCTATCCCTTTAGCGATTAAGATCTTGATTATAACTTTGGATTTGGAAGCGCGACCTATAGCTAGCTAAATTCAACCATGGGAAGGGGAAGGAGCAGGTGTTGTGAAATATGGTAGACATAGTGGTAGAAAGGAAGAGAGAAGAAAGGTACAACTTAAGTTTAATGAATCATGTGGGAGAGGGAATTGCGAAGAGCTTCATGATGTTGAGGAATGAATGGTGTTGCAGAGAGAGATGGCTCATGAAGGATTTGGAGTTCACGTGGAAGATGTGGAGCTAGAGCATCTGGTACTCCCCCATTTAGGTAAGCATGGTAGAGAACCCTCTTTAGATTCAGATGAGAGTGCATCAGTTGAGGAAGAAATAACTAAGGAGCCGTAGGCACACATTTGATCCCACCTAACAACCTTGCCCTTATGCTTGGTGTTCTAGTTCCTAAGACAATTATTGAGAATTAGGCTAGTGTTGCATATAGAGTAGTGACAGGTAGATATCACTTTCCTTTAAGTTCAAGGAGTTAATTAGATAACACATTCATCTATGGTGGTGCAGACAAACGTCATCTTTATTATTTGGGGGTCTGAGTTGGAGGTATATTTTCTGGTGTGTCATCTGCACAGAACATGGGTGCAGAATGTTGGTAACACATCTGGGAGTACTACAACTTTAACATAGACCATGGGAGTTCAATTTATTACAACATTAGGGAACAAGGTAATACATCCTCTTGTCTGGTGCCCACTACAAGGAGGAGGATCAGGATTAGGTGGTTCAGGATCTAGTGGATCTAGTGGTTCTAGAGGTGGAGTGAATACTGGAGGTAATACATGTTTTGGATCTGGTGGGCATGGTCCACACCAACCCCAGTAATTCTATTATGAGATGTCTCTTCACCTACCAGAATATAGAGGAATTGAAGATGTAGCTGAGCATGTGCATATGTGTGAGATACTATGGCGTGCTAAGGGAATTACAACTCTGAGCATAAGGCAAGTCAGTTTGCTACTACTTTGCAAGGGCATGCACATAGTTGGTACAGGAAGTATGATCTGAACTAGACTTGTGTAGATTACAATGTTGTGTGATTCTTTCTTGGCAGAGTTCCATATACCTGAGTTTGAACATAAAATCATTGCACGCTGAAGGACATTAAGCAAGGCATGGTTGAGAGTGTAAGGGAGTATGATGCATGCTTTAAAACTTTTCTATCAAAGTTGTCTTATGATATTCACCCTAGCTAGCATGTTCAGTGGTTTGTTGGTGGTTTGATCACACCTTTCAAAAGGGCACTCTCACATAAGACTTATACATATCTACGTGAGGCACTTGAGGTAGCTCTGCATGCTTAGGTAGTTGGGATCGTAGACTCTAGAGCTATCCCATTTTTTGGAAGCCCATAATTACATCTATGGAAAAACAGTTTGGAAAATTGTCATCTAATTCATCCCATGAGACATGACAATGGTATTTGGTGTACAGGATTGTGAAGTAGAAGGACATACTAAGGATAGTTTCCTTTGTAAAACAATGTGCTCCATGTTGCTGAATTACAAGATCTGTCATTTGGATCATGATTCATGTAGGTGCCCCCTATTGTAGCACACGATAAGGAAGAATGTGTCTTGTTATTGTAAGATTTGGAAGTCTACCACTCATGATATAGAGAATTGTAGATTGAATGATCAGATTCATGATGCCATTGAAATTGGTGTATGTCAAACCAGTGTATGCAAAAATTCTAAGGAACAAGGTGAGCATCATAATCATAATCATAATGAAGAGTGCTCTGATGGAGGTGGTAGAGGTAGAGGCTTAGTGGAGGATTCAGAGGCTCTAAGGTTGTAGTGGTGGAAGAGGAAAATTTCCCATGAGGAACCTATTATACATGTGGATCAACTTATCATTATAAGCACAAATAACCTCAAAATATTATTTACTCCTGGTGCAGAAAGAATCACAAGTTTGAAGAATGCCCAAATTTGTATGAGCATATGAGCAAGAAACAACACAAGTAGGATAAGGGCAGCAGGAATGGTTAGAGTACAGTGCATGTTGTGGAAGATCAGTAGATGCCAAAGATAGTGCTTGATCCTGAGATAATACCTATGTTGGTGACTACATGCGTTGAGGTTACACATGCAATGTGTGATACTCCAAAGAAGAAACCTATTATTACAAAACATGAGGTACCTTACATGCAAAGTATCCAGATCTTACCCATCAGAAGGAATTTTATCAGGAAACTATGGAGGTTATTAGGAACTTTGCAGGGTGAAATACAATGCTTGAAGGAATCAGTCACAGAAGCTTGAGCAGAAAAAAGCAGTTGAGTTTCCTCAGAAAGATGTTGATGACTTAAAGGAGGTTTGTAAGATGTTGTAACTTCAAGAAAACATCATTCCATTTTATTAAGGGAATGGTTAAGGGAGAAGGTTTACACATGCTCAAGCTTGAGTAGCAAGAGACAAATATTGCATGCAAAATTACCTCCTCACAATTCCTTATTATGAAAAGAGATATCACCTTGAACATTTGTTAATGAATATGGTTATTGAGTAATATATTGATTGATACAAGTGCAGAAGTGAATGTACTCACCTTGGATGCACGTGGAATCAAATGGTGAGGCCACCATTACATGAACCATCTTCAAATGTGTTGTATATGGAAAACAGGACTAAAGCCACACCCATTGGAGTATTGAAGGATGCCACTATTACTATAAGAAGGGATAAGTTTCCTATGGGGACTTTGAGGTCTTGGTCACTTATTTCAAGAAGTGCGATAGTCTTTCTAATTTACTTGGATGCCCTTGGTGTTACGCGAATAATGTTGATCTGCACTTTAATAAAGGTTATATCAGTTTTGAGAACAAGGAAGATTGTGTGATTATTCCTTTCATAGATGGGAAAATCTTACCTTATGTGAGATCCATTAAGTGAGGAGGATATTTGAATAGAATTTATGTATACACCATAAGAGATCTTGAAGTTACTTGAGCCATCAAAGGAAGGTGTTATTCAATGGGATGATGCACCAATCTATGAGTGATAAAACCAACATTTCTTGTGAAAACTGGGTGCATGGGACTTATGAAATGGTTAGGCATGAGATGAAGAGTGTAGTTACTACATCATTAGGCCATCAACCGTGTTAGGAACTTGGGACAGTAACCAGGTACCAAGGTACACTGATGAAAGGAAATCCTGACATATTTATGTGCTATGGAAGCCCAATGGAAAGATCAAGTGGAGAGAATAGAATATCAACTTCAAAATGGTATATAACACTATCAGCATTGGACAACAACACGTGCTAGTGGATTGCACATCAGAGATAGTCTTTTAGAGTGGCGAGAGGTGAGAATCAGGTTTTCTCTACTATATTTCTTAGGAACAATGTGCCTACCAAGACATGTGAATTTGATTGGTGGGCTCGACAACTTCGCATCATGTTTATGAGAGTGTGAGAGTTCTCTTCTATAGAGGGGCATGGAGGCCTTACCACCTTCACTATGGGTACACCAAGTCCCCCTACTTCACTTTGACATGGTTAAAGCATGTGCACATGGTATGTTTATGCGGAGTTGAATCGAGAAATCATGAAGGAATTGGCAAGAGCTATACTTTCAGGTATGATTCAACCACCTTTGACTATTTTTCTACTAAACCTCCAGTGAATGAGGAATTACAGTAATGTATGAAGCGCTTGAGTCCTGTGGTAGAGTAGTGTATTTAGGCTGAGCTCATGCTTCACCTATGGGACATTATTTACCTTTAGGTGGATTCAGATCCTGGGGGCATGCTTTGAAGAAGATGAGAGAGATTTCTTTTTAACTTAGGCACGCCTAGTTAGGAGATATTATCTAGTTGAAAGGTAAACTGGTTTCCTATGATCTATGGTATTGACTAGTTCTTTCCTATATCTATGGAAGTTGACTAGATCATGGATGTCTAGTTCTCTCCTAAATCTGTGGGTATGTGACAAGGTCTTTGAACAGTGTAACTGAGTTATTTCGCGTGATGTACCGTGAGACTTTGATCTACGACAAAGATTGGTCAATATTTAGATAGTTATTCCTTGCCTAACCTAAGCAGGCAATCATTCTTAGATTGTTATTCTGACATCAGAGGTTGCATAATAATAAATGATATTGTTGCTTGACTTCTTTGCAAAGGTTATTCCCTAGAATGCTATTCACGAGTTGAAAGGGGTACATCACTCTTTAGGTGAGATGAGGATCAAGATTAAAGGAAGGTGCTGCGCCCAATTAAGAAGAGGCCTTATAGGATGAATCCTAATCTACACGTCAAGGTAAAGGAAGATATTGATAAGATATTGAAGTGTGGAATCATTGAGCCCATTGAGGATTCATAGTGGATTAGCCCTATGGTGATAAACATAAAGAAAGATGTGAAGATAAGGATCTGTGTGGATTATAAGGAATTGAATATTTTTCTACTAAACCTCCAATGAATGAGACATTACATATTATGAAGGGCTTGACCATGGGAGATAGTGTAAAGGCTAAGGATCTTATTCAAGAGTTGTTATGAGAGTTAGATCTTGAGGCATGTTTTGATGAGGAAGAAGCAGATAAATGAAGAACAACTTGGGAGGACTTGGTTGCACAAATAAAAATCTAAACTGGTTTACATGATTGATGTTGAGGAAGTGGATAACCAGGATTGTTGATCATACAATGTGTACACACGAAGTCATATATAATGTAGATGAGTGGGTGTGCACACTTACCATGAGCCTATCAAAATGAAGAAGTTCAACATTGGGATAGATGCAGAACCTAAGGTTGCCATCATTGGTGGTTATTGGTATGACTCAGAGGTTGCAAAGATTATTAAGCTACTGTGTGACTTCCATGACTTATTTCCTAGGAAGGTTTATCATGAGATTGAATGGGGTACATCGCTCTTTGGGTGAGATGAGGATCAAGTTAAAGGAAGGTGTGCTACCTGGTTAGGAATATTCCTTACAAGATGAATCCTAACTTGTGTGTCAAGGTAAAGGAATAGATTGATAAAATGTTGAAGTCTGGGATCATTGACCCCATTGAGGAGTCAGAGTGGGTTAGGCCTATGGTAATAAGCATAAATAAAGATGGGAGGGTAAGGATTTATGTGGATTTTCAGGGAGTTGAATGTTGCATATGTAACAGATCCCTTTCCCACACCATTTATAGAGGAAAATTTGGAAGGTATTGCGGGGTGCGAGATATACTATTTCACTAATGGATTTTTTGTATATCATCAGGTGCAACTTGCTAAAGAAGATTAAGAGAAGAAAATTTTTACACAATGAGTGGGGAAGTTTTGCATACACAGTTCATGCCTTTTGTATTCAGAAGAATACACCTGCAATATTTTTGCGCATCGTTGTGTAAGCATTTCAGGAATTTATTCATAAGTTTTTATAGGTTTATTTGGATGATTGGACAATTTATGGGCTAGTAAAATATCATTGTGATCAATTTAAGAATCATGTTTGAGAGGCACCAGTAGTTAGGAATCTCCCTAAAAATCAAGAAGTGCATCTTTGCTACACCCTTTGGAACTTTTTTCGGACATATCATATGTAAAGAAGGCTTATTGGTAGATCATGTTAAGGTTTTTGTCATTTTGGGATTAGAAGAACCTACTAACCAAAGAAATGTGCATGGATTCTATGGGGCACACATAGGTTATTACATGAAGTTTATCAAGGGTTATGCTAAGGATATCCACGCCCTTGGAGGAATATTTACCAAAGAGCCTAAGGGAAATTTCCATTGATGTGAGGCAGATCAACAATGTGTTTTTGAGACATTGAAGGAAAGGCTTATTTTTACGCCTATTTTGCATTTCCTTCATGGACTAAAACCATTCCATATGCATGTGGATGCCTATGACATGAACCATTCAAAAGTGCATTATTAGCCAACCTAGAGAGGGTATTGTTGATCATCCTATTTGTTTTGTAAGCAGGAAATTTGACCCCAGCTGAACAAGAATTATACAACTATAGAGCATGAAACATTGTCCATGATTTATGCACTACAAAAGTTTAGGCAATATTTTTTTGGAAACCATATTCATATTTTATACAGATCACATAGCACTTAAGTATATGGTCAATAAGCCTATTTTATAACGGCGGATATGCAAGTGGATTCTCTTGTTCCAATAATTTGACTTTACAGTAGTGGTAAAGCCAAGAAAGTGTAATTCAAGACCAAATAATTTATCAAGGAATAACTCAAGACGAGGACTGTGCTAAGCATTGAGGATATAATTCGGATGCAAATTATTTAGATTAACCACTGTGCCTGCCCTCTGATTTATAATGATATTGTTGTATTCTTGCGTACTGGATGTGGCGCCTGAAGGGATGAAGCCTTTAGAAAAGAAACAACTTTCTATACGTGTCGTGCCTTACATGTTAATTAGTGGAGATTTATACAAGTTAGGTCGTGATGAGGTTTTATGTCGGTGTGTACTTGAGCATGAGTGTACTGCCATTATGGAGGAAGCTCATGGTGGGATTGCAAGTGGACATTATGTAGGAAATGCTACCATGCACGCAATATTCTATTGGCATCCTTTGGTGGGAAATGATTTACAAGGATTGTATAGAATATTGTAAGGCTTGTGACCATTGTCAACGCCTTGGAAAATCTGGGCATAGAGATGAAATTCCTTTGAGGCCTATTGCTAGTGCATAACCTTTTGAAAAGTGGGTAATTGACTTTATGGGTCCTATTTCCCCACCGCATGTATAAGACTAGATCACACTATATTATAACTTATACAGATTATCTTACAAGGTGGGAAGAAGTAACGCCTACAAAGGATTGCACAATAGCTACGGTAACAAGGTTCTTATGGGAGAACATAATCACTATGTATGGATGTCCGTTGAGATTGATAAGTGATATGGGCACTCATTTTTTAATGAGACCACCAGGATACTATTGGCAGAATTTATGGTGGCACACCATAAAACAACACCATATCACCCACAGGCCAATGACACAGTTGAGGCTTTCAACAAGATATTGGGACATACATTGAACTAATATTTGTGATGTTGGAAGGAAATACTGGGATGATAAAGTCTCTGTTGTACTTTGGGCATACAGGACAACTTATAAAAGATTGAACAAATCCACACCCTTTTTTTTAGTGTTTAGCGTAGAGACTGTTCTACTAGTGGAATTCATGTTACCCTTCCCTGTGTATATTGCAAGTAGGAGGATTGGATGATGAAAAAGAACTTGAAGAGTTCATTGATAAACTGATGCAATTGGATGAAAGGTGTTATTGCACGTTGGAGCTAGAAAATAGAAAACGCCAGACAGAAGGCATGACACGATAGGCATATTAAGAATAAGCAGTTTGAAGTTGAACATATGGTTCTTCTGTATGATTCAAAGTTTTTGCACCATCCTAGAAAGTTCCAAGTGCATTGGTTGGGACCATATGTTGTGACTTACATACTTGATTTGATCAGTTCAGGTTGGATGAAACATGGTTACTCGGGTACTTCAATGAGAGTAGGCTGAAGCCCTACTATAAATAAGTATTCTTGGTGTTTGTAATAAGGGACATTATATTTCCTTTAGATTATTTCAACTTGAATAGGCTGTTTCCCTACTATAAATAGTGTTTTTTCTTGCGTGTTTTAGCTAATAAGGTCAGTATTTCATATGTAGTTTACTTTTATTTGGGGTGGATTTAATTGTTGGTGCCCCCTTAATGAGAATTGTTGGTGATTCCTTTGATTCAATGCATTTCAGTTTCCGTGGAAGATATATTTTATTTAGTTCTGTGTTTTTTGTAATAAGCATGCTTGTACGCTAGAAATTTACTATCTATTGAATTCATGCTCATAGGACCACACATACTTTTAGTGTGAGGTGGAGTATATACATGATAAATGGGTCAAGTTTGAAATTTCTTGGAATATGGGCATGCATAGAGAAATATTGTGTAGGTGCTTGAAGTAAGGGTGCGGATAAAGAAAAATTGGCTAATGAATAAAGACCATGTGTGGATGAATGGAACACATAGTGTAACGTGAGGTAGGATGTAACAGTGGAAACTACTTGGTTTGAGGCACATTGGATAGGAACTTTGGCACATGAAGGTGCGTAAGGGAAACTGTGACCAAGAAGTAGTGGGCGTGCCAGAAAGTTATGAGTGGGGCACAGAAAAATCAGCACGGAAAAGAAAAGATATGCCATTCAATGTTGATTATGGTGGTAGGTGGAGAGAAATAAATGTGGAGGAATTTGTAAAATCTATAAAAGGTGGGCTTGTGTTATCATTTTCACCTTGTCCTTGTGAAAAATTCTTTCGAGGAGTTGACGAGCGAGTGGCATAGAGAAAGTGAGAGAGACATGATAGAGATTGAACTAGACAAATTTGTGCACAGGATTGGTTCGCACTCCATTAGAGAGATTTTTTGAACGAAGATAAGGCATGCGGGGAAGCAAATCAACAGTTAGGGTTCAAGTTTGAAGCTAGGACACGGGTTTTAAGTTATAGAGCTTGATTTGATTGTAAGAACACTCTTTTATTATCACAATGGCACCAAGGCGAGCACCTGGAGTGACTACTAGGGGTAGGAGGAAAAAGGAAGTAGAAGTGGAGGTGGAAGATACCCCCAAGAGTCAATTTTCAGAAATTTAGTACCCATAAGTGGTATTCATGGAGTGAGATTGGGAGTCCCATCTCTGAGGAAGCAAAGTGAGTGATTAAAACCATCAGAAAAAGGATAATAAGGACAAATTGGACATACTTTTGGTGGTAAAAACAACTCTGCGAACATGAAAATGACATGGCCATTTATTGACGACATAAGAGAGAAACTGCTGTCAAATATGGGAGTTTTGTAGCTCTATGAGCTCCCATACTTTGGCAAGATTGAAAATCTTTACCAGCAACTGATGAGATGAGTCCATGAGGACTTATTTTAATTATTTGGGTGGCGAATGAGACTTACCACTCCTTGATTGGGAGATTGACAGGTTGAGGAGCTCGGGAACCGAGATCAGTAATGATCTTATTAATGATGAAGGAGTAGAGGCAACCATGAAAGCTTGCTATCAAAATTTATGCGAAGGGAGGGTGTGGAATGGATATCTAGAAGTTGGAGAAATAAGGTTATCCTCAGGAAGCTGGCACCTCCTCACCAAGCTGAACTTTCAAGATTGGACTGGTCACAAGTGAAACAAAATGATGGTTTGCATAATTGCCAAGAAAATGAACACTAGGAGACATTTACAATTTTTCTAACTTCATTGTTAAAGAGACTATTGTAGCAGAGGCACACCAAGGGGATAAGATAAGTTTTGGTGCTATCCTTTTATCCATTGTTTTGGAAGATCAGAGTGCTCGAAGGGCCAAAAGATAATATTTGGCAATACCCTGAAGTAAAGAAGTCCCTTGCAGATAGATTTACAGGGTATACTATGTGATGGAACCATGAGTGGACCATACAAGTATAAGGATAAAACTCTAGTGTATGAGCACCTACTACGTTGCATTTAAACATGAGTGGATAATACCTAAGGATCTTCCTTTGGTATTAGAGAACAAATCTCAGTTTGCAGTGTTTACCAACATTTTTGCATAGGGAACTTTGGAATGAAGGATGGGAAGTGGATTCCTTGGTGCAATACTTTATATGCCTTCACAACACGCTATCTTCCACTGCATTTATACATAGTTTTCAAACACATTGATTTAGGTTGATTTTCAATTGTAGATAAAGTAGACTATGATTATCATACACTCAGAAAGACATATTTCTACCTAGGGTAAGTCTTCTTACATTAAGAAGTTAATTTCAGATGATATCAATATCAATTCTATGAGTTTTACAATTGGGAAGGCTAGAGTGACTAAGGTATACATCTACCTTAAGCCTAAGTTGGAAAATGGAAAATACATTGAGAATGAATTCAAGCTCCCTGAATGAATTTCCCAAGGGGAAACATACTGTGGGCACATTGCAGGATGAAGAGTAAAGATACTTTTCCCATGATGATGAAGGAGAAAGGAGGAGGAAGAACCAAACCCTAAGGGAAGATAATGGCGGCCTGGAACATGACAGAAGAAGGCACCAAATATAGGAGATTAAGAGAATGCGTGATTACAAATCCTCCAAGGACAAGAAGAAGGAGAAGAAGAAGGGTATGTAAACTACTTGACTGTGGGGATAGGTTTAGAAGAGGGCAGATGAGGACCAAAATATAGGAAGTATTGACGAGATTAAGGACTCAAGTTTGAAGGTAAATGGGGCCATCACAACCATTTGAAGGAACCTAAGAAACATCTCCTGTGAAGGTAGACCAAACCAATTGAAGATGTTGAAAGTACATCCTTGTATAAAAGGCTAGAAGGGTGAGAAATAAGGAAGAAGCATGCGCTACAGAATCACCCTTGTTAACAATACAAGATGCAGAGGACCTACGAGGTGAAGAAGACTGTGTAAAGGGATTTAAGGAAAAAGAAGAGGACAATGAAGCTTAGTTAGGGTGAAGATAATTCAAACCATCCTTGTAGTAAACAATCTCTGGTGAGACAGTGCTTGGACTATGGAGAGTGAAATGGATTCCAAAAGGAAGGCTTAGGATATTACTAGTTAACATATAGAGAAGGCCAATTGTATAGGAACTCCAATAGACTAGGAGAATAATCAAATTTTAGTTGAAGATCAAGGATCAGATGAGTTGGAAGGAAATGTTCACCCCAGCTCAATGGAATGCAATCACAAAGGCAGATATAGGCTCAACAGGTATCCTTGCTAAGTGTGAGCCCTTCATTAAGTATTAGGTTGATGGACTGAGGAGGATATTTTGACATGACTATACTGGAAGATAACACCAAACCATAAATTTGATTGCACTGACATTAATCCTAAGGAAACCAATGCCACAGAAGGATAAACTTAGTGACAAAACATGAGCAACTTGAGTAGAAATTTGGAGAGTTATAGAACTCTATACTAGAACATATGGAAATTAGTGATGGCACTCATACGGAGCTGGTGGTTATAAAAGTTTTGAAAGTAAGATTCAAAGAGATTAATCCTAACCCCAGTACCAGGGATTGTGGAGGATGCACTAGGGAATTCCTTGAAGTTCATTGGAGGAATGGAAAAAATTTTTAGTATGGGGTAGATGTAGAGTTCCTAGATATACTTCCAGGAATTCTTTAGTAGATTTTGGGTATGATCTCATTTCGAGATTTTGACAATTTTTTCTCCATTCATTATCCAGTTTTGCGTACAATGTGGAAATGAATTTCTAGAGATGGAAATATAGCTAAGTGTTGGGGTAATGAATTGGACATCATGAAAGATGTACTGTATAGTGGCACAATATTTTTGGATGTGCGTGGACATGGTAGTTGCACGAAGGCACGTACACAAAAGTAGAGTAGATAGCAAGCGAATGGCTTGCGCCTAAGCTAGTATGACGTTCGATACTTAGTTGCATTTTTTCTTAGCCACAATGAAAAAATTAGAAGATGAATGGTTCGAGTGGTAGCCAATAAATGTTCTAAATAAAAGATTGAGCATAAAGACTTGTAGTCTAAAGAAAATTCTATTTTGGGAAGTATCTCATGCAGGAGGATAGAAACGAGTGTCATGCAGAGTTTCGGGATAGTAATAAGATTCTATCTAGAGTTATAAATAGAAGATAATATATTATTAGTATTAGGTCTTGTATGATTTTGTAGTTGCCTTATAGTGCACGCATGGCTATTTTTGGCATGTGGTCTATTTTGAGAGATGCATAATGTGGTGAAGGGAAAGTCCCCACACATATATATGTATTTATTTGCATGGATTTAGTATCCCATGAATGATTTTAAGGTTATGTTGTTGGTTTATGGGTGCGTATGACCTATGATGATACTCTTATGTATGTATTCAATACCTCGTAGAAGAAATGGGGGGATAGAAGAGATAACAGATATAGATATATAGTAGATATAGTTGGAGAGAGGTGAAGCCATGTAGAAAGAAGAATGGAGGATGTTATGGGTTAGGGATTAGGAGAGCTCTATGAGCAATGACACACTTAGAGGGATGGGTCTATATTTTTCTTTGTAATATGATGAACATGGTATAGTTCTAATGCATGAATTGGCTCTGCTTAATTATATGAGGATCTGTTATGAACTCAAGGGATATAATGTGGGTTATCAAATATGATAATATGAATATAATGCGTCGTTATAAATCATTTTTTTTCAATAATTATGCATTTTATTTCTATATAAATCATCTCCATGTGTTGCTTGTTATTTTTCTTACCTCCATACAATGAGATGACAACTCTTCCTAAGTTCGTAAGAATGTGGGTTAGTTATTTTTTGTCCTAATTTTGATTATCTATTCTAAGATGATGCATTCTCACAAAAATCACATAAGGGAGAGACTCGGTGCCTGCGCGTGCCTCGGGTGAGTACCCAGTACCCATTGGATGATAGGCTAATGTGCATAGGATTTTCCTATTCTGTGAAGCATATAAAAATGACTACATCTTGGTTCTGTTATCGAGACCTCTTTTCAAATTTTTTATAAGAAATGGCATGCATATTTATCCCTGTGGTGTATGATGACAAAGCACTTGACCTTAGAAAGTGTTGAAATATGGTTCAAGAGCATGAAGGACAAGTTTTATCAAAGATTCAGCACTAGACCTGAGTTTAATACATGTAGATGGGTAGAAGAGAACCTGTATCATGAGTTGTACGAGGCTTTATTTTGCTTCTTCTTAGTAGAGCTATATGAATGGATTTCAGCATACACATCCAGATCAAGTTGGTACCATATATTGCATGTTTGGACCCAAGATGATTATCAGAGGTTGCAAGATACAAATCTAACTTAGACGTATGTTTTTTATCACTGGTGGAAGGGAGTGTTGGCTAGTTACACTTTAGAATACACCATTTTGATGTATTGTTGCCCTGAAGTTGCTGAGTTTGAGCTTCTGACGGAGCCTAGAGGATCATTTTTACGTGTTATTCCTTTGGCTATGAAAATCTTGGTCATTACTTTGAGTTTAGAATAATTCCCCATGGATGGCTAAAGATTCTTTGAGTGATGGGAGAGGAAACTAGGGTAGAGAAAGATGGTGGACATTACGGCTAAAAAGTAAAGGGATGAGAGACAAATAAAGTATAGCAAAGCTCATGAAAGGGAGATGACTAGATAATGTGAGGTTACAAGTGTGATGGATCTATGGAGGTAGACGTTGTGGGCAGAAGTTGAGGTATATGTGGAGGACGTGGAGCCTTAGCAGTCTGTGCTACCCCATATTGGCAAGTGCGGGAGAGAGGCACCTTCAAATTTTGATGAGAGTTTGTCACAAGGAGAAAGAAGACCCGTCGACACACATCTGAACCCACCTGGTAGCCAACCCCTAGCACTTGGCTTTCCAAATCAAGGGAGAAGTATTGTTAACCCAGTTGGTATCAGTGGGAGTGACTGATCGACACCCAGGAGATATAATTTTCCATTTAGAACATCCATGGTTGCACAAGCCATTCCTGTATTTGGATGAATCTTTGGACAAGGTGCAAGTATGCAAGCTTTTGGTATCACATCTAGGGGTGGCACAAGACATAAAATTGGTAGTGGGACAATATCACAAATTATCGGTGTGTAGCTCAGTGGGACATTGGGAACACTAGGTGCAACCACTTCTTTTCCTTTTTCGAACACATGAGGTGGATCTGGTGGGTCAAGAGGAATAGGACCTGGTGGATCCATAGGATCTAGTGGGTTGGGAGGAAACACTGGAGGGAACCAAGGCTCTAGATCAGGAGGAAAAGGACCCTAGCCACCTCCCCAAGTGTTTTTCGAGATGTCTTTGCACTTACCAAAATATAGGGGTATTGAAGATGCTACAGAGCATGTGAACAAGTGTGATTTAATATAGCACATGAAGGGGATCACTACCCCAGAGTGGAAGGAAAGTTAGTTTACAACAACATTGCAAGGGCATGCACATAAGTTGTATAGGAAGTATGAACCCCATCAGATGGTGGTAGACTATATCGCGTTGAAGAATGCCTTCCTAGCAGAGTTCTATATCCTAGAGTTTGAGAAGAAGAGCATCAATGCTCTTTCAGAGATCCAATAGGGAATGCCAGAGAGTGTGTGACAGTATGACATGTGTTTCAAGACTCTCTTTTCAAAGCTATCCTATGACATTCATCCTTCTCAACATGCTCAATGGTTTTTCAAAGGATTGATAACACCATTTAGAAGGGATCTATTGCACAAGAATTTTATAAACCCACATGGGGCATTAGAAGCTGTCATGCACACCAAAGTTGTTGGGAGCATTGAAACTGGTATTAGCCCTTTTTTAGAGGCTCAAATTGTTGCAATGGCCAAACAGTTGGAAACGATATCTCTAATTTGTACACATGAGTTTCGTAGTGGGCTTTGGTGTATAAACTGTGAAGTTGAGGGGTATGCAAAGTATAGTTTCCCTCGAAAGTCAGTACATGCTATGGTGGTAGACTGTGAGATTTTCCATGGTGATCAAGATGTAAGTAGATGCTCCCTACTCTAGCACGCAATCTGCAAGAATGTTTCTTACTATTGTAATATTTATACCTCTATGACCCATGATACCAAGCATTGCAGACTAATTGATTAAATCCATGATGCTATTGATCTATGTGTGCATTAGACCAACCTTGCAAGTAGTTCAAAGGATGATGACCAATGTTATGAAGGATGCACAAATGAAGGAATGCATGGAAGAGGTTTTTGTGGAGGATTTCATGGTTGCAGTAACCATGGCGGAGGACAAAGTGAGTTCCCATGACAAATTTTTTATAATTGTGGATCTATAGAGCATTACAAACATGAGTGTCCTAACCTGTTATAATGCTCATGGTGCAGAAAGAAACATAAGTACAAGGAGTGTCCATAACTTTATGAGCATATGAACCAACAACACCAGAAGGAAAAAGGTGTTGGGATGATAAGCATCAAAAATGCCGATTCATAGTGGATGCCACGACTGGCGCGTGAGTCAAGGCTAGAACCTCTACTGCTAATGACGTGGGCAAAGGCCATGTGCACTAGGGAGATTCCAAGACCAAGGAAACTAGTTTCAGGGTAGGAAGTCATACATGGAAAGTATCTAGACCTTGCTAATTAGAAAGAAGTATATCAAGATAATATAGATGTCATTCAAAGTTTACAAGGAGATATCCAATGTCTAAAGGAGCAGTCTAGGTAGTATGAGCAAAGAAGGAATGTTGAGGCTCCACAAAAGGACCTTGATGAAGTCAAAGAAGTGTGAAAAATGTTAAGGCAAGAGAATATAATTCTCTTGCTAGGAGATTGACCATTAGAGGATTGTAGGAATGACATCATGCCTAGAGGGATGGTTTTGTGAAAATTTATGTAATATGGAAAGCATAACTAGGGCCTTTGATACATGAGTCAAGGAGATTTCTCTTGATATACTGGTTCATTGATGGGTAAATTGTGAGAAACATTAATATAGATACAAGGTTGGAAGTTAATATGAATATACTTGGGTATACACTAAATGGATATTGTTCATGGGTGCAAACCACCATTAGTAGCCTTATTCAAATGTGCTATGTATCTGGATCAGATATAACTATCTGATAATGCTTATCTATTGGGGTGTTAAATGAGTATGTTGGTGTAATATTACTGATCTTAGGCTTTCAAAATGTATGCACTGGATCACTTTACCTTTATGTATTTACTCTGCTACTAAGGAAGATAGTATTACCAACATAATACTTGGGTGCCCTTAAAGGAGTTATGCAAATAGTGCCCATTTGTGCCTTCAATAATGGGTGAGTTCCCAGCTTTGCCTACTGGGTGAAGAGCATGATGTGCATTGTCCCATAGATAGGTTGTTTTGAGCTACCCCATAAAAATGATTCGTTACATGATGAGGTTCCGTTGCTAGGACCTGATATTTCGAATTTATGATCAATGATGCACCCATGAAAAAGTGACTGAGCGATCTAAGGAAGGAGTGTCAATAGCATGTGGTATGAAGCTCATTCAGTTAGTGATGAGTACAATTATTGCTTGTGACAACTTAGCACATTGGGCGTATGAAGTAGTTAGGATGTGATGTAAAATAGGTAGAATTAATCAACTATGATCATGTCGTTGTATGAGACCTTAGGTTCTTTGTTTTCATATAGACCATTGTACCTCGTGGCACTCAACATATGCATCTAGGTTGAGCTGGTACTATAGATCTTGCGCATTGTGGAAGCCTAAGATGGAAGGATACTGGTGACAGAATGCAAGATGCTGGTTTATACCCTTGGACACATGAGATGTAACATCGTTGGTGGGCTATACATAGGGTGAAAATTTTAGAATTATGCAACCTGAGAATACAATCCTTTCTATACTATTAGGTTTCCTAAGGATGTTATTGTAGTTTGATAGATCCTCTGAGATACGATGGGAAGGATCATTTTCTATGAGCTATCCACGTTCATAAGTGCTCATGAAGAGCTTTGGATGGATTATGCATGGGGCATTTAGAGGAATTCACCTATGGAAAACACAAGTTTCTACGCAAGCATCGAAGACTGAAGAAGATAGGGTGGTATTTCCATGGAGAGATTGGCATAGGAAACACCTTAATTGGAGAGAAAAGAAATCAGAGTATGATTCATACGTTTGATGACTTTTCTACTAAACCTGAAGTGTGTCAATGAAAGGCAGTTGCAGATAGATGAAGTGCATTACTTTGGGGGATAAGATTGAAGGATCTATGAAGGCAGATTGTTGTGGGTATGTTTGGAATAGAGGTTGCACACAGAGGCATACCTTGGACCTTGAAGAAGTCTGAACTACCCCAGGAATTGGTACAAGCTTGGGAGAGAAACCCCTTCAAATGGTATGATGAGTATACTTGATTGCATGGTGAGGATGATCGAGGATAATACTCTGCGCATCTAATCCACACCGACTGGTGACCGACCCTTGTGCTTTATGAACACATCATATGAGAAGGCAAGCACATATCATGAGCCTATGAATACCCAGTTGGTTATCGGTGGAAGTGGATCGATCTGAGCCTAAGAAGTATAACTTCTTATTTGGGATTATTGGTCTGAATAGGAGGCACACACAAGATATTGAGCTTCTGTGTGACTTTGGAGGGACTTATTCCCTAGAGGAAAATTACAAGTATTGACAGTTTGGGTATCACCATTATAGGAGTGGTACGGGATGCAACATATAAACTAGCAGAGTAGTAGGTAAAACCATCAATGTGCATTTCAGTGAAGATGCCAAAAACTCTAGGTATGAACCACTTCAGGCCCATTACCAGCTACAAGAGTAAAGGACCTAGTGGATCTAGCAGATACTGGAGGTTTATCCGAGTGGATCATTGAGGCATATCATCAAGTGTGCATAGCAGTGGATTTGGATGGTGGAGGAAGACAACTTGGATCACTGAATCAAGGAAGTTTTGGATACAGGTGGACAAGGGCTTTAGAGTAAAGAATGCACCTACAATATTCTGCAACATATTGTTGTATGAGCATTTCCTTACATCTATTAGATTACAAGGGTGTTAGAGGATGTATACATGAACATGATTGGAAAAGTGTGATGGTTTGGTTAATGGTACACAATTGGGACAATTTGACAACCCTATGAGTAGAAGGCAAGTCATTTGCAGAAATGATGTTGTAGGGGCATGTGCATAGTTGGTATCGAATAGTACGACCCCCATAAAAGTAGTCTTAGATTACACCACACTGTAGAATGAATTGATGGCTGACATTCCATTATTTTTAAAGAGGGCTTGTTGGTAGATCCAACCAG
This sequence comes from Taxus chinensis, assembly GCA_019776745.2. Lineage (NCBI taxonomy): Eukaryota > Viridiplantae > Streptophyta > Pinopsida > Cupressales > Taxaceae > Taxus > Taxus chinensis. The sequence continues at coordinate 17,898,224 of CM034157.1, forward strand.
AGGTTGTTGTAGATACTGGGGTTAAAAGAGATCTAACAAGGAATGAAAAAGAGTGAAGTGGGAATATGATGCACTTGGTCCAAACAACTCTCTTGTCATAAACTATCTTCATATAGGGTCATCTGTCTCAATATGCTACGCAATGGCTTAGTTGGAAGGGTTGAACTCTAAGGGACAATTCTATTGGGGTGAGGAGAAATTTTACACAAGATGTTCATGAGACCCATGAAGAGAAAGCCTTACTTCTGCTTCCCATTATACACTGTTCCTTTTTGGGAAAAACTGTTTCATGTTCACCTTGAAGCATATATGGACTGGATGTTGACACCATGTTTGCACAACCAGGTGATCAGGAATTGCTAGACCATGGCTAAGCAGTTTTGCAAGAAGGCTATTTGCGACACTCGACACCCGAACAAAATTATACAACTACTGAGTGGGAAGCTTGTGGTACATGGATTGTGATGCACTACAAAATTTCAAGCAATACTTAGGGTTGAATTGATAACATACATCAGAATTCTCAAGTCCCAGGAAAATTGATTGATCCAGGGAAAAAAATCATGTTTCCAGGGTCCCCTCATATTTTTTCCTAACTCTCCTGTCCAGGTTGAAAAGAGCAAGTTCTGAGAAAAGGTGAAAAAAGCTGCAAAAACAAGCTTGGGCCAGAAAAATTGTGAAAATTGGCTAAGTCCTAGTCCTCGCAACAGTAGGGACGTGAGGGACATCGAGACGCGGATCGGCCGAAAAGCCTCCAGGCGGCCCGCGAAGCAAAGGGACATCTGGGACAGAAGGACGCGCAGGGCGCGAGAAGCCGATCCGGCCGAAGGAGGAAGCAAAATTGACTAACTGCTGAGCAAAACAGTTTGGGACATTCGGGCCGTGAGGACGCGAACCACCCGAATCGGCCGAAACAGAGAACTTTAGCACCGGGACAGTCGGGCCAGAAGTACGCGGCGGACGCGAAGTGAACCGGGTGAATCGGAAGAATTTGTCCCAGACAGTCCGGGAGCAAGTGGGACAAAGGTACGCGAAGGACGCGAACCGGCTGGTTTCGGCTGGAATGGGGAACTTTCACACACTGGGACATCTGGGCCATGAGTGCGCGGAGGACGCGAACCGGCCGGTTTGCCCGAAACAGAGAAATTTCGTATTGGGACAGTTGGGACAAAGGGACGCGTGGGACGCGGATAGCCGAAAAAGCCGAGAGCCAATCAGATTGCGCCACGTGTCATCGGCAGATAAGGGACAAGGAAGCCCATTTCGGGTGGATTGGAGGATTCTGTCCCAAACAGCACTGGGACATCCGGGACAAAAAGACGCGAAGGGCGCGAAAAGCCGGCAGACCCGCGGACCAATCAAATCATGACACGTGTCACAAGGGAGAAAGTCCAAAAGTCAAAGGGCGAGGTTTCAAGCACTGACCCGAGCCAATAAAAAGAGGACACGTGTCCAATGAAGCAAGGAAAAGTAGGACAGAGAGGAGAGAGAATTACATATCCAATCAGCGTGTGCCACGTGTCATCCAGGTGGCAGAGCGCGGGAAAGATTTTCAAAACGCATTTTCACCTGTTTTGTGCCCTAAATCTTCAGATCGACATATCTTTCGATCCAGAGCTCAGATTTGCACGTTCTTTATATCAACGGAAAGCTTGTGAAATTCTCTACATGATTTTGGGGTTAATCTTGAGTTTTGGTGTAGTCTGGAGAGAGAAAATTGAGAAACGGCTCTGACGCGTGTTCATGGCCAGAAGTGACATTCCAGCGACCAGATTTAATGCAGAATGGGTCGCATTCTCCTGTAATCTGGTCAAAATGACAGGGTATGGGTTTGTAAGGTCCCCCATGCCATTTTAATGCACCTGCAGTCAAGAAGGGATGGGCTCTCATGTTTTTGTACGTTTTCTGTCCCCTGGGCTCGACCCATGCAATGTAAAAGCCAGATTTGGCTCATTTCTGAAGGAGGGGGAACAATTTTTGACATAGCAACTTCTTCTTTCACCTCCAGCAAGTGACTGAAGCAAGGATCAGACCTCTCCAAAGATTGTAACAGTTTTCTTTTACCTCTCTGAGGGTGTAATGCGTGTTTTTGACACTGAAAAGATAATGCAAGCTCTGTGAATGGGTTTCAGTCCTCTGTTTGTATTATTTGCTTCATTTCAGATCCTAAATTATACCTGATCAGTCTGTGTATGTTTTATGTTATAAACTTTGGTCTGTGTCTATTTGCATGACAAATATGTTTCACCACTCCTTTTGGTGCATCACCATCTTTAGTTAGTTTCAATTTTTGCACTTCTACCCCTGTCTCCTTGCAAGTTAGAGTAGGATTAGGATCTAAACCTCTGTAGTTTTGCAAAATATAGATCTAAATCAGAGGAGTTTGAGGAACCAGCCTCTAATCTGGAGATTCCTCTCTCAGTTTTACAAGTCCCCACACTTGGAGAGAGGTTTCCATGTTGTGCAATCACACTGGATGCTAGAGTGATCAACCTAGAAGCCTGATCTGCATCCAGGGGTGCTGTGAGTCTGCAACAACAGTTTTGGCACGCCCGGTGGGACACTAGAGGTCTCATTTTTATTGCAGCAAAGTTGATGTGCATCTGCTGCAGTTTTCTTGCTTAAAAGAGCTATTATTTGCATATCTGGCGACTCCAAGGGGAAGAACCAACTGGTTCAGCAGTGCAGGCCTGAAAACTCATGAGAAGAATCACCACAAGGTCAAGAGTTGGAGAAGAAGAAGTGCTGTTTGAATACCTGCAATTATCTCTAAGAAGAAGGCAAAGAGGAAGAAGGATTCAAAGGTCTCCATCTCCACCAAACAGAACTCTCTCAACTCCTCCACCTGGTAGGCCTTTCATTCAGTCAACAAGGGTTTTAAGACCAATTAGAATGGCTCAGAACAACCCCTACGTCAACTTCACAGGCAGCAGCCCACTTGCTCTCAATGCACAACATCCAGTTCCTATTGCAGCCTTGAAGAACATTCCCTACTTCACTGGAGAAAATCAGACTACTCCAGGTGATCATGTTAAAGATATTGCTAACCTTTGTGCAATCCATGAAATCAATGAAATGCAAGTGGCTGTCAAGTTACTGGCATCTTCATTCAAGGGTAAAGCATTGCAATGGTTTAGGAGCCTTGGAGCTGGTTCTATCACAAACTGGAATCAGCTGTGTATTGCACTTCACGAGCAATTTGGAGAGAAGGGAGACAACTTGTCTCTTTTGGAGCAGCTGACAACTATCAAGAGAGCCCCCAACGAGCAGCTGACTGACTTCAACTTCAGATTTCAAAGGTCTTGGGATAGGATTCCAGTGGCAGTCAGGCCAACAGCAGAAGGTGCTTTTCTATATTACCTTAAAGCTTTGAATTCTGATATTTCTATGTTAATTCAATCTATGGGAGGCACAACCTTACCTGCTGCTTATAGCATTGCCATTAGAGCTGAAAACTGTCTTATTCAAGCTGGTAAACTGGCTCCTAGGCCTCCCATGCCCTTGTATCCAAACTTAGAAAATCCAAGCACTAGTCAAGCACCCACTTTGGCTCCTATTCCCACTCCTAGAAATCAAAGTTCAAGTGAAACTTCTACTTCATCCTCTAGTGCTTCAAATGAACTCCAAGAGGTCATGAAACAGTTGCAAAATTTGGGAAATGAGCTGGTTACTATCAAAAGACAGCAAGCTCAAAGTGCTAGACCGTATCAGCCTCAAGCACAGTACCAGGCTAGGCCCCCATACCAACAAAATAGGTCACCAAATCAGGCTGCAAATCAAAATCAAAGCCAAGTAAGGCCTCCCGCTAATAGACCATTTCAGCCCTATAACCCCAATGTTGTATCTGCTTCTAAAGCATTAGTGCCAGTCCAAAATAACATGGCCCAAGAATATGATTGGTGTTTCCCGTGTAGTCAGCCACATAACCAATCAATGTGCTTTAACGGTGCATTAAATCAAGCTCTGATGGTGCAAACCATTGGTGGGTCGCAAGAGTCCAGCCATGAAGGAGATCAGCAGCAAGAAGCACCTCAGCAAGGAACATCTCCGAATGAAACTACTCTTGTCAATTGGCAGGCTGAAGATTTCTGTGGTATGAATCAAATACCCTCTCAAAGTGTTGCAGCCAACACAAGGTCAAAAAGGAGAAATTTGGGTGAAGAACAGCCATTGGCCCCAAGTAGTTCACGACCTTCTGTCACTCCACAAGGTGTTGGCAAACAAAATGCAGTTCCAAACATGCAAGGAGCACCCAAACCAGCTCCTAAACCAACTCAGATGCCAGTTGTTGCTGCCCATGTGCAAGGAATGAATGTGCAAGCTAGGGGACAGCAGAGGGATGCTTCATCCCCATTCAACATCATTGATCAGATGAAGAAGACAAATGTAAACATATCAATGTGGGAATCACTATCCATCCCAGGCCAAAGAGATTTGCTACAAGCTGCCATGAAGGACTGGTCAACTTCAAATCAACAGGTCCAAATGCAAGAGAAGGTACTCACAAATGCTGCCCAGCCTGAAGGAAATCATGGAGGACAACAAGGTAAAATGTTGAAGCCCCCTCCATTTTATGTTTCATTGATCATAGGAGATAAGTTGGTACATAATTGCATGATTGACTCTGGGGCAAGTAGTTCAGTAATGCCCAAGCAAATAGCTGATCAGCTAGGGCTTCAATATGAAGTCATCTCCAAGGGTGTAGTGCAATTAGATGGGACAGCAGTGACAACGGTTGGAGTAATCAAAGGTTTGAGCCTCACACTGCACGCATGTCCCAACGTAATAGTGTTACAAGATGTGTCAGTCATAGACCTGCCACCACTCTTTGCATTGTGCTTGTCAAGAGACTTCACTGCTAAAATTGGAGGCTATCTTTCGGCGGATTGGTCACACATGTTGTTCAGAACAAGGTATGGAACTAAGGCCACAATCAGGTCTGAACCTATTGCGAACTTTCACATTGAGCCTTACACTACCAGCCAAATCAATACCAACTGTTCAGCATTTGATCAAGAAGATTATCCAAGCACTGATGAAGCTGACACCAAGGTTGGAAGCATCCCAGATTTGACTCTTGATGAATGGGCAAGCAAAGTGCATGCCTTTGATCCTTATCAAGAAATAGAAGAATCTGAGCTAGGGGTTTATTGTTTACATGAAGAGGATCAACCTCTCCCCAGCATCACCAAGCCAGATCATAAGGACAAGAATGAAGTATGGCAATTGTTCTTTGATGGATCAAGGAGTAGACAAGGTGCAGGAGGAGGAGCTATGCTCATTTCACCGCAAGGTATAAGGTATTACTCAGCCTTCCGTTTCCAGTTTTCCTGTTCAAACAACACAGCTGAGTATGAAGCCTTAATTCATGGACTGCACTGGGCAATGAAGAAAGGCATCAGGAATTTACAAGTATTTGGTGATAGTGAGCTGGTCGTAAACCAAGTCAAAGGAAAAAATGCTGCCAAAAATGATCTGCTTAAGTGCTACAAAAATCGGGTATGGGATCTTATTGAAGATTTTGAAGCTTTTAGCATCAATTCCATCCCAAGAAAAAAGAATGAAGCCGCTGACAGACTTGCAGCAATTGGGGCTGCGTTTGATGTTGTAGAGAGTATCAAAAGTGAGAAATCTCAGCCTCATATCAAATTGGTTGTGAGACCAGCTGTTCCAGATAACAACACAAGTTGGCAAGTCTTCGAGAATGATCAGCAAATTGTTAATTTCCTACAAGAAGAAGCTGAGTTCTCCGCCAGAAATCAAGACAAGCTGGAGCAGCAATATGGTGATCAGGTAGTACAGCTGAGAACTAACAAATTACCAAAAGGCCTCATAACCTTGGAGTCAATCTTCAACCCGAATGATCAGTTCCGGAAGGAGAAAGCAAACATTCAAGTGAAGGGTGAAGATTCAGAGCCTATTTTAGTGGAAGAAGGCAAAACATTGCAGATTGGCAAAGTAAGTACCTCACAAGAGAAATCTGATTTTGTTCAGCTTTGTCAAGAGTTCCCAGATATCTTTGCTTGGACTTACAAAGATCTAAGAGGTTTCAACCCAAAGCTGGCACAACATACTATTGAGCTGGATCCGGAATCCAAGCCTGTTAGGCAAAAGCAAAGGCCAGTGAATCCCCATATTGAACCTCTCATGAGAAAAGAGTTAAGCAAGCTTATTGAGGCCAGTATCATCTTCCCCATCAAACACTCAAGTTGGGTTGCAAACTTGGTGCCAGTGAGAAAAAGAAATGGAGAAATCAGACTGTGTGTTGACTTCAGAGACTTGAACAGAGCCTCCCTCAAGGACCATTACCCACTCCCTTCCATGGAGCAAATATTGCAAGTTGTAGCTGGTTCAGAAAGGTTCTCACTACTTGATGGATACTCAGGCTATAATCAGATAATGGTGAAGGAAGAAGATCAATTCAAGACGGCTTTCACCACCAAATGGGGCACCTATGCCTACAAGAAGATGCCATTTGGCCTATCAAATGCCGGAGCAACATTTCAGCGAGCTATGGATATGGCATTCAAAGGCTTAATCAACAATATAGTGCTGGTATACCTAGATGATATCACTGTCTTCTCAAAGAATGCAGCAGACCATCTCTTTCACCTCAGACAAGTGTTTCAGAGGTGTAGAAGGTTTGGAGTGTCATTGAATCCAAAGAAGTGTATATTCTTGGCACACGAGGGAAAATTGTTGGGCCACATTGTCTCTAGGGAAGGGCTAACAATTGATCCTGAAAGGGTTGAAGCCATAAGAACACTCCCATTGCCACACCACAAGAAATCTCTTCAAAGCTTCTTAGGAAGGATAAACTTTGTCCGCAGATTTGTGCCTAATTTTGCCACTCTTGTGAAGCCTCTAACAATGATGTTGAAGAAGAGTCTGGCATTCAAATGGACAGCAGAAGGCAAAGAGAGTTTTGAAAGCATCAAGCATGCAATATCACAAGCTCCAACTCTTATCAACCCAGACTTTTCAAAGGACTTCATGTTGTATGCATTTGGAGGATCAGACACAATCTCAGCTATCTTAACACAGCAGAAATAGAGAAGGTTGAACAGCCCATAGCATTCTTCAGCCAAACCTTGGAAGATTACGAAATAAAGTATTCTTTCATTGAAAAGCATGTACTTGCAGTAATCAGGAGCTTGAAGAAGTTCAGACATTTGGTCTCAAACAATAAGATTCAACTGCTGGTCTCACATGCTGGGGTTAAGGACTTCCTCCTCAACAAGGATTTGAATGAGAAAAGGGCAGGTTGGATCACCCGTGTCATGGAGTATGACATTGAGATCAAGATCACCAAGCTGGTAAGAGGGAAAGGATTGTGTGAGCAGCTGGTTTTGGGGAAGCAAAAAGAAGTATGCAATGAAGAAGAGGCTGTTTTGACAGTCCAGGACAGCCATGAGCCAAGTGGCAAACAAGAAGAAGACAATGCTGCCCCGACTCCTTGCTGGACCCAAGGTATTATGCACTTCCTAGGCACAGGCCTATGCCCTCCAGAGATGAACAAGACCCAAAGGAGACACTTCAGATTGCAGGCTGTCCCGTATGCCATTGTTGATGGAGTTTTGTTCAAGAAAGATGTGAATGGAGTGCTGCTGAGATGCATTAGCACAGGTCAGATTCAAAGGGTGTTGGAAGAGTTTCATGGTGGACCAGCTGGTGGCCATTTTGCACCAAGAGTGACAGCTCTAAAAATCATGAAGGCTGGTTATTATTGGCCTAAAATCTTCAGTGATTGCTATGCATGGATCAAGAGGTGTAAGAATTGTGCATTCTTCACAGGAAAAGAGAGACTTGCTGCCCTTCCATTGCATCCAATCTCAGTTGACCAGCCATTCATGCAATGGGGTTTGGACTTCATTGGAGTCATTAATCCCAATTCAAGCCAAGGGCACAAATGGATTTTGACAGCCACAGACTACTTCACCAAATGGACAGAAGCAGTAGCACTCAAAGAGGCAAATGAGTCTAGCATCTTAGACTTTTATGAGGGGATAACAACCAGATTTGGTGTACCTGCTACAATAATCTCTGATAATGCATTGGCATTCATTGGATCTAAGGTGACTGAGTGGGCTGTCAAGAACGGTATTTACCTAAGCACTTCATCGAACTATTACCCTCAGGGTAATGGCCAGGCCGAGTCTACAAACAAGAACTTGTTGAGGATCATTAGGAGGACTCTTGATGAGAATCAGAGGTCTTGGCATACCAAGCTGAAATCAGCCTTATGGGCTGATAGGATCACTCCCAAAAGATCCACAGGTAACTCTCCATTCAGGCTTGTCTATGGAAGAGAGGCAATCTTGCCCATGTCACTTGAGTTGCCAACATTGGAACTCATGAAGCAGCTGGAGTTGCTTGAATTTGAGCCCATGGAGGTGAGGTATGCAGAGTTGATGGAGCTGCAAGAGATCAGAAATCAGGCATCCCAAGCAATGGAAAAGGATCAAGCTTTGATCAAGAAGACCTTTGATAGAAGGCCAAGGATAGATCTTTTCAAGTTGGAGATCTAGTGTTGAAATGGGATGTGGATAGAGCAAAACCGGGAAGGCATTCAAAATTTGATGCCATTTGGAGTGGCCCATACATGGTCACAAAGTGCAAGAACAACAATGCTTTCCAATTGGCCTCATTGGATGGTGAAGAACTGCAGATTCCAGTCAATGGAATCTATCTCAAGCGTTGCTTCTAGAGGGAAGTTCACTACCTCTGTAAATATTAGATTAGATTTTCTTTCCTCCAAGTGCTTGTGCACATTGTTTTGCTGTAGGTTAGTTTTGTTTTCCCTAAGTGCTTTGGCACAGCTTGCTGTCCATGGAGATGTTTAGCAGTCCTTGCTTTCATCAGGTGACATTCCATCTTCCTCCTTGCACATTCTGAGTCAGTTAGGGTTCTAAACAGAATATTTGATGACTCCATGCCCAATGGACTGCTTCAGGCAACTGGTATCTTCTACCTAGCAGGCAGGTATCCCCGCTGAGTCACCAAATTGTTATCCAAATTCACCCCCAGGGTTGAATTGATAACATACATCAGAATTCTCAAGTCCCAGGCAAATTGATTGATCCAGGGAAAAAAATCATGTTTCCAGGGTCCCCTCATATTTTTTCTAACTCTCCTGTCCAGGTTGAAAAGAGCAAGTTCTGAGAAAAGGTGAAAAAGTTGCAAAAACAAGCTTGGGCCAGAAAAAATTGTGAAAATTGGCTAAGTCCTAGTCCTCGCAACAGTAGGGACGTGAGGGACATCGAGACGCGGATCGGCCGAAAAGCCTCCAGGCGGCCCGCGAAGCAAAGGGACATCTGGCAGAAGGAAAGGGACGAGAAGCCGATCCGGCCGAAGGAGGAAGCAAAATTGACTAACTGCTGAGCAAAACAGTTTGGGACATTAGGTGAGGACGCGAACCACCCGGATCGGCCGAAACAGAGAACTTTAGCACCGGGACAGTCGGGAAATGCCCGGTTCGGCCGAAGGAGAAGAAAATTGACCTTTGGGAAGTGGGACACAAAACGTGAAGCGGCGCGAATTTGAAACAGGAAACTTTTGTCCCAGAGTCCGGGAGCAAGTGGGACAAAGGTACGCGAAGGACGCGAACCGGCCGGTTCGGCCGGAATGGGGAACTTTCACACTGGGACATCTGGGACAGTGAGTGCGCGAAGGACGCGAACCGGCCGGTTCGCCCGAAACAGAGAAATTTCGTATTGGGACAGTTGGGACAAAGGGACGCGTGGGACGCGGATAGCCGAAGGAGCCGAAGAGCCAATCAGATTGCGCCACGTGTCATCGGCAGATAAGGGACAAGGAAGCCCATTTCGGGTGGATCGGAGGATTCTGTCCCAAACAGCACTGGGACATCCGGGACAAAAAGACGCGAAGGGCGCGAAAAGCCGGCAGACCCGCGGACCAATCAAATCATGACACGTGTCACAAGGGAGAAAGTCCAAAAGTCAAAGGGCGAGGTTTCAAGCACTGACCCGAGCCAATAAAAAGAGGACACGTGTCCAATGAAGAAGTAGGGAGAGGAGAGAGAATTACATATCCAATCAGCGCGTGCCACGTGTCATCCAGGTGGCAGAGCGCGGGAAAATTTTCAAAAACGCATTTTCACCTGTTTTGTGCCCTAAATCTTCAGATCGACATATCTTTCGATCCAGAGCTCGGATTTGCACGTTCTTTATATCAACGGAAAGCTTGTGAAATTCTCTACATGATTCTAGGGTTAATCTTGAGTTTTGGTGTAGTCTGGAGAGAGAAAATTGAGAAACGGCTCTGACGCGTGTTCATGGCCAGAAGTGACATTTCAGCGACCAGATTTAATGCAGAATGGGTCGCATTCTCCTGTAATCCGGTCAAAATGACAGGGTATGGGTTTGTAAGGTCCCCCATGCCATTTTAATGCACCTGCAGTCAAGAAGGGATGGGCTCCCATGCTTTTGTACGTTTTCTGTCCCCTGGGCTCGACCCATGCAATGAAAAAGCCAGATTTGGCTCATTTCTGAGGGGGGGAGCATTTTTTGGCATAGCAGACTTCTTCTTTCACCTCCAGCAAGTGATTGATGCAAGGATCAGACCTCTCCAAAAGATTGTAACCATTTTCTTTTACCTCTCTGAGGGTGTAATGCGTGTTTTTGACACTGAAATGATAATGCAAGCTCTGTGAATGGGTTTCAGTCCTCTGTTTGTATTATTTGCTTCATTTCAGATCCTAAGTTATATCTTATCAGTCTGTGTATGTTTTATGTTGTGAACTTTGGTCTGTGTCTATTTGCATGACAAAATGTTTCACCACTCCTTTTGGTGCATCACCATCTTTAGTTAGTTTCAATTTTTGCATTTCTATCCCTGTCTCCTTGCAGTTTAGAGTAGGATTAGGATCTGAACCTCTGTAGTTTTGCAAAATATAGATCTAAATCAGAGGAGTTTGAGGAACCAGCCTCTAATCTGGAGATTCCTCTCTCAGTTTCACAAGTCCCCACACTTGGAGAGAGGTTTCTATGTTGTGCAATCACACTGGATGCTAGAGTGATCAACCTAGAAGCCTGATCTGCATCCAGGGGTGCTGTGAGTCTGCAACAACAGGGATAATCCTTTCCATGTGCATGTTGATGCCTCAAGGACAACTATGGGAGCAGTACTATCATAACTTAGAGAGGGAATTGTTGATCATTCCTTGTGCTTTACAAGTAGAAAGTTGACACTAGCAGAGAAAAATTACACAACTACTGAGCACAAAGCATTGTCTATGATCTATGCTACATAATTTTAGGAAATATATGTTGGTAACACCATTCATATTCTACACAGACCACATGGACATTGAAATACTTGGTAAACAAACCCATTTTGCAAGGGTGCATATGTCGTTGGGTCCTGTTATTTCAAGAATTTGAGTTCACTAGTGGTTGTGAAACTAGGAAAAAGTAATTCAAGACATGCCACTTGTCAAGGATTAATTCAGGAGAGGACACATAAATCATTGAGGATACCATGCTAGATGTGTAACTATTTAGGTTGTGGCGCACACCCTCAGACTTGGAAGATATCACAGTGTTCTTAAAAATAGGTGTGGTGCCAGAAGGGATGAAGGCCCTAGAGAGAAAGAAGTTAGCAATATGCGTCACACCCTACATGTTGATTAGTGGAGATTTGTATAAGTTAGGTCGTGATGAGGTTTTGAACCGATGCATATTAGAACATGAGTGCGTAGCCATTATGGAAGAAGCACATGGTGGGATTGTAGGAGGACACTATGCAGGAAATGCTACCACACAGAAGATTTTATTAAATGGGATTTGGTGGAAAACCATCTACAAGGATTATATCAAGTTTTTCAAGGCCTGTGACCATTTCCAGCACCTTGGGAAACCTGGAAAGAGAGATGAAATGCCTTTGTGACCAATAGCCAATGCTGAACCATTTGATAAATGGGAAATCAAATTTGTAGGACCAATTGTGCCAGCTGCGTGAAGGACTGGTTCATGGTATATCATCACTTACACTGATTACTTGACACGGTGGGTAGAGGAAGCACCTACAAAGGATTACACCATGGCGACATCTGCTAGATTCTTATGGGAAAACATAATCAGCAGGTATGGTTTCCCTTTAAGTTTAACAAGTGATAGGGGTACACACTTTCTCAATGAAATAGTCAGGATTCTGTTAGTAGAATTTATGGTGGCCCATCATAAGACTACCCCATATCACCCTCAAGAAAATGGGACTGCTAAGGCATTTAACAAAATACTAAGTCACACGTTAACTAAGATTTGTGATGTTGGAAGACATGATTGGGATGATAAGGTATCAGTCATTCTATGGGCATACATGACAACCTACAAAAGGTTGAACAAGGCCACACCATTTCAATTGGTGTTTGGCACAGAGGCTATTTTACCAGTGGAATTCATGTTACCTTCACTGCGTATAGCACGTGCAGGAGGGTTAGCTGATGATCAAGTGCTGGAAGAAAGAATTGATAAGTTGATGCAGTTAGATGAAAGGCGATCACTTGCTAGATGGAGTCAGAAGATAGAAAAAGTAAGACAAAAAGCATGGCATGATCGTCATATCAAGAACAAGAAGTTTGAGGTTGGGTAGTTGGTGTTGTTGTATGATTCCAAGTATGTGCACCATCCTAGGAAGTTGAAAGTCCATTGGTTGGGACCTTACATCATCTCATACATTCTTGATTCGGGTGCTTTCCAGTTACAAGCACTGGATGGGACGAGGTTACCAGGTCACTTCAATGGGAGTAGGCTGAAGCCCTACTATAAATAAGTCTTCTTGGTGTTTGTAATAAGGTAGTATTTCCAGTTAGCTTAGAATTTCCCTTTATGTTTTTTCTTTTCTTGTGTTTCCCTTTCTCGTTGCTTGTTTTTCATTTTTTCTCATTTTGCACCTTGTGCACCTGGTAACCACATTATTTCTCTAAAGTTGTGTATGCACAGAGGACCTGCACATTTGTTTTAGTGTGGGGTGGAGTGATATGAAGTATAGGCCTTAATACAAAGTTGAACTGGTAGTGGAAGTTACAGTAAATGGCCTGGGTTGAAGGATGAAAAGCGCGTAAGGGTAAGAAGAACGTAGAAGAGAAGGTGGACAAGAATGGTTGGTGTCAAAAAGGCTTTGCAGAAACCACGTACAGAAAGGATGAAGAGTGCAAGAACAACATGAGGTAGGTGAGGGAAAAAATTAGGTAAAGGACAGAAGAAGTGCCTTTAGCGTTGTAGACGCATGTGTAAGAGTCTTCGGTCAGGTTGGATTTTTGCATGCCAGAAGGTTGTAAAGGTTTTTTGCATAGGATGTGTCATGTGGGTAAAGGCGCTTAAAGCCAACTTAGTGGAAAAAGCCACATTTAATGTTAAAGTACATTGGTAGGTGGTATAACATTTAATTCTGGAAAGAAGAAAAAAACTATAAATATAAGGTCAAGTAGATCATTTATTACCTTGCATTTATGAAGAAGAAAAAGCTCTTACGAACTAGGAAAATCTAGAGGGAGATTTGTGTGAAGAAAGGAGAATCCAATAAATCTAAAGTGTGTGAATAGGGTAGATCTTCAAACTAGTGTGGAAGGAGTACACGGGCATGGGAAATTTTTTTGAGGAAGCATCGTCTTGTGGAAGGATTTTTCCAGTTAGGGTTTGGTGGCTAGGGCATGGAGTTAGAAGGGTTTCTTCACAAGGTTGAGCTTTGGGATTGGACAGAGTGATAGAGCAGAGCAAGGGGAAGAGGATTTAAGTGTTAGCACCACTGACCAGAAGAATGGCACCAAGGAAACCAACCATTTCACCAAAGAAAACAAAGGGAAAGGGCAAGGGAAAGCAGATCGTTGTTGTCACAAGCACCAATGAAGAATGGTATGTGGAAATGTAGTACCCAGATGGGGTATTACTAGGAAAAGAATGGGAGTCACACCTGTGGAAGATGGATGTAAGTGATTATAATCATCACATAAACACAATGGAGAAGGAGATGGCTTTGGAGTTGGTTCGACCAACCAACAAGAGGATGCCAGAAGCAAATGCCATTTACAATGATGAGTAAAGGTCAAATTGGAGAAGGCAGGGCTATTGCAGCTTTATGAGTTACCCTACTTTGGAAAACCTGAGCACCTTTATCAATGGTTGATGTCACATGTACATGAAGATCACTTTTACTTTGTGGGGCACAAGATGCACATCACATCGGAGCTGATTTCTAAGTTCATAGGCCTCAATTTTGAAGGAGATAGCATTGATGATGATTTAAGTGACAAGGAGGCTATTAAGGAGACTGTAGCCATGTATGACTACAAGAAGGGTTTGAGATACTTTAAAATCATAGAAATACCAAACCTAGTGATGAGGATGGTTGTGCACTTGGTGACCAATCTCAATGATGAAGAAAGATGGACACAAGTAAACAAGGCATGGTTGAACGTATGCTGGAAGATATCAGAAGGAATCATCTACAACTTGTTTCTTTCATCGCGGATGAAATTATAAGTAGCGCATAGGAGGGAGAGAAGATACTCTTTGGTAATGTCCTCCTCACCATTGTGTTCTCAGAGATTGGAGTGCCCGATGGGCTAGAAAAAATTATTTGGGAATATCCAGAAGAGGATCCCTCACCCACAAAAGGTTTACAAAGTATACTTGTGAAACCATGATGGCCGCTCACAAGGCGCACCTGGAGAAATGGTATAAGTGAATGCGTGATGCATTCAGGGCTGAGTGGAGGATCCTAGAGTAGTTTCCCATGCTCGTAAGTGGAGAGGAAGAGTTTGCAGTATACCAACACTTATGCATTGGCAGATTTATGATGACAGATGGGAACATGAGTCCATGGTGCAAACTACCCTTCTCCTTCACCGCTTTATACTTCCAAGATGGAGTTAATCAGTTCAAGGAGGCCAAGAGACTAAGGTTTGACCTTAGTGAGGTAGATGTAGACCATTGTGAGCTGTGTCAAAAGCTAGTCTACCCAAAGAAGCATGCGTATGTGGAGAGATATGTCTCCCATGAGATCCAAATGATGAAGCCTTTGACGCTGCCAATTGCAGGAAGGACCACAACAAGGGTGTATCTATGCATAAGGCCAAAATTTGAAAAAGGTGCTTACTTGGAGAATGATGTCTCCATTCCTGAAGACCCCACAAGAAGGAAGAATGTCATGCCTAGAAAAATAGAAAGAGAAGAGGTGCAGAAGGAACCAAGTGTTCAAACTACACAGGTGGTAATCGTGCACTGGAGACAAGCGCTAAGCCTAGTACTTACGCGTGGAGGAAGAATTCCCCAGTCAAAGCAAAGACTCCAGAAGAAGAGGCACCAGAGCATGAAGATCCCCTCACTCAGGAGGAATCACCAAGGAAGACATCACCTATCAAAGAAAAAGAAAGAGAAGAATCCCCTGTACTGGAATCCCTAGTAAGGAAGAAGCAAAAGGTGATGGATGAGGCCGATTCAGAAGAAACAGAAGACCTAGATGCCTACATCAGTGATAGAGATGATGATGAAGATGAACCAGGAGGCAAAGACCATCCCATCTATGAGATACATGATTCTGAAGAAGAAGGGGATGAGGAGTATAATGAAGGAGATGAGGAAAAGGAGGATGAAGAAGAGGCTGAGACCCAAGGCAAGGGGGTAGGCGGGGAAGAAGTTACAAAAGAACAAAGGACCCCAAGCCTCACAAAGGAACAGGTAGACAAGGCCATGGAGAAAGAAGTGGAAAAAATCATCAAGGACCTAGTGGAACAAGAAGTGGAATGCAACGCAGATGTGGTGATGAAGGAATTTGAGGAGGAGAGCATCGAAAAAGAATATGGTAGCATGGGAGGAGATCCTAGTTTGGCTGTAAGTTTTCCAAAGGCCACATGCACAGGGAGGAAGAGTTAAGAAGCATCACAAGTACAAGCAATGGGCTACATTTATGATCCAAACAAGGTGTTTCATGCGTGCTTCTAGAGCACAGTTCCAAAGGAACAACTTCTAGCCATGACTTCATTTGATGAGGAAGGTGCATACCCTTGAACAAGGAAAATGTTGTCATGGGCATTTGAGTCCCACATTGATGAGCCAGAATTTGAAGTAAGCCAAGGGGCATTGATGCAAGTGCCAAAGACAAAAGGGATAAACCCCTTGGTGAATGCTCAAGAGGTTGTCAGATGAGTAGATCTGTAATGCACTCAACAAAGTCTTAGTTGAGGTTGAAGCCAGGCTCTTTGGGAGAAATGACAGGGTAAATTTCCTAGAGGTAGAATTGGAGAAAAAGGAAGAAGAGCTCATTGAAAAGACCAAGGACTTGAAGAAGGAAGAGCTAATCAGCACTCAGTTAAGGTGTGAGTTGAAAGATGAAAAGGAAAGAGGTGCATGAGGCATACAAGAAGATAGAGATGATCACGGATGCCATTGTCGTAAAGCATCCAGACTTAACACCGCCCTCGCAAAAGTATGGATCATCCTTGTAATTCCTAGAGGACTTGACCCACATACTCACCATGGAGAGGTGACCACTTGCCCTAGAATCAATGGAAGAGGAGTTGACATGCCAAGAGAAAGAAAATAAGATGAAGGTTGTGGAGATTGTTGCTCAGTACAACAAGATCCTCACCGATGTAAAATCCACCACGCAAGTTGTTGAGGCTGCCTATGACAACTGTGCAGATAGAGATAGAGTGGAAAGTATCCTAGTTTCCACCCATGAAGTGGAACTCAAGGAGTTCAGGAAAAGAACAAGGGGAACAAGGTAGAGTGAGAAAAGATCATCACTGAGGTAGAAAGTAAATGAGAAGCCATCGAGACCTTGTGAGGCTCAATCAAGAACCGCCTAGAGGAATTGTACCCTCAAATCACTCGAAGGATGGATGCACTCAAGGATTTGGGAAAAACTAGAGGAGATTATGGAGATAATGAGCACTAAGGGAGAGGAGCTTAGTTTTGAAGAAGTGAGTGCCCTGGTGGGTGACCTCTGTTAGCAAGTGCAGAATGAGGTCGACACTTGGGGGAAATTAGAAGCTGATTTAAGGAAGGATTTCCCTCTCCTCCTCTAGAAGTAAATAAAGTTCCCCATTCTTTCATTATTTTCCCCATTTCTTCATTCCTTCATTCTTCCATTCCAACCATTTGTAAGGATCCACCATTCTTTAATTCTTTATTGAAGAGTGTTTCTGGGGATAGAGAATAGGCGTAGTGTGGGGTGATGTTGGGCCCCAAAATATCAGCTAAGTACAAGAAGGTGTGTGGGCATGTGGGACCTAGTTGAAGAAGGTGTGTGGGTTAAAGGTGCAAAGGTAAAGGGTCTGGAAGGGTTTTGTGGATCACATAGTGCACGCATGTAAGGAAAAATGGGTTTTGTACTTAGCCACATTCGGCATCCCAGGCAGCACATGAGAAAAGCATGACCCTTATGGATAAGGTGCCAGCCTGGTGACTATGGATCAAAAAGGGAATATTCTAGGCATGCGATGGAAGTTTCTAGAAGACATCATTACAAAGAATGGAGAGCTCGGATCTGGAAAGGCATGCTTCCATGGAGGACCACTTCGACACTTGGCAACCGATCTGTAACTTCTAGAAGGCATGGTGGTGGGTGCTAAGGCTATATATACAAGCACCCGTAGAAAAAATATAAGAGATATAGACATAGATATAGTTGAAGAGAGGTGAAGCCCTCTAGAAAGGAGAATAGAGGATGTTATGGGTTAGGGATTAGGAGAGCTCTGTGAGCAATTACACACTTGGAGGGATGGGTCTACATTTTTCTTTGTAATATGATGAACATGGTATAGTTCTAATGCATGACTTAGGCTCTGCATAATTATATGAGGATTTGTTATGACCTCAAGGGATGTAATGTGGGTTATTAACTTTGATAGTATGAATATAATTCTCTATTGTAAATCATTTGTTTTCAATACTTATGCATTTCCAGCTAAATAGTGAACTTATGACTTAGCGTTGGACTACATATCTGACTCATGTATTTATTTGTGTGTGTGTGTATATCTCTGTCACGTGCCCTAGGTTTCCCTTGTGCAAGTTACACGATGATAATGAGATAGATCTAGATTGTGACAAGTATGTAGAATATGTTTAATAGAATAGAATGAAGTCCTCTCCTATGTTGTGTATGTAAACTAATGCACCCCTGTACCTTGTATGGATGTGCTAGATTAATGCCTTGTAGTGCTCTTGTACCTCTGTGAAATCTTAGATGGTGATAGATAATGCTTATAGTACTTGGCCCTTTATCTAAAAGAGGTAAATAATTATATATATAATTCCCTTGTTTGAATTTTGTAATTGACAATTGAAATGCTGACCTAAAGTGTTAAAAGGTGACCAAAAAGTGAAAAGGGACTCAAAAGAGTAAGAAGAGGAAAGAGAGGGACATGAGCACCTAGACATTTCTGTCCTAAAAATGCACTAGTGTTCTAGGCCATCAAAAGGTAAATAATTAAAGTACCAACAAAGTTATAAGATGTGTAAAGCCAATAAAGTGTAAGAGATAAAACAACAGAAAGGTCCAAAGGAGTTGTCAACCACTATTTTTCTTGTTTAGGAATCATGTATACATTAGTATACTTTAGGACCTAGAAATGTACCCAAGTGCATAGATTTTGTGTCTACATTTTCTCACACTTTATGTTGTTGAGTGAATAATCAATAACATAAATTAGATAAAAGATGCATACCTTGTAATCTAGAGAGGAGTGTATCCGATAGTGTGTTGAGTGGATAAGTATCCATGTGAAGCATGAGGTGATTGAATTGTGAAGTGTGAAAAATAGGAAAGGGAGGTAGACCCTAGGGATGAATCATATGCGTAGAAGCATGTTTTTGGAGCTTGTGCTTGTTGATGTGAGTTTCTTCTTATTTCTTGTAAGGACATACCTACAAATTAAGAGAAAGAGAGTAGTCAAAGTCCCATATATGATATATTAGAGTAACATATGTATAAGTGAGTAAAAGTGTGTACCAAGCTAAGGAAAGAGTGCACCTGATATATGAGAGTCTAAAGGATAGAAAGTTGTCTTGTTTAATTTGGAGATGCTACAGATTTGAGCATCCTACCACTAAGGGTGAGGTTTTTGGGCAATCTCATGCCAAGAACAAGTTTTTTGGGTGATCTTACTCCAAGAGTGAGTTTTTTGGGTGATCTCATGCCAAGATCGAGTTTTTTAGGTGATCTCATGCCAAGAGAAGAGTGTTGGGGAGAGAGGTATTTTTTTCTCTCCTTCAATGATCTTCTTAAAATTCCACTACAGATTGACATGTCCTGAATAATAACTAATTTGTAACTGAATCGTAATTGTATTGTAACTTAATTGTAATTGTATTGTAATTAAAGCCAAGTGTATGATACTATAGATCCATTTTGTAAACTGCTAGTAACTTTGATGAACTAAGAAATGTCTATTTTTCCCCTAGGACACAAGCTCCCATGTTAGACCCAAGCACCCACCGTTACTGTCTGATACTGGGTGCTAGTGTCTACTCTTTGTTTTTGATCCAAGTCTGATTTTGGATCACTTTGTGAATGTGTGCCTTTTCCAATTCTCTAATTTTTTGTTCTATTATGGAGCTCTGTGTTACCAGAAGGGTGGTTTTTTACCCAATATTCCCCCCTCATTTGGGGTACATGTGACGAGTGTAGGAGGAGGTGGCCTGAATGAGAGGATTTGAATCTAATATGCATATCAAGGATTGGATACCTACAGGGGGTAGGGGATGTGCATGGTATAAACCAAGGCACATGCTAACAAAATAGACTAGGAAACAAGTGTTAGTGTAAAAGAGCTAGCATGCAATAGAATACAATGTAGTAGACAACTAAGAAGACAAGAGGTACCACGAAAAATTAGGTTCCATACACGTGACATCACTCACAATGTCATAATAAAATCATGGCTGAAGCGGCTATACACAAACAATGACCAAGCATGACATAGGGAATAACCTGCAAACAATAAAAAATAACAAGTAACAGATAACCATGGTTGTATAGATTCCTACAAGACAAATGCTACACATGAAGAACTTGTTAGCATGTTAGAAAGATAAGTAGTATGTCAAGGAATGTATAGATTAGTAAAAATAAATAGTGATAGTAGTGGGAATTGGGAAAGATTGTAATAATAGGACTTGTGCGTGTGGAGTATGAGAGTTATAAAGGTAGATGCCCCCAAGAGCCTCACTAGGACTAGTAAATAGTGGTGTTAAACAACATGCATCCTGTAATGATATTTAAAGGTCATGAATTCACCTAAAGATACCATACGAACATGTATGTGTGTATAGAAAAATATAATGACATACTAAGAATCCAGCTAGCATAGGAAACCAAGTGCAACATGTAAGTATTATAAGCTAACAAGAGTATATAAATCCAAGATAGGTAGATTCCATGTGAATGTGATGGTGTGTTGTGATATACAAGATGTGTAGATGAGGGGAGTGGTGTCACCCTGCAGTGGGTGTGGGTAACATAAGGTTCATGTAGGAATTGCACCCTCAATAGTCAAGTATGAACCATATAACAAGATTGTGTCATTAGGTAACAAAGATATTAAATGTGATTGAGATTAGATGCTAGGAAAGATTTACCATGAAACACATAATGTGAAGTGTAATAGATAAAATATGAGTAGAAGATAAAGATAGCCAATAGTGATGGAAGGGGGAGAAAGTGCGATGCCCCCAAGTGTGTGAGTAAGGTTCATTTAATTCCCTTAACAGTCATATATGAACCTTGAGAACACAAGTGTATCATCGGGTAATGAAGATATTGTATGAAATAAATATTATATGTAATAGCAACATTTTTTTATATAGATATGAATAATTACTAGTATATTAAGCAAGTGAGGAGGGGGAAGTATGATGCCCCCAAATATGTATATCACTAGCTGCTGTTAAATGGATGTGATCATTGAGAACAAGAGTAGCCAGAGTATGTATAGTAAATGAAAATATGTGTACCGTATGTATAAAGCAGTATGTGTATCATGAAAAGGAAGGATCCATAAGTAAGCATGAGGAGAAAAGCGTGTATGGAGTGGCATAAGAGTGGATAGGGAAACTGTAATTATAGATAGATGTAACAAGGTTTGCTCCTAGTGTAGATAATTGAAAGTGTTATTTAGGGTTCATTTTAGGGGAAAAGATTAGTAAATGTATAAATATTAGGATTTTGGAAGTTTAAAATTGGTGACATTTTTAATACCATACGGTAAAAGGTTCACCAAAAATTTACGAGTCATAAATAAATTTGATCCTAATTTATCCTTAATATTTCCACTAAATGCTGACCAATGTTGGTATATTCGCCATTATGTTATAATATACTAATATTTATGTGATTAATTCACCATAATGTAGTAATAAAATAAAATTCGTTAATTCGTTAATTTTGAGATCTGGAGTTGAAGCCTTAGGTAAAAGCGAATAAGCCTGTGAAAAATACAAAAGTCTAAGACAAAAAGCCAAAGGTATAAGCAAAAAAGGTAAGCGATAAACTTTGAATTGTCAAGGTATTTTTACAGAACTGTTATCAGATGGTAACCTAAATACATGATGTTGCCCAGTAATATGATTGCACAACATTTAATGGTAGTAAACACATGTCACCAAATGGGAACCTAAATCTTGGATACCATTCAGTGACATGAATGTATACAACTGAATGGTGGCCCGATATCATTTTCACATAACCATTTTTTGGTTTGATAGCCTAAGCAATGTTACCATGTTATCATGTCTCATGAGATTTAGTTTTCACAATGTATTGAATTTATTTTTTACAGAATTGATTTGAAAATTTAATATTTTTATCATAAGTGTATACTTCAAAATCACCCATACAATGGCCCCTATTGCAAATGAGAAAATTTCTTAAGGAATAAGAAAATGTGACATGGACATTTTAAAACATGTCAATCAGCCCACAGTTACACCAATGCCAACAAGTAATTTTGAATCTTATTATGTTGATGTTACTTTATATGTTGATTTCCTGAAGGATGCAATAAGCAACTCAATTTCTTTAAAATGTAGAAAACCCTACCAATGAATTTACCCTAGATGAAATTCGTAATCAGAAGAGTAATTCAATTCACATAGATAATAGTGATAATCCCAATTTCCATTAAACTCAAACTTCATATAAAGATTCCAGAAATAGACATCAGAAACATAAGAGTGGGAAGTAGACTTTAAGAAGGACTTATAAATTTTAATGGTCAGCCAAATATCCATTTATTGAACCTGTTGAACCAGAAAACACTACTGGTACTCCTAGTAAATGTAGATGTACTATATGTAGTTGGAAACTAGGAAAAGACTACAAAATTCAATTGAAGTAAGATACGATAGAGAAGAGTTGTGGGAAAGTGTATGAGTCAAAAAAATAAGAATATGGAAGGGTAATAAAAAACATATAGAAGGAAAATTGAGGAAGATTTTTTACACATGAGATATGCAATAGAATATGAAAATCATCATAAACATATTGAAGACCTTGTTGAGAAAGGTGGAACTGTAAAGGATAAATTTACAAAAGCTACTGATACAAGTATTCAGGAAAAACTTATACAATTTTGAATAATATTTAAAATTTTAAAAAAGGGAAGACCTATTTCAGATCTCATTGATTATAAGATATTATTTCAATGTAATGGGTTTCCAAACATTCCAACAACACACTGTTCAGATACTAGTGCTTGGGAAATGAAAAAGTTTATGGTAGAAATTGAAATCACTAATTTGAGAGAGAAGGTAAAAAATATGAATTTTATCTGGTTGTCGATTGATGAGGTCACAAGAATAGACAATACATCATGGGTTTGCATGCAAGTGTACACTTTTAATTTCAATAACCATTTGATGGAAAATCATCTACTCTATATGAACAAAATGATGGAGAATTGTAATTATGAGAATCTCTGTAAACTAGTTATTAAAATTTTAAAAGAAATAACTAGTATGAATGATCATTCAATCTCTAGGAAGTTGATTTATGTTAGGGATGATGGGGAATTTTTCATGCAAGATAAAAAAATTGGGCTTTATGTTCACCTTCAAAAAAATGTTGGCCCACACATGATACCTATTCACTACATGGATCACATAATGGATATTTGTTACAAGATTGTAAGTAATTTTGAAAGTGTCGCTAAATTGGAAGAGCTTATACATGATTTGCATTCATACATGTCAAGAAGTCCTAAAATATTTTTGGAGTTTAAATTTTTTTTGTTGGAATTACAAATGGTAAAAAATTGTTAAAATATGTTGACACAAAATGGATAGTTTTGTATGATCTAGCTTGTAGAATTTTTTAGGAATACAAGTCATGAGCAGGGTATATATTCAAGAATCATAAAGAAGTTTAAAAGGTGAAAGATTTTATATATCACTTGACTAATTTGGAGACATTATTAACATTTTATGGTATTTTTCCAATACTGAAGGAAATAAATAGCTTGGTGAAACAAGCTCTTTAAATATCTATATACATTGTTGATTTTATCAAATTAAGGAAACATGTATAAAAAATATCTTTAATAACACCAGAATGAACTAATTCATTTACAACATCATTAATATTTTCAAGATTTTTCCTATCCTCACTAGCTACATTTCATAATGAAAGGAGAGTAGGATCCTCATCAATTTTTTTCTTCAACAGGATATCAGGATTAAATCCATGCTCCTTTATAATATTTCCTAATGCATTGTTCTCCTTGTTTATCAGAACAATTTTATTTTTAAAGGCTATTTCTCCTTGTACACTTTCTATTGATTTTTTAAGGCGTTCATCTAACACCTGCACTTCAGTCTTCAAAATATGGTATTTGGAATACACCTAAAAATTCCATAGTTAGAAAGTAGAGAACTATAACAACATAAAATATAATCTTCAAAATATTAAGTACTTACCAAGGCCAAGTCTTTCTCTGCATTTTCAATAGTTACAAGTTTTTTGTCTCTATTCCACTTATCATAATATGATTATGTCTTGACATTTAAATTTTACAATATGTTAAGAAATATATTTAAAACATTATCATTATTTTACTTATTGTTGGTGACAATATTACCAGATTGTGCTTTAGCAATTAAAGCATCAATCATAACTGGTTCATTTTTATCAATGAAAAAAGTTGTTCCCTATGTGAAAAGTTAAGATATCTTTCATTAATTTCTTTGATAAGAGCTTTTGCTCTGATCTCCCATGTCCTTAATTCCTTAATATCATGAAAAATATTTTCCATCACAAGGGATTTACAAATATGAACCACAAGAATTTCAATTGAATTTTTTTAGCATCATCATCCAAATTTTCCTCCCCAATTGGTGGAGGATATGAAGTGGTTTGTTTTTGTGGCACTGACATCTCCTTTTGTGCATAATGAATAAGTTCATCATTATGTTTCCTTACCACTGCCATGTATTACAGGATGTCAAATACTAGATACTCCTCATCCATATCTATATTATTTAAAATATAAGTTTCTCTAGCACTCTACAAGACACCCAGTGAAAATTTGGGGAACTCTGAAGTGGTATAATTGTATGTTCCCCTACTTGTTACAGGGAACACTATCCTCTTTCCCCTACCATGAGGCAGAAGAGGAGGTGGTGTGGTGTACTCTTTAAGTACTAAGAAGAGGGGGTGGCCATGGGTTGAATATGAGATTGATGTTGAAAAACTTATGTGAGAATCAATAGTATAACAATATCAGTATGTTGTATGCACGAATTCAAAGAAGAGAACACTGAGAACTTAAAAAGAATGAAATAAATATGTATTTTTTACATTGTGAATGTTGTTGTTGTCCATAATCAATATACTATTACACTGGTTGGAAGGGGGTGACAGAATTACAAGCCCTAATGCAAATTTTAACTTTGCAGTTGTGCCCTGATTTTCCATATCCAGTTTTGCTCAGAAAACGTTTCATTTGCTCAAATTGGTGACCTGCAATTCATATTTTCCAATTGAATGCCTTTGAATTGCTCACATTGTCATGATTTTTCCCTAAATTGAAACAAATTTCCAAGTTCCCCTCTTTTGTGCCCTAATTTCTTCATTTTTTTGGGCTGAGCCATTTTCCCTTTGTCAAATTCATGCAAAAAATTAAAATGGATCGAATCTGAGTTGTTTGCTATTAAAATCTCATTCCCCAGGCCTAAATCAATGTAAAATCATGTTTCATTGGAGTTAAAACTGAGAAATCTACCCTCCTTGTGATTTTTTTTTATTTCTAGGGCATCCCCTGCATTTTTTACGTTTTGATGGGCATACGGGTGTCATTTGCCCGTCAAATTCATCCTTGCATCCTTTTGGTGATGTGGCAGGTTTCTATTGGCCGGGGGCAGTCGGGAAAATGTTATAAGTTGTTACTTTTTGAAAAATTGACAAAGGAAAATTTTTCTCCGCGGCCCCGCATTTGCTACAGTGATGTGCCTACGTGGCATGATTTGATTGGTTGGAGGATCGGTGGGTGGCGGGGGTCACTTAGAAAATTTTCTTCCATTTTGGAAAATTTCTCGAAGTCATTTTTTGGTCCTGAAGCCCGCGTCCAATGGGAAGCAGACACGTGGCAGGGAGATCAGGCGGATGGCCGGGGGAGTTGGAGAAATTTTTTGATTCAGGGTTTCGGGGGAAAATGTTGACCCGAGGGCCCACATCCAATGAAAAGAGGACACGTGTTAGGAGGGTCAAATAGAGAGGTGAAGAGTTGGAAAAATTTGAAGTTTTTGGCTTCAAAATGCCAAAGGAAAAATTTGGCCCGAGAGCCCGCAACCAATTGGAAGGAAGACACGTGTCCAGGAATCAGATGGTGGAGGGGGACTTGAAAATTTTTATTTTTTTTTGCCTCATGTTTGCCAAGGTAAAATTTTGAAAAATGGGCCGCCTCCAATAAAAGTGGACACGTGTCCAGGAAAGTCAGCATGGAGGGGCGGAGTTTGTGAAAATTTTGAAGTTTTTAACTTCAAAATGTTAAAGTTAAAATTTGGCCCGAGAGCCCGCGACCAATTAGAGGAAGACACGTGTCCAGGAGGTGAGATGGAAGAAGGGGCCGAAGGAAAATTTTAGGAAGCCTTTATGTTTGCAGGGTAAAAAATGAAAAAAGGCCCGCGTCTAATGAAAAAAGGACACGTGTACAAAAGGAGGTGGAGGTTTGAGCTAGGGGAAAATATTGAAAATTTTACAAATTTTGGCAAAGATAAAAATGGACCCGACAGGAAAAAATTGGAGGTGTCCCCCCGTAGCCAATCAGGGGGTGACACGTGGCATTTCCAAAAGGGAAAAAGGAGAGCGTGGGCCCGTAAGAGGTTTTTGTGCTCGTGGATGTTTGAAGGAAAACTTGGAGGGTCTGCTCCGTAGTGAATGGGAAACCGCCACGTGGTAGGGGAGAGAGTGGGTGTTCGGGCCCGTAGACGTTTTTGAGAAAATTTTCCTTTTCTCAAAAAAGGTGCCAAAATTCATCAAATTGGGCCCGTGGTTTTCAGTGGGGCCCACCTAAGGACACGTGGTGGGTCCAGGGGGCAAGCGGGGAAAATTTTCAAAATTTTCCAAAGTTCAAAAAGGGTTTAAAATGTGTTTTTAAAGATTGGGGACCTGCTCCAATCATGTTTGGACACGTGTCCACCTTAGTCCAAAGGTAAAAAGGGGAATATCTTTGACACGTGGAGGGCTAACATTAAAGTTGATTTTTAAATCAACGGTTGCTGTGTAATTTCATTTTTACCGCCATGGGAGCTCCAAGATGCTTGGAAATCATCATTTCTTCATCAAAATTACATGAAATTTTATATGATTTCACATCCCCTCGGCCTTCTGAATGCAATGGCATCATTTTTTGAGCTAATTTGATGCCCTTATGATGTTTTTGATGAAAATTTTTCCCAGACCCGTGAAAAAATGTGAAAAGTGAAAATTAAAGTTGCAGAGGTGAAAAATGATGAAGTAAAAGGTGGAAAATGATTGCAAATGCATGCTGGCATGTCTGAATGCCAAAAACGTGACCCTGGGATGGATAAGGATCCAAATTCATGCAATATTTTAAATTATTTGTGCATCCCTGGCATTTTACGAGCTGTTTTACAGTTTAATGTCATTTTCATGAAATGGATAAGGTCTCTTGTAACAAATTTGATCCATAAACATATTCTTTGCTTTGGATGCAAGGATCCAAGCTGGCATGAGGTATAAAATGTATTTTTCAAGCATTTGTAAAAGGAGGAGACAAAAGAGAGAAAAAGACTTAGAATTTTCAAGTAAAAAGGCTGGAAGAAATCCATTTCTCTAGAGAAAACCGCCTGAGAGCCATTTTTTAACTCCATTTTGTATCAGATTTCATCATGTTGAGTTGGTTTCAGTTGTAAAGCCATCAACAAGCTCTGAGATTGTTCTTATAACATTCCCCTACTGATGTATTTGATCAGATTTTGGATTATGTGGTGTTATCTCTTGGCAAAATTTGCATATACTTATGTCTCAGAATGTTTTCAATTTGTGTTTCTTGCTCATGTTGCAATCTTTTGTTTAGGATCTCTTTGATCATACAGGGTCTCATTTCTTGTTGATGGTTTAATGGCATTTGCAATCTTATATTCAGAAGAGATTTCATCTGATAGAAGATAAACAGATTTAAAATCATTTTACTGTCCTTGAATAATGAGACTGTTTGTAAACCTTTGGGTGCACCTTAGGTCATGATTAAATAGGGATTCCTGGATACTTTGTTGGTATTTTGCTTCAAGATTTTGTGGTAGGTTATCAAAGGTTGTGTGGAAGAGTGCAGATCTGGGCCTCCATTTGTGCACATATCCTGGTTGAAGGAGCATTTAAAACTCTTGAAGAATTCTTGTTGTGTAAGTGTTACAAATTTCTTGCAAAGGTTTTCAAAGAAGTTGGTAATTCCTAGCTACTCTTGTCTAACATCTCCCACAAAAATTTCATTCAAACTAACTCATCCTACCTATACTACCCCTGCATTGCATTGTGTGTCAACAAAAGAATACAATCCTTCCACAAAAATGCAGAAAGCATATCAGGGTTTTATGATGTCTTTAGCAGCCTTAGCCTTGTTTTGAAAGCATTTCCATCATTTAGTAATGACAACTCCTTTGAGTTTGGATAATGGATGCTTGATCATGTTTTCACAAGGCCTCTTCCATACCATATGCAAAACACAAGGATATCTCCATCTCCTTTACCATATAAGGGCTGCAATATAGGTTCTCTTGCCTTGGTTGATAGGCACAACCTAAAACAGTGAGGGTTAGATCAAAACCCTTTTGAAGGTGCTATCCACTCCCTCAAATCTTGAATGCAAACAAGCAGATAGGTGTGCTCCCCAGCTACAAATGACATACAAACCATCTATCTATCCTTGAGTGTCTTGTGCAAGTTCATGATGTTGTTCAAGTTGTGAAGGAGATTAAATCTGGATACCAACACCCGAGTGGCACCGTTGCTGGGGACTTCTTGGAATTTCTTGGTGGTTTTGAAGTGTTTGAAAGGTTTGAGCATTTGTGTGATCAAGTATTTGAGCTGTTACATTCTTGAGATATCATTTCATACTTCAGATCTGCATGTTTTGGGTAAAAAATATTTGAAAGCTCAGCCTGCTCTTCTCATTTACCAGCAGTTTATATGATTTGGATGCATTGTTTTTGGTTGAATTAAGAAGAAGAAGATCTGATTTGTAAACCCTTGCAAAGTTTTCAGTCATAGCATACATTTGACAGAATATTTTAGTGCTTTCTTGCACAACTAAGGTGGAAATCCTTAGTGGTGACTCCATGTTGTTTGGATCTTGAAATACCAGTTGTCTTATACATCTCTGTCATTTGAAACTTGTTGTTTAAATCTGTCAAGCTGGAGGGAAGGAGATCCCTCTTCATCAAGGACTCTTCTAAGAAGTTGCTCACCGAATCAAGAAGCTCAGAACTAGAAGGAAGAAGAGTGTGGAAAGTGGTTGGTGATTTGGTTGCAAGAAAAGAGATCCCCATAGTTGAATTTGAAGGAGAGCAACCTGTTATTGAAGATTATAATTCTTCTTCAAGTAGATTTGATTCAGGACAATCTTCTTGCTGATTTTCATTCTCCATCAGGTGAGGGACCTTCTTGTGTATTTAAAAAACTTGCTCCTAAATCTGCTCCTGTGGTTTCTAAGTTTGCTAAAGTTTATCAAGAGAGAGAGCCTTTGGGGGGTTGTCATTTTAAAGATCACTCATCTATTCCAATCAGACCCATTACTACTCCTCACCAGCTTGTTTCACCTCCAAGATCACCCCCACCAAACAATATGGCTCAGCCTAGACCTCCATTTGTTGTTAACACCTTTGGTCCTATAAATTTTGGAGGAATGGATGGTTATCCAAATGCTGTCCCACAAGATGTGAGAAATAGGTTACCAAAATTCCAAGGTAACAATGCCATTACCGGTGATCAGCATCTCAAACTGTTTGATAATATGATGGAAGATTTTGAGATAGAATTTGAGGATGTGTATATCAAGTTGTTTATCCATACACTTGAAGAAGATGCTAGGGATTGGTACAAGGCTCTACCTGATAACTCTATTGATTCATGGACTGAGATGAAAAATGCATTTAGATTGCAGTATGGTGACAGGACTGATCCTAGATTTCTTTTGTCTGAATTTGAAAATATCAAGAAGAACCCGAATGAGACAGTCCATGACTTCAATACAAGATTTAATAAAACATTGAGAAGGTTTCCTGTCATTTTGAGGCCTTGTGATGAATCTTGCTTGATCAAATATGCAGATGCATTTGATAAAAAGGCAGCCTATTACTTGAGAGACAAAAATCCTACAAACTTGAGGCAAGCTTTCACCATGGCACTTCAAATTGAAAATAATATTAAAGCTATTGGTAAACCACTTAAGAGGGATGGTGTGAAGCTGATAAACCCTGAGAAGCCTCAAGCTAGCAAGGGTGCTGATTTAGAAGATGTTGTCAAAACTTTGGCAGGGGCTGTCAAAGAAATTTCTTACAAATTAGCCCGAACAGAGAAAGGAATTGGGAAAAGTTCACAAGGACATCAAAGAACTCAAAACCATGATAGATTTGGCAATCATCCTAGGGTTGATCAAAGACAAGATGATAGAGGTAAAGGGCCTGTTGGATCTGCAAATAGACAACCCCAAGCACGTGAAAATAGAGTGGTGCCTGACCCTCTAACTGCAAGGGTTGCTGTTGTTCAAGAAATTGCTGATATGGATTGGTGTGATAGATGTTTTCTTCCTCATCCTCCATGTGAAATGGACCAGCAAGTTATTGAAGATGATAATGAGAATGAAATGGATGATGACATTTGTATGATGGGCAGCTCTTCAGGCTCACAACAAGCAGCAACATCAACAGATGTGATAAGTGCAAGGACTGCTGCAACCTTTTGGGATTGCATAAAGAGGGTACCATTTCTTTCTCTTCCTCAAGCTCATGATGTAGATGTAGTTCAGGCCTTTGAAATTCCTAATAATGACTTTGAATATCTAAGGGCTTTAATGATCAAGAAGTATGATGGTGGTATTCCTTCGGAGGAAGATAGACAATTGTTAATGAATGTTGTGGTTGGTCAAGAGAAAGAGTACAATACTAGAAGTAAAGTTGTTAGAGGAGCTGGTCCTCAAGCCAAGCCAAAGACACCCTTGCTCACAAGCATTCCCAAAGACAATCCTAGAAAAGAAACAATTGCAAAGAACCCTGTTGTCCCATGCAAAAATATCAGTCCTCTTCATGCCCAGGATGCCAAGAATACTTCTCCATCTGATGAACCTTCTTGTTTCCCTTCTAATGTTGTTTTACCAAAGAATGTTCCATATGATATAGCCCAAGTTTTGAGCCAAATTAAAGTGAGTGTTCCAATTATTGAATTGCTTAGAATTCCTGAGCATAAGAAGAGAGCATTTGAGTACTTGGGATTGAAAGAAGAAAAGATTACCCCAAGCAGAAATGTAAATGTTGTTGAGACTCCTCTTCAAAGCATTGCTGGCCTTGAAACACCACCACCAATGGAAGATCTTGGAGAGGCACCTGAAGTATATTTGGGGACATCCTTGGTTGATTCCCAATTGAATGTTGATCCATTTTTCACAACTTTTCTCATAAAAGATAGGTTGCTTCACAATTGCATGTTTGATTCCGGTGCATCATGTAATGTCATGCCTCTAGAAGTCATGAATGAGTTGGATATCAAATTGACAATAGAATATGGGAAGTGTACAACCATGGATTCAAGGGAAGTTCGGTTGTTGGTTGTGTGAAGGGTTTAGTAGTGCAACTTGCAGCCTATCCGGGTAAGAATTTAAAACTTGATGTTGTAATTGTTGATTGCCCTGCCAAATGGGGTATGCTTTTGTCAAGAAAATGGGCTGCAAGTGTTGGTGGTAGTGTTCAAATGGACATGTCCTTTTCCACCATTCCCATTGAGGGCAGCCTTGTCAAACTCTATGGTGAAAAGAAGATGTTACGCTTGATTGAAGATCCCAACAATACTTCTTATGAAGTGTTGTTTGCTGATGTAGATGTTGACAACTTCATTGGTTTTGCTGATGGAAAGGAGAACAAGATGGATAAATCAGAATGCCTTGGTATGGTAGGTTCTCCATGGACCTTGCTATTTGATGGAGCTTGCTCCAAATTTGGAAATGGTGCTGGTATAGTGTTGGTTTCTCCTAGTTTGGAAGAGTTTCCTTTTTCCTTCAAACTTAACTTTGAATGCACTAACATCATTGTTGAGTATGAGGCATTATTGTTGGGATTAAGGATTGCATGGAAGTATGGAGTAAAGGATATTGTTGCCAAAGGAGATTCAGAGCTGGTTTTCAAGCAAGTAAGAAAGTTGTATGCTGCAAAAAATCAGCGTATGAAACAATATAAGCATATTGTTTAGGACTTGATTGAAATGTTTGATTCCTTTAACATTGTTTACCATGATAGAAGTCTTAATGCTGCTGCTGATAAGTTGGCTGTCCTTGGTTCTAGATTTGACAATTGCACCATTTCACCTTTTTGTGAATATAACATTGAAGTGCTAACAAGGCCAGCTGTCCCGGATAATGTGAAACATTGGCAGATTTTTGATAATGATGCCCAAGTATTGAGATTCTTACAATGCCAAGGTGAGTTTTCTGGTCATAACATTGATTGGGAACCAATGGTATGCATGAATGAAGGTAGAGAAACTTTATTTGACAAGGATATTATCCAATTGAAAACAAATACCATTCCTAAAGGTCTTATTGCACTTGAAAAATTTTAACAATGTTGATTGCATCATAAATAGAAAAATGTCTGCTTCAAGGGATGTGGAAGAGCACAACTTGGGAACCAAGGATAAACCAAGGAAGATTTGGTTGGGCAGCAATCTCAGCAAAGAGGAAAAACAGTCCTATGCCCAACTTTTAAAGAAATATCAAGACTGCCTTGCTTGGTCTTATTCAGAGCTAAAGGCATATAGAGAAGATTTATTTCAGCATGAGATTCCTCTTGAGGCCAATACTAAGCCATTTAGACAAAAAAAAGGCCTATTAACCCACTTCTTTCCATGAAAATGCAAGAAGAGTTGAAGAAATTGAGAGATGGTGGTATCATTCAGCCTACTAGATACTCATCTTGGGTGGCAAACCTTGTGCCAGTTAGAAAGAAGAATGGTGATATCAGACTTTGTGTGGATTTTAGGAATCTAAACAAAGCATCTATGAAGGACAACTACCCTTTGCCAAACATGGAGAATATGTTGCAGCTTGTAACAGGGTCAGAGATGCTTTCTACTTTGGATGGTTTCTCCGGATACAATCAAGTAGTTGTCAAAGAATCAGAAAGACTTAAGACAACCTTCACTACTCCTTGGGGGACTTATGTTTTTGTAAGGATGCCTTTTGGATTGATGAATGCTGGTGCTACTTTTCAAAGGGAAATGGATGTTGCCTTTGCTGGTTATATCAATGAATTTATTGCAGTTTATCAAGATGATGTGACTATTTTTTCAAGGCAGCGAGGAGACCATTTGCAACACCTAGAGAAGATGCTAATCAGATGTAGAGAGTATGGCATTTCACTTAATCCAAAGAAGTGTCATTTTGGCATGTAAAAGGCCAAGTTGTTGGGACATATTGTGTCTAAAGAAGGTGTTATGATAGACCCTGAGAGAGTGGAAGCAATCAACAAAGTGCCCATTCCAAGAACCAAGAAAGGTATCCAATCTTTCTTTGGCCAAATCAATTTCATTAGAAGGTTTGTTTCCAATTTTGCTGAGCTAACTCTTCCAATCACAAGCATGCTAAGAAAGGATCAAGTTATCAAGTGGGAGGAGGCTGCCATTCAATATTTTGAAGGAATAAAGGATGCACTTAAGCATGCACCTATTTTAGCAGCCCCAAACTACAAGAGGCCTTTCCAAATCTTTTCTTTTGCCTCTGAATTCACTATTGCTTCAGTTTTGTTACAAAAGGATGAGAATGGAGCTGAGAGGCCTATTTCCTTCTTTAGCAAGGCTTTACAAGTAGCTGAGTTGAAGTATACAATCATGGAAAAACAAGCATTTGCATTGGTAAAAGCAACAAAGATTTTCAGGCCCTATATATTGAGTTCAAAAGTTGTTGCTTATGTTCCCCACACCATGGTTAAAGACATCTTATCAGACATGGAGATATCAAGCAAGAGATGTAGATGGGTCAAAAAATTACAAGAATATGATATGGATATCCAAACAACAAAGCTGGTAAGAGGTTTGGGTCTTGCCAAGCTCATGGCTGAGAGCAATTTGCAAAATGTAGAAGTGAATCAGCTAGAGGAAGAAAGGGCAGATCTTCTTGACAAATTGATGAGGTCTGAGTGGTACAAAGATGTGATTTTCTACCTCAGACACCTATGTTGTCCTAGTCACTTGAATAAAAATCAGAAAAGGGCCCTCAAGCTGGCTTCTCAAAAATATATCATAACAGACCTTGGGCTGGCTTGGAAGAACCCTGAAGGTGTCCTCTTGAAATGCATAACTGAAGATGAAGCTCCCAAGTTGATTGCTGATTTCCATGGGGGAGTTTGTGGAGGACATTTTTCTGGGAGAGTGACAACACATAAGATTTTAAGAGCTGGTTATTGGTGGCCTACTCTTTTTAAAGATGCAACCCAGCTGGTTAGAAAGTGTGATAGTTGCCAACGTTTCTCTGGAAGACTGAAAGCTTCAGGCTCCCTTCCTTTGCAGCCTGTATCAATTGAAGCTCCTTTCAAACAATGGGGAATGGATTTCATTGGTGAGATTTCAGATCCTTCTAGTGCTGGTCATAAATGGATCCTTGTAGCAACTGATTATTTTACAAAATGGGTTGAGGCAATTCCATCTAGAAAGGCAACACACCAAGTGGTAATGGATTTCTTATTGAATCATATCATATGCAGATTTGGAGTTCCAGTTAAGATTGTATCTGATAATGCCATGTGTTTTAGAGCCAAGCCTTTGATGGCAATGTGCAATGAATATGGGATAAATCTGACTTATTCTTCAAACTACAATCCACAAGGGAATGGACAAGCTGAGTCAAGTAACAAGAACTTGCTCAAGATCATTAGAAGGACCTTGGAAATCAACAAGAAGAAGTGGGGAGAGCAATTGAAATTTGTAGTTTGGGATGATAGAATAACTCCAAAAAGAGCAACTGGTAAAAGTCCATTTGAATTGGTGTATGGAACTCAAGCATTGCTGCCCTTACACCTGCAATTATCCACTTTTCAGTTTTCCCAACAGTTGGAAGATCAAGAACATGGCCCATATGAATCAAGGATCAATCAGATCATTGAGTTGGATGAAGAAAGAAGAGCTTCTCACCAAAGGCATATCAGATTTAGAGAGAAATTGAAGAGGTTGTTTGATAAGAAGGTCACTCCTAGAGCCTTCAGTGTTGGAGATCTGGTTTTGCTGTGGGATAGTAGGCATGAAGACAAGGGAAAGCATGGAAAGTTTGATGCTCTATGGATGGGCCCTTATGCCATTGATATCAGGATTGGAGAAAATACATTTTTTCTCAAGGATTTGGATGGGGATTTGTTGGAGCTGCCTGTTAATGGCAGACATTTAAAACATTTCTTGGATTAAATCCCCATGTGAGGTATGCACAAGTTGTACATTTTGTATAGCCTCTTGTTTTTCTTTGTTTTTGCTGTTGTTGGCTTGTGGTTTGCCCTTTTGTCCTTGGCAACCATTTTTGGTCTGGTTTTCTCGGCCTATTTTTGGTGAAATTTCTAGTTTTTTGGGCTGCTCTGCATTTTTGACTCCTTGCCCAATGGATTTCTGGCACTTGGTCTATGTTGTGATCTTGTGGCACTCACTGGGAGTGCCCATCCCCAAGCAGGAGCCAATGTTGGTGCAAATTTTGAGTTTGCACACTTTTCCCTAATTTTCTATATCCATTTTTGCTCAAAAATCATTTCATTTGCTCAAGTTGGTGATCTGTAATTCATTTTTTCCAGTTGAATGCCTTTGAAATGCTCACATTGTCATTTTTCCCTAAATTGAAACAAATTTCCAAGTTCCCCTCTTTTGTGCCCTAATTTCTTCATTTTCCCATGGGCTGTGTCATTTTTCCTTTGTCAAATCGTGCAAAAACTTAAATTTGATCGAATTCCATTTTTTGCTGTTGAAATCTCAATCCCCAGGTCGAAATCAATGTAAAATCATGTTTCATTGATTTAAAACCAAGAAATCTACCTCCTTGTGAAAAAATTTGATTTCTAGGGCATCCTCTACATTTTTTACGTTTTGACGGGCATACGGGTGTCATTTGCCCGTCAAATTCATCTTTGCATCCTTTTGGTGATGTGGCAGGTTCCTATTGGCTGAGGGGGATGTCGGGAAAATGTTATAACTTGTTACTTTTTGAATTTTTGGCAAAGGAAAATTTTGGTCCGCGGCCCCGCATTGCTACAGTGATGTGCCTACGTGGCATGATTTGATTGGTTGGAGGATCGGCGGGTGGCGGGGGATTTTCTTCCATTTTGGAAAATTTCTCAAAGTCATTTTTTGGTCCGAAGGCCCGCGTCCAATGGGAAGTGGACACGTGGCACAGGGGAGATCAGGCGGATGGAGGGGGGAGTTGGAGAAAAATTTTGATTTGGGGTCGGATGCTAAGGGAAAATTTTGACCCAAAGGCCCGCCTCCAATAAGAAGTGGACACGTTCTCAAAAGTTGGAAAATTTTTTTTTGGCTTCAAAATATTAAAGTTAAAAAGGCCCGCAACCAATTGGAAGGTGGACACGTGTCACAGGAGGAGTCATGGAAGGTGGAGGGGGACTTGGAAAATTTTTTGTTTTTTGCCTCAAGATGCCAAGGTAAAATTTTGAAAAAGGCCCGCCTCCAATAAGAAGTGGACACGTGTCCAGGAAAGTCAGCATGGAGGGGTTTTTGGGGGGATTTGAAAATTTTGAAGTTTTTAACTTCAAAATGTTAAAGTTAAAATTTGGCCTGAGAGCAAAGTGACCAATTGGAGGAAGACATGTCCAGGAGGTGAGATCCAAGGGAAAAGGGAATTTTGGCCTTTATGTTTGTAGGGTAAAAAATGAAAAATGGAGTCCAATGAGGACACGTGTCCAAAAGGAGGTGGAGGTTTGGAGCTTGGGGGAAAATATTGAAAATTTTACAAATTTTGGCAAAGATAAAAAGTCAAAAATTGATCCGGCCCCGACAGGAAAAATTGGAGGTGTCCCCCCACAGCCAATCAGGGGGTGACACGTGGCATTTACAAAAGGGAAAAAGGGAGAGCGCGGGCCCGCAAAAGGTTTTTGTGCTCACGGATGGTTGAAGGAAAACTTGGAGGGTCGGCTCCACAGCGAATGGGAGACCGCCACGTGGCAAGGGAGAGAGCGGGTGCTCGGGCCCGCAGAGTTTTTCAAGAAAATTTTCCTTTTCTCAAAAAAGAGGCAAAATTCAACTAATTGGCCTGCAGTTTTTGTGGGGCCCACCTAAGGACACATGGCATGTCCAGGGGGCAAGCAGGGAAAATTTTCAAAATTTTCCAAAGGTCAAAAAGGGTTAAAAATGTGTTTTTAAGATGGGGACTCACTCTAATCATGTTTGGACATGTGTCCACCTTATCCAAAGGAAAAAAGGGGAATATCTTTGACACGTGGAGGGCTAACATTAAAAGTTGATTTTTAAATCAAATTGTCACTGTGCAATTTCATTTTTGGCCGCCATGGGAGCTCCAAGAAGCTTGGAAATTGTCATTTCTTCATCAAAATCACATGAAATTTTATATGATTTCACATCCCCTCGGCCTTCTGAATGCAATGGCATCATTTTTATGAGCTAATTTGATGCCCTATGATGTTTTTGATGAAATTTTTATTTAGGCCCGTGTAAAAAATGTGAAAGGTGAAAATTAAAGTTGCAGAGGTGAAAAATGATGAAGTAAAAGGTGGAAAATGATTGCAAATGCATGTTGGCATGTCTGAATGCCAAAAA
This sequence comes from Taxus chinensis, assembly GCA_019776745.2. Classification (NCBI taxonomy): domain Eukaryota; kingdom Viridiplantae; phylum Streptophyta; class Pinopsida; order Cupressales; family Taxaceae; genus Taxus; species Taxus chinensis. The sequence continues at coordinate 17,935,724 of CM034157.1, forward strand.
TGTGACCCTGGGATGGATAAGGATCTGAATTCATGCAATATTTTAAAATATTTGTGCATCCCTGGCATTTTACGAGTTGTTTTACAGTTTAATGTCATTTTCATGAAATGGATAAGGTTTCTTGTAACAAATTTGATCCCTAAGCATATTCTTTGCTTGGGAGCAAGGATCCAAGCTGGCATGAGATATAAAATGTATTTTTGAAGCATTTGTAAAAGGGAGGAGACAGAAGAGAGAAAAAGACTCAGAATTTTCAAGCAAAAAGGCTGGAAGAAATCCATTTCTCTGGAGAAAACCACCTGAGAGCCATTTTTAATTCCATTTTGTATCATATTTCATCATGTTGAGTTGGTTTCAGTTGTAAAGCCATCAACAGGCTCTGAGATTGTTCTTATCACATTCCCCTACTGATGTATTTGATCAGATTTTGGATTATGTGGTGTTATCTCTTGGCAAATTTTGCATATACTTATGTCTCAGAATGTTTTCAATTTGTGTTTCTTGCTCATGTTGCAATCTTGTGTTTAGGATCTCTTTGATCATACAGGGTCTCATTTCTTGTTGATGGTTTAATGGCATTTGCAATCTTATATTCAGAAGAGCTTTCATCTGATAGAAGATAAACAGATTTAAAATCATTTTACTTGTCCTTGAATAATGAGACTGTTTGTAAACCTTTGGGTGCACCTTAGGTCATGATTAAACAGGGATTCCTGGATACTTTGTTGGTATTTTGCTTCAAGATTTTGTGGCAGGTTATCAAAGGTTGTGTGGAAGAGTGTAGATCTGGGCCTCCATTTGTGCACATATCCTGGTTGAAGGAGCATTTAAAACCCTTGGAAGCATTCTTGTTGTGTAGGTATTACAAATTTCTTGCAAAGGTTCTCAAAGAAGTTGGTAATTCCCAGCTAGTCTTGTCTAAACATCTCCCACAAAATTTCATTCAAACTAACTCATCCTACCTATACTACCCCTGCATTTGCATTGTGTGTCAACAAACGAATACAATCCTTCCACCAAAATGCACAAAGTATATCAGGGTTTCATCATGTCTTTAGCAGTCCTAGCCTTGTTTTGAAAGCATTTCCATCATTTAGTAGTGACAACTCCTTTGAGTTTAAATAATGGATATTTGATTATGTTTTCACAAGGCCCCTTCCATACCATATGTAAAACACAAGGATATCTCCATCTCCTTTACCATATAAGGGCTGCAATATAGGTTCTCTTGCCTTGGTTGATAGGCACAACCTAAAATAGTGAGGGTTAGATCAAAACCCTTTTGAAGGTGCTATCCACTCCCTCAAATCTTGAATGCAAACAAGCAGATAGGTGTGCTCCCCAGCTACAAATGACATACAAACCATCTATCTATCCTTGAGTGTCTTGTGCAAGTTCATGATGTTGTTAACAACATGGTTTTCTATTGGATCCTAATGGATAGCCGTTGATCTCCCATTAGTCATGCTTGGAGCATTAACTCTACATATCCTTATCCCACACTAGTAAAACCTCAAGCCCTACAAATGATGACAATGTGCTTGAACTGTATTGCAACACGGTTAGGCATTATGCCTTGACTATCTTTGCTTTAGACATATTCCATCAATAACCCATCTTAAATAATAATTTGGATTAGAATTGATCTCTAGAAATGATGATTTTTATGATATGAATGAAGATACATCATTACATGAATAAGAAATTGAATGGGAGGATTAGTGGTCCAAGATTAACATGGTGATAAACTTATCCAGTGGAATCTTGTGCAATGGCAGCTGGACATATGAAGTAGATTTTAGAGCGTGAAATTCCTTCTTCATAATAGAAAGCCACACTAAAACAACATTGAATCAAGAGCTGCATCCTTTGATTAATAACTGGATTTTTCAAGGTTAGATCAAAGTTGTCTGCTGACAAGGGATATGAACAGCAATTGCATCGTAACACTGGAATGCATTTTCTTCCTAGGTTTTTCTACTTTCCATCCTCAGGATCTCTTCTATGTATTTCCCTCTATCAATGATGTCACTGCGATTACGTGAAAACCAACTGATCCACCAAAATGCCTACAAGAAAGGGGTATTTAATTGATTGTGTGCTAATCCCTCCACTACTAATCACTCTTTAGGAGGGATTATTTACCTAATCTTCAAACTAGTATGCTACATGCAACTGAAGCAATCATGAAACTAGAAAAAATTACTCAACATGATCTGTAAACATAGCATAAATTACTTCTACTATAGGGGATGCATTTTGATGGGTTAGCCCCGTTAGACGATGAATATCATTAGGGGTTATTATGATGACAAAGTAGTGTGATTGTAATACAACTTGGAAAGATCCATCAGAAATATTATAAGTATGCATTAAATTTTCTGATCCAACTGTGGTTTTTGTCTCAAAATGATGCATATTAAAATGAATATAACATTCATACCCTCAGTTTCCAATCCTACTGGATTGAATTTCACATATTCCATGGGTCTATCTAGCAGTTTTACGTAAAAGTGGATACATTATTGTTTCTATAATATGCAAATTATGGATTTATAATTGAATTAATTCTTGTTGCAAAAATAACAATAAAAAAATTAAAACAACATAGAGGTATTGGCATACAAAGTGTCACCCAGTTGGGCTACGTACGTGTCAGTGTCCACAAAAACATGAATCGATCTATTCGTGTGGATAATACTAGAATTTGATAGTACAAATTACCATTTGGATATAATTATTAAAAGATCTCCATGACTTTCAATAAGAATCTGAGTCCAGACGAATCATGCAAGTCTTCAGAAAGAGTTAGAAAAATGTCCCCAAATGGGCATATGTGGCTTTGTATAGTTTTCCCAAGGAGCCCATTGGTCCATGTAAATGAGACATGAAAAATCCGATACACATCCGAAAAATATATGAATGCTTACCAAGCGGAAACATAAATAAGATACCATGCCACAACTGCAATAATATCTCTTAGTTTAGTAACAAATTTCTAGTGTTTTCCTAGATGACTGTGGCTTTGCCTCCAAAGGCTTCATTGCCGAATAAGGATTCTTAAAGATGAAGATGCCTGATAGAGTGTTAAGGATCCCATATTCCAACATATCTGGTGATGCCAACTGATAACAAAAGTGAGCTCTTCTATTTATCTCTCTAAGATCAATGTGTTGGTAGAACCAAAAAACAACATAAACATGTTACCAGATGGTAACATATGTGAGTTTGATGCACATCAACATGTTTAGGTTACCAAGCGACAACCAATACTTGTTACCATACGTGAACATTTGTGATGGTGTCATGCATCTCAGTATTTGCGGGATTAACATATGGTAATCTAATTTGACCTTTCAATATGGATGATCACTAGTATAGACAAATTGTGGTTATTGGCCATGTATTCACATACATTTTCACGCCCATCCTGATATGGGCCGACGATGATGGTGGGTAGATTGCACCACGTGGATGGCAAGTGCAGTTGGAAGTGCCATTGTTGGGCGGTGATGTTAATAGACCCCCCATTCTACTGTTAAATGGTATAAACTGGTGTGGTCTATAAAAGGGCCACATAGTGGCTTCTAGATGGTGGAGTAAGCCACGTGGTCTAGTGGTAGTGTCACTTATCTCACCACATAATACGTATAGCTGTGTATATGAATAGTGTGGCTAGGACAAGCTACTGACTTCAGACACATAGTATGTACTATGGGTGGGGGAGATAAGTTTGATGGCCTCAAGTGCGGGAGTGATGGTATAGCGGGAATCCGAGCTAGATAATGAGCTCGCCCTAATGCAATGTGTACTCACCCAATATTGATAATGAGTTCCATTCACCGAGCTATAGGCAAACATCCAGACCGAGATGGCTTGGTCCCAAGCCATAAGTTTACAATGCAGGAGGTATATATACATAGATCAATAACCCTATAATGGATAGGGAACTCGTTGTTTGTTCTAAAATCAAGTTTGGCTCTCTCTAGATGGCAATTAGTGGTGGCAGGCCACATGGTATTACTAAGGACCCAAGGAGCATGGAGTGAATATTGAACATGATGCTTGGTAAAGGAACCTCTCCGTGATCAAGAGTGTGTTGAAACCTAGTTGAGGGCCTCAAGCCAATTAGAGATGATTTTTTAGGAGCCCACTGTTTTTTATCCCAATGAAGTCAAGATCCTAGATGTTCTAAGTTGCCTAACACTTTTCCATTCTAAAGTATCAGCAACTTCATTTTTCCCATGATGTCTACATCCATATTAGCCATGATAATTACCCACATTGGTGCCCATTTGTCAACTATGTACCAGTAGATACAAGAGGGTAGTATCTCACTAGGTGACAGAGGTCCATTTCAAGCTACACAAATGAGGAGATCCAATGGAAATCTCTTGGAGTGATCTTCCATAGCATTGTAATCGGTTTTAGTTGTGAATATGACCTCGAGCTTGCTTGTATGTCCTCATGGACCAAACATCATATAATGTGATCAGGTGTAGAAGAACAACTATTCCTAAAGCATGAGAAAAATATATTAGAGATGGAGGATTTCAAATCATGAGGTTAGTTGAAATAATGGTTTCTATAACTTTACAATGGCATCATAGAAATCAAGAGTAAAGATTGAATGACCTCGTAAAATTGAATGATGAGCTATGTTATTAGGACTATTAGGGGGGTCAGAGATACTTTTGACTAAATTTAGGAACTTACTTGTACAAGATGGCGTTTAAGGAGAGACCCAACACAAAATACATATAGAAACAATGAAAGCATATTTACAAATTGGAAGTGCTTTTTAACATAAGATCATAGAAAGGAGACAAAAAATAAAATAATTACAGGCCATTTTCGACAGGAAAAGGTAATTTGTGAAATAAGAACCCTGGAAAGTGACCCAGAGGATATGAACAATGATGAAACCCTAGGAAGAACTATGAAGATTGGATGTATGATAGACAATATATGGAAATAAAAACCCTAATGCAAAGAGGGTTTGGGGTTAAGGAAACACAAATCCAATAGAATAGGAAAAATGAGGATCCAAGTGGTTGATCGCAAGTTTTTTTTTATTATTGGCAAATAGTTTTTTGAAAGGGACTATACCCTTGTATAACAAGGCTCAGAAGCCAGAATAGAAAAAATAAGCACAAAGAAAGGGATCCGAATCCAGATATAACAATAAGGACCAACTGTAGAACATCATCTGCAAAAAAGAAGCAACAACCATCAACCTTAGCAGCAACTAAACAACTGCTGAACAACGAAAAATCAACAATAGTACACCGACACCAATGGAAAGCATGTTGTAATCCGGCCCCAAATATGATAACCATGTATTCCGTCTGATCACCAACAAAGAGAATCATCCAGATGGAAAGCCTATTTTTGCAGGGTGAAATTTTTTTTCTTCTTGCTAACCGTAACCCAACCTGAAGGAGTCTCCATCTGTCTGAAGGAGAAGTCAAAGGAGGGGTAATATCCTTAGTCGTATTTGTCCCAACTGGGACAGCCACTACCTGAATCATATCCGTGTTGCCCTCAACAACTTGAGCATTATTCATGCTGCTAATAATTTGATTCTTGGATAGAGGGGTTTCAAGGGTAGTTTTGGATTAAGTTACTGTTTGTACTTTTGATTCAAGATTCTTTGATAGCATCAAAAATTCACGGTTCTCTGGGAGTGAATCTTATCCACCAATTTCTCTTTTCATGTTGACGGTTTTTCCATCTCACAAGCAGTACCAGGTGTGTCCTAAGCCAAAACACCTCCTGCAGCAGAAAGGTAGACCTTCATAATCAAGGATTTTGTGACCAAGTTCTATTTTTCACTCTAAGATCTATAGTAGCAGGAAGATTTTTATCAGTGTCTGAGTTCCACCAGGATCCGGGCATAGGTAGTATGGGTGCATTTAGTGGTTTGAGAATCTATAAAGAGTTTAAGTCCCAAGGTGTTGCCAATGGCTTTCAGACAGTCTTATGACTCTAGAATTGAATAGGTAAGTGGGGTAGCCTGATCCAAATAGGTTTCCATGAGAAAGATTCCGTGTACGGGTTAAAGGACTGGGAACCAGGGTTTCATGACCAAATATTTATATTGACAAGTCCAGAGTTTGGAAGCAGTGTTATCTTTATCAGCTATTCTAAGAGAAAGTCACAATGAAAATTCCCTTAGCACACAGATGTAAGTCTATCTTACCAGTTAAAGATGGAGTCCAATGCTGAGAGATCCATGCGTGAAGAACCGGAAGGCTGGGCCACATTCCCCCGAATCTACAAATCAAAGCATTGCTACTTTGTAGTAAATCTCAGATAAAATAACATCTTCCCCAAAGGGAATACACAGAGTAATGTCTGCAGGTTTCTTGGAGGACTCATTTCCCTTTAGAATGTCTTTGAAGGAGGATCCATGTTTATTCTCGCTATCTAATGGTTGAATAAAAGGAAAAGTACCCTGTTCCAGCCCCCCACAAGAAGAGCCTTTCAGCAACGGTTTGAAAGGGGCATTGTCCAGCATATTCACAAGATCATCCCTAGCTGGAGTTTGAAAATGGGTCTGCGCCACCGTCCTCGGGGCTCCCCACATTTCTGAAGGCCAGATCGATCCACGAAATCGCACCTCCTCCATCCCTTTCAACATCCTTGCGTGGCGGGCTCTCAGATTTGCAGGATCAGTGGTAGACCTTTCCCCCATTTAGGGTTCGTGGGGAGCCTGCCAGAATGCGTGGATTTTAGACCCGAGAGGGTGCGCGTAGCAACCATCGTCGAGCGGAACAGGAACATGAATATTTTGCCGAGCGGAACAGGAACAGGAGCCGTAGACAGGTTCATGTTTAGCCGCAGACAGTTAGAGGAGCCACGGAAAGGACAGGCAGAGGAAAGGTTGATCGCAAGTTGGGGTTCACCAAATAATTTATTTTAAATTGGATTAAATATTATTTTAGAGTAACTTATTATAAGAAATTATATTCAAGTGATTACATATAGTAATGTGCAATCACTAAGCATTCAATAATGTAAAACCCTAAGCAAGTGAAGGAAAGATGACTTAGTTGATTCTATGTGATCTGGGAGTGATCAAGACTATGTATATGTTAGAACATGCATGGAATAACATCATAATGGTTTCATGAAGATTCAGAAGTACATAAATATGCAAGATAGAAGTGCCCGTAGGAGGACATGAATGTCCTAGGTGCTAGTGACCTATCTAGGCACTAGTGTCCGCTTATATGTTCAGATTTGAATATTTCTAGGTCGGAAGGTCTTCACTCCAATATTTACTTTATCTCTCCAACTTCGTTGTTAGGGTTCAAATCACACATGTAACCTAAAAAATATATAACTACCTGCACATATACACAAACCACATCAAATATGACAAAACAATATGTAGAATTTGGAGTTAGACTGACCCTGGCGATCACTCAAATAGTGAACTTATAACTGAGAACTGCACTACATATTAGACTCAGTGTATCTCTTTGTGTGTGTATTTATGTCTCATGCCATAGGTTTCCCTTGTGTAAGTTGCATGATGATAGCGGGATAGATCTATATCGTCTCGAGTATGCAAAATGTGTGTAATGAAATATAATGAATTCACCTCCTATGTTGTGTATGAAAAATAGTGCAACCCTTGTCCCTTGTATATATATGCTAGATGTGTGCCTTGTAGTGCTCTTGTGCCTTTGTAAAATATTAGGTTGTGATAGATCATGCTTATAGTGATTGGCCCTTTATTTATAAGAAGTAACTAAGTATATATATGATTTCCTTGTTTGAATTTCATAATTAACAAATGAAAGGCTGACCCAAAGTGTTAAAAGGTGACAAAGAAGTAAAAAGGGACTCATAAGAGTAAGAAGAGGAAAGAGGGGGAAAGGAGTTCCCAGTAGGGACAGGAGCACTCGAGCGCTTCTATCCTAAATGGGCACTAGTGTCTAAGGACATAAAAAAGCTAAATCATTAAAGTACTGACAGAGGTGTAAGTTGTGTAAAGCCAGTAAAGTGCAAGAGATACAACAACTGAAATGCCAAAAGGAGTTTTTAACCACTAGTTTTCTTTATTAGGAATCATGTATACATTAGTATGCTTAAGTACCTATAAATTTTCCCAAGTGTATAGATTTTGTGTTTGCAGATAAAGACAACTACATTACATGAATCATACAACTTGGAAAATACTCTTAGATAAAAAGAGCAGGTTGCAACCTCAATGACACAAAACTTTAAAAATGCCATTTTCACTATTTGTGAGGAAAATGCTAAGGTTCAAGCTCAAATTGTAACATTGCAAAGCTAAAGCTAACATGTAGAACAAGAAAGCAAAGAAACTCAAATTGATCCTTTGTGGCCCTTTGTTCATATCAATATAACAGGAGAAACACTCAATTAGATGAGAAAATGCTATGACTTGAGAAAAGTTGAATCCTAAAATGAAGGATTCAAATAGGAAAATGAAAAACTAAAGAAATAAAATGCAATGTTGGATAAAATATTGATTGCAACCTATCAAATTGGAGAATATATTTTGTCAAGTAGGAGACCTTCCAATTGTTATGCTCTCTTCCTTAGGGAGAAATTCCTCATATGGAAACTCTTCTTATTATCCAATAAGGAACCTCATGATTTTGAGGATGAAAATCCATTTATGCAGGCATATGTAGTTAGTAATAACCAACTTAGGAATTTATTTTGTGAGTTCTTTTTGCACAAATTTATTCTTAAGCATGTCAATGATTTCATGATTAATATTTTTACTAGAGAAACCCAAATTAGGGCCTACATCTCTATCCTACAAAATCAACAAATTTGGAGAAACAAAGTACATGAATATGAAAATGAACAAATGAGTGCATGACTGGTAATGAGACTTGAATTTATAGATCCATAAAATTTTGTAACCGCATTCAAGGCATGTGTCTATGTTCCTGAACTTCAGGAAAACTACATTTCTCAACTACGATAATCTGTGGGATATCTTAATAGATATATAGCTACCTCTTTTCAGACATCATTACAATCTTGTGGGAGACGGTGGGCATTACTCCCTAATGAGCTCAAGAAAAGGGACGTTATTTCTCCAAACAATTTGATATGGACGTTGAGAAGGGCACAAGCTCTAATTAGGATGATCAATCATTTTTTAGTATGAATGGGTAGGTATGAGATACAAACCACCTCTTTTGTTATAACTTGTTCCCTCATGGAAGTCAGATGAAGAGAAACCTCAGGTTTTCTTTAATCAAAGGGAGTCCAAAGTCGGGAGTATAAAGGACACAATGAGTCAATTAAAGAAACATGGATGACATTTACCAATGAGTATGACTATAACAAAATTTTGGAAAGCATTGAATCAGATAAGGGAAAGGAGGTATGCAGGAGGACCTGCAACATCTTAAGTTTTGGTGAGTGATGGGGCCATTAAATGCCTCATAATTTTCATGAAAAAGAAACACCTTTTTTTCTCTTTGAGCAAGTTTTAAGACGGAATTAGTGTGATTAAGAGGTCTTTTACCTGTTTCAGGATAAAGAGAAGATATATATTGATTTGTCTTTGAACTTCATTTTTTTCATTTAAAACTAATGTTTCATATTAAATAGGTGTGTTATTTTTCAACTAATAGGTTAAAACATCAGAAGAGGTATAAATAAAGCATGTCAGCAGTTCTAGGATGTTTTAGGCTATGCTCCAATATTGTCTTAACCTCAAGATTTAATATGCAACAAAAACTATGAACTATTCCTACCTACAAATTTGTATGGGAAAAACTACAGACTATTTCAACTTGGAGTTTTTGTAAATATTTTTCTCCAGAACTCAACCATGAGTTCTAACCATCATGCAAGCATCTAAGGATGCAGATACAAGCAACTATGTAGCATAATAAGGATTTGAAGTAGTACTCGGTCAAAATTCTATGTCTTTATAGCATTTTGACTCCACAAGGATGAAGAATCAGTTAAATTCACATATCTTGTACTCCATTATAACTACTTTTTCATATATCTACTCTTTATCTTATGTTTTCTCTAGTCACTTGGAATGAGGAAAGACATAAATGTAAATAAGAAGTCATAGATAAACACTCCCCTATTTTATGGGGTGAGTCATAGTAGGAGTAGGAGGTTTTGTTTAATACACCATGTTCTCTTTATGTTTGACTTCATGTTATAAACCACCCAATAATTTAGTTAAGTTAGTAGTTCCACTTTCTTTGGGTGACTCACTGATCTAAGCAAGGGATTATAAATGTATCATCATACACTCATAAATGTGTTAGATTTTTGTAATAATAATTTGACAATCAAAATTATCCCAAAAATATTTGTGGAGCAATTTGTGTCTAAATGTTAATTTATAAGTCCAAGGGAGGAGCAAGGGCCCACTTTTGCCTAAGGATGAGGATAGTTGGTATTTATTAGAATATATCTTTGTTGCATCCATATTTAGATAATTTAAACTTCTATTTCAGAATTATGTATACTTTCAATATAAAGGAATTATATGTTTGAATCAGATGTTTGACTTCAGTTTTATTTACTTCAGAATGATTAAATAATGCAGTATACCTAGCAACAATTGATACACTCTGATAAATTTGTAGAGGAGATTAGTTTTTGGCTTATCCTTCCAAATAATTATACATTACTATTTTAGGGCCTTGATGACAACTTGATATTTCATCTTTTCCGTACTACTGCATATAGCCTTGGAAACCTCTCAGATTTGACAAAATATTAGACTTAAGTGAGGCATTAACGATAGCTTGTCACAATCCATCCCGAGGGACCAATAGGATAAGGATATATTTTACTCACATATCAGTTGGCTCATGTGATTGTGAGCTTCCACAATAATGATACAAGTTCAACCCATTTTCCATTGTAAAATTGGTGCGTTAGGGACAATTCCATGAATGTTAAATGAGGCCAAGTTGGACATTATAAGGATATGAGAACTTAGCATTAAGAGAGTAAATCTAAGCCAAACATAGAACTATCTACATAAAAATAAGGTGGTTCAATCCCAGGTGAAGATCCTGATATAGGTTTGTAAGAAAATGATCTATTGATCCTCTTCATCACATGCTTACAGAGTCCTTGGTGGAAGTAAGGACCTTAAAGTTAGAGAGACAGGAAGCAGTGTGCAGTCTTTGGCATGATTTCAGTGAGAGACATGAGACTTGTAGCATGATGAATTGACCAATCCATTATTCCTTAATAAAGTGCAGTAGTGTATTATGAGCATTTAATCAAACATATGCAAGATAGAATAATACAGAACACAAAATTTATAGTGGAAAACCCTTTCGAGAGAAAAACCCACTTTGAAACCAAGGATTTATTAGGAACACCAATTCCAAAGCATATAATATCTTGGTTTTGGTTGAGCACCCACTCAACCTATGAAGCACCACTTCATATTCTCCAAGCACCCACTTGAAGATAACTGAGCACCCACTCAAGTAGATTTTAGCAAGCTCCAACTTGCAAAGAGAACCCACCCCTATAATATAAGCACCCACTTAGAAATATGATATTACAAATGCATTGATCACTTAGACTCGAGATTTCTTACACAAAAGATTATGATAACTTTTCTTTATCTTTTTGTGTTTTCTCTTTCAGGATCTCACATTGAACATTCAATGTCTCTTTGTCTCTATCTTTCAAAATCAATATGGGTCTCTGATTTATGTGCCCAGTCACTTTCTATGCACTTATTAGTTGAAATATATTTCTCAATGGATCAACCATATTGATGCTATTCTTATTAATATAATCATTCAACACTTCATCTATTATCTCTCTTTTGTCTCTCTCTTCTCTCTGATCTCTCTCTTCAACTCTCTCTCTCTCTCCTTTTCTCACTCCTTCAACTCGAAGCACATTTTATCCATACTTAAGAAACACCTGTAAATAAATGTAAATTTATAGACAATAATCAATCACCATCACTTCCTTGGTGTGTCGTGTACTCTATCACACCTCTATGTGTTTCCAAGTTTTTTCTATTAAATGAATGGAACCAACTCCAGGTTTAATCTCTCTATATTCGGCTTTAAAACTTGACCTTTCTATTTTTTGAGTGCATTAAATATTCAATGCATTGTTTTTAGAGCCAGTTATGGAACAATATCTAAAAATAGATTTCTCATCATTCTAGGATTTTTAACAAATAAAAAAGAATGATCCATATTTCCTCTCTGATATTTAATTGTGCCTTGAAATTATGATTTTATATTTTTTGATCTAGAGGATGTAATCAGTTTTCCAAAAATCCAAAGTTCAATAAATTATGACACCTAGAGCTCGAGATATTTTCAAATCGGGTATGATGTTTTTCATGAAGCACAAGTTCCATATTATTATTACAAATAATACAAAGTACCACATTTTTATCTTTTTTAAAAACCTTTATCCATTACTTTCATTTTTTGGATAAATTGAGCTCCATTAGTAAGGTTCATCCATCACATCACTTATCCAAACTCCACTATTTCTTTGTATCATGGAATTTTACTTTAAGCTATGGATTTTCTTCTTTGCTTGTGGATTTTATAGTCTTCCTTTGATTTTATCCTTTACCCGTGGCGTAGTTATTCACTTGTAACCTTTGAATATTTTCTTCATTACCCGTAGCTTCCTCTAGTTCCCATTTTATTCCATGGATTTTCCTTCTCATCCACAACTTTATATTTTTCACATGTTGTTTTATACTTTTACCTGTGGCCTTCACTAAACCTCCACGACTTCTACTAGAAGTCAACAATGGATTTCTTTAGGCTTCAACGACTTCCTTTTGATGTCCCAAATTTTTAAAAAACATTATTAAGCCCCTTAGAATCACTTCCTTAATCATCTGATATTTGACACTACCAATTAACCTTCACAATTCTCTTGTAGAGTCTTTGTTGAAATACTTCCTAAAGCTTGTTATAGACCTGTTAACACCCTTTTCATACATGGTTGACCTTGAGACACCTACACAATACCTTACACCATAATTTTTTCCATCAATGAAGATTAAATCAATGAAAACACCAATGAAAAATGAAAAATGTCTAAAAAACTCCCCCTTTATCATTGATGAAAACTTTTCTCAGAAACACTAAACCCTTGATGGCAAAAGAATTTTACAAACCAGTTTGCACTTAATTTTACTCACTTTCCCCTTTGAAATCTACGACAAAGGGCCATCTATCCACACAATGATGAATTTGCACATCTAATTTGATAATTACATGTTATTACCTCAAGAAGCTCCCCCTAGGCTCATGCTTCTCACTTAGTTGTACAACCTTTGGCACATTGTTTTCTTTATTTCCATAAATTTGATCCATGTGACTTGATTATGAACTATAACAATTATCCCCCTGAGATGATACATAATGTGATGATCTTTCAATTTATTAGGAGCTGATAATAATGAGAATTCTCCCTTAAATGTTAAAACGTAAAAATAAAGTTCCAAACCAAGATTGTCAGGAATGACTAGTAAACTAGCTCCCCCTAGGTACTCAAGACTTGTATTTCACTGATTAGGAGTTATATTGTCATGAATTGCTCCCTTACCTTTTCTCAAAACTTTATTTCTCAGGTGGTATCAGGAATGACCTCCCTAATTCATTCACTTAGGTCCCTCAAATGATTCTTTTGGAATGGTTTTATCTCATGATGGAACAATGGTTCTTATTTTGTGCTCATAAACTTATAGTGATTTTATAAAAAATTCACTTGTTCCCTCAATTAAATGGATAGTAATCCTAGTGTTTGTTTCACCCAAATGAAATTGAGTACTTAACATTGGAATTATACTCTTCTAACATGTTGAGACACTTATATTGCTTCTAGTACTATTAAAGGATAAGGAATTATTCTAAAAATTTTACCTTGTAATCCTACACTATTCTCTTTATCAAAGAACTTCCTACACAGTCTACATTAGTGTAAACAATATCATATTTAAAATCATTTTTACTAGGATACCATTATCCATTTCAAACATTTCCTTGAATAGGTCTCAAGTATCTTCCAATAAAGACTGCCTCTTAAATTTGTTTCTTCCTTAGATCTTCTTGAAATCTTCAAACTATACCCACATTTTGCATGATATTAGTTCATGTAGTGGAGTATAATATACTACCTATTGGATCTGTACAATATTTTTTCAATTTTGGTGATTTTTCCTCTTTTCTTAGCTTGCATCCCACTTCCAATGTGTTTCTATAAGTATGCATTCTTCCATCTTCTAAACCTTTCAGAATTTATTTGATATATTTGATTTGGCATATAAGATACCTTGGTCTGATTGACTAATTTGTAACAATTTTTATCAGATATCCTGGGCAAACGGATTATAATCTTATCTATGTTACAAAAACAATTCCAGAGTGATTGAATTTTGAGTTTTAATATAGCTAATACTTGTAACATTTTTTATAAATTCCTTTTTAGAAATAGATTCCGGATTGACTAATGTCATATTGATATACCAAGCTCATAGGATCTAATGGTTTTGAGTCCATACAGAGACTATTTCATAATCCCTACAACATGAATCATCTTGTATTTGCAATATGAAAATCCATCGGATGAATTTTGTCCATCAATCCTGCATACACCTTTTCATCCCTCAAGAGGTATAATCCATTGAGGTAGGTTATTTAACATCCATTGGAAAACATCTAATTTTCTTGTGAGACACATATGTACTAGTACTATCACAGAAAAAGGAATTGGGCTGTTCAATTTTACCTTGATAAGTCAATCAGTGTCTGTTCCATCCAAAGACCTTGCCTTTAACAACACATTGCTAGAAAACTATATTTTCTCCTCACATGTTGAGAGTGCCACTGATGATTGCTTCTTGCTTAACCAGGATACTAGGAAATTTCCAACAAAGAATTTTTTCCACTTGTACTCTTCCTATCATCAATGTTTCTTCCTGCCCAATCAACATCAATGTATGCTTTTATGTTGAAAGTTCATTTCTTTTTGGGGTACCAATCCATATTCAAGTGTTCCCATGAGATATCTCAGTATCCTCTTGACTTCCTTGAAATGTGTTTCCCTTGGATCTTCTTGAAATATTCCAACTAGACCCACAACCTGCATGATATCAGGTCTTGATGTAGTGGAGTAGAGTAGACTACCTATCATGGATCTGTATAAGGTTTTGTCTACTTTTGGTGAGTTGTCCTCTTTTCTCATCTTGCATCCCACTTCCATTGGTGTTCCTATAGGTCTAATTCTTCCATCCTAAACATTTTCAACATTTCTTTGATATATTTGGTTTGGGATATGAAGATACCTTGGTCTGATTGACTAATTTGTAAGCCCAGGAAGAATGAGAGATCCCCAAGCATAGACATTTCAAATTCTTCTTTCATCATATCAGAAATTCATAAGTCATCTTATCATGATCTCCTCCAAATATGATATCATCCACGTACACAATGAAAATGAGTAGATGATGCCTTCTTCCTTCATGTAGAGGTTACTGTCAATAACACCTTTTCTAAAACCTTGCTCAATGAGGTATGAATCTAATCTACTATACCAAGCTCTAAGATCTTGTTTAATTCCATACAGATCCTTTTTCAACCTACACACATAATCTTTGTCATCAAGTTAGAGAAAATCCATCAGGTTCTCAATATATACCTCTTCATTCAGATAACCATTGAGGAAAGTTGATTTAACATCCATCTAGAAAACTCTGATTTTCTTGTAAGCCGTGTATGCCAGAAACATTTGATTGCTTCCATCCTTGCCACTAGTGCAAATGTTTCATCAAATTCAATTCCTTCCATTTGTGCATAGCCTTTGCATACAAGTCTTGCCTTGTTTCTTGTCACTTCTCCTTTTTCATTCAATTTATTTCTGAATACCCATTTAGTTCCAATCACGTTATTTGTCTTTTGGTCTTGGTACAAGCTCCCAGGTTTCATTCTTTTCAATCTGATCAAGTTCTTCATTCATGGCATCCACCCAATGCTGATCCTTGCTAGCTTCTGCAACATTCTTGGGTTCTATCATGGATAGGAGTTGTTATGTCTTCATGGTTTTGCTGCTCTCTTAGCTTCCTTCTTGTGATAATTTTGCCTTCTTTGTTTCCAATGATTTGATTTGCTGGATGATCCCTCTTGACTTGTCTTGAGGGTGTTTTGGTGTCTTTATTTCTTCTATTTCTTCCACTTGTTCATGTGTACTTTCCATTTCTTCATCATCTTCTTGATCTTCATGAATGTCATTGGGCTTAGTGTTGGATTTGGTAGGATAAGACTCATCAACTTTTACATTTTTTCTCTCAATCACTTTCTACAACCTCTTATTGTAGCATCTATAAGCTGCACTAACAACTGAGTAACCAAGAAATATGCCTTTATCACACCTAGAGTCAATTTTTCCCAAGTTATCTTCATCTATTTTGATGTAGCATTTACTTCCAAAGACTCTTATGTGTTTTACATTGGTTGACATTTTTTTCCACGTCTCATAAGGTGTCTTGTCATGTTTATTATTCTCAATTGAGCTCTGTTTAGAATGTAGACACTGTGTATACTGCTTCACTCCAATATCTATTAGAAGTTTAGATTCATTCAACATAGTTCTTGCCATTTCTTGTACAGTCATGTTCTTTCTTTCAACAACCCCATTTTGTTGAGGTGTTCTGGTAGCTGAGAATTGTCTTCTAATCCCATGTTCTTCAAAAAGTCATCAAACTCATTGGACCAAAATTCTCCACCTCTATCTGATCTTAAGCATTTGATTTTGGTGTTCTTCTCATTCTCCACAAGTGCCTTGAAGGATTTAAATTTCCAAGAGCTTTTGATTTGTGCTTCAAGCAAGCTACCCATGTCATTCTAGTGTAATCATCTATTAGTAGTATGAAATACACATCTCCTTATAAAATTACAATTCTTGTAGGCCTAAAAATATCTGTATGGATAAGTTCCAGGGGTCTTTTGGTCGAGTACTCCTTGGATTTGAATGATCTTCCTTGTTTGTTTACCATGCAAGAAAGCTTTGCAAAGTGTATCTGCATGCTGGTTTTACAATCTTTGACATATGTCTCACACCACCCTTAGCACTTAATTTCACAATATTTTCAAAGCTCATATGTCCCAATCTCCTGTGCCACAACCAACTATCATCAAATTTACTTGTGAAGCATTTTTCTTTATTTATTTCCTTGAGAACATACATGTTATTCTTGGTCTTTTAGATTTTGTAAATTTCTTTCCTATTTTTTCATTAATAATATCACAACCTTTGTCATGAAATATCAGATTGTAACCTTTCTAACACATTTGAACTCACACTTAATAGGTTGTTCTTGAGACCTTCAACATATAAAACATTTTCAATAATTTTTTTACCATTATCTAGACTCAGATTTCATTTTCCCACAATGTTTGTTGAATTATTTTCAACAAACCTAACAACTCTTGATGCATTGTTTGATAAGAGAAATGAATTTTCTTTTATCACCTGTCATATGACTGGAGCACCACTATCTAAATACCATATTTTATCTTCATATTGTACATGAAAGGAATTTTTCACTATTGATAAAGATTCTTTTCTTTTATTGGCTTCTTCCTTTACAACATACACCCATCTCTCTTGTTTAGGAGGTTCTTGTTTACTCATGTTGAAGCTACATGACCTTTCTTGTGAGATTTATAGTAAACAACATTATAATTCATTCTAGTGTATGATGAACTATAGTTTCTTCCATAGCCTCTAGCATATCTTCTACATTTAGCATATTTATGTCCAAACTGGTTACATGAAAAAAATAACCATAGAAAGAATGTGTGTACCTCATTGCATAGGTGATTCTGGGAGCATTAGTCTTCCTCTTGGTAGTTCTGATGACTTATTTATTTTCAACAGGAAAGGTGCTTGGCGTTGATGCAGTATTTTTTTCGTCCTTCTTTGCATAATAAATTTCTTTGCTTTCTTCCTTGAAACCAATCCCTGATTTGTCATTTGTATCATATTGACTTCTCAATATATCAGTTAGAACATTTGAGATATTTTCTAGCTTCTCATACATATCAGCTTGCTGGTCATTTGTTCCACTTTAGTCTTTGGTCACTCCAATTCTGAGTTCATATTCATGCATTCATCCTCCTTTGAATTGTAAGATTAAGAAATATTTTCCAGCTGAGTTTCAAGTTCTTCTATCTCATTAGTTTCTTCTTCTTCTTTTAGAATTTTTCTTTTCTCAAAGATGCAAATTTGTTCTTCATAACTTTTAATGTGCATATCAACTTTTGATTCTTTCTCCTACATAGTTTCAATTCTTCAAGAGCAAAAAACAAGTTCTGCTTCAAATTTACACTTGCTTCTTCTTGAACAAAGTCTTCATAATAAATTTCATTCTTTCCTTTTGAGCTACATTCTTCAGAGACATCCATGGCCATAAACAAACATTCAAACTGAGTTTCATCATCCTCATTTTTAGAGCTTTCTAGGTTGTTTGAATCAGATTCACTTGACTCTTCTTTTGAGTAGAAATTCCTTTTGTTCTTAAAGAATTTATTCTTGACATCTTTCTACTTGAAGTTCATATTTTCCTTGTTGTGTTTGTGACTTTATTCATCTTGATCAGACTGGGTTTCTTTATTCTTGTTTGTACATTTAACAGCAAAATGGCCTACTTGTCCACACTCAAAAACATTTGAATGGAATTTTACCTTTATACTTACCTGAGCCTCTTCTTAGTCTTCTCACAAACATTGCTTCAATCTTCTCATCATCTGCTTCATCCTCCAAATCTGATTCTTATTTTTCTTGTTTGGATTGAGTCTCTTTCTTGGCTTTGAATGCTACTTCTTTCTTGGTAGACTTAGATCCTATTGTCCCCATCTCATATGCAGATAAGATACTGTGTATTTCATCCATCGTTAGAGTCTTCATGTCTTTGGCTTCTTCCACAGCTAAAAATTTTACATCATACTTGGAAGTAAAAGATCTTAGAATCTTTTGGACTATAACAGATTCTTCTAGCTTCTCACCTAGGCCTCTGATCATATTGATTACTTCATCTACTCTCTGCATGTAGGCTGTTATACTCTCATCATATTTCATCTTTAGATTCTCAAACTGAGCTCTGTAGGTCTTTAATTTTGCTAACTTGACCTTGTCATCCCCTTCAAAAATACCTTGAAGCTTTGTCCAAATTTATTTGGCACTGGTGCAGTGCATTACCTTTATAAATTTATTTTCAGTTAGTCCACATAGAAGAGTGTTCATAGCTCTTGAGTTGCATTCATATTCTACCTTGTCTGCTGCAGAAGTGATTGGCATGGCTGGAGGATTGTATCCTTTCTCAACACATTCCCATATATCAAAACCAAGTGACATGAGATATGTCTTCATCCTTATTCTCATTAATGCATAATTTGTTCCAGTGAAGAGAGGTGATCTTGACAGTGATAATCCACCTTGTGCTTGATTTGTTACCATGCTTGTGAAGAGAGGATCTCCTTGAAGATGTTAAGCTTCTACCAGGACTCACTCTGATACCAATTGTTAGAGATCACAAGCACTGAGAGGGGGGTGAATCAGTGTAGATTAAAACTTTTAAAACAATACCAATCCAGAATTCCTTAATAAAGTGTAGTAGTGAACCATGAGCATTTAATCAAACATATGCAAGACAATAATAACACTGAACACATAATTTATAGTGGGAAACCCTTTCAGGAGAAAAACCCACTTTGAAACCAAGGATTTATTAGGAACACCAATTCCAAAGCATACAATATCTTGGTTTCAGTTGAGCACCCACTCAACCTGTGAAGCACCAACTTCAGATTCTCCAAGCACCCACTTGAAGATAACTGAGCACCCACTCAACAGATTTTAGCAAGCTCCAACTTGCAAGGAGCACCCACCCCTATAATCTAAGCACCCACTTAGAAATATGATATTACAAATGAATTGATCACTTAGAATCGAGATTTCTTACACAATAGATTATGATCACTTTTCTTTATCTTTTTGTGCTTTCTCTTTCAAGATCTCACATTCAACATTCTCTTTCTCTTTGTCTCTGTCTTTCAAACTCGATCTGGGTCTCTAATTTTGGTGCTCTATCACTTTCTTTGCACTTATGAGTGAAATCTCTTTCTCAATGGATCAACCACACTAACTGATGCTCTTCTCATTTGATATGATCTTCAACACTTCATCTGTTGGCTCTCTTTTTGTCTCTCTCTCTTCCTCTGTCACTCCTTCAACTCGAATGCTCCCGTTTTCTCACTTAAGCAACACCTATATTTACATGGAGTTTTACTTTTATAGTACAATAACACTCCCCATCACTTCCTTGGTGTGTCGTGCACCCTACCACACATGTATGTGTTTGCAAATTTTGTCTATTAAATGACTTCCACCTACCCAGAAGTTACTCTCTCTATATTCGGCTTTAAAACTTGATTTTCTATTTTCTGAGTGCATTGAATATTCAACCCGTTAATTTGTGGAGCCATTTATGAGACAATTTCTAAAAATAGATTTCTCATCATTCTAGGATTTTCAACTGATAAAAAAAGAAATCCTCCACATTTCCTCTCTGATATTTAATTGTGCCTAGTAATCAGGATTTTAAATTTTGTGATATAGAGGATGAAATCAGTTTTCCACTAAGTCAAAGAGCATCAAATTCTGACACTTGGAGCTCAAGATATTTTAGATCGGGTCAGGTGTTTTCATGTGAAGCACAAGTTTACATTATTTGTATATGTAGTACACTACCTTTTGATCTTTTCAAAAAATTTATCCATTTCCTTCATTGATGGATAAATCAAACTTGTTCATAAGACAAGGTTCATCCATCGCATAACATATCTGCACTCCACTATTTCTGTGTGTTGTAGATTTGTCCTTTGATCCATGAATTTTCTCCTTTTCTTGTAGTTTTTTTCTGTCTTTTTAGCTTTTTCTTTACCTTACTTTTTACCTTTTCATCTTTCATTTATTCTAGTCTTCGCTTTTTTATCCCATATATTCTTTTACCTTACATTTTCTTGTTCTTCACGGCTAGTCTGTGGTTTTCTTATTTTCCACGGCTTATTCTTCTATTTTGCGGCTCTTCTCTTTTACTTAGCTTTGTTCTTTTTCCCGTGATTTCACTAAACCTTCGTGATTCTCCTCTAGACTTCAGTGGCTTCCTTCTTATGTGATGTCTTTCAAAAAAATTAAATAAGTCCCCTAGAACCATCCACAAAAAATTTCATGAAGCCATCATGCAATCACTTGGGATTTATCTGAGAGCTGACACTACCAATCAACCTTCACATTTCTCTTGCAGAGTCTTTCTTGAACTACTTCCTAAAGCTTGTTACAGACTTGTTAACACCTTTTCCATACATGGTTGACCTTGAGACACTTGCACATAACACTTGCACCACACTTTTTTCAATCAATGCAGCTTGACATCAATGAATGGAGTGGAAGGGCCTGCGAAAGATCAAATGACCCCATGCAAGAATAAGTTCAATAAATGGCCCTGTCAAATGATCCTGTGCTTCAAATCTATCAAAAAAGTTGCAGGTAGGCTCTAAAATGGAATAGCAGGGTTATGGAAGGAGGTCAAGAAGTGTCAAAGAACCAGAGGCTCAAAGGAAAAGAAACAATGAAGGTTCAAAGTCTTCGGGCTCTACAAATGGTTGAGAACGAGCCCCTGAAATTCACTAAGTATGGAGGAGACAGCGGAAGCTGCCAAGTGTCCAAATGGTGCACCTCCAAAGGTTAAATCCAAAGGGGCAGACTCAAACAAGTGCCAAGCCTCCATGTGTCCAGAGCCCCAAAAGTTACACCGGCCATTGAAAAGTCTTCGACTCAGCGGAAGGTGCCAAGTGTCAGCTCGATGCAATTCCAAGATGGGAGTCCAAGGCGGAGACTCAAACTTGCGCCAGCCCTCCATGTAGCCAATGGTCAACAGAGGTCAAAAAGGAGAGTGGGCCCAAAATGACTAAGTATAGAGTGCAGGTGGAAGGTGCCACATGTGTCTTAACGATGCTCCTTCAAAGGTAAAATCCTGAGCGGGTTTTCAAATGAGCGCGGGCCTTCCACGTGTCCCAGAGTCCAAAAAGGGATAGAGTCAGGGTTGAATAGTCAAAGCAGAAGTAGGCCAGTGGAAGGTGCCAAGTGTCAGCATGGTGCTGTTTCAAGAGTAAAATTTGGGGTGGGTCTCCAAACAAGCGCCAGGCCTCCACGTGTCCAGGGTCAGACTTTTGGCCCCGCCAAACAAAGGACTCAGGAAAAATACAAGGGAACATCGTGGAGCATGCAGAAGCCTCCACGTGTCAGTCTGGTGCTATTTTAGAAATGAAAGGTAGGGGCCAAATCTCCAAGATGTGTGAGGCTGCCACGTGGACCTGGTATGGACAGACTCTTTCAAATTTGTGCGCCCGAGACCCTAATATTCAAATGGCCATATCTTTTGACTGGAAACTCAGATTTGGGCGGGAGAAGACTTTTTGGAAATGTCTCGACACCCTCTATGCCATGGAAACATAAAATATCATTCTTAATAGGATTTAGTGGGTGAAAAATGGGAAAATGTCTTGCAAGCCATTAATACAGAATCTATTTGCTCCAACAAACGAATCGGGTTTGATTTGATCCACCGTTCTTCTTCCTTGGCACGCCGAGTAGACATAGGGAACCAAAATTGACAGATTGTGGGCGGATTTGAGAGCCACATTGATTGACGGTGGTTGAGCTTTCAAAACAGGATTCAATGCATATCTCAAGGTGGTTGAAGTAGGATTCAAATTTTTCCCTCCTCTCTCTCTTATTCTTCCTATATATTGTAAAGGAGGGGCATATTCAAATGGTTGTTGATCTTCCCTCTTCTACCCCCTCTCTCTTTCTTCCTTAGGGCCTAATGTGGAGTCTAAGCCTCCTCCCATGGCTCTGTAATGGTGTTTTCTTGCCTCTTGCCCACTGACAATGTACCGTGTAACTTTTGGAGCAATAGAATTTGTTTCGTGATGCATCTGTCCATCCTTGGCTCATTTTATTGTCTCTTCTTACCTCTCATTGTTGCAGGGTATACTGTGCATACTCTGATGTTTGTTGCAGGTTCTGGGAGTTGTGCTTAATGGGTTTTGAAGTGGTGTCTTTGTGTGAAAACTATCTCTAGTCTGTGGTGCATCTTGTCCACCCTCTCCTCTGCTCACCTCTCTCCGCTTCAGGAAGTCGGATCTATGATCACCCACTTCCTTTTTTGGTGTATCACCACTTAGTGTAGGCTCTTTCACCTTGGAATGGTTAGATTAGGATAGATAGGTTCTTCCTGCACTGGAGTAGCTTGTGGCAGGTAGATTAGGAAGCAAGAACCGACTTTCTCTGGAGGTCCATCTCAAGTTTTGCAAGTCCCACAGCTTGAGAGATGGTCCCATGTTGTGCAATCACACCGAATGCCCCACTTCACATCAGGCCATTCAGGGGTGTTGTGATTCTGCACTAACAGTTTTGGCATGCCCGGTGGGACATAGGTCTGAAGCACCTTACCACTTCATCTTAGCAGGTTGGTGTGTTCCTGTTAAGATTCAACCTTTTAAGGCACATGTAAGCACATCTGGTGACTCCATCTGGTCAACAACCATATCTCTGAAGTTACAGACCTTTTCCATCCATTACCACTGATTTTCATCCATTTTCTTCTTCCATCTCTTTCATTTTCTCCCATTCCATGAAGTTGTGCAATCATGGCTTCATTTCCTTCTTGGAACTCACACTTACAGCAGCAATGCAGTTCACCTCCAATGCATTTCCCAACTCCTCCAAATCAGCATTATAATCAGATCCAGGACCATTATGCTTACCCATATGAGCAGGGTCAAAGTCAGTTTGGCCATAGAGCTTATCAAGAACAAGGGGATGCATACAATGGTGACAACTATGTGGAGAATGCTAGTTTTCTGGAGAAGATTCAAAAAATGGAGGCTGGCATGGTTCAGTCAAGGGCCATAGCACAAATGAAGGCATTCAAGATTGGTTGCAGGGCACCTTGTCCATGGGGAGGCCCTTTTCCAAGACATTACAACCCTCAGGAGAAGCTTGACTTCATGGTTGAAGTGTTGCCTCAACTTACACAGTGGATTGAGGACATTGAGGCTTATGAGAAAAGTGTGAGACAACCTTGTCAATGGGTAAGTCAATCACCAGCTCCCTGTCCTTCATTTTCTCTTTCTCAAACTTTATCATTTCAGCATGATCAAGAGTCAAGCCCCTCAGTTGCTGCCCCAAGTGTTGATTTCATCTTCTCTATCTCTTGATCTTCCACCCCATGTCAATTCTTCTCCCCTTTTCTTTCCCAAATAGTCATTTCCCTCCAAAGAAACAAGAAGTTCCACATCCCTCCCCACCACAAACAATTGTAAATCTGGTTGAACCCCAACCTATCACTCCTCTTGCTTTCCCAAGTCCATGTTGGGAAGAGACTCAAGAATCCAGTCAAGGAAAACAACAAGAAGTGGAGCCCAACAGAGAAGAAATGACAGACAATCTGAAGAGTTGGGCTGCTAAATTTGGGTTTACAAAGATCCCCTTGATGGTCAAGCCAATAGAGGAGGTCAGGGTTGAAGAACCAGTGGTGGCTGAGGCTGAGTTTGCAGCAGAAGAAGAACAAAAACAAGAAGAAGAAGATCAACAGTCTGTTTGCTCTGAATGCAGTGTCCATGATGGCACTTTGTCTGAAGAGGATGCTGATCTGATCCAAGCTGCACAACCAGTTAAAGAGGAGGAACAATCAGCTCCAAGTCCCATTGAAGAGGAGCAGCTGGGAGAGATCAAATCAGAGTTGAAGCCACTCAATGAAGAAGGCATCATTGAAGATTTTTTGCTTTCATTTCAAGGGCCTGATTTGATTGATGAACCCATGATGGAGGAGGATCATATAGTTTCAGAGGCCCCAAGTGTGGAGAGCAGGCCACATAGAAGAACCTTCAGTTCTTCCTCCCACTTCATCCCCTTCAAGCTCTGATGTTGAAGAAGAGTTTGAACTTTCAAACTTCATGTTTGAGGAAGAGGGAAACCATGGTGAGCTAGTTGCAGATCAGGAGGACACCATGGAGGAGGTCGAGCACATGCAACAGGACAACAAGGAGACAAATTATCTGTCTGACTTGGAGGATTGCTTTGATGGAGAAGAGCCCATGGAGATTACATCATTTTCTCCTCCTCCATCCATCTTCCAAGCATATGAGCCTGCTGCCATGAAGGAGAGCATTCAAGGACAACAACTTGCACTTCATAACAGCCCTCTGGAACCAAGGTTGGAAGATATGAGTCTTCCATGTTCTTCACAAGAGAAGGAAGAGAAAAGGCAAGAAGATGTCATCATCTCTCTCACACCATCCATCCAAGAAGGTCCACAAAAAGACTCCATTTTTGGAGTTAAATTTCAGAGCAAAGGGCACATTCAAAGGATCAGACCATGCCCAATCAGGTACTTGGCTTCATTAGAGCCAGGAGAGAAGCCAAAACCAGTCATGCCTACTTCAGGGCATGAGGATGAGCATCAAAGTACCAAGGGTCATCATCAACACCTCCAGGAGTCCAATGCCAATCAGCTTGAGGAGGTATTTTTGGTTGATGTAGATACCTTGATGATTTGGGTGGAGGACCGGCTTATAGTCAGTTTTTCACTCATACAAGCAGCCATATTCAGTGTCAAATCATTTGCATGGCTGCCCCTCTTGAGAAAGGGAAGCTACTTCTCCCTGCCTGTAACAGGATTTGTTTAGCCCCTTTTCTCTCTGGTTAGTTTAGGAGTAGGAGTAGACTTTGTTTCCAGTAGAAGAAGTGCCCGTGCACACTCTGCATGTCTCATTTGAGGCATGTATGATTTTGTTTTTGTACATAAGTTTTGTTTGTATTGCTCCAGAGCTACTGAGGCCAGGCCCTTCACTATTCATGGCAGAAGACTCATAGTTTCCTGTAACAGTTGCAAATTTCAAAATAAAACAAATGCAGAGCAACTAAAGCCATCTTCAAAATAGTCCATTCAGGGACAGATGAAAGCCCCAGGTCAAAACAATTTTCTACTCTCAGAAGCCTTGTTTCAAGATTTCTTATGAAAATTGAGAGTGCAGACGCGCGGGCAGGTTCAGGGTCACTAAGAGCAAGCAGTCGGGCTCGCACAGTGGCTCGGGGATCAGATTTTCAAAGCAAAAGGATCAGTATCAGGCTATTATTCTTGACTCCATGCCCAATGGATGCTTCAAGGCTACTGGTCCCTTCATCTAGCAGGCAGATGCCCCTGTGAGTCACCAAATTGTTATCCAATTTTTCCCCCTGGGTAAAATTGGATCAACCATGACCCTGCACAGAAGAAATAGAGAAATCATGTTCAAATCCTATAATCAGGCAACAGAGGGACTCTACAATGGAGTGGCAGGGCCTGCGAAAGATCAAATGACCCCGTGTAAGAAGAAATTCAATAAAAAGTCGTCATTGAGCCCGTGCTTCAAATCCAACAAACAAGTTGTAGGCAGGGCTCTATAATGGAGTAATAGGGTTAAGGAAAGAGTAAACAGAAGGAAGAAACCAAAAGCTCAAAGGAAAAGAAATGATGAAAGTTCAAAGTTTTCGGGCTCTACAAATGATTCAGAATGAGCCCCAAAATTGGCTAAGTATGGAGGAGACAGTGGAAGCTGCCAAGTGTCCAAATGGTGCACCTCCAAAGGTTAAATCCAAAGGGGCAGACTCAAACAAGCGCCAAGCCTCCACGCGTCCAGAGCCCCAAAAGTTGCACCGGCCGTTGAAAAGTCTTCGACTCAGCGGAAGGTGCCAAGTGTCCAAACGCAATTCCAAGATGGGAGTCCTGGGTGGAGACTCAAACTTGTGCCAGCCCTCCATGTAGCCAATGGTCAACAGAGGTCAAAAAGGAGAGTGGGCCCAAAATGACTAAGTATAGAGTGCAGGTGGAAGGTGCCACGTGTCTTAACGATGCTCCTTCAAAGGTAAAATCCTGAGCGGGTTTTCAAATGAGCACGGGCCTTCCACGTGTCCCAGAGTCCAAAAAGGGACAGAGTCGGGGTTGAATAGTCAAAGCAGAAGTAGGCCGGTGGAAGGTGCCAAGTGTCAGCACGACGCTGTTTCAAGAGTAAAATTTGGGGTGGGTCTCCAAACAAGCGCCAGGCCTCCATGTGTCCAGGGTCAGACTTTTGGCCCCGCCAAACAAAGGATTCAGGTAAAATACAAGGGAAAATCATGGAGCCCACAGAAGCCACCACGTGTCAGTCTGGCACTATTTCAGAAATGAAAGGTAGGGGCCAAATCTCCAAGATGTGTGAGGCTGCCACGTGGACCCGGTATGGATAGACTCTTTAAATATTGTGTGCCCGAGACCCAAATATTCAAATGGCCATATCTTTTGACTGGAAACTCAGATTTGGGTGGGAGAAGACTTTTTGGAAATGTCTCGACACCCTCTATACCATGGAAGCATAAAATATTATTCTTAATAGGATTTAGTGGGTGAAAAATGGGAAAATGTCTTCCAGGCCATTAATACAAAATCTGATTTGCTCCAACAACCAGATCGGATTTGATTTGATCCGCCGTTCTTTTTCCTTGGCACGCCAAACAAGACATAGGGAACCAGAATTGACAGATTGTGGGAAGATTTGAGAGGGGCATTGATTTTGATGGTGGTTGAGCTTTCAAAGAATAGGATTCAATGCGTTGCAGAGGTGGTTGAAGCAGGATTCAAATTTTTCCCTCCTCTCTCTCTTATTCTTCCTATATATTGTAAAGGAGGGGCATATTCAAGGGTTGGTCATTGATTTTCTCTCTGCCCCCTCTCTCTTTCTTCCTTAGGGTAGAATGTGGAGTCTAAGCCTCCTCCCATGGATCTGTAATGGCATTTTCTTGCCTCTTGCCCACTGACGATGTACCGTGTAACATTTTGGAGCAATAGAATCTGTTTCGTGATGCATCTGTCCATCCTTGGCTTATTTTATTGTCTCTTCTTACCTCTCATTGTGCAGGGTATACTGTGCATATTCTGATGTTTGTTGTAGGTCCTGGGAGCTGTGTTTAATGGGTTTTGAAGTGGTGTTCTGTGTGAAATCTATCTCTGGTCTGTGGTGCATCTTGTCCACCCTCTCCTCTGCTCACCTCTCTCCACTTCAGGCAGTCGGGTCTGTGATCATCCACTTCCTTTTCTGGTGTATCACCACTTAGTGTAGGCTCTTTCACCCTCTCTCTCTTTCTCCCTGTCCCCTTGGAATGGTTAGATTAGGTTAGTTAGATTCTACCTGCACTGGAGTAGCTTGTGGCAGGTAGATTAGGAAGCAAGAACTGGCTTTCTCCGGAGGTCCATCTCAAGTTTTGCAAGTCCCACAACTTGAGAGATGGTCCCATGTTGTGCAAATATAGCAATCTTAACTTCATATAGAAAAAGAATTTTCATCTTATCAAAAAAATTCCACATATTCCTAACAATATATTTTTGGGTGACCTGCTAATGAGTCCTATTACATTCCATGATTATCCAGTCATAGGATAACTTTATTTTCTTATAGACATCTTTATTTTCTTATAGACATCTTTATCCTCTTTGGCTAACACTCAATAGATGTTAGCAAGACACAAACGTTCATTTCTTTTCCTATAATAATTAATATTGAATGCCCATATTTTATATTGCATGTATCCACTATCCTCGGGTGACAAAGAAGGGATGCACTCTTGGTACAGGATTAATTTTTTGTTAAACACCACTAAGCTATTTGTAACCTCTAAGTTTTTTGCCTTTAATGGTGTTTGTGATGGCTGAGAAATTGTAGCTCGGATACGATATTTAGTGAAAAATTTACAGCATGCGAAGTGTGAAGAAGGGGTGGTGCTACTTGGTGGGGAGAAACAACTAAAAATTTACTAAAGGATATGGAACCAACTATGAGTTTGTACAAAGTAACAAAATTTTTCCTTGTTGAGCTAGATTGCTATGTGTGATGCTTATTAGTCACCATGGCCATTTTTTAGAGGATGTTTGGGATATTTTACTCACCTTGAGAAATGTTTTGGATGATGATGTGGGTTGGGAATCAACCATTATAGGGTAGTCTCATATTATGTGATTCATGGTTTTCCTATGAAAGCACATATTAGGTATATTGATAAACAAGATGTGTTGCATTATCATTTTTATTGCCTATTTATACATCAATGGACTATTTGAGATCCTCAGAGAGGTAAAATTTAGCATAGTCATGCTTTTATGGTCTCGTAACATAGAACTTGGGTTGCTCAAACCCTATGAAGTAGCTAAGAAATTTAATTAGTTGGCCCACAAAAGTTCTAAAGTGGAAAAGGAAGAGTAAGGGATTCAATCCATATAGGCATTTGAAGTTTGGTTTTCTCAAATTTAATGACCACAAAATATCATGTCCAATGTGAAAAAATAACAACTGTATTTCAAATAAACCATGATCCATGGGAAATACTTGATTTGTAATGGTCAACGTTATTAAATTTAAACAAAGAAAAACCCCCGATCATGTTCTAAACACTCTTAAGCTTAACACCATGAGGTGCAATGTGGATGTGACATGCATTATGTACCTAATATTTCAAAGTGTATTTTGGGGGGAATCAGATAACAAAATATGCAACTAGATTGAATTACTCAAAATAATTGCATGCCTTATTGAATTTAGAACAATTTGCAATAATTCATCATGAAATATTTCATAGATATGTTCATTATCGCGTCATTTTTTTTCCATAATGGACTTTGGGGATCACTTTGGTGTCATTAGACTCCACATTTCCATCAGTTTCTTTTATATAAATGACTACAGGAACCAAAGAAAGGAGCACTTTAAATGGTTTAGCTTCCCTAAAGACAATAGTTATTTTAGGGAAATAAATGACATGTATGAAGGGAAAAACATTTCAAGCCAATATGATAATGGTTGTGTGAAACAAATTTAAACCCTAATAGAGCTCCTTCTTTCTTTCTAAGCACACTCCCTAGACTTCATTGGTCTCCCTAAATATATTTCACATAACTACTAACCAAATGTTCACAAATTGATTAACAAGAGAAACCACTTAGAGATTTTAGGTATATATTGGGATATCATAATTTATAGGGACTTATCAATATTCCCTCTAATATAGTTCTTGTTAAGTAAACTATTTGAAGACATGCATATGGATGATTTGATGGATACCAATCTATCTATCGTAACCAATATATTATCTCATTATTTTAATAGGAATTTCAATAAGACGATGACCTCAACAAAGGCAAGTATTTCATTATTTTAAGTGAAAGATGACCTCAACAAAGACAATTCTATAATAAAATAATATTATTAAAGAGCATTGAAACTGTGGATTATGTATATAGACCATTTGGTTTAAAAAGACGTTTAAATGTATCAAAATTGATTAGACCTTGAGATTTTCATTTTTAATAATTTTGCATATAAAAATATTAAAATATATGTCAATGGTTGGAAATTGTTTTCGTGATTATATATTTTATTGATGGTAAATGGGGGTTTTTGAAAGATCTTGAACCCTTTTACAAATAGTTTTTACAAAATTTTGAGCTTCAAATTGATATGGGGCACAATAGGAGGCCTAATCCCCAAAAAAACAAAAGTATTTTAGCAAAAACCAAACCACATATGACTGAAGGAAAAAGCAATAAATAATAATGAATAGGCACAATTGAAATAAATCTACGAAATGCCTTTTTTCAAATAGAGTCCTTTGTTATGTAAAAGAAAATTTAATTCTTTTCTCAAAACTAAAATGACACTACAACCCACTGACAAATGTCCAACAAACTTACAACTATAGTAAAAGTTGCACTATAAATGAAAACTAGGAAAAAATCACTATCTATAAATGAAGAAGCTAACTCCAAGAAAAAGTCATTCTCCTCCATTTTGGGAGAGGAAGGTCTCCATCGTCCATTGTAAGTTATATCCAACTAAATCCTCAGCTTCCAACATCAGTCTTTTAGTCTCAGATATACGCCCTTTAAGCTTGAGTATTGCTCCAACATCAACTTTGGGCCTTGTTTTATTGAATTGAGGAGGGGATGGGTTGTATGTCAACTGATAATTGTTATCCTAAAATATATTTTTTATGCCAACCATAGAAACCGCAACATTTGAATCCCTTAAAATCTGATTATAAATAATATCCTTCATGTTAAGGAACTTTGAGTTGCCATTGTTATTGTACAATTATTGATTTGTTTCAATTAATTAAAATAAAATAAAGATTTTCCCAAAACATACAAAGTAATTTTTTTATTTTTTTGATATTTGTATATTTGTTCTTTTTTCATAGGCTAATATAAATATTTTAGAAATATAAATTTTAAGTTTTTAAAATGTCATTATAAACTTTTTTATTTGATCAATTATTTATATATGTATACTAGATGTCATTTCTTAATAAAATATATCATATCTAAAAATTGTGAAGTATAAAGTGAAAAATTGATTTGATTACTATGAAATCATTCTAAATGAAGAGGGCAATAAAACCTCAAACTTTTCCACCAATTAACATTTACACAATATACATTAAAGTATTTTTGGAAAACAACTATACAAGTTACAACTTTTAAACTAAAAAGTAGTAGCTACTAATTAATCATACATTTAATTATTAGTTAATTAAAAGTGAAAAATAATAAGAAACATTGCATTTTAATATAGTATAAAGGATTATAATAGTAATATAGTGAGAGAAAAAGTTTTAGTATTTTTTTGATTGAAAAGTATACTTTTATTAATATGAAAAATATGGTACAATGCTAATCATACAAAAGGATGACTGGAAAAGGTTAAACTTTAGAATGTTGAGTATATTAAGTTAAGTAGGGCTTGAGAAAGAGGCTAACTCACCTCAAAGAAGCAACATTAAAGTTGGATTAACATAATTAAAGTGTGATTTTTGATCAAAAAAGGTGTAGAAAACCAAAGCAACATAACATAGAAAAACAAGAGAATTATGTTGCAGTGATAAAAATGGCCACTGGTGGAGGGCTATCAGATTTGTCACCCTAACTACTATTGTTAGAGGGGTGAGCCATATCTGAGATGGGGTCCCATCCATCATTCTACTATTATTCTTCTTCTTCAGTCTGGCTGCAGGGAGAAAAGGCTAAAACCAGCCGCAGAAATTTCACCTTTAGGAGAACATCCCTACCACTGCCGCCACCATCACCAAGGAAGTCAAAAACGCCACCATTGAGGGTGGGTGAAGGGTGGAGAGCTGTGGTGACGAGAAGGGGAAAGAAGCTCCACCAGCTATTGAAATAGTGTCCCTCGACTACAGCCTTGAGACAAAACAACAGTGAATGAATGAATGAAAGATTTAATGACGTCCACGAGACTAAAGGGTCTATGGGACCAACAGAAACAATATTTTAATCAGATAGACTCCTTTCAATATCCGCTCTTCGACTGTGAATCTTGAGGATAAAGCCTGATGTCGCTAGAAGCTTTGTTCCTTCGAAGAGTGCCTCCAGTCTGTCCACCTTTAGGTTGTTTTTGTACTGAATACGGATATCATCATATGCTAAACACTCCATGACAAAATGCCATTCTGTCTCGACGACCCCTTTGCTGCAGAAGAGACGAATTCTCCTTTCCGAATCTTCCTTTGGAATAGTCCATCTACCAGTTTCACATCGAAGATGATGCGATCCAGTTCTTAACTGCGCCACTAGAATTTTTGCTTTACCCTTGATAGTTGTCCCTAGATAAGCTTTTTCATCATGTTCCCCAGTGAGATTGAATTCTCTAATATAATGTGCTTTCTTTCGACCAATCTGACCCATTCCACATGGCAGTCCTGAACTTTTCTATCACATAATTTTTATTTCCCTGTTGCTGTTAGGACACTCCTGCATGTTGATGCCCCATTTGTACATCCATTTAGTATTATGTTTCATCAGGTTTTCTTTCTGTGCTCCATAAGTGTCGTTTACAAACTATTTTGGGCCAGCGAAGGTTGTCCATGTTTTCAAATTTTTCAGATAGCTTATCATCCGAGATATTGCCAAAGCTTCCAGCATAGAAAGAACCCGCATTCAGCCAACAAGATCTCATAAGGAACAGTTGATTTGACTTTAAGGGAGCTTGTGATTAGATGTTTCATGGATTCTTTCTATCTGTCTCCACCCATGATTTGACATGCTACTTCCCCAAACTTCGCAGCCATATAGAACAATCGAGTGACCAACAAACCAAAAAGGGTTTTTTTAGTTTTCCAGTCCCAAAGTTCAGCTTTCCTGCACCTGTTTTGAAGTAGAAAGATGCTTTTCAACCTCCCTGTATCCTTTTTGCTTTACAAGTCTCCCAACTAAGTTTGTGGTGAAAGTCAATCCCAAGATACTTGTATTCATTGACTATTTCTAAAGGGCTCCCCTCAAAAAGGAAGATGTTTTGTCTCTCATTCCTTTTCAAGGTGCAAAATCATGATTTGTGTTTTGCTGGTGTTCACTTGCATCCCGACTTCTTGACAAAAGAGCTCTAGCACTTTTAACTGTTCCCTCAAACCTTGGGCTGTTTTTGAAATTAGGATAGAGGTCGTCAGCATATAGAAGTAACTTCACCACGTAACTTGCTAACTGAATACCTCCTCCCTCAGTTTTGTTTAACCAATCTTCAAGCTTGTCAATGTATAACCCAAATAACGTGGGAGAAAGAGGGCATCCTTGCTTGACACCGATGTTGCTGCCGAAACATTCAGACATACCTTCTCTGGTTCTAATTTTAGCTCTGACCTGCTCATACAATTTATGAACTGCTGCTCTAAACTCATCTGGAATCCCAAGCTCCTCCATCCTATCCCAAAGTTTCTTTCTGGGCAGCTGTGTCAAAAGCCTTCTTGAAATCAACAAAACAACAAAAAGCTTCTTCTCTTGGGTGTCCAAAACCTTCTCAATCAAATGCTAAGAGTGATTACAATGATCAATTGTTGAGTACTTAGGTCGAAAACCCGCTTGCCCTTTTGCTCTTTTACCCTCTCTTTCGGCCCAGCTGCTGATTCTGCTCGTTCTATCATGGGCCTCCAAATAGTTTACCAAGACAGCGAGGTTGATCATAATGGTGCGATAATTGGACGGGTTATTAACGTCACCACTTTTAAATAGAGGAATAACAATGTTAGTCGTCCACTCTGTTGGAAAGCCATTCTGATTGATATCATTGAATGATTTTTCTGATGTGTGGCGTGAGGACCTCAACCCCCCATTTTAAAAATTCAGCTTGCAGACCATCGATGTCTTGAGCTTTAACCACTTGCCAGATTCTTTATGCCCTGCTTGATATCTTCATGCCGAGAAAAGCTCAATCGAAGTCTCGATTATGGGAGGAACATCTTTTTGTTGAGGACGTTCATAAAGGGTCCTTGCATATTCTAACCAATGTGAACCTGTGATATTATTTTTCTATGTATTTTTTCTTTTGTTGTAGCTCCTTCCAAAAACCTTTGGGATTGTGTTTTCTAAGAGAAATTAATTTTGTCCTTCTCTTGCACACATAGCTTTCTTTTTTGTGTTGTACCAATCTCTCATAGAATCTTTTTATTTTCTTTGTTCATCCCATTTTCTTTCAAAGCTCTCTTGGCAGCTTTACACTCTTCATCATACCATGGGTTTGTCAGAAAAGTATTTGCCGCTCTCTTTCTAGGCTTAGATCTCTCACAGACAGTTAGAGCCTTTTGGATTAAAGATATCAGTAGATTACTACGTATATAACCACTCGATCCCTTGGATGCGTGTTCTCTATATCTTTCCTCATTATCTGCAATTGCTGCTTAAGGGCTGCCAACAAATATTCCCCCTGATTTTCTTTATTGAGAATGATTTTTCCCTGTTTTTGAGATGCCTTTTGCATGTGATGAGCCTGATTCTTTGTTGCTGATTGAAGACGGTCCCAAGCTTTACCAAGAGAGGACTATGATCTGACTTTAATTCGACTAGGACAATCTCCAACTACAAACTCAAGAAGCGTGGGGATAAACTTTGAGAACAAATTACATAGTCTACTACACTTTGTCATTGTATGCTTTACAAGTGATGTTGCCTGACCTGGCCAAGCTCTCATGCCATTGCAAATGACCATGTTGTATAGGCTACATAGTCCTAGAAGCTCAACTCCCAAAATGCAACACCCCTCCACTGCCATCCCTGAGATAATCTTTCCCAAAGCTTGTTCTCTTCTTCTTTTAAGCCACAACGGATTGTCCTCACCTCCTTCTAACTGGTCAACTGAAGGGATTGATTATTGGCAGTCCTTGCATTGAAATCACCCAATAGAATTATTTCTCCGGATGTACTAAAAACAGAAATGTCTTTTTTAATTGAAGCGTATGGATCTTCGCTATCTAGCTTTCTTTTCTTATGTCTTTGATCCTTTCGGTGCAAAGTAACAGGCAGCTAATCTGATTGTTGTCTTGCCATCTGTTATTTTTCAGCCATATGTATTGTTTATTTGGATCTTCTTTTTCAACTTTGACATTTTCGAGCCATATTTCCTTGATTAACACTGTGATTCCGCCGTGGCCTTTCCCTGTTTCATTCCCTTCATTCCAAACTGAAATTTTTTTGTAGCTTCAAATTCAGGAACCTTGCAACCTTCGTGCTCATGTGTTTCCGTAAGAATGATATATCTTTCCCTTCTGCTATGGGCCCCAAACCCGGCCTCTTCTCCATGGATATCCTCTGTAATTCCAGTTTATTATGTGCATGAATTCCCGTGGAGCCCCTAATTCCTATTTCCTATTTGATAGTGATCACTAATTTGGGCTTTCCCATTTCTCATTTGTGCCCATTTTCCTTCTTCCCTTGCTTTTCTCACTTTTTCCCATTCTTTCCTTCGATCTTCTTGTTGAGCGAAATGTCAAATCCTCATCTAGATATGTGTGTGCCTCTAAGAAGTCCCCTGTTTTTTAGGATAGCATGTTTGATCTTCTATTTTTCTCATAACCACTCGCATGTGTCGGTCCTTTCCTCCCTCTGTTCTCCTGCCAATCCTGTTTGCTTGTTGTATGTAACCTGTCCACTTCAATTCGTCTTTAAGAAAGTCTCTTGCCAATATGTCAGTTCTCTCATTTTCGCCAAAATCTTTTAGACCCTTGATAATAAATTTACTGCTCTATTCTGTTGATCTTTCTCTTCTTTATCTGTGTTTGATGTGTTTCTCCATGACTTGCCTTTGTTCATTTGATGATCCACTTACTAATTGAGACCAAGTTTTTAGCTTCTTCTATCCGATCCTTTAGTTTGATTTTCTCTTTTGTTTCCATGTCTTTAATTGCTGATTGGATCTCAATCTCATCTGAATTGCTTCCTTCTCTTTTACCATTTCAGTTCTTTTTTCTCCCCCTGTTTTTCATATGTCCTAGATCTGTTTTACCATGCTTAACTCTTGTTGCCCTCTTTCCATGAGGTTTTGAAGATTTAGAACTTGTTCTTTGAGAATTTTATTTTCTCTTTCTAACTTGTATCTGACTTTTATGAGTTCTTTCCTCTCACTGTTTTCTTTCAATTGTCTGGTTTTCTAAAATTCCAAGCCTTTCCTTCATGTTCATTGAGTTCCTTCACATATAGGTTCTGAAGACCACAAAAGAGGGTTGAAGTCGGACTGTATAGGTATTGTAGAGTCCTGGACTCCGTCTTCCCTTTCCTCTCTATATGCTGCAGTTCCGTCGATTTTGTTCAGCTTTGGTTCCTTTTTATTATCCTTCTGATTTGAATGTTTTTCTTCCATTCTATGTTCTCTGAAAACAAAGTTCTCTTTGCTATTTGTTGCCTTCGGTAGAATCAAAGTGAGGTTTTTTCTTCTGGGTTCTTCTTAGTTTTTTAGCTTGCCTACGCTGTATAATCCCTTTGTATTGTTTTGCATTCACATATACCAACTTTTTAGGCTATACCCCGCTGTATGATTTTGAAAGACTTCTGCCTTTCCCCAAATTTTGTTTTCTATTGCTGTATGAGTTTATGAGATAATAGATCCTTGTGGTGCCATATTTGGGTTGTCTTTGAAACCCTCATGCTTAATCATGGTTTGCATGTCTTGTTTGAAACTAGATTTGACAGAAAATAGTAAAGAGTATTGCAAAGAATGATAAAGGTTTGGTGGGTCTACCTGAGAAACTGAGAAACTGACTTATCTATATCCTGGCTCTGGCCCGCAGTCCTGTCGCAGCCCTGTCCCCTTCTATATCTGCCTGTCCCTGGCCCGTAGCCCTGGCCCGCCTCCCTGTCTTTGTCTCTGACTCTGGCCCGCAGCCCGCATCCACAGATCCGCAGCCCGCACTGTCGCACAGATCCCCGCACAGATCCCCGCACTGTCGCACTGGAATCAATGTTATTTTGACCTGAAAAAAAAAAAAAAAAATCATCTTTATTACAGTGATAAATGCTTTGTTACAATTGAAAAGTCATTTATTAATAAAAATAATAATAAATAAATAATTTTTTTGTGATGGTTTATAATAAAAGGGTTCCCCGTAACTTTTTATATAGTACAATGTCAAATGTCATGAAAAGAAGGCCGTGTTGGGCACCTTACTGATTTAAAAATAAAATACCAACAACCTCCAAACGTCATATTATATACTTACACCGATCCTCATATAATAAGCTACCTTTTATGCTTTATTCCTTCCAGTTTTGAGGGATTTCTTTAGACTAACCTCTCCCTCCATAAGTGCTAAAAACAATAACAATACCTCCATGACGTATGGATCAGACTTCTGCATAACAGAAGCATTCAGAGATAAGGGTAGAAAAAACAAAGCATGGAAGCCCACATAGCAAAGCTCCATGCTATAACTGTCGTAATCGTACTGGCTTTGATAGAACTTGCAGGAACATTTGAAATTCCTGTTAAGCCAGGAAGATGGGATCTTTTGGTGCAAAACGGAGGAGTCTCTGCAATGCACATGACAACAACACATATGAATACAGTGCTCATGTTTGATAGAACAAACTTTGGTCCTTCTGAGCTCCTGCTAGACAATGGCAGGTGCAGAGACAATCCACGGGAGCTTGCGCTCAGACATGACTGTTGGGCTCATTCCATAGAGTACAATATTGTCACAAATGAGATTAGGCCATTAATGGTGATGACTGATACTTGGTGTTCATCTGGAGCATTTGCAGGTAATGGGACCCTGGTCCAAACAGGAGGGTACCATGATGGTGAGAAGGTTATAAGATACTTCAGCCCTTGTGGGGATCATGGTTTAGATGATCTTTGTGACTGGCAAGAATCCCAAACTTCTAAGCTCTCTGATAAGCGCTGGTATTCATCAAATCAGATCCTGCCTGATGGGAGAATCATAGTACTAGGAGGTGCTAATGTCTTCACCTATGAGTTTGTTCCCAAGACAAGTCCCCTTGAGAGATCCTTCAGCCTGCCTTTCCTCAGAGAAACCACCCATGAACCCAATGTTCAGAACAATTTATACCCATTCCTTCATCTGTCCTCTGATGGGAATCTCTATATTTTTGCAAACAGGGACTCAATTCTTTTTGACTACAATAAAAATATTGTTGTCAAGAGGTTTCCAAGCATTCCTTTAGGTCCAAGGAACTATCCATCCACTGGGTCATCAGTCATGCTGCCTTTAGTGGCATCTGATGGCTTTCAGAGGGTAGAGATATTGATATGTGGAGGTGTACCAGAAGGTGGTTACGAAGCAGCAAGGGGTGGAAATTTCACAGATGCTCTTGACAGCTGTGGAAGGATGGTGATCACAGACCCAAATCCAAGCTGGGCAATGGAAACCATGCCCAATCCAAGACTGATGGGAGACATGCTCATATTACCCAATGGAGAAATCATCATCATCAATGGTGCAGAAAAGGGTGTTGCAGGGTGGGAGCTCTCTAGAAATCCTTCTGTAAGTCCATTCCTTTATAGACCAAATGCTTTACCAGGCCAGAGAT
This sequence comes from Taxus chinensis, assembly GCA_019776745.2. Taxonomy (NCBI): domain Eukaryota; kingdom Viridiplantae; phylum Streptophyta; class Pinopsida; order Cupressales; family Taxaceae; genus Taxus; species Taxus chinensis. Next base: position 17,974,710 of record CM034157.1, read on the forward strand.
TTTCAGTCTTGGGTTCCACCACCATTCCAAGGCTCTATCATTCTTCTGCAAATTTATTACCAGATGGTAGAGTCCTAGTGGCTGGATCCAATCCTAACAGAGGTTACAGTTTCACAGGAGTTCTATATCCTACTGAGCTAAGGATTGAGGCATACAGCCCATATTATTTAGATGATTTCTACAAGAGTTTGCAGCCTCATATTACATTTCAATCTTCACCTTCAGTCATTTATGGCTCTCAATTCACTGTGGTTTATTCCTTGATGTCTGGTTTGATGACAGGTGGTAACAATGTCCAGTTCAACATTTATGCTCCATCTTTTACCACTCATACTAATTCTATGAATCAGAGATTGCTTTCATTGTCTGCAACCACTCCAATATTATTAGGTTTGACGTATTATAGTATTGTGAGTGCACCTCCCATTCCTGTTTCTGCACCTCCCGGTTACTATATGCTTTTTGTTGTACACAGAGGCATTCCTAGTGCCGCTCGATGGATCCAGCTGAGGTCGGTATAATGTAGCACTCTATTCAATAGCGGTGGTTCTATAATTAATATTTTGCTTCTTTGTAAACAAACATACAAGTAATTGTTTTGTTGAAGTTCATGAAATTGTTTTTAAATTAAAATGAAAAATATATCTAAAAGTACTCTTTCTATGATCAATGCTCCATACACAATCATTGTCCATATAGTTAGTTAGCTCAAAACCATCAAACACAAAGTATATAATTTGTGAAGGAGGGTAAAATAGATTCAAATGAATAATTGCCTTGTTCCCTAACTACTCTCCTCTCTAACTGATACTTGTGAAATCAATCCAAACAAAAATTAATACAAATTATTATCAGTCATAGACATATGATAGTCTTTTTAACAATGTGCAGTCTCTGCACTACTCTAGACTCGACCAAACAAAGTTTTATTTTTTTGTTTTTACACTCTTAACAACTCTCAATGTGTAGGATTTATAAGGAATGTATAATAAACTTAATTATAAATCCACAATATAATTGCCGAAGATTATAGATTATGAAGTGCAATGATTAAACATAGATTAAGATGTTTATATTGAATATTAAAGAACATGAACATATAAGTAAATAACAAAAATATAAATGATACAGAACACCATATTTATAGTGGGGAAACTTGAAGGAGAAAACCCCACTCTGAAATAAAGCACTTCCTGTATTAATAATTTCACATAAAATTTTACCCAACACTTCCACTTCACTCCTCGGTCTCACAGATTAATTGCAGAGTAGTTTTTTTTTCGCAATTATACAATAAAATGATCACCAACAATATGGTCTTCCAAATCTGATATCTTAATATATCAATATGGTACCAATGTATATGTTGTTCATTACCAATCCCAAGAGGGATCACAGTGAATCAGTTGTGTCATTTCAATTTTAAATGTAGAAGACCAACCTAATAAAGTTTAATAAATAAAATTTAAAATAATATGGGGTGTAAAGTGGTGGTCCACCCAAAGAGGTATCCCCACTTGACATTATTACCCCAACACTCCCCTTAATGTTAAGTGGGGAAGAACATGTCAAAAATTACCTTTTTCTACAAAAGGATTTACAGATCCATAAATCATCAACAATGATTCAGGCTAGCATGTAAACAAGGGAAATCATACAGATCTTCCCATACAGAAATTCTTAGGACAAGTGCTTTATATATGAAGACTTATATCAGATTATGGAGCCTTTTATAAAACAAGGCATTCCCATAACTAATGTTTCGTTGGGATTTACAAGTAAATTCACATAGCGTGAACATTTACTTATCACAAAATAGAGGAAGTATTGGAAGTTTACAACAACTGTTAAGAGGTGGAATTGTCATGCACACTCCCCCTCAATTACAACTCTGAAAGGCCCAACAAGGCATGAAATTTGTAAAACTTTATAGAACACAACGACTTTGTGAAAATATCTGCAACTTGATCTTCAGTGGAATAGAAACTTGAGATCAATATCACCATTCAGAACTTTCTCTCGAATAAAGTGCATATGAACCTCGATATGTTTTGTCATTTGATTTTGAACTGGATTGTTTGTAAGAGAAATGCAACTTTTGTCGTCACATAAAAAAGTAGTGCTTCCTTTCGATGCCCATATGTAGTTCATCTAACAGTATTTTCAACCACATAGTTTCCTTTGCTCCTTCCATAGCACTTTTATACTCTGCTTCAGTAGAAGAGATAGAAATTGTTGGTTTGCTTCTTACTACTCCAAGTGATGGCACCTGCACCCAACTTGAAAACATATCCAGAAGTAGATTTTCTATCTATAGCATCACCAACATGGTCAGAATCACAATATCCAAATAACTTTACATCATCACAAGAAGAATAAAATGGACCATAATTAATTATTCCTTTAACATATTTCAGAATTATTTTTCCATCTTCTAATGATCCTCTTTAGGATCTTACATGAATCTAGAAACAACTCCTAATGCACAAGAAATATCAGGCCTAGTAATAGTTAAAATTAAGCTACCAACTAGCTATCTATATAGAGTAGGATCAAATTTAGCACATGTAGGTTTAGGATCTAATTTCACACCAATTTCAATAGGAATGACAACAAGTTTACAGTCAATCATGTTAAATATTTTAAGTAGAGATGCAACAATAGATTTATGATCCTAAAACATAACCATGCCTAAAAATGATTTAGCAGACCTAAATCAGTCATTTCAAAATGTTGTTTTAATCTTTCTTTGATTCTAACAATTAAATTTTTATCACTGCTAGTAATTAAAAGATCATGTCAACATATAGAACAATAATGATAATATGATTATTTTCAAACTTAACAAATAAATCATTATCAGAACAGTAGTTAGAGAAACCAAGATCCTAAAAGAAACTATTAATTTTAGCATACCAAGCTCTAGGAGCTTGTTTAAGACCATATAAGTATTTTTTAAGTTTACAGACATAAATTTCCTTACTAGGTTCTTCAAATCCTTTAGGTTAACACATGTAGATCTCTTCTTTCAGGTCACTATTTAGAAATGCATTTTTAACATCCATTTGGTGAATCTCCTAGCCATGTTGAGCAGCTAATGCAATAAGAATCCTTATAGTGCTCATTTTAGCTACAGGAGAAAATATTTATAAATAGTCAAGACCATGTTTCTAAGTGAAACCACAAGAAACTAATCTTGCCTTAAGTTTATCAATTTCACCTATAAAGTTATACTTAATTATATACAACCACATGGATCTTGCAATGCTTCGTTTAGAAGGAGGGACTAATTCTCAAGTGTTATTTTTAATCAAAATATTGTATTAATCTTTCATAGTCTTAATCCATCTATCATCTTGATAGGATTCTTCAAAATATTATGGTTCAACCTCATAGAGGTCATCAAGAAATGATAAGTATGTTGACTATGAGTTACCTTTCTAAGACTAAAATGATTATATTCCTTAACCATATTTTGAGCCCATTTAGGAATCTTGGATGCAACACATTTTGAGATGACTCCCCCTCAATATCCATCATATCTAGATTAGGATAATCATCCTCTTGAAATTATGTTTCCATATTGTTAGGAGAAGGATTATCAGGCTCTATTTTAAGAGAAATAGAGGAGGGTTCATAAGAAGCATCACAGAATGTATTTTCTAAGACATGAACATTCCTATTTTCAACTATGTCATGATTGAAATGGTCATAGACTCTTAAACCTTTTGTTTTACAACCATAACCAACAAAAATACAAGGAATAAGAGGTTGGATCAAACTTCTTCCTTTTAACTTTTGGAATAAAGATAGAAGCAGGACTACCAAATATTCTTAAGTGAGAGATATCTAGTTTTTTCTTTTTCCATACTTCATGAGGAGTATTTTGATGAAGATATTTTATAGAAACTATATTAAGGGTATAGAAAACAATATTCATTTCTTCTGCCCATAGAAATTTAGGCACATTTTATGCATGAATCATAGTCCTATCCATCTCTAAAATAGTCCTATTTTTCCTTTTTGTAATGCCATTTTACTGTGGGGAATAGGGAGTTCTCAACTCTCTCTAAATCCCGCATGACACACATAACTCATCAATTTTTTTGCTAACATAATCACCTCTATTATTAGTCCTAATTATTATTATTTTTAGATTAGAATCATTTTCAAAAAAGGCTTTAAACTCTTGAAATTTATATAATACATCAAACTTTTTCTTAATGAAATAAGACTAGTTCATCCTAGAGAAATCATCAATAAAGCATACAACATATAAAGCTCCACTGAGAGAAGGAACTTCAAGTGGACCTCTCACATCACTATGAATCAATTCTAATAAATGAGAAGAATTTAGATCATGATGTTTGTGAAATGGTTCAACATTTTTCTTACCATGTAGGAAACTTTCACATGTTTCATGATCAAATTTCATCTTAGGAAGACCAATTACAAGATTTAGGCAAGACATTTTATAAAATACTTTTGAAATTTACATGACCAAGTATTTCATGCCAAATTTTTTTTCTTTTGGTGAAATATCATTTCTAGATTTTTTCCGTGAAGAAGAAAAGAGCAATACTCATTGAAACAAAAACCATCAAAGATATATATGCCATTTTCTTCGTATATGCACAGAAGACACTACTATTAGTAAAAAATTATAAAATGATATTTACATTACTTTACAAAAGTATTTCTATATTTTACAATACCATTTATCTTGCATGGTTCAAAAAAAACTTTATAGATTTTTATTTAGTTAGTTGAGAGAAAGATAAAAGGTTCTTTTTAACCTAAGGAACATCCAATACATTCCTAATTATTCCATTTTTCAGTTTAACATTTCCACAACTTATAGATCTAATGATGGAATTATCTCCTAGATATATATTTTCCTCACATTTTATAACATCTGAGAGGATACCAAAAATACAAGTCATGTGCCTAGAGGTACCACTAACTAGGATCCATTCATTGACATTTGAAGCTGAGAAAGCAGTATATAAGGAAATCGAATGTTCAACATTATTTGAATGATTTTTCTTCTGATTATGATCTTTCTTCTGATTGTTAAATTTAATGTTTTTTAGTATTTTGACAAATTTGTTATTTTTTACTCGAAAATCAAATTGTTTATGACCAAATTTTCTACATTTTTTACATGTGCCATTGAATTTCACTTTAAAATTCTAACTGTTTTTAACATAATTAGATTTAGGATAGGTTTCAAATTTTGATCTGATGTTAGATTTATGATTAGGATTGATAGTATTCCTATTTTGATAAGTTTTATGATTTTGAGAGAACAATGCTTGGGAGGTAGTATCTTTTGAATCAAAATAATCCATAACTCGTTCTTCTTAAATTAGCAGAGAAGGCATAGTGTTCATATCATGTAGATCATTCTCATTCTGATATTTAGAGTTAAGGATAGAGATATAGTTTCTAAAATTTTCATGAATATTTATCTATATGATAAAATACATAAGCTTATCTTGAAACAATTCACAATTACATCCATCCAACTTAACTTTAATATTTTTAATTTTAGCCATATAATTAATAAAAATCTCAACCCCCTTCATGGGAGTTGTAAAAAACTTCATAATTAACGTAATTATTTTTGATAGGTGTGTATGCAATGGAAAGTTGCAAAGCTATGGAATGAGGTTAAAGAAACTCAAAGCTTAACTCACTCAACCATACACCATGAGATAAGATCTAAACAAGATTTAATCCTATAAATGCATCATAACTTTGAAAAAAACATCAAAACCTAGCATATATACTACTCTCTACTTTTTAGATTACTTAATTAAGAAATTGAACCTAAAAAGATCAACTTAGCAATCAAAGATGTGATTAGATGTTTATGGTGAAACTTGAGCTTTGAAGAATGGAGTCTCACCATTAATGTCTTTAAGGCCAATGGTTCTCTCCATATTACTCAAAACTTGGTATTAATGGATGCAAATGGAGGTGTTAGCTGAACAATGGAGGAAGGAAAGCTTTAGATCAAATGTCTAATTAGCTTGAAGCTAATACAAATGAGATCCAAGCTTTCTTAGGCTTGTTTTGGTTTTATGTTATGTAAATTTGTAAATTTGAATGGGTAGGCTTGAGCCTTGTATTTATAGTTTTTGGTTTGGAAGAGTTTTGAATTTGGGTGCATGTGGGACTAAAGCTCAAAAATCACTTTTTAGATTATAGTAAGGATAAACATGCTTTAGGCTTAGTTAATCTAGTTAACTAGGGTTTAGGCTAGTTAAACTTGATTAACAAGTGATTAGAGACTCATTGAGAGTTGGGAGGGGTCTAGATAACCATTTGTGACTAATAGATAGCCTAGGAAGCCTACAAAAGTGGTCTAGAGAGAACTAGGGAGGTTCTGAATGGTTGAAAGGAAGAATGTTTATCTAATAAGAGAGATATTAGCAAAATAAGTTGATTATGGAAGAATATGACCAAGAAGGTGTCATAAATGGGCATCTAAGAGTGGGGTTCATAATGGGTAATTAATGAAGTGTCGTTAATCAATTGAATTGGAAGAAATTTTAAGTGTAAGCATATTTTAGGTGTCTATATTTTCCCCTCTTTGAGGTGGCATAAGTGACGTCACTTCAAAATAAAGTAGACAAGCATAAACAAGTAGAGCTATTTTTAAGGGATAGAAGAAAAATGAGTAGAATGGAGGATGCCTCCTCGATTGTCAATGGGGTGATAAAAGAACTCAATTGATGATCGAAAAGATGACAAAAAGAGAACAGAAGAAATAATAGTGTGAAGAAGAAAGGGGATATAGAAGAAAAAGGAGTATGAGGAAGGGGGAATGAGCTAACATCCATCCAATGCCTTTTAAACAACTTTATTTTTCATCATATTGCTAAGGATCTTCATCATCGGTCCTTATTAAAAAGAATGAACAAAAGTGTAGTCTGTCATGAAAATCCATATACAAACAAATGTCCGTTGCTAAAAAAAAAAACTCCATGCAACATACAAAATGAAATGCAATGCGAGAAAGTAAAATATTTCTAACTACATGAAACATACAAAATGCAATGCAATATGAGAAAGTAAACAAGCCAAACGTAACAGAGAAATAAGTACCATGTTTTTGTAATCAAACTTCAACTCCAACCTATTCAAATTAACAACAAGGGTTAATGATGGTGCCCCAAGAAAGGATACATGTGAGGGGAATAACAGAGGACACTTGGGTCTAATGATAAAGAAATGTGCACTATGAAACAGTACCAAGCAACTCGTTGTGCCCTAGAGTAAAGATGAAGTAAGTAGCCTAGCTTTGATTAATGTAGGTAGATCAAGATGATCCACGAGTCACACACATGAATATGTGAGAACCAAAGAGAAAAAAAAATTAGGATGATTTGTTTATTTTTCTGAAACATATTTGAATGTTTCTTGATTTTTCTAACATATTTAAATGTTTTTGTTGATTTTGAAAGTTTTCTGAAACTATGTACAAGAAGACGAGGAAGCGTGGATGCCCCTAGCGATACATGGGATGTACAAGGGCATAAGGCACAGGTGCGTACGAGAAAGGTGAAGATGCAAAAATTCCCCAACGATTAGGTGGGAGTATTTAAAGGAAAAATCTTCATGGGTAGAAGTGGGACCCAATGCCATTATGGATAGGTTCAACATGATGATGAACGTAAACCAATGAAGTGTTGGGAAGAAGAAAGGATGCCCCCCAACGTAAGTTGGCCTAAAAGCACATGATAGAAAGGAAGGAGAAGATTATTTTGTGTGAAGGGTGACAAAGGTGTCCACAAACATGGAAAACAAGTAATCTCATACACATGGATGTTCTGTACGAAGTAGAAGAATTATGTGAATGATATGAATGTAGCTTAGAAGCCTTGCGATGAATAAGTGATTAGAAAAAGGTAAAAATCGTGAGACAAGATATGGATTAGAGGTAAGAGTCTGAACAAGCTCCAAAAAAAAGACACTTGGTAACATACTAATCCCATGCTTACTCATAGAGATCTAGTGTGTACACATGGAGTTTAATTACCTCTTGAAGGGAAGATTTAATAGTCAACAAGTGAAGACTCCCTAGCCAAAGTGTAGGGATGATTGATTTTGATAGATGGTAGGTATTTTGTGAATGAAGGGTGGAAGAATAGCCGTACATTGCTCCGCTGCCAGCCAAGTGTCCATAGCCCCGATGGAGATGTATTTGATTATAATCACAACATTTACTCTACTGCCAGTTAGGCATCTATAGCCCCTGATAGAGATTATTGGAAATACCCCAAGAGAGAGTTATATATCAATTTGACTTTTGCTTTGTAGCTTTTAGCTTTTGATTTTTGATTAATTTTGATTCTTTTTCTTTCTTGAAAATGTATTTCAGATATCTTGTTTGATAAGGGGTTTAAGAACCACATGATGGCTTGGTGGAAGGAGGTGGAAGTGATTGTGATGATGACATTGGCTAGTGTCAACAAATTATGTCCAAAAGTTCTTTACAACAAGTTTATTAAATGGTGAATGTGATAGGATCTCTAAGAGGTCAGTCGTTCTTTAATTTACCAAGGTGATAAAAGACCAGGGTCAAATGAGATACCATAGAGATAAATGTAAAAAAATGCATTTGCAAATAAGCTAACCAAAACATCACCAAAGGGATGAAAATGGTAGGGAAGACTTGTAGAAAGAATAGACAAGGAAGGGAAGAAAGAAACATCCATGTGTACACAATACTTAATTGCAATGTTTGATCTTTGTATCTTTGATTTTTTGCTTGTGTTTATCTCAATATTTTTTGTATTTTTGAATTGTTTTTAATTTTTTAGATTTTTTATAGTTTTTGGAAACTTGGGACTAAAAAAGTCACTTTGTGTGGTAAGATCCAACAACAATGTTTGTGACTTCCTTGATAAGGGAGATTAGGCGTGTTTTCTTATCAAGAGTCATATTATCCCCGATCTCAATGATCGAGGTGAGCTCATACTCAACAAATGACTGTGATTTATCTAGAAACAAGGATTGTTCATGTGGGACCTTGAGTTCCCTATGCACTTTGCGCTATACTTGATGGTTACGTTGATGTGCATTCTTGAGTCATGCTTGATTTACAATTTTGAGATTGTTCAATTTATTGAGGGCTTTCGAGCTTGTTGGTGCTCAATTTGATCTCACCCCGTTTGCTCTAGAAATTCTTCAATTTGTGGGCTCTGTCATATTTTTCTATTTCCCTGAATGGGTGTGTGAAAGGTCTTCTTCATTTGTATGTTGTTGAAGATCCTTCTCTATGGTCGTGGATTGCTATTCGAGACATGAATTATTTGACAATTTCTTTTTCCTTGAAGAAATAATTCAAATTTTGGGTGAAAATGGTGATAGTTTCCCTACATCTTACTATTGGATGGGAGTATTTTCCCCTATCAAATTTTATCTCAACATCTACAGTATACGTGGTCTCTTTTGATTGGATGAGGCACGATCGGATGTATTTTACAAACTTGTCACTTTTGCTATATGTTTGCAAAAATATTAAATTGACCTCATGGCTCCAATGAGTTCTAATTGGCTAGTAAAAAATTGTATAAGTGGCAGAGAAAATTCTCTACTTTTTTGCCCTAAAGGAGTACACGTGTTCATTTTTATTTGGTTGCGGCCCGACGGGTCTTTTACGTGAGATTTTCCACTTTGGTCACATCTGTAAAATGTTTCAAATTGGCACCGTGGCCTATGACAACATCTAATTGGTTATTCAACAAATGTGAAAGAAATGCCTAAGGCCCATAAGTCTTACTTTGACCCAGAAGAAGGACACATGGTTGTTAGAAAAGTCACAAGGCGGGGAAATGGATCGGTGGAAGAATTTAAAGATTTTTGGCTTTATTTTATAAATGAGTAAAAGTTATGAAATAACCTGCAACTCCGCTGGGGCCCACATCAAAAGTTACAAGTGGGCAGGCGGGTCACTAGAGCACTTTGAAGTTTCTTGGCTCAACATTGAAAAGTCAAAGCGAGGAGGTGCAGAGTTGCTAGAGTGAAATTTGGAACTTTTTAATCCTTATTATGAAAAAGGAGAAAATGTATAGAAGTGAAGTGTGGCCCGCAACTCAGGATACAAATGAAGTCTGCATTGAAAAGTCACAAGGTGGAGAAGGTGGGTCACCGGAGGAAAATTGGAAATTTTGTCATTTTTGTAAAAAAGGGTAAAATTGCATAGAAATGATCCATGAATCCATCAAAGGCCTAGATTAAGCCATGTGTCAAGCCTCATATTTCAAAGGTGGAGGGGTGGGGACAAAATGTGAAAATTGTGCATTTTCTTCAAAAGTCATAAAATGTGAAAAGCCACCCCGAGCACTCGTTTCGGCTCTAGATTCTTCAACGTGGATGAATCTACTTTAAAGTTGTGAAAGGGCAGAATCAATGGTTGTTGTGCATTGCATCTGATTTTGCTACTATGGTTTTCTCTGGCCATTATTTGACATTCCATGACTTCATTTGATGCCGAAATAACACCATCATTGGTGCCATTGTCAGGTGATTATTTTGACATTGGGACCTTCTTGTCGTTTCTATCAGACACCCATGAAATTGGAATCGTTGCTGGGGACTCTTCAAAGGCTTGTGAATATGAGGAAGTGGTAATGTTTCTTACATGATCTAAGTGAAACATACGTTGATTTAAACGGCATCCTTTATAGAAATCTATGATATTTCCAGATCCAGTTAAAAGAAAATTGTAGAGTGTAATATTTCCAATTTTTGTTAGTTTTTACACTAAATTTATATCATCAATGATAAATAATGGTACTGGAAGGTAATATCTGCTAGGATTTGTAGGAATTAAGTGTTGATAGATATTTGACAAGTCATTTATAGTGCATTTTCACAACTAAGGTGAAAATCCTTAGTGGTGACTCCGTGTTAATTTAAATTTTGATAAATACCAATGCCTTAACCTATATTAAGTGAGATCTGTCACTAATCTTTGCAAAGCTAGAAGGAAGAATATATTTCTTCACTAAATACCCTACCTGGAAAGTTGTTTCCAGGACTTGGAAAGACAAATTCTGAAGGAAGAAGAATCTAGAAAGTTGTTGGAGATCAGAAATCAAGAAAAGAGTTATCAATTGTGGAAACTGATCATCCTGTCATTGAAGAGTGCCATACTTCCTCAAGTGCTTCTGAATTAGGTAGTATTTTTATAGATCAAAATTCTCCATCTAGAGAGGGGCCTTCATTTGTATTTGAAAAATTTTCATCTCATTATGTCCCTGTGTTTTCCAAAGCTGATAGGATCTTCCAAGAAAAAGAGTTTTTAGAGGACATTCATTTTGAAAATTATACTCTTGTGTTCCAAATACCCCTTCTCCCTCATCTTTATATTTCTCCTGTAAGATCACCTCCTCAAAAAAATATGGCCCAGCCCCCACCTAGACCTCCATTTTTTGTGAACAACTTCATTCCTATAGATTTTAGAAGTATGGCTGGATATCCAAATGTAGTGCCACAAGATGTTAGAAATAGACTACCTAAATTTCAAGGAAATAATGCTATTACTGGTGATCAACATTTAAAGCTTTTTGTCAATATGATGGAATACTTTGAGATTGAATTTGAGGATGTGTACATAAAATTGTTTATTCATACTCTTTAGGAGGATGCACGTGATTGGTATAAATCTTTATTAAACAACTCAATAGATTCATGGACAGAAATGAAAAATGCTTTTAGATTGCAATATGGGGATAAGACAAATCCCAGGTTTCTTTTGTCTGAATTTGAAAATATTAAGAAGAATCTTAATGAATCTGTCCATGACTTTAATACTTGGTTCTATAAGACCTTGAATAGGCTTCATGTGATCTTGAGGCCTAGTGATGTTTCATGTCTAATAAAATATTCTGATGCTTTTGACAAAAAGCTTCCTATTATTTAAGGGACAAAAACCCACGAACTTTGAGACTTTCCTTCACCATGGATTTGCATATTGAAAACAATATCAAAGTACTTGGTAAGCCTCCTAAGATGGAAGGTATCAAGATGATCAATCCAAAGAAGCCTCAGTCAAGTAAGTCTCTGATCTAGAAGAGGTTATAAAAAATCTAGACTTGAGTTGTTAAGTAAGTATCCTATAAACTAGATAGAGCTCAGAGAGGGGGATTGGACAAGGTTCTGAAGGTCAGAACAAGACACAAGGTCAAGATATATTTGAAAATCATCCCAGAGTTGATCATAGATCAGATGGCCACAAGTGGTAAAGGGCCCGTGGGATCAGGAAATAGATAGCCCCAACCCTAGGAAAACAGATTGGTGCCTAATCCTTTAGCTACCAGAGTTGATGTTGTTAAAGAATCCAATGAAATTGAGTGTTGTGATAGTTGTTTCTTGCCATATTCTCCATGTGTTGTTGAAAAGGGAGTTAAGGAAGAAGCTGATGATGATGAGATAGATTATGATGCATGTATGATGGAGTGTTCTACAAGTTCACATCAGGGATTGACCTCAACTAAACTAATAAGTTCCAGAACTGTTGTTAATTTCTAGGATTCCATTCACTAGGCATTACCTCTTCCTCCCACTCATACTTTAGAAATTAATATGGTACAAGCTTTTGAGTTGTGTAATAATGATTTTGAGTATTTAAGGGCATTAATGATTAAAAATTATGATGGAGGAATCCCTTCAGAGGAGGATAAGAAGTTGTTAATGAATGCAATAGTTGCCCAAGAAAAGGAATATAATACTAGGAGTAAGGTTGTCAAAAGGGGCAGGGCCTCAAGCCAAACCAAAAATTCCAGTGCTTACCAGTATCCCTAAGGAACCCCCTAAAAAAGATGCATCTAGAAAAGTATTTGTCACCCCAAATTAAACTCATGTTCCTCCCCATGCTTAGACTGTGAAAAATCCTATGCCACCAGATAAACTTGTAAACCTTCCTCCCAATACTTCTTTACCCAAATATGTTCCCTATGACATATCCCAAATCTTGAGTCAGATCAAGATTATTGTTCCTATTTTTGAATTGGTTAGAATCCCTGAGCATAGGAAGAGGGCGTTTGAGTGTTTAGGGCTTAAGGAAGAAAAGGTCACCCAGGGTAAAAATGTAAACAAAGTAGAGGTTCCTCCTTCCATTGCAGAATTAGAAAAACCATAAGCATTAGAGGAATTGGGTGAACCACCTGAGGTTTATTTGTGAACTTATTTGGTTGAGTCTCAGATGAATGTGGATCCATTTTTAACACTTTGATTATTAAGGATAGAGTTGTTACATAATTGTATGTTTGATTCATGAGCTTCATGTAATGTAATGCCTCTTGAGGTCATGAATGAGTTGGATCTCAAAGTAACAATAGCTTATCGGAATTGTACTACCAAGGGTTCAAGAGAGGTTTCAGTAGTTGGATGTGTTAAGGTTTAGTTGTGCAATTGGAAGCATATCCAGGAAAGCACTTAACTTTGAATGTGGTAATTATGGATTGTCCTGCTAAATGGGGAATCTTATTATCTAGGAAGTGGGCAGCTAGTGTGGGTGGAAGTATGCAAATGGATATGTCTTATGCCACCATACCAATTGAGGGCAGCCTTGTGAAGTTACCTGGTGAAAAGAAAATGTTATATCTTATTGAGGACCCCAACAATGCTTCTCATGAACTATTTCACACACACACTGATGTTGATAACTCTGTGAGTTATGTTGTTTTCAAGGAGTATGAAATTGATCAATGCAGATATCATGAGTAGATTGATTTTCTTGGGACTTTAATGTTTGATGCAGCCTCAAAAGATGTTGAAAAACTTGACCCAGGCACAAAGGATAAGCCTAAAAAAATGTGGTCAGATAAAAACTTGGATGGGAAAGAGAAACAATCATATGATCAGTTGTTAAAGACGTATCAAAACTACTTAGCATGGTCATAATCAGAATGGAAGGCACTTGAAAATTTTCCTTGATTATTTTATTTGAATCAGGGTGCACATCATTGTATAGTGTATAGTCTTTTGGTTTCATTCTACTTTCATTTGTTTTTCTGGTTTTTCCTGGTCCCTGGTGACCAATTTTTGTTGGTTTCTCAGTTCATCTTGGGAGTTTTGGTTATTGTCTTTCTACTCTACAATATTTTTCTTGACTCTGTTTGCCAATGGATTTTTGGCATATGGTCTACTCTATTGTTCTTGCGGCACTCATAGGGAGTACCCATCCTGAGTCGAGAGCTGATGTTGGTGCTTAATTTGATCTCACCTCGTTTCTCTAGAAATTCTTCAATCTGTGGGTTCTGTCGTATTTTTCTATTTCCTTAATGGGTGCATGAAAGATATTACTTATTTGTATATTGTTGAAGATCCTTCTCCATGGTCATGGATCAAATTTGGGCCATGAATTATTTACAAATTATTTTTCCTTGAAGAAAATTTCAATTCTGGGCGCAAATGGTGAAGTTCCTCTGCATCTTACTATTCGATGGGCATTTTTTCCCTGTCAAATTATATCTCAACATCTTCAGCTACGTGGTCTCTTTTGATTGGATGAGGCATCGTCTATTTTATAACTTGTAACTTTTTGCTATGTTTTTAAAAAAGATCAATTTGGCCCCGCAACCCCGTTGAGATTTAATTGGCCAATCAAATTTATAAAGGTGGACCAAATTTCTCTTTTTTACCCGGAAGGTGTATATGTTTTCATATTTAATTGGTTGCGGCCCGGCGGGTCTTTTTGGTGAAATTTTCCACTTTGGTCACATTTGTAGAATTACCAAATTGGCACCGCGACCTCGATAATATCTGATTGGCTATTCAAAAAATATGAAGCAGCAAGGAAAAAATCTTACTTTGACCCTGAAGATGGACACGTGGTAGTTTTTAAAGATACAAGTGGGGAAGCGGCTCGGCGGAACATTTTGAAGTTTTTGGCATCTTTGTACAAAAGAGAAAAGTTATGAAATAACCCATAAATTGGGGACCACATGAAATGGGGAACGGGTCACTGTAGCACTTTGAAATTTATTGGGTTTAAAAATTTCAAAGAAGGGAGGTGGGTCACCGGAGGTTTTTGAAGATTTTTTCCCTTTCATTAAAAGGAAAATTATGAAAGAAATCTGTTGGGGGCCCACATCAAAAACATGCGAGAAAGCGGGTCGGTGGAGGAAAATTGGAAATTTTTGCCTTTTGGTTAAAAAGGGTAAAATTTCATAAATGAGCTGAGACTCCATTAAAGGCCTAGATTAAGCCATGTGTCAAGCCTGTATTTCAAAGGTGGAGGGGTGGGGAAAAATGTGAAAAGTTACACATTTTCTCCAAAATTCATAAAATGCAAAAGGGTACCCCAGGCCCACTTCGAATAAGACTTTTCAACATGGACGAATCTAATTTAAAGTTGAGAACGGGAAGAATCAATAGTTTCTATGTTTTGTATTTGATTTTGCCACCATTTTTACTCCAAGACTCATGGAGATGTGAATAAACATTTTTTTTCATCATTTTTTTGATGAAATTCCTTTTTGTTTTTGTCTGCAAAGGTGTAATTGAATAGGATTTAGAGCTTAATTTGTGAGTCTAAGGAATGTAAAGCTTGATATTTTGAACTTGGAATTACTCAGGCACTTGCAAAAATGTGAATTACCAGAGAAGATGGATGCAGTGTAAAGTTATAGAGGAAAGAATGGGAAAAGGATGAAATGATGGAGGTTGAATGAATAAAGGATGAAAATGTGCTACCAGTTAAAACAATGATGGAGTTATTTGCAATGATTCACTTTTTTGAACAACTAGAAACTTTTTGTTACAAACCTGTTAACCGTCATTTTATGGAAATCATGATCAAACATGTAACAAACAAAGGTTCCTCAAATATTATTTTCTTGGGGGGAAATCTTGGATGTAAATTGAGTGTTATAAAAAGCATGCTTTAGTCATGCAAAGTGGGATTGGGGGTTAAATCCTTGATCTCACAGTCTTCCATGAATTTTGGAGAAAATGTTTAAATGTTGATCACCAGTAATTTCCTTAACCCTCCACCTTTGAAATACAGGCTCGACTAATGTGGCCTAACATCTTGTGGCACTGCATTTGGATGAGTCACGACTCATACCTCTACAATCTATAGGACCAAAAGTATTTTTTAAAAATGGAGGTCAAAATGGGGGTTGGGCCATATTGTTCCTTCACTGACCTGATCCTTACTCGCTTGTAAATTTTGTATGATGAGGCCCTAGTGGCGTCAATCTGGAAAATATGAGTATCAATTTTCAAAGTTCATGTCACGTCTAAGATACACTCAAAGTTTCTTGGAACATACAATCAACTTTGGATACACAAAATGATAGTAAAGTGAGATTTAATTTTTTTATCTCATTATAGGATGAAGGCTCTTCTCTATATTGAGAATTGCTAATGCCACTAAAATATCTACCTAATTCTGAACATACTATGAGGGATTCATGAGAAGATATATAACATGACAAGATTGATCAGTAGGAACAGTTGATATACTCTATTTGTATGACATTCTGAAATCCAAGAACTTTCTAGATTATTCTTCCTTCAGAATTAACACATATTCCCAATTCTGGAATTTGATTACATTCATCAACAGGGGAAGGTTTCTTGAATAATATCAAAGCTTCTTCAATGGATGTATCACTTGCAACCAGACTAGTGACATGATCAAATCTATAACATAAGAGATTAAGGCATTGGTATTTCTCAAGATGGTAAATCTAACACGGAGTCGCCACTAAGGATTTCTCATATTTTTTCACACAAATTAACCCCTGACCTTTTACATGACTACAGAATGATTTTTATAACACTCAATTTACATCCAAGATTTCCCCCCAAGAAAATAATATTCGAGGAACCTTTGTTTGTTACTTGTATGATCATGATTTCCAAAAAATGACGTTTAACAGGTTTGCAACAAAAAGTTGCCAGTTGTTCAAAAAAGTGTAATCATTCGAAAATATCTCCATCATAAATTTTAACTGGGAGCATGTTTTCATCCTTCGTGCATGCAACCTCCATCATTTCATATTTTTCCCATTCTTTCCTCTAGAACTTTGCTCTACATCACGCTTCTCTAGTAATTCACATTTTTCCAAGTGCTCAAGAAATTCAAATGGTAAAAATATCAACCTTTAAATTCCATAGACTCACAAATTAGGCTCTAAATCCATTCAATTGGACTTTGTAGACAAAACAGCACCAATCTGGAATGTTCATCAAAAAATGATGAAAAACAATGTCTATTCGTATCTCCAGGAGTCTTGGAGAAAAAATGGTAGCAAAATCAGATGCAATGCACAACAACCATTGATTATGCCCTTTCTCAACTTTAGATTAGAGTCTTCCATGTGGAAAAATATGATTCGAAGCAGGCTTGGGGTTGCCTTTCGCATTTTATGACTTTTGGAGAAAATGCACAATTTTCACATTTTGCCCCACCCCTCTGCCTTTGAAATATAGGCTCGACACGTGGCTTAATCTGGGCCTTTGATGGAGTCATGGCTCATTTCTACAATTTTACCCTTTTTAACAAAAAGGCAAAATTTCCAATTTTCCTCCGGTGACCCGCCTTCCCCGATTTGTAACTTTTGATGTGGGCCCTAACGGAGTCATGCTTCATTTTTATACTTTTCTCCTTTTCACAAAAAGGAAAAAATCTTCAAAAACCTCTGGTGACCCACCTCTCTACTTTGACTTTTCAATTTTGAGCCAAAAAACTTCAAAGAGATCCGACGACCCACCTTCCCGATTTCGATGTAGACTCAACATGTTACATCACTCTTCCCCCTACAAAAATTTATAACTTTTTTCACAAACAGTTTAAAATCTTCAAAACACCCTGGGCCTCTCCACTTCACTTTTGATGTGGGCCGCTAGCGGAGTTACGGGTAAATTTATGACTTTGCTCCTTTGTACAAAGAGTAAAAAAACTTCAAATTGTTCGGCTTGACCCGCTTCCCCACTTCCTCACTTGTAACTTGAAAAAATGCCATGTGTCCTTCTTCAGGGTCAAAGTAAGAATTTTTCCCTTCTGCTTCATATTTATTGATTAACCAATTAGATGTTATCGGGGCCGCGGGGCCAATTTGGTATTTTTTACAAATGTGACCAAAGTGGTAAATTTCACCAAAAATACCCGTCGGGCCGGAACCAATTAAAAATGAACACGTATACACCTTCGGGACAAAAAAAAGAGAAATTCGCTCCACCTTTATAAATTTGCCCAGCCAATTAGAACTCAACGAGGCCAAAGGGATAAATTGATCTTTTTCCAAACACAGCAAAAAGTTACAAGTTATAAAATAGACCCAACGTGCCTCATCCAATCAAAAGAAACCACATAGCTGAAGATGTTGAGATATAATTTAACAGGGAAAACATGCCTGTCAAACCATAAAATGTAGGGAAATCACCATTTGCACTCAGAATTGAATTTTTCTTTAAGGACAAAGAATTTTTAAATGATACAAGGCCCAAATGTGATCCACGAACCTAGAGAAGGATCTTCAATAGCATACAAATTAAGAAAACCTTTTATGCATCCATTCAGGGAAATAGAAAATACGAAAGAGCCCGTAGATTGAAGAATTTTGAGAGAAAACTAGGGCACGATCAAATTGAGCACCAATAGGATACATTAAGTAGATGATTTTTCTTGAGAGACTTAAGTTGAACAATTTCATTCACAAATTTACAGGAAGTCTCTCACAATCCATGGTAGCTATAATATAAGATATTTGTATATTAGACCAATAAATCTAATCATTGTGTCAATCTAAAATATCATTTCTTAGTTTCTTCCACCTATTAATGGTGTTATTGTAGTCGTAGAAAATGTAATGTTTGAACAAGCATCAATTAACATCAATGTTATGTTTTCAAGAGTTCTCTTACATTATACACACCTCATGGGATGAAATTAATAACTCCCACACATTCAGGTTGGCTAGTAATTGCTACTAAACATTTATTTTACTTATCAAATATCCATATCCTTGTAGGATACATTAGCTATACAACACACCTTGAGAGTAATGAGTGTAATAAATTACAATAGTTTTCTATGTTGAGAACATATCTTCCCTCTTATTTATGTGGGAATGAGTTTTCTTACTCTCTAATTACACTTCTCATTAAATGAACATCTGTACTAGTTGATTCAAGAAACATCTTCATACAACATAGAAGAGTTGAAATGAGAATGGGTTCTTTCTATTGATTTTGCAAGATACATGTTATAAATATCATTTTTTATATGTTTATAGAACATTAAATGATTTTTTTTTTCTTTTCGTTGTTGTTTCCAAGACACATCTTTGGTTATTTGGCTAAACATTGTGTGATAATTTAATATAAATTGCACATTTTTACATGCGTATAAGGGTATCTATAATAATGGTATATTTGAAATCATACACAAATGTTACTTGATTTATTTGAAAAAATGACATGAATATATTTATCCCCATGGAATTTGATAATTGCATTGTATGCAAAAAAATGGATTTCTAAAGGATGCTTCCAAAATCCTCAAAGTAATGTAACACTCATAAATATGTACCCTAACCTTGTAAAATTATTTTTCAAATTATCATGCAACCATGCATTTTTAACCATTAAAAACTTTAAAGGAAATGAGCTCAGTAAATTTAATGAGTTTTTTTACATGGTTGACATTCTTGGTTGTGCTAATTATCGTGAGAAATCTAAAAAAAAATAGTATCAAAGTACCATTGGAACATGTTTTTTTTGTATGTGGATGTGTATTATTAGTTCAAGGAATAAGGGATTACAATCAGATCAGGTGATACTTCTTGTTTCTAATTTGTATTATAAGAAATGTGGTAAGTGTATAACTATATATATATTATCTTTTTTACATAAACTTCAAATATTTCCTCTCAATTATATGTATTGTATCTAATTTGATTTTTGTGTGAGTATATAGTGATACCATGCCAGATTTATTTCTTATTTATTGTTTTATAATAAATATAGAGGACAATTAAAGATAGATATTTCCAGATTTTCAATAAACTCTTCAAGTTTCGTAATTGTTAATTACATACTTCCAAAATTTAGTGACAAGAATAAAGAGGCTTAGTTACTCTCAACACCCTAAATCTTATTTACAATGAAGATAAAAATTAAGGACAATGACTGTAACTTAAACATGCTAATTATATCAAAATCGTGGAATCTATTCTAAAATACATTAAAATTATTTAAACTAAACATTCACGGGCTAAACATTCACGTATAAAAAAAATGATTATGTATTATCATTGGGTTTTATACGTGTAACTTTCATTGTGATTATTTTTATGTAAATATTAATTTTTTAAACAAAAACTTTTAGTTTTGACCAAAAATAAAATATATTTATTTAATCTAATATTACTCCTAAAATACTATACATATTTAAAAAAATCTATTACGTTGTACTCTCTACAAAATATACAATACATTTAGTAGTAACAAATAAAACATCAGTAAGTGGTGTAATCAAATCATATTCACTAAGATCATTCTTTTTTGGTAGTGATCTCAATATTTATAAAATGAACACATTTTCCCATTTTTAAAAACTAGCTAATAAAAGTAGATATGAATCTCATCTAGCTAACAATTAATAGTAATCGATAACACAATCAACTACCCATCTCAAAATTAATCATGATAACATGGAAATTAGCTTTCAAGATGAATCCCTTCACTTTTTATTCTTATTAAAGCAAGCATCATTGGGGAAGGATTTCATAATAAGTATTAACATGACTAAAGGTCCTTGGTTATATAACCAAGTATATAGAATGTATATTGTACTTAAGCAATTGAGGCAACTGAACTCAACATACTAATTCAAATGAATGTTGAGTGATATTTTATAAAAGGCAATGAAAATATAGTGCAACAATATTTTGGGATTAAAATACCCACTGCCATTATCATATCATTGAAATCTGTTACTAAAGATTAAATGCCATATATTATTAATAACCTAGTGAAGAATGTTCTATAATTATACAATAGAAACAACTCGGAGATAAATGATAAATAGCAATTGACATATATTAATAATACAAACACATCATTACATTTTTATTATAGCATACTACATATCACACATCCTCTAAAAATGTCAAGGGAGTTCTCAATGTATCTCTTATATATTTATATTTACAAAAGAGATACTTTAGACAGAAGATCAAAGTGATATGTTTGATCAATGCAAGTTGGATTTCATACAAGTCTTCAAAGAACATTTAGTAGGAAGACACTCGTTAAATTGATTTGCTAATTCAAGTTATTTATACAATTAAAGAACGTGATTCTAGTATTTGAACTAGGGGTATCTAAATTATAGTTAGGATTTCAATCTTCATAAAGAATAGTGAAGATTTATAAGAATAGTATAAATAATACCAATCGATATGTTTTTGAGTTCTCTAATTTTCTTATTTTACTCTAATTTTGAATCAAAAGAATTTAAATAAATAAAGGAATATTAAAAATTCAAAATATCCATCCAAACTAGTTTCAAATATAGATGTGTGTGTTGTAAAATGAAGATTATAACAGTAAATTTCATTTGTAGAAAACAAGTTTTATTTTAAATCTAAGTCAGTTAAAATATATTTTAATATGTTAAATGTGTAGATCATTTCACTATCCTAAATGGAAAATGTCTTAGAATATGTTGAATACAAGTGGATAAATGTATATTTATCTATGTGAAACATGGATGAGTACTTCACGAATTTTTATTTTCCAACTTGAAAATAATTTGTAATGATTGAATAATGTCAC
Organism: Taxus chinensis; assembly: GCA_019776745.2. NCBI lineage: Eukaryota > Viridiplantae > Streptophyta > Pinopsida > Cupressales > Taxaceae > Taxus > Taxus chinensis. The sequence continues at coordinate 17,996,520 of CM034157.1, forward strand.
TAGATTGTAATCTCTCATTTTTGAAGAATTTGTCACTAGATTAGGAAAACTAATCTTCATTTTTTTGAAGAACATCATTTTTGTAAACACTAAATTCACAAACTTGGGGTAAGAAACCACACAATTTTTTTAATTAAGCTCAAATAATAATGCATTATGATTTAAATTATCTGAAAATTTCAATTGTTGGCTACAGGTTACTTTCTTTGTATGAAGTTAAGGATATATTTCCATATTATAAAATTTATTCATGCATACATAGGGGACAATAATTGTATTGTTATGATTGTGTGAATAATAAGCTAGATCATAAACATGTCTACCCAGAATATAGTAACCATTTCTTACTTCCTATACCATTTAGGAACCTGATTATTTCAAAAAAAATGATAACTAAGATAATAAAGGAACCTTTTAACATAATTGAATATCATAAACTACTTAATAGATCTAAATTTTTAATGTGATTTAAATATTTGGAGAAACAAGATATTAGTGTCAAAGTGGTATCAAAATGATGTAAAAAATGTAAGTGAAACTTTTCAATATTTGGGACAATGTTTGAAACTAAACTAAGTCAAAGAATACTAAGGATGTGCTAAAATATGGGCAGCATAACGCCACAATATAGACACTTAGATCACATTTACGAGAAACGTGACATAAATATCTTAATTGTGTTGAGGCAATGCAAACAAGGCAACACGTCAAAGGGAGATAAAATGATGAATCAATCATAAATATGATGATGATCTTGAAATCAAGATCAAGTGGCCATCAAAGACATAAGGATGCATCTACGCACTTTAGATGTTTAACAACTCAGCCACAAACATGGATGAGCGTAAACAAACAAAAAGTGGTGAACACTATCTATGACAACACTCCTGAAATATGCCTTCTCTTTTCCCAAATGGAAAATAAGAACGTAAAGGTGTAGATCAAAATATGAAAATAAACTAAGTGCCACTTGGGAAGAGTTTTACCTTGTCATAAGGTGAGAAAGAAACCAAGCTAAGTGATACATCGTTTAATTTCGTGATGAAAGACACTTAGTTCTAACTGACATGGGTTCCTTTCCTTGATCGAGAAACAAGGTTCATAATCAAAGTAATTCGTCACTTCGTGATGGCTTGACGTGACACTAGACTAGCAAAGTGGGCTCCAAGATAGAATGGCTTCCCTAATAAGATCTCTCAATTAGGTGTCACAAGTTGTCTAAGAGTGAGCAGGATTTATCCAAAGAGTCATACTAATTGATTTGGGAGTATCTCAGCTTTACTTTACCCCCTTCAATAAAATGAGAAATAAATTTCATTCAATTGTATTTTCACTGACGCTAATCTCATAAAAGGCGTACTAGTCAGTTGGGTAGCAGAGCACTTCCCTTTTCCTTCACCAGTTATCTCCAGGTGTGAGCTAATTTGGGGTTCCTGGGAACATCCTTATGGGTTTCTCAGAATTATGCCAAGGCACTTATCCTAGTTTAAATTGGTCAATCTGTATCTCTTAACCAAAACCTACAAGTACAATGTGTTGAATAATGTAGTGTGTTTTTTATCTTTCAGATTAAGAAATTTTGTTTTAAGTCATTACCAATTGGAAACCTGCAACACACATGTAGTTAGAGTTTTTTGTAGATCAAAAGTCTTTGGAAATCATATATTATGGTCCTAAAACTCAAACATTAGTAGTTCTTCCAAGAAAATCACATTAATTGAAAGAGGATCAAGTGTTGTTTTTTATTCTCAAGATCATCCAAGAATGCAAGATAAGAGCATACACAACAAATAATCTAACTAAAAAGTAAAGGAAATATTTTCAATTAAATGAACCATTTGTGGAAAATCTTGCATCTCTTTTACACCTAGTTTTTCAAGCTTGATAAATTTTCATTCCCTTAAGCCAAAAACGAAAGATGAAGTTTCCAATTTAACAAAATAGTTAGAAAATGAAATTTAAAATTTTATTTTGATTCTCAAGATCGCCCTAAGGTGCAAGAGAAGAGCATTCAAAAAAATTTAGCCTAACTTACACAAAGCATGGAAACAAAAAGCATTCATCAAAAACATAAGAAAATGGTTAAAAATATAATTTGAATGTTGAAAACCTAAAGAAAATAGTTAAGAAAACATGTATCTAACATAAACCCAAAAATCAAAAAATCAAACTTTGAAACGAGTTTCAAAAATTAGCATAGAATGTACTAGCACATATTTGAGAGCGTATGCACAAAGGTTAACTCACTAGCATGACCTTGTGTCAAAAAGCACAATAAGTGGTGTAGTAGCCTGACCTGAGAGGTGCTAGCGCGATGTGCCAAGTAGTAAGGGAGAGTTGTTATAGAGCAAGTAAATGAACTAAAGAACCTCAAAGTGTAACTGACTGCATGTGTGGCAAGATGAAGCATATGTGCTAAACAGAGAGCATATGCATGAGCCTGTAAGCAATAGCATCATAGCCTTGAAGTAGTAACATCAATGAACTTAGCAGTGGCGTACTACTCTCTACTCTTGTAGATCTCATCAATTAACAAAGAATTTTTGAAAAAGATCATCTCAGAAAGCTCCAAAGGTGTGTTAACTGTTAATCGCTTTTCAAGATTTCAAGCACCTGGAGTCTCTCCTTTAATGGCATACAAAGAACACAAAAACAAAGTAATCTCTCTAGACTACTTCAAAACCTCATATTTATCTAAAAATGCAAATGGAGGGTTAGCTACATCAATGGAGGAATTGAAACTAATCTAGATCAAACTGTCTAATTAATGAATGCAAATACAAATGAGGTCCATGTTCCTTAGGCTTGTTTTTGCCAAATGTGAACTACTGTAGACTTTGTAAATCTGAATGGGTAGGCTTAGACTAACACCTAGTAGTCTAAATAGCTAAACTAAAATCCAACATAGTACCATCAAGATCAAAGCTTATGAGAATGCATGTGGGACTAAATCTACATGAAATTAATCATCTAAACTACAAGCATTCCTACTATGATAAATGATTGCTTTAGGCTAAATTTAAGCTTATGAAGATTAGGCAAGCAATCAAAATGTGTGTTGGTACTTCATTGCATGGTGATTAGAGATCTCAATAAGAATGGCTAAAAGGCCATGTTTATATCAATTATCTTGACTAACTAGATAGCTTGAAGAAATGGATGCAAATGGGGATACAGAGCTATTCCAACTAGGGAGGTGAATGGCTCTAAATCATATGTTTAGCTAATAAGAGAAAATATTATTCAATGTAGTTGATTATAAGAAGGAATACGACTGAAAGAGCTTGGTCCTTTTTAATAGGATTTCTGAGAATAGAGAAAAAGCATGAATCATTAAAGTGTTGAATTTGGGATTGGATGAAATGATAAAGTAAGCTCTATGGTAGGTGTAACCATGATTAGATGATTTAACTTAATGTGTTAGCAACTCATGGGATTTGGGGTGCTTTAATTAATCAATTAGGATTAATTAATAGATAGCATAAGCTTTTTAGGCTATAATGGAGGTGATTTGAGAGGAATCTTGATAAGATTGGAAGCATTTGAAATTGGAATTTATCCAATAAGAGGGTTTATTGATTAAATGCATGTTAAAAAGGCTTAATTATCTATTATTATCTAATTAATTGATTTGAAGAGGATTATAACTAATGAAGTGTCATTAATTGGCATCCGAAATGTGATAGAGGGCTAGTTAATTAATGAAGTGTCATTAATTGACCAAAATAGATGGAATTATTAGTATATAATAGTAGGCAAAACTCACTAATTATGAATAGAAATGATAGAAATAGATATTAACTAATTGGTAGCAGTAGTATCAGACAGAAACCATTAAAACTGTGGAAACATAGGAATTTAGGTGTCTACATTAGAATACAATTTGAAGTTAATAAACTTATAGATCTGAAAGTGGGGGTCACATTCAAGTACAATGGGTCTTATCTCATTGCAAGTTATTTTGTCAACTCAGTAGGGGAAAGCTAACTGAGCTCGAATCGAGCCACTTAACAAAAAAATTCAAATAACGACCAAAGCAGAATATAAGAAGGTGTCACGCGACAAGAAAAACAAGAAACATGACACGTGTTGGATTTTATAGCTAATTTTCTAAAGAAGATCCCCCTAGAGGATGTGAAGTCCTCGGGATTTAATTAAAATAAATAAAATTTTTGAGTTGTACAAAAAAATTTGACAGGTTCAAATAAATGTAAAAACCAAAGAAAAAAGAAACACGTGGTCGAAACATAGAGGCATCGCGTGGAGTATAAAGATGTAGAATAAGTAGGAGGGGCACATGTCACATGGAATCTGGATTAACTTCAAAGGGGCACATGTCACCTTTCTGGAAACTTTCCAATGTTAATGAGCCTGATGGATGTGAGGTCTATGGAATTAACCAAAACAATATTTACTTCTTGGGTTCAAGTAATACCGTTGAACGAAAATACAATGACAGAAAAACTAATCAAAAGATGCAACATTTGCCAAAATCTAATGACTGAAATGAAGACACTTGACACCTTCCCTAGGAGAGGAAAACTTTTAGGCAGATGGCTTTGGTGTGGACTTGAAGTCCCTAAAAGGATAAAAAATTAAAATATATTATCAAGTCCGAATAAGCAGTGAAATCAAAAGCCAAGGTGTCACAATATTACTAGCTAAGAAAAAGAAGAGACTTACACGTTGAAAGCTAGGAAGATATGACACTCGCAAAAGAATAAATGGGCACAATGTTTTGCTATTATTTCACACTTCGATAGTGCAAAAAATACCTACGATGACTAATTCAAAACTGATGAACCACATGCGAAGAGCCTTCTTAATTGCTCACTTTTCCCAAATCTTTACAAAGACTTAAAAATGTGAAATAGTGGCTACTTCTTACAGGATAACTACTTCTGTGATAGAACTTCTAATACTGACAAGTTGTGAAATGTGAATATACTTGGAGGAATTATATTGGATCTTCATATATGACATGTAAGCAAGAAAACCACTAGATTGATAATTCAGTGAAATACGTAGCTACTTGGAGTAATCTTATTTGCCCAAATTTGGCAAAGAAAGAAACAAGCTTACACAATACTAAAAATGCAAAAAAAGAAGTGACTTGGATCAATCTTATTGGCATCAAATTTTACAAGTGTCAGAAGAAAGAGAAAAAAGAATGAAAATGCAAAGAATACTTAGAGAAATGCCCTTATTGGCTCAGATTTCACAAACGAAAGAGGCAAGCTGACACCAAAAGGCTGAAAAAACAAAAAAATGTAGGAAAACCCTTATTGGCTCGTGTATTTGTGACTGAAAAATGGAGATTAAAAAGCACTAAATTTTTGAATAGAGCATGGGGATTTCTGATTGTCTTGAGCTTTGCATAAATATGTACATATATATAGATATATATAAAATTTGACATGGTGAAACAAATTGGAACTTAATGATTGGCTTGGGATCTTCACAAAGACATAATTTTCAAAAAATAAAAAGAAATTAATGTCAGGGTGCCAACTTAGAGGCACCAAACTAACTAGGATTTAAATAAATATTTCAGATCCATGACTAAAAACATAGCTATAACAGTTATAAATAATGTGAAAAAAACTTAGGAAAGTACTTGTAGATGATGGATTTAAATTGCAAAAGACCAAGAATAGGTTGCAGAATAAATAGATCTATGCATGTAAATGCAAAAACAAGATCTAAAGAGCCATTTAACCAATATGGGTCAAAAATATTTGGGATAAAGAGATGAAAAATTTGACCTGATTAATCTTGAAATTGATTGCAGAACAACTATGGTTTTGTAGATTTGAAAAAATTCAAGTTCTTTACTCCCACAAACCAAATCAATTCCAGATCTAGCTCTGCACAAGCATAACCACCGGCTCTAATTTTATGCTAGGATTTATGAGGAATGTATAATTAACTAATTATAAATTCACACTACTTTTCTAAAGATAATATTATTATGGAATGTAGTAGTAAATCATAGATTAAGATGTTTATATTTGCATATAACTGTATAGGAACATAAACAGAAAGAAAATAACATAAAGTAAATGACAAAGAACACTAGATTTACAGTGTGGAAAACCTAAAGATAAAAAACACCACTCAGAATAAAGCGCTGCTTATATTAAGAATTCCACATAAACTTTTACCCAACAATTCCACTTCACTCCTTGGTCTTCATATATGTTGAGATAACTACATAATGGCTATCTCATAATGATCTCAATAAAATGATCTCTTACAACATATTTTTCTCATGTATCAATATGGTATTAAGTGTATATGTTGCTCATAGAAAATCTCAAGAGGCATCACCCTAATCAATATAGGGTGGGAGAATTGATCACATTGTTTCACTCTTAAATGTGGAAGACTATCATAATAAATTTTGATGAATAAACTTTAAAATAATATGGGGTAGTAGAAGGAATACGAGTATTAGCCAAAAGAGGTATCCCCACTTGACATTATTATCTCAACAATCAGGATTGGTCAAAAAAAATCATCCAATGGATATATCTTTTGATTGAGAGGGGGAACCCACCTACATTGATCCAAATGAAGACCAAAGAGTGTTTAATGAGATGGTTAGTCACTCAAATAATTTAACAAATATAGAAATTTGAATTAAATACCCCAGATATTTCAAAGTCACTACTGCAATAGATAATGTATATATGCTGGAAGTATGGATCTGACCTACAGTAATAAGCTAAGATTGAAAATATGAAACCCTAAGTGTAAGATGATGGAGATAAGAGATCTTAGTTGATTTCCATGAGATCTAATACTGAGGTGTGTCGAGCAAGAAAATTGATGGAACAGGACTGGGATAGACTATTACATTACCGAGCTCACGAAAAATTACAAAAATGTCATAGACTAGGGCACCTGTACATGGGTGCCCACACTAGGGCAAGGTCTCCTAGGTGCCTAAGATACTATCTAATAGGCACCTCGTGACTATGACAAATACCTCAGTAAAATGATTTTTGCAGTATCACAAGATGTTGCAGTCTAATGTTCATTTTTAATCACTATGTATAGTCATTTTGTGAAGATCACCAAGTTACCTATAACCTGATAAAACAAATGTTCACCTCCTACAAAACCCACAAAATATATCAAATTCTAAAAATAAAAAATACAGTAAATGGGGAGTTGTACTAACCTTGGACGATCACCCAATAGAGTGAACTTATGATCAAGCATTGCTAGGCTCCATATCATAACTCCATATAGTTCTTGTGTGTGTGTGTAAGAATCGATACCCTAGGATGGCTCTTGTGAAAAATGCACTAAATGGCGAGCAATAACTAGAATGTAGTAATATAAGTAGAATGTGTGAATAGTATAAAATGAACTTCACCTTCCTATGACGTGTATGTAGAAGTTAATGCATTACCTTCTCCCTTGAATGGAATCTAGATGGATAATTTTGAGTGCTCTTAGTTAAATGCCTTTGGATGCAACCTTAAGTGATAGTAATAATGATTAGTAGAGCTTGGTCCCTTGATAATGATCACATAGACCATGTATTTATATGATTCCCTTGTTTGAATTTCATAATTGACAATTGGAAGGCTGACACATAGGTGAAAAATATGCCTAAAAGATAAAAGAGACCCAAAAGGAATGAATAAGGTGAAACAGTGTCAAGGGAGCCCATAGGGAACAAAAGCGCCTGGGTGCTGTTATCCTTCCTAGGTGCTAGTGTTTGAAGCCATGAAAGATAAATTAGTAAAGTCCCAACTAGGTTGTAGTGTGTGGAAGACCCAATAGAAAACAAGATACTGTTGTTATATGTTTTTGTAAGGAAAAAATTCAACTTGAAAACATGACAACTATACCCTAGTGTCAAATTTTCTCCATTATAAACCTTCCCCGACACCCCTCCATGTCAGTCCATTCTTTGTGCTAGTATTATCACCATCCATTCAGTATCCATGTCTATGGTCCTACCCTCGAATATCTGTTAAAAAGAGAAAAAAATTCAAAGGATTCTTTAGAGATAATGTCTTTCAAAGGATCTTTCCTGAATGCTTGTGAGTATACTTTTCATGGACTGCAACTCTTGTGCAAAGATTTGATCTTTGGTAGGGGAAGATGGTATGTATACCTAGCTATACTTTGATGTTTCACCCTCTTAATTTTCAGTATGGAGTTCACTATGTTTGGCCTTAGGTTTTTCTTGATGTGTTTCTTTGTCTATGTCCCTATGCACATGCAGAAGCCAAGCTAGCTAATTTTCGACTAAGGACTTGTAGTTGTTGTTGCATAGTGACTTCATCATTTTGGGGTCCTTCTTGGTTGTCATGTGGAAAAGATTGTTCTTTGTGCTCATGCTCCACCCTAAATTTGTAAGGTATTTTAAAAGGTGGTAATTTATAACCAATCGTGTGTTTAGGTACCTCATTTTCACTGTTGTTTTTTTGAGTACCCAAAGTAGAAGCATGTCCTAGGTTTATAATGTCATCCATATTAATAAGAGGAGGATGTTGTACTTCTTCTTCCTCATGGAAATTATTGGTAGGTGCAATAAATTCATTTTCTTGTGGCATCTTGGCACCTAATTCTATAACTCGTGCGAGTACTCTATCCCTATTGAGGTAAAGGAAATCATCCAAACAAGTGGGATTGAACTCGAAATCATCTCGAGGTGGGTCTACTTCATCACCACTATGATCAACTAGGTCTTTTACTTCTTTTTGTGGAGAAAAGGGGTCCTAAATTATGACCAACGAAATGATTATACCCTAATTTCTTAGATACCACCCTTGTGAGAGGGGGCATAACAGGGAGAGTTTACAAAAAAAAATTCAAATGGGATCAAGGAAACAACAAACCTAGGTAAACCTATAGCGTGATGACTGTAAAGGTCACAAAAGAATGTCAACAATGGTCAAAGAATGTAATGTCAAAGGACCAAAGGACCAAAAATGGATTTCCCTAGAAAAACAAGTCTACAAGATGAACTATCACAAAAAACAATCACGCAAGTTTGAAAAACCAATCCAATCTACAAGAAACTACTCCCTATGTAAAATGTGTCTCAATGGTAGTTTGATGCAAGATGATCAACACAATGTCAACACTTAAGTCAAGTTTAAATAAACAAGGCGTAAGTATTAACAAGGGGTTGAAGTGACTTCCAATTCAAAGTATACTATAACCAGTCTAGATACAAACAAGGCCTAAATCCCAAAAAGTGGAAGTTACAAATGTGAGCAATGCAACAATACCACTTAGATACATTAATCAAGATTTACAGAAAAGCAAGATATTAGTATCAAAATAATATTGATATGACGTGAACAATGTAACAAAAACACTTTTCAAGGTTAAGTCAATGTTTGGAAGGAAACAAGGTCAAAGTATACCAAGGAGTTGTTAAGGTGAGAGCAAGCGTAACGGTACAATCTAGACACTTAAATCAAGTTTACGAGAAACAAGATGTAAGTATCAAAATTGTATCGAGGTGATGCAAGCAATGTAACACCTCAAGGGAAGATCGATGATGAAGCAATCCTAACTATGATGAAACATCTTGACATGGGTATCAAGACAAGGCTACTCAATATTTGAGGATGTAACAACACACTTTCAACGCTTACTATTGCAATCACAATAAGGAAGGATGTAAGCGGGTGCAAAAGTGGTGGACACAATCTTGAGTAACACTTCATATGTATGCTTTCTTTTGTCCCAAAAGGGAAACAAGAAAAGAAAGGAGTAGACCAAGTGGTGATGAAAAATACTTGGCGTAACTTCGAAAGAGTTTCACCTTGTCTTAGGACAAGTGAAAAACTAAGACAAAGTAACACTTCACAAATTTCATGATGAATAACACTAGGCTCAAACTTCAATGGACTCTCCCCTTGTTTGACTAACAAGGTTTTGACTCCAAAAAATTTCTTGCTTCGTGAGAGCTCTTTAAAACATGTTGGATAAAGGTAAAGTTGGCTCCTGTGTAAAATGGTTTCCTAGGATTTTATCTACAACACTCGCCAATTCCTACCTAAAGAGAGGTACACACATCTATAATTTCTTCTAGAGAGGTGGACCATAACCCCACAATCAAATTAATGAACGAGGCCTCATACGGGTAGCTTGAAGCTTATCTCACAAGGGTTTTTCACTAGTCAAGTGGGTAAGTGGAGCACTTCTCATTTCGTCCACCAGTTCCCTCAAGGTGTGGACTACTTTGGGGTTCCTGGGGTAATCCTCACAATGAGTTTTATGGCTTATGCCAAGATACTTCCCCCAGTTAAAGTGGACGAGCCATAGCTCTTAACCAAACCTGTAAATACAGTGTTTTGAATAGTGGTGTGTTTTTTTATCTTTTATCTTAGTTTGGTTTTGCACACCGTTGGCAACCTGCAACAAACTGTATTAGTATTTGTTTAGATCTTGATTCTTTGAAAAATGAGTATTGGTCCTACATGCAAAGGTTAATAGTTTTCCATAAGATCAAAACATCATGAAAGAGGATTAAATGTTGTTTTTGATTCTCAAGATCATCCTAAGACGCAAGAGAAGAGCATACACAACAAGTAACCCAACTATATTGAAAATGGAAAAGCTTGTAAATCAAAGGACTAGGCAACTCATTTTAACCAATTGTTGTTCATTCCCTTAACCATGAATTTAATGAAGTGTTTGTAAATGCAAGAAGGTTTAGAGTTGTTTCTGATTCCCAAGATCACCTAAAAGGTGTGAGGGAAGAGCATACACAACTCTATCCTAAGATATGAAAGCATGACATTCATTAAATATCATCAAACAAGTTAGCAAAGAAATGATTCAAAACACCCTGCAAACAAAAGTTAGCATTAAAAACCTACAAAATGTTAGAAATATCAAAGACCAAATCCTGCAAAACCTGAAAATAGCCCAAATTTAATAGAGCACACTAATCGGGCCTTTGTAATAGTAGTGCGGCCAGAATAACAGTAGTGCAAGCCCTAGTAACAAAATAGCACAGTCTGAGACAAATGACAACACGGGTCTGACTACAAAACACAGACTGACATGCAAAATAGAGTGATACTAACGTGGCCAGAGAGATATATACACAACCCTAGTGACACTAGCGCGGGTCTAAGACAAAACACAAACTAGAAGAACCAACGATATTGGTAGTGCGGCCAGAAAGTAATAGCGCAAGGGGGGGTTCACACTAGCACGGGTCTGAGACAAAGAAGAAATGACGGACAAAAGCATCACAATAACATGGCCAGAATGACAGTAGCATGGCCCTAAAACACTAGCACAAAACAGCTTGCAAATGCATAGCACGAGGCTATGACAGTAGCACGGGGCAGCTTAACACTACGTGGGGTTCTGGAATGACATCATGAACATGTAATTTTGACATAAACAAACTCAAAAAGGTCAAAACTTTACCTTCTTAACCCAAAATTAGCAACAACCCATCTCCTTTGAACCTACAAGAGAGACTCAACACATGTAAAGTTAACAAAATACATCAAGGAATTCAAGTTATTTAACATGTGCATAATAAAGGTTAGCCAAAATTGAGACAAAACTAACAAAGCTTGAAATCAAATGCTTAGGACAATGGAGTAAGTCCCACCAGGCATGCCAAATGTGTACATGTGAAACTAATTATGCTAAATGAAATGAAACTAACACCTAGTAGCTTCAGAGTAAAGTTAATCAAACAAGAACATCATGATAAGAGCTTAAGGGAAAATAACTTCTTCAATGCATAAACATGATAAAACCATTAAATGCTAAGCCATTCCTACTCTTTGTGATTGCTACCTAAAGAATGAACCTAATTAGATCACCTAGCAATCAAATTGGTGTTGTTTTCCTCAAGAATTAAGGATGAGATCTCACCAAGAAATGGCTACAAGGCCATCTTTGGATCTTCCCATGCTCCTCAATTTGAGAGAATGGATGCAAGATGGAGAAGCTATTTCCAACAATGGAGAATGGCTCAAGATCAAAATGCCTATAGTTTTCACTAGTGCAAATGAGGTGTAAGAAGAAAGGGAAGGAGGAGGGTTCTTTATATAGCTTGCATGTTTGGGCAAGGCTAGCAATTTGGTGGATGTGGGATAAAGCCCAAAGAAGAAATGCAAAGGATATGCATGTTTAATAAAGGATGTGCACTTTATGGGAGTTGAGAGGGGTTTAATTAATCAAATGTGATTAATTAATAGGTAGGGATAAGATTGTAGAAGCTATTTAGGGGGTATTTAGAGGAAAATTAGTCTGCTTTGGAGGATGTAAGAGGGATTTTAACCAATAAAAGGGGTTTATTGATTAAAATAGAAGGCTGTAATTAACTAATAATGTTTAATTAATCACTTAGAAGTGGATTATAACTAATGAAAGGTCGTTAATTGGCATCCAGAATGGGGAAGGGTTAATTAATTAATGAAAGGTCATTAATTAATGAATAAGAAGGGGAATGTTAGCTAACTAGTGGAATAGTGCTAATTATTATGGAAATGATGGGAAAGAGGGTAATTAGTGCAATTTTAGTATAAAATTTACTATCTAGAACAAAGGAACAAAATCAATAACATGTTTCATACTTTGGGAGAGGTAACTAACCTATTTTATTTTTTAATTCACATTTTTCCTACCGATATCTAATAAGGAGTGACACATATGGCATATGTAGGGATAATTATATGGTTAGAACAAAGTTTCATCCATGAATAGTTACTATTGGGTTGGTGACCATCTCCAAAGGCACTTATCTATGAGTTTTGTTGAAGTGTCATAGACAAAGGGAAAATATTACCACTCTCCCAACACTCTTCCTATGGTGTTAGGATTCCCAAATCCTAATTATATTCACATCAATTTAGGAATCGATCACTCCCAACCCATCCTACCATCTCCAAGGAAATTTTCTCTAAGTTAAAAATACATAGGGACATCCTATCCTTTCTCTCTCAACATTCAGGTGTACTCTATCCTTGATTTACTTATTTATTTTACAAATTTCTATGTATATAATTTTTATCTCTCTAAGTTAAAGTTCAATTTCATATACCATAAACATTTACTACACTTTTCTTTTTCTTAGGTTCATTTGTATCCCAATAAAAGGCAACACAACTGAAACTAGGAGTAATTTCAAGAAAACATACTCAAGAAAAAGTAATATTCATTTACAAACAAGGGAATCCTTTTTCACTACATACATAGGTCACCCCTAGGGTTCCTACCCCCTATTGGACTCCACAATATGCATCCTATAATTTCCACTTGGCACGTTATCAACTATAATCTTATTTGGATCTCCAAAAGGTGTGGCCTTAATATCTACTTTATACTACTGAATATTTGATTCACCAACACAAAGTGGGGGGAAATTTAGAAAAAAAAAATGCACATAGTTTTATCACATTATGTCTCAAAGTATTCTATTATCTGCATGATTCTTAAGGAAGAAAACTAACATTTATAACACTTGTTTTGCTTTACATTTGACAACATTTTATCTTTCCATACTTTCATCCTTTATTTTTCTAGAATGATCCCTTTACTTTTAGACATCACACAATGTTTTACTCAGCTAAGAATCTCCTAATTTATATTTTAATCCTTTTGGGTAGAAGTTCTCAATAAGGGATAAAGGTGATTGAAGTTTTCATCCCCCTGTGGTTGCTCTTGTCTTTTCACTTATGTTTTTTATTTTAAAATAACACCACTTGTTATCTTTTCTAAACTTGCATTGATTACTTTGGGTTGTCTTTTAGGGGTTTTAATGAAAAAATTCAAGAAAAGGAATCATACACACACACACACACACACACACACACACACACACACACACACACACACACACACACACACACACACACAGATGGCCTAATTATACATAAATGCAAACAAGAGGTAACCAAGCAAGTTACTACTGTGGACATATCTAACAAATAAGAAAACTATTATTGAGCAAGGGGCTGCATTTGGATTGCATTATTCACTATATAGGAAGGGGAAATTCTAAATTTCATAACACACGTTATCTTAGGAAAGGTAGTTGTATCCCACTATCTTTGTGCAACTTACACAAGGGAACCCTAGTTTCAAGGGACAAAATTTCTATTAAAAATGCAACAGAACTACATTGATTCTAAAATGTAGTGCAATGCTTGGTTAAAATCACATTGAGGTGACTATTGAGGTTAGTCCAACTCAATCATATGCATATATTATTTAGTCTAATGTGTTCTTGAGCCTTGTGCAAGTATCTAGGGTTTATTTTGTGGGTACTAATGGTGGGTGTACTTACATTGTCATCTCAAGGCTTCGTCCACATCACATGGTGATACATCTCACTTAGATGAGATCATAGGTCATATGTATCTTAAGGGTATGATATATTCTATCATAGATTCCATTGTCATATGCATCAGTGCATTAGTGTGAATTAATTTCCAAATCTTGAACGTGTCTATTCTTCTCTATTATGGAGGTAGGAGTTACTTTCCATTTCTGTAATGTAACTCCTCTTCTCCCTTCATGTTTCTACTCGAGGTATGATGTATGTGTCATCCCGCTTGCATTGGGAGTTATGAAAGGGACTATACCCAACAAAAGAAGGCCTCCTATTTGGATACCCCTTGAAGCTTTACTGATCTATAAAAACAAACAGAAGCAGCAGAAGCAACCAATGAGTAGACCCTTTTCTACCCAAAGTTGCATGGGCAGCACAGTTTTATTTCATGTGTTGAATTTTTTCTTACTCCTCAATTGCCCATGGAATGCTGTAAATGTCTACTTAGCCATCCCTAAGCACGTTTCATTTCTAGTGCAACTCGGTTGATGTGTGTGTGAAGAGCTATCAACTGCACTTTGATCCTATTTCATGTGCAATCTCACATTCTCTCACATGGTATCAGAGCAGGTTGTTGGGATCCATGCCACTCTTCATTTTACATTTCCTACTACTCTCAGTTTTGTGTTCTTACTTGTTTCATGTGAAAAATTTGTAATCATTATTCCATTGTGCTTTACTTGCATTGATTTGGGTTCATCTCAATTTTCATGGAGTTTTTCAGGGTTGCGGGTTATTTTCAGTGCATGTGCAAGTGTATTTTCGATTCTTGGAGTTTGAGGTATTTTCCTGACAGATATGGCTGGCTGTAGCTACATTTGGTGGAAAATATTTGTTTGGAGGTATTTATGGCCTATGTTTCTTTATTAGAAAAAATTTAGTTTTGGAGTTTTTTCTAGTTTTACTTTCCTCTAACTCCTTCCTGTTTTTCTTCTCTGCTCCTTCATCTCTACATTGATGTTTTACCTCATCCCATCTCTTTTTCCTCCCACCAAGATCCCTTTTGGGCCCAACTCACCCCAACAAGCTGATCTCCCCCTCCTAACTCGACAAGTCAAGCTGTCTCTTTGCTGGCGAGTTAGGTCGGCATGTTGGTCCTTATAAGGTTTGGGTTTTCTTTGGATCTATCACATTTTACCTTATAGTTGGTTATCGTTTGTTCTTGGTGAGTTTCATTGTACCCCCTTTGTGGTTTGGGAATTGATGTGTTTTTCTTAGCCATTTAATTTATTACCATCTCGTCCCTTCTATGTAGTTTCCCTTTATAATGTTACTCTTCCTCACTCTGAACTCTTTCATGATTTCCTTGTCATCAAGATCTTGATTTCTCCATTCTTGCTTAGCTCTATTTTTTTGGATTCTTGGACAACTCGGCTGTCCTACTCTAGTTTCTCTTGTTTTCCCATGCTTTCCATTTATGTTGGGTGGTGTGCATTGAAATTAGAGCTCCATGTTTCTCTGCTATTCATTCTTCTTCTCACTGACCCTACATTTTCTTATATAGTTAGTCAACATTTTGTTGCATTCCCATGTGTTTTTCTTACATTATCCCCTACAACATTAGAACCCTTTGTGGTTTTCTTGTTACTTGACTACCCTCTGCATCACCCAAGTTAGCATCATATAGTTAAGCACATGGTTCCCTAAGTTCATTGTTGTAGCACCCTCAAGCCATACAATGTGTGTTGCCAACCCCTATCCCTTAGATTATCTCACTAGCCTCTCCAAGGCTCACTTGCCTATCTCATTTGTGCCCTTCTCCATATGAAGCTTGCTCCAAGCCTCGTGCCCACCCTTCCACCTCATCCGTCAATCTCCACCCATTGAATCACCTCCTCAGGCTCTCCAAGACACCACATGGCTGTGACCTAAACTTTTACCTCCCTCAATTCCTTGTGCCCATTTTTTAAATCCTTTGTTTAAACCTTAGGTTAATTTTTTGGCCAATGTTGTTTTTTATAGCTTTTTACTTATTTATAATTTCTTTATAAATTAAAAGGAAGATTTATCTATTAAAGTTTAAGGTCGTAATTAAATTAGGTCAGTAAGTTAAAGGTAATATTGGATTTTTAAATGCTAAGCCCTTTTTCTATTTTTTTCCATTTTCAAAAAATTAAGTAAAACTAGGTGAAATTTATTCCGAAACTAGGTTTTTTCTGTTAATCATTGTGTGCAGTATGTAGCCTTATTAGAGTGTGTAGGTCTTGTTTGGTGTCATTTTGGAAATTTTAAGGTGGTTAGTGCACATATTGGAGGTTGCTTTTAGCATTTTGGGCACCTTATGACTCATTTTGAGTCAATTTTTCATTATAGATATCATCTTCTCTTGTGGGATAATGAACGCATCTACCACAACCTTGCAGAAAGAGATCCCCTTATGCAACATGAGACACTTTTTCTCACACCAATTTTTTTTTTTTCACCTTGTTCCTTATTTTCCCCCTTTTTAGTTTGTTTGTGTGTTGCTCCTCTACTTCCAACTAGAACTTATTATGACCTCCACTCTTATGTGATTTGTTGCCTAGTGCAAGGTGAGTGGTCAACTGTTTCATGTCAAATGAACACACCTTATTGTAACAACACATTTTTTATAATGTATTGAAAAAAGGGGGATTATCATTTTTCTTCAGTGTTGTATTTACATGCAGATGCATTCTTGATTGAGTCTGACGTCTTGTAACCTTCTGTGTATTCTCGCACCCTTATTTTATTGCATTTTGGATGCTTTATCGGTTCATTTTGACTTCCATTTGAGTGTTTATTTTTCGTCTATGAATCTTTTACACTAATTTCTCTTTTCACAGATGCACCATGGAGAATTTGTTTCCCAAACCTATGCTTCATAGGATAACCGTTACAACATTACAGTCCTCCACCTCTTTTTCTTAGTAGGGCTAACTATGCACTATGGAATTTGAGCAGTGGAATGTTTCCTCATTCATGATGGCCTTTATATGTTCTTGTATGGATGAGTACCTTCCCCCAGTGATCATGTTCATCTTGAAGATTGTCTTGAAACTTGCAACATGGTCGTTGGTCATTTGTTGACATACATTTCCAGGAATCTCCACTATCATGTGGTGTACATAAAGTGTCCTCACATTGTTTGGAGAATTATTTAGTCCTTATTTGGAGTCTCTTCAAAGATTTTCATTATTTATTCTTCCTATGATACAATTGTCTCCTCTCTTTCCTCATGCAGTGATAGTTTTGTTGACATAAACTTGTTTGTTCCTATCCCAGATGATGAGGTTTTTCTTATAGTTCTGATGACAAGATTACTATTGAGGAATCCTCTCCTCATTCTCCTGACCACCTTTCAAATAATGTTGAAACCCCTCTTTTCCCATCATACATTAGGATATATTGTTCCTAGCCTCATGCTCTCATTACATTTTCTTCCTTTCCACATCTTGTGTGTGAGGATTCTTCCACTTTACTCCTATTATTGTGTTGATTTGATTCATACCTATTAAAATTACTCTTCTATTTTTCAAGCCACCCTTTTAGGATAAGTATCTTTTAGACCTTAGTCATCTCTTATTGCCTACTTATGATGTAGTACAGGGGGTTCCTCTTCCTTCTATAGGTGTTTTTGAGGATCCCTTCATCTCCTTTTTTAGGAGCGCCCCTTCTAGGAATCTTATCACTTCCACTATTTTGGAGACCTTTTCTAATCTAACTCCTCTTTTGGATCCTCTTTCTACTATTGTGGGGGTTTTACCTTTCCTTCACTTTACTTGGGAATACTTTCAACAAGATTTCCTCTCTCACACTCTGATAGTTTACTAAGTTCATGGCATTACCTTTGGTTCCTTTTGAACTTATTTGTTATACCTATGTCACATTCCAGTGGATCAAATTCATATTTCTTTATACTATTTCCTTTGGTTTCCTTCATAGAGTGGGTGGACTTCTAGTACACCTTTTTTTCCTTCCTAAGTGTAGGAAAATTATTAAATGTGGATGTATATTCTTCATTCTATAGGTTGAATACCACAACATAAACACTCCTCTTGGAGACTTCATTGATTTAGATATTTCATATCAAGCTATGACCCTTCACAATTTTATTGGGTCTTCTCGACTTATCTTCTCCTTCCTCTCTTATCTTCTTATTCTCTTAGAAAGATTGTAGTTTGTACATGGGTACCTTATCATGCCTTTAGTTTTCGGGACCCATTTGACACATATTTCTTAGGTTTTTAGGGGAGTCTTCTATCTCTTGTAAGTGGATGTTTTTCCCATTGGGTTTTCCTCCATTACTTGAGATCCTTATTGTACATGGGTACCTCATCAGACATAGCTTCCAGGACACATTTTTGTTTTTGACTTGTCTCCTCATCCTAAGTTACGATGAAGGGGGTGTTGGTGTGTGTATTTTCATTTTCATCTTGGAGAATCATCCACATCACATGGTGAGTCATCTCACTTAGGTGAGATCATAGGTCTTAGGTGTCTTAGGGGGTATCATATATTATGTCATACACATCAATGTGTGTCATACAAGAGTTACTTTCCATTTCTGGAATGTAACTCCTCTTCTCCATTATGGAGGTATGATTGGTCTTGCATTGGGAGTTACACAACACTCCTATTTGTACCATTTTTCTGATTAATGAGAATGATTATACCCTTTTCCTTTGCATGCACATTTTCATGGTTGAATGTTTGTTTACTACATGTAACTCTGTCACGCTTCCTCTCGAGTGCAAATCATTTGATGTGCTCATCATCCCACTTGATCCTCATTATCGCATTCTCTCACAGGTACATGTGTGACATGAGAACCGTACAATGAAGTAGATGTGACACATAGCAAATTAAAGACAACATTATTAGATACTAAAATCCCTTCCATAAAGCACAGTCAAAGGCAAGGAAGGATAGGGAAGGACACATGTGCAAAAGACAAAGGCAGATTTTGGGACTTAGCCATTTTCACATGTACGGGCTATTTTTGGAGATAGCGTGTAGAGCACACAAACCAGATAAAGACTTGCACAACATGCATGGGCTATTATTGGAAGAGTGGCTACTAAGCACTTTGCATGGGTTTGGGCTAATAATAGAATTGCTACTGCCAGTTAACCAGAAGAGATCTATTGTTAGCGCACTTGCATGTGTGGCTATTATTGTAAAGGGTGCATGGCTATTTTCAGCATGCGACCTATTTTGGGAATTATGCAAGTGGTGAAGGGAAAGTCCCCACCCTTATAAATATGTAGTGATCTGTGTAGAATAGGAGGACTATGTGAGAACTAGATATGAATTACTGTGAGGTTATGCTGCCAGATCTGATGCGCGCATGAGCTTATGGTATTACTTATTGTAATAAGCTTCTGTGTATTTATTGTGTTTAATATAATGGAGTGTATTGGCTGAATCAAGGTATTAATCATGAGTATAACTGGTTCTTGCATGATTGACTTCATTATGGTTATTATTTAAATCTATTACTCTTTAGATCTAGATCTGGACATGCTCTGTAGAATGTTATATTAATTATGGATCTGAATGAAACAAGTCTTCATCATGCTAACATCCTGTAACAACAACCCTAAAGAGGGGCCTGGTACCTTTGCACATGCTTTGGGTGAGTGCTCAGTCTAGGCTGAGTGATGTGCCAGTGTGCCTGGGTTATTACTGGTAAATTCTAGGCTACATCATTGGTTCCATTGTCGGGACCTCTTTTTCAGTTGTTTTCAGGATGGTTCATGATGAAGACATACTGGTTGACCCTAGCAAGTGTTGAGGAGTGGATACATGATCTAGAAGAAGAATACGCATGGAGGTTCAACCACCAGATCTGAGTTTAAACACATGCGCATGGGTGGAACAGAATCTGTATGACAGTTTGTATGAGAGCTTCTTCACTATTTTTCTAGTAGAACTATATGAGTGGCTGGTTGCTTATGCGTCTAAAAGGGATTGGAGGTATCACGCACTTGTTTGGATGCAGGAAGAATTTTAGGCCCTCTATGATGTTGATCTGATTTGGACACGCATTGTGGATACTTGGTTTCATGGTGTTCTAAACAGTTATATTCTGGAGTACTCAATTTCCACTTATTCTTTCCCAGAGGTAGCAGAATTCCATTTTTTATGATATCCCAGGGGAACTTAATTGCAAGGCATTCCACTGTGATCAAAATCTTGATGGTAACCCTGAACTTGGAAAGAAAACCGATGGCTAACTAAACCCCACCACGCGTGGGGGAAGGAGTAGGTTTGGTGAAAGATGGAAGACCTAGTGGTAGAAAGGTAGAGAGAAGAAAGGTGGCTTAAGTATAATGAGGTGTGAGAGAGGGAGATAGAGAAGTAGTGGGATGTTGCAGAGTGAATGGCATTGAGGAGAGAGATGGCTCATGAAGGATTTGGAGCTCATGCAGAAGGCATGGAGCCAGAGCATCAGGAACTCCCCCATTTGGGAAAGCATGATAGGGAACCCCCCTCAGCCTCATGTAGAAGTGTGCC
This sequence comes from Taxus chinensis, assembly GCA_019776745.2. Taxonomy (NCBI): domain Eukaryota; kingdom Viridiplantae; phylum Streptophyta; class Pinopsida; order Cupressales; family Taxaceae; genus Taxus; species Taxus chinensis. Next base: position 18,017,338 of record CM034157.1, read on the forward strand.
AGTAGAGATGACCTGGGCCATGGGTGCACATCTGAATCTACCTGGAAACCTAGCCCTTGTGCTTGGTTTTCCAGTATCTAGTATGAAAAATAGTCAGCAAGCTAATTTAGGCAGTGGGAGAGCAGGAGTAAGTCATATAGCAAGTACATCGATGGTAGGGAAAACATCTTTTTTTGTTGTTTGGAGGTACCTTTTCAGGTGCATCATCCACACAGAATTCAAGTGCACAAAATTTTGGACTCACTTCTGGGAGTGGTAACACTTCACAGACTGTAGGGGTGTAGTTCAGTACTACTATTGGGACATAGGGAAGTACATCTTCTGGTCCGTCTCTGGCTACAGGTGGAGGATCAGGAGGTATAGGTGGTTCTAGTTCTAGTGGATCTGGTGGTTCTGGAGGTAGAGGAAACACAGGAGGTTCTGGATCAGGTGGGCAAGGTCTGCACCAACCCCAGAATATTTACATGGAGATGTCTCTTCATCTTCCAGAGTATAGGGGCATAGAAGATGTTGTTGAACACATGCACATGTGTGAAATACTGTGGCACACAAAAGGAATCACGGCTTCTGAGCGCAGGGAAAGTCAATTTTCCACTATGTTACAAGGACGTGCACACAGCTGGTACAGAAAGTTTGACCCTGATCAGACTTGCGTAGACTATGCAGCTTTAAAAGATGCTTTCCTTAAAGAGTTTCACATCCCTGAGTTTGAGCAGAAGAGTATAAGTGTGCTCAAGGATATTAAGCAAGGCACTACTGAGAGTGTCAGAGAGTATGATGCCCATTTCAAAATGCTTTTATCTAAGCTTTCTTATGATATTCATGCAAGCCAACATGCACAATGGTTTGTTGGAGGTCTGATTACACCTTTTAGAAGGGCACTATCACATAAGACATACACTGATCCATGTGAAGCACTTGAAGCAGCTTTATGTGCTGAGGCAGTCAGAAGTATAGACACTGGGGTGAGCCCATTTTTGGAAGCACAGATCACAGCTATGGAAAAATAGTTGGAGAAGCTATCAGAAAATTCAGCACATGAGACGTGCATGGGGATTTGGTGTACAGATTGTGAAGTGGAAGGTCACACCAAGGATAGTTTTCCCCACAGATCAGTATGTTCATTGTTGCTAGACTGTGAGATATGTCATTTAAACCATGATGCTAGCCACTTCCCATTATTACAATGTGCAATAAGGAAGAACGTCTCTTGCTACTGTAAAATTTGTAGGTCCACAACTCATGATACAGAAGACTGTCGAATGATTGGTCAGATCCATGATGCTATAGATATTGGTGTGAGACAGACAGGAGTATCAGATAACTCTAAAAGAAAGAATGAGCATCAGGATCAGGATCACAATCAAAGTGCTATGATCAGAATGAAGGGCATTTTGAAGGAGGTCATGGCAGAGGTTGAGGATACCATGGTGGATTCAGAGGATGAGGCCATGGTGGTGGATGAGGTGAGTTTCCTCATGGAACATGTTATACATGTAGATCTCCTGACCACTACAGGTGTGAATGTCCTCAGAATATTACATGTTCTTTCTGTGGAAAGAATCATAGTTATGAGGAATGCCCAGACTTATATGAGCATCTTAGTAAGCAACATAAATAAGAAAACAAAGGTGCAGGGATGGTTAGGATACACGTGCACTGTGGAAAATTAGTTGATGCCCAAGTTGGAACCATAATATGAGGTATTGTCTGTAAAGATCACTACTCACGCGGAAGTGGTGCACCCCAAAGAAGCATTACAACAGAATCCTACCATCACTAAGGAGGAGGTTCTACATGCACGGTACCTAGATCCTATCCATCAGAAGGAGGTTTATCAGGAAACCATGGAGGTACTCAGAAATCTTCAGGGTGAAATACAATGTTTAAAGGAGCAATCATGGAAGATGGAGCAAAAGAAAGTAGCAGAGATGGTCCAATCTGATATGGATGACTTGAAAGAGGTGTGCAAGATGTTGCGCCAGGAGAATATCATTCCATTGTTAGGGAATTGGCTAAAGGGAAACACTCCATGCACAAGTATTGAGACTGGATGGTAAATCCTGCATGCAAATCTTCCCCCTCATAGCTTAGACTATGACAAGGAAATCACTCTGAATGTTGTTGTGGATGGATGGCTTTTGAGTAATATATTGATTGATACATACACGGTAGTCAATGTTCTTACTTTAGATGCATGGGTACAAATGGGGAGACCTCCATTGCATACATATTTGAATGTATTGTTCATGGCTAACCGAACTAAGGCCACTCCCATTGGAGTTTTAAAAGATGCATCCATTACCATACAGGGAGCCAAGTTCACTGGGGATTTTGAGGTTTTAGTGTTTGCAGAGGTAGATAGCTTCCCAGCTCTACTTGGGTGCCCTTGGTGCTATGCAAATAATGTTGATCTTTGGTTCAACAAGGGTTATATCAGTTTTGAAAACAAGGAGGAAAGAGTTATTATCCCTTTAACAGATGGAAAATTATGCACCCTATGTTGAGCCTTTGAGTGAGTAAGATCTGAATAGGATTTATGTATGTGTCATCCTGGGACCCAGAGGTGCTTGAGCCATCTAAAGAAGGAATCCTTCAGTGGGAAGATGCACAGTCTATTAGCGATACTACAAGTGTTGCTTGTGATAATTGGGCTCATAGTACTTATGAGTTGGTAGGGCATGAAGTAAAGAGCACATTTGCATGGAACAATAGACCTCGTTGTATCAGGAGAATAAGTAACAACTCGGTACCTCGTTACACTAGAGAAGGAGATCCTATGGTATTTCTGTGTGCCATGGAGGAATAGTGGATAGACCAGTTGGAGAGATGGAATATGCTAGCATATACCCTATGCGGGACAACAACGCACTGGTGGGTGGTTCACAAGGATAATCTTGTAGGATGGAATGAAATTAGGATTTCTCTTTCTACTAGGTTTTCAGGAGCAATGCACCTACTCAAATCTGCACTTATCATGGTAATCAACCTGTTCAACACCACATTCAGTAGTGTGAGAGACTCTGGACAGAGGGGCAGGAAGCTTTACCACCTTCACTCTGGGTGCACAAATTTTATTCCACTTTACAAGGTTACGTGTGTGTTTGGTATGTATATGTGGAACTCCATAGAGAGACTAGAAATTGGTAGGATTTGATTGCAGGAATGATCCAGACATTTGACTATTTCTCTACTAAACCTCTAGTAGAAGAGGCATTAAGGGTTATAAAGTGCTTAACTATGGGAGATAGTGCCAAGGTGGAAGAACTCATTCAGGATTTATTTGATGAAGAAGACTCAGGAGTGCATTTTGCTGAAGAAACAGAGACAAATGCCACACTACTTAAGCGTGCTTGCCTTGAGAAGGAAAAAGGAAAGATGGTCTACTTAGTGGATGATGAAGAAGTAGAAAATCTGGATGTAGACCATTCAACAGGTAGGTGTGAGGTTTTGGATAGTGCAGATAAGACCATGTGCACCTATCATGAACCTATGAAAACAAAGAAAGTGAATATTGGATCAGATGTTGAGCCTAAGGAGGCCATAATTGGGGACTATTGGTCTGACTCTGAAGTGGAAAAAATCATTGAGTTACTATGAGATTATCAGGACTTATTTCCTAGGGGATACCATGAACTCAAAGGCATGCATGAATCATTAGGAGAAATGAAGATAAAGCTTAAGGAAGGTGTGCACCTAGTCAGAAAGAGACCCTACAGGATGAACCCCAACTTGCGTGAAAAGGTCAAAGAAGAAATTGACAAAATGTTGAAGTCTGGAATCATCAAGCCCCTGGATGAGTCAGAATGGGTTAGCCCAATGGTGATCAGTATCAAGAAGGATGGTTGGATTAGGATCTGTGTGGACTACAGTGAGCTGAATGTTGCATGTGTGACTGATCCCTTTCCTATGCCATTCACTGAGGAAATACTAGAAGGTGTTGCAGGGTGTGAAATCTATTCATTTACAGATGGATTCTCTGGGTATCATCAGGTTAGGATTGCACAGGAGGATCAGGAAAAGACTACTTTTACTACTGAATGGGGCAGCTTTTCCTATACTGTGATGCCTTTTGGTCTGAAAAATGCACCTGTTGTATTTTCATGCATAGTTGTTCAAGCATTCAAATATTTTATTCACAACTTCTTGCAGGTTTATTTAGATGATTGGATGGTGTATGGACTTGTTAAGGATCATTGTGACAATTTACGCTTAATGTTTGAAAGATGTCACTAGTTAAGCATCTCTTTGAACATCAAGAAATGTGTATTTGCTACACCATTTGGCACATTATTAGGGCACATCATCTGCAAGGAAGGTTTGTTGGTTGATCTAGCTAAGGTTGCAGTCATTATCGGCCTGGAAGAGCCTACCAGTCAAAGTGAGGTGTGTGGATTCTTGGGTCACACTGGGTATTATAGAAAATTTATAAAGGGGTATGCTAAGGTTTCCACACCCTTGGAGGAGTTACTAAAAGGAAAAGGGATGTTCTACTGGGGAGAACCGCAGCAACGCGCATTCGAGACATTGAAGGAGAAACTTACTACAATGCCTATTCTGTGCTTTCCTTCATGGGACCAACCATTTCATGTACATGTGGATGCCTCTGACATGACCATTGGTGTGGTGTTGGCTCAGCCTGGAGAAGGTATTATAGATCATCCTATCTATTTTTCTAGTAGAAAGTTGACTCCTAGAGCAGAATTATACAACTACAGAGTGTGAAGCTTTGTCAATGATCTATGTGCTACATAAATTCAGACAGTACCTGCTAGCAACACCATTTGTATTCTATACCGATCACATGGCATTGAAGTATTTGGTAAACAAGCCCATTTTACAGGGGCACATATGCAGATGGGTACTCTTATTCCAAGAATTTGATTTCACAGTTGTGGTAAAACTAGGTAAAATTAATTCTTGGACCAGATCATCTATCCAGAATACAGTCGGGAGAAGAAGCGTAGAAAATTGAAGATACCATGCCCGATGCATAGTTATATAGGTTACAATGCATGCCATCAGAATTAGAGGACATTGTTGTCTTTCTACGAACAGGTATGGCACCAGAAGGGATGAAATCCTTAGAGAAGAAATAACTTGCCATTCACGCGACACCATTTATGTTGATTAGTGGTGACCTGTACAAGTTAGGTTAGGATGAAGTATTGTGCCACTGTGTACTGGAACATGAGAGCACATAGATATCATGGAGGAGGCTCATGGTGGTATTGCAGGTGGGCACTATGTAGGTGATGCCACTGCGTGCAAGATTCTACTCACTGGATTATGGTGGGAGACCCTATATAAAGATTGTAAGGCATATTGCAAGGCTTGTGATCACTGTCAGCACCTTGGAAAACTAGGTCAAAGAGATGAAATTCCATTAAGACCTATTACTAGTGCAGAACCATTTGAGAAATGGGCTATAGATTTTGTGGGTCCTATTTCACCAGCCATGCGTAGGACTGGATCATGCTATATCATCACTTGCACAGATTATCTGACAAGGTGGGCAGAAGCAACACCTACAAAGGATTGTACAACAGCTACAACAGCCAGGTTTCTATGGGAAAATATTATTACAAGGTATGGATGCCCATTGAGTTTGACCAGTGATAGGGGCACACATTTTCTGAATGAGACAATCAAGAATTCTATTGGATGAATTCATGATTGCACACCATAAGACTACACCATATCATCCTCAAGAAAATGGGACTGTTGAGGCTTTCAACAAGATTTTGAGCCAGACATTGACAAAAATTTGTGATGTTGGAAGAAAGGATTGGGATGATAAAGTTTCTGCCATACTTTGGGCATATAGAACAACATACAAGTGGTTAAACAAGGCCACACCCTTTCAATTGGTGTTTGGCATAGAAGCAGTTCTTCCTATGGAATTCATGTTACCTTCTTTGTGTATTGTGTGTGCTGGAGGTCTAGCTGATGAGAAAGCATTAGAAGAACGAATTGACAAGTTGATTAAGTTGGATGAGTGATGAGCAATAGCACGCTGGAGTCAGAAGCAAGAAAAATCTAGGTAGAAAGCATGGCATGATAGGCACATTAGGGACAAAAAGCTTGAGATAGGACAGATGGTGCTTCTTTATGATTCTAAGTTTTAGCGCCATCCAGGAAAACTCAAAGTACATTGGTTAGGACCATATGTTATCACTTACATACTTGAAACAGGAGCTTGTCAGTTAGAAATGCTTGATGGAATATGGTTACCCGGTTACTTCAATGGGAGTAGGCTGAAGCCCTACTATAAATAAGTCTTCTTGGTGTTTGTAATAAGGCAATGTTTCCATTTAGATTAGGTTTTCAATTATGTATTCCCTTAATGTATTTCCTTCTTCATCGCTATGCTTTGTCAATTTAGTTGGTGTTTTGTGAAATAAGTGTTTGCGTGCCAGAAGCTAATTACCATTTGCAGTATTTTTATGTGCAGAGGACTGCACATACCATTTGTGTGGGGTGGTTATTGAAAAATGGGTACACATAAAGGAACAAACTGCTACAGGTGTTATTCAAGTTTGAAGAGTTGGTGGACAGAAGATTGCTTCCAAATAAGGACCATAGATGGAGATAAATGAAGGAACAATATAACGTGAGGTAAGTAAGTGGCCGTGGAGACTACCAGGAGAAGGCACAGTGACAAGGTACTCAGGTGCATAGAAGTGTGCTGAAGAGAAGTCTGTAGCCAGAAGGTAGGAAGGCACGCTAAAAGGTTATAGCTGAGGTGCGAAGATGTACCACATGGAAAAATGTGAAAAGGGTCAATTAATGAGGATTGTTGGTAGGTGAAGGAGTAATAAATGCACTAAATTTTTCAAAATCTATATAAGGAAGGGATACGAGTTCATTTTTACCATTGTAAATCACAAAAAATTTGAATGAGCTAAGTGAAAAATGAGTTGAGTGAATCATGTTGAGGTGTGGAGAGTGTGAAACCAGATGTGGAGAGCAGATTTGTGTGCAGGAGAAGCTTATGTCCCCATTGGTGAAGGGTTTGAGTGAAGCAGAGCATTGTGAAAGAGCTAGGGCATGTAATTTCAACTAGGGCATGTAGATTTGAGCTAGGGTTTGGACTTTCTCATTATAGAGGATAGAAGGCAAGCATTTTGCACACTACAGAGGACAAAAAGTTGTGATTTACAGATGGCACCAAAGAAAGCACCTGCCGTAGGAGCCAAAGGGAAGAAGAAAGTGGAAGTAGAGGTTGAAATTTCTCCTGAGAGTAATTTCTCAGAGATGCAATACCTAGAAGGTGTGATAGTGGGACAAGAATGGGATTCTCTCATCTGGAAGTGCAAGATAAGTGATTACAACCACCACACATCAGATAATAAAAAGGAATTGGATGCGTTGTTGAGTACGAAGACAAACAAGCACACAACAGAGGACATGCCAGTGTATGATGATGCTGGAGAGAAGTTGCTAAAGTAGATTGGAGTTTACCAGTTGTACGAGCTCCCATATTTTGGAAAATATGAACCTTTGTACCAGTGGTTGATGAGCAGGGTACATGAAGACTTTTTCTATTTCGTCGGATGCAGGGTAAGGATTACAACCACATTGATTTCAATTATAACAAGGATTAAAGGGCACATGAGTGGATCTAAATAGTGACTTGACAGATAAAGCAACAATCCTGGAGATGCATGGAAGGAGTTAGGGTATACCAAGGGTTCCTGTGGAATGGATATCGACAAATTGAAGAAGTACCCAGTGGTACAGGAAGCTGCACATCTAGTGACCAAATTGAATGATCAAGAGAGATGGTCCCAGGTGAATACAATGTGGCTACACATTGCAAGGAGAATGTCACAGGGAATAATTTACAACATATCAGGCTACATTGCAGAAACTATCATCGAGGAAGTGCGCACAGGTGAGAAAATCAGTTTTGGCACTATCCTATTGTCCCTTGTATTTATGGAGATCAGAGTGCCCGATGGGCCAAAGAACAAGATCTGGGAGTACCCCATGCAAAATAAGTCCCTTGCGGAAAGATTTGACAAGTACTTGTGTGAAGGGTCAATGAGTGGGCCATTCAAGTAGAGGGTGGAGATGTGGTATGACAGGCTCTGTGCGGCATTTGAAGAGGAGTGGTGCATCCCCAAGGAGTTACCTTCGGTGGTGGGAAAGGAAGTGCAGTTCATGGTGTATCAACACTTCTACATCATGTGATTTGCAATGAAGGATGGGACTTGGAGCCCCTGGTGTAAACTGTCATATGCCTTCACAATGCACTACTTCTAGGCATCAGTCCATCATTTTAATAATGCGTGACACCTGAATTTTATTACAGACAAGGTTGACTGTGACTACCACATGCTGTGAAAGATGTATGTATATCTAGGTCAGACTGCCTACATTGAGAGGCTAATTTCAGACATGATAAGCATGAAGCCTGTGAGTTTGGTGATTGGAGATAGTGGAGCCATGCTTATATACCTTCATCTTAAGCCTAAGTTGGAGGGTAAAAAATATGTGGAGAATGAGTTCATGCTCCAGGGCCACCTAAGGGTAAGCATATAGTGGAGAATGTACCAGCTCTGAAGCCCACTGAACCTATAGAGGTAGATGATGAGAGGAAGAGCATCTATTGCAAGATTTACATGCGTCAATAAGGTCTAGCTGATGAACAAGCATTAGAAGAGTGAATTACAAGTTGCAGTTGGATGAGTGACAAGCAATAACACGCTAGAGTCATAAGCAAGAAAAATCCAGGAAGAAAGCATGACATGAAAGGCATATTAGGGACAAAAATGTTGAGATAGGACAAATGGTACATCTTTATGATTCTAAGTTTCTGACGCCATCCAAGAAAAATCAAAGTACATTAGTTAATCCATATGTTACTCACTTACATACTTGAAATAAGAGATTGTGAAGTTAGAAACTCTTGATGGAATATGGTTACCCAGTTACTTCAATGGGAGTAGGCTGAAGCCCTACTATAAATAAGTCTTCTTGGTGTTTGTAATAAGGCCAATGTTGAAACCCATTTAGATTAGGTTTCAGTTATGGTTTCCCTTACAATGTATTTCCTTCTTCATCGCTATGCTTTGTCAATTTAGTTGGTGTTTTGTGAAATAAGCACATTTGTGGTCCATAAGATTATTACCATTTGCAGTTTTTTTTATGTGCAGAGGACTGCACATACAATTTAATTGTGTGGGTGGTTATTGAGGAAATACTTACACATAAAGGAACAACTTACTACAGGTGTTATTAAGTTTGAAGAGTTGGTCAAAAAATTTCTTCCAAATAAGGACCATAGATGGAGATAAATGAAGGAACAATATAACACAAGGTAAGTAGTGGCCATAGAGACTACCAGGAGAAGGCGCAGTGATGAGGTACTCAGGAACATGGAAGTGCGATGAAGAGAAGCTTGTAGCCTGAAGGTAGGAAGGCACGCTAGAAGGTTATAGCTGTTGGCGCGAAGATGTACCACAAAAAAATGTGAAAATGGTCAATTAATGAGGATTATTGGTAGGTGAAGGAATAACAAATGCACTAACGTTTTCAAAATCTATATAAGGGAGGGATAAGTTCATTTTTACCATTGTAAATCACAAAAATTTGAAATAGCTAAGTGCAAATCAAGTTGAGTGAATCGTGTTGAGGTGCAGAGAGTGTGAAACCAGAGAGTAAATTTGTGTGCAGGAGAAGCTTATGTCCCCATTGGTGAAGGGTTTGAGTGAATAAAATGTTGCAAAAGAGCTAGGGCATGTGATTTCAACTAGGGCATGTGGATTTGAGCTAGGGTTTTGGACTTGCTCGTTACAGAAGGTAGAAGGCAAGCTTTGCACACTACAGAGGACAGAAAGTTGTGATTTATAGATGGCACCAAAGAAAGCACCTGCCGTAGGAGCCAAAGGGAAGAAGAAAGTGGAAGCAGAGGTTGAAATTTCTCCTGAGAGCAATTTCTCAGAGATGCAATACCCAGAAGGCATGATAGTGGGACAAGAATGGGATTATCATGTCTGAAAGTGCAAGATAAGTGATTACAACCACCACACATCAGATAACAAAAAGGAATTGGATGCACTATTGAGTACAAAGATAAACAAGCACACAAAAGAGGACATGCCAGTGTATGATGACACTAGAGAGAAGTTGTAAAATTAAATTGGAGTCTACCATTTGTACGAGCTCCCATATTTCAGAAAGTATGAACATTTGTACCAGTGGTTGATGAGTATGGTACATGAAGATTTTTCTATTTCTTAGATGCATAGGGTAAGGATAACAGCCACTTTGATTTCAACTATAACAGGATTAAAGGGCACATGAGTGGATCTGAATAGTGACTTGATAGATAAAATAACCATCCTAGAGATGCAGAAGGAGTTAGGGTATACCAAGGGTCCGCGTGGAATGGATATCAACAAATTGAAGAAGTACCCAGTGGTACAGGAAGTTGCACATCTAGTGACCAAATTGAATGATCAAGAGAGATGGTCCTAGGTGAATACAATGTGGCTACACATTGCAAGGAGAATGTCACAATGAATAATTTACAACATATCAAGGCTACATTGTGGAAAATATCATCGAGGAAGTGTGCATAGGTGAGAAAATCAGTTTCAGTGCTATCTTATTATCCCTTGTGTTTATGGAGATCAGAGTGCCTGATGGGCCAAAGAACAAGATCTGGGAGTACCCCATGCAAAATAAGTCCCTTACAGAAATATTTGACAATTACTTGTGTGAAGGGTCAATGAGTGGGCCATTCAAGAAGAGGGTAGAGATGTGGTATGATAGGCTCCACGTGCATTTGAAGAGGAGTGGTGCATCCCCAAGGAGTTACCTTTGGTGGTGGGAAAGGAAGTGTAGTTTGCGGTGTATCAACACTTTTGCATTGCATGATTTGCAATGAAGGATGGGACTTGGAGCCCCTGGTGTAAACTATCGTATGCCTTCACAACGTGCTACTTCTAGGAATCATTCCATCATTTAATAATGTGTGATGCCTAAATTTTGTTACAGACAAGGTAGACTATGACTACCACACGATGTGTAAGACTTGTGTATATCCAGGTCAGATTACCTACTTTGATAGGCTAATTTCAGACATGATAAGCATGAAGCTTATGAGTTTGGTGATTGGAGACAATGGATCCATGCTTATATACCTTCAGCTTAAGCCTAAGTTGGAGGGTAAAAAATATGTGGATAATGAGTTTGCACTCCCAGGGATGCCTAAGGGTAAGCATAGAGTGGAGAATGTACCAGCTCCAAAGCCCACTGAACCTATAGAGGTAGATGATGAGGAGGAAGAGAATGAAAATAGTGGTGGCTTGGTACATAGAGGATGAAGGTAACCCTTAGATAGGGTAGAAGCTGAGCACACAAGTACTCCACCCCAGGAAAAAGAAGAAGGAGAAAAAGAATTAGAAGTAGGAGAAGACCTTGAAGAATGCCACTTTAAGAGGGTATTCAGACAGACAAGAACTCAACACACTACTCCACAATCAGTATGGATATCACCATGAATCTCTCCATAGAAGAAGAAAAATTAGAAGAGAAGGATAAAATTGAAGCTGAACGAGGAGGTGGAAGAGTCTGAAGAGAGTGAGCCTAGATCTCCTATACAAATATAGGATGTGGAAGAGCCCAAGGACGAAGAAATGAAGGTTGAGGAAGAAGGGGTCCAGAAGATAGGAGAAATAGAGTAAGATACTACTCAAGAAATAAAGGATCCAACTCCAAACCTTGGTGTGCAAGTTCCTAAGGGGCCAAACTCAAGGGGGGAAAGTGGAGAGTACACTATGCCAGTCATGGGTTATGAAGAGGATGCGAGAAAAAAATTTCGTGTCTGATTTCATAATACAGTGGGCCTTAGGGACTTGTATGGATGGGAGTTGATGGACTCGTACATGAAAACCACGTGCATGAGGAAATATATTTCATGCTCCATGCAAACTCACATAGACGAGCCTAATTTTGATGTGTGCAAATAATCCTAGGTATCAAGGATAATGAGAAAGGCACCACAAAAAAGATATATAACCATCAAACTCACGGATATGTCTGATGAACAGGTGAGTAATTCCCTAGTGAAGGTGTTTACAGAGGTGGTGCCCAGTAATGTGGATAAATCTACCACCATTAAAGCACTAAGTGAAGATATCAAAGTGTTAAGGGAAGAAATCAAAGCCAAAGATGCATAGATCACACGTTTGAAAGGAGAGAAGGACCTAGAGAAAAATAAGAATGGGGTTCTTATCAGTATGGTAGAGGGGGTTGGCGATCATGTCTTGAAAGCAAGACCGAACTTGGAGTCCAAGGTACATGAAAGGTTCCCTTCGGCTATGAACAATGTGCGTGCCTTATTTGATCTGGTGCTTGAGGATGGACCAATTTATATGCTAGCACCGAAGGACCATAAACATGAAGTAGAGAGGTAAAATCCTCCAGTGGTAAGGAATATTTCATCCTACGAGGCATTTCTTCAAACCTTATAGGAGGAGATGAAGAAAGCACACTAGGAACTACACATATGTGCAGCTCCAGAGTCGGTAATAAGGATCAGGACCATAGTAGAATACAATGAAGTCCTGAAGGCAATGAAGGATGAGACCTTAGGATGCATGGAAAGATTGGTGCTAGTTAATCAAAAGTGTGAGGCCCTTGAAGTAGCACAGGACCTGCATAAGGATAAGTTGTATCATATTGGAAAGCATATAGTGCAGAAGATGGATCTGTTAGAAGTAAGAATGTCTATTATGTCCAACATTGTTCTAGTGTTACAACTGAGAAGGGAGAAATTACCCAAGATGAGTTGGATTCTATTGCAGCGAAAATTCCAAAGAAAATAGAAGCTGGGATAACTGAATGACAGATCTTGGAAGTGGAGAGAAGAGAATAATATCTGGAATTAATTCTTCTAGTTGAGATAGAGGATGTTTCATAGTGATAGTTCATTCTTTATAGAACATTATTTGCTGTCTCCATTGAGATGGTAATTATCCCTTACTAATGTGACATTGGAGTCACGGCGTTAGTTTTCATGTAGTTAATTTTACTCCCATTATAAGAGGAAGGAATCCCATGCGTGGCAGCCTATCACCCAGCAGAAGCTGAGCACTCACCCGAGGCATGCGCGGGTGCCGAGTCTCTCTTTTATGTGAGTTTTTAGTGGGAAGCATTCATCAATGATTAGTATAGGAGTATTCAGGAAAGAAGTTTAGACATACAAAGATTACAGGGCTCAGGACGGCCTTCAGATCCTTGTAGTTTCTTCAGACTATGTGTTTTAAAAGACTCCATAACACATAATATAACAGAAAGAAAGCTACAACCATTCATTCATAGCATGAAAAGAAAGAGAACTTCTATGAATGAAATATACATGAAACCCACTGATATTCATATCTAATTGTAATAAGTAACCTCATTGTATTCATTGGTTCATTACAAAGAGCCATAGATGGCAGACTGCAGTCATGCACATCACTAGGCTTGTATAACTATGCAAAAATAGAAAAGAAATTACAATGCTGAGCTCAATACATCAGAGCCCCACTCGCAGTAATCCTGCAGAGCTCTACCCATGTTATCTCTCTCTGTGTGTATCTCTCCTATCTTCTCCTCTTAGGTCTCTATCTCCATATCTGTACACCTTTCTTGGTCCACAGGCACTTGTATTTATCACCTTCCTGTGCTACCAACTCACCTTGCCGTGCCCTCAGATCCGTCGCCAAGTGTCGAATGTGGTCCTTCAGCGAGCATGTTTCCTCAGGCCTGAGCTCTCCACTCCATCTCATGATGGTCTTCTAGAAGATTCCTTTGCTGGCATGCTCTTTCCTGGGCCACCTGTTGCCAGGTTGGCATGTTATCTGCACACAACTGATCATGCTTTTCACGTGTTTTTCCTTTGTTGCTTGAACCGGCTAAGTCCTGAACCTCCTTTTGCATGCCATGCACTATATGCTTCCTTGAGCCTTTTCTCTTGTGTGCTTTTTCCTTGCGTGCCATCCTGTAACTGGGGTCCCGTGTGCCCACGTGCCTTCATACTTAGTCAATATTTTAGGAGCCCAACATCACCCCACACTATGCCTGTTCTCCACCCTCAAAAACATTCTACTTGACCAAGGTGCAAGTTGGTTCAAATGGAACCAAGATGTAGATAAATATTACAAAGATGAATAAGGAATGAAAGAATAGGGGAAAGAATGAAGAATGAGGGGGGAACACTAAACCAAAAGGCTGGGGAAGTCCTTCCACAAGACTGCCTCCAACTTATTCCATGTATCGACCTCGTTCTGTGCCTTCTGACAGAGGTCGCCAACCAGGAGGTTTACCTCATCAAAACTTAGGCCAGCTCCCTGGGTGCCCAAAGTGTCCACAATTTGTTCCATATCTTTACCCAGGTCTACGAGCTTGTCCATTCTCCTAGTAATTTGAGGATATAGTTCCTTCAGCCGTGTCTTGGTTGAGCCCCTTAGTGCCTCAATCTCCTCGGATCTTCTTTCTACTTCCACCAGGACTCTATCCCACTCCACCCTGTTTCCTTTATTCTTCTCCTGGAACTCTTTCAGCTCTACTTCGAGTGTGGTGACCAAGGAGCTCACCACCTTATCTCTATCCGTGCATGTGTCATATGTGGCCTCAGTAGATTGGGAAGCAACCTTTACATCTGTGAGCACCTTTCTATACTCGGCAACCAGTGCTATCACCTTCAACCAATCCTCCTCCTTCAGGCGTGCGGCTACTTCCTCTGTAGATTCCAATTCCAAGGGTCACCTCTCCATGGTTAGGATGCACGTTAAGTCTTCTAGGCATTCTAGCATTGATGCATACCTCTGGGGGATAGGCATTAGATCTGGGTGTTTCAAGATGATGGCACTTTTTATCGATTCTACTTTCTTGTAGACCTCCTGCACCTTTTCCTTTTCCTCCTTGAGCTCGCGCCTTAGCTGTGTGCTAATTAATTCCTCCTATTTTAAGTTTCTAGCCACCTTAGCCAACTCTTCCTCCTTCTTGGCCAGCTTTCCCTCTAAATCCCTTATGTTGTCATTCCACGCGAATAGTCTCACCTCCGTTTCCACCGTGACCTTGTTTAGAGCATTACATACTTGCTCGTCTATGAGCTCCTGGGAATTTACTAAGGGGTTGTCTCCCTTAGACTCTGGCAGTGTGATAAGCACCTTCTGGTAGACTTCAAAGTCTAGCTCATCGACATGGGATTCAAATGCCCAAGAAAGCATCTTCTTGGTCCTGGGGTATGTTCCCTCCTTCTCGAATGATCCCATGGCTATAAGTCTTTTGGTGGGTACCATGCTCTGGAATCATGCATGTAGCACCTTCCTTGAGTCATCCATGTAGCCCATCATCTTCCTCTGTTCTGCATCCAGAGGTCTTCTACCTGAGCGCACACCTTTGGGGAAGCTGACTGTCAGAGCGGGGCCTCCTAGGCTGTCATGTCCCTTTTCACTACTCTCTTCCCTTCCTTCCTTTAGCACTATGTCTATGCTCCACTCTAATTCCTAGTCTACAAGGATCTCAAGCATCTTCTTTGCTTCTCACTCTGCCACTTTGGTTATCTACTCCTTGGTAAAATCTGTGGCTTTCTGTCCCTCGGCATCCTTCTCTTCTGCCCTTGTATCTTCAGTGCCCTCACCTCCTTGTGTGCCTTTCCACCCACGCAAATATGAACTCTTGCTTCTCTTCTCCACTCTCCTCCTCCAAGTCATAGACACTAACTATGTGAGGTTCCAAAGGTTCCTTGTCTTTTTCTGGCTCTTTCTCCTCGTCGCCACCCTCTTCACTCTCATCCTCTCCTTCTCCCAGATATCTCTCCATGTTTTCGGTCACCTCTGAGTCAGCTTCTTCATCTACCTTCTACTTCTTCCCGAGAGGTTGCTTCTGGTCAGGAGATTCTACCTTCTCTTCTTCCTCTTGGGACTCCTCCAAGGTGGTGGGTTGTTTGGGCACCTCTACTTCTGGTGTCTTCTCCTTTACTGGGGACTTCTTCCTCTGAACATAGGTGCTTGGCTTGGTGCTCGTAGAAGGCATGCTCACTGTCTGAGTAGTTGGTACACTTGGTGCTCCTTCCTCTCCTCTACCCCTCTTCTTAGACACTGGCTTCTTCATTCCTAGGGGGTCTTCAGGTATGGAGATCTCATCCACCAAGTATGCACCATTTTCAAATTTCAGCCTTATGTGCACGTATATGTGCACCACAGATCCTCCAGCAATAGGAAGTGTTATTGGTCTAGTCATGTGGATCTCGTGTGACACGTACTTTTCCATGTATGCATGCTTACCTCTAGGATAGTTTAGTTTCTTCCTCATATCCCTGTGTTCCTGGTCCAATTTACCTAGCTCCAGCCTTAGCTTTTTTGACTCTTTAAATCTGTTCACTCCCGCTTGGAAGTACTGGGCAGTGAACGTGAAAGGGAGCTTGCACCAAGGGCTCCATGATTCATCAACAAGTTTGAACCTACCCAAGCAAAAGTGTTGGTACACTGTGAACTCAGCTTCTCCTTGTGTGGCTGCTGGGAGTTGTTTGGGGATCCTCCACTCCACCCCGAATGCATTTCTCAAGCACGTATACCATTTTTTGAGCCACACTTTGTGGGGAGCCATCATTGTATCACATGCATACTTTTCAAACCTCTTCGCGGGTGAAGGGTCTTCGGCTGGGTACTCCCACACAAACTTATCTGGTGCATCCAACACTCCAACTTCTACAAACACTATGGTGAGAAGGACATTGCCAAAGAGGATCCTGTCCCCTTCCTTTGCGCACTTTACAATTTCCTCGGCAATGTATGTGGACAAGTTGTAAATAGTCCCCTCTATGATCTTCCTGCAGACATGCAGCCATGGCTTATTGACTTGCGTCCATCTTTCTTGGCCATTCAAGTTTTGTTACCAGGTGCATGGCCATCTTCATAACTGGGTCCTTGATGTCTGAGATGTCATAATACCATGACCCTTTCTTGCAGGCATACTCTGTGATGGTCTCCTGAATAGCTTCCTTGTTGCTAAGGTCATCTTCCAGGCTATCTCCCTCACATATGAGGCCTGTAAACTATGCAATCAACTGGGGAGTTATGCGCATCTTGCACCCAGCAAAGTGGAAGTAGTCCTCATGCACCTGAGACATCAACCACTGGTACAAGTGATCTGGCTTCCCAAAATAAGGCAACTCGTAGAGTTGCAACAACCCTGCCTTCACCAGCTTGACCTTCACGTCATCATTGTAGATAGGAAACCCTTCAGGTGTTCACTTGTTGGTTGGGCGTACCAATTCTAATGTCATTTCTTTCTCTATAGTGTTGGTATGGTGATTATAGTCACTGACTGGTATGTTCCTCAAATGGGATTCCCATTCCTTTCCCATCATTACTCTGTCAGGGTACTGCATTTCTGCATACCATTCTTCGTTTGTTTCCACCTCAGACTCTGGTTGTTTAGCCTTCGCTTTTCCCTTCCCTTTCTTCGGTGCCATGGTCGAGGTAATTGTATTACTCCAGTCCTCTCCTTGTTACTCTACTTTCCTTCTCCCAACCTTCGATCTTAGATCCGTGATATAAATCCCCTAAACCCATGCCCTAGTTTTCCGAACCCTAACTTCGATAAATTCTTCACAAAACGTCTTTTCACTTAGTTCCAAGCCCGTTCAATTCCTCCCTTCTGGTTCGCAATCTCAAACTAGCTCTTTACTTGTTTGATCACACAGATCTTCTCTCTGATCGAATCTGAAAATGTCCTAGCTTATATCTTTCACTTATATCTCCAACTCTTCATTTTCACAAAGTAAAATGAGAGTGCCCCGACCCTCTATTTATAGTTTTTCCTTTTTCTGGTCATTAAATGCTACTTTACCTACCCCGTACTTTGTTCATTTAATGCATATTTTTAAAACAAAACCCGTCTTCAGTGCCTTTACTCACACACCCTTCCTGCGCAAAAACTCCTCCAACCTTCTGGCGCAACCAAACCAACCTGACAGGAGACTCTTACACGTGCTCAGCCTACACCGAAGGCACTTCTTCTGTCCAGATTCTTGCTTTCACCTACCTCATGTTGCTTTAAATGCACTTCATTTTCCTTTGTTCGTGGGATCTATGAGTAGCTTTACCCTGACACCAACCATTCTATCTTTTCTCTTCATCTCTCTTTTAACCGGGCTACTCAACAAGGCTCTTCAACACAACTTCCTTGGTACTTTTAATCACGTGCTTCTTCACTTTTCTCCACCCCACACTTAAATGATGTGCGGTCCTCTGTGCACTCATAAATTCTCCAAAAATAGCAATAAGGTTACCGGCACCTGAGGCGCAAAACAAAACAACAACGCGAAAGGGAAACACAAGGAAAAGAAAATGCGTAAGGGAAAATTCTAGACTAACTAGAAAAACTACCTTATTTACAAACACCAAGAAGACTTATTTATAGTAGGGCTTCAGCCTACTGCCATTGAAGTGTCCAGGCAACTTCATTCCATCCAGCGCTTGTAACTGGCACGCGCCCAACTCAAGGATGTACGAGATTGTGTAGGGACCTAACCAATGGACTTTCAACTTCCCAAGATGGTGCAGAAATTTAGAATCATATAGTAACACCATCTGCCCAACCTCAAACTTCTTGTTTCTAATATGGTGATCATGCCAAGCCTTTTGCTTTTCTTTTTCCACTGTTTGGCTCCAACGGGAAAGTGATCATCTCTCATCTAGTTTCATTAGTTCATCAATTCTTTCTTCCAGTGCTTGTTCATTGGCTAATCCTCCTACGCATGCTATTCACAGAGAAGGTAACATAAATTCAACCGGAAAAACAACTTCCACGCCAAACACCAATTGAAAAGGTGTGGCTTTATTTAGTCTTTTATATGTAGTCCTGTAAGCCCATAAAACTGTTGATACCTTGTCATCCCAATCTTGTCTTCCAACATCACAGATTTTGGTCAAGGTATGACTTAGTATTTTGTTGAATGCTTCCACCGTTCCATTTGCTTGAGGGTGATAGGGTGTAGTCTTATGATGAGCCACCATGAACTCAGATAGTAGGATCCTCATGGTCTCATTTAGAAAATGTGTACCCCTATCACTGGTCAAACTTAAAGGGCATCCATACCTTGTGATAATGTTCTCCCATAGGAACCTTGCCGCCGTTGCTGCCATGCAATCTTTAGTTGGGGCTGCTTCCGCCCACCTTGTGAGATAATCTGTGCAAGTGATGACATAACGTGACCCATTCCTACGCGCTGCTGGTGTAATAGGTCCTACAAAGTCTATCGCCCACTTTTCAAAAGGCTTCGTGCTAGGAATAGGACGCAAAGGCATTTCATCTCTCCTTCCTGGTTTGCCAATGTGCTGATAGTGGTCACATGCTTTACAATAATCTCTACAATCCTTATATAAGGTTTCCCACCATAAACCTACCATTAAAATCTTGCGCATCATGGCATCACCTGCGTAATGCCCACCCACACTTCCTCCATGTGCTTCTTCCATAATGGACAGGCGTTCATGTTCTAATACACATCTACGTAAAAATTCATCACGTCCCAATTTGTATAAATCTCCACAAATCAACATGTAGGGCATGACGCGTATGGCCAACTACTTTTTCTCCAATGACTTCATTCCATCTAGTGCCACACCTTCTTTTAAAAATACAAAATCTCTTCCAAATCTGAGGGCATGCACCGCAATCAAAATAGTTGCGCATCTGGCATTTTCTCCTCAATACTTTGCGCATCCTCTCCTGAATCAATTCTTGACAGATGATCAGGTCCATAATTTCTTTTTCTGGGTTTCACTACAATGGTGAACTCAAAATCTTGAAACAACAACACCCATCGACATATGCACCCTTGAAGAATGGGCTTGTTTACTAAATACTTTAATGCCATGTGGTTGGTGTAGAATACAAAGGGTGTTGCTAGCAGATACTGTCAAAATTTGAAAAGTGCATAGATCATTGACAATGCCTCATGCTCGGTTGTGGTATAATTCTGCTCTACTGGTGTTAACTTCCTACTTGTGAAATAGAGAGGATGATCAACAATCCCCTCACCTGGTTGTGCAAGTACTACTCTAATGGCGGTTCTTAAGGCATCTACATGGACATGGAAAGGCTTGTCCCAAGAGGGAAATCATAAAATAGCTGTGGTAACAAGCCTATCTTTTAATGTATCAAACGCCCTCTGTTGCACCTTTCCCCAATGGAAGGTACTTTTTTGTTTAAGTGGCTCTTCTAAAGGCGCAATGATCTTGGCATACCCCTTAATGAATTTTTGGTAATATCCTGTATGCCCAAGGAATCCATGCACTATGCTCTGGCTAGTAGGTTCCCCTAACCCCACAATAACTGTAACCTTAGCGAGATCTACCAAGAAGCCCTCCTTACATATGATATGCCCCAATAAAATCCCAAAGGGTGTAGCAACCACACACTTCTTAATGTTGAGGGATATCCTCAACTACCTACACCTTCCAAACATTAATCTCAAGTTGTCACAATGGTCCTTAACTAAACCATATATTGTCCAATCATCCAAGTAAACCTAAAGAAACTTATGAATGAAGTCCTGGAATGCTTGCACCACTATGTGCAAAAAGACAGTAGGTGCATTTTTCAACCCAAAGGGCATGACCATGTATGCAAAACTTCCCCACTCGGTGGCAAAAGTGGTCTTCTCCTGGTCTTCCTTTGCAATCCGGACTTGGTGGTATCCTGAAAATCCATCTGTAAAGGAAGAACTCTGATAATGTTCGCAATAGCCCAAAACTCCCTTTCGAAAAATCAAGTTGTTTCAAGACTTAGCCATTTTTGGCCATTTCCAAAGGCGCTGACATTGTCGTGCTGACATCCAAAAAGTTGTGCCAAAGGCGCTGACAATGTGGTGTCGACATGCTGATAAGTGCGCCAAGGGCGCTGATAAGTTCATGCTGGTGTGCGCCAAAGGGACATCGACTGATCCCCAAAGGGCGCTGATAAGTTCCCGTGACATGCTGATAAGTGCGCCCATTTCCAAAGGCGCTGATAAGTGTCGACATGCTGATAGGTGCACCAAGGCTGACACGATGAAAAGTGCGCCCTTTTACACTAAAGAGTGGTTTCTTCTTGGGATCCATTGATCATTTTTGTAAGATATTTAAAAAGCATGTTGGCATACACGATGACTTCATCCATGTTGCACCATGGGATGTTGCCATCCAAAAACTTGCCCAAGTCAACTATTGACTTTTTAGATATTTTGTAAGTGGTTGGTTTGTTTTTGCCTTCTTTTCTTCTCTTCTTCTATAAATACTTGAATACTTGAATACTTGTTGTATTCAAGAAGGTGGATATCTTTCAGATGAAAAATAGAAGTGAGGAGAAAAGACTTTGAGCTTTTTGTAACAGAAGGAAATATTAATACAATATTTAGACTTTGTGCTGAATACATGTGTTATGTGCATTAGATCTTTCTTACGTCAGATCTGTGTGTTTATTCTGTTGGATCTGCTTCTGTTTTATTGTCATTTATTCATCAGTATTGCTTTGTTCGTTTATGCAAGTAGGTTTGGCTCTGTTTACTACCAATCCCAAAACATAAACCCTCTGACCTTTCTGCTTTGGAATTCATTTCTTTTCTTCCTTCGGACCTGATCTTTCTTCATCCTCTCTTCCATTCCTTTCTTTCCGCAGTCGGAAACACCCTACTGGGATGAGATCCCAAACCCCCGAAGGCAGAATATTGTGAGACTTGCACAGATTCCTGCTGGTAGAATAGCAATAAACCAGTTTCGCTTTGCTGACTCAAAGAGGGGCTATGCCCTGCACACTGTTGACTCGTCTATCCATAAATCTGCCCAAGCGACAGATTTTCGAACCAACAGTTTTTGGCGACTCCGCTGGGGAACGAACAGATCTATCAGATCTATGATAGTGGTAGGATAAAAAATCAGGAAAAATCAGAAAAATCACTATCTGTTTGCAAACTCTAACTTTTTGTTAAAAATCCAAATTTTTTTGCAAAAGTGCTCTAAATCAAAAATTTTCTTCTGAGATCCATAGATCTGGCCTAGTTGGAGATCTTTAGTTCGCTGAGTTTTTATAAAAATATGTATTTTTCCGTAGATCTGAGTTTTTGACTGTTTACCAAAATTTTCAAACTCTTTGAAAAAGTCAACTTTAGATCCAAAAATCAGCTTACTAATCTTCACTGTCATTTTATCCTCATTGTTATTTCTCATTAAACCACAATCGGTTTTCAAATAAGGGATAAGTTTTTAAATATTTAGAAAAGTACATGCTGCTGGTTTTTGTCAGAAAAACCAGAAAATCAGCAAGTACAACCAAAAAGAAATTTTAAATCTGCTCCACAACATCACAGATCTGGAAGGTACGCTGGTGGGTGAACCATTTACTCGTAGCAGGAGAGCTCGTGGAGAAGTCGATCCTACTTTCGATCTGCTTCAAAGGCACAATTTCAGTGTAACACCGGCGCGCTTTTCATCACTAAGTTCAGCTGATCGGTCAGCCAGAAGCGCCTCACCCCCACGGAAGAACCGGTTTTCACAAGGAGCCTCTACATCCCTTTGCAGTGCTTTATTGCTCAGTGGAACTGCACTTCCAGCCCGTGTTCTTTTTCCAGCTGCCCAGATGGCGGTGCCATGGGGAAATGCTATGGGCCCTCTCGCATTACCACATCCAGTTCACGCGCTCCCTCACGGAAACTGAAAGAATTTTCCCAAATTCGACGGGAGCGGAAACCAAAGCATGGATTCACACATATCTGCATTCATCATGTCATGCAGTATCCTGGATGTAACTCATGAAGATGTGTTGGTTCGCCTTTTTCTAGAAACTCTACAAGGGCCTGCAGCAGAATGGTTTCAGCATTTGCCAGCCGGATCTATTACCAGTTGGGCCACCTTGCGGGATGCTTTTGAAGACAGGTACAAGCCTTCAGAAGATGCATTTGCATTATTATCACAGATCACTCACCTGAAGAAGGAGGCCAATGAGACCATGCGTGATTTTATCGCCAGGTTCAATGCATTAATCAACCGTGTCCCTGTTGCCATGCTTCCAACACCAGAAAATCAGAAGTGTTTCTTTGTGAACGCTATGAGCTCGAAAGTAAGTTTCTTGCTCCTGCAAGAACAAGTGGCTACCCTGATTCTTGCCCAGGCCACTGCCATCCGAATTGAAGATAATTTGATAATATCTGGCGAATTGAAAAGGGAATCATCCAAGCCTAAATCTTCGGGCCCTTCCCCCACTACTTCGTCTGATCCGACATTTCAAAAGATGGCGAATGACTTGCTTGCATTAAAGAAGCAGTTAGCCCAAGCTTCCCCCAGTTCCTCATACCGGGATATTCCATGGAGGAATTTCATTTCCAACAATGTTTCACAAAGGCCGCGCTTACCTGCAACTGCTCCACGGTTGGCGCTTGAGGCTCCTCCGGTCAATGCTCTAGCCGAAATTGAAGAAGAGGAACAAGATTACGAAGAACCTTCGTCTCAAGGCGAAGATGATCAAGATGTCGGTGAGCCGACTGGCGACTCTACTATCGGGTATATGGAATTTGATGAGGAGGAATCTGATGAAGAAGAGGGTACCCAGGGCTATGCAAGTGGACAATCATATGCTGTTTTTACCCGCTCGCAAGGAAAAGAAGCAGAGGTCGCTGCCCATGTGCAGAAGGAGAAGGCCGTGTCAAACGCGCCTCCAACCATTGCTAAAAGAGGTAATCCTCTTCCTACTCAACTCCCTGTTAAGTCTTTTACAAGGAAATATTTTCCCCCCATATCTCCTCCAAATCAGCCCTCTCATATTCCTATCAAGACCAGTAATCCTACCCTACCATCACGAAGTGAGGGACTCATTCCTTCACCAGCGCAACCCTTGGCCGCATTTGATATCATAGATCATGCTAAAAAGACCAAGATCCAAATGTCTGAAGCTGAGTATCTTCAGTCAAATCCCGAACAGCTTGTAAGATTGACCAAGTATATTCAAAGTCAAGCTGTCATAACTAATCAGGTTTCCCCAAAAGGAATCCTTTCCACTCCTCCTGCATCCCGCATAAATGTTGCCTCAACATCTGCATCAGGCAAGATAGAACCTTTCTATCTCTCCCTCCTAATCAATGGCCACAAGTTAAGTAACTGCATAATTGATTCTGGAGCTTCTGATAACGTCATGCCGGCAAAAGTCACCCATGCTTTGGGCCTCACCCTTACCAAGCCTTTTGGCAGATGTTATTCCTTGGAAACCAAGCAGGTTCCGTTGATTGGTCAAATCAAAGACGCGCAATTTGCATTTGCGGCGTTCCCAGAGAAAAGAGTAAAGATGACCGTCCTCGTTGCCGACATTCCAGCAGCCTATGGAATTTTGCTGGGAAGGAGTTTTTGTATCAAAGTTGGTAGAGAGATTCATATGGACTGGTCCAAGGCTAGAATCCCCGTCAAAGGTGTAATGCAGACTTTGGAGCCAGAATCACAAAAGAAGTACTTGGTTACTAACTCTGAGGACCCCAAAGCTCAAATTCTTTTCGAATCATCAGGAATGGGGAACTATTTCTTGTCTACCGAGTCTGACAAAATGGTTGTTCTCGTCCAAGAAGAAGATCTTAATAAGATCTGGACTTTGCAGTTTGATGGCAGCTGCGCAACCAATGGATGTGGCACTGGAGCCGTGCTAATATCTCCCGAAGGAAGAAATTATTCCTCTCTCTTTCAAGTTGCAGTTTTTCAACACAAATAACACTGCTGAGTATGAATCTCTGTTACTCAGCATGCAAGCCGCAAGAGAGAGAGGGATTAAAAATCTAAAAGTACAAGGTGATGCAGAGCTAGTCGTGAATCAAGTTAAAAGGATATATCAAGTGAAGAATGAGAGGCTTAGGCACTACCGTAATGCGGTGTGGGACAACATTGAAGAATTTGATGCTTTTTCAATAGAATCCATTCCAAGAGCTCAGAATGACATGGCTGATTCATTGGCCGTTTCAGCATCCCTCATGCTCCCTCACCCAGGTTTGAAAACAGACAAATACACCATTGAGGTGGTTTTCCGCCCAAGTGTGCCAGACAATTCTCAGCATTGGCAAGTATTCAATGATGACAATCAACTCATTGCCTTTCTAGAAAAGGCGGAAAATTTCAAGGAATTGCATTTTGAAGGATCCACTTCTATGTGCCGCGAATCAGTCACCGATCAAGAGGATGAATCCGAAGGGAACGACGACATATGTCAGCTAAAAGGAAATAAAATTCTAAAGGGCCTGGTTTCTCTGGAACGGTTGTTCGACAGGCATGACCGTTTTGTAAAAAAGAAAAGGCGAGATGATGCTGGACTCATCCCCAGAAACCGAACCGGTTAATTTAGGTTCGGTAGAACATCCGCAATTCGTGAACATTGGAAAATGTTGCACGCCTGAAGAGAAGCGGAAGTTTGTCAAACTGCTGAAGAAATACATGGATGTATTGGCATGGTCCTATGCTGATCTAAAGTCTTTTAAGCCAAAGGACGTCCAGCATGACATCCCGTTGAAAGAAGATGTCAAAGCCTTTCGCCAGAAGCAGAGGCATTATAACCCTAAGATCTCAGGTACTATCCAGGCTGAAATTCAGAAAATGCTGGATGCGAGAATCATTTTTCCTATCCATCACAGTACTTGGGTGGCAAACATTGTGCCAGTACGTAAGAAGAACGGTGAAATACGCATATGCGTAGATTTTCGAAACTTGAATCAGGCTTCCTTAAAAGACAACTACCCACTTCCTATAATGGATCAAGTTCTGCAAGCAGTAACTGGATCAGAAATGTTGTCCATGCTTGATGGTTTTTCAGGCTACAATCAGATTGAAGTTTCACCTGAAGATTAATTTAAAACAACATTAACTACTCCTTGGGGTACATTTGCCTACAGCAGGATGCCTTTTGGCCTAACCAATGCTGGCGCCACTTTTCAGCGGGCCATGGACCTTGCATTCAAAGGTATGATGGGGAAGGTCATTGTGGTTTATCTGGATGACTTAACTGTGTTCTCTAAACAACGAAGTGATCATTGTGATCACCTGGAGCAAGTATTGGCCAGATGCCGAGAACATGGGATTTCCCTGAACCCGAAAAAGTCTGTTTTTGGAGTCACAGAAGGAAAGTTGCTAGGGCATGTTGTTAGCAAAGAAGGAACGAAGATAGATACCGAAAGAGTTAAGGCTATTCAGAGCCTTACTTTGCCTACAAGCAAGACTGGCGTTCATTCTTTCTTCGGAAAGGTGAACTTTCTCAGGCGTTTTGTTCCCGACTTTGCTGAGAAGACTCGTCATATATTGGACATGATGAAAGGGTCACCAAATTTCCGATGGAGCGAGGAAGGGAAAAGGTCATTCGAGGAAATAAAAGCTTCTGTCGCTCACGCACCAGTCCTGGTATGTCCCTGATTTCTCCAAAGATTTTATCATGTATAGTTATGCATCTGAGCATACTGTGTCTGCCATCTTGATGCAAAAGAATTCTGAGGATGTTGAATCTCCGATTGCGTTCATGAGCTCTCCCCTCAAGCCTCACGAACTAAAAATGTCTCAATTGGAAAAGCATGCCTTCGCCGTTGTCAAAGCGGTTAAAAACTTTCAGGTATTACATTTTAAATTCTCATACGGTGGTGCTGGTCCCTGACACGGCAGTCAAATCAATTCTAACTCAACAGGAGTTAGGAAGCTTGCGAGGAAATTGGATTGCAAAGGTCCAGGAGTACGACCTGGATATAAAACCAACCAAGCTGGTAAGAGGCAAGGGCCTATGTCAGCTTATGGCTGAAAACAAAGATTCAGAAAACCCTGAGGAAAAGGATGATTGTACCAATGAAGCACAAAGCCAGCTGGAGAAAGCCTGATTCTCTGCCTCTGGTCCTATTTGTCGCAACCAGTGATGAGTGGTATTCCGATATTGCTTTCTTCCTCACCTACGGTGAATGCCCAGCTCACCTAACTGCAAAGGAGAAGCGCACTATAAAGCTCAGAGCAGCCAAATATGTCATTTGGGATGACGGTTTATACAAACGCGGGATAGATGGTGTCTTCTTGCGATGTGTCGACAAGCCACAACAGGTGAAGTTACTTGAAAGTTTTCATAATTCAGCCTGTGGAGGCCATTTCTCCTCTTCCGTGACAGCACACAAGATCATCCGGGCCAGGTACTATTGGCCGATGCTTTTCCAAGATACAGCCACCTGGGTAGCAAAGTGTGAACCTTGCCAGCAGTTCGTCGGCAAGCCCAAGTTGGCTGCTTTTCCCCTCAGGCCGGTTGTTGTCAACGAACCATTCAGGCAGTGGGGAATTGATTTTATTGGTGCACTCAATCCCCAATCGAGTGCCGGACATAGTTATGTCCTAACAGCAACAGATTACTTCACCAAGTGGGTGGAAGCCATACCTGTCAAACATGCCACTTCTGAGGTTGTTTGCAGTTTCATCAAAGAAAATATCATTGTCAGGTTTGGCGTTCCAAACAAGATTGTTGCTGATAATGCTTCTAACTTCTCTTCACGGGAAGTTATTAGTTTTTGCTATGAATACGGGATAACTTTGGCTCACGCCTCAGATTATTACCCTCAGGGAAATGGTCAGGCAGAATCCAGTAACAAAAACTTGGTGACCATCATACGGAAGCTGGTCAATGAGAATCAGCGGTCCTGGCACAAGTCATTATATGATGCTTTGTGGGCAGATCGTATCACTCCCAAGAGGTCTCTCGGTATGTCACCTTTTCAAGTGTTATATGGCACTGATGTCGAGCTTCCCATTTCTGCTGAAATCCCTGCTCTGCACTTGGCACGAGCAATTGAAGATGAAACTTTCCAAAATTCTCTTGAAAAGAGGATCATGTATCTAACAGAACTTGAAGAAAAGAGAGTAAGGGTGGTCGACAGGATCACCGAACATCAGAATCAAGTTAAGAGACTGTTCGATAAGAAGGCCAAGCAGAGGGATTTTCAAGTGGGAGATCTCGTCCTTTTGTGGGACAAGCGAAGAGAGCCAAAGGGCATGCACGGAAAGTTTGATTCCCTGTGGAGAGGACCTTTCAAGATCAAGCAGCTCAACGGAGAGAATAGTTTCTATCTCTCGTATCTGGATGGAACTGAGCTCCCGCTTCCCTATAGCGGGCAACATCTGAAGATCTTCAGGAAGTAGAGCTTGCTCTCTTCTTTGTACAGTTTGCTTTAGTTGTGTGTTTGTTTTTGTCATGTGTTTGCTTTCTGTTTGTGTGTGTTCCCTTTGTTCGCCCTCCGGTCGCCCTTGTTTTTGACTCTCTCCAACCCAATGGATAGGCACATGAAGATCTGGGATTCTCTACCCTTAAGTTTCACTCAAAGATAGTCCCCAGAAAGAGCCAGCTGTTATCCTGCAAAATTGTCAAGGGAAATTTGCAGGTAACCATACCCAAAAATTTATTTTGGTCCCCTGAAGAACTCTGATAATGTTCGCAATAGCCCAAAACTCCCTTTCAAAAAATCAAGTTGTTTCAAGACTTAGCCATTTTTGGCCATTTCCAAAGGCGCTGACATTGTCGTGCTGACATCCAAAAAGTTGCGCCAAAGGCGCTGACAATGTGGTGTCGACATGCTGATAAGTGCGCCAAGGCGCTGATAAGTTCATGCTGACATGATGAAAGGTGCGCCAAAGGGCGCTGATAAGTTCCTGTCGACATGCTGATAAGTGCGCCCATTTCCAAAGGTGCTGACAAGATCGACATGCTGATAAGGAAGTTCATGCTGACACGATGAAAGGTGCGCCAAAGGGCACTGATAAGTTCATGTCGACATGCTGAAAGGTGCGCCAAAAGGCGCTGATAAGTTCATGCTGACACGATGAAAGGTGCGCCAAAGGGCGCTGATAAGTTCCTGTCGACATGCTGATAAGTGCGCCCATTTCCAAAGGCGCTGACAATGTGGTGTCGACATGCTGATAGGTGCACCAAGGCGCTGATAAGTTCATGCTGACACGATGAAAGGTGCCAAAGGGCGCTGATAAACATGCTGAAAGGTGCGCCCTGTCGACATGCTGAGGTGCGCCAAGGCGCTGATAAGTTCATGCTGACACAATGAAAGGTGCGCCAAGGGCTGATAAGTTCCTGTCGACATGCTGATAAGTGTCCATTTCCAAAGGCGCTGACAATGTGGTGTCGACATGCTGATAGGTGCGCCAAGGCGCTGATAAGTTCCTGCTGACACGATGAAAAGTGCGCCCTTTTACACTAAAGAGTGGTTTCTTCTTGGGATCCATTGATCATTTTTGTAAGATATTTAAAAAGCATGTTGGCATACACGATGACTTCATCCATGATCATTTTTGTAAGATATTTGTTGCACCATGGGATGTTGCCATCCAAAAACTTGCCCAAGTCAACTATTGACTTTTTAGATATTTTGTAAGTGGTTGGTTTGTTTTTGCCTTCTTCTCTTCTCTTCTTCTATAAATACTTGAATACTTGTTGTATTCGAAAGTGGATATCTTTCAGATGAAAAATAGAAGTGAGAAGAAAAGACTTTGAGCTTTTTGTAACAGAAGGAAATATTAATACAATATTTAGACTTTGTGCTGAATACATGTGTTATATGCATCAGATCTTTCTTACGTCAGATCTGTGTGTTTATTCTGTTGGATATGCTTCTGTTTTATTGTCATTTATTCACCAGTATTGCTTTGTTCGTTTATGCAAGTAGGTTTGGCTCTGTTTACTACCAATCCCAAAACATAAACCCTCTGACCTTTCTGCTTTGGAATTCATTTCTTTTCTCCCTTCGGATCTGATCTTTCTTCATCCTCTCTTCCATTCCTTTCTTTTCGCAGTCGGAAACACCCTACTGGGATGAGATCCCAAACCCCCGAAGGCAGAATATTGTGAGACTTGCACAGATTCCTACTGGTAGAATAGCAATAAACCAGTTTCGCTTTGCTGACTCAAAGAGGGGCTATGCCCTGCACACTGTTGCTTCTTTTCTTTAAAGGCTCATGGTAGGCGCACATGTGAGCATCTGCACTACCCACCACCTCACGCGTCCCCACAGAATGGCTAACATTTAAACTCGCTAACTCTTCTCCATCAATCACATATACTAACTTTCCCTTTTCCTTTTCCAAACACGCGTGCTCAAGCTATGGGATTCTTCTATTTCTTCAATCTCTTCGAAGCGCGCCTCCAATCCTGGTTCACCTAGTAGTTCCAACAGCCTATCTTCATATTCTGGCACTATCCCCCATTATAAGGTGCTTGATACCTTACAAGGCCTTATCAACCGATGGTTTGGTACTCTGATACTCAAAGGTTTGAATAAGATCAGCTGCAAGCTCTTGCCAATTCCTTGTTTGGCGGTGTGTCTCTGAATGAATGTACCATGCATGCGCACAACCCTGCAGTGTAGAATATAACTTATGCACCCATAGGGATGGTCGCAAGGCTTCTGCGCCTTCTCTCAGACCCGTTCACACTCCTAGATATGGAAAGAGGTGGGCTCCTTCCCATGGTACTCCTTGATGATGGTGGGTATATTACTTCTAGAAAATCTGACAGAGAGAGCAATTCTTACCTCACGCCATTCTAAAAGGCTCTCCTGATGTGTGGCCCACCAACGAGCTACTATGTGCCGAGCAAGACGTAACTCAGCATCCCCCTTCGTTCCTTTTCATTTTTCCACTGAGCTTCTATCTCCTGCAGAAAGATCTCAGGGAAGGCTCCTCCAGAGTACTTGGGCAGTTCTTTCCCCCCAAGGCACTGAACCGTGTGCAAATATTGCCTTAGTTACCTTGGTCACCGATCCTCTCAACTACCATCCCATTAATTTGTAAGTCCCATGCACCCAATTATCACATGCCAGGCTGGTGGTATCACTCACTGACTGAGCATCCTCAAACTGGATAACCCCGTTAATAGGGTGTACCATCTCAGGGTCTCTGATTGAGCACACATAAATCTTGTCCAAAACCTCTTCTCCCAACGGTTCAATGTAGGGTGTTGACTTCCCATCAACCAGGGGTATAATGACCCACTCCTCTTTGTTCTCAAAACTGATGTACCCTTTGTTGAACCGGAGGTCCGCATTGTTCTTGTAACACCAAGGGCACCCAAGTAGTGTTGGGAATTTGTTCACCTCGGTGAGCGCCAAGACTTCAAAGTCCCTAGTAAACTTGGCTCCCTGGATAGTAATAGCTACATCCTTCGAAACACCGATGGGCATATCCTTAGTCTTGTTTTCCATATATAGCACATTTGAAGATGGTTGTAATTCAGGTCTCCCCATTCTGATGCCATGCATCCAAAGTCAAAACATTAACCTCCGCGCTAGTGTCAATGAGTATATTGCTAAGGAGCCATCCATCCACAACTGCATTCAATGTAATCTCCTTGTCATAGTCGAGGCTGTGAGGGGGAAGGTTTACATGCAAGACCTGCCTCTCACACTCTTCTTTAGTGCGTGGTACCTTCTCTCTCAACAAGGATCCTAGCAAAGGAATGATGTTCTCCTGCCTTAGCATTTTTCACACCTCCTTGACCTCATCCAGGTCATCTTTCTGTGCCTCGATCCTCCTTCCTTGTTCCTCCCTCCTAGATTGCTCCTTTAGACACTGGATCTCCCCTTGCAAGCTTTGAATAACATCCATGGTGTCCTGATATATCTCCTTTTGATGCGTGGGGTCTGGATACTTTCCATGAATGACCTCTTCTCTTAAAATGAGGCTCTTCTGTCTTGGTATCTCTCTTGCGTGTGCAGCTTCTACCCTTGTTGTTACCAAAACAGGCTCCAAACCTTCATCCCATGTTACCCGAGGCATCCATTGTATGTCTTCCTTCTTTATGCTAACCATCACAGTGCCTTTGTCCTTCTGGTGTTGTTGATTCATATGCTCATATAACTCTGGGCACTCCTCATACTTATGCTTCTTTCTACACCATGAGCACTGCAATAAGTCTGGGCACTCATGCTTGTAATGTTCTGTAGATCCACAGTTGAAACATGTCCCTCGCGGGAACTCACTCCTTCCTCCACGGTTACCTTGTCCATGGAATCCTCCTCGAAAACCTTTTCCTTGCGCTCCTCCATCTGCGTGCTCCTCATAACAATGATCATCATTCTTAGAACTACTGGAAATGTTGGTTTGGCACACCCCATGATCAATGGCCTCATGTATCTGATCAATGAGCCTACAGTATTTAGTATCATGGGTCGTGGAGGTGTAAATCTTGCAATAACATGATACATTATTTCTAATCACACACTGTAGCAAGGGACATCTACTGGCATCATGGTCCCCATGAAATATTTCACAATCTAATGTTATAGCATGTACCATCCTCTGGGGGAAATTATCCTTAACATGCCCCTCTATCTCACAATTTGTGCACCACAAACCACTACGAGTCTCATGGATTGAGTTCACAGATAGCTTTTCCAACTGTTTAGCCATAGCAACAATCTGAGCCTCTAAGAATATGCTAATGCCAGTATCAATACTACCAACGGCTTTGGCATACAAGGAAGCCTCCAATGCTTCGTGTGGTTCTGTGAAAGTCTTATGAGATAGGGCCCTTCTAAAAGGGGTGATCAATCCTCCAACAAACCACTGTGCATGCTGAGAAGGATGTATATCATATGATAATTTAGACAAGAGAGTCTTAAACGGACGCATCATACTCCCGTACACTCTCTACCATTCCTTGTTGTATCTCCTTCAAAGTGCTAATGCTTTTTTGCTCAAACTTAGGAATGTGGAACTCTGCCAGGAATGCATTCTTTAAGGCAGTGTAATCCACCACTGTTTGATGAGGATCATACTTTCTATACCAGCTATGTGCGCACCCTTGCAACGTGGTTGCAAATTGACTAGCCTTTCATTCTGGGGTTGTGATACCTTTCACGCGCCATAGAAGTTCACACTTGTGAACATGTTCCGCAACATCCTCAATGCCCCTGTAATCTAGTAAGTGCAGAGACATTTCAAAGAAAACTTGAGGTGGTGGTTGGGGTCCTTGTCCTGAACCAGAGCCTTGGTTCCCTCCGGTGTTTCCTCCACCACCTGATCCACCAAGTCCACTGGGTCCTGTACCTCCAGAGCCACCAGATCCACCAAGACCACTGGATCCAGTAGGGCATGTAGGAGTTGTGCCAAGTGCCCCCATGGTCCCACTAAACTATGCACTGACGGTCTGTGATGGTGCTCCACCACCGCTACTTTGTCCAGTGCCACTCCCTGGTGTGAGACCAAAAGTTTATACACTTGCCCCTTATACAAAAAATCCTCCAAATACTAGAATATGTGTAGCCATAGAAGAAGGAATGTAAAATTGTATCTCCTAGGCATGCGGATCTATTTCTTCCACTAGTTTCAACTGGATCAATACTTCTTCCTAGTTCGGGAAAACCAAGTGCTAGGGCTCGGTCACTGGGTGGGTTCAGATATGTTCCAATGACTCTCCTTTCTCCATGTGATGAACTCTCACTAGAAGCCGAAGGGGTCTCCCTCACGCACTTGCCAAGATGGGGTAGCATAGACTGACTCAGGCTCCACATCCTCTGCGTGAACCTCAATTCCTTCCCGCAACATCTGTCTCCATAGATCCATCACACTAGTGGCTTCACGTCATCTAGTAATCTCCCTTTCATGTGCTTTGCCATACTTGAGCCATCTTTCTTCCCTCTCCTTTTATGTCGTATCATCTGCCATCTTCCTCCACCCAAGCTTCCTTACCCAGTGCTCAGAATGGTTTAGCCAGCCATTGGGAGTGCTTCTAAACTCATGGTAACCATCAATATCTTCATAGCTAGAGGGATAGCATGTAGAAACAATCCCCTAGGTTCTCGTAGAAACTTGAAACTCAGAAACCTCTAGACAAGAATACGTGGAAATGGCGTATTCCAGAGTGTAGCTAGCTAGTAATCCTCCCCACCAGTGATCTACAGTATGGGTCCACGCCAGATCTACATCCTGTAACCTTTCGTAGTCTTCTTTGGTTCCATATATGTGATCCATAATGCCAACTTGATCTAGATGCATAGGCTGAAAGCCACCCAAATAACTCTACTGGGAAGCAACAGAAAAAAGTCTCATATAGATCATGGTAGAGATTCTCCTCTACCCATCTACGTGTATCAAACTCAGGTCCAGTGTTGAATCTCTAGGAAAATTCATCCTCCGTGCTCTTGAACCATGATTCAACATTTTCCAATGTCAACCGATCCGTCATTACTCTTTACACAAGATCATGATGCATGTTATATCCCACTACAACTTCGAAAAGAGTTCTTGGCAATGGAACCAAGATGTAGTAAATTTTACTCCCATTATAAGAGGAAGGAATCCCATGCACGCCGGCCTATCACCCAGCAAAAGCTGAGCGCTCACCCGAGGCACGTGCAGGTGCCGAGTCTCTCTTTTATGTGAGTTTTTAGTGGGAAGCATTCATCAATGATTAGTATAGGAGTATTCAGGAAATAAGTTTAGACATACAAGGATTACAGGGCTCAGGACGGCCTCCAGATCCTTGTAGTTTCTTTAGACCGTGTGTTTTAAGAGACTCCATAACACATAATATAACAGAAAGAAAGCTACAACCATTCATTCATAGCATGAAAAGAAAGAGAAATTTTATGAACAAAATATACATGAAACCCACTGATATTCATATCTAATTGTAATAAGTAACCTCATTGTATTCATTGGTTCATTACAAAGAGCCATAGAGGGCAGACTGCAATCATGCACATCACTATATAACTCCGTAAAAATAGAAAAGAAATTACAATGCTAAGCTCAATACATCATAGCCCCACCCGCAGTAATCATGCAGAGCTCTACCCATGTTATCTCTCTCTATGTGTATATCTCTTATCTTCTCCTCTTAGTTCTCTATCTCCATATGTATATATCTTTCTTGGTCCACAGGCACTTGTATTTATCACCTTCCCGCATTTCCAACTCACCTTACCACACCCTCAGATCCATCACCAAGTGTCAAATGTGGTCCTTCAGTGAGCATGTTTCCTCAGGCCTGAGCTCTCCACTCCATCTCATGATGGTCTTCTAGAAGTTTCCTTTACCGGCATGTTCTTTCCTGGGCCACCTGTTTCCAAGCTGACATGTTATCCATGCGCAACCGATCACGCTTTTCACGTGTTATGCCTTTTTTTCTTGAATCGGCTAAGTCTTGAACCTCCTTTCACATGCCGCATGCGCTATATGCTTCCTTGAGCCTTTTCTCTTGTGTGATTTTTCCTTGCACGCTATCCTGTAACTGGGGTCCCGTGTGCCCATGCGCATTCATACTTAGTCAATATTTTAGGGGCCCAATAATGTAGGTTAGCATGGGGTAATGTTGAGCAAAAAAGAGTATGATATGAAGGAGAGGGTGCACAGAAGATTCGAGTGCAGGAGTAAAGAAAAATCAAAGGTGCATAAGGATAGGGTAGGAAATGCATGCAAAAGACAAGGGAAGATTTGGGACTTAGCCGTTTTCACATGTACGGGCTATTTTTGGAGATAGCGTGCAAAGCACACAAACGAGGTAAAGACTTTCAAAACATGTATGGGCTATTATTAAAAGAGTAGATACTAAGCACTTGACATGGGTATGGGATAATAATAGAATTTTTACTACCAGTTAACCAAAAGAGATCTATTGTTAGCACACTTGCATGTGTGGCTATCAATGTAAAGATGCATGGCTATTTTCAGCATGTGACCTATTTTGGGAATTATGCAAGCACTGGAGGGAAAGTCCCCACCCTTATTAATATGTAGTGATTTGCGTAGAATAGAAGGACTATGTGAGAACTGAATTACTGTGAGGTTATGCTACCAGATATGATGTGCGCATGAGCTTATGGTATTACTTATTGTAATAAGCTTCTGTGTATTTTTTTTTTAATATAATGGAGTGTATTGGCTAAATCAAGGTATTAATCATGAGTATAACTGGTTCTTGTATGATTGACTTCATTATGGTTATTATTTAAATCTATTACTCTTTAGATCTAGATCTGGAAATGCTCTGTAGAATGTTATATTAATTATGGATCTGAATGCATTAAGTTTTCAACATGCTAACATCCTGCACAAGTAACCCTAAAGAGGGGCCTGGTACCTTTGCACACTTTGGGTGAGCGCTCAATCTAGGCTGAGTGATGTGCCAGCGGGCCTGGGTTATTACTGGTAAATTCTTGGTTGCATCAAGTCCTCTTATTAAGATTTAATTTTTTAATTACCGAATGATTGTGTGACAACTATCAAAAAATATTTATCTATGAGTATCAATTGTAACATAAAGAGTCTCATTTATATGCATATTACAAAATTTATTTGTACTACTAATGGATTTGTTAATAAGAGACAAAAAAATTAGGGCATGGAAAAAATAAAAAATAAGAAGAAAAGTTGTGAAGTAAACTCCATTCTGATTGAATACCAAGATTTTTCAAAACTATGCCCACACTCAAAATAATATTCACTTGATCAAGACACACAAAGAAGTAAGATTTTGAGGAGAAGGAACTTATAATATCAATATTGGAGTGAAAACTCCTACTTGCTCTAGTTTTATAGTCAAAAAAATAAAGGATATTGTAAGCATTAATCAAAGGTAGATCTTATAGCATTCATTTAAACTAAAAAAGTATGTATAGATATTAACTTAGGCCAAGAATAAGGAAAGTAAAGTGAGATAAGGAAAATGCAAAAAAACTCTCAAAATATTTTCTATTCCAAATTCGAGGATATTTATAAATATTTTTGTCTCAGGATTTAAAATAAAACATAGGAAATGTGTTGGCTCTAAAATATTCTCCACTTGTTAGATGATAGAAGAAGAGTGGAATAGTTCATTGTGGTTGTATGTTTCTTCACCAAGAATGGAAAATTCAAGGTCAAAAAATAGGAACACAGTTAACTTCCAACTCTGTAGGATCTGTTAAACTTAGGGGAGAGATCCTATAAGAACCCAAGTGACACAAAATAACACAGATAATGTGAATATAGAGCAGTAAAACTAGATAAGTAGCTCAACTACTATGATCTCTAATTTAGATGACATTTTGGGATGTTCAGGAGTTCCCTAAATCTCCCTAAATCATGATCAAGTGGTAGAGAATTTAATGATATTTCCATCGATACTTGGAACGTGGAAAATAGACATCATATGCTCAAGATATGGTTGGTCAAATATTGGTCATCATGTAGAGCCGAAAGGTTCAAATGACCAATGTGGTAGTGACACGTGGCAATATCCGAGTGCGTAAGTGGAGGAAAAAAATGTGGTTTTGTGACGCTAGTCTTAAATACTTGTATACAGATAGGTGGACCCCACTTTTTACTGGCCAGGGGCCCTCGGCCAAGTTCGGAACACTCTTTTCATAAAGGGGTGCCTTTGCTACTGCATCATATTTTTCCACGTGGTGGATCCTTAGGCCACCCTTTGGCCTAACACCACGATGATAGTGCAATTATATCAAGCCAACTCAATTTTTCATTTACCATCTTGGAAGTGCATGGAAAGAGTGCGAGCTATTACATTGCAAGGATTATTCACTTACCATCTCGGTGATCTAAGTGTTATATTGGGAGAGTTCATGACATTGGAGGACCAAGATAGTTCATCAACTTAGAGGGTTTGGGTTTTATTTATCAACCATCATTGGTATTAAACATGCCACATCCTAAGTCTTTCACCATATTTAGTGCAGCCACCCCATGTGGCATCCAAATCCCGTCACAGCCACTATGTGGCAACTCATAAGTAGGCCCATATGATTCGGGTGGTAAAAAATATTGCGTGGTCCATGCCACATATAGCCTATGGCAGTCGAGCCTTTTAAAAAGGATTTATTGCATCAATTACCCACGTATATGGGACTATTACTCCCACCAACCTAAGATAAAAGGAGGAGGCCCACGTGGATGAATGCGATGGTATGGTCATTATGGACTAGTCAAAGCACTCGTCATAGGGGGTTAAAGTCCCAAATGGAAACTTCCATATGAACTGGTCAAAAATTTATGCCCCACAAGCCATGCAAAGGGGGGTAAGCCATGTGGATGTGGATGTGGCATGTTGAATACGGGGCCATTTAAAAACATAAGCAAAAGAATTGAATGTTTATAAAACCTATGTAGCTGTTATAAAATGTAGAATCCTTCATAAGTCTTAAGGAGGTAAAGAGGCTCGGTGGGGAGAATCGAACCACCACTACCCATTCAAAAACATTCAGGCCTCACTAACATGCCACAATATCTCAATGAGCTATAAATGGGAACACAGACCATTTGATTAGAAAGATTATCCTTTGCAGAGCCATAGGCCATAAAAGAATTTTTTTATATATCATCATTTCTGAAGGGGGTAGGTAAAATTGGCCTTTGGTGTAAAAAGGGAAAATGCATAGAATTTCCCCATGCTCTTAATGGTGGTATTATTTTCTTGATTTGGAGGATTTTTGACATTGTTTTATCTTACGAAAGTCATATCATTTTAGATACTGATTTTGATACTATTGATCATATTATGGACACTATTATGTTTTGTTTTAGTATGATGGTTAGATGTTAGATCATGGATTATTATTGATCTGGATTCAGTTATTATGCATGATGGTTACTAGAGACATTTTCTATATGTGGTTGATGATATACTGTTTGATAGGGACATATTATGGATATTGATTTGGACTTGTGACACTTGATATTTGGAGTAGACCTAGTATGGTAGATTCTTGATGATGATATAGTTGATTTATGAATTAAAAATGATAATGTTGAATTCTTGATATTGTTGTGATTCATGTGTTTAGATGATCTTGAAATGTTGTTTATATCATTTTGGATGTTCTGATATGGCCACGAGGCCGAAGGAGGTATTTGCATTTTGCAGGTTAAAAATCACAACAATGTCGGGGGACTGGAGACTAACCATATTAAAATTCTGGGTGAAATCAACAAGGTCACCATGGCAACTGTGTTATGAGTTTGTGTGTTGTGTTATGTTAGGATTTCCCATGGGGGGATTTCCATTATATGTGACCATGGGATAAGTGTTTTATTTATGTGTTCCTTTTTGAATTATTGTTGTATGTATTTTATTTGTAATGTGTTCCTTCTTTTAATTAATTTAAATGTGGTAGATTAATGTGAGAGATCATATAGTTAAATTTTATTTAAATTAAATTGGGATGTGGAATGTAATTAATAAAGTTGTTGAGTTTAAATAACAATGTTGGAAGAGTGTGTAAGTTAACATGTAAGAATGTGTAAGAAATATGAAAGAGTCTTGTAAGGCAGATTTTGGAAGGTCAAGCACTCCATCTTTTATGAAATTCGAATTTGACCTTGGAGGCCAAATTTGGAGGCTTGTGGGACAAGTTAAACTTGTCCCACACCTCTTAAAATGATCCACCAACCATGCCTATGGTTTGGAGGTTAAATGTAGGCATTTATAATGCATTTTGAAGTGACAATATGTAAGTTTTAATTGCACTTCCCTTACATGTTTTAAATTTGGTCCTTTTGGAGTATGGGCATTTTTGGAGTGTGTAAGTCATTTTTGTCATTTTATTTATTGTGATTTGGTGAAGGATGTTGACTTTCCTCTTGGGGTTGAGGAAGAATGATGTGGCATCCCACATGGATCCACATCATCCTCTTCTCTTCCCTCTCCTATAAAAGTGAAACTCCTTGCTTGTTTATGGTTGTTGAAACTTTGTCCATTTCCTCTTGGGGGTGCATTTTTGGTGTTGTTTCTTTTGGAGCTTGTTTGAGGAAGAGCTTGGAGTCTTTTTGCTTGCTTGAACCTTGCTGATTTTGGACTGTATTTGGCATCTTGGAAAGCTTGTGAGCTTGGAACAAACTTTAGTATGGAGAGGTAGGATCTTGAGCTGTGTTTTAATTGTTTTTCCTTCTCTTGCATGCATGTTTGAAGGGTGTTTGTGTTTGCATTCTTGGCTGGTTGGGTAGAATGCTTAGGGCATGGTGTAGGAGAAGGCTATGGGGATTTCATATGGGGGGCATAAGGGATTGCCAATGGCACTGTTTTATTGAGGAGGGAGTTTTGGTTTGGGATCCACCTTGGAAAAGAAACTGCTTGCATTTCTTACTCTTGGGGGGGCATAAGGGATAAACTTGGGGGGGGGGGGCATAAGGAGGGGTTGGGAGATATAAGGTTTATGGGGTTGATATGTTTATTGGTGGTATGCATTTTGGTGGATGCCCAATTCCAAATTGGGAGGCATAAGGAGTTCCCCATAGTTCTTGCTCTTGTTGGCTTGCTTGATCAAGCCTATGTGTTGTGTGTATGATTTCAAATGCAGTTGGGAACTGTTGTCTTGTTGGACTGTGTATTTTATTGTTTGTATGCAATGTGAAGAATGCTTGTTTGTTGTGGAAGAAGCCTTGTTGCCATGTGTTGATGTTCATACTTTATTTCAATATGGTTGGGGCTCGGGGGCCAATGAGGAAAGGATGGCTTCTCCTTTCTCATTGGATGTCTTGGTTGGGTGGAGAGCGTTGCCTTTCCCCCTTCCTTGTTGTGATCAAGATGAAAGAAGAAGAAACAAGCATGTTGCTGTTTGGAGAAGGAATTTCACAGTTTGACAGTCATTTCCCTTTGAGTAATTCAATGTAACTTCTCCCACTTTGAGTGGATGAATGTATAAATGTTGTAATGTGAAGCATTGCATTGTTAATGGAAGTTGTAGTTGTATTGAGGAATGTAAAGAAGAATTACACTTGTTTTATGTTTTTGGAAAGAAATGTAAAGGATATTATAAGCATTGTAATTTGTATTTTGTAATCGAATTGGAAGAGTGTTAAGTTGTAAAAGTGTCATTGAATTATGAATAAAAGATTGAAGTAGTTTCAAAATTGGATTGTATACTGGAATTGTTTTGTTGTCCAAGAATGATATCTCTGTTTTGAAAAGGAATAAGAAACAGTGTTGTTATTGTATGTATTGTATTTGAAATCAAATAGAAAGGAAAGTGAAAAAATTATATTAATGATCAAAATGAAGGATTGCATTCCTTTCTCAAAAGTGTTTTACCTTGTTCATATGCTATCTTCTCCATTTGAAGTCTGAGTTTTACTTGCAATGAGAAACCTCTGTTTGGAATGTTGAAAGAAGAATGCATATGGAATGAAAGTCAATGTTATTTTCCTTGCAAAATGTATATTAAAACTGAAATCAGAGATGTAGTTTCATTTATAATTGGATGGATGATTTAATAAACAATGTATTTGACTAAGTTAGGAATCATATGCACATTTAAAATGACAAAATGGAGATTCCAATTTAAAGAAATAGTTCACTGTAATATACTTCATCCTGGCAATTCACATTTTAATAAAAATGAACAGTTCATACTTGCACTAAACAATAAGTTATGAAACATTGAAAATTAGACTTAGTACTACCTAAGGAACTCAAATTCACTATAACAGTCAAGAATGAATCTCCAAAACTTAATGAATTTCAATTCGGAGCTTGCACAGTCATTTTTCCTGTCTATTGCCAGAAAAATGCAACCTTGAAACAGATTGGATAAATTGACTTCCCTAAAACACTCTAAACCCTCCCTAGACTGATCCTCCATGTCTGTTTGACATGTTGAGTGAAGGAGGAGTTCTAATTTTATCAAAATTATAAGTTGGAAATTGCCAGTTTGCCAAATAAAGGCCTGCAGATCATTTTTACAAAATTGACCCTTAAAACTTCATCAAAAAGTAAATTTTATGTTCCTTGTGCAAAGAGGGCTTCGAGATATTTCCTGAAAAGTCCTTGTTTTCCCAAAACTGAGCTTTCTAGCTCAAGTTATGACACTTTGAAGTTTTTGTGCCTTGGCGGGAAAATTTGGGAAAATTTTCCCTGGCGGGCCCGCAACCCAAAAATTTCCCATCAAAATTGCCCTTAGAAAATTTTCAAAATTTTGGGCTTGGGAAAATTTTCACTTTTCCCTCCACCGGCCCACAGCCAATCAGAGGCTGCCACGTGTCCTCCAGGGGCTGAGGCGGAGGCGCGGATAAATTTTACCCCTTAAACTTTTTGAAATTTTTTGGAAAATTTTCACTTTTCCTCCTGCCGGCCCGCAGCCAATCAGAGGGTGCCACGTGTCCCCTTGTGGCTATGGCAGAGGCATGGGTTCTTTTAAAATCCTTAGCTCTTATAAATTTTTGGGGAAAAATTTCCATGTTGACCTCGCCGGTCCGCGGCCAATGAAAGTGTGCCATGTGGCACCTTGGGGGTGGAAGTTGGAGGGTGGACCTTCCTTCTCCCTTTGTTTTGTGTTTTGGCTTTGGAAAAAAATTCGCCAAATTCCTCCCATGGCCCACAACTCTACTTCCCCTTTTTCCTTTGTCCCTTAGCAGGGTGTGTGGACTTGCTTCCTTGCCCTTCCTTCTTCCCTTTTTCCCTTCATTGGCGCAAAGCGCCAAATCCAACTGCCACGCCCCGCCCTTTTCTTACCCCTTTTTCACCTTGCGCCAGGACCTGACACGTGTCCCCTAGGGACCCGCGGGGGTGTGGAGTGGTTTTTTACTTTGAGCCATGCATTGGGAAAATTTCCCAATGCCACCCCGCGACCCGCCAACCCGCCCAAGGTGCACTCCTCCTCCTCTTGCCACGTGTCCCTCTGGGAAAATTTGACCCCAAGACTCTGCCCACTCATAACTTGAGTTCTGTAAGGAGTTAGGAGGACTTCTTTATATCACCAGAAAGGTGAGAAAATTTCCTATCCATTGGGAATGGTTTAGGGAAATTTTGAAAGCATTGAATATGAGAAAAATCTAGTTGAAGTTCTGAGCCTGTTAGAGAGCAGGTATGGGGTAAGATTACTCCCTGAATCTAACTAGAACATATAACCCTAATTTTGGAACCCTGTGAACTTGATATAAGTTAATAAAGGAAACTTGTGTATTAGTAAATAGGTTTGTTCTAGAACCTATTAGTGAAAACTGATGTCTTGCAATTTAGTTGTAGACACTTCAAATAAAAATAAAATTATCCCATAATTTTCTAGCTAACCCTAGGTTGTTTCTTTGGTCTCAAGTGGTTGTTTAAATGGGCATTACAATTTGGTATCAGAGCAAGTGGTTCAAAATCTTGGACCATTGGGCACAGTAGAAAACTTGAGACATGAAAACTTAACCCTAGCACACTGAAACTTAGAAAACAACTTAGCAAGAATTTGTATGTTTTAGTAAACATGGAAGTTGTATAACTTAGCAAATGAACTGACTCTCACTTTGGTCTGTGTAGGAGGCTCAGACGGAGTGAGAGGAACCTTCACAGAGACTCAGATTCACCACCACCACCACCACCACCAGATCAGGGTGTAGCAGCCATTCTACCTCAGATTCTACAGACCCTTCAGGATGTTAATGCCACCTTACGTGGAGGATTAGGTGGAGGGCAGACAGCTAGTCATGATAGAGCTCCTTCTATCGAGGGTCAGGTACCCCCTCGACTTAGCGAGGAGCATAGAGGAGAGAACTCCCATGTGGAGTCAGCCAGAGTAGATTCACCACCTAGGAGACAGGGTGACAGAGTTCCAGAGCATAGAGAGAGGTCTCGGAGCCCTAGGCTTAGGGATGAGCATGCAGAGAGACCTAGAGGCCGACAGACCACAGCAGTGGATCACATCAGGGAGATCCTGAAGCTTAGGCCCTCACATTACTCAGGTGATACAGGTGGATTTCAGGTAGAGGCCTGGCTAGTGAGCTTGAGTGGTTGCTTCAAGCTTTGTCCTTGTTCTAGCAACACGAAAGCTCGTGTTGCGATCCATCTACTGAGGGATGGAGCAGGAGTATGGTGGAGGACAGAGGAGTAGAAGCTCCATGTAGATTCAGAGACAGTGACTTGGGAGCTATTTGAGGAGAGATTTAGGAGTAGGTACCTATCATGGAGGTTCATCCAGCAGAGGATTGATGAGTTCCATGACCTCTGACAGGCTACCCTTTCAGTAGCAGAGTATGAGAGTAGATTTCTAGATCTACTTCAGTATGTAGAGTATATGCAGGATGAGCA
Organism: Taxus chinensis; assembly: GCA_019776745.2. Taxonomy (NCBI): domain Eukaryota; kingdom Viridiplantae; phylum Streptophyta; class Pinopsida; order Cupressales; family Taxaceae; genus Taxus; species Taxus chinensis. The sequence continues at coordinate 18,061,372 of CM034157.1, forward strand.
GGTGCAGATTCACAGATTCATCTGGGGCCTGAATTTGGATATTGGAGGTGCAGTGTGGATTCACTATCCATAGACTTTAGCAGAGGCTGTTGAGAAGGCCTATATTGCAGAGGAGACTCAGGGTAAAACCCAGCAGGCTAGAGACTGAGTCAGGAGCCGCATTCAGCAGATGCAGGATGGTAGATCGAGAGGTTCAGTACCTCTTCCTCGTGGTGGTCAACATTCAACACAGTCATCCTTTAGGCCACAGCAGCAGCAACAGTCCTGCCCACCGTATAGACCTCCACAGAGAGCTGATGCACAGAGAGGTTGAAGTATGGGGCCTCCTCCTAGGGGTCCCATCAGGACATAGGGTGGACCTAGAGCTCAGTCAGCTGGAGCTCACAAGCAGAGGCCACAACAGACCACAGCTGGATCATCAGGATCCACACCACAGGCTTCTAGGGCACCTACTGGAGGTGTTGTTCCTTGGAGAGGATCAGGTGGTTGCTTTGGATGTGGAGTAGCTGGACATTTTTGGAGAGATTGTCCTCAGAACCCTAACAAGGGTAAGGCACCAGTTTCTGAGCTGACAGTTGGTGACATGGGATGTAGCCACAGGATTTATGCAGTGGTTGAGAACCGCTAGGTAGAGCACCAGAGCACAGTCATTGAGACCACAGGTAGCATTGGTGGTATTCCTACCTCTGTATTGTTTGATTCTGGTTCTTCTGATTCTTTCATTGCACCATCTTTAGTAGAGTGATGCAGGCTGGTGGCAGTTAGGCAGGGTCTCAGTTGGGATGTCGAGATGGCTTCTGGAGCCAAGATCTCTATGGACTCCTTAGTTAAGGAGTGTGTTGTGGATTTGGGACCTTTCACCACCACCTCAGATCTTTGTATCCTTCCTTTGGGCTCCTATGGAGTTATCTTAGGTATGGATTGGCTATCTACACACAGGGCCAGGATGGATTGTTATCATAAGACTATAGCTTGTGTAGATGATTTGGGAGTTGAGTCGGTGATCTCGGGGGTCAGGAGACCCATTTCTATTCACACCATTTCTGCTATGCAGCTTAAGTGGTGTGTGCGACGGGGTTGTCAGATGTATGTTGTTACAGTTAGTGACAGATCAGAGGATGGGTCTAGTGGACCATCACTAGATGATCATCCCATCTTGAGAGAGTTTTCTGATGTATTTCTAGGGGAGCTACTGGGGTTACCACCCCCACGTGAGATTGATTTTCATATAGACCTAGTTCCAGGAGCAGAGCCTATCTCACGGGCACCTTATCGGATGACCACCCCGGAGCTCTGTGAGCTCAAGTTGCAGCTTGAGGGCCTTTTGGAGAAGGGCCTTATCCATCCTAGTGTATCCCCTTGGGGTGCACCAATGATCTTCGTGAAGAAGAAGGATGGATCATTGCGGTTGTGTATTGATTACCGCCAGTTGAACAAAGTGACGATCAAGAATCGTTATCCTCTTCCTCGTATTGATGACTTGTTTGATCAGATGAAGGGAGCCATGGTGTTCTCTAAGATTGATCTCAAGTCGGGCTACCATCAGTTGAGGATTTCAGAGGTGGACATTCATAAGACCACCTTCCACATGAGATATGGGCACTATGAGTTCACAGTGGTGCCTTTTGGTTTGACGAATGCCCCTGCAGTGTTTATGAGTTTGATGAATGGGGTATTCAAACCTTTTTAGATCACTTCATGCTCATCTTCCTAGATGACATTTTGATATAATCACATACATGTGAGGAGCATGAGGGGCACCTTCGACAGGTTCTTCAGTGTCTTTGTGAGCAGCAGCTTTACGGGAACTTGGAGAAGTGTGCTTTCTTCCAGACAGAGGTGCAGTATTTGGGTCATATTATTTCTGGGGAAGGTATCGCAGTCGATCCTTCCAAGATTAGAGCCATTATGGATTGGCCAGCACCCACTACAGTGACCGAGGTGCGTAGCTTCATGGGTTTAGCAGGTTACTACCAGAGATTTGTTCAGGACTTCTCTCAGATTGTGCACCCTATCACTTCCCTTCAGAGGAAAGGGAAGAAGTTTGTTTGGTCAGATAGATGTGAGCAGGCCTTCAGGACACTGAAGGAGTGCCTCACTACAACACCCATTCTTGTAGTGCCGGATCCACAGGGTGAGTTCTTTGTTTGCACAGATGCTTCTTTAACAGGGCTTGGAGGTGTGTTGATGCAGGATGGCAGGGTTGTAGCTTTTGAGTCTCACAAACTCAAGGATCATGAGCTTAATTATCCTACCCATGATCTTGAGCTTGTGGTAGTTGTGCATGCTTTGGTTAGATGGAGGACATTTTCTTCTTGGATGGAGATTCACACTCAGGATAGATCATTTGAGTCTTCGCCACCTCTTCATGCAGCCCAATCTAAATGCTCGTCAATGGCGTTGGATGGAGTTACTTTGTGAGTATGACATGGAGATAGAGCATGTGAAGGGGAAGGAGAATGTGGTAGTAGATGCTCTCAGTAGATGGAGACATGTGGCTATGGCCACCTCAGTGAGCACAGATTTACGGAGCAGGATTCTTCAGCAGCTTCCTCTTGATAGCTTCTACATGGCAGTACGAGCAGAGATCGAGTCACAGAGACCCCTTGAGGGGAAGTTTGATGGATTTTCCTTAGAGGCAGATGGTCTTCTCAGGCACAGAGGTAGGATATATGTTCCCAGAGATGGAGGCTTGAGGTAGGACATCTTGGTAGAGGCACATCGTGCACCCTATTCAGCCCATCCCAGGGTGAAGAAGATGCATGCTACCTTGAGACAGTTGTACCACTGGAGAGGACTTCATCGAGACGTGGCTCAATTTGTGTCATGGTGTTTAGAGTGCCAGAGGGTTAAGGCTGAGCATCAGCATCCAACAGGTCTTCTTTATCCTCATGCCATACCAGAATGGAAGTGGGACACCATTTCCATGGATTTCATTGTTGGGCTACCTATGTCGAGATATCACCATGATGCCATTATGGTCACGGTTGATAAATTGACAAAAGTGGCTCACTTTTCTCTGGTGAAGACCACTTATACAGCTAGAGCAGTGGCATGAGTATATTTGGATGAGATTGTCAGGTTGCATGGGATTCTGTGGAAGATCATTTGTGACCGCGATCCTTTGTACACTTCACATTTCTGGACTACCATGCAGTATGTCCTCGGGATGAGGATTAACTTCAGCACAACATATCACCCTGAGATAGATGGACAGACTGAGTGAGTAAATCATATTTTTGAAGATATGCTCAGGATGTATGTGATGGATCAGCAGTCTAAGTGGGAGGAGTACCTGTACTTAGTGGAGTTTTCCTACAATAATAGTTTTCAGAGTTCTATAGGCATGGCTCCTTTTCAGGCATTATATGGTAGAGAGTGCAGGACACCCCTTAGCTGGGATAGGTTAGAGGATAGAGTATCTCTTGGACCAGCTCTTTTGTAGGACATGGAGTAGCAGGTAGTGTTGATCAGGCAGAGATTGCAGGAGGCACAGGACAGGTAGAAGAAGTATGCGGATCAACATAGGATTGATCGTAGCTTTGATGTGGGCATGAAGGTGTTCCTTCGTGTTAGACCACATAAGAGCCCTATCCATTACAGAAAAGGTTCTAAGTTAGCTCCTAGATTCATTGGTCCTTTTAAGATCTTGGAGCGTATCGGCCCTTTGGCTTACCATCTAGCATTGCCACCCAGCTTGTCTCGCGTACATGATGTGTTTCATGTTTATGTCCTTAGGAGGTACATTACAGATCCTTCTCATGTGTTGGACTGGACATCATTACAGGTGTAGGATCAGGGGCAGGTGATGGTGGAGCCCATCCGTATCATAGATCGCAGGACCCTGGGCCTTCGAGGTAGAGAGATTGATCAGGTATGGGTGCAGTGGGACAGATATGATGAGACTGCAGCCACTTGGGAGGATGCCACAATATTACGAGTGTAGTTTCCACATTTGTTCTAGTGACTTCCAGGAGGAAGTCGAGTCTAAGGGGAGGGGGATGTAGTGCCCACTTCCCTTTGACACTTTTAGATACTGATTTTGATACTATTGATCATATTATGGACACTATTATGTTTTGTTTTAGTATGATGGTTAGATGTTAGATCATGGATTATTATTGATCTGGATTCAGTTATTATGCATGATGGTTACTAGAGACATTTTCTATATGTGGTTGATGATATACTATTTGATAGGGACATATTATGGATATTGATTTGGACTTGTGACACTTGATATTTGGAGTAGACCTAGTATGGTAGATTCTTGATGATGATATAGTTGATTTATGAATTAAAAATGATAATGTTGAATTCTTGATATTGTTGTGATTCATGTGTTTAGATGATCTTGAAATGTTGTTTATATCATTTTGGATGTTCTGATATGGCCACGAGGCCGAAGGAGGTATTTGCATTTTGCAGGTTAAAAATCACAACAATGTCGGGGGACTGGAGACTAACAATATTAAAATTCCGAGTGAATTCAACAGGGTCACCATGGCAATTGTGTTATGTTAGGATTTCCCATGGGGGGATTTCCATTATATGTGACCATGGGATAAGTGTTTTATTTATGTGTTCCTTTTTGAATTATTGTTGTATGTATTTTATTTGTAATGTGTTCCTTCTTTTAATTAATTTAAATGTGGTAGATTAATGTGAGAGATCATATAGTTAAATTTTATTTAAATTAAATTGGGATATGGAATGTAATTAATAAAGTTGTTGTCTTTAGATATTAATGTTGGAAGAGTGTGTAAAGTTATGTTGTAAGGATGTGTAAGAAACATGTAAGATTCTTGTTAGGCAGATTTTGGAAGGTCAAGCACTCCATCTTGTATGAAATTCGAATTTGACCTTGGAGGCCAAATTTGGAGGCTTGTGGGACAAGTTAAACTTGTCCCACACCTCTTAAAATGATCCACCAACCATGCCTATGGTTTGGAGGTTAAATGTAGGCATTTATAATGCATTTTGAAGTGACAATATGTAAGTTTTAATTGCACTTCCCTTACATGTTTTAAATTTGGTCCTTTTGGAGTATGGGCATTTTTGGAGTATGTAAGTGATTTTGTCATTTTTATTTATTGTGATTTGGTGAAGGATGTTGAATTTCCTCTTGGGGTTGAGGAAGAATGATGTGGCATCCCACATGGATCCACATCATCCTCTTCTCTTCCCTCTCCTATAAAAGTGAAACTCCTTGCTTGTTTATGGTTGTTGAAACTTTGTCCATTTCCTCTTGGGGGCGCATTTTTTGGTGTTGTTTCTTTTGGAGCTTGTTTGAGGAAGAGCTTGGAGTCTTTTTGCTTGCTTGAACCTTGCTGATTTTGGACTGTATTTGGCATCTTGGAAAGCTTGTGAGCTTGGAACAAACTCCAGTATGGAGAGGTAGGATCTTGAGCTGTGTTTTAATTGTTTTTCCTTCTCTTGCATGCAATTTTGAATGGTGTTTGTGTTTGCATTCTTGGCTGGTTGGGTAGAATGCTTAGGTCATGGTGTAGGAGAAGGCTATGGGGATTTCATATGGGGGGCATAAGGGATTGCCAATGGCACTGTTTTATTGAGGAGGGAGTTTTGGTTTGGGATCCACCTTGGAAAAGAAACTGCTTGCATTTCTTACTCTTGGGGGGGCATAAGGGATAAACTTTGGGGGGCATAAGGAGGGGTTGGGAGATATAAGGTTTATGGGGTTGATATGTTTATTGGTGGTATGCATTTTGGTGGATGCCCAATTCCAAATTGGGAGGCATAAGGAGTTCCCCATAGTTCTTGCTCTTGTTGGCTTGCTTGATCAAGCCTATGTGTTGTGTGTATGATTTCAAATGCAGTTGGGAACTGTTGTCTTGTTGGACTGTGTATTTTATTGTTTGTATGCAATGTGAAGAATGCTTGTTTGTTGTGGAAGAAGCCTTGTTGCCATGTGTTGATGTTCATACTTTATTTCAATATGGTTGGGGCTCGGGGGCCAATGAGGAAAGGATGGCTTCTCCTTTCTCATTGGATGTCTTGGTTGGGTGGAGAGCATTGCCTTTCCCCCTTCCTTGTTGTGATCAAGTTGAAAGAAGAAGAAACAAGCATGTTGCTGTTTGGAGAAGGAATTTCACAGTTTGACAGTCATTTCCCTTTGAGTAATTCAATGTAACTTCTCCCACTTCGAGTGGATGAATGTATAAATTTTGTAATGTGAAGCATTACATTGTTAATGGAAGTTGTAGTTGCATTGAGGAATGTAAAGAAGAATTACACTTGTTTTATGTTTTTGGAAAGAAATGTAAAGGATATTATAAGCATTGTAATTTGTATTTTGTAATCGAATTGGAAGAGTGTTAAGTTGTAAAAGTGTCATTGAATTATGAATAAAAGATTGAAGTAGTTTCAAAATTGGATTGTATACTGGAATTGTTTTGTTGTCCAAGAATGATATCTCTGTTTTGAAAAGGAATAAGAAACAAGTGTTGTTATTGTATGTATTGTATTTGAAATCAAATAGAAAGGAAAGTAACAAAATTGTATTGATGATCAATGAAGGATTGCATTCCTTTCTCAAAAGTGTTTTACCTTGTTCATATGCTATCTTCTCCATTGGAAATCTGAGTTTTACTTGCAATGAGAAACCTCTGTTTGGAATGTTGAAAGAAGAATGCTTATGGAATGAAATTCAATGTTATTTTCCTTGCAAAATGTATATTAAAACTGAAATCAGAATGTAGTTTCATTCAAAATTGGATGGATGATTTAATAAGCAATTTATTTGACTAAGTTAGGAATCATATGCACATTTAAATGAAAAAATGGAGATTCTAATTTAAAGAAACAGTTCACTGTAATATACTTCATCCTGACAATTCACATTTTAATAAAAATGAACAGTTCATACTTGCACTAAACAATGTTATGAAACATTGAAAATTAGAGTTAGTACTACCTAAGGAACTCAAATTCACTATAACAGTCAAGAATGAATCTCCAAAACTTAATGAATTTCAATTCGGAGCTTGCACAGTCATTTTTCTGTCTATTGCCAGAAAAATGCAACCTTGAACAGATTGGATAAATTGACTTCCCTAAAACACTCTAAACCCTCCCTAGACTGATCCTCCATGTCTGTTTGACATGTTGAGTGAAGGAGGAGTTCTAATTTTATCAAAATTATAAGTTGGAAATTGCCAGTTTGCCAAATAAAGGCCTGTAGATTGTTTTTACAAAATTGACCCTTAAAACTTCATCAAAAAGTAAATTTTATGTTCCTGTGTGCAAAGAGGGCATTGAGAGATTTCTGAAAAGTCCTTGTTTTCCCAAAACTGAGCTTTCTAGCTCAAGTTATGACACTTTGAAGTTTTTGTGCCTTGGCGGGAAAATTTGGGAAAATTTTCCCTGGCGGGCCCGCAACCCAAAAATTTCCCATCAAAATTGCCCTTAGAAAATTTTCAAAATTTTGGGCTCGAAAAAATTTTCACTTTTCCTTCCGCTGGCCCGCAGCCAATCAGAGGCTGCCACGTGTCCTCCAGGGGCTGAGGCGGAGGCGTGGATAAATTTTACCCCTTAAACTTTTTGAAATTTTTTGGAAAATTTTCACTTTTCCCTCCGCCGGCCCGCAGCCAATCAGAGGGTGCCACGTGTCCCCTTGTGGCTATGGTGGAGGCATGGGTTCTTTTAAAACCCTTAGCTTTTATAAATTTTTGGGGAAAAATTCCCATGTTGACCCCGCCGGCCCGCGGCCAATGAAAGCGTGCCACGTGGCACCTTGGGGGTCGAAGCGGGAGGGCGGACCTTCCTTCTCCCTTATGTTTTGTGTTTTGGATTTGGAAAAATTTCTAATTTTCCTTCCGCCACCCGCAACTCTACCTTCCCCTTTTTTTCCTTTGTCTTCCAGTGGGTGTGTGGACCCATGCACTTCCTTCTCCCTTTTTTCCCTTCGTTGGCGCAAAGCGCCAAATCGGACCCGCCGCTCCGCCCTTTCCTTTCCCCTTTTTCGCCTTGCGCCAGGACCTGACACGTGTCCCCTGGGGACCCGCGGGGGTGTAGAGCACATTTTTTGACTTTGAGCCATGTGTTGGGAAAATTTCCCAATGCCACCCCGCGACCCGCCAACCCACCCAAGGTGCACTCCTCCTCCTCTTGCCACGTGTCCCTCTGGGAAAATTTGATCCCCAAACTCCGCCCGCTTCATATCTTGAGTTCTGTAAGGAGTTAGGAGGACTTCCTTATATCACCGGAAAGGTGAGAAAATTTCCTATCCATTGGGAATGGTTTAGGGAAATTTTGAAAGTGTTTGGTATGAGAAAAATCTAGTTGAAGTTCTGAGCCTGTTAGAGAGTAGGTATGGGGTAAGATTACTCCCTGAATCTAACTAGAACATCTAACCCTAAAATTTGAACCTTGTGAACTTGATATAAGTTAATAAAGGAAACTTGTGTATTAGTAAATAGGTTTGTTCTGGAACCTATTAGTGAAAACTGATGTCTTGCAATTTAGTTGTAGACACTTCAAATAAAAAAAAAATTATCCCATAATTTTCTAGCTAACCCTAGGTTGTTTCTTTGGTCTCAAGTGGTTGTTAGAAAATACAAAGAAAATCATAAAAGGGGTCAGAAGGGCCAATTTTACCAAACCCTTTGATAGGGTAGCATTTTGGATAGTGAAATATTTAACATGTGATCATCAATTTGGGTCCATAGTAACAAAATTCCTAAAAATGCTCATATATATGAAGTATGGAGCCGCAAAACCTGAGTACATAATAAACCTTCCAGGGTTTCTTTTTTATTCTATCTAGAGCATAGCCCAGAGGTATTCCTGGGGTCTTGGGACAATCAGGAATCATGGGATAATTCATTTAGTATGCCAGCACCATTTTCTGTCAAAGAAAAATGGAGAAGAAATTTGGGAAAAGTTTCTTGGAAAGTTCACGAAAAACCCTAATATTATTAGAAGAACAATACTAGCTCCATTTTCTCCTTCAATTAATTTGGAAATTTATGCCCCTACAGAAGAAAAAAAGGAAGTGGAAAGAGAGAATATACCAAAAATAATAAGTTATGTGAGAAAGATCAAAACAACCAATCCTTCTGTGCCTTTGAAGGAAAGTCCTTTTGCAGTAGCTTCAGAGGAGCTAATATATGTCTCTGATGGTGATATATCACCCGTGTAGGAGAAAGAAACAAAATTAAGAAGAATCTCTAGAAGGAAATCAACCATTGGGCATGTTGAAATTCCCCAAAGAAGGAAAATTCATAAGAGATCAAGGGAAACCCCAGAGGGAAGGAGTGAACAAGAAAATATGGAAAAAGAAGTTAATGATATTTTGGGCAGCATGGCCATGACTCCTCCTAAACCAAGCCAAGCTGAGATGGACAAAGGAGATGAGAGACTTGAGGAGCAGGATTTTCAAGAATTGGCTGAACCATCAACATTATCACATGAAGGAGAAGAGTTAGCATCCTGGAGATGAAAAGGTAAATTTCCTTTGTTATAGGAAGAATGCTCAACTCCTCAAGTAATTTCAGAGGAAGAAGAAAGACATCAGGTTAAAAAGGCTCTATTATTGTCTAGAGCAGAGCTCATTATCAGAGAAAAGGATGAGGAATTGGATTTCCTAAAACTCAAATTAGAACAAAGGGAAATGCTCATTGGAGAGCTAACAACTTAGCTTGTATCTAGGACTGAGGAATTATTAGTAATTAAAAAATATCTGGTAGAAAAAGAGGAAGAATGTCAGACTTCTAGACAACAAAATGTTGTGTCCACAGTCTCTGCATAGACTGAGTAAACTTATTTTCCACTAAAAAAACTATGGAATGACACTTGCAGGGAACTCAGGGAAGCTAAAACATAAAATGAAGATTTGAATACCAAGATGGAAGAAGAAAAGAAGGGAAGAAAAGAGTGGGAAGAAAAGTTTTATAAGGAAGAAGGAAACAAATATAAATGTCTTGCAAAAATTCATATGGTCTGCATTATGAGTGAAAAAATACTTGCCTACAGGAGGCCCTCTCCTACATATAGTGTATTTTTAGAAGATTGGTTCATTCACTAACAGCTGTCAAGGATTGCATGTGGAATTCCACATGAACTAAAATATGAATTTGAATTCATGACAACTTATTCTTTATCCAATCCTAAGAAGAAAAATCTTCCATGTGAATTCTATCTTTGTAATTTTATGCTAGAGAAAAAATAGGATTTATGATCAATTTGTATGTGGGGGAAAGTCATCTCAATGCATTTGTCTCTATTCTGCAAAACCAAATTGCATGGAAGGAAAGGGATTATGAGTTTTTATTTAAAGCTAACTCAACTAGTCTCTACATGAGAGCTCACTATGGTAAACCCTCTGCCTTCCTCATCCATTTTAGAACTCATGCCTTTGATGAGCGATTCAAGACACATTATTTTTCCATCTTATAAAAGAGTATTGATACCTTTACCACCTATGAGGAGGATAATTTTGAAGATATTTATGAAGGATTCTTGAAGAGGTGGGAACTCCTTACTATTTCCTTGAGAAGAAGGGAAGTAATATCCCCTACAAATATGATTTGGAGTTTAGAAAGGGAAAAAGCGTTATGCGGAATAATTCCTCTGATCAATTAGACCTATGAGAAAATATGGATGTGAATGTGAACAAGGCCCCCTCTACTTCTCACCCCCATGTCTCCTTGGAAAAATAGATAACCTCAAGATCCTAATGAATTTAAAGAGTGGGAGAGGAAAATAGAAGTAAGAGCAGGGTACAATACCTCTAAGTTTAAGCATTAGAAGATCCAATTTCAGCCATTTGATCTGAGAAATCAAATGGAATGCAAAACATATAATCCCACTTTTGAAGAATGATGTTTATAAAGGGACTTACAAACAAGTAAGTTTGGGGGAAAATGATGAGGCCAGAATATGCCTGATTAATGTATAAAATATGATCTCATCTTACTCTCCTTTTTATTAAGTTTGATTGCATTTTGTGACTTTTATTTGATCTAATATGAGTTAGAATGTAATTATGTATCTTTTGATTGATTGTGATTCTAACATTTAAAATCTCTGAAATTCCTGACAAAGTGTGTGTTTGAAATTTAGTTTTTTAATAAAGCAGGTCTAATTAGTCGAAGAAATGAAGTATGTAGCGTTCTATATGTTTTCGGTAGCATCTTTTCCAACACATCTTAGTTCCATAACTTCCAAGCTAGTTCCAAAACTCCATTACACAGTCATCATCTAGTTCTGGAACATTTCAGACTTAGTTTTGGAACTCCAATATTTAGTTAAGGAATTTTCAGGCTTAGTTCCAAAACTCCTGGGTATAGCTCTAGAACTCTCATGGTTTTGATCCTTAACAATTTTTCTATGGTTTTGGAACTTCGCTGAAGTTCTGAAACTAATGGAAGTTTATCTATTCTAACCACATCTAGAGATTTTTTATCAACGACCCTTTCAATCAGGAAAGGATGAGAAGATTCCTAAACGCAGATCCAGGGATAGTTATCTTACAATTGTCTGATCAACCACAATCTGACTCATCATCTATTTTGGGCACAATTCAATTTCATCATAATCGTAGAGACAACTATGGTTGTAAATGTATCTATAATCAGACCTATAGTACATAAATAGATAATAATGAAATAGAGAGATAGAACAGAGAAGATAGATATAGACTAAGTACACATATCTAATATGGTTTGTAATACCGAATGTTTTATCAATAAATAGCCATTCCTATTTGAGAGAATTATACGTTGTTAAATCTTGATAGGAGGAGTAAGGGCCCACTCCCCTAAGGACCAGGATATTCATCTATTTGGTATTTATATTTCTTAAGAAAATAGTTTAGATATGTTAATTTTGTATCACTTTTAATTCTTCTAGTTAAACTCTGTTGTATACTTGTTCCTGCAATTGTCTAGATAGATTCTTATTTTTCTTACAATCATATTTAAGCATTCTAAGTTGTGTGTTTTCCAAAAGAAAGTGTGTTTACTTTTAGAAGCAAGTGTGTTTATTTCCAAAAGCAAGTGTGTTTCTTTTCAGCAAAGCTTTCAGTGTGTTTCCTTTTAGCAAATTTTTCATAGTATGATTTAAATAAGGTTTTTACCAAGAAGTGCTTAAGACATTGAAAAGATCCCCCAGAAAATACAAAAATAACTACAGTAAACTACTAGATCAATAGGATTACTCTTGTTACATATAGCTTTAGACACGCCCCTGGTTTGAATATGACATCAGCAAGAAGTTGATTAAATGAAGGGAATAATGAAACCCATCAGTGTACAGGTCAAAGTGGTCAAAGGGGCTTAGGTGAGTGCCAACAAGTCATATGGGTGTTTAGAGCACTAAATAGGGGTAAGGCAAAATTTTGTGTACCTCACATCTCTTTACAAAGGTGACTATTATGGGTGTACAAGAAGCAAATTCTCCATGTCTCCCTTGACTATTATGGTTATAGAAGACCAATTCATCTAAATTTTCCCTCCCAATTCTCAACAGAAGCTTCATCCTAACATCATTCCAAAAGTTGTCAGGACATCTATTACTAAAATAGTCATTGATATGTTTTTATCTATAAATTTAGCAAGATCCACTTGTGCATCTTTGATTTTCCCTACAAGTGGGACTTCTTTTGACTCCATGTAGTAACAGAAGCCATCGGGAAGAGACATGACAAGTTTAAGATCCTTGGTGACCTTCGCAGGCATCACGTTGTCAGAGGCACCTGCATCTATTATTAAATTGTTTAATACATACTCTCCAAAAATAAGGGAGACATATAAAGGGTCAAACTTGTCAATCTTATATGTGCTCAAAGAAATCATGTTTTTGTAATCCTTTAACACTAGGATCCACAATATTGGGTTTTGAACTCCCACTCCTGATATACTAGACACATATCTCAAACTGTTCAGGGTGAGTCCGCAAATGTTCAGTTTTGGTAATCAACACCTTGGTCTTATTTGCATGTTCAATGTAATCAAAAGGTTAATATGTGGACAAGGAGGATGAAGAAACTAATTTTTAAGTCTGGATAGGATTGAAATTAGGGGAAGATGTTTGGGGAATGAAGGGTATTTGGTGGTATACTAGGAACTTTTGAAGTACCGTATTTTGCAAGAGTAGATTTAGATTTAGAATTGGAAGAAGTATCATAACAATTACTTGGAAAAGTGGGTGACCTATCGCTCGTCACAGGTTCATGTTTCTCCAATATATACTCCATGTAAGGGTGGAGTGGAGATCCTTGACTGATTTTTTTATTTTATGGGGTCACCACACAAGGATATTAGTCTTCTTTTTCTGTACAGTAGTGGAGGAATATGTTCCCTTTTGAGACTAGGAGCGAGTAAAAAAAACACACAAGAAACTCATTTCCTCTTCACCATCGTCATCTTCACTCCCTAAGTGATATTAATGGGGCCATTTTGAGTGTCACCACCCACTTCTACCTCTAGGAAATTACCACCTTCATTTTCTTGTTTAATTCCTTTATCCTCTTGGATTCTACCACTTGCATTGACAGGTGAATCCTTCAGGGTGATTCTGCAATCTGATTTCTATTATTTCTTTGAAGAGATACTCATTCAAAAATCTCCCTATTAAATGATGTCATTTCATTTGTGTATTTCTGCAAGACTATATCCATTCTCTCATCCTTAATATTCTAGGACTTACCCTTTGAGGGATTCTTGATCTTTCCAGAGAGGATAAGATCATCATAAAGTTTAATGTCCATTCTTTGGTTGAAATCTTCATAGGAAAAATCCTACCTCTAGTGATTGAGCATTAATGAAGAATATCTGGACATTGTTTTTAGATGGTGAATCTTCTTATGGTATCCTATGGAGCAACCGGTCAAAACAAGCCACAAAGTCTCTCATAGTTTCATTTGCTCATTTCTTCATTTGTGCCAATTGAACAAGGAGATCTTGACATTCCTCATTAGATTTGAATCTTTCCTTGAACTTACTTTTTATGTCATTCTAACAAGTGATGGATCGAGCAGGATGGAGGTAGAACCATTTTGTTGCTTTTTCTTGGAGATATTCCATGAATAATCTCATAGATACATCTTCATGTTGGACTCCAAGAATTCCACATGATGTGAAGAATGATGATATGTTCTCTTTAGATAGTTTTGCACCATCACCTTTGAACTTGGAAAATTTCTTCTGGGAATCTATCGGTAAATTGTGAAGAGGGGGTGCAAGAGTAAGTGGACTTGTATTTCATCCCCATGGAATAATCAATTGATTTCTTTTTGCTTCATCTACCATTATTTCTCACACTTTAGTTTTGGATTCTACTTCGGTAACTTATTCTCCCAATTATTTTTCTGGTTCTTGTTCTTCTTCACTTGGGAACTCAATTCTCAATGGTGGTTAAAATATGGGAGAATTTACAAGGGGAGTCTCAATAGGAGTTTGGATGGGATTACCAGTTGGAATACTTGAAGAGATGGGGATAAGGCTTGAGAAAAATAGTAGAGGTTATCTCTGAGTTTTTCTCTCATTTTGTAAAGCCTCGAAAGTGGAATCAACAACACCTCTCAACATGTTGACTCTGGTATATATTCCTTCAACCAAATCTGACAAAATTTTGCAATAGGAATATGAAAAGACACTGTGGAATATGAAAGGTTACTTGCAGGAACCGACAGTGAGTATTTTGGAGATGGTTTCCAATCAACTCTTTTTTTGTTTTTTTAATTTTTACTTTTTTGGTATTTTTAGAATATTTTATTTTTTTTGTATTTTCTAGACCTTGTCGTTGTATTTTGGGTGTAGATGTTTCCAATTATACCCCACGATGGGCACCAAAAAATGTTTCCAAGAAAATTTTTCAGTTGGAAAAATCTATGGGTTTCTTTCCAACGCTTTGGGAATCAAAGTCCCTTTACTTGTACGATGCAACTTTGTGTTCCCATGCGCATTGTGAAAGTGATTTTCCTAGTGGCGTTTCAACTGGGGATCTGAAAGGGGCACTCCACTAAAACTATGGAAAAGCTAACAATATTTTGTTAGATAAGACTTTGTCTAGAGAGCAAAAAAGGGAGTGAGAAAAAGAGATAGGGGAACTAATTTTGTAGGTAGAATATCATATTTATGCACACACTAGTTAGAAATTCCAAGACATATATATGAGAAGAAACAAAAAAAAATTGATAATACTAGCTAGAGGAAACCATGATTACAAAGATTCACACATTTATATGCCTTGGAAAACATAAAATTCTTCCTTTATTACTATCTCCATTAGAGTTATACATAACATGAGAATAGAGGAAAAATAGAGAGGGGAAATTGGAAGAAAAATGACTAACTCTTTGTTTTTTCACAAGTAGAAAAATGCTCTATCATGAATTCACAAATATACAACCCCTTGGAAATGGGAAGCCTTTACATTTTATATGATTTTGGAAGTCTCTTCACCTACCCCCAATGAATTTTCATATGCCCTTTTTCACAACTTATGACCTTTTTACATCGTTAGGAAAATATTAAGTCCAATTTTATGACTTAAGGGTGATTTATTACATTTAAAACTAAGGTCATTTTTAATTACTTAAAATAATTATGAAAAATTACAACCCCAACGAAGAATTAGAATGAGGAGAGAGAGAAAGAAGAGAAGGGAAGAATCTTAATGAAGAAGAAGCCACTCTTGTCGATTGACTGATCCTCACCAGATGAATTGATGAAATGCCCCAATGTATTAAACTTTGGATCATTGAATGTATTACACCACAAGAGTTTTCCTTTGGATGATACATGAACACTCTGAACTAACTGCTAAATGGATCCCTTGGTGACCATGAGCATCACTATGAAGATCCTTTCTAAAGAGATAAATTCTCAAAAATGACTCCGCTAGGAACTTTATAACAGGGCCATGCTGTTATGTTAAATTAAACACTTTGATAATGATTGCAACCTCTACCTTACACATGTGAACCGAACCATGAAATGGGTTTTGAAAGACACTATCAAGATCTCTTGAGATAGATTCCGAATGACCTATGAGCAATGATTATGATGATACTCTGTGACACTACCATCATCCACTGGAGAATATGGTACATTGAGGAGATAGGCTAGGGACACTGATGAAGACACTATTGGTGATAGTGAAAATGCACATTATATAAACTTGAATTTTATGCTCCCTGACACTTACTATATTTGGAAATAGTAACTTACTACTTTTAGTGGGTGTTTTTGGGCCTCAGAATATTAGCTAAGTAAAAGAAGGTGCATGGGCACATGAGATCTATATGAAGAAGGGTGCACAGTGTGAAGGTGCACAGGATAGGTTTTTATAAAGAACCCAAGGTGCGTGCATAAGGTAAAGGAAGGAGTTTCAAGAATTATCCTTATTCGGCATCCTTGGAGGCACATGAGAAAAACATGACCCGACTGAGCATGCAGAGTGGATAAGGTGCCATCCTGGCAACCAAATGGTCAAGGAAGGAATATTCCATGCGATGGAAGGATCCAGAAAGACATCATTGTAGAAAGTGGAGAGCTTGGATGGGAAGAAGCATGATCCATTGAAGGACCACATGGACACTTGGAAACTGATCTACTGCTTCAAGAAGGCATGGCGGTGGATGCTAAAGCTATATATAGAGATGCTCGGGTTGAAGGAAACATCGTATCTTTGGGAAGATGGCATCAAAAGAGATATCAAGAGAGGTAGAAAATAAACAGAGGAGATGTGAAGCTCTCCAGAAATAACGATGGGTTCTAGGTATTCTCGGTAGGGAGTTTATAGGAGAGATGAATTATCTAGAGGGATGGGTTAATGAACATATTTGTAATCTAGAAAGCATAGTTTAGGATTCTGAGGTATAATTCTTATCTGCATTAATACATTTTGTTTGTAATGGACTTGAGGAATGTAATGTGGTTATTGAGAATAATATGAATATATGGCTTTCTTTTAAGATATATGCATTGTTCATGAGTACAAACCCTAGTGCCTTTTCTCATATGTTATTAGTTTTATATTTCCTTGTTATCTAAATAGATGCATTTGTATAGTAACTCATCCTAAGACCCTCAGAATAAATGCATGGTTCTTTCTATTCTTGCATCTAAGCTTCTATCAGTAGGGGATGCATTCTCACAAAACTCACATAAACAAGGGGCTTAGTGCCCTCGCGTGCCTCGGGTGAGTTCCTAGTGCCTACTGGGTGATAGGTCGGTGTGCATGGGATTAGACCGTTGTCTTAAGGGAATAAAAATGACTACAGGTGTCAAAATTTGCTTCACTTGGATCCCAACTGATGATATTTACTTGAATGGTTGTTCCTCCATTCACTCCTTATATGAAAAATACTCTTTGGAATGATTTATTATTAATATTAATTACCTATAAGACAACTTAATATTTTTATTAAGTAGTGATTTTGTCCCAAATTGACCACACCAATGAGATTTTATTTTATTACTTCGCCTGTGTACAATTTTCTTTCCTTGACTGCTTCTCTGGGTGACTTACTAAAAATGGCAAGTACCTATATGGGACACTTAATTTTCTTAGTAAGTGTTGATTTTTGTTGTTTCTAGCAGGTGTTGGGCACTCACCCAAGGCACACACGGGTGCCAGTCCCCTCCTTTATGTGAGTTGTGTGAGAATGCATTAGTTACGATAGGAACTTAAGTGAAGTGACTAGAAAAAAACCATACATTCATCTTAGAGCTCAGAATGGGATTCTAGACCAATGTATTCATTCAGATAAGAAAAGCATTACAGAACATAGATCTAAATCATAACAGAAAGGAAATGCACAGGGGTTTACACCCACTCATATGAAATATATATAAAACCGATCCATACAGATATAAGTAAAAACTGGAACCACATATTCATATTAAGTATATTGATAACCACATTACATTTACTGAGGCAATCACAGATCCATATAATAGTGCAGACCAATGTCATGCATCAGAATTGGACTTAAGCCCTTCATAGTACAAAGAAAAATATTCAGACCCATCCCCTTGATACAACATACTCCTACATATCCTCTAAACCCAACCCATAGAACTCTCACAGTATTTTTGCATAGCTTCACCTCTTTCCATTCTCTATGTATTCTCATCCATCCCTTTTCTTCTATACCGGGTGCTTGTATATATAGCCTTAGCAAGCACCGCCATGCCTTTCTGAAGTTGTAGATTGGGTGCCAAGTGTCCAAGTGGTCCTCCATGGGAGCATGCTCCTTCATACTTGAGCTCTCCATCCTTCGCCATGATGACCTTCTAGAATCTTCTATCACAAGGTATATTCCTTTCGTGGGCTCCAAGTTGCCAGGCTGGCACCTTATCCACTCCGCATGCATAGTCGGGTCATGCTTTCCTCATGTTCTTCCTGATATGCCAAATATGGCTAAGTCCCAAAACCTTTTCTCTGCCTTTGCGCACGTGCACGCCACTGGTTCTACTAAACCCTCCTAAAACCCTGTCCTACATGCTTTCTCCTTACGCACCCTTCTTCAAATAGGCCTTGCATTCCCACACACCTTCTTGTACTTAGCCAATATTTTAGGGGCCCAACATCACCCCACACTATGCCTGTTCTCTCCACCCTCAAGAACATTTTCTCAATGAATAAAGAATGACTGTTCTTGAATAGTTTGGGGAAAGAATAAAGGAATGAAGAATTTGGGGAAGAATGAAAGAATGGGGAAACTATGATTACTTCTGCAAGAGGAGAGGGAAATATTTCTTCAAGTCTACCTCCAACTTATTCCAGGTATCGACCTCGTTCTGTGCCTGTTGACAGAGGTCACCGACTAGGGTGCTCACCTCTTCAAAGCTTAGCCCTTCTCCTTGGGTATTCATTGTTTCCATGATCCCCTCTAATTGTTTTCCCAAATCCTCGAGTGCGTCCATCCTTCGAGTGATCTGGGGATACAACTCCTTCAGCCGGTTTTTGATTGAGCCCCACAAGGTCTCAATAGCCTCTGATTTCTTCTCAACCTCGGCTAGAATTTGTCATGTTCCACTCTATTCCCCTTGTTCTTCTCTTGGAACTCCTTGAGCTCTACTTCATGAGTGGCAACCAGAATGCTCACCACTCTATCTCTATCGGTGCAGTTGTCATAGGCGGCCTCAGTGACTTGGGTGGCGGCTTTCACATCAGCAAGGACTTTCTTGTACTGAGAAACAATTGCCACAACCTTCATCTTGTCCTCCTTTTCTTTGCGCATTGATGCCTCCTCTACAAATTCCAAGGCCAGTGGTCTCCTTTCCATTGTGAGGACGTGGGTCAAGTCCTCTAGGAACTCTAGGGTGGATCCATACTTCTGCGCTGGTGGTGTTAGATCTGGATGCTTCAAGACAATGGCATCTGTGATCATCTCTACTTTCTTGTAAACCTCGCGCACCCTTGCCTTCTCTTCTTTTAACTCACGCCTTAGTTGAGCACTGATTAGTTCCTCCCACTTTAAGTCCTTGGTTCTTTCCTCGAGCTCTTCTTCCTTCTTCTCCAGTTCTTCCTCTAGGAACTTCACCCTGTCATTCCTCCTGAAGAGTCTGGCTTCTACTTCAACTGAAACCTTGTTCAACGCATTGCAGATTTGTTCGTCTGATAGCCATTGAGCGTTTACCAAGGGGTTGTCTCCTTTTGACTCTGGTACCTTCATTATTTCCCCTTGGCTTACTTTGAATTCTGGCTCATCGATGTGGGACTCAAATTCCCAAGAAAGCATTTTCCTTGTCTGAGGGTATGCACCTTCCTCATCAAATGATGCCATAGCCAAGAGTTGCTCCATTGGTATGGTGCTTTGAAAGCATGCACGTGCAACACCTTGTTTGGATCATCAATGTAGCCCATCCTCTGAACTTGTGATGCTTCTGTGCTCTTTCTCCCCATGTGTGTTTCCTTAGGAAAGCTTACAGCCAAACTGGGATCTCCTCCCATGCTGCCATATTCCTTTTCTACGCTCTCCTCCTCTGCTTCATCACCATGTCCGCGTTGCGTTCCATCTCTTGCTCTACCAGGTCCTCAATGATTTTTTCTACCTCTTTCTCCATGGCCTCATCTACTTGTTCCTTTGTGAGGCTTGGGGTCCTTTGTTCTTTTGTAACTTCTTCACTTACCCCTTTGTCCTGAGCATCCTCCTCTTCCTTGTCATTCTTCCTCTTGACAAAGATGTACTCATTTTCTTCTTCCTCTCCTTCCTCCTCCAAGTCATGTACTTCAAATATGGAGGGCCTTGAACTGCCTCAAGTTCATCATCATCATCATCATCATCTCTTTCACCTCTATAGGCCTCCAAGCTCTCTGTACCCTCTGAGTCATCCTCTTCTGTCACCTTCTGCTTCTTCCTGACAGGAGATTCTACTTCCTCTTCCTCCTCCTCTGGTGACTTCTCCTGAGTGATGGGTTCTTCGTGCTCTGGCACTTCTTCTTCTGGAGTCTTTTCTTTCACTGGGGACTTCTTTCTCCACATGTAAGTACTAGGCTTAGCGCTTGTCTCTGGTGCACTTACCGCTTGTGTAGTCTGAACACTTGGTGCTTTCTGCACCTCTTCTCTTTCCCTCTTCTTTGGCATGGGATTCTTCCTTCCTGTGGGGTCTTCAGGGATGGATACATCATTTTCCAAGTATGCACCCTTTTCAAATTTTGGCCTTATGCGAAGGTATATCCTTGTTGCAGCCCTTCCAGCGATTGGCAATGTTACAGGCTTCATCATTTGTATCTCATGGGAGACATATCTCTCCATGTATGTGTGCTTCTTGGGGTAGACTAACTTCCTGCATAGCTCTCTGTGGTCTTGATCCACCTCACTAAGGTCGAACCTTAGTCTCTTGGCCTCTTTGAACCTGTTCACCCCCGCTTGGAAGTATTGCGTGGTGAAGGAGAAGGGTAGTTTGCACCACGGACCCATGTTTTCATCTGTCAACCTAAATCTGCCAATGCAGAAGTGTTGATACACTATGAATTCTGCCTCTCCTTTCACGAGTGTGGGTAACTGCTCTGGAATCCTCCATTCCACCCTGAAAACATCCCTCATGTGCTTGTACCACTTCTCTAAGTGTGCCTTGTGAGTGGCTGTCATGGTCTCACAAGTATATTTCGTGAACCTCTTCATGGGTGAGGGATCCTCTTCTGGGTACTCCCAAACAAACCTTTCCGGCCCATCGGGCACTTCGATCTCTGAGAAAACAATTGTGAGGAGGACATTTCCAAATAGTATCTTCTCACCTTCTTGTGCACTGCTAATGATTTCATCTGTGATGAAAGTGGACAAGTTGTAGATGGTCCCCTCAGATATTTTTTGGCATACATTCAGCCATGCCTTGTTCACTTGAGTCCATCTTTCTTGATCATTGAGCTTGGTTACCAAGCACGCGACCATCCTCATCACGGGGTCTGGAATCTCTGTGATGTCAAAGTATCATGATCCTTTCTTGTAGTCATATGTGGCTACTGTTTCCTTGATGGCCTCCTTGTCACTTAGGTCATCATCAATGTTATCCCCCTCACAGATAAGGCCTGTGAACTTGGAAATCAACTGGGGAGTTATGTGCATCTTGCCCCTGTGAAATAAAAATGGTCTTCATGACATGTGTGCCATTAGCCACTGATAGAGTGCCCAGGTTTACCAAAGTAGGATAATTTGTAAAGTTGCAATAACCTTGCCTTCTCCAATTTAACTTTTACTTTGTCGTTGTATATGGGCATGCCCTCCGGTGTCCTCTTGTTTGTTGGGAAAACCAACTCCAAAGCCATTTCTTTCTCTATCATGTTGGTGTGATGATTATAGTCACTCACAGTCATTTTCCGCAAATGAGACTCCCATTATTTTCCTAGCAATACCCCATCTGGGTATTGCATCTCCACGTACCACTCTTCATTTGTGCTTGCGACACAGCCATTTGCTTCCCCTTTCCCTTTCCCTTCTACTTTTTAGGTGAGATGGTTGCTTTCTTTGGTGCCATTCTTCTGGTTAGGTTACACTTCAAACGTCTTCTCCTTGCTCTACTCTACCACTTTATCCAACCCCAAGACTCAATCTTGTGAAGAAACCCTCCTAACACCATGCCCTAGCCATCAAACCCTAACTGGAACAATTCTTCCACAAGATGGTGCTTCTCAACAACTTCCTCCACACCCGTGTACTCCTTTCCTACTGGTTTGCGGATCTACTCTAGTCACGTCCTCTTAGATTTCTTAAATTTTTCTTCGCACAGATCACTTTTGGATGCCCTAGTTCGCGAGAGCTCTTTTCACTTTGTAAATGCAAGGTAAAATAATGAAGTTCCTGACTTCTTATTTATAGCTTTTCCTTCTTTCCAACATTAAATGTTATTTTACCTACCACCGTACTTAACACTAAATGTGATTTTTCCACCAAGCCGGCCTTACGCGCCTTCACTTATGCACCCAATCTTGTGTGAAACATTCTACAACCTTCTGGCATGCACAAACAATCCATCCTGACAGAAGACTCTTACGCGCGTGTCAACAACGCCGAAGGCACTTCTTCTGTCCTTCACCTGATTTTTGCTCTCACCTACCTCGTGTTGTTCCTGCGCTTCTTCCTCCTCTGTACGTGGTTTCTCTGAAGTCTTATCCTGACACCAACCTTTTTCATCCACCTCTTCTTCCATGTGCTTCCTTCATCCTTGCGCGCTTTGTATCCATCAACCGGGCCATTCACCGCAACTTCTACTACCAGTTCAACTTGTATTACGGGCCTATACTTCACATCACTCCACCCCACACTAAAACAGATGTGTAGTCCTCTATGCACATGCACAACCTTCAAAAAGTAATGTGGTTACCGGTGCCCAAGGGCAAAACAAACAACAGAACAAATGACGAGAAAGGGAAACACAAGAAAGGAAATTGCATAAAGGGAAATTCTAAACTAACTGGCAATACTGCCTTATTACAAACACCAAGAAGACTTATTTATAGTAGGGCTTCAGCCTACTCCCATTGAAATGGCCTGGCAATCTCATCCCATCCAGTGCTCTCAACTGGCACGCATCTAAATTAAGGATGTCTAAGATGATATAGGGCCCCAACCAATGGACTTTCAACTTTCTGGGATGGCGCATAGAAACTTGGAATCATATAAGAATACCATATGCCCAACCTCAAATTGTTTTTTTTTGATGTGGTGATCATGCCATGCTTTTTGTTTAGCCTTTTTGGCCTTTTGACTCACCTAGCCAATGATCATCTCTCATCCAATTTCATCAATTTGTCAATCCTTTCCTCCAGTGCTTGTTCATCAGCCAATCCTCCTACATGTGCTATACGCAGAGAAGGTAACATGAATTCAATGGGTAGGACAACCTCTGTGCCAAACACCAATTGGAATGGTGTGGCTTTATTCAACCTCTTGTAGGTTGTCCTATATGCCCATAGAACTGCTGATACTTTGTCATCCCAATCTTGTCTACCAACGTCACAAATTTTGGTCAGGGTATGACTCAGTATTTTATTAAATGCCTTGGCAGTTCCATTTTCTTGTGGATGGTAAGGGGTAGTCTTATGATGAGCCACCATGAACTCTGCTAACAGAATCCTGATGGTCTCATTTAGGAAATGTGTACCCCTATCACTAGTTAAGCTCAATGGGCATCCATACCTTGTAATAATATTTTCCCATAGAAACCTGGCTGTTGTAGCCACTGTACAATCCTTGGTAGGCATTATTTATGCCCATCTTGTCAAATAATATGTGCAAGTGATTACATAGCGTGATCCCATCCTGCGTGTGGCTAGTGAAAATGGGGCCTACAAAATCTATGGCCCACTTTTCAAATGGCTCTGTACTTGGAATAGGGCACAAAGGCATTTCATCCCTCCGCCCTGGTTTTCCAAGGCGCTGACAATGATCACATGCCTTGCAATACTCTTTACAATCTTGATATAGGGTCTCCCACCATAACCCAACTTGTAATATCTTGTGCGCAGTGGCGTCCCCTACATAGTGTCCACCTGCACTTCCTCCATGTGCCTCCTCCATAATAGCCAGGCGCTCATGTTCTAGCACGCACCGGTGCAACACTTCATCACGTCCTAGCTTGTACAAATCACCACTAACCAGCATGTAGGGTGTGGCGCGTATGGCTAACTACTTCCTCTCTAATGCTTTCATCCCTTCTGGTGCCACACCCATTTTGAGAAACACCACAATATCCTCTAAGTCTGAGGGCACATGCCGCAACCTAAACAGTTACGCATCTAGCATGGTATCCTCAATGCTTTGCATGTCCTCTCCTGAGTCAATTCTAGACAAGTGATCGGGTCCAGAATTACTCTTTCCTAGCTTGACAACCACTGTGAACTCAAATTCTTGGAATAACAGGACCCATCGACATATGCGCCCTTGTAGAATGGGCTTGTTTACCAAGTATTTTAATGCCATGTGGTCCGTGTAGAATACAAATGGTGTTGCTAGTAGATATTTCCTAAACTTGTGCAGTGCGTAGATCATGGATAGTGCTTCACGCTTAGTAGTGGTGTAATTTTGTTCTGCTGATGTTAACTTTCTACTTGCAAAACACAAGGGATGGTCAATAATCCCTTCACCAGGTTGTGTCAGTACTACTCCAATGGTTGTACCAGAGGCATCCACATGAACATGGAAAGGCTTATCCCAAATGGGGAAATGGAGTATGGGTGTTGTGACAAGCCTATCCTTCAAAGTGTCGAATGCCCTCTGTTGCGCCTCTCCCCAATGAAAGGCACTCTTGTGTCTAAGAAATTCCTCCAAGGGCATGGTGATCTTGGCATATCCCTTGATGAACTTCCTATAGTAACCTGTATGCCCAAGGAATCCACACACAGTGCTTTGGCTAGTAGGCTCCCCTAAACCCACAATGGCTGCAACCTTGGCAGGATCTACTAGTAAGCCTTCCTTGCATATGATATGTCCCAATAAGGTTCCAAATGGGGTAGAAAAGACACACTTCTTGATGTTGAGGGATATCCTCAACTGCCGACACCTTTCAAACATTAGTCTTAAGTTATCACAATGGTCTTTGACTAGACCATACATAGTCCAATCATCCAAATAGACCTGAAGAAATTTATGGATGAAGTCCTGAAAGGCTTGTACTACAATGCGTGAGAACACATTAGGTGCATTCTTCAACCCAAAAGGCATGACCGTATAGGAAAAAATTCCCCATTCAGTGGAAAAAGTTGTCTTTCTCTGGTCTTCCTTTGCAATCCTCACCTGGTGGTACCCTGAGAACCCATCTGTGAAAGAGTAGACTTCGTGCCCGGCCACTCCCTCTAAGATTTCTTCAGTAACCAGGGTTAGGAAGGGATCAATGACACATACTACATTCAGGTCTTTGTAGTCAACACAGATCTTGATCCTCCCATCCTTTTTGATGTTGATGACCATTGGGCTTATCCATTCTGAATCTTCCACAACCTCAATGATACCTGATGCTATCATTTTGTCTATCTCCTCCTTGACCCGTACGTGCAAATTTGGGTTCATCTGATATGGCCTCTTTTGGATTAGGCATGCACCTTCCTTCATTTTTATCCTCATCTCCCCCAAGGAATGGTGGATGCCTTTGAGTTCATGATACCCGTGAGGGAATAAATCCTGGAATTCATGTAACAGATCAATGATCTTTGAGACCTCCTTCTCTAACCAATAGTCTCCAATGATAGCTTCCTTGGGTTCTGCTTCTGACCCAATGTTAACCTTCTTCATTTTTAGGGGCTCATGGTAGGTGCATGTCCTTTCATCAGTGCTATCTATAACATCACATGTACCTACAGAGTGGTTAACATCTAGACTTTCCATTTCCTCTCCATCTATGACATAAACCATATTTCCTTTTTCCTTCTCTATGCATGCACGCTCAAACTACATCTCCTCTGAATCATCCTCATCGAAGTGTGCCTCTAAACTGGGCTCACCTAGAAAATCTAGTAGCTTGTCTTCTACCATGGCACTATCCCCCATCGTAAGGCACTTGATCACTTATAATGCCTTATCCACTAATGGATTTGTGCTCTGATATTCAAAATCTTGGATGAGATTAGTTGTCAGCTCCTACCAATTTCCCATCTAGGTGCATGTTTTCTGAGTGGATATACCACATGTGTGCACAACCTTGTAGTGTGGAATACAACTTATGCACCCATAATGATGGTGGTAAGGCTTCTCTGCCTCCTATCCAGGCCTTCTCACATGCTTGGATATGAAATGAAGAGGTCTCTTTACCATGGTAGTCTTGTATGACCATGGGCACGTTGCTCCTAGAAAACCTTATAGAAAATGTGATTCTTACCTCATGCCACTCTAGGAGATTCTCCCTATGTGTAGCCCACCATCATGTTGTAGTCCTGAGTAGGTTATAACTGAGCATCCCTCTTCTTTCATCCTCATTTTTCCACTGAGCTTCCATGTCCCGTAAGAAAATTTCAGGGTATGCCCCTCCTAGAGTAACTTGGTAACTTATTTCCTCCTAGGTGCTTGAGTGAGCACACCTTGGTCACTCTTGTTACAGACCCCCTCAACTGTCACCCAATTAACTCATAGGTCCATATGCCCAATTGTCACATGCCATGCTTGTTGTATCACTCACAGACTGAGGCATCCTCAAATTGGATAACTCCTTCTGTAGGGTGAATTATCTCTGGGTCTCTGATGGAGCACACATAAATTCTATCAAGGACCTCTTCTCCCAAAGGTTTAGTGAAAGGCATCAACTTCCCATCTGTCAAAGGGATGATGACCCGTTCTTCCTTGTTCTCAAAACTGATATATCCTTTGTTGAACCTTAGGTCAACATTGTTCTTATAGCACCATGGGTGCCCAAGAAATGCTGGAAAATTGTCTGCCTCGGTGAGTGCCAAGACTTCAAAGTCTCCAGTAAACTTGGCCCCCTGAATGGTGATCACTGCATCCTTCAATACTCCAATGGGCATTGCCTTAGTTTTTTTTCCATATACAACACATTCAAAGATGGTTGTAATGTGGGCCTTCCCATTTGATGTCAGGAATCTAATGTAAGAACATTGACTTCTGCTCCCATGTCAATCAATATGTTACTCAACAGCCAACCATCCACAACTACATTCAGTGTGATCTCTTTGTCATAGTCAAGGCTATGGGGAGGGAGGTTTGCATGCAATACCTACCTTTCGTGCTCTCTCTCGGCATGTGGTACCTTCTCCTGTAGCCATTCTCCTAGCAAGGGAATAATATTCTCTTGCCTTAACATTTTGCACACTTCCTTGACCTCATCCAGGTCCTTCTGTGGAGCCTCAACATTCCTCCTTTGCTCCTGCTGCCTGGACTGCTCCTTTAGACACTGGATTTCTCCCTGCAAACTCCAAATGACATCCATTGTCTCTTGATACACTTCCTTCTGGTGGGTAGGGTCCAGATACTTCCCATGCACCACTTCTTCTCTTGAGACTAGAGTCCTTTTCCTTGGTACTTCCTTGGCATGCACAACCTCTGCTCGTGTTGTCACCAAAACAGGTTCTAACCCTGACTCATGCGCCACTCTAGGCATCCACTGTGTGTCAGCCTTCTTTATACTCACCATCCCAGTGCCCTTGTCCTTCTAGTGTTGCTGGCTCATGTGCTCAAACAACTCAGGGCACTCCTCATACTTATGCTTCTTCCTGCACCATGAGCACTGCAATAAATCTAGACACTCACACCTGTAATGTTCCATAGATCCATAGTTATAGCAGGTTCCTCATGGGAACTCACTTCTTCCTCCTCTGTGGTTACTGTGACCACTAGATAATCCTCCATGAGAACCTCTCCCATGCACCCCTCCATCTATGCATCCTTCATAATGGTGATCATCTTCCTTGGAACTACTGGCAAGGCTGGTCTGGCACACACCATGATCAATGGCCTCATGGATTTGGTCAATAAGCCTACAATCCTTAGTATCATGGGTCGTAGAGGTGCAGATCTTGTAGTAGCAAGACACATTCTTCTGAATTGTACACTGTAACAAGGGACATCTACTCACATCATGGTCCCCATGACAAATTTCACAATCTACTGCTATGGCACGTACTGACTTCCAGGGGAAACTATCCTTGGCATGCCCCTCTACTTCACAATCTATGCACACCAAAGACCACTATGAGTCTCATGTGTTGAGTTTGCAGACAACTTCTCTAACTTCTTGGCCATTGTAGTGATTTGAGCCTCCAGAAAGGGGCTCACACCAGTATCAATGCTCCCAACTGCCTTCAGCACATAAGGCAACCTCTAAAGCCTCACGTGGGTCAGTGAATGTTTTATGTGAAAATGCCCTCCTAAATGGAGTGATCAACCCTCCAAAAAACCATTGAGCATGTTGTGAAGGGTGAATGTCATATGACAGTTTTGACAAGAGAGTTTTAAACCATGCATCATACTCCTACACACTCTCTGTCATTCCCTATTGGATCTCCTTCAAAGCGTTGATGCTCTTCTACTCAAACTTTGGTATATGGAACTCTACTAGGAAGGAATTCTTCAATGCGGTGTAGTCTACCACCATCTGATAGGGGTCATACTTCCTATACCAGCTATGTGCCCTTGCAACGTTGTTGCAAACTGACTTTCCTTCTACTCTGGGTAGTGATCCCCCTCACACACCATAACAATTCACACTTGTGCATGTGTTCTACAACATCCTCTATACCTTGGTAATCTGGCAAGTGTAAATACATCTCAAAGAACACCTGAGGAGGTGGTTGAGGCCCCTATCCTCCTGATCTAGATCCTTGGTTCCCTCCAGTGTTTCCTCTGGTGTTCCCTCCACCAGATCCACTAGATCCACTAGGTCCTGTGCCTCCAGATCCACCAGTTCCACCTCCAGATCCTCCTGTAACGGCCAACAATGGGCCTGAAGTGGTCATGCCTAGTGTCCCCAACGTCCCACTGAACTACGCGCCAATGGTCTGTGAGATTACTCCACTTCCAGAAGTGTATCCCGTGCCACTCCTAGATGTGTTGCCCAAACCTTGTGTACTTGCACTTTTCCCAAAAATTCCTCCAAACACCAGAATGGTATGTGTAGCCATGGATGTTCCAAATGAAAAATTATATCTCCTAGGCACCGATCGGTCACTCCCACGATACCAACTGGGTTATCAATACTTCTCCCTTGATTTGGAAAACCAAGTGCCACAGGTTGGTTATCAGATGGGTTCAGATGTGCATAGATAGATCTTCTTTCTCCATGTGATGAACTCTCATCAGAAGCTAAAGGGGCCTCTCTCCCATGCTTGCCAAGATGGGGTAGCACAGACTGCTCAGGCTCCATGTCCTCCACGTGAACTTCAACACCCTCTCGCAACGTCTGCCTCCATAGATCCATCACACTTGCAACCTCATGTTGTCTAGTCATCTCCCTTTCACGAGCTTCGTTATACTTGAGTCATCTCTCCTCCCTTTCCTTTTTAGTCCTAATGTTTGTCATCTTCCTCCACCCTAGCTTCCTCTCCTAGCGCTCATAGTATCTTAGCCGGCTATGGGGAATGCTTCTAAACTCAAAGTAACGACTAAGATCTTTCATAGCCAGAGGAATAACACTCAAAAATGATCCTCTAGGCTCCCTCAGAAACTCAAACTCAACAACTTCTGGGTAAGAATACATCAAAATGGTGTATTCTAAAGTGTAACTGGCTAGCACTCCCTTCCACCAATGTTCAATAGCATGCATTCAAGTCAGATCTACATCTTACAGCCTCTGATAGTCACCTTGGGTCCATAAATGTGATCTATAGTACCAGCTTGATCTGGATGCGTATGTTGAAAGCCATTCATATAGCTCTACTAGGAAGTAGTAAAATAATGTCTCATACAACTCATGGTATAGGTTCTCTTCTACCCATCTACACGCATTGAACTCAGGTCCAGTGCTGAATCTTTGATCAAACTCATCCTCTGTGCTCTTAAACCATGTTTCAACACTTTCTAAAGTTAGGCACTCTTTCATCACACATCACAAGGACAAAGATACATGCCATTTCTCACAACAAATTTGAAAAGAGGTCTTGGCAATGGAGCCAAGATGTAGTCATTTTTATGCCCTTTCAAAGAATAAGGAAATCCCATGCATGCCGACATATCACCCAACGGGCGTTGGGTCCTCACTTGAGGCACACGCTGGCGCTGAGCCCCTCCTTTATGTGAGTTGTGTGATAATGCATTAGTTATCACAGAAACTTAAGTGAAGAGACTGGAAACAAACCATACATTCATCTTAGAGCTCAGAATGGGATTCTAGACCAATGTATTCATTCAGATAAGAAAAACATTACATAACATATATTTGAATCATAACAGAAAGGAAATACATAAGGGTTTGCACTCACTCATATGAAATATATATAAAATCGATCCATACAGATATAAGTAAAAACTGGAACCACATATATTCATATTAAGTATATTGATAACCACATTACATTTACTGAGGAAATCACAGACCCATATAATAGTGTAGACCAATGTCATGCATTAGAACTAGACTTAAGCCCTTCTTAGTACAAAGACAAAAAATTCATACCCATCCCCTTGATACAACATACTCCTACATATCCCCTAAACCCAACCCATAGAGCCTTCACAATATTCCTGCATAGCTTCACCTCTTTCCATTCTCTATCTCTACATCTTTCCCTTTTCTTCTATCGTGTGCTTGTATATATAGCCTTAGCAAGAATCATCATGCCTTTCTAAAGTTGTAGATTAGTTTCCAAGTGTTCAAGTGGTCCTCCATGGGAGGATGCTCCTTCAGATGTGAGCTCTCCATCCTTCATCATGATGACCTTCTGGAATATTCTATCGCAATATATATTTCTTTAGTGGGCTCTAATTTGTCAAGTTGTCACCTTATCCACTCCGCATGCGCAGTTGGATCATGTTTTCCTCATGTTCTACCTAATATGCCAAATATGGCTAAGTCCCAAAACCTTTTATCTACCTTGGGTGCGCGCCATTATTTCTACTAAACTCTCCTAAAACCTTGTCTTGCATGCTTTCACCTTACACGCCCTAATTCAAATAGGAATTGCATGCCCACACGTCTTATTGTACTTAGCCAATATTTTAGGGTCCCAACAAGGTGCCTGAATGTCTAGATGAATGAAAAAATTGACATTCGGATCTGACTTATGGTTTTGAAGATATGATAATTTTATCTCCTGGTGACTTCGAGGTTTTTGGAAAAGAAATATTATTTTTACTTTGTTTTGATCCATTATTTTTCAATTTTTTGTGTTTTAAGATTGAGGAGGATTGTATGGAGTTATTAAAGCACAAAAATCTTGGTTTTATCTTCTAAACAAATTTCTCCAACATTCCGACAACATCTAGAGAGGTAGCATTTATAGGTTTAGAATGAGAAAGGGAAAGCTAGGGCACATTTTTTTGTCCCTTTCATTCCTTTGAAAAGGTGCAAAGGGGACATAAAAATATGCCTTATCCTATGCCTAAAACTTGTCACATGTTGATTCGATGTGCAACTTGGAAGAGGGGGCTAGACTAGAGCACTCGGGGGCTTATTGACGGTCGTATGAATAACTAGAAGGCATACTATGGGTGGGGGAAATTTTTATGTCCCTTTAGTCCATTTGTAAAAGGGACAAAGGGTGCAAGAAAAATTTCCTTACTCTTGGATGGACAGTGTTGCGCATGCATGAGTTGGTGGGTGTGCAGGTCAAAGCGATCAAAGGGGCTTCTGTGAGTGTCGATAGGTCATATGGGTGTCTAGAGGGCTAAATAAAGGCTGAGCATAATTTTTTGCACCTCATGTCCCTTAGAAAAGGTGAAAAGGGGACATGAGAATTTTCCTTCACTTGTTTTTTCAGTGTGTCCCACTAGAAATCTGGTTAAGTTTCAAAGAGCATAACTTGGTGGATGACTTAGAAAGGTCCTAAATTGAGCTCTCAGATTAGTTTTCAAGTGCTTACTTATGTGATTTTGCAAAAAAATTACCTTCTAAGAATAATGGTGGGAATACCAAAATTTGATTCTTCCTACAACAGCTCCAAATTTCTCATTATTTGTTAGGACTGCTAGGTGTGTGCCAAAATAATGAGTTTCCTAGAGGAACACATGGGGTTTCAAGATGTTATGTATTTTCCACCATGTATAGTATTGAAAATTATTTCCATAGGTACTTTGTTGGGCTTACAAATTGTTATCCAATTTCACCCCTCGGGTGAAATTGGACCGCAATGGGTTTGCACTGAAGCAATTGCAGTAGGTCCTATTTTTGTAGGGAAAGTGGCAAAATATCAGGTACATGGCTCTAAGAACATCCCAAACATCTTCATATGGTCCTGAAAACTAGAAATCCCAAAGTGGCTACTTAAAGTGTCTGTAGGAAGTCAAATAAGCCGAACGGGGAATCCTTAGTTCTAAAGGGGCTCGCTGAGCTACTTCTCCTAGCTTGGAAAGTTGAGGTATGATCAGGCTCCCTGAGTGCATATTAAATGACTAAGTTGTTTCATGGAAAGGGAGCTCACCAAATTTTTTTTGGGTATATTGGGCTCCTAGTAAGACTAAGTCACTTGATTCCATTCGAGACCTAGGTAAAGATCAGATTTTGTTTGAATGGTCGAGCCCTGAATTAGAGAAATCATGGGTTTAAGAGAACTTGAACTCAGATCATCGAGTGAAGAGTTTAATACAAATGAAAAAAAGTCACACCATGGCTCATTGGAAGTACCGAGATCAAATTAGATCAATCGGCTATGGATGAGTCGCTCAGAGAGAATAGTAGAAGAATAAAGGTGGGCTTGACAAGGGTGGGTAGGAAATACTTAGTAAAATATGAAGGCAAAGAGTTAGCTCACCAAGCTAACTTAGTGAGATGACGAGTTGAGTTTGAGGAAATAGTTTTTTTCATGGGCCCATGGGAAAAGGTGGAGTCAGTATCAGGGTTTCAGAAGAAAGAAGGATCGAGATCCTCCAAAGCCACGTGGGATTTCCACATGTCCCTTTTGTGTAAATTTAAAAAGTCAAGAAAAAAGAGAGGCCCCAAAGTTGTGCAGGGTCTTCATGTGTAACAAGGCAATGCAGACACGTAGCGAGTCAATCCCCAACACAGTCAAACATCTAATGGAGAGGTGGGTTTCTGGGGATCTAGATGTCAAATTATCTGAGCGGCACAAGTGCACCAATCAAGGCAAACGAAGTGGGCCTCAGGACTTGTGGATCAACCTCACAATGTAGGAAGAAATATCTGCATGGGCCAAAGAGGAATAAAGGATCTCAGGATCTTGAATGATGAGCTTAGGATGTGGAAGATAACTTGTTGATATGGAAGAAACATCGTGGCAATGACACAACTCAAAGTATGGTAAAAAACCTCACCAGGAGGAAGAAAAGGTAGGGGTCAGTGCTACATTAGAATAGCTCCACACATGGATAGAGAGAGAGCTCGACGATCAAAGAAAAGTGCCCAACATGGATTTGGTAGTGCAAAAAGAGAGCCAAGCAACCGAGTTGGCCGAGCTGGCATATAAAACATTAAAAAAAAACATTTCACCCCACATATAGACAATTAAAAATTAGTGATAGAGGGCCCACCATTTTAAATGTAAAATCATTTTAAAGATATGTAGAAACATTGGAAAAGGAGATAAATATATTAAAATTTCTGTTCCCAACCAATAATTTAATTCCCAGTCCCTTGTATTACAAGCAAGCCTATGCAAATCAAAATAACTACATATACTTAGGAAGCCATAACTTTTGCATCCCTCAACAAATTTTCACAAAATTGGTTTTGTTGGAATCATGATTCTGAGACCTTTGAATATAAATAAATAAATATAGAGATTTATGAAGATTTGAGGGTGTATTTTGTAGAAAACGAACCCAGTTCAGTTTGGTGGTTGGATGGTGGTTGGGAGAGCAATTAATGGGCATGGGCAGCAATTTTCTCTCACTGCAGGTTGCATATCAATCAAGGATGGATTTTGAAGATTTTCTATCATGATTTCCACCCACTTTGGGTACCTTGTAATTGATGCAAAGGGAAAATCTGAGTTTACTCTCTCTCCTCTTCATTCTCTATAAATTGAGGAGTTCTCTCATTACCAAAAGCATGATAATTTTAGTAATAAAACTATGTCATTTTGGTTTCTTGAAGCCAATGTGCTACAGACCCTTGTAGTGGACTCCTTTCATGGTGATCCAAGCCTTTCCTTTGTAATATTTTGAACTATGCATATCAATGAAGTAATAAATGCAAGTTTGTGGATGTATCTTCCCTTGTTGTGTTTATTTGCATTCTTCTTTCCTCTTCAATATTATTGTAGGTGTATTGTGTCTACTCTATGCTTTTGTAGGGATTCATTATTGTTGTGTGTGCATGAAAATGTTTTTTAAAATGTTGTTGTTATATTGTGGAGAACTTTTATCACTCTTTCTGATATGCATTTTCCCCCCATTTCCACCCATTGGAGAGTTGTTCTCACACCCTTCTTTTGGTGCATCACCTCTATAGTGTAGTTTTCCTTTCATTTCATGCTCTTTCTCTCTCCTTGGTCCCTTGGAAGTGGTAGATTAGGAGGTAGTCAGTAGTTTTCCTTCATTAGAGTTAGTTTGTACTAGATTAGGAAGAGGAAACAACCTTCTCTGGAGGTCTATCTCAAGTAGCAAGTCCCACACTTGGAGATAGTACCCATGTTACCTAGTCACAATGCTTTCCTTAACACATTCACATGCTAAACAATCATAGGGTGTTGTGATTTGGTGATAATAGTTTTGGCACACCTGGTGAGACATAGAAGGAAGTCTTCATTTTATCAGTGTAAAATTATAGCTTGTACGAGGATTTGAAATTGCACATCTAGTGACTCCAAAAGGATAGGCTTCACTGGTTTAGAAACTCAAGCTTGTGAAAAATTTGAGAAGAATTCAAATAAGGTCCAGAATAAGAGAAGAAGGTATTTTATAATACTTGCAGCTCTCACTACGCAGAGGAAGGAGAGGAATAAGAGCTCAAACGTCTTTATCTCCACCAAATATAACACTATCAACACCTCCACCTGGTAGGACTTTCTTTCAATCAACTAGAGCTCTCAGACCAATCATAATGGCTCATCAATAACAACAACCTCCAAATCCTTTTGTGAATTTCACGTGAAGTATTCCACTTTCTCTCAATTTAAAAAACCTAATCTTAGTTACAACATTTAATAACATTCCATATTTCACTAGGGAGAACCATAAAACTACGATTGATTACATTCAATACATTACAAATTTTTGTGTTATACATGAAATAGACATGGATGTCAAATTATTGGCCTCTTCTTTGAAAGGCAAGGCTCTGCAATGGTTTGGAAGTTTGGGAGAGGGTACAATTACAAATTAGAATCATCTATTCACAACTCTTTTTGGTCAATTTGGGGAAAAGGTAGACA
Source organism: Taxus chinensis (assembly GCA_019776745.2). Taxonomy (NCBI): domain Eukaryota; kingdom Viridiplantae; phylum Streptophyta; class Pinopsida; order Cupressales; family Taxaceae; genus Taxus; species Taxus chinensis. The sequence continues at coordinate 18,096,772 of CM034157.1, forward strand.
ATTTATCATTTTTGGAGCAATTAACCACAATTAAGATAGCACAAAATGAGCAGATGCTTGATTTCAAATTTAGGTTTCAAATGACATGGGATAGAATTCCACTTGCTGCGAGACTAGAAATTAAAGGTGTCTTTCTATACTTCCTAAAAGCTCTTAATTCTTATATTGCAATGATGATACAATCCATGGGAGTTACAACTTTACCCATAGACTATAACATCACTATTAGAGCTGAAAATTACTTAATTCAAGATGATAAACTTGCTCTTATGCCACCATATCTCTTTATCCAGAATTAGGAAGTCCAAACACTAGCCAAGCACCTACGTTATCTCTCATTCATTCCTAAACAAATCAGAGTTTTGTTGAAGCTTCTACCTCTTCTTCTAGTACCTCAAATGAGCTCAAAGAAGTCATGAATCAGTTACAAAACTTAGGCAATGAGTTGGTGACAATTAAGAGGAAACAAGATCAAAAATTTATATCATACCAGCCTCAAGCCTAACCCAGTAGACCTTTGTATCAGCCTAATAGGCCACCTGCTCAAGCTGCAAATCAGAACCAAGTAAAACCTCCTGCTAATAGATCATTTCAGCCCTATAATCCTAATGTTGTATCCACATCTAGAGCCATGGTACCAGTGTAAAATAACATGGCTCAAGAATATGAATGGTGTTTCCCATTAAATCAACCCCATAATCATTCAACATGCTTCAATGGTGCTCTAAATCAAGCATTGATGGTGAAAGTGACTGGCATGGAACCAGAGACAAACCAAGAATAAAATCAGCAGTTGGAAGCTACTCAAGAGGCACCTCCAAACAACACCACTTTTGTGAACCGGCGAGTTGAGAATTTCTGTGGAATCAATCAGGCCCCTTCTCAAAGTGTGGTAGCTAATACACGGTCTAAGAAGAGAAATTTGGAGGAAGTACAGTCATCTAACCCAAGTGTTTCTCAGCCTTTTATCACCCTACAAGGAGTCGGTAATCAAAGTGCAGCTCCAAACGTACAAAACCAGTCCAAACCACCTTCTAGACCAGCTCATACACCAGTTGTAGAAGATCATGCACAAGAGAAGGTTATGCCAAGAAAAGAAAAATAAAAAGATAGTTCCTCTCCATTTAATATTATTGAGAAAATGAAGAAAACAAATGTAAATATTTCAATGTGAGATCCATTGATGGGTGTCGTTATTCCCTTCATTTAATCCACTCTTAGTTGATGTCATATTCAAACTAGGGGTGTGTCTAAAGCTATATGTAAAAAGAATAATCCTAGTGATCTAGTAATTGAATATAAGTATTTGTTATTTATTTTCAGGGGGGTTTTTTTGTAGTGTCCTTGAAGATTTCCTTATGGAAAAGACTTATTGATAGCCAAACTATAAGAAACTCTCTGAAATAAACACTTGTTGCTGGAATAGATGTTGGGAATAAACATTCTCTGCAGAAATAAGCAAATTGTTATAAATAAAAAGACATTGCAAAATGAAATAGATTGTTGAAAATAAATGCTTGCTTGAAAATGCAGCGAAAATGCTTGCAAGAAAATAAGAGTCTAGGCTATAACACCTACAGTGACAAGTACATAACAAAATTCAACTAAAGAATCAAAAGCATTTACAGAATTAATACTTAAAAGATCTACACGATTTTATATAGAAATATAAATACCAATAAAACAAGGATCTTGTTGCTTGAGGAGTGTGTCCTTACTCCACCTTGAATCAGAATTTGACAAAGTATGATTCTCTCAAAACGAAGTGGCTATTTTATCACTAAAATTTTCTATCTTATAAAACTTCAATGTCTCACTCTATATCGTATATATTTTTATCTATCTATCTCTCTATATATGTATTTAATTCTATCTATAGGTCTTTATGTATATTCCATCATCCAAAGATGTATTTAAAACAATAGTTGGTTCTACCGATTCAAATGGAGCCGAATAGTGCCCAGAATAGATGTGGAAATTTAGAAACCTTGTTGGACACATAGCTGTGTTATAAGTTATCTCTGGATCTGAGAGTATAAATAATCAACAATCTATTGATCTACTCCTGATTGGAAGGCCCATTGATTGCTCTATCATCAGATGTTTTAAAAATAAATAGATTCCCATTAATTCTGGAACTTTGGAGAAGTTCCAGGGCCAAAGGGAACTATTCCATAACTAACTTGAAAGTTCCGGAGCTATGCATAATAGTTCCTGAACTAAGTGCTGGAGTTCAGGAACTAAGTCCGAAGGTTCCAGAAACTTAGTGATAGAGTCTCCTTAGCTATGTGTGATGGAGTTCCAAAACTAATTCTAGAGGCTCCGAAACTAAGCCATATTCAAGCCAATACTCCTAAAAACATGTTGATTACTTCATACTTTGTTCTCTTGACTGATTGTGACCTATTTTATTATAAAAGCTGAGTTTCCACACACTTTGTTAGGAATTACATATTTTTTAGACGTTATAACTAAATCCAAAAAAATATGGACAATAATATCCTAACTTATACTAGATCAAACAAAAGTCACAAAATGCAATCAAACTTGATAAAAAGGAGAGTAAAATATGATCATTTATTGCACATTAGTGAGACATATTTTGGCCTTATCATCTCCCCCATACTTACTTGTTTGTAATTCCCCTTAGAAACTTTACTATTCAAATCTTGGGTTGTGAATTCATGTATTCCAATTGACTACTCAGGCCAAGTGGATGAAACTAAATATCCCAGTGCTTTAGTTTAGAAGTATTATATCATGATCCTTCTTCTATCTTCTTCTGGCACTCCTTGAAGTGAGTGAGATCTTAAGGATCTCTATTATTGCATGGAGACATGGGGGTGAGAAGGAGAGGAGGCCTTGTTCACATTCCCATCCATATGCCCCAAATTACATTTTTCATTGACGTGAGGGATTAGTGTACATAAATCTTTAGCTCTTTCCAGAACTCCATATTAAGTTTTTGGGAGATATCACTTCTCTTCTTCTCAATGCAACTATGAGAAACTCCCATATTTTCAAATATCCATCATAAATATCTTCAATTTTTTTCTCCTCATAAGAGGTGAAGGCATCCATACTTTTCTATAAACTAGAAAGATAATGTGCATTGAATTGACTATCAAATGCATGGGACCTGAAATGTATAACAAAGGCAGATGGCTTTCCATAGTGATCCCTCATGTAGATGCTAGATGAACTAGCTTTTAATAGATGTTCAGAATCCCTCTCTTTCCATGCAATCTGATTTTGAAGTACAGAAAAAAATGCATTCAGCTGGCTTTCCCCTACATACAAATTGATCATGAAGTCTGTATTCTTTTCCAGCATAAAATTGCAGAGATAGAATTTGCAGAGAATATTTTTATGCTATGTACTGGCTGGGGAATATATTATCACGAACTCATATTCATCTTTTATTTCATGTGGAAGAACACATGCAATTCTTGACAGCTGTCAATGAATAAATTGTTCTTCCAAAAAGGATGTTGTATGCAGGAGAAGGTCTCTTGTATGTGAGTAATTTTTTACTCATTATAAAAACCATTTGTATCTAACTAGACATTTAAATTTGTCTTTTTCCTCTTTGTAAATTTTTTCTTCCCATTCCTTCCTTGCCTTCTTCTCCTCTTCCATCTTGCTTCTTAGCTTCTCATTTGATGTTTCAAATGCAATAAGTTCCCTATAGGTATCATCCCACAACTTCTTAAGTGTCCAGTAAGTCAGTTCAGTCTATATAACTTGATTCTTTTAAGATATATTTGACATAGAACTATGTTTACAAGCTAATTGACATTCTTCTTCTTTTTCCACCATCTTTTATTTGACCATTGTCAATTCTTCAGTCCTATCTGTGACCTGAGTTGTTAGTTGCTCAATGAGCATTTCCCTTTGTTCCAATTTGAGTTTGAGGAAATTTAATTCCTCATCTTTCTCCCCAATGATAAGTTCTACTCTAGACAATAACAAAGTTTGTTTTAAGTGATGGTTTTTCCTCATTTTCTGAAAGTTCATTGGGAAATGAGCATTCCTCTTCTACCAAAGGGTATTTCATTTTTCATTTCCAATATGCACATTCCTCTTCTTCATGTGACTGCATTGTTGATTCACTCATCTCTTGAAAATCGTGTTCTTCAAATATATTCTCTTCTTTTTCCACCTCAGATTTGAATTGGTCAAGGAGGAGTCATTGCCATGCTACCCAAAATATGAACAACCTCTTTCTCCAAACCATCCTGTTCTTCAATATCCTTTAGAATTTCTCTAGACCTCTTATGAACTCTTCTTCTTTGAGGAGCCTTAAAATTTCCTGAAGTGGGTTTCCTCCTAGAGCTTTTTCTGATTTTCACTTCATGATCTAGCATAGGTAAATTGTCACCGTCAGAGACAGATATTAATTTTTCTAATATTAGTTACATACAGGAAGGGGTTTATTTTGAAGAAACAATAGGTTTTGTAGTTTTAATCATTCTTTCATATATCCTCCTCTTTGGTACATTAACCCCTCCTATGTCCTTATTTTTATCTCCAGGGGGATCAATCTCCATATTACTTTTAGGGCAGAAAGGGGTTGGTATTATCCTCCTGATAATACCAGGGATTTGTTTGAATTTGTTAAGGAACTTTTCCCATGATTCTTCTCCATTTTTCTTTGAAAGAAAATGGTGCTAACAAACCAAATGGACTAATCCATGAGGTCTAGTTATTACAACTCCCCAAGAATACCTCTGAGCCGCTATTTAGATGGATTCAAAAAGGAACCCTTGAAGTTTTATTATATATTCTGGTTTTCTAGCCCCATACCTAAGATATATTAACATCTTAAGAACTTCTCTTCCCACAGTCCCAAATTGACCATCACAGGTTAGTTACTTAACTACCCAAAATGCTACCTTGTCAAAGGGTTTGGGAAAGCTAGCTCTTCTGACCCCCTTTATGATTTTCTTAGTGTTATAAATGTATTGGGGTTAAAATTCCCCCTCTTGTATCAAGGTTTCCACTAGTTCTTTTAGGGTCCCTTTGATAGGATTAGCAACATGTACAATCGGTACCCCCGATACATTACTCATCGTATTGACAGTAAAATGAATTACAATGCTTTTAACTTTAGTTCTAGATTCTTCTAAATTTACAAAAATTCCCTTACCAATTCCTCATTTTACCTCGACAACATTTTCAAGAACTCCAGCCACCCTTCTCATCTAAAAATGGCTACCACTTCTCCATCTATAAGAAGTCGTGTATCATCCTTTGGTTCTGACTTCTTTTTAATCCCCATGCTCAAAGAGGACGATTCAAATTCTTATTTCTTCAATTTTGGAATTAGCTATAGAACTACTGGATTTAGCTGTGGAACTATTGGGTTTAGCTATGGAACTATCATGTTTAGCTATGGACTTCCTGGGTTTGGCTACGGAATTAAAATATAATTCTTTTGCTTCTTCCTTGAAGTTATTCTACAACTTCTTCTCAACTTCATTTATTCCTCCCAAATGATATCTCATTAAAAATATGCCACCACATTATTATTCCAATGACATCACCCTCATGATTACTTTATTTTAATCATAATGTACAATAAATGACTCATCATACCAACCTATTAAATCAAGTCTAATCACATATGCAAACTTTTAATTTAACCTTTAATTATATCAAGATATAATTATCATCCTTGCTGATGTAATCCTTTTGCCTCGATGACTCATCATTATTAAAAGTGAAAAAGAAAAAACAGTTAGAAAAGATAGCTGGAATTCCTGAAATAGCCTAGAATTTACTAAATAACACCCTAGTCACACTGGCACATCACTCAGCCTAGACTGAGCTCTCACTCGAAGCACGCAAAGGTATTGGGTCCCTCTTTATGGTTATTGTAATAGGATGTTAACATGATGAAAGAAGAAACATATAGATTAATAACTAATCCATCATTCTATAATGCATGATATCCTCATATCTATCAAAGAACAATCTTAAACAGTAATCATGATCGAATTAATAACATGTACTACTCAATTACGTAGAATGATACTTAGATTCAGCCAATTTCTTCCATCTATTAATAAATATAGAAGCTCCTTACAGTATTTTCAATCTACATCAATGCACGTATGGAACTGATATAGTGGTTTAGTCACATTCATACATTCTCTGTTACATCATACATACATCCAGTTCTCTGTGATCCCCATACCTCTACTATACAACTAACATCATATATATAGGGTGGGGACTTTCCCTTCACCGCTTATCTATTCCAAAAATAGGTCGCATGCTATTGATAGCCACACACCATTTACAATCATAGCCACACATGCAAGTGTGCTATCTATAGTCCTCTTGCACTTAACTGAAGTGTCAATTCTATTCTCAGCTTATCTCCATGCATAAATGCTTCAAACCACTTCTCCAAAGATAGAAAATGCATGGCGTGCACATCTCTGCATTGTTGATGTGTTCCACATGCCATCTTCTAAAAATAGGTCTTCATGCTCAAAATTGGCTAAGTCCTAAAATCTAAACTTGCCTTCCACATGTGGGTCCTTCCTGTCCTTCCGTGCCCTTGGTTCTGGGCCTTCTATCCCGTGCAGTACTCCTTGTGTGATCTTTAGACAAGTATTCTTTGATCAACATTACCCCACACTAATCTCATTTTTGTCCTGACAATGGGTATCTCCAAAAATTTGAAGGAAAGAAATAAGAATGAAAGAATGTGGATAAATAAAGAATTTTTATGAGGTTATTAGGCAAACCTCCTCTATATCAGTTTGCAGTATCAACTATGGATACTCCTCCTTTATTTCAACCTCTAATACCTATCAGTCAGTGAGTGCTTGTTCTACTTTTTCTGGGATGTCCACAGCAATGGATTCCAACTCATCCCTCGCAATTTCTCCTTTCTCATTTTGTAGAACCAACACAACACTAGACATGGATGTCATTCTTCCTTCTAAAAGGTCCATCTTCTATGCAATTAGCTTTCCAAGCTCTTCTAGCCGAGTCTTGTGCAGCTCTTGTGCTGCTGACAGGGCCTCGGGCTTCTGTTTAACCATTGACAACCTTTCTATGCGGCCCAATGTCTCATCTTTCATTTCTTTCTAGACCTTGTTATTCTCTTCACGGGTCTTGATGTTGATAAGCACCTCTGGAGCTGTGCATACATTTAAATCCTGGTCTTCTTTCTTCAATACTTCTTGTAATGCTTGCAACAGCCCTTCATAAGATGCAAATTTTCTCATCATAGATGCTTTCTCCCATTCGGCATCTTGTTCAAGAGTTTCTGGCGCTTGCATGCGTAGAGTTTCATCTTCAAGTACCAAGTCCACCAACTTTCCCACATAGTGTATCACTAAAGGAAATGTCTGTGGTACCTTGGCCTCTAAGTGTGGCCTTTCTTTGATTACATTATCCCCAATCTCCTCTATGATGCTTATGAACACTTCGTTCTTCTTCTGTATGAATTCCCTCTCCTGTGTTATGCATGCTATCTCTGCGTCCTTTGTCTTCAACTCCTTAGCACAGTGCTCTGATTATGGCAGCCTTTGTCCATGTTTCTTCTAGCCACCTCAGTAGAAACTTTCACCAATGCATTGTTGACCTGCTCATCTGACATGACAGTAGGCTTTACTGTCATGTGTCTAGCTTGAGGTGCCTTCTTCAGTCACCTCAAAATGCATGACTCTTCACACACATCAAATTCAGGCTCATCCATGTGGGTGTGCATTGATACATGATAGTTGCTTTCTGAGTGCGCACATCACCATATCTTCATTATCAACTCCTAGCCAAATAAAATCCTTCTGCATGTTATCGTGCTCTGGAAGCGGGTGCAAATTGACAATTTTTCCTACATCCTCTTCATACCCCCATGGCTAGTGGAATGTGCTCTCCACTTGTTCTTATAGACCTTTACTTGCTTAGGAACTTTAGCCTCCAAATTTGGGACTTGTGTCTCTATGTCCTGAACATCCTTCTGCAGTTGTCTTCCTCTGGTCTTTTCTCTTCCCTCTTCCTTTTCCTTTGATGCCTCACCCTATTCTTCTATGTCCTCTTGTAAGTGTAGGATAATTAGGTGGCTCTCATCTAACTCTTCTGCCTCCTCATTCAACTTCAATCTTCCTCCTTCTCTAACGGTAGCTCCTTCTGTGGAGAGAATCTGGGTGATTTGCGCATAGTGGTTGGAGTAGCACCTTGGGTCCTTATTATCCCAAATACCATTTTAAACTTGTGATCCCCTTGGACTACATTCAATTCCTCATCATCCCCCTCTTGTGGCTGAGGTGGTGTAATGACACACTTAGCTTCACCCTTATTTGTAGGATGTCTCCTACCCCTATGCTCCAAACCACCACTATCTTCATGCTCTTCCTCCTCATCCTACACTTCAATTAGCTCTGTGGGCTTAGTTGTTGGGATGTTCTCCATTGTATGCTTTCCCTTTGGTGTTGATGGAAGTGCGAACTCACCTTCCACGTATTTGTTATTCTCCATTTTTATCTTCAGCTGGAGATACACCAATGCTACCCCCCCACATCTACTATAGCCAAACTTATTGGTTTGATATTTAGAACCTTTAAAATGATTCTCTCTGTATGAGAACTTCTTCCAGGATATACATACTTCTTCCTTAATGTATGGTAGTCGCAGTCTACCTTATCTGCATTGAAGATTAGTCGGTGCGTGTCTGTAAATCTATGAACAAAATCCTGAAAATACCTTGCAGTGAATCTTGTAAGGTAACTTGCACCAAGGGCTCCAGAACGCCATCTTTCATTGGGAAGTGCATGATGTAGAAATGCTTATATACAACAAACTAAACTTGTTTCCCTGCCACTGCTAGTAGGTCCTTTGGGATGCTTCACTCTTCCCCAAATGTCGCATGGAGCCTATCATACCACTTCTCTACCCTTTGCTTTACATCATCTATCATGGCCCCCTTACATAGGTACTTGCTAAATATTTCAGCTGGGGACTTATTCTCCATGGGGTATTCCCATACTTTCTCCTTTGGCCATCTGGTACCCCAATCTCCATGAATACCAGTGATAGATAGAACAACCCCAAAGCTAATCTTCCCTCCTGTGTGTATCTTCTTTGACTATTTGCTCTGCTATATAGCCTGCAATGTTGTAGATTGTTCCCTCTGACATCTTACGCACCACATGTAACCTCATAGTATTTACCTATGACCACCACTCCTGATCATTTAACTTGGTAACAAGGTGTGTTGCAGCTTGTACAACTGGAAAGTTATTTAATTTATCTATCTCCATTCTGCACAGACCCTTCAGGTATCCCAACTCCAAGTTTGGTCTTTACAATCATGGCTTTATTTGCAAGGTCACATTTTATCCATATTCTCTTGTGGTCTTCAGACCTATAACTGATGAGACTAGCAAAGATAAAATTCTAACCCTACACTTGTCATGCAAAGTAGAAGAAGGATCTTCGTGTACCCTGACTCATGAGCCACTGATACAAGGGCTCATACTTCCTTAAATATGGAATCTCATATAACTGGTAGACCCCCAATTATCTTTAGGATATTTTCACCTACATCTTCATACACCTGGCATGTCATCACCATGATCTTGTTCGTTCTAGGTAGTGAGCAAGGAATCGAGCTCCTTCTTGTTCTCTAAAGTCCCATGATTATATTCACTCACTTGGCTCTTTCTATCATGGGTGAACTCTTGGCCCAATTTCCTTGGGTATTACATCTCTAGAAACATGGTTTTTGATGTGCCATCTCTTCTTTATAAATGACTACCTTCTTCTTTTCCTTTACCAAAGCTGTTGTAGATAGACCTTCTTTGAACACCATTTTAAAGTAGCTTCAAATGTTTTCCTCTTCAATCCACTTGGAACTCTGTGGTTCCTATATATGCCCTAGATGTGGAAACTTTGTAATCTTCATGCTTGCGCCCAATTCTCATGTCCTCTCTCGACACACACAAATGCACCCTTCAGTTTCTAGGGCGCAAGCTTTTGTCACCTTCTGGTTGTCACTCTTAGCACACCCTTCTATGGCCATAAGGATTTTGACTCACTCGATTCACAAAATGCAAGTGGTTGGACTCTTTCCTTGGATCCTCTGTAGTTGCATGGCTAAATGTAAAAATGAATTTGCATCCCATCCTTAGATGCATTCAAAATAAGGATTTCAAATTTTTGATGTTTTATTGCTCCTCACCTACCAAATATCCCCTCATTCAGGGCATGACCAAACCCCTAGAGGTCCGTTGGGGTACATCTTCCCAAATGTGCAAAACTCTCCTTTTCAAGGTCTCATTCTTCACTCATCAATTGTCATAGGCTTCTGTATGGCTTATGTGAACTCCTGGACATGTTCTATTTATCACTATACTTTCTTCCTTTGGTGGTGTGGAAACTCTGAATGGAAGACATGAATGCACTCACATTTGATAGAAGAATGGAAAGCTAATCTTCCCTCATTGCGCACTTGGCTTGACAGTGTGATGATACAAATCTTTGAGCATCTGCAAATTATACCTGATTAGGTCTTGTGAATTTATATACTCAAAATGAAGTTATTTGGATAATGTATTCACTTATACTACCCCTGATCATTTACTTGGTGACAAGGTCTGGCTATAGCTTATAAACTGGACATTGCCTTTCAATCTATATCTATGTCCATTGGAGCAAGTGTGACCCTTCAGGTACCCCAAAACCTTTTAGTAAAATCGGCTTTCTTTTATGATCATTTTATATCTTCTCATGTGGCCTTCAGACATGTCACTGATCCTTAGATGAGATCCCTACACATGCAAAGGGATTAAGGAAGCCGTATGAGCATTTTCAGCTCATTCCCACCTATGGACAAAGCTCCAACTGATAGACCCCAATTCTACTTCAAACTCTTCTCTACCCATCGTGTTTATCATACTGGGTCATTCCACCTTTAACAGGTATTTGTTGAACTAGCATGTCAAAACACTTGCAATGAGCATTTAAGTATAAGTACTATAATCACTGGTACCTTTGCACCATGGGGCCAGTTCTCAGAAGTCCTTCTGGGATCCCTTTCTTGGCTGGTGACAATGACTCCTAAATACAGCATCTCAAAAAATGATTTTAGGTGCCATCACTTGCTCCTAGATGACCACCTAGCATTCTTTCCTTTTACTTTTGATGTGCAGATGCCTTCTTCTGCCATTTTCACCTTCAAATGTCTCCTCTTCTGATAACTCTGACAAATCAAACCCTAGCTTGATTCAATTATGCCCTAGGTGGAAAACTTCATAACCTAACTCTTTTGTCTCCCTACTTTTCTCAAACCCTTCACCACCAGGGACGTAAGCAGGTATCATACCTATTTGGTTGTCAACTTGGTTTCCACCCTTGCACACTTAACTCGATCACTCGGCTCTTCGCACTTGGCTCTTTTCTTCAGAACTACTCTTAGTTAGCAAACGGTAAAAATGAATTTGCATCCCATCCTTATATAAATTTTTTTCAAATTTTGATGCATTATTACTCCTTCACCTACCAAATATCCCCTCATTCATTGACCAAATATGTTCATTCTATGTGGTACATCTTTGCCCAGCTATAACCTTCTAGTGTGCCTTACTACCCTATAGTCATAGACTTCTCTTTAGTGCATAATCCTACACCCAAGTACCTCATCAGTATACCTTCTCCTGGTAGCTAACATGGCCTCCTGCTTACCTCACATTATAGGTGTTCTTTCATTCATATCCATCCTTGGTCTCTTTTGAGAAACAATCTTTTTTTGACTTATTCCTTTCACACCCGTAGCAGCTTATTCCTTTCACCTTTCAAATCCCAGTATTTTTCTTGGACAACTACAACCACCCCACACGAAAAGTATGTGTAGTCCTCAGTGCATAAACATTATTCATAAAGTAATTAGCTTCAAGTGTACAAACACACTTATTACACAAGAACAACAACTAAATTGACAAAGCATAGTGACAATGAAGTAAATACATTAAGGAAATACAGAATTGAAAACCTAAACTAAATGGAAATACTACCTTATTACAAACACCAAGAAGACTTATTTATAGTAGGGCTTCAGCCTACTTCTGTTAAAGTAACCAGGTAACTGTGTTCCATCAAGTGCTTCTAACTGGCAAGCACCTGATTCAAGTATAGAAGTGATAACATACGGCCCCAACCAATGTACTTTGAGCTTTCCTGGATGGCGCAAGAACTTTGAGTCATAAAGAAGTACCATTTGTCTAATCTCAAACTTCTTATCCCTTATGTTTTTGTCATGTCATGCCTTCTGCCTCACCTTTTCCTATTTCTAACTCCATCGTGTTATGGCTTGGCACTCATCCAGTTGAATCATATTTTCGATACATTCTTCTAAAGCTTGTTCATCAGCCAAACCTCTAGTGTTCGCAATGCGCAAAGAAGGTAACATAAATTCTATAGGGAGAATAGCTTCCGCTCCAAACACCAACTGAAATGGTGTGGCTTTGTTCAATCTCTTGTAAGTTGTTCTATATGCCCAAAGCACAGCTGATACTTTTTCATCCCAATCCTTTCTTCCAACATCACAATTTTTTTTCAAAGTCTGGCTCAAAATATTATTAAAGGCCTCAACAGTTCCATTTTCGTGAGGATGATAAGGTGTAGTTTTATGGTGTGCAACCATAAACTCATCTAATAGGATCCTGATTGTCTCATTCAAAAAGTGTGTACCTCTATCACTTGTCAAGCTTAAGGGACATCCATATCTTGTAAGAACATTCTCCCACATAAACCTAGCTATTGTAGTTATTGTACAGTCCTTGGTAGGTGTTGCTTCTACCCACCGTGTGAGATAATCTGTGCAAGTAATGATATAGCGTGATCCAGTCTTGTGCGTAACTGGTGAAATAGGTCCTACAAAATCAATGGCCCATTTCTCAAATGGTTCGGCACTAGTAATTGGTCTCAAAGGCATCTCATCTCTTTTCCCTGGTTTTCCTAGGTGCTGACAATGATCACATGCCTTACAATATTCTTTATAGTCCTTATACAATGTCTCCCACCATAATCCAGCAACAATCGCATCACCTGCATAATGGCCTCCTACAATACCACCTAAGCTTCTTCCACAATATCCTTATGCTCATGCTCTAATACACAATGGCGTAATACTTCATCTCTACCTAGCTTGTAGAGGTCACCACTGATTAACATAAATGGTGTCGCGCGTATAGCAAGCTACTTCTTTTCTAATGCTTTCATTCCTTCTGGTGCCATACCTGTTCGTAGAAAGACAAAAATGTCTTCTAATTCCATGGGCACACATTGTAACCTATATAATTGTGCATCTGACATTGTTTCTTCAATTTTTTGTGCATCCTCTCCTGAATTGATTCTAGATAAATGATCTGGTCCAGAATTGCTTTTCCCTGGCTTCACCACAACTATGAAGTCAAACTCTTGAAATAGGAGCACCCATCTGCATATGCACCCCTGTAAGATGGGCTTGTTTACCAAGTACTTCAATGCCATGTGATCTGTATAAAACACAAATGGTGTTGCTAACAAGTACTGTCGAAACTTGTACAATGCATAGATCATTGACAAAGCTTCGTGCTCTATAGTTGTATAATTCCATTCAGCAGGAGTCAGCTTCCTACTAGCAAAACAAATTGGATGATCTATAATACCTTCACTAGGTTGAGCTAACACAATGCCAATGGCCATACCAGAAGCGTCCACATGCACATGAAATGGTTTATCCCATGAGGGAAAGTGCAGAATGGCCACGGTAGTAAGTTTCTCTTTTAATATCTCAAACGCGTGTTGTTGTGGTTCTCCCTAATAAAATGTACCTTTCCCCTTCAGTAATTCTTCCAAGGGTGCAGTAATTTTAGCATACCCTTTTATGAATTTTCTATAATATCCTGTATGACCTAAATAATCCATACACCTCACTTTGACTGGTAGGTGCTTCCAGGCCTAAAATGACTGCAACCTTGGCTGGATCAACTAGCAAACCTTCCTTGTAGATTATATGTCCTAATAGTATCCCAAATGGCATAGAAAATATGCACTTCTTGATGTTCAAAGAGATACTCAATTGTCTGCATCATTCAAACATTAAGTGTAGATTGTCACAATGATCTTTCACAAGCCCATATACTTTCCAATCATCTAGGTAGACCTGTAAGAAGTTGTGAATAAAATCCTTGAATGCTTGAACAACTATGCACGAGAATACAACAGGCACGTTTTTCAATCCAAAGGGCATCACAGTATAAGAAAAACTACCCCATTCAGTAGTAAATGTTGTCTTTTCTTGATCCTCCTAAGCAATCCTAACCTGATGATACCCAGAAAATCCATCTGTGAAGGAATATATTTCGCACCCTGCAACTCCTAGTATTTCCTCAGTGAATGGTGTAGGGAATGGATCTGTGATGCATGCAACATTCATCTCCCTGTAGTCCACACATATCCTAATCCGTTTGTCCTTCTTGATACTGATCACCATTGGGCTAACCCATTCTGACTCATCAAGGGGCTTGATAATTCCAATATTTCAACATTTTATCAATTTCTTCTTTTACCTTTTCACGCAAATTAGGATTCATTCTGTAAGGTCTCTTTCTAACTAGCCATGCACCATCCTTAATTTTGATATTCATTTCCCAATTGATTCATGCACACCTTTAAGTTCATGATATCCTCGAGGGAATAAGTCCTGATAATCCCTTAGTAACTCGATGATCTTTGCTACCTCTGAGTCTGACCAGTAATCTCCAATTATGGCCTCCTTAGGCTCAGCCTCCAAACCTATATTCACCTTCTTTGTCTTCATGGGTTCATGGTAGGCACATGTATCCTTGTCTACACTATCCAAGACCTCACACACCCCATGTGAATGTTCAATATCTAGGTTCTCAACTTCCTCATCATCCATGATGTAAACCATCTTTCCTTTCTCTTTCTCAAGGCAAGTGCGTTCAAGTAGTATGGAGTCCATTTCTTCTTCCTTTTCAAAACATGCTCCAAAATCTACCTCACCGAACAATTCCTGAATATGCTCTTCTACTTTTGCACTATCTCCCATAGTTAAGCACTTGACAAATTTTAATGCCTCTACTACAGGAGGTTTAGTTGAGAAGTAGTCAAAAGTCTGGATCATACCTGCAGTCAAATCTTGCCAGTTTCCAGTTTCTCGATGTAGTTCTACATATACATACCAAGTGCATGCACATCCTTGTAGTGTAGAATACAATCTATGCACCCAGAGTGAAGGTGGTAATGCTTCATGTCCTATTGTCCAGAGTCTCTCACACTGCTGAATGTGATGTTGAACAGGTTGATCACCATGATAAGTGCAGATTTGTGTAGGTGCATTATTCCTTATAAACCTGGTAGAAAAATCTATTCCAATCTCTTCACAGTTTATAAGATTATCTCTGTGGACTACCCACCAGGGCATTTTTGTCCCACGTAGTGTATATACTAACATATCTCTCCTTGTAACTTGATCTTCCCATTGTGTTTCCATGGCCTTCAGAAAGGTAGGAAGATCTTCTATCCCTATATACCAAGGTACTGTGCTACCTATCTTTCAAATTGAATGAAATCCATTCTTGCACGCAACCACTGCTTTTCACCTCGCACCCTACTAATTCATATGTACCATGAGCCCAATTTTCACAAGCAATACTCATAGTATCACTAATAGAATGAGAATCCTCCCACTGTAGGATGCCTTCTTTGGATGGCTCATTGACCTCTGGGTCCTGAATAACACGTACATAGACTCTATTTAAGTCCTCCTCACTTAGAGGCTCAACATATGGTGTAGAATTCCCATTTGTCAAAGGTTCATCTGTCAAAGGTATCACAACCCTTTCCTCCTTTTTTTCAAAGCTAATATACCCCTTATTGAATCTCAAGTTAGCATTATTCGCATAACACCAAGGGCGTCCAAGCAGGGCTGGAAAATTGTCCACTTCTGCAAGTGCTAATACCTCAAAATCCCCAGTGAACTTGGCCCCTTGTATAGTTATAGATGCATCTTTCAATACTCCTATGGGAGTGGCCTTAGTCTGGTTTGCCATGAATAACACATTAGATGATGGCTGCAATGGAGGCCTCCCCATTTGTACCCATGCATCTAATGTAAGCACATTTACCTCTGCACCTGTATCGATCAATATGTTTCTCAACAACCACCCATCCACAACAACATTCAGAGTAATTTCTTTGTCATAGTCAATGCTATCAGGGGGAATATTTGCATGTAGAATCTATTGTCTGGTCTCAAGACTTACGCGCAGAGTGTTCCCTTTTAACCAACTTCCTAATAGTGGAATAATGTTCTCCTGGCACAACATCTTGCACACCTCTCGTAGATCATCGATATCAGTTTGGACTATCTCTGATGCTTTCTTTTGCTCCTTTAGGTATTGTATCTCACCCTAAAGATTCCTTAGCACTTCCATGGTATCCTGGTAAACTTCCTTCTGATGAGCAGGATCTAGGTACCTTGCATGTAAAACCTCCTCCTTGGTGATCATAGGCTTCTAGTGCAATGCCTCTCTCGCACGTGCTACTTCATTACGTGTAGTAATCTTCACTGTCAATGCCTCAGGTCCTTCTGTCATCTTGGGCATCCACTAATCTTCTACCATGTGCTGGATTCTAACCATCCTGGTGCCTTTGTTTTCTTGCTTATGTTGCTTACTCAAATGCTCATATAAGTCTGGGCACTCTTCATAGCTATGGTTCTTCCCACAGAAAGAACATGTAATATTCTGAGGACATTCATGCCTATAGTGGTCAGGAGATCCACACGTATAACATGTTCCACAAGGGAACTTCTCTTCCTCCACCACGGCCTTGTCCTCCATATCCACCATGATATCCATGTCCCCTTCCATGACCTCCTTCAAAATGCCCCTCATTCTTGTCATAGCACGTTTGATTATGATCCCAATCCTGGTGCTCATTCTTACCCTTAGAACTATCTATTATACTTGTTTGTTGTATTCCAATGTCTATAACATCCTGGATCTGACCAATCAACTGAAAATCCTCAGTATCATGGGTCATGGACCTATAAATCTTGCAAAAGCAAGATACATTCTTCCTTATCATGCACTGTAACAAAGGACAGTGACTAGCATCATGATTCAAATGAAAAATTTCACAGTCCAATAGTAATGAGCATACAGATCTGCGAGGGAAACTATCCTTGGTGTGACCTTCCACTTCACAATCTGTACACCAAATTCCTGAGCGCGTTTCATGGGCTGAATTTGCTGATAGCTTCTCTAACTACTTTTCCATAGCTCCAATATGTGCCTCTAGAAATGGACTAACACCAGTGTCAATGCTCCCAACTACCTCAGCATGTAAAGCTGCTTCCAGTGCTTCACGTAGATCAGTGTATGTCTTATGTGACATTTCCCTTCTAAAAGGTGTAATCAATCCTCCAACGAACCATTGTGCATGTTGGCTAGCATGAATATCATAAGATAACTTAGATAGAAGTGTCTTAAAATGAGCATCATACTCACGTACACTCTCAGTAGTGCCTTGCTTGATATATTTGAGCACACTTATACTCTTCTGCTCAAACTCAGGGATATGGAACTCTTTCAAGAAAGCATCTCTCAATGTTGCATAATCCATGCTAGTTTGATCAGGGTCAAACTTCCTATATTAGTTGCACACATGCCCCTGTATTTTAGTGGTGAATTGACTTTCCTTTCACTCAGCAACTGTAATCCCTTTAGTGCGCCACAAGATTTCACACATATGCACATGTTCGTTAGCATCCTCTATACCTCTATACTCTGAGAGACAAAGAGACATCTCCATATAGATATTTTGTGGTTGTTATGGACCTTGACCACCTGATCTGGAACCTCTTGTGTTCCCTCTACCTCTAGAACCACCTATACCTCTTGATTTGTCACATGTAGTTGGAATAGGGCATGTAGATGTACTACTCTGTGCTCCGATAGTAGTACTATACTATACCCCTACAGTCTATGAGGTAGTTCCACTTCCAGAGGTGAATCCAACATTCTACGCAATCACATTCTATGTGGATGATGTGCCTAAGAATGCTCCTCCAAATGAAATTGAAGTCATCTATCCTACCATTGATGTACTTGATCCCTGACTTACTCCTACTTTCCTACTTCCCAAGTTAGTTTGTTGGTTACTTGTCGTACTAGATACTGAAAAAACCAAGCGCAAAGGCTAGGTCACCAGGTGGATTAAGATGTGCATTCCTGTGGCCCAAGTAGTCTCTACTGGCACACTTCTGTGTGAGGCTGAGAAGGGATCTCTATCATGCTTTCCAAGATGGGGGAGTTCCTGATGCTCTAGCTCCACATATTCTACGTGAGCTGTAAATCCTTCATGAGCCATCTCTCTCCTCCATGCCATACTCTCCAATGGAATCTCTTCTCTATCTCCCTCATGCCTCATTATACTTAAGCCACCTTTCCTCTCTTTGTTATGTGCCGCTAGGTCTACCATCTTAAACCAAACATGTTCTTTCCTTCACGCATGGTGAATTTTAGTTAGCCATCAGTTTACTCTCGAGGTTCAAAGTTACCATTAAGATCTTGATTGCCAGTGGAATACTGTGCAAATATGTTCCTCTTGGATACCACAAAAACTAGAATTCAACTACCTATGGGAAAGAGTACATTGAAATTGAATATTCCAGAATATAATTGTTTAGAACACCATGAAACCATGTATCCACCGTGCGAGTCTAGATCAGATCAACATCATAAAGGGCCTGAAATTATTCCTGTGTCTAGACAAGTGTGTGATACCTCCAATTCCACTGAGATGCATAAGTAGTAAGCCACTCGTATAGTTCTACTGGAAAGATAGCAAAAAAGCTCTCATATAAGTTGTCATACAAGTTCTATTCTACCCAAGTGTGTGCGTTAAACTCAGATCCACTATTGAACCATCATGCATATTCTTCCTCCAGATCATGTATCCATTCCTCAATACTTGCTAGAGTTAACTGGTATGTCTTCATTGTGAACCATCCTGAAAACAACTGAAAAAGAGGTCTCAGTAATGGAACCAATGATGCAGCCTAGAATTTATTAGATAACACCCTAGTCGCACTGGCACATCACTCAGCCTAGACTGAGTGCTCACCTGAAGCACGCAAAGGTACCAGGTCCCTCTTTAGGGTTGCTGTAACAGGATGTTAACATGATGAAGGAAGAAACATATAGATTCATAACTAATCCATCATTCTATAATGCATGCTATCCTCAGATCTATGAAAGAACAAGCTTAAACATTAATCATGATTGAATTAATAACATGTACTACTCAATTACATAGAATGACACTTAGATTCAGCCAATATCTTCCATCTATTAATAAATATAGAAGCTCCTTACAATATTGTCAATCTATATCAATGTGCGTATGGAACTGATACAGTGGTTCAGTCATATGCGTATATTCTCTGTTACACATACATACATCCAACTCTCTATCATCCCCTTCTTCTACTATGCAACTAACATCATATATATAGGGTGGGGACTTTCCCTTCACCACTTATCTATTCCAAAAATAGGTCGTATGCTATTAATATCCACACACCATTTACAAGCATAGCCACACATGCAAGTGCACTATCTATAGTCCTTTTGCAGTTTAACCGAAGTGTCAATTCTATTCTCAGCTTGTCTCTATGCATAAACACTTCGATATGCTTCTCCAAATATAGACAATGCATGATGCGCATGTCTCTGCATCATTGGTGTGTTTCACACACCATCTTCTAAAAATAGGTCTTCATGCTCAAAATTGGCTAAGTCTTGAAAGTTGAACTTGTCTTCCACACGTGGGTCCTTTCTGTCCTTTCGCGCCCTTGGTTCCGAGCCTTCTATCCCATGCGGTCTCCTTGTGTGATCTTATACAAGTATTATTTGATCAACAATTCCAAAGAAATTCCTTTTATTTTGTATTAGACATTTATTGAAGAGACCAACCACCATTTCTAGTTTTCAATTGGTCTTTTGAGAAATTTTTATTTTTGGGGAAGAGAACGCCATTTACTTGTTTTCATTCCTTCCCTTTTTATTTTTTTATTTTTTTTTGGGAAGAGAATGCAATTTATTGGTTTTCCTTCTCTTCCTTTTATTTTGGATTCATGCATATGATTATTTTATCATTTTGGAAGAACTGGGTTCTTCTATATGATAAAAAAAAAATTGTTTCAATCTACTTCAAGAATTCATCCCTAGTAGGAGGCTTCCTATAAAGTTTTAACTGGTGTCCATTGACCTAAAGTGTCCTTCTACTTCCATTAATGGGAAGTAGCTAAATATAGCCATTTTCAAATATCTTCTCAATTTGATAGGTTCCTAACCATCTGGTTCTCATCTTGCCTTTACATTGTTGGTACTTGGAATCAAATAGTAAGGCCTAATCTCCCATCTTAAAATTCCTTTCCTTAATATGTGTATCATGTCACTACTTCCTTTTGTCTTGGATTATATTTGTATGATGAAGTGCTTCCAATCTCATCTCATCCAACTCATTGAGTTCCAGAATTCTTTCCTTTTTTGTTACATCTAATTCAATACCCAGTTTAGTTATTGTCCTCAATGTTTGCAGTTCAAATTCAATAGGTAACAAGGGATTTTTCCCATAGACTAAATCATATGGTGAGAACCATATTGTAGTCTTCCAAGTTGTATTATAAGCCCAGATAGCCTTAGGTCGTCTCTTTACCTAATCTCTTCTACATGCTTCCACTATTTTGGTAAAGATGCTTTCCAATTCTCTGTTTATTACTTATGTTTGTCCATTTGATTGTGGGTGATAGGGAAATGACTTCCTATGATTTATCTGATAGTTAATTATAAATACATAATCAGTACACACAATAATGTTCTCCTTTCCTTATGAAGGAGGACTAAAGGGACCAACAAAATCCAGCCCCCACCTTTCAAATGGTTCAATTACTACTTGAGGTTGCAGAGGAATTTCATTGGTGAAGGTTGGTTGTCCCATCCTTTGACAAGGATCACACTGCTTGATGTATTTCTTCACATCTTTATACAGAGATGGCCAATAATAGCCAGTGCCAAGTATTTTGTGTGTTGTTCTTTTCACTGAAAAGTGTCCTCCACTTGGTTCATCATGACATGCCCTGAGTATGTCAAAGATTTCATCTTCTCTCACACACCTGGTAAAACCAAATCAGGACCACATTTAAATAACATTCCATTTAACCATTTAAATTGGGCACTGGTTTTGATTAACTTCTTCATTTGTTTCTTAGTAAAAGAAGGAGGAAACTTCCCTGTTGCAAGATAATTCACCATATCAGCAAACCATGGTGTATCAGCTGAAATAGCAAATAATTGTTCATCTGGAAAGTTGTCCTTAACTGGATCTTTCTCCCCTGTAGTGGTTAATCTTGACAAGAAATCAGCTACCACATTAGATTTTCCTAGATTATCCACAATGGTAATATCAAATTCTTGTAAAAGTAATAACCATCTAATTATCCTACCTCCAACCACTGGTTTGTTCATTAAGTATCTAATTGTTGAGTGATTTGTATGTACAAATATTTTGTACCCTGTAATATAATGTCTGAACTTATTAATTACATAAATCACAACAAGAAATTATTTTTCAGTGGTGGTGTAATTTCTTTCAGTGGGAGTAAGATTTTTACTAAGGTAGTAAATAGCATACATTTTCCCTTCTTCATCTTTTTGTCCCAAAACTACACCAATTGAGTTATTTGAGGCATCTATTTGGATGTGAAAAGGTTTCTCCCAATTAGGTCCTCTCAATATTGGGGCAGTGATTAATTTTTCTTTAATTTCTTCAAAAGCATGTTAACACTTTTCATCCCAACAAAATTCACAATCCTTGGTAAGTAAACCAAACATGGAGGCAACAATGTTACTAAAATCCTTGATAAAACACCTATAGTATCCAGCATGCCCTAAGAATGACTTGATATCTATGGGGGTTTGAGGAACAGGTAAGTCTGAAATAATCCTGATTTTGTTTTGGTCAACTTGAATTCCTCTTTTTGAAATGTGGTGTCCTAATACAATCCCCTCATCAACCATCATCAAACATTTCTCATGACTAAGAGACAAATGGTGTTTCTCACATCTTGTTAGTACTCTATCCAAATTCTTCAAAGCATCATCAAATGTGTCTCCATGCACAGTAAAGTCATCCATGTATACCTCTACACAATCATTTGTTAGGTCTACAAAAATTGCTAATACAACTCTTTGGAAGGTTGTTAGAGCATTACATAGTCCAAATGGAAATACCCTATAGGAAAAGGTACCCCATGGAAAAGTAAAGGTATTTTTGTCCTGATCCTCAGAAGCAACTCTGATTTGATTATATCCACTAAATCCATCTAGGAAGGAAAAGTATTGTTTACCTACAAGGTTGTCTAAAACTTGATCTATGAATGGTAAGGGAAAATAATCTCTCAGTGTGGCTTTGTTCAGCTCCCTATAATCAACAAAAATTCTCCATTTTCCATTCTTTTTAGGCACAATTACAAGAGGAGACACCCACTGACTATCTGAGATAGGGTAGATAAAACCTACTTGTAATATTTTTTCAATTTCTTGCTTGACTATGTCCCTTAAGGTTGGATTAATCCTTCTCTGAGGTTGTCTAACTAGTTTAATGTTTTTAGTATAGATGTGATGGGTGAAAATAATTGGATGGATTCCTTTCATGTCTTTATAGTCCCAAACAAAATATCTAGTATGATCTTTCAGAACATCAAACAATTTAGCTTCTGCATCATTCTTCAACCAGCTATTAATGTTCAAAAGTTTACCCAGTTGAATCTCAACATGTTTGGTTCCATTGTATGATGAACTGATTTGTTGAAAGGGTTCCATTAGGGTGTTTAGTGGACATGAATGTGGTAATAACATATGATATGTAGCAATATCTCCAAAATTTCCTTGAGAAAGAATACTAGAAAAAGGACAGTAGGTAGAGTTATGATACTTATCTCATTGTCGGTCAAACTCCTCGTCACTGCTACTTTCCAAAAATTCCTCACCATTTCCTAATATATTTGAGACTAAAGCTACTGATTCCATAGCTATTTCTACCCCTCCCTAAGAGAAATCTCGTTCCTTAGGAGTGAAATTATTTGCATTCGCAGGGAATTGTTGTTGGTGTGGTTCCAGAGACAAGTGTGAATGTTCCGGAACTAAATATGATGGTTCTGGAACTAAGTCCATAGGTTCTAGAACTAAATCTGATATGTTTTGGAACTATCCATAGGATTTTCCAACTAATTTGGTGTTCATTCAATGGTTGATTAATCATATCTTCCACCTCTGTACGTGATCCTGTAATGTTATCATAGCCAAAGAAGATAGGTTTTTCTTATTAGTATCAGGATCATCAACCCATAATTGTTCTTGATTATCAATAAAAGGTCATGTAGAAGGATATAAGGAAATTTTCTTAGAATTCTTACCATTTGAGATAGTCATATCACTTGATCTACAATCAATTAAGGCAACAACTGTAGCTAACCATGGTCTACCCAAAATAATGGGATAACCAAGTGTTTTACCTTTTGGCTGTAATATAAGGAAGTCCACTGGATATTCCCATGACTCCACCATAACTACCACATCTTCAATAACTCTTTGGTTTTTGTTACAGACTGATCTTCCATCTGTAATATGGTGCTAGTAGGTTGTATACCTGTTAATGGTAATGTTTTCAAAGTGTCCACTGTCATCACATTTATAGTTGCTCCCAAATCAACCAAAACATTATGTATATCTTTATTCCCTATAGAGACAGAAATAACAGGGCTTCCAGGATCTCTATATTTGGGAAGTAAGAGTTTTCCTGCTAATAAATCAACAAGTTTCCCATCTACCTTAATAGTCCTAGGGTACTGCTTCTTTCTTCTAGGTCTTTTTAAACATAACATTTTGATTAACTTGTTTAACTCAGGAATGTCCTTGATTGCTTGCAACAATGGTATTTCAATATTTAATTTCCTCAATTCCTACACCAACTCAGATTCCTTGGTCTCTATAACTTCTTTAAATCTCTCTGGAAATGGAGTTTCAGTAGAGTTGCTATCTGGATCCTTATCTTTTTATTTTTCATCCTTCTTAGGAACAACCGAACTAGGGGTTTCAGTTTCTTCTGTCATTTTAGTAATTATAACAGGTGGACTGCTAATTATTTTTCCAGATCTGGTTTGAATATCCTTACAATCCATGGCATTAAGATCAACTGGTTTTTCTTGTTCTGTCCCATAGACAAGAGTTGTTTGTTTGTTTCTGGGATTAGCCACTGGTTGTGTTGGTATTTGTGTTTGAACCACATTTTTAGTCTATGTGAATTTTGTGCTGGGGAACCCATTATGGCTTGTTGATTCTGATTGGGATATGTCTTCCCTTGAGCATAGTTATTAGGGCTCCACCTAGGTTGTGACCAAGCATATGGGTTACCTTGACTAGACCATGGTTGTTGGTGTCCTTGAGCATACCAAGCTTGTCCTGCCCAATCCTGGGGATTCCATGCTGGTTGAGGGGCCCAAGGTGGTTGTCCCCAATTTTTGGTACTGTCTGAGCCACCCATGGCATCATCCAGGGATTAGGAACTGACCTTGGCATGAACTACCCCTGGCTAGGTTGTCTCTGGACAAAGTTTACTTCTTCTGCTGTGGATGGAGTGCTGGTTTGTTTAAGCTGATTTTTTATGAATGGAAGAAGAGAACAAGCATTACTCTCATGGTCCCTAGATTCACAGATAAGACACATTTATGTTTTATCCAGAGGACAATCTCTTATTGCATGTTTTTTCCTACATCTAGGACAATACATAGCTAATGGTTCAGTTTTAGCATTTTCTTTAGCTTGCAATCCATCCATGGTGGAGGTTAATTGAACTAGAATGTCTGTTTTAAAGTTTTCTAGTTCATCCATCAATTTGTTCATATCTGGATTCAAACTTTTCACTATTTTTCCTTTCCTAGGTCCACCCCTTGTTCTTGAATAGCTTCTACAAATGTCTTTAATATCATTCATTCTCAATTGATCAATGTTTCCACCTCCTATTAAATTAAGGGCTTCCCTAGATTCATCATCCAAACCTTTAAGAAAAATGGTTTTTCTTAACTCTTCTTGAAGTACAAATCCACACCTTTTACTTATAAAGAGGAATCTGTCTAAATAATCTTCCATATTCTCATCCTCCTCCTGCTTGATTTTGAAAAATTCTTCCTTCATGTTTCTCCCTCTACAGTAGTCTTGATACTTGTCTAGGAAGGAAGTTTCCATTTGTGCCCAAGTGGTAATAGAATTGGATGTTAATCCCATAAACCACCTCATTGTTGCATCCTTTAGAGTAGATGGAAACAACTTGAGCTTTTGATTATCTGTTTTGTAATCATAAGTCTGACACAGTACTTTAAATTCAAACAGAAATTGGTCAGGATCTTCAGATGACATCCCTCTAAATGTGGGTAAATGTGCAGGTGAAATATTCTTCATAGGTGTATCATCATCATCCAACTGAATTGGATAAGTAAAGGTCCTATCAGGTTCTCTTTCATCTTCTCGTGCCATTTCTGCAGTACTTTCTAAACTTTTCTCCCAATCAATGTGGTATGTGATCTACTTTGGTGAAGGTGAGAAGTCAGGAGTAGGAGGTTGACTACTCAATTGTGAATCAAAACTTTCTCTAAACGGGTCTTGGGAGATAATCCTTCTTCTAAAGGTTCCACTTCCTTCTGGTGACTGATCCAAGAATTCCAAAGGTGGCAATTTTGCTTCTTGTCTAACAGGGGACAATGGTGCTTCCAATTCTTGGTCAACTTCCTTATTTGAACTAGAGGATGCTGATAATTCTTGTTGAGATATTTTTGGGAGAAATCTACCCTTTGAGTCTCTTGGTCTACTCATAAATTTTATGATAATGTAGGGAAGATTTTTCAATTACTAGATGTATGATTGTTGCTCTTGTTGACACCTAATTAGACAATTCTAACTAGTGGGTCCCTGGAAATGGTGCCAAAAATGATGGGTGTCGTTATTCCCTTCATTTAATCAACTCTTAGTTGATGTCATATTCAAACCAGGGGTGTGTCTGAAGCTATATGCAACAAGAAGAATCCTAGTGATCTAGTAATTGACTGTAGGTATTTGTTATTTATTTTCTGGGGGTTTTTTGTAGTGTCCTTAGGATTCCATGGCCAAAGCCTTATTACATCTATGCTACAAGAAACTTGCTGAAATAAACACTCATTGTTAGAATAGATTGTTGGAAATAAACACACATTGCAGAATGAAATAAATTGCTGGAAATAAACACACGTTACAGAAATAAACACACTTGCTTGGAAATAAACACACATTTGAAAATGTTGTGAAAATGCTTGCAAGGAAATAAGAGTCTAGTCTATAACACCTGTAGTGATAAGTACATAACAGAATTCAACTAAAGAATCAAAAGCATTTACAGAATTAATACTTAACAGATCTACACGATTTGCTTAGAAATATAAATACCAATAAAACAAGGATCCTGGTTCTTAGAGGAGTGGGCCCTTGCTCCACCTTGAATCAGGATTTGAAAAAGTATGATTCTCTCAAAATGAAGTGGCTATTTTATTACTAAAATGTTTTGTCTTACAAAACTTCCCTATATCTCTCTCTATCTTCTATCTCTATATATCCCAATTAAATCTATCTACAGGTCTTTATGTATATTTCATCATCCAAAGATGCATTTACAATCATAGTTGTTCTACCGATTCAAATGGAACCAAATAGTGCCCAAAATAGATGTGGAATTTAGAAACCTTGCTGGACGTACAACTGTCTGATAAGTTATCTCTGGATCTGGAGTATGAAGAATCAACAATCTGTTGATCTGCTCCTGATTGGAAGGCCCATTGATTTCTCTAAGATCATATTTTGTCAAAAATAAATAGATTCCCATTGATTCTGAAACTTTGGAGAAGTTCTGGAACCAAAGGGAACTATTCCAGAACTACCTGTGAAAGTTCCAGAGCTATGCGCAATAGTTTTGGAACTAAGTGATGGAGTTCTGGAACTAAGTGCTAGAATTCTAGAACTAAGCGATAGAGTTCCTTAGCTATGTGATAGAGTTCCTTAGCTATTTGATGGATTCCGGAACTTCTGGAGGTTCCAGAACTAAGCCGTATTGAAGCCAATGCTCCCAAAAACATGTTGATTGCTTCATACTTCGTTCTCTTGACTGATTGTGACCTGTTTTATTACAAAAACTAAATTTCCACACACTTTGTTAGGAATTACAGAGTTTTTAGATGTTAGAACTAAATCCAACAAAAGATGGACAATTACATCCTAACTTATACTAGATCAAACAAAAGTCACAAAATGCAGTCAAACTTGATAAAAAGGAGAGTAAAATAAGATCATTTATTACACATTAACGAGACATATTTTGGCCCAATTACATGATTGATTCAGGAGAAAGTAGTTCAGTCATGCCTAAAAAAATAGTTGATCAGTTGGGCCTTAAGTATGCAGTCATCTCTAGAGGAGTAGTGAAATTATATGGAACAACAATAACAATTGTTGGATTAATTAAGGATTTGAGCCTTACATTACATGTGTGCCCAAATGTTATAGTATTTCAAGATATAACAGTCATAGACTTTCTACCACTCTTTGTATTGTGTTTTTCAAGATATTTCACCACTAAAATTGGAGGCTATTTGTCTGTTGATTGGTCACACATGTTATTCAAAACGAGGTATGGAGCCAAGGATACAATCATATCTTAACCTATTACAAACTTTCACATTGAGCCTCATACCAAGTCCAATCAATACAAATTGCTCAGATTTTAATCAAGAATATTTCCCAAGTACTCTAGAGACAAATACTAAGGTTGGAGGCATTCCATAATTAACTCTCGATTAATGGGCAAACAAAATTCATGCTTTTGATCCTTATAAGGAAATGGAAGAAGCTGAGTTGGTAATTTATTGCTTGCATGAAGAAAATCCACCTCTCCCTAGCATCACCAAATCCGGATCATAAAGATGAAAATGAAGTATGGCAACTATTCTTTGATGGATCAAGGAGTAGGCAAGGTGTTCGGGAGGAGGAGAATGCTTGTTTCACCTCAAGGTACAAATACTACTCAACTTTTCATTTTTCATTTTTTCTCAAACAACACAACTTGAGTACGAGGCATTAATTCATGGGTTACATTGGGAAAGAAAGAGAGGCATTAAAAACTTGCAAGTGTTTTGGAGATAGTGAGCTGATTGTGAACCAAGTTAGAGGGAAAAATGCTACTAAGAATGATCTTTGAAGAACTACAAGATCCACTGGGTATGGGATCTTATTGAATGTTTTGAAGCTTTTTGCATCAATTCCATCTCGAGAAAGAGGAATGAAGCTGAAGACAAACTTGCAGCAATTGGGGTAGAGTGTGATGTTGTAGAAAGTATCAAAAGTGAGTAGACCTAGCCTCATATAAAAGTGTTGTAAGACCAGTCTATCCCAGAAAACAATACAAGTTGGAAAGTCTTTGAAAATGATGAAGAAAATCATCAAATTTTTGCAAGAAGAAGTTGAGTTCTCCGCTAGAAACCAAGACAAATTAGAGCAAACAGTATGGTGACCAAGTGGTGTAGCTGAGAACTAAACAAATTTACCAAAGGGTTTGTGACTTTGGAATCAATCTTCAACCCAAATGATCAGTTCTGAAAAGAAAAGGAAAAAATTCAAGTCAAAGGTGAAGACTCGAAGCCTATTTCAGTGGGCAAAGGTAAAGTATTGCAAATAAGAAAAGTAAGTACTCAGTAAGAGAAATGTGATTTTATCCAACTTTGTCAATATTTTCCCGATGTCTTTGCATGGAATTATAAGGATTTAAGAGGCTTCAATCCAAATTTAGCACAACATACTATTGAATTGGATCCATAATCCAAGCCCATCAGGTAGAAGCAAAGGCTGGTGAATCCTCACATTGAACCTCTCATGAGAAAAGAATTGAATAAGTTGATTGAAGCTAGCATCATATTTCCTATCAAGAATTCAAGTTGGGTAGCAAACTTGGTGCCGATGAGGAAGAGAAATGGAGAGATCAGATTATGTGTGGACTTCTATGATTTGAATAGGGCATCACTCAAAGATCACTATCCACTCCCTTCCATGGAACAAATCTTGCAAGTAGTAGCTGGTTTGGAAAGGTTTTCATTTCTAGACGGCTACTCAGGACTATAATCAAGATAATGGTGAAAGAAGAAGATCAGTTCAAGAAAACCTTCGCCACAAAAAGGGGCACATATGCTTATAGAAAGATACCATTTGGGATGTCAAATGTCGGAGCAGCGTTTCAGCAAGCTATGGATATGTCATTCAAAGGGATAATCAACAAGATAGTGCTTGTTTACCTTGATGATATCACTGTGTTCTTGAAAAATGCAACAGACCATCTCTTTCACCTCAGGAAAGTATTTCAAAGGTGTAGAAGGTTTAGAGTGTCTTTGAATCCAGAAAAGTGTGTATTCTTGGCACATGAAGGGAAAGTTCTTGGGTCACATTGTTTCAAAGGAAGGATTAACTATTGACCCTTGAAAGAGTTGAAGCCATCTTGAACTCACTTCCATTACCAAGTCACAAGAAGGATCTCCAAAGCTTCTTGGGGAGAATAAATTTTGTTTGCAGATTTGTGCCTGATTTTGCCACCTTGGTGAAGCCATTGACAATGATGTTGAAGAAAGCCTTGCATTCAAATGGATAGCAAGAAGGCAAGGAGAGTTTTGAGGCCATCAAGCATGCAATATCTCAAGCTCCAACTTTTATCAACCCAGATTTATCCAAAGACTTCATATTATATGTTTTTGGAGGTTCAGATACAATCTCAGCTATCTTGGTACAACTAAATAAAGAAGGTTTAGAACAGCCCATAGCATTCTTCAGTCAGAGCTTGGAAGATTACGAAGTAAGGTATTCTTTCATTGAAAAACATGTTCTTGTTCTTATTAGAAGCTTGAAAAAGTTTAGACACTTGGTCTCAAACAATAAGATTCAACTATTAGTATCTCAGGTTGAGAGTCAAAGGACTTTCTTCTGAACAAGGATTTGAATGAGAAAAGAGGGTAGGTTGGATCACTTGAGTAATGGAGTATGACATAGACATCAAAGTGACTAAGTTGGTTCATGGTAAAGGACTATGTGAGCAGCTTAGCTTCCAAACAACATGCCAAGTAGAAAGATGAAAAGGAGCTGTTTTAGTGCTACAAAATGATCAAGAACAATCAATTGATGATGTGCCCATTCCATGTTGGACTCAAGACATGGTGCATTATCTCCAAATAGGTCTGTGCCCTCCAAAATGGAATAAAGAAAAGAGAAGATATTTCATATTGCAGTCCATTCCATATGTGCTCATTGATGACATCTTGTTTAAGAAGGATGTGAATGGATTTCTCTTAAGGTGTGTCCCAAAAATAAGATTGAGAAGGTGTTGCATGAGTTCCATGATGGAGAAGCTGGAGGCCACTTTTCTCCATGAGTAACAACTCTCAAGATCATGAAATCTGGTTACTATTGGCCTATATGTTTGGTGATTGTTATTCATGGATTAAAAATGTAAAAGTGTGTGCATTCTTCATAGGAAAAGAAAGGCTTAACATGTTTCCCCTTCATCCCAATCTCAGTTGATCAACCATTCATGCAATGGGGATTAGAATTCATTGGAGTTATCAATCCAAATTCAAGCCAAGGCCACAAGTGGATACTCATGAGCAACAAATTATTTCACCAAGTGGACTGAAGTGGTGGCACTCAAGGAAGCAAATGAATCTAACATCTTAGATTTCTATAAGGGGATAGTCACCAAGGTTTGGAGTCTTGGATACTATCATATCAGGAAATGCATTGGCTTTCCTTAGCATGAGAATCACTAAATGGGTTGTCAAGAATGGAATATATCTCAACACTTCTTTTAACTATTACCCCCAAGGGTAATGGCCAAGCAGAGTCCACAAACAAGAACTTGCTGAGAATCATAAGAAGGAATATTGATAAAAATCAGTGGACATGACATACCAAAGCTCAAATCAGCCTTGTGGGCTGATAGGAATCACACACCAAGAGGTCTACAGGTAGTTCTCCATACAAACTTGGTATACATAAAATAAGCATTGTTTCCTATATCACTTGAGTTGTTGACATTGGAACTCATGAAGCAACTGGAACTAGCTGAGTTTGAACCCATGGAAATCAGGTATGCAGAAACTGATGGAATTAGAAGAAACAAGAGAGCATGCAATGCAAACCATGGAGAAAGATCAAACACTGATCAAGAGAATCTTTGACAAGAAAGCTAAAGCCAGGACATTCCAAGAAGGAGATTTGGTGCTAAAGTGGGATGTTGATCGAGTAAATTTGGGAAAACATTCCAAGTTTGATGCAATATGGAGTGGTCCCTATATGATCACTGAATGCAAAAGTAGCAATGCCTTCTGACTAACTAAGTTGAATGGTGAAGAACTGTAGATTCTAGTTAATGGAATCTACCTCAAACATTGCTACTAGAAGGAATATTTCTCACCCTTGTACATATTAGTTTAGGATTTTCATTCCTCCAAGTGCTTGTGCACATTTTTTTGTTGTTAGAATAGGTTTTAATTTCCCTAAGTGTTGGTGCACATGTTCTATTACTTCTAGTATATGCTTTGTACACAGTTCACCATGCTTCTAGAAGGAAAAGTTACAGCCAAGAAACTCATAGTTGCAGGTAAATAGTTGTTATCTTCAAGAGAACTAAAATGCATAGAAACTAAAATCACGTCAAGGAGAAATTTTCAAATGATTCATTCCTTGCTTATTTTGGCTAATAGTTGAGTTTCTTGCCCTTCCAAGTCAAAATCATGTCTTGCGAAAATCGTAGTTTGGGGCAGCAGTTGTAATATGCAACAATATCCCAGGTACAATATCATAAATGCAAGCATGCCCAAGTCAAGTTCCAAATCCTTATGTCCCATTCTAAACATCAGAGAGACAGAAAGGTTTCAAGTTTGAATTTTCTACTCGTATAAAACCTTCTCTTGAATATTTTCTTATAAAATTTGAAAAGAAGTGGTGTTCAAGTGGGCTTCAGGGTACAAATATTCAGGTTCATATCAGCTTGGGATGATCAGTGAGACTTTGTGCCCAATGGATAATTTCAGGCAGTTGGTCATGCTCCATTTAGCTGGAAAATGACCCCATGAGTCACAAAAATTGTTATCCAATTTCACCCCCAGGTGAAATTGGACCACAAGGGGTTTGCACTGAAGAAATTGTAGTAGGGCCCATTTTTGTAGGGAAAGTGGAAAAATATCAGGTATATGGCTCAAAGAACATCCCAAACATCTTCATATGGGATTGAAAACTAGAAATCCCAAAGTAGTTGCTTAAAGTGTCTGTAGGAAGTAAAAGAAGCCAAACGGGGAAGCCTTGGTTCTAAAGGAGCTTGTCGAGATAGTTCCCCTAGCTCAGTGAGTTAGGTTCTGATCAGGTTCCCAATCCTACGAGATTATAGTTTGAATGCCAATAGTTGAGAATTTTTTCATGGAAAGGGAGCTCATCATAACTGTTTTGGGTATATCAAGATCTTGGTACTGACCGAGTCATGGAGCCAATTCCAAGAATTCAATGGAGGTAGAGATCATTAATTTAGTTCAAATGGTTGAGCCCTGCAATAGAAAAATCATAGGTTCAAGAGAACTCGGACTCAGATCAGAAGAAATTTTAAAAGTTCATACTTGAGAATATGTTCGAGCCATCGTTGAGCAATAGCAAGCTTGAGTGGATTATGATAGATTGGAGATGAGTGATGTTTCATACAAGAGCTCATAGTAGAGAAAAGGAGGCTTGACAAGCCAGGAAATCGTGAAAGTACTTAGTTGGAAGGTCTCAGTGCCTGCACTGAGCTCAAGGTGAGCCGATGAGTCAAGTTTGAGGCAACAGTTTCCATCATGGGCCCACGGGTGAAAGTGGAGTCGATATCTAGATCTAAGAAGCATGAAGGATAGGAAGCCTCCAAATCCATGCGGTATTTCCACATGTCCCTTCGGTGAAGCTTAAAAAATTAAAGAAAAAAAATATTCCCTAAATTTGTGTGGGGTATCCACATGTAATAAGGCAATGCGGACACATCACAAGTCAATTCCTGATAGGGTCAAACATACGATGGAGTAGCGAGCTCATGGGGATGCAGGAATCAAATGATCTAAGCAGCACAAGAACACAAAGCAAGGGAAATGACACGGGTCTAGGGGCCCGTGGAGAAACCTCACATTGTGGGAAGAAATATCCACATGGGTTGAAGAGGAATAAAGGAGCTCGGGCTCTTGAATGAAAATCTCAGGACGTGGAAAGCCCATCTCACTGATACGGAAGAACCATTATGGTGATGACATAACTCAACTTATGGTAAAATAACTTGTTGTGAGGAAGAAAAGGTAGGGTTCAATTCTACATTGGAATATCTTGGTGCATGGATAGAGAGAGCTTGATGATCAAAGAAAAGTTCCTAACGTTGATTTGGCAGTGTAAAAAGAAATCCAGCTCGGTTGAGCTAGCCAAGCTGGCATATAAAACATTAAAAATGAAAATTACCCCCCACATATAGACAATGGAAAATCAATTATAGAGAGCCCACTGTTTTAAATGCAAAATCATTTTAAAGATATGAAGAAACATTGGAGAAGGAGAGAAATATATTAAATTGTCTTTTCCCAACCAAGAATTTAATTCCCAGTCCCGTGTATTACAAGTAAGCTTGTGTAAATCAAAATAACTGCATGTACTCAGGAATTCATAATTTTTGCATCCCTTAATGGATTTTCACAAAATCATTCTTGTTGGAATCGTGATTCTGAGACCTCCATGCCATAATCAAGAAATATAGAAATTGATGAATATTTGAGGGTGTATTTTACAAAAAATGAACCTAGTTCAGTTTGGTGGTTGGGAGAGCAATTAATGGGCATGGGCAGCAATTTTCTCTCACTGCAGGTTGCATATCAATCAAGGATGGCTTTTGAATATTTTCTATCATGATTTCCACCCACTTTGGGTACCTTGTAATTGATGCAAAGGGAAAATCTGATTTTGCTCTCTCTCCTCTTCATTCTCTATAAATTTAGGAGTTGTCTCATTGTAAAGGGAGGATAATTTTAGTAGCAAAACTCTGTCATTTTGGTTTTGTGAAGCTAATGTGATGTAGGCCTTTGTGGTGGAATCCTTGCATGGTGATTCATGCCTTTCCCTTGTAATATTTTGAACTTTTCATATCAATGAAGAAATAGATGCAAGTTCGTGGATGTATCTTCCCTTGTTGTGTTTATTTGCATTCTTCTTGCCTCTTCAATATTATTGCAGGTGTATTGTGTCTACTCTATGCTTTTGCAGGGATTCATTATTATTGTTTCTACATGGAAATGTTGTTGTGAATGCTATTGTTAGATTGTGGAGAACTGTTATCACCCTTTCTGATCTGCATTTTGCCCCCATTTTCACACATTAGAGAGTTTTTCTCATACCCTTCTTTCGGTGCATCACCTCTGTAGTGTATTTTTCCTTTACTTTCATGTTATTTCTCTCTCCCTTGTCCCTTGGAATTTATAAGATAGAGTTAGTCAATAGTTTTCCTTCATTATATTTAGTTTGCACTAGATTAGGAGGAACCAGCCTTCTCTAGAGTTCTATATCAAGTAGCATGTCCCAAACTTGGAGATAATACCCATGTTACCCAGTCACACGTTTCACCTTTTTCTTAGATTGTTTCTTTGAAGTGTTGACGAAACAGATAGGGTAACAGGCATAGGAGGAATACCTGTTCAAATGTTGGTTGATGGGTTGTTGTGTGTGTATGACTTCTGAATCCACAGCTGATTGTGAGAGCTTCCCTTTGGCTAGGAGGAACTACCTGTAATGAAAACAAGACCACCAAAAGGAATTAAACAATATGGGCAGTGAACTGCCTAGCGTAAGCTAGATCTGGGAAGTATGATACTTCCTAGATGGCTGTCAGTCCACTGTTTTAAACAATTCAATGCTGTAAACAAAGTAAATCCTATTGTTATTTTAAAATGATTTAGGTATCTCACTTAAAAACACAATAAGAAATAGATCTAATCTAACAGGATAAGCTAGAATAGAATCCAAAGGTCAAATGATTGGTTCTGGGTCTCTGTAGGTCTGATAAAGGTCTCAGGTAGATCACAGGTGAATGAGGGTGAGATAAAATTAGGTGGGTAGGTCTCTGTTCAGGGTTGTGTGGGAAAACACAGAGACCGGTGTCAGTCAGGGGTGACCGATGGCGGTTAGGTATAACTGGTGCCGGTTACTGTGAGATCTGGAAATGTCACAGAATAGGATTTTGGTCTCCTTTGTGATTACACAAAGGACTTTGGTTGGTCAGGACAAGGTATTGGGTGACTGGAGTAGGATTTTGTGAGGTTTTAATGGGTATATGGAGGTGAAAATGTGGAGAAGGTCAATAGGGGGCAAGGTAAACAATGGATGATAAAATGATGATGAAATGAAATAACCAGGAAAGTATGATGTTGTACTTACTTGGATTCCATTCCTGAAGGCCTTGTGTGTGAGGGATGGAGGTGCTGATGATGGGTTTGAAGGTTGCAAGTGATCACCAACTGAAGAAAATCTTCTGCATGGGCTGCATGTACACTCCTCTTTGCTTGGATAGATCAGATCATGGTTGGGATGGCTGTGCAGGAGAAGATGCTCAATCTCCTTCCTTGGATGTGAGTTTTCACTGGAATTGGCTCTCTGAAGATGTGTTATCTCTCTGAGATGTGTTCTTGCTCATCAAATTTCTCCCAATGTTTTCCAACCTTGAGAATAAGGTAGTTTAGGGGTTAAAAGGGGTAACTGACGGCGGTCTGGCTTAACTGGCGATGGTTAGGGGTAACCGACGTCGGTCAAGGTAGGATTTCCTAGGTTTACTAAACTAGGGAGATCCTCCTAATTTCCTTGGATCTCATGTCATTATCCTACGGATTAGACTGGGAGCTTCTTGTGAGCATGTGGGAATGTGGTTAGAGGGAATGTAGGCATTGATTTTTAGGGTTTGGGTAAGTCTTAGTTAGTTATGGGAACTTGCTAAGAATAGGTCTTAGGTTGAGTTGGCTTGGTGAGGTGTCTAAGTGAACTGTATGTGTGGATATTATTTAAATAAGATATTTAAATAATAAATATAGTGAGGGTAAGGAATTAATTTAATAGCAAAATTAATATTAGTGGGGTGAAGGGGGGTCATGGCTAGGGTAAGGAATGGGTGGGTAAAGGTGATGGGGTAAACCTGGATGGGGTAAAGAGCAAGGTAGAGGGTGGGGTAAAATGGAAAAGTAGGGGAAATGTGTAGGTTAGGTTGACCGATGGTGGTCATGGATAACCGATGTCGGTAGAGGAAAACCGATGATGGTGAGGTAGGGCACGAGACTGATGTCGATCAAGGGGAACCGGTGTCAGTTAGGTCGGGTTTTGTATAAAAATTAAAAAATCCACATTTTAGTTATTCATTTGTGATTTGTGAAGTGAAGAAACGAAAAAAAAGAGAGAAAAGTGAGAAAAGTGTCCAGAGGAAATGGGACAGTGAGCTGGTAGTGTGATTTGAAAGTGGTTGGGTTGGTGAGTAGCGGGTCCATGGGATCAGGGCAAGAGAGTTGATTGGTCGGAGGTTGCGGTAGATAATCAGGGATGGCAAGGTTGGAGAGGGATTAGGCAGTCCATTAGCACAGTGGCTAGACATGCCACCGAGATGGTGGTAGCGTGACAAGGTAAGCACCTAACTCTATAGTGTGAATTAGATAGAGTAGAGGTTGTAATAGTTGTTATTTGTAGGGTTTTGTGGGTTTTTTGTATTTTGTGGGTGGGAAAAAGTTAAATCAGGTATGGAGGGGAATAATGGGCAAAAAAGAGGGGGGAGGGTAGTAAATTGGATAGGTGGGGTGGGTAGGGGTTTTGGGGTAGTGTAGGTCATTTTAGGTGGGGTAAAAGGGATAGGTGGGAGGGTTTTAGAAAAAGGGGGGTTTGGGAAGTCACGGATTTTTCTACGAAAATGACCAGCGTTGGTCAAGTTTGGTTGGCGTCGGTTGGTAAGAACCAGGATCAGTCACCAAATAGGTGACCAATGCCAGTTAAGTGGTAACCATGGTCGGTATAGTTGAACCAATATCAGTCACTAAATAGGTGACCGATGTCAGTTAAAGGGTGACCGTAGTTAGTTAGGATGAACCAGCACCGGTCGGGATTTTAGGCACAAGGGTCCAAGAGGGATGTGGGTTAGGTAGTGGAGATGGGTAAAGTAAAAATAGGGTGGAGGGTAATGATAATTGGTGAATATGGTCATGGTAAATGTAGATTAATGTTGTGCTTGGATTGGATGTAGGGGAGATCACAGTTACATATGTGGGATAGGGTTCCACCACTACTAGTGACATTGCATGGCTTAGCGAGCCCTTTGGAGCTGCAGCACATGGAGGTAATGGGCTTGAGTGGTATTCGGTGCTACCAACATGTTGTTCGGAAGCCTAATTTTGATGGTCATGCTCATCGATAGATGGGACTCCTTGACCAACACATTCCACCTTCCGA
The DNA here is from genome assembly GCA_019776745.2 of Taxus chinensis. Classification (NCBI taxonomy): domain Eukaryota; kingdom Viridiplantae; phylum Streptophyta; class Pinopsida; order Cupressales; family Taxaceae; genus Taxus; species Taxus chinensis. The sequence continues at coordinate 18,134,445 of CM034157.1, forward strand.
CGGGTGAGATGACTATCACCCTGGAGGAAGTGTTCCAGATTTTTAGGTTACCCATATTGGGGGCCCAAGTGTACTCTCTCTCCTTCGAGGCCTCAAAGGATCTGATCGGGACCATTTTTAGCAAGGGGGCAGCAGAGATGAGATTCCATAGTGCCATTTTGAGCTATGGTGAGATGTACCTAGCCCATCCGGATGAGACGAGGCTAGTGGTTTTATTGATGGAGGCAGTGTGCTACTATGCACTACCAATGTAGAGGGTGGATACTTTCCCCGATCACTGATGGAGGTGCTCCACAATATGATGGTGCATGAAGACATGCTTTTCTTGGGCACCAACATTCTTGGTGCAGCTATACAGAGAGTTGTGGGCAGTATGGGTGGTTGCGTAGGTTTAGCCTGTGTTGTACATTTATACTGCACTGTTGGGCCTATGAGCACATAGTCTGTGTTTGACCTATAGGGATGCCCTGAGTAGATGCATTTCCCACGAGATGTGTGTGGTTGGGATATAGGAGATGGGTGCTGGTTGCAGGAGAGTGGAGGTCAGATAGGCCGACATATGATGTGGCCCATTTTTGGTAGTTATTGGAGGGGTTGTCCAGAGTGGACATTATCTGGAGGCCATATGTGGGATTCCCCTCATATAGGCACATGCATGAGGAGCTAGCTGAGCTCCAGCTAGAGAGGTGGATATAGGGTCATCATGCCGGGGAGGATGAGATGATCTCGGTGGACAGGGTCCAATGGTAGTTTGGGCTTGTACAGGATATTCCTCCGTCCTTCCCACAGTATCAGAGAGATGACATGGAGAGGCCTCTACCTCTACCACAACCTACAGTGCCTACAGGAGAGGAGGAGAAGCCAGTGGATCAGTGGATTGATGATGCCAGATGCACAGATAGGTATAGGCAGTGGTGGGTGGCTCAGTTACGAGCCATACCACCTAGACCGGGGCAGCCTAACTTAGCTACCGTTATAGTGTAGAGAGACACCCTACAGGGGCAGGTAGTGACACTGATCATGTAGATAGGTATACTACAGACATAGCTAAAGGGGTCAGAGGGAGAGGTAGTAAAGCTACGAGTACAGGTGGCTAGTTTGCAGGCCCAAATGGTGGAGGGAGAGGGTGGAGGAGATGGAGGAAATGGAGACAAAGATGGTCAGGTGGCAGCCTTACTGGCTCAGGTGGTAGGTTTACAGGGCCAGTTGGCCACATCCCAAGCACAGATTGGGGCCTTACAGGCCCAGATACAGCACAAGGATAGGGGTCACCACCACAGGCGCAAGGAGCTGGTCCCAGTTCACAGGCTGGCGTAGGGCAGGTATAGGGGCCGAGACCTATGGGACCACCACAAACCATGCCTATATCTAGGTTACGGGATGCCCTAGGTGAGGTGAGATATTATCAGGACCAGCTCATGGTAGCCGGGATAGACTTCCTCTCTTATGAAGAGTAAAGGGCACATTAGGCATCTAGTGAGAGGACGAGATCCCACACACATAGTGTGGAGAGCACAGGAGGTCAGCGAGCTTTGAGGCCTGATCAGGGAGAGGCCACCAGTGCACGGTGACCAGAGCTAGGTGATGTGCCAGTAGGGACACAGGAGGCTGAGGGTGCAGGTGACACAGAGATGGAGGACATCCGGTGAGATGTCTGATATGCGGCCACCCAATTTTTGATGTATACTAGTGATTATTTTTTATATATATGTCAGCCTACATGCCGAAGATAGTTGTATTTTTTATCACATACAGGCCTGCGTGCTGAAGATAGTGAGGATGTACGAGTGATTTTGTTGTATATTGTGAGCATATACCGGCCTGTGTGCCGAAGATTTTTGGTATTGATTCATTCATTCTTTTTGTATATATGAGACCGGCCTGCATGCCGATGACATTTTGTATTGTATATCAGCCTGCGTGCTGACATTTTTGAGATGATGGCCATGATGAGATAGGCATGTATTTTGAGATACACATTTATTGATTTATATGATGAGATTCATGGTATTTTGTGATGTGTTAATATGTTTATGAGATATTGGATGTATGGCTTGTGTTAAATGAGATATGGATGTGTTACTTTAATGTGGTTTGAAATTAGATGAGCTAGGCATGATAGAGTTAGGTTGGTTTAGGCATGGATTGATTCAGGTTATAGGCATGGATCGAGTCAGGTTTGGTAGGCATGGTTGAGTCAGGTTATAGGCATGGATGAGTCAGGTTGGTTTAGGCATGGATGAGTCAGGTTGGTTTAGGCATGGTTTTGTTAGGTTATAGGCATGGATTGAGTTAGGTTATAAGCATGGATTGAGTTAGGTTATAGGCATGGATTGAGTCAGGTTATAGGAATGGTTGAGTTAGGTTATAGGCATGGATTGAGTTAGGTTAGTTTATGATTCATTATTGTTTGCAATGAATGATATTATAGGTCATATGTGAAATGTTGTATAATCTATGCATAGTGATGATAGAGGGATGGTAGGTGTAATAAATGTATGTTGTGGTAAGCAACTTGTTATGTATGTGGCTTAATTTCCAATTTTGTTAGAAAAGGGGAACTAAGTGAAATGTGATGTAAATGGTGAGTTAGGCATGGTTGATGAATTGTTTTAGGGTAGAGAATGGTCGAGCTAACCTCCAAAGGGCCCCATGCCCTCGGAGTGCTGCCTACATAGTCTCAGTGAAAAAGGGACCTCAGGCTGATGTAGTTCTCCCATGAGCTAGGGAAGAATATGAAAATGAGTTGGTAGGTTTTTGGGCATGTTGTGGGTTTAGGTTTGATAGGTGTGGGTAGATTATAGGTAAAATGATGTAGGGGAAGGTGATTATGGTGAAAGGGGAGGACTACCCCAAAGGTAAGCATCGAGGACCAAGTCCTGTATAAGGTAATCAAAATGTAAACAAAGATGGTTAAAAGATAAGAGGGGGGCAATAAAGCCACCTGATTGGGTACCGAGTAGATCATACCTTGGAAGGGGGTGATGAACACAAGACCCGAAAGGCATTGCATGATTAATGTTCTACGATGAAGGTAGTCACAGGATCACCAAATGTCAAAATTCCAAGATGTCCCTTGAGGAAATTGAGGAAATGAGAGTGGAAATGGTAAGGTGGGTGAAAGGTAGTTAATTTTATATGTTTTGAGTGACAGGTCTTTTGGGCAAGAGGTCTGAGGTCACAATGGGCAAGTCCATGACTAAAAGGTTTTTTATTGTGATAGACTGATCAATGCAGGAAGTCTATATGGGATAAATAATATGGTACTCCTTGAGGTCTTCGTGAAGCTGATCGATGCGGGAAGCTTCAGTTTCTCTCATTTTTTTTATTTTTTTTAAAGCTTCACATAGCTGTCCTTCAAGGGAGCAGTCTATTTATAGTAGCAATTTTGTCAAGAGGAAGATGTCCTTTTGAGGGAGTCATCTTTTTTATTAGAAGTTTGACTCAAGGAGTTTGGTCCCATTGAGGTCTTTGAAATCATGGACAAGACCAAGGTGAAGGATAGGACTCTTGTTCCAAAGGCAAGGTGGAATGACCATGGGATCTCATCTAAAGGTAGACAAAAAGTATCCATGAGAATCATGCTATGTGCAGTGCCGTGGTACACATATTCAAGAGAAGATAACAAGTGACGGGTACTCACATGATTCTTGTTTAATCGTTAGGGAGGTGTATGGAGTGAATAGTGCTCAAGGGATGAGCCTGTAAAGAGACAAAAGGTGAGGTAGGACAATGAGTCAACAATAGAATGGTAAAAAATGCAATGCGTTAAGGGGCTCAGGTTCAGGTTTACCCTCAAGTGAGGATAAACGATAGGCACCTGATCCATAGGTATGAGTTACGATGTATGGTCCAAGCCAATTAGGAGTGAATTTTCCCTGTTTACTTTTTTCTACTTTGGTTATATGTTGATTTTCTTTCAAGACAAGGTCACCGACTTGGAAGGTTCATTCATGAACATGTTTGTCATAAGCACGTTTGATACGTTATTGGTAAACTTGAAGGTGATCCAGAGCGTTAAGATGACATTCGTCTAATAACTCTAGTTGTGCTAAGTGGTCCTAACAAAATTCATCATCAGTAAGCATGTCATGGAGAGAAATGTGGAGTGAGGGGATCTGGACTTCGAGAGGAAGAATAGCCTCTGTACCATAGACCAGTGAAAAGGGTGTGGCCGTAGTGGAAGTGTGAATACTAGTGCGGTATGCCCATAGGGAAAAAGGAATGTGCATATGCCAATCCTTCCCAGTATCATCAACCACTTTCATGAGAATTTTGTTGAGGGTTTTGTTAGTGGATTTGGCTTGGCCATTAGTTTGTGGGTAATAAGGTGATGAGAAACTAATCTGAATGTCGAAGGCGTCACAAAGTTTTTGCAATGTTTTGTTTTTAATTGTTTTCCATTGTCAGTGATGAGGTGATGAGGGACACCAAAGTGGAAAATGATGTGATGGTTAATGAACTCACATATTTTCACAGCTTTTGTGGAGATGAGTGGTATGGCTTCCACCCATTTTGTGTAGTATTTGGTAGCAGTTATGATCCATTGATGGCATTGGGAAGAATGAGGATTGATTTCTCCGACAAGATCCAAACCCCATTGAGAGAAGGGCCAAAGGTCATGAGCGACCTGTAAGGCATGAATGGGTGTATGATGAAGGTTGGAATGTTGTTGTCATTTCACAGAATGTTTTACATAGTCGCAACAATCATGGTTAAGGGATGGCCAGTAATATCCCGGATGAAGAATATGCTTAGCAATAGCAAGGCCACTAAAGTGACCTCCACATATGCCATCATGAACCTCCTTAATGGTATAAGGAATTTCAGAACTTGTGAGGCATCGTAAGAGAATACCATCAAAGCCACACTTATAGAGGATTCCCCCCAAAATGACGAAATGAGAGACCTTTTTAAGGAAGGTGCGTTGTCCGTTACGGGTGAGATCAAGAGGTAAGATGGAGAGGGAAAGGTAGTCGGAGTATTGTTTATACCAAAGGTCACTCAGGTTAGGGGTGTCGTTTCTGATTGAGTAAACATCATGAGGTAAATAAGAAGGTGAATGGAGGCATTGTACAGTGACAAATATTTTGGAATCGGTAGGGGAAGAAGGTATTTGGGAAGCTAAGCAGGCCATGGTATCTGTAAATTTGTTGGTTGAACGTGGGATGGTTTGAAGGGTGTAACGATCAAAGGTGGTCAAAAGTATGTCTACATGATGTTTATACTTTTTAAGTATCTCGTTACGAAATTGGTACATACCATTGACTTGGTTTACAACCAATTGTGAATTGCTAAAGATGTGGATTGATTTGACATCTAGGGCATATGCAGCCTGGAGACCTAGTACGAGTGCTTCGTACTTGGAAATATTTTTGGTGCATTCAAAGTCTAGTTTGAAAGACAAAGGCATGGGTTCTCCATCTAGAGGAATGAGGATAACACCAGCCCCACCCCCACACTGACACTTGGAACCATCGAAGAATAGTGTCATTTGGTAAGGGGGTTCGTCCAGGGAAAGAGTAGCAATTGACTCATCGAGAAAGTCAAAATTAGAGGGTTGATCCCCAGAAATAGGTGCGTTAGCCAGTTGGTCAGTGATAGCCTGGCCCTTGATGGACTTTTGGTGAATGAATTTGAGGTCAAGATTAGATAAAATTATAAGCCATCACGCGGCTTGCTGATTTTGATAAGGTTGGGGGTACATGAAGTGTAAGGGATCGGTGTTGGTCACGACATAGGTTTTGTGGTTGAGTAGGTAATGACAGAGTTTGGTGGAAATGAAAACTAAGGCTAAGAAAATATTTTTTGCATGGTTGTATTGGGTTTCATAGTCCAAAAGAGTACATCTTATGTAATAAACCATCTTCTCCCTGTGTTGTTCATCGTGATGAGCGAGCATGGCTCCCAAGGAATGATCGGTAGCTGATATGTATAGGTAAAAAGGTTGATCGTCTTTAGGTGGAATGAGTACGGGTGGTTGGAGAAGGTATTGTTTTAGGGCCTCAAAAGATTTGTGATAGTCATCATCCCATTTAAAGGAGACATCCTTCCTAAGTAGATGATGAAATGGTTGACATCTATCAGATAATTGTGAAATGAAACAACAAATGGACTGTAATTTACCTTGCAGGCTATGGAGTTGTTTAAGGTTAGTGGGTGGAGGCATTTCCAGAATGGCCTTGACTTTAGTAGGGTCAACTTCTATACCATAGAGGGAAACAATAAATCCTAGGAGCTTTCCTAAGAGAACCATGAAGACGCACTTTTTTAAGCTGAAGGCGGGTGCAATATTTAATGAGGTGGTCAAAGATGGTTTCAAGGATAGTGAGGTTCTCAGAGCGATGTTTAGATTTGGCCAAGAGATCATCCACGTAATCTTCCAATATGTGATGCATGATATCATGGAAGATGTAAGTCATAGCACGCTAATATGTAGCACCAGCATTTTTAAGGCCAAAAGGCATGACTCGATAGCAAAAGGTTCCCCAAGGGGTAATGAATGTGGTCTTTTGTTGATCTTCTGGGGAAAGAAAAATTTGGTTATAACCCGAGAAGCCATCCATGAGTGAGAGCATCTCATGACCAGTGGTGAGGTCAACCAGTTGATCAATACTGGGCAAGGGAAAGTCATCTTTCAGGCAGGCTAGGTTGAGGTCATGGAAGTCCATGCAAATGTGGAGTCCCCCTGTTGCTTTAGTAATAGGGACAATGTTAGAAATCCAATGAGGATAATCAATGGGTAAGATGAAGGAAACGAAAAGAAGGCACTAAAGTTATTCTTTGGCAAGAAGAGCAATGCGAGGGTGCATTTTCCTCAGCTTTTGGTTGATAGGTTTGTCATCAGGAATGGTTATGATATTGTGGACCACTATGGTGGGGTCAATACCATGAATGTTTGCGTAAGACCAAGCGAAAGTGTGGTTATGATCTCAGAGAAAAGAAGTGATGGCTTCCTATTCAGCAACATCTAAAGATTGTCTGATCTTTAGGATGTGTGGGTCATCCTGAGTATGAATGTTGATCTCGATAGTCAATTCATTCAACATGGTTTGCGTCTCAGAGGGTAATGACTGATGAATATATGAGTCCTCTACACCAAGGTAGGTGAGTATGGATTCATCATCTTGACATTGAATGATGTTAATTATAGGTGTGTCGTCATCAATCATCTCAGGATACAAGAATGGGAGAGTGGAAGGGGCCTTGCCTTCACATTGATAAGTCAAAGGGCCCAAGGAAATGGTGTTTATGAAAAAAAAAGTTAGGGGGGATAGATTCAAGATCCATCGACTCTGTCGGTGAGGGTGGTGATGAAGGTGGAGTGGGTGAAGGTAGTGATGAAGATGAAGGTGGAGGAGGGCTAGGGTCTTCAATGAGTTCAATGCGGGCATGTTTGGTAGGAGGTTCGGGGAAGCTGATACCACTATGGTCATTATGTTTACAGGTGGTACATGGAATAACGGTATGGCGGCCTTGCTCATAAAATCCAAAACCAAAACCCTTCCACGCACAACAATGCAGGAAGGTGTGGGTGAAATGATGATTGGTAAGTGATTGGAAGTCAGCAGAAAATGGGTGGGGTTGTGATGGTGGTTCAAGTGTGTAAGTGGTAGTATCAAGTCCCCCATAGGTGAGACTAGTACGAAGATGAGGAGGACCATAAAGGAGGCATTCTCCTATATGGTGATCATAGTGAGGGTGTTGGTGAAGGCTTCCATACTCGTGTGGAGAAAGGAATGTGTTGACACTATATAGGTGGTACTCCCCCAGAGTGAGGCATTGAAAAACACCTTCCAAGGGATAAGTGGTTAGTATGTAGGTAGCTGGGATGGATGATGTATCAGAGGTTGATGCGGAGGTGGAGTTAATGAATTGGGAAGCTAATGGATCAGCCATGGAGGTTATAGTAGTGGTAGGAATGGAGGAGGTATGTGCAGTGAAAGTAGAGGATATACTAGTAGATGGAGGTTTAGGTGAAGTGGTAGTGGTTGCGGAGGTAGACGGCGTGATAGGTATGAGCACATCATTGGGTTGGTAAAGCATGTTACATGTTTTGAAAGGTGATGGGTCAGCTAGAATGGTATAAGTGTGTCCTTCATGTTCAAGATTTACACAACAATGCAAAGTGGAAGGAACGCAACCCATGACATGAATCCAGGGTCTACCAAGCAACAAGTTATATTGAAATCCCCCCTCTAAAACATAACACAATTCTGGAATAGTGTGGGGGCCCATGCGAATGTGAAGGATGACAATGCCTAGTGTGGAAGTGATAGCGTTGTTGAATGAACGCAACATGACCGGATATTTATGTATGCAATTGTCAGGTATGCACATTTGAGAAAATGCATGGGATGAAATGATTTTAATTCCAGCACCTCCATCAATCAACACATGGTGTACCCGTATGTCATCAATGTGGACAGAGATGAAGAGGGTTGGGTCTGGGTCATCATTTTGGTGTGGCATGATCTCCTCCTCTGAGAAGCTAAGGGAGGCCACTTGGTGAACAAGGTGAGGTGAAGGTGAAGGTGATAATTTGGTGAGAGAGGCTACATGATGGGGTTTGATAATGGAGGCTATAGGTGTAGGGTCATTGGGTAAAACCTCAATAGATTGAAGAATGTCCATGAGGGCTTAACGATGGGATTCCAAGGTTTGGATGAGGTCATATAAGGAAATTTTGAGAGGATATTGGTGTAATTGTTTGAGCATGGTGCGATAGGTGACGCCATTAGAAATGGGGTATGTGGGGCCGTGGATAGTGATTTTAGGTATGGGTGTAGATGGTATGTTGGGTATAGGATTGGTTGGTGGGTCAGTTGACTTATCTTTTCCCTTCTACATATGTGTAGTGATGTGTATCATGTTGATTTGAGGGAATTTGGCAAATGGAGAAGGTGTAAGGTGAGTGGTATAAAGACACGACGGGAAAAAACCTATTAGAGGAGAAAATCCCTATGACATTTGGTTATTGGCGTGGCAAGTTCTCTGATGCAAACCATGTTAATTTCAAATCTTGAGTGTGGCTCTAGGAGCTGTGAGGGTGGAGGTTGTGGTTATTGAGCAGGGAGTGTGGGAATGGATATCGGTGAAGCAGGATCCTCGTCGAGAAGGTCGTCATCATCAAATTTGGTTTCTAGTGGACACAATTGGATAAGGATGGTTTTCAAGGCCTTACAGTTCTCCACATCATGCCCTGACACATGATGGTATGCGCAAATTTTAGTATCATCAAACCCTTTTGGCTTGGGTTTGAGGGGGTCGTAAGGTCAAAGTGGCAGTAATGTGATAACAGAAGTCTTGAGGAGGTTGGTTAAAATTTTGGCATAGGACCCTGCTAGTGGATCACAATGGGAAGTGAACGTGAGTTTGGGTGTAGGTGTGGTTGATTGTCAAGGAACTATTTTTGGAAGAGTAGGAATGGGTCAAACTATGGGTTTAGGTGTCTGGTGTGGTTTAAGGTATCGGTCGGGTTCACTTGGGTAGGGGTACAGTAGATGGATGGGTAGGAGGGTGTGGGGTTGTTTTGACTACCTGGTTGTGGGGTAGTGGGGTTTTTTTTTTGGGTTACACATTCTTGGGTAAAGGTGATGTGGGTGTACGAGGTCTAGAAGGAAAATTAGATGGAGGAAGAGGGTGAGTTACCCATGGGGATAACGGGGGTGCTGTGAAGGTAGATGACACGGGTCGTACCTGGGGTGTGAGGGACAATGACTGAAGTGTAGTGGGTAGTGAAGCAATAGCTGAAGGTATTGGAGGTATTGGTGGTAAAGAGACTGCAGGTGTGGGTATAAGTCATGTTGTGTTCCTGGGTAGGTTAGAGGTTTGTGAGGAAGGAATGGGTTGTTGTGTTATTGGTTTATGGATGGGTGTAGGGTGCTTGACCATGTTGGGCAGCTGAGGTCTTAAGGCAAATGGGACAAGTGTGGGTGTGATTGGTGTGGTCGGGGTATGAGGTTGATGAGTTTGTTTCTTTAGTTTGGGTGTCAGAGTAGGTGTGGTTTTGACAATGAAGGATGTAGCTAAATCCATTTTAATAGGTGGATGAGTAAGGTTAGTGGTCGGGGTGACCCCTAAAGTGGTAATAGGTTTAGTTGGAGGAAAATGTTGTGGGTATGGGTTTGGGTTTAGATGTAGGTCAGGTTATGGGTAAGGGTTGTGGTGTGAGAAGTAACAGGTATCATGGAAGGGGTTGCAACAACAGTGGTTATATTTGGTTTGATGGGTCGAAATGTGTTTGGGTAGATAGTGGAGGTATCAGCAAGGGATCTCCACATCTGTGTTGAGACAGGGAGTAAGAGGCACCCCCATAGTAAATCCCTATCCACATAATCTAAGTGATCAGCCAAACGTGAGAATAGAACATCTGTGGGTGGAGTTGGTGAGGACCTAATGGGAATTCCCATAAAATATGTCTTAGAGACGGGGAATTGGTCGGCTTCAGCTTCCATGGGTAAGAGAGCCGAAAGTAGGTCTGTTGGATTTTGGGTAGCTGATGGAGAATGCTTGCCAAGAGGCAAAGGTATCTCAATTGGGTCTATGATGGGTGGAGGAGATTATGGGAGATCCTCTATAAGTGGAGGAATGGATAGGTGCTCCTTTGTGGGTGGAGGAGGTAACGGGTGCTCCTCTATGGGTGGAGGAGGTAATGGGTGCTCCTCTATGGGTGGAGGAGGTAATGGGAGCTCCTCTATGGGTGGAGGAGGTATGGTAGGTAAAGGTTCTCTAAGTGGTGAAGCTAGGGGTGAGATGGTCTCAATGTTAATAGAAGACCCCTCTATAGGTGGTGAAGGAGATGAAAGGTGTTCCTCTGTTGGTGAAGGAACAGTGGAGGTTGGTTCTAATGTGAAAGGAGGATCTCAGGCTATGATTTCCTCTATGGAACGGATGTGAGGTAATTGAGAGGTGACATGTACCTTGTTAAAGATAGCGTGAACCTCACGGGTATGGGTATCATGAGTGAATGTCTCACTGGTTTGATTGGATGATGGGGCATGGTTGGGAAATGGTTTTTTGAAAATTTGTAGATTTTGGTTAGGGGCAGTGACATTGGGATTATCCACAGTTAACTCACCTTTCTTGAGAATTTCTTGGACAATATTCTTGAAAGTGATGTAGTTTCCATCACTATGACCCTTTACTTGATGATAGTTACATAAATCATGTTATTTATATGATGCGGGCATGGGGCGAGTAGGGTCAAAACGAGTGTGTGTTTTTATGGGTGGAAGGGTGATGGCTTCAGCTTTGATAATATTTTCTAAGATAGAAGAGTAAGGTTCCCCAATTAGGGTATATTTTCATTACTCTTATCTAAATCGAAAATTCTGGAAAGGTGAGAGAATAGATGAGGGTGTAGCCTGATTCGATGGATGAGCTGGGCCGGCCTTGAGTACCACTGCGTTAGCGGTGCCCTTAGCTTTTGAATAATTGGTTTGTGGTTTGGAAGAGGAAGAGGTATCATTCGACTTGAATGTCGAATTCTTATTGCGTAATTGGATTTTCTTCTCTTCGATGGCCTGAATCTCTAACTTTCATGCCATAGTGAATGCCTCATCGAATGTTCAGAAGGTTTGGACCTGCAAGGTCGGGGAGATATGTCTAGCGAAAGCTCAAGTGAAGAGCTCAATGATTTTAGTTTGTGGTAGTTGGAAGGTAAGTTGATTGATTAGGCTGCGCCAACGAGCGAAAAAATCTGTAATAGATTCATCCTCATACTGACGTGTGGAATATAGATCTGTCATGGTAACCTTCTTGATGATATTGATAGAGAAATGATCCAAGAAGGCTTGGGCTACCTGATTGAATGAGAATATAGAGTGTTTAGGTAACCCACTATACCAATCTAATGCAGGTCCAGTGAGGGACATGGGAAAGGTTCTCAAAAGCAAAGCATCATCATGAGTGATCAGATAACACCTGTGTTTGAACGAGCACAAATGTTGTTGTGGGTCTTCTTTGCTATTGAAACAATTGAATTTAGGCATTTCCCAATGCACAGGGTATGAACGGATAGGAATGGATGGGTGAATAGGCTCGTTGCAAATCTCATCGTAGGTGAGAGTGTTGCAGGAGCCAGAAACCGATGCCTCCAATGTCTACATCTTGTCCAACATCAATTTAATTAGGTCATTGGTGGGTTGTGATGATTGGATGCCTCCTGTAGCATGAGGAGGTTAGTTTTGGGCATATAACAAGGGTGGCACTCTAATGTATGTGGCTTCCATATAGGGTGGTGGAGAAGAAGGCAGTGAAATAGGGGGGTACGTACTTGGAATGAATAATGGATGAAATAGGAGGTTGTTGGTAGTATGTATATGGGGGTGGAAGGGTCTGTGGTAACCCTAGTGGCAATAGGGTATAATGATTGTGGAATGGAAAGAACCACGTTCTGAAATGGGGTAGGGGTCACCTGACACTAGGTGGTGGGAATGTAGCTATAGGTATGTATGAGACATTAGGGGTGGATGAGGTTGTGTTTAGGGTAGTCGTCGAGGGTATGGTGGATGTAATGGGTGCCATAGAGGTAACAGATGTGGCAGTCATAGCGGGTATAGAACCTAACTATGAAATGACTGGGGGTAAGGTGGATGCAGGTAGCATGGAGCCAGATGGGGCCGATGTGAAAGTGGGTGTGAGAGTCAGGGGATAGATATGGGCATGTCGTATATCAACTGACCTGAGGTGTCTTGAGTGGATGAGTGGGAAAGGTAAAACTTGCAAGGCGGGTAGGGTTCTGGTCAAGGATTCATGTGAACTCCTCATCTCTAGTAGCAATAGTAGTAGGGTGGATGGGATCCATGGCTGGTGATAAAATAGAAGGTGGTGAAGGACTAGGTGGGAGTGGTTGGAAACTGGCGTGGAATACGAGGGCACTTGCTTGTCTTCGGGTCAGCACCATGTGAACCAGTATTGATCAGGTAGGGCTACTTCTCTGTAAATGATACAGAGAACAGTAGGAATAGGTGAATCTGGTGATAAAAAAATGGATGAAGTAACAAAATGGTGGCTGGAATGTGAAATAGGCTAACCGATTCCGGTTAGGGAAAATTGACGTCAGTCAGGGTGACTGCTACAGGTCACTGTAGAAAATGGACAGTAAGTAAACAGCAAGGCAAAAGGTAAAATCTGACAGGTATGCCAAATCTGAAGATGTTTAAAATGTCAATGGGAATAATGACAGTGACAGAGACTATGAAAAGTGGAATAAAGTGAAGTAATATGTCCTTTTGAGTAGATTAGCAAAAGGACCTGGAACCGACGTCAGTTGGGTATAACCGATGGCGGTTAGAGGTAACCGACGACGGTTACTGTGAAATTGAAATAGTGATGAAAGAAAGTGGTTGTGAATTAAAATATGATGTAGAATCAGACCCAAAATTTTGGAAATGATGATGATATGGCCAAGGCACACTCAGGTGAAGCCGGAATACACCAGCTATGATGAGGAGCGTGCAAGGATGAACAAGAAAGTGATGATCGTGATCTCTCACCTCAAAATGCAAGCCAAGTAGAAACACTAAGAAAATGTGATCCTAGGAGTGCCTTTTCTATTATGTTTGTTTAGCTTATGTTATTTAAGGACTGACACATGAATTGTGAAATAGAGTTTTTGGTGAGGATGGCTTCCTACAAAGAAGGAGATCTAAAAGGTGAGGTTTCAGGTATGTTATGGTGGGGGCGGGCTTCGCTCTGAAGTATGACTCGACAGAGTAGTGAGCTGGGTGCCCACTGTGCCGTGATCCTGTGATCACCTACATCTTCATCCAGGTAGGATGTTGTTTAAGAATGTATGTATTTTGAATTTTTGTGTAATTTGGTAAGACTCAGAGAAAGAGAAAAGGATAGAAGTGATTTTTTTATGATTTGTTTGTCAACCATCAGCTAGTCATTACTTCCAGCGTATAGGTTGCCCTCAATTAATATGAGCTAATGCAATAAATCAGAATGGAATGCACTTGTTTTTAAACCCAAACTCAAAAATGTGAAATTGGATGACACAATAAGATGAAGAGAAAGAGGGATGCTCTTGTACTACAATGCAGAAAACATGAAGAAGTAATTCCTTTTAATTACACCAAAAGAAAAGTTTCCCTTAGAGAAAATAGAAAGGAGAGGTGGTTTACCAGGGAAGAAAATTACTGTGTATACTTTTTAGAAGGGAAACAAACACATAATTTTTTCCTAGGAATGAATGAAATGCAAGGAACCTCGAATGGGTCCCACCGGGCATCCCAAAATGTTTCACCTTTTTCTTAGATTGTTTCTTTGAAGTGTTGACAAAATAGATAGGGTAACAGGCGTATGAGGAATACATGTTCAAATTTTGGTTGATGGTTTATTGCGCGCGTATGACTTCCAAATCCACAGCTAATCATGAGATCTTCCCTTTAGCTATGAGGAACTACCTGTAATGAAAACAAGACCACCAGAAGGAATTAAACAATATAGGCGGTGAACTTCCTAGCATGAGCTAGATTTGGGAAGTATGATACTTCCTAGATGGCTGTCAGTCCACTATTTTAAACAAATCAATGTTATAAACAAAGTAAATCCTATTTTTATTTTAAAATGATTTAGGTATCTCACTTAAAAACAAAATAAGAAATATATCTAATCTCATAGGCTAAGCTAGAATAGAATCCAAAGGTCAAATGATTGGTTTTGGGTTTCTGGAGGTCTGATAAAAGGTCTCAGGTAGATCACAAGTGAATGAGGGTGAGATAAAATTAGGTGGGTAGGTCTTTGTTCAAGGTTGTGTGGCAAAACATAGAGACCGGTTTCGGTCAGGGGTGACCGATGGTGGTTAGGCATAACCGGTGCCGGTTACTCTGATATCTGGAGATGTCACAGAACAGGATTTTGGTCTCCTTTGTGATTTCACAAAGGACTTTGGTTGGTCAGGATGAGGTATTGGGTGACTGGGGTATTATTTTGTGAGGTATTAATGGGTATATGGAGGTAAAAATGTGGAGAAGTTCAATAGGGGGGCAAGGTAAACAATGGATGATAAAATGATGAAGAAATGAAATAACCAGGAAAGTATGATTTTGTACTTACTTGGATTCTGTTCCTGAAGGCCTGTGTGTGAGGGATGGAGGTGTTGATGATGGGTTTGAAGGTTGTAAGTGATCAAAAAATGAAGAAAATATTCTGTATGGGCTACATGTACACTCCTCTTTGCTTGTATAGATCAAATCCTAGTTGGGATGGCTGTGCAGGAGAAGATGCTCAATCTCCTTCCTTGGATGTGATTTTTCACAGGAATTAGCTCTTTGAAGATGCGTTATCTCTCTGAGATGTGTTCTTGCTCGTAAAATTTCTCCCAATGTTTTCCAACCTTGAGAGTAACATATTTTAGGGGTTAAAAGGGGTAACTGACAGCAGTCCGGCTTAGCCGGCAACGGTTAAAGGTAACTGACATCGGTTAAGGCAAGATTTCCTAGGTTTACTAAACTAGGGAGATCCTCCTGATTTCCTTGGATCTCATGTCATTATCCCACAGATTAGACTTGGAGCTTCTTGTGAGCATGCGGGAATGTGGTTAGAGGGAATGTAGGCATTGATTTTTAGGGTTTGGGTAAGTCTTAGTTAGTTATGGTAACTTACTAAGAATAGGTCTTAGGTTGAGTTGGCTTGGTGAGGTGTTTAAGTGAACTGTATGTGTGGATATTATTTAAATAGGATATTTAAATAATAAATATAGTGAGGATAAAGAATTAATTTAATTTGATTAATATTAGTGGGGTGAAGGGGGTCATGGCTAGGTAAATGTAATAAAGGGTGCTTATTGGTCGAGGTACAAAAGGGGAGTGTGACCTAATTTTAGTGTCTACACTATCATTTTCTATATCTACCACACGTAAAAAACCACAAGGTACTGCAATTTGGATTGCATTATTCATTTCATAAGGGTAGGTTATTCTAAAATCTACATGACGTATTTTTACATTGGGACACAGTAGTTATAGCATGTTATCCCTTTATGTGACTGATACTAGGAAAACCTAGCTCAAGGGATACAATGTCAATCATACACCATAAAAACTACATGGATCCTAAAATGTAATGTAGCCAAAAAAAACAAGATCACATCAGGGTTACTTTCAAGGTTAGTATGACTCTCTCATATGTATTTTTTATAAGGCGAATGTGAACTTGAGTCTTGTGTAGGTAGATAGTGTTTTGTTTGCATGTACGAGTGTGATAGAGAAAAAGTGTAGCTAACCTGACATGACCTGCAATGACCTAAAGGTGAAACAAAGTGGCACAAAGAACCAAATCCTTATTTATCCTACAAACACTATCACCCATAATAGAAGTTAGTGCCTTGGTGATTATGTCCTCTCTCAAGCACTCATGTCCATGAGATAGTCACATGCCTGTTTTAGAATTAGAGCTTACATAGTCTAGAATATGACTATTCAGATCATTCGCCAACCCAGAATTAGTCCAGACCTAAAGTTACAAGGTAAGTCATCTTTGTCTCATATCTTTCAGTATTTCTAACACTTATTTATTCATATATTTCTTAAATACTATTATCTTTATCTAATCAGCAGTGTCCTTACTTATATTTACATTTCATTAAATAATTTGGTGAACGAAATCCCTTAGATGTTCTTTAATTAATCCAATCTTCTCCAAACTCAAACCCTAGTTGTATTATTGTTCATATCTACATCCTATCTTCAAATCCAACATTTATTTTAATCTATCACCTTTCATGAATAGGATATGCAAAGACTCATAGGATTTCATGTTTCATCCCACACTTTGGATCACTTTCTAGGGATCTGAATATTCAAATCACCTTTTGTTTCATATCTCGAGTATAACAAATCTATTTTCAATGTACTTCAAGGTTATTTTTCATTTTCCATATCTAACAAAAATATTTTTTTGTGTGCCCTATTTTTTTGGATTTTATTTGGAAATTTAAAATTATACTTTTTACTAATTAAGACATAATTACTAAAATACATACTTTTGGCCAAATCCCGTGGAAGTTTTTCTTTCAATTTATAAAATTCAAATTCTATTTCAAGATATGGTCATTTTATTAATTTTATGATAGTCACTTTTTGTTTAACATCATTCTTTGGGTCTTATCCCCATGATCTCTTGAATTCTAGTACCATATCCAATTTTCTATATAATTTGGGGTTATCTCTAGCATTTTATTTTCTACCATTATGTCATGTGAATCTATTTCTTAATTATGTTTGTTTCTTTTACTTCAACAACACCCATCATATATAGATTACTCTAACACAATTGTTGAAACAAGTACATCTCCCTCATAATATGACACCTTCCCAAGTGAATGTAATTTCCATCCATATTTCAGCTCCTTCTATTAGAAATGATGACACTTCTCATAATTCTATCCTAGAATCTATTCAATTTTTTCAACATGCCTTTCAAGACCAACTACAAGCCATAAATACTACAATCACATCTCTCAAGGCTGAAATATAACCCCTTAAAGATACTCTTAATGCAAATATTCATTCTCTTTTTATGCTTCAAGATACCAATCCTATGAAATTTTATCTAGGTGCTACATGTTCTCACATAACTAAGGCTAAAATCCTATAACATAACATACCTATTTTGTTCGATGAGCATGCTAAACAACATGATATATTATTTGAGCTCCTCAATCATCGATTAATTACTTTGTTTCCCAATCATTACTATCCTCATTATCAGCTTACCAAACCCAAAGGCCAACCTCTCTACAAGTATCATAGCATTAAAGGACATCAATATAATGATTTCTATGCTTTACAATGAAGTATCCTATAAATTGATCATAAGGAATTTATTTCATTCTCTAAGCCACATTTTATTACACAACTATCTCTAGTTTCCACATCTCAATGGGTTCCTAAATATAATTCATCTATGATTCATGATCATAATTCCATATCTAATGCCTTGATTTCTACCATACTAAAAGTCTCACCACTTTCCAGCTATATCACTTGAGCCACCACATGCCCCATATAAGGCCAACACAACAAAGAAAGATAAACATATCTCTACTTCTTCACCACACATTGATATAATTTATGCAAACACAAGTATCAATGAATTACCAAATGATTTATGGATCTCTATGGGCATGAAAGTCTATAAGATAAATCTTAAGTATACTTCTATACAATATTCTAAGAACAACACTAATTCATCCCTCCTACTCAAATCTTATGATAATGATGATTCTAATCATTCTTACTAATGTGACGACTATAAGAACCTTGTTCATAATTTTCCACATCTTGATCATATTGATGAAATATGACACTATTTCACCAAAAAAATTTCAAAATTTTCACTATCTAATTATAGAGTATAAAACAACATGAAAATCCAAATATAACATCTCATTTCCATCACTAGTGTCTTACTTAGCACCATCCAAGCCTCATGTTTATGTATGTTCATCTTATTTAGCATCTCATGAGCCCTGTCCTAGTATTATTGTTGCATTCACACTTGGTAGAATCCTAATTACCTCACACCACCCGATGATGCACTCTTTTTGTTTGTTCATAATTGACTGTTGACGGAATTATTAACATGGATCTCAATTTTCTCACACCCATCAAGGGAGGAATCCTTATTCCTCCCTTGTAGATGGTTTTATTTTATATATTTACAATAAAAAATCAAAAAATAGTTACTCAAATCTTGATTGGAGGCATTATTCCTTTCTTATAATACTTAATGTTACACATTTTCTTATCATGTTATTATTGTTCATATTATGCCACACATGCATGTTCACATGGTATTTTTAGGTGAATGCAAAACACTTACATATTGTTCAACGATGTATGATGTTTGGTCCTATCCACTACCAGTCCCACTAAGGCTCGGGGGATTATCTACCTCTTCTCACTTACTATCAAATTATATCATTACAATATTACACATTTATCATTCTGATGCAGAGCACTATTCACTTACAATTAATCCACACTATTAGAATATTCAAAACACTTCAAAACAAGTTATATCTTCAACTCAAGAACCCCCTGAATCATGAAAAATTTGGATTCATAACCATAATTCTCTTAATAAACTATTATACTATGTTTCTAGACCTTATACCAAGTCAATTCATCCATCAAAATGATTCAAATCAATCAAAAAGTTCAATTTTCTTACCTTCTCTGAAACTACCCTTATAGGCTTCATAAGAGCATTCGACAGGTGAATTGGTAGTTGGAGAAAACCACACCTACCCATAACAAACCAAATAAATTTCCAAGTACCCTTTGTTCTTCTTGTTGTGTATGTCAAATTTATTTTCTCAACTCCTTTTCTAGATAACCTTTTCACCTTTACTCCTTTTACATTTGTTTTAGTTCCTTAGAGCACTATTTTTTTAGTTTTTCTTCCCTAAATTTGGAAAAATGCACTTAAATTAAAAAATAATCATCATTCAAGATACACATTTATCTCTTATCCATGTGTACAAATTTTAATGGGACCTTCTTTGCAAAAATTATTCCAAAACCACAGTTAGAGTCTTCCAATTAGGTCTTCCATGGTTCATTATAGTTTTTCTAGTAGAATATCACTTTTTCCCACTATTATAGATCTTCTTAAGGCATAAATCATCTTCAATCTTGATGGATAATTTGTGAAGAGGATTACTTCTAATTTTTCAATCCCTAAGAACAAGCACCAAGAATATAAATTTGATTATGTTTATAAACACTAGGTCTCATAACACTCCTTACATGTCTGTAGCCATATTGTCAACAAAAGGGGGAGATTTTAAGAAATTCAAAGCCCAAAGTATTTCCAATATGCTTCCATAAGTTGTATATATGATAAATAGAATTTTGTAATCTTTGAATTGATCCCTAACTCCTTCAAAATCACTTTCATCTTTATACTCTACGAGGGTTTCTAGCTGAACCAAAGAATGAAAATATCACTACAAAAACCCCTAGAACCAATCTCAAGGCATGATATACCTTCTCGAGGTGTGTGCCAACATTCTTGAGCTTAACATCTTACCAGTGAGATTTCTTACTTCTTTCACTATGGAAATAATTCAAATTTCTTCCTAATCTTCCCCTAGAAATAGAGTTTACTATGATTTGAAAGGGTTTCCAACCAAAATAAATTATTTTCTATCACTATAGAGATTCATAAAAACTTTATTAATATGAGTTCTATAAACTCATTATTAATAATATTACAATTTATTAATAATGTTTCACAATATATATTGTAACATTCATTCCCTTATTGTTAACATTATTAATTCCAAATACACACTCCCCTAACTTTGACATTATAGAAACAACAATCACACTTCCTTCTGTAGCTTTTCACCCATGCGTGCTCATGATCTAGATGGTATTTTTAGGTCAACCAACATCCTGAAATAAACGGATGATTTTGGCCACGATGGCGCTACAAAGTCAGGACAAATAACAACCTAAAACAAAGGATGGTTTTATAGGACAGGTCAACAACCCTTCAATATCATGAAATTTCTTTTCCTTTGTGCTTTCATCTGTCACACTATGTCTTTCCTTCAGGGAATCATGTGGAAACCATTTCTTACTAAATACAAACTAAATATGCTGAGGGAAAATTGAACATTGAGACCATGTTTCAGTTCCCCCCCTCAATGTGAACATTTCACTTATTCAGGAAAGGAACTCTGAAATCATACTACAAATCTCAAATAAAAGAAAACACACGTACACAGGACACACACACACACACACACACTGCCACCACAACTTCGTGCGGCCCCGTCATTGGTGCAGATATGAGAGGTGGGCCTTGATTGAACTCCTTCCTCTGTTACCTTTACCTCCATGGTCCAAAACATGCTATTCTCTTCAGCTAAATTTGTCTTCAAGGTGCTCAATTTTACATAACTCAATCCCAATATGGGGGGTGGGATTCCAAGGAGGTGAACTATAAAAAGTTCGAAAAGCAATTTGAAATTTTCCTTTTCAAACTTTTAGCCTTTTACACTTGACAAATAATGACTCAGTGTTAGAGGAAAATATTTGGTCAACTGTGTAACAACGATGACTACAAAATTGACAATAAAAAAACTTAACTTTTTGGACTTCCTTTTTAAGGGCTATGATAACAACATATAAAATGAACTTTACTTTCTAGATCAGTGACATTCATTTAACTTGTTGGACACATAAGAAATGGGCCTTGATGTATTAATGAGGGAAAAAATGAAATATCCCGATCCCTTCAAAAGGAAAATTTTTAACAAATTTCTAACTCCAAAAAACAAATGACTAAATGACACCAAATTATCTTGACTAACTTCAATTTAGTAGACTAAAAAATTATTATGCATTAATAAATTCTTTAAGTCCAATTGAGGCCATTCTTAAAACTTGTTTATTAATAAACATTTATTGAGAAATCAAAATGTTTATATAAGTTAACCTATACATTTACTAGTTTATCTTACTAATATTTTAGGTATGTAGCAAGTGGAATTTCTCCAAAATTCAATCTTCCACGTGATTATTTTTTGGATTTTGTAAATAACTAGAATGATGTACTACATATTGTCAAGAATCTACAAGGGTGGAACTCTAGACTTATATAACACTGGAATGAAAGCTTTATTAAATAAATTTCAATCAAGTCATGATAGGACATTAATACCACAATGAAGTTTTTTTAGTAAAAGGGTTGAAATAGTGTGATTTGAAACTGAGTTTACAGTTGTTCATAAGTTAATACTGTTAAGGTTTTTAAAAGCCCACAGTCATTGATGGACGTTTTGATTAAATCTCAGGAAACTTATAACAATCAAATATTTGAATTTTTATGATCCCTATGGATGGTATAAATATTAAATGCTGTATTCCTCCACAATGAAGAAGGATCATTTTATGTAGCCAATGTGTAATGCAAAGAATACAAATATGACATAATACCAGGATTCATATCTCACACAGATTAATAAAGATTTTCATTATGCACGTAACACAATGCTTCGACTTTGATAGGTCTTCCATGAGGTGCTCCAAAAAATAACATATGTAACATTGGTTTGATTCTCTAAGTCAGATACATTTGGAAATTTTCCTAAGCATAAGATGAAATTACATCACATGTATTAGGTGGAAGAGTAATATGTCAAAGATACAGGAATAATTGTAGAAAAAAATCATAAATATATGAATTTTTACCTTTGTAAATCACACGAATAAATTATAGTATAAACTCTGAGAATTATTGGTTCTAGATGTCCCGATACCATAAGTAACATTTATTTGAATCTTTATTATTAAAAATAATCTGAACACAATAATGCATTACAACGAAAACTAAAGATATGAAGATGAGTAACTTAAAGTTCATGTGGGATGTAGTTAACACATCGTAGAGATCAGCACAATACAACATGTTTGAAATCCTATGACTCTAGGAATCGAGTTAGATACTGGTCAAGTACTTCCTAAATCTCTAACATCTTATTTAATAGAATCATCTCTAAGAATCCTTTATTCTCTCACACATTCACTTTAGCTACGTGAGTTTTTTTCACAACTCACCAATATAATGAACTATCAACAACATTTCGACTAACTATATTATTAATATGCATGTTTAATAAAATCATTATTAATAATATTAAAATTTCTTTAAGAAATGTTACAAAAATATATTAGCAACAAATGTTACATTAGGGATTGACTCCACTATTGTAAAGATTATGAGAAGTCAATATACACTCCCCTGGGAATGTAGGACATTCCTATAGAAGGACAACAAAGAAGGTCTTTGTGTACAAATTGTAAAACGCTAAATATTGTGGTCATGACCTCGATGGTTTTGTAGGAATGCCAACAACTTAATAAGGATGTGTTTTATCATTGAGACAATCACCAACAACCTTAAGAAATGGATGAAAATAACCATGGAGCATACCAACAACCTAATAACTAATGGATGTTTTTCATAAAAGACAGTTATGTAACAACCCAAAGTAGTCAATGAAATAATTTTGAAAATTGTGGTTTTTTCTTTCCACCATGTCTTTCCTTGAAATCATGTAGGAACCAATGCACTTATGAATTCAAACTGAATATAGGGTTATTTAAACATGAGAAAAGTAGTAAAATTCCCCCCCTAAATGTGAAACATTTGGATTTTCAAATAGGAACTCTGAAATCATAGTGCAAATCTTCAAGAAAGGAAAACACTCATGAATAGAAACTGCCATGATCATGTATTGATAACCTATTCATTGGTGACTACACTTAAGAGAAATGATTCACATCTAACCCTATACACTTTCCGTCCTCCATAGGAATTATTCATGTAGTACCTTAGTGGAATGAAAACTACACAAGTACATTGTATATTCCACATAGATCATTATTAGCAAATGTGTTCTCCTGCCCTAATCTAATGTGAAACATGTGTGAATTTTTTGGAAGTCCGGTAACACTAAAAATCACTCTGTAAGGTAAGTTTTCTCTTATTCTATAATATTTGACTCTTTGAAACCAATGACTTAGTTTTTCTATATAAAATATGCATAAGGGAGATAAACACTGTTATGAATTACTCACTTAAAATGAGACACAAAATTTTGATAATAATGACATTTATTAACAAATCTATCTAGATAACTAATTCCTTTTCCTACCAAATATATAATGATTTAATAAGTATTATGTGTAATGACACTATATGGCCACACCATTAGTTGAAGCTATAAAATTGTAATAGTCATAACACATCTGACATACGAATGATTTTTCTTGAAATGAACAATAACACTTGGTAATGATCGTGCTTTATAATATGACTCTTCTCTTTTCTTACAGACTTAGAGAATGGGTGTTCTCTCACACGATAAATGATGAACTTGTCAAGAACATTAAATTTACTAGTGACTCTTTACATTGGTTCATAACACCTTGACAATGTAAAATTAAATTCTGACCAATCTCTAATCTAACATGACTTGATAACAATATAGCCTCACTTAATGTTTAGAGTTGTATAAAAGTTAGAAGGAAAGTATTGGCCATGAACTAAATGCACATATCTATATTTTCATTGAAGCCTAACCATTTCCATTATAGAAAGGTGAAATAGTTGAGTGTGGAGCCAACTTGGAAACACAGGTTCTGTATTAATTTTGTAGATGTCAAACTTCAAATGGGATCAGGTCATGCTAATTCATTCATAGATTGCCTTAGATTTTTTCACTTTCATTAATGCACTGGGTAACACAATGAAAAGAAGCAGATCACATACTTATAATGGCCAGAGATTTGTATGATGTTGTTTCACCTTTTAATGGACCCAAGCATGTTAACAAAGGCTCAAAATTGCAAAGATAGATTAGACATGTTTCAAAAAATATCCACATCACTTAGCTGAGCATGATCAATAAATTATACAAGTATATAACGTAGATATCATGGCCGATGAATACATTTGATAGTTAATATATGGAGGTTCTAAACACATATCACCAATCACATTGACACATTGATGTCTTGAATCAAGGAAACTCACCACTTTATCAAAAAAATTGGACGATCAATGTTGAGCTATCAATATTCTCAAAAAAATATTTGGTGGATCTACAAACACCGTGAAGCTTCCATCAAACATGAATTCACATCCACATTATTTGAATATTTGAAAATGATGAGCTATCCAATAATGTCATAATTTTGATCTCGTGTAATTATATGATCTCATAAATCAGTGTGCAATTAAACCCAAGACTATCTGCATACAAACATAATGTATATATGGTGAGTTGAAAATTGGACAACTGTCAAAAAAATAAGGTCGATTCACCACAATAAGGTGCTATGAGAAATGAATGCACCACGTCTAGATCTTAGATGGAAGATATTTTGGATGCTTTAACAATATCCCATGAACAAGGGAGAGACTATCTATGCATCCACCCCTCAATAAATCATAAATATTCCATGATTATAATAAATTATTTCTTCACAAGATTTTATGTCGCTCTGATACCACTGTTAAATACTTCACAATTATAAGAACACTAAATACAATTATAATTTAGAAACATATGAATTATTTGAGATATATTTACATAGATGGAGTTTACATTATATAGAAGGATGTTCTCCTTAATACAAGGAGTCAACATCAATTCTCAACAACCCACATATCTCTCTCCAATCCCTATAATCTCTCAAACTTATCCCTAAGATATCTCTCACAGTAAAATAGTTACATTAGTTATTCTCACAACTCACCAATAATAAAACTATTACAAATCTATTATTAATATGATTTCTATAAACTCATTATTAATAATATTACATTTTATTTAATAATGTTACATATTATTTTGGTAACATACTCTAGATTCCAATCGACCAGGGTGAGAAGGATATGCATGAAAGGGAAACATAATCTAAGGGGAGGTTGATAGCACTAGAAAGATGGGGATGAACACTTTTAGAAGAGTAAAAATAATGTAAAATGCACATAGGGAGGGAAAGAAAACATGCCACAATCTAAATTAACATTCACACATATGTTTTCAGGGAGAGCAATAGAAAAAAAACCTACAAGGGATGTGAAACAATGTACAAAAAACAAACAATGCAAGGGAAAGGAAAGGAGATGCAATAAAATTTGAACTAGGGTATAGATTAGATACAAAATAAGATTTTATTACTTCTAAATAATGCAAAATTGATTACAATGGTGAAAGAGGAAGGTATCCATATGCAAAGATCTAGATATGAGGCCTACAACTTTAAATGTAAAGGATCATCACTCTGAATGATGACTTTAGCAAACTAAGAGGGTCCAACCTATTTCAATGAGAATTTTCCATGAATATATAGAATAAAAGGGAAGAAAAGAAGTGATTATGCTAAAATGTAATATTTAAGAGTTAATCTAATGTTATAGGAGCAGTGAATAAAATGAATAAATGAAATACTGAAAGTAATACCCAAGAAAGCTAATCAATGAAAATATGAAACCCTAATGTGAAAAGAAGGTTAGTAGAGCCTTAGCTGATTTGATGATATGTCATGGGACTGTGCCACAATGGAGACCAGGATGAATAAGATCCAGGAAACTGATCACACAGGAGCTAGAGAAAATGTAGATCTAGAGGATTTTATTTCTTTGGGGTGCCTGGGGAGGATAGGGGCGCTTGTGGGTTCCTTGGTCTATATAGATGGTCAAAAACCTAAATTCCTCTAGGGTGTAAGATATATGCATCTCCTGTCACTTCTTCCTAATGCATGTATGTCAATTGAACTTCACCAGATGTCACTACAAATCAATGATGAAGAATCACATGTAAAACCCCAAAACCAAATATCAAAAACCTAAAAAAGAAAGATGCATATGATGGTTTCAGACTATCGTCAACTACCAAATTGATAACTTATCACTGAGTGTTGCACTAAGTACTACACTACATCTCAAATGCAATGTATGTTTCTAGGTGTGTGTGTGTGTAATCATGACCTAGGTTGCTCTTGTGCCAATCACACTTTGTGAAAGTAGCGAGCAATAACTATGTGTAGAAAATGTAATAAAATGGTGGATGGAATAGAATAAACTTCCCTCCTATGAAGTGTGATGTAGATGAACCAACCTTGTGCCTTGTGATGGAGCTAGATGGATGAAAATGGAGCCTTTGATGGATGTAACCTTAGGTGATGATAGTAGTGCTTAGTGCTTGGTCCCTCATTATGGTCTCATAACTTTATATTTATATGGTTCTCTTGTTCTAATTTTGTAATTAACCCTGAAAAGGCTGACCACCAAAAATATAGAGAGCTCAAATGGCTAGAAAGTTCCCAAAATATAAGAGTAAAGTGTAAAGAGGATTAGGGGTGCCCTAGAATGGGACTAGGCACCTGGGGCCCCAATACTAGTCCTGAACACCGGATCAAATGATAAAATATGCACAAATGACAAAAATAGACTAGGACAATAGATGTGGGAGGTTGGAAGTGATCAAAAGCAAAGTAAAAAAAATGGCCAAAGGACATGGGTTAATTAGTACTTTCTTCACTTAAAAACCATATGAATAGTAGTATGAGACCGGGACTAAATAATTACCTAAAGTGTGTGATTTTGTGTCTACATTTTCCCCCACTTTATGTTGGTGAGTGGAAAGCTCGGTAACATAAAGTAGATAGATATGCGTACCTGATATCCATGTAGAGTGATGTAGAAAGTGCCGAAGGACTAGAAAAAGCGTGGAGTGATAAAAAATATGGAGCATGGAGACTAAAGATGCAAAAGTGTAAAAAAGTGATGAGAGTGAACCTAGGGTGGAAACACGTGTGTAGTTCCAATGTGTGTGATGTACCTGCATGTTAGTATGAGGTGTGTGCTATCATAGAATGTTGTTGTTGTTGTTGATTCCTTTGTTGTACTTGTTTGTTGACTACTTGTTTCTCATACAGACATGGACCTACAAAGGAGAAGATGATCAAATAGTCAAATACGCATGTATATATGTCAAAAACACATATAAATACACATGGATATAATAAAAAGCATGTGATGAAAATGAAAAGTGTAAAAGGAACATGTGCACCTGATCCATGATGAGAGAAAAGGTGTAGAAGAGGATATCTTGTACTGCAAGTTTTTTGGGTGATCTCATGCCATGGCTGAAGAAGTGTAGGGAGAAAGCACATTATTCTCCAACCTGTAACTGCTTCCCTGATAAAGTGTGTGAAGAGATCTCTGTACTTACCTAGTTTTTTTGGGCGATCTGATGCCACTGGTTGAAGTAGTGTAGAGAGGAAATCCATTGTATCCTCTAACCTGTAACTGCTCCCCAGAATGCTAAGGACAATCATGTCCTATAAAATCCATTGTGTATGGGGTTTGTAGACTGGTCTGAACCCACTCATTGTATAACCCACAATGTCAAGGATGGAAAACTGAACTAAATTGTACCGGTACAAAGTGTTGTGTAATGTGTAAAACCCCAAATGATGCCCCCCTCTTTGGGGAGCATGTGATGTCACTGATAGGAGAATGTGGCCCCAAAAGAGGACCACCACTACTGTAAATTATGCCCTATAGGGGGAAGGGAATGCACTTGGTAGAAACCAAGGCACATACAAACAAGTGGCTAGCAACAAGTGTTAGTATGAACAAGCATGCATGTAAAAGACAAGTGTAAGCTACCAAACAATGTAGAAGCTAAAATGCAAGAAAGCAATATAGACCACCAAAGTGGGTTGCAAACATGGGACACCACTCATGATGTTGCAAGACACTCAAGGCCATAAGTTGCATACAAACAAACAAGTGTGCACACCAAACAAAGGGCAAGGCCTGCATACAATAGCAGAAAAATAAACAAGTACAAACAACAGATAGCCATGGAAGAAAATAATCCTGCAAACAAATGCTACACATGAAGCACCCATTAGCATGTTAGAAAGATAACCCATATGTCAAAAGCATGTATAACCAAGTAATGTAGAGTGCTAAGTACAAAATGAAACAATAACACCTATAAGAGACGAATGTGGATGCCCCCAACGACTGTTGTAGGAGTGGTAGAAGGCGAGCATCCATACTGCGTGTAAGAGACTTGTATCTGTGATCACAACTAGAAAAGGATGTGAACGTGCATGTGTGTATGGTAAAGATAATGACATATAAGAGATCTAACTAGCATGTGTAATAAGATGAACATATACAAGAAAATGTAAGCAAGAGTAAAAGTAAACCAAGATATGCAATATGTTGTGGATGGATGGAATGGAATGCAAGATGGATGATAGGATCTGTGTGCCCCCTGAGTGAATGGAGTTGTATGCAGTGAGGTTCATTTAGTATTCCCCCTCAGCAGTCAAGAATGAACCAAAAATGAGAGTGTGTCATCGGGAAATGGTCAAAGTGTGTGTTGTGTCCAACACGCCATGATGAATGTGTATGTGATGTGATGATATGTGACCTATAGATGATGTGTGAGTGATGATATCCTAAAGCGTATATCATGATGAGATGAATAGAGGGAGTGGTGATGTATCCTAAAGTGTATACCACTACAAGATGAAGAGATAGGTGACCATTTAGCCTATAGTGTATGTCACTAACCTAGGAATATTGCATGATGGAAGGTTGAATGATGAATGTGTGTGTATGATAAGGTCCATTTGATTTGTAAACCCTCAGTAGTCGAGTATGGACTGAGGAACTAGAGTGTGTCATAGGGTAGTGAGTGCAACATGTAGAAGAATATGTAGTATATGTGTGATGATTGAGATGACCATGTGATAAGTAAAATGTGTAAAATGCAATGTATAAATGTAATGCAAGATGTGTAGATAGCCTAATAGATGTGATGTGTGTACCCTATGTAGTATGTCCCTAGATGAGAATAGATATGTAATGCTAGACTGTAGACAATAGGAGTGTGACATATGTATGATGAAGGACTAATATGAGTATGTTGAGTATGTATGATGATGTGTAAAACTACCAAAATGTAATGAAAACAAGTCTAAATGTAGGATGTATGACCTTAAGATGTGAGATGAAAGATGTGAAATGTGTGAAGAGACACAATGTGTAGTACCTATCATGCAGTGTGTGGGGTTCATGTGTAGTATTGCCTCAACATTCAAGTGTGAACCGAAGCACAAGAGTGTGTCATCAGGTAAATGATACTAGTACATGTAGATGAATGTGCCTATGATTATGAGATGTGATGTAGAAAAATGCGAAATATGAGAGTATGCATGATGCTAAGGTGGGGGGATTGTGTGAATGTTATGCCCCCCAATGTGGAAGATGAAGGAATTGATCATGAATAGACATCTAAGAGATAAGGAGTTTTTCAAAGTCTATGGAATAAGCATTGACGACTTGATAAAAAAGTGTCATGGTCAAATCATGTAATGAACCATAGATGAGTGCCAGTAATTGTACATACCTGAATGTAATATTCCTCATGTGAAAGGAGGAAGTGGAAACCATGCACATATGTTGATGGAGTGAGATTTTTTGAATAGCCAAGAAAAGAACTGATTGGAATAAATGACACATCCAAAATGGAGGATGGGAAAAGATATTCCCCATTTTGGTCATAGGTGGTTATTCTCACTGAATGTAATCAAGCCATGATTTCCCTAAGGTGTGTGATTGGTGAAGTGTAGAGGACACTAGATAGACCTTTAAGATGAGTTGAAGTCGACAATATTTCCATGAAGTGCAAATAATAGTTCTATAGCCATGTTATAGATGAGGAGCATGATAGGAGGATGAGGTCCTCAAAAATTCTAAACCAAGTTGAGTCTAGAGATCATGTGAGAAAATGGTGTCATCACAAGTAGGATCAAATGGAATATGTTCACCAATATGAGTCATTCATGAAATTTGTGCAAGTTGGTGGGGTCATAGTGAGAGGTGGTACATGTAAGGTGTAGGTGATTGTCATAGATTAGATCTGCCCCTGAGTTCAAGAATCATTGGTAGTAGTAGTAGGTGACCAAAGACTGTACATCTATCACAAAAATGACACCTTCAATTTTGGCAGATGAGGTAATTCATCCAGGGTTGAGGGTCATCTGTAGTTCATCATGGGATAGGAAGGGTAGTATTAGGGTCTTGGTCACAATATTGGAATGCATCATGGAAAAGTTTAATATATTCAATACCTTCATGTATGAATTTGACATAATGATGTTAGGTAGAAGAAATGGCTTGTCATGGCATGGAGCCATTCAGGTCTACCAAGTAAATTTTTATATGAGATCTGGAAAATCAATTGCAAAATGGTGTTAGGTTTTTGGAACTACTAGTAATAGGAAGAACAATTTGACCTCTTGGGTTTCAACCATCATATCATGGAGTGAGAGGGATGATGGACTAACATCTGAGTTAGACCTAAATTTTCAAGGAATGACATAGGACATAGATTAAGTTCAGATCCATTATGAGACAATTAAAGTATGAGCTTAATACCCATATTGAGAAGTGAATCATAATTTCAAGGGTTAGTCATTATCAAAAGTGTTTAAATCAGTGGGAAGTTATATTTGAATGATAAGTGTTGAGAAAATGCATCTACAAAAGTTTGATACACAAAGTCAAGTCATATCAACATGAATGTGGGCCTTCTTCTCTGAAGATGTTGTTACCAAAACATTGATGCAACATTATTAATAAAGTGTAATATTATTAATAATGACTTTATAAAACTCATATTAATAATATAGTTGTAATAGATTAGTATTTGTATTTGGGTGAGTTGTGAGAACAACTCAAGTAGCTATTTTGGTGTGTGAGATAATATTAAAGGGATGAGAGAGATATCCTACCATTGAAAGGGATAAATTAAGATTCATGGAGAGAATTGTAGGGTTTGAAGATGAGTGAATTGACTCCATTTGTAGGAGATCAATACACTATAAATTGTATGCTCCATCTATGTAAAGATATCATTGGAGATCAGATTTCTACAAATAATATATTTTATATTCTGGTGTTTTTAGATTATTATTATGTTAGATTATCAAGTAATAATCTAAAAACCAAATTAATGCATTTGGTATCAAGAAAAGTGGTTTCTGGGATCAGAATTCACTTATGAGTAGCATGTTATAATTCAAATTTGCCAACATTTGATGCGAATTTTTTAAGCTATTTGTTCAGGCATTTTCAGTATTTGTAATGTCAAGCTTTTTCTTTTGTTGAATATCTTTGTTATCCTCTAGTTTTTTCATTCAAGTTTTGAGTTTCCTTCAATGAATTGTTAAGGCATGTGCATTCACTTCCAACTCCTCAATGATACTTTGGTTTGGAAATTTTTCTAGCATTCAGTATCAGATTCTGATGATTCTTGAAGTTTTGTTCATGAAGCTTCAATCAAAAACTAAGTGACTCAATGTATCTGACATGGGGAGATTATTCCAATTTTGAGCCTTTGTTCAATAGAGTCCTCAAATTGTTGTACCGAGAGTTGAGTGGATCAATCGAAATATGAACTTCTTTGAGCTCACATGTGATTTCATTGAGAAAAATGTAAGAATTTCAAGACAGCTTTGGCCAAGATGCACTTTCTGGATTTATGATTTGTGAATCCACATGTACGGGCTTCAATGTAGCAAGAAATCATTATTTTTAATACTTTATACAAGTGGATGTATGTTGGCCTTCAAATACTAAAAAAATGGATATTTCATTCTATACCGTGCCAAAATGATCAATACAATGGGATTGATCTAGCTCAAATGGCCCTTGATTTATACAAATGTTTAAACTCACTCAATCTCATTGAATTTCCAACAAGGTCCAATTGACTTAATTTGGTGACCAATAGTACTGTTTTTTCATAGTTTTAGTTCAACACATAGGCATAGCCTTTTGACGAATTTGTTTATTGTCAATCATTTCAAAATTAGTAAAGGTTTTGATAATTGTATGGTCAAGTTATAAAAAACTGATAGTATAGTGTGGGACTTAATCTAATTTTCTTGATTGGCTTTTTAGTCTATATTATGGAAAAGTTTCACATAAAATTTAGTTAGCATATTTAAATGTTGCATTCATCAAGATAACTAGTTCATTTGAATGATTTAGTCATATGTTTTTTGGAAATCTCAATTTGTTAATAAATCATCGAAGAGTCCTCACTATAGCTCACCACCATTGGAAAAATCCTTCAACATAATTATATTAAATTGAAATATGTTATTGAGGTTTAATTTGTTTACAAGGTCATTTTTAGGATTTACCCAATATGGTATTATAATTGAGTATTTCTTATGTAAGTCAAGTGTTTTTGTTTTGTTATTATCAAAAAGTGAGGGGGGTAAGTTAGGATTAATTCTATTACAAGACCATTAGAAAATTTATTGTCAAGTTTTCATTGTGAGTGTCTTGTTAAAAGTCTCAAAAAGTAAA
The DNA here is from genome assembly GCA_019776745.2 of Taxus chinensis. NCBI lineage: Eukaryota > Viridiplantae > Streptophyta > Pinopsida > Cupressales > Taxaceae > Taxus > Taxus chinensis. The sequence continues at coordinate 18,167,388 of CM034157.1, forward strand.
AAAAAAAAATTCCTTCAGGAACATTTTGCATTTCAGTGGAATTGAATGTTTAGTCCATGATTATGTAAATGAGCATGGAAAAATTACATCTTGTTGAGTTAAGCTAGCAACATCATGGAGGATGGAGGCAACATGATGGAGGTCAATCAGTGACCTCTCGTCAGTCACCAATGATGGGGCCACATGAAGTTGTGGTGGCAGTGTGTGTGTATGTGTGTTTTCTTTTATTTCAGATTTGTAGTATGATTTCAGAGTTCCTGTTTGAATAAGTGAAATGTTCACATTGAGGGGGGGAACTGGAACATGGTCTCAATGTTCAATTTTCCCTCTATTCAGTTTGTATTCAGTAAGAAGTGGTTCCTACATGATTCCCTGAAGGAAAGACATAGTGGACAGACGAAAGCACAAAGGAAAAGCAACAACATGATATTTGGGTTGTTGGTTGTCCTATAAAACCATCCTTTGTTTCCAGGTTGTTGGTTGACCAATAAAACCATCCTTTGTAAATTACAGGTTGTTGGTTGTCCTACAAAACCATCCAGATCATGAGCACGCATGGGCGACAAGCTACAGAAGGAAGTGTGATTGTTGTTTCTATAATGTCAACATTAGGGGAGTGTATATTGGGAATTAATAATGTTAACAATAGGGGAGTGAATGTTACAAATATATTATGACATTATTAATAAATTGTAATATTATTAATAATGAGTTTATAGAACTCATATTAATAATATAGTTGTAATAGTTAGTATTAGTATTTGGGTGAGTTGTGAGAACAACTCACGTAGCTATTTTGGTGTGTGAGATAATAAAGGGATGATGAGAGATATCCTAGGGATAAATGTTGAGAGATTCATGGAGAGAGATATGTAGGGTTTGAAGATGAGTGTTGACTCCACCTTTGTAGGAGATCAAGACACTATAAATTGTATGCTCCATCTATGTAAAGATATCCTAGATGAATTAAGTTATATAGTATTGGTATATTGTGATGTTTTTATGATATTATTGTGTTAGATTATTTCTAATAATCTTAAGAAATTCATTAGATTTTGATAGCCTGGAAATAAAATCGTACTTCAAGATGAGCCATAGTAATAGAATGATATTGAAGATGTGGTTTTAAGCGAAATGTAGGATGTGAAATATTGTGAAGTTGGGTTCACCAAAATGATTAACTAAAATATATGGTATAATTCTAGAGTTAATCTAATATTAAGAACAACAGTAAATAAATTCTAAATAAATAAAGGAAAGTGACCCAAGCAACTCTAAGTAGAAATGTGAAACCCTAAAGTGCAAGAGAGGGTTAGAAGAGCTTAGCTGATTCGATGAGCTTGTTAGACTATGTCATAGAGATGAACCATAGAGAAAGAAGAGGAGGAAACGACCATACAGAAGCTCTAGAAAAGCACAGATTAGAGATTAATCTGAGTGGACTGGGGTGCCTGGAGAGGGATAGGGGTGCCTGTGGGCACCCTAGTCTGAGATCTAGGTACCCTAGTCTGTGAAAAAACTCTGCAACCTTCCTCTGAGGTGTCATTGATGATCTCCTACCTTCCTTCATTGTCTATCACACTATCTTCGTTGGAACTGTGTTGGATATGTCACTGAAATTGGTGATGAAGATGAGACCTGTAAAACCCCAAGACAAGCATCAAACCCCTAAAAAAGAAAGTTGTATATGAAGGGTTCTGACTGTCCTCACCAGCCACAATGGTGGACTTACTAACTAAGTGTTGCACTACATTTCAGACCCAAATGTAGTTTTGGTGATGTGTGTGTGCAATCATTCCCTAGGTGCTCTTGTGTCAGTCACACTTTGTGAAAGTAGCGAGAAATAACTATGTGTAGAAATGTAATAAATGGTGCATGGAATAGAATAAATTCCCTCCTATAAAGTGTGATGCAGATGTCCTAGCCTTGTGCCTTGTGATGGAGCTAGATGGGATGCAAGTGATCTGGAGCCTTTGATGGATGCAACCTTAGGTGATGATAGTAGTGCTTAGTGCTTGGTCCCTCATTATGGTCTCATAACTTTATATTTATATGGTTCTCTTGATCTAATTTCATAATTAACCTCGAAAATGGCCAACCACTAAAAAGATAAAAGCTCAAACAACTAGAAAGTGCCCAAAAATGGCGGGAAAGTGTAAAAGGGACTCAGGTGCCCTTGGTTGGAACAGGGTGCCCACATGCGCCCTAGTACTAATGTGGGTGCCCTAGTCGAGGATAAAATAACAAATGAGAGAAGCTTATTGAGCATATGGATGCAAGAGGTCAGTAATGATGAAACAAAAAGTAAAAAATGGCCAAAGGATGGGGGTTAATTATTACTTTCTTCACTCAAAAACCATATGAATAGTAGTATGAGACTGGGATAAATAATGTCTAAAGTGCATGATTTTGTGACTACATTTCCCCCCCACTTTATGTTGGTGAGAGGAAATCTCGGTAGTATAAAGTAAATAGAGATGTGTACCTGATGTCTATGAAGAGTGGAGTAGAAACGTGTCGAAGGACTAGAAAAAGTGTGGAATGACAAAAAGATGGAGGAGCGTGGAAACTAAAGATGAAAAATGAGCAAAAAAAGTGATGAGAGTGAGCCTAAGGTAGAAACACGTGTGTAGCTGCTGCAATGTGTGATGTGCCTCCATGGTTAGTATAGTGTGTGATGTAACAAAGTGTTGTTGTTGAAGTTATTGTTGTTGCCCCCATTTGACTACTATTTTCTCATATGGTCAGACTTGCAAGGAGAACACGATCAAGTAGTCAAATATGTATTTGTAAAAGTGCAATGTAAAAGACACATGCATATGTATATAAATGTAAATACGCAAATGAAAAAGTGAAAAGAGAACATGTGCACTTGATCCATGTCGATAAAGAGAGTATAAAAGGATATCCTGTAATGATGAGGTTTTTTGGGTGAACCGATGCCATAGGCCAAAGAAGTATGGGGAGGACATGCTCTGTGTCCTCTAACCTTTAACTACTTCCTTGAACTATGTGTGAAGATATCTTTGTATTGTCCTAGTTTTTTGGGCAATTCGATGCTGGCGGTAGAATAAATATTGGGAGGAATTCTGATGTATCCTTCAACTATTAACCACTCCTCTGAATGCTAAGGACATCACGTCCTGTAAAATCCACCATGTATGGAGTTCGTAGACTGGTCTAAACTCACTCAGTGTATGTAAACCCACAATGCTAAGGGTGGAAAGTACACTAAGCTGAATCGATGTAAATGCACTGTGTTAGTATGTAAAACCCCAAATGATGCTCCCCTCTTTGGGGGCGCATGCAACATCGTTGATAAGAGAATGCAGCCCTTAAAGAGGACCATCTGCATGAACCATATCCTGAAAAGTGCTTAGTAGAAACCAAGGAGTGCACAAACAAGAATGTTATCCAAAGATAAGTGTGAACAAACACACATAGAGAAAACAATGTATAAGCTATAAAAATAATGTGTAAGCTACCAAACAATGTAGTAAACATGTGAGAAGACAAGTAAGCCACATAAAGCAGGTTGCAAACATGGGACATCACTCACGATGTTGCAAGAAATGCAAGACCATCATGGCCATATACAAATAAACAATTGTGCACACCAAACAAAGGGCAAAGCCCAAAAAAAATAGTAAACAATAGCAAACAATAGAAAAAACAAGTATGGAAGCAAATATCTCTGCATAACAAATGTTGCACATGAAGCACCCATTAACATGCTAGTTCACTTACTTGTATGTCATTTAAAATGATTAACTTAAATATGGAAATTGTACTATTATTTTAAGTTAATCTAAAGTAGTAATAAAAATGAAATAAATGATATAAGTACAATTTAAATGCTAAATGACTTTATTAAAATGAAATGAAAGAATTGAAATAGTAGGGATAAGATACTAACCTAAAAAGGACTTATCTCACTGTGATGCCAGACTGAACATGATGGTGTGCAGACGAAGCAGAGTGTGATGACATGACCCAAGAAATTACAGCAGGTGAAGATCTGACTAGACTGGGGCACCTGAAAGAGGAATGGGGAACCTGTGGGTTCCCTGGTATGCAGTTTGGGTGATTTGGTCTGTAAAAAAGATCCAGATATGAATATGACAGTGTCACTATATCTTCACAATATCTTAGTCTTTTTTGCATGGTTGTTGAAATACCTTTGCTTATGTCACCATGGATCTGTGATGAAGATCTACCTGTAAAACCCCATACAAAGCATCAAATCCCTAAAAAAGAAAGATGCATATAAAGGGGTCCAATTGACCTCAACTGCCATAACAGTGGGCTTACTAACTGAGCTTTGCACTACATTTTGGACCTAAATGTAGTTCTGGTGAGTGTGTGCATAATGTTCCCTAGGTTCTCTTGTTCCAGTCACACTTTGTAAAGTAATGAGTGATAACAATATGTAGAGAATGTAATATTATGTGTGCATGAAATAGAATGAAATCCCCCTTATGAAGTGTGATGCAAATGTCCTAGCCTTGTGCCTTGTGATGGAGTTATGTGGGTACAAGTGATCTCCAATGTAACAGATGGATGCAACTCTAGATGGATGATAGTAGTGAATGATGTTAGGTCCCTCATTATGGTCTCATAACTTTATCTTTATAGGGTTCTCTTGATCTAATTTCGTAATTAACCCTAAAATGACCGACCACCAAAAATTTATGAAGCTAAAATGAATAGAAAGAGCCCAAAAGATGGCACGAAAGTGCAATAGACCATGATGCATCCTAGAATTTGTAAGATAACACCCTACTCGTGCTGGCACATCACTCATCCTAGACTGAGTGCTCACCCAAAGCACGCAAGGTACCAGGTCCCTCTTTAGGGTTGCTGTAATAGGATGTTAGCATGATGAAGATGGAAACATATAGATTCATAACTAATCCATCATTCTACAGTGCATGCTACCCACAGATCTATGAAAGAACAAGCTTAAACAGTGATCATCATTGAATAAATAACATGCACTACTCAATTACACAGAATGATACTTAGATTCAGCCAATATCTTCCATCTATTAATAATATAGAAGCTCCTTACAGTACTGTCAATTTATATCAAGGCGCATATGGATCTGAACACACATACACCACTCTCTGTGTTACATGTCCTCTATCCTTTTCTACTATGCACCTAACATCATATATATAGGGTGGGGACTTTCCCTTCACCGCTTAACTATTCCAGAAATAGGTCGCATGCTATTGATAGCCACACGCCATTTACAATTATAGCCACACATGCAAGTGTGCTATCTATAGTTCTCTTACAGTTAACTAAAGTGTCAATTCTATTCTTAGCTTGTCTCCATGCATAGATGCTTTGAACCACTTCTCCAAATATAGACAATGCATGGTGCACGTGTCTCTGCTTTGTTGGTGTGTTCTGCATGCCATCTTCTAAAAATAGATCTTCATTCTCAAAATGGCTAAGTCCAAAATTTGAACTTGCCTTCCACGTGTGGGTCCTTCCTGTCCTTCCGCGCCTTTGATCTTGGCCTTCTATCCCACGTGGACTCCTTGTGTGATCTTTGCCAAGTATTCTTTGATCAACATTACCCCACACTAATCTCATTGTCATCCCGACAATGGGTATCTCCAAAAATTTGAAGTAAAGAATATCAATGAAAGAATAAGAATGAAGAATGTGGACCAATAAAGAATTTATATGAGGTTATTTAAGCAACCTCCTCTGTATCAGTTGGTAGCATCAGCTCTGGGTACTCCTCTTTTATTACGGCCTCCAAAACCTACCATTCAGTGAGTGCATGTTCTACTTTCTCTGGGATGTCCACAACAATGGATTCCAACTCATCCCGTGTAATTTCCCCTTTCTCATTTTGTAGAACCAACACAACACTGGACATAGATGTCATCCTCCCTTCCAAAAGGTCCATCTTCTACGCAATCAACTTTCCAAGCTCTTCCAGCCTAGTCTTATGGCTCTTATGTTGTTGCCAAGGCCTCGCACTTTTGTTTAACTATGGACAACCTTTCTACACGGCCCAATGTCTCATCTTTCATGGCCTTCTGGACCTCATTGTTCTCTTCCAAGGTCTTAATGTTGATGAGCACCTCTGGAGCTGTGCATATATTTAAAGCTTGATCCGCCTTTCTTCAAGACTTCTTGTAATGCCTGTAACAACCCTTCATAAGATGTGATTTTTCTCATCACAGATGCCTTCTCCCATTCAGCATCTTGTTCTGATATTTCTGGTGCTTGCATACATGCAGAGTTTCATCTTCAAGCACCAAGTCCACCAACTTTCCCACATAGTGTATCACTGAAGGAAATGTTTGTGGTACCTTGTGTTCCAAGTGTGGCCTTGCTCTGATTACAGTGTCCCCAATCTCCTCTGTGATGCTTATGAACACTTCATTCTTCTTCTGTGTGAAGTCCCTTTCCTGAGTTATGTGTGCTATCTCTGTGTCCTTTTTCTTCAGCTCTTCACGCAACACTTTGATTGTGGCAGATTTATCCATGTTCCTTCTAGCCACCTCCACAGAAACTTTCACCAGCGCATTACTAACCTGCTCATCTGACATGACAGTAGGCTTTACTGTCATGTGTCTAGCCTGAGGCACCTTCTTCAATCACCTTGAAATGCATGACTCTTCACACACATCAAAGTTAGGCTCATCCATGTGGGTGTGCATCGACCATGATAGTTGCTTTCTTGTGCGCATGGTCACCATATCCTCATCCATCAACTCCCAGCCAAATAGATCCTTCTGCGCTATTGTGCTCTAGAAGCGGGCACAGATAATATTTCCTGTCCTCTGCATACCCCATGGCTGGTGGAATGTGCTCCCCACTTGTCCTCCTAGACCTTTGCTGCTTAGGAACTCTAGCCTCCAAATTTGGGACTTGCATCTCCATGTCCTGAGTATCTTCTACAGTTGTTTCCTCTGGTCTTTCCTCTTCTTCTTCCTTCTCCTTTGATGCCTCATCCTTTTCTTCTATGTGCTCTGGAAGTGTAGGAGATGTAGGTGCGCTCTCCTCAGACTCTTCCACCTCCTCGTTCAACTTCAGCTTCCTCCTTCTCTGCGCGGTTGCTTCCTTTTGTGGGGAGAGTCGGGGTGATTTGCACACAGTGGTTGGGGTAACACCTTGGGTCCTTGTTCTCCTGAATACTCTTTTAAACCTGTGCTCCCCTTGGACCACATTCAAGTCCTCTTCATCCCCCTCTTGTGGCTGAGGTGGTGTAACAACGTGCTCAGCTTCACCCTGACTTGTAGGATGTCTCCTACCCCTATGCTCCAAGCCACCACTATCTTCGCACTCTTCCTCCTCATCCTACACTTCGACTTGCTTTGTGGGCTTAGGTGCTGGGATATTCTCCATTGTATGCTTCCCTTTTGGTGGTGCTGGAAGTGTGAACTCACCTTCCACATATTTGTTGTTCTCCATCTTTGGCTTCAACTAGAGATACACCAATGTTGCCCCCAAATCTGCTACAGCCAAGCTTATTGGCTTGATATTCAGCACCTCTGAAATAATTCTCTCTGTGTAGGCACTTCTGCCAGGATATACATACTTCTTCCTCAATGTATGGTAGTCACAGTCTACCTTATCTGCATTGAAGATCAGTCTATGTGTGTCGGTAAATCTATGAACAGATTCCTGAAAATACCTTGCAGTGAATGCGTAGGGTAACTTGCACCAAGGGCTCCAGACTCCATCCTTCATTGGAAAATGTGTGATGCAGAAATGCTGGTATACAACAAACTGAACTTGTTTTCCTACCACTACTGGTAGGTCCTTTGGAATGTGCCATTCTTCCCCAAATTCCATGCGGAGCCTGTCATACCACTTCTCCACCCTTTGCTTCACTTCATCTGTCATGGCCCCCTTGCATAGGTATTTGCTGAATCTTTCAGCTGGGGATTTGTTCTCCATGGGGTATTCCCATATTTTCTCCTTTGGTCCATCTGGTACCCCAATCTCCATGAACACTAGTGATAGTAGAACAGCCCCAAAGCTGATCTTCCCTCCTGTGTGTGCTTCTTCGACTATTTTCTCTGTAATATAGCCTGCAATGTTGTAGATCATCCCTTCCGACATTTTTCATGCCACATGCAACCACATAGAGTTTACCTATGACCACCGCTCCTGATCATTCAACTTGGTAACCAAGTGTGTTGCAGCTTGTACAACTAGACAGTTCTTAAATTTGTCTATGTCCATTCCACATGGACCCTTCAGGTATCCCAACTCCTGTTTGGTCTTCAAAATCATGGCTTTATCTACAAGGTCACTTTTTATATCTTCTCCTGTGGCCTTCAGACCTGTCACTGATGAAACAAGTGCAGATGAAATTCTAACTCTGCGTCCTGCAAAGTAGAAGAAGTCTTCGTGTACCCTGCTCATGAGCCACTGGTACAAGGGCTCATACTTCCCAAAATATGGCAGCTCATACAACTGATATACCCCAATTCTCTTCAAAAGTTTCTCACCCGCATCGTCATACACTGGCATGTCATCTGCCATGCATTTGTTTGTTCTAGAAGTGAGCAAGGAATTGAGCTCCTTTTTGTTCTCTGAGGTCCTGTGATTATATTCACTTACTTTGCTTTTTCTAATGGGTGACTCCCAATCTTGGCCGATAATGACTCCTTTTGGGTATTGCATCTCTGAAAAATGACTTTCGGGTGCCATCTCTTCTTCCTCGATGACCACCTTCTTCTTTTCTTTTGTTGCTGTTGCAGATGCCTTCTTTGGTGCCATTTCTACCTTGCAAATGTCTCTTCTTCAACCCTGCAACTCTGTGAATCAAACCCTAGCTCGATTCAATTATGCCCTAGGTGGAAACTTCGTAACCTAATTCTTTTCTATCTTCCTGCTTCACTCAAACCCTTCACCACCGGGGATGCAAGCTTCTTATAACACAGATCTGGTTGTCACTCTTGGTTTCACACCCTTCGCACCTTAACTCGATCACTCGGCTCTTCGCACTTGGCTCTTCTCGTGAATACTCTTAGTTGCAATGGTAAAAATGAATCTGCATCCCTTCCTTATATAAATTTTTCAAATTTGATGCATTTATTGCTCCTCACCTACCAAATATCCCTTCATTTATTGACCAAATCCATTCATTCCACGTGGTACATCTTCACGCCCAGCTATAACCTTCTAGCGTGCCTTCCTACCCTCTGGTCACAGACTTCTCTTCAGCACGCACTCCTGTGCCTGAGTACCTCATCACTACACCTTCTCCTGGTAGCTAACATGGCCTCTGCTTACCTCATGTTATATTGTTCCTTCATCCATCTCCATCCTTGGTCACTTTTGAGAAGCAATCTTCTTTTGACTTAAAGTACACCCATAGCAGCTTATTCCTTTCATCTTTCACTTCCCACAGTGTTTTCTTGGATAACGACAACCACCCCACACTAAAAGTATGTGCAGTCCTCTGCGCATAAACATTCTTCATACAGTAATTAGCTTCAGGCACGCAAGCACGCTTATTACACAAACAACAACTAAATTGACAAAGCATACGACAATGAAGGAAATACATTAAGGAAATACTGAATTGAAAACCTAAACTAAATGGCAACACTGCCTTATTACAAACACCAAGAAGACTTATTTATAGTAGGGCTTCAGCCTACTCCCGTTAAAGTAACTGGGTAGCCGTGATCCATCAAGTGCTTCTAACTGGCATGCACCTGATTCAAGTATAGAAGTGATAACATACGGCCCCAACCAATGTACTTTGAGCTTGCCTGGATGGTGCAAGAACTTTGAGTCATAAAGAAGTACCATTTGTCCAATCTCAAACTTCTTATCCCTTATGTTTCTGTCATGCCATGCCTTCTGCCTGGCCTTTTCCTGCTTCTGACTCCATCGTGCTATGGCTCAACGCTCATCCATCTGAATCATCTTTGCAATACGTTCTTCTAAATCCTGTTCATCAGCTAGACCTCCAGCGCGTGCAATGTGCAAAGAAGGTAACATAAATTCTATAGGGAGAACAACTTCCATGCCAAACACCAACTGAAATGGTGTGGCTTTGTTCAATCTCTTGTAAGTTGTTCTATATGCCCAAAGCACAGCTGACACTTTGTCATCCCAATCCTTTCTTCCAACATCACATATTTTTGTCAAAGTCTGGCCCAAAATTTTGTTGAAAGCCTCAGCAGTTCCATTTTCCTGAGGATGATAAGGTGTAGTTTTATGGTGTGCAACCATAAACTCATCTAACAGGATCCTGATTGTCTCATTCAAAAAGTGTGTACCTCTATCACTTGTCAAGCTTAAAGGACATCCATATCATGTAAGAACATTCTCCCATAGAAATCTAGCTGATGTAGCTGTTGTACAGTCTTTCGTAGGTGTTGCTTCTACCCATCGTGTAAGATAATCTATGCAAGTAATGATATAGTGTGATCCAGTCCTACGCGTGGCTGGCGAAATAGGTCCTACAAAATCAATGGCCCATTTCTCAAATGGTTCGGCACTAGTAATTGGTCTCAAAGGCATCTCATCTCTTTTCCCTAGTTTTCCAGGTGCTGACAATGATCACATGCCTTACAATAATCTTTACAGTCTTTATACAGTGTCTCCCACCATAATCCAACAATTAGGATCTTTCGGGTAGTCGCATCACCTGCATAATGGCCTCCTGCAATACCACCATGAGCCTCTTCCATGATATCCTTGCGCTCATGCTCTAACACACAGTGGCGTAACACTTCATCTCTGCCTAGCTTGTACAGGTCACCACTGATTAACATAAATGGTGCCACGCGTATAGCAAGTTGCTTCTTTTCTAATGCTTTCATTCCTTCTGGTGCCATACCTGTTCGTAGAAAGACAACAATGTCTTCTAATTCCATGGGGTGCATTGTAACCTGTATAACTGTGCATCAGGCATTGTTTCTTCAATTGTCTATGTGCATCCTCTCCTGAATTGATTCTAGATAAATGGTCTGGTCCAGAATTACTTTTCCCTGGCTTCACCACAACTGTGAAGTCAAACTCTTGAAACAGGAGCACCCATCTGCATATGTGCCCCTGTAAGATGGGCTTGTTTACCAAGTACTTCAATGCCATATGATCTGTATAAAACACAAATGGTGTTGCTAACAAGTACTATCAAAACTTGTACAATGCGTAGATCATTGACAAAGCTTCGTGCTCTGTAGTTGTATAATTCCTTTCAGCAGGAGTCAGCTTCCTACTAGCAAAACAAGATTGGATGATCTATAATACCTTCACCAGGTTGAGCTAGCACAATGCCAATGGCCATACCAGAAGCATCCACATGCACATGAAATGGTTTATCCCATGAGGGGAAGTGCAGAATGGGCGCGGTAGTCAGTTTCTCTTTTAATACCTCAAACATGCGCTGTTGCGGTTCTCCCCAATAAAATGTACCTTTCCCCTTCAGTAATTGTTCCAAGGGTGCAACAATTTTGGCATACCCTTTTATGAATTTTCTATAATATCCTGTATGACCCAAAAATCTGCGCACCTCACTTTGACTGGTAGGTGCTTCCAGGCCTAAAATGACTGCAACCTTGGCTGGATCAACTAGCAAACCTTCCTTGCAGATTATATGTCCTAACAGTATCCCAAATGGCATAGCAAATATACACTTCTTGATATTCAAAGAGATACTCAATTGTCTGCATCATTCAAACATTAAGCGCAGATTGTCACAATGATCTTTCACAAGCCCATATACTGTCCAATCATCTAGATAGACCTGTAAGAAGTTATGAATAAAATCTTTGAATGCCTAAACAACTATGCGTGAAAATACAGTAGGCACATTTTTCAATCCAAAGGGCATCACAGTATAGGAAAAGCTACCCCATTCAGTAGTAAATGTTGTCTTTTCTTGATCCTCTTGAGCGATCTGAACCTGATGATACCCAGAAAATCCATCTGTGAAAGAATATATTTCGTGCCCTGCAACTCCTTCTAGTATTTCCTTAGTGAATGGCGTAGGGAAAGGATCTGTGATGCATGTAGCATTCATCTCCCTATAGTCCACACATATCCTAATCCATCTGTCCTTCTTGATACTAATCACCATTGGGCTAACCCATTCTGACTCATCAAGGGGCTTGATAATTCCAGATTTCAACATTTTATCAATTTCTTCTTTCACCTTTTCGCAAATTAGGATTCATTCTATAAGGTCTCTTTCTAACTGGTCGTGCACCATCCTTAAGTTTGATCTTCATTTCCCCAAGTGATTCATGTATGCCTTTAAGTTCATGATATCCTTGAGGGAATAAGTCCTGAAAATCCCTGAGTAACTCGATGATCTTTGCTACCTCTGAGTCTGACCAGTAGTCTCCAATTATGGCCTCCTTAGGCTCAGCCTCTGAACCTATATTCACCTTCTTTGTCTTCATGGGTTCATGGTAGGCATGCGTATCCTTGTCTACACTGTCCAAGACCTCATGCACCCCGTGTGAATGTTCAATATCTAGGTTCTCAACTTCCTCATCATCCACGATGTAGACCATCTTTCCTTTCTCTTTCTCAAGGCAAGCGTGCTCAAGTAGTTTGGAGTCTATTTCTTCTTCCTTTTCAAAACATGCACCGAACTCTGTCTCACCGAATAATTCCTGAATATGCTCTTCTACTTTTGCACTATCTCCCATAGTTAAGTGCTTGATAAATTTTAATGCCTCTGCTACAGGAGGTTGAGTCGAGAAGTAGTCAAATGTCTGGATCATACCTGCAGCCAACTCTTGCCAGTTCCCAGTTTCTCTATGTAGTTCTGCATATACATACCAAGTGTGTGCACATCCTTGGAGAGTGGAATACAATCTATGCACCCAGAGTGAAGGTGGTAATGCTTCCTGTCCTGCTGTCCAGAGTCTCTCACACTGCTGAATGTGATGTTGAACAGGTCGATCACCATGATAAGTGCAGATTTGTGTAGGTGCATTGTTCCTTATAAACCTGGTAGACAAAGCTATTCCAATCTCTTCCCAGTTTATAAGATTATCTCTGTGGACTACCCACCAGTGCGCTGTTGTCCCACGTAGTGTATACACTAACATATCTCTCCTTGCAACTAGATCTGCCCACTACATTTCCATGGCCTTCAGAAAGGTAGAAAGATCTTTTGTCCCTGTATACCAAGGTATTGTGCTTCCTATCCGTCAAATTGAGTGAAATCTATTCGTGCACGCAACCACACTTTTCACCTCATGCCCTACCAGTTCATATGTACCATGAGCCCAATTGTCACAAGCAATACTCATAGTATCACTAATAGAATGAGAATCCTCCCACTGTAGAATGCCTTCTTTTGATGGCTCGTTGACCTCTGGGTCCTGAATAGTGCGTACATAGACTCTGTTCAAATCCTCCTCACTTAGAGGCTCAACATATGGCGTAGACTTCCCATCTGTCAAGGGTATCACAACCCTTTCCTCCTTGTTTTCAAAGCTGATATATCCCTTATTGAATCTCAAGTCAGCATTATTTGCATAACACCAAGGGCGTCCAAGCAAGGCTGGAAAATTGTCTACTTCTGCAAGTGCTAATACCTCAAAATCCCCAGTGAACTTGGCCCCTTGTATAGTTATAGATGCATCTTTCAACACTCCTATGGGAGTGGCCTTAGTCCGGTTTTCCATGAATAACACATTAGATGATGGCTGCAATGGAGGCCTCCCCATTTGTACCCATGCATCTAATGTCAACACATTTACTTCCGTGCCTGTATCGATCAATATGTTGCTCAAAAGCCACCCATCCACAACAACATTCAGAGTAATTTCTTTGTCATAGTCAATGCTATCAGGGGGAATATTTTCATGTAGAATCTATCATCCGGTCTCAAGACTTGTGCGTGGAGTGTTCCCTTTCAACCAACTTCCTAATAGTGGAATAATGTTCTCCTGGCGCAACATCTTGCACACCTCCCACAGATCATCGATATCAGTTTGAACTATCTCTGAGGCTTTCTTCTACTCCTTTAGGTACTGTATCTCACCCTGAAGATTCCTTAGCACTTCCATGGTATCCTGGTAAACTTCCTTCTGATGAGCAGGATCTGGGTACCTCACATGCAAAACCTCCTCCTTGGTGATCGTAGGTTTCTGGTGCAATGCCTCTCACGCATGTGCAGCTTTAGCGCATGTAGTAATCTTCACTGTCAATGCCTCAGGTCCCTCTGTTATCTTGGGCATCCATTGGTCTTCTACCATGCGCTGGATTCTAACCATTCTGACACCTTTGTTTTCTTGCTTATGTTGCTTGCTCAGATGCTCATATAGGTCTGGGCACTCTTCATAGCTATGGTTCTTCCCGCAGAAAGAACATGCATTATTCTGAGGACATTCACACCTGTAGTGGTCAGGAGATCCACATGTATAACATGTTCCATGAGGAAACTCTCCTCTTCCTCCACCTCGGCCTCGTCCTCCATATCCACCATGATATCCACGTCCCCTTCCATGACCTCCTTCAAAATGCCCCTCATTCCTGTCATAGCGTGTTTGATTATGATCCCGATCCTGGTGCTCATTCCTACCCTTAGAATTATCTGTTATACCTGTCTATCATACTCCAATGTCTATGGCATCCTGGATCTGACCAATCAACTGAAAATCCTCAGTATCATGGGTCGTGGACCTGTAAATCTTGCAAAAGACAAGATACATTCTTCCTTATCACATGTTGTAACAGAGGACAGTGGCTAGCATCATGATTCAAATGGAAAATTTCACAGTCCAACAGTAACGAGCATACAGATCTATGAGGGAAACTATCCTTGGTGTGACCTTCCACTTCACAATCTGTACACCAAATTCCTGAGCATGTTTCATGGGCTGAATTTGCTGACAGCTTCTCTAACTGCTTAGCCATAGCTGCGATCTATGCCTCTAGGAATGGACTGACTCTAGTGTCAATGCTCCCAACTACCTCAGTGTGTAAAGCTACTTCCAGTGCTTCACATGGATCTGTGTATGTCTTATGTGACAGCGCCCTCCTAAAAGGTGTAATCAATCCTCCAATGAACCATTGTGCATGCTGGCTAGCATGGATATCATAAGACAACTTAGATAGAAGTGTCTTAAAATGAGCATCATACTCACGTACACTCTCAGTAGTGCCTTGCTTGATATCTTTGAGCACACTTATACTCTTCTGCTCAAACTCAGGGATATGGAACTCTTTCAAGAAAGCATCCCTCAGTGCTGCATAATCCACGCAAGTTTGATCAGGGTCAAACTTCCTATACCAGCTGTGTGCGTGCCCCTGTAATGTAGTAGTGAATTGACTTGCCTTTCACTCAGCAGTTGTAATCCCTTTAGCGTGCCAAAAAATTTCACACATATGCACATGTTTGGCAGCATCCTCTATACCTCTATACTCTGGGAGATGAAGAGACATCTCCATATAGATATTTTGTGGTTGCTGCGGACCTTGACCACCTGATCTGGAACCTCCTGTGTTCCCTCTACCTCTAGAACCACCAGATCCACCTAGAACTAGAACCACCTATACCTCCTGATCCACCACCTGTAGTTGGAATAGGGCCTGTAGATGTACTCCCCTGTGTTTTGATAGTAGTACTATACAGAACCCCTACAGTCTGTGAAGCAGTTCCACTTCCAGAGGTGAGTCCAGTATTCTACGCACTTACATTCTGTGTGGATGATGTGCCCAAGAATGCTCCTCCAAATGACATTGAAGCCATCTGTCCTACCATTGATGTACTTGATCCCTGACTTACTCCTGCTTTCCTACTTCCCAAGTTAGTTTGCTGGTTACTTGTCGTACTAGATACTGAAAAACCAAGTGCAAAGGCTAGGTCACCAGGTGGATTAAGATGCACCTACGGCCCAAGTAGTCTCTGCTGGCGCACTTCATGTGAGGCGAGAAGGGATCTCTTTCATGCTTTCCAAGATGGGGGAGTTCCTGATGCTCTGGCTCCACGTCTTCTACGTGAGCCGTAAATCCTTCACGAGCCAGCTCTCTCCTCAATGCCATACTTTCTGCAATGGAACGTTGCTTCTCTATTTCCCTCTCACACACCTCATTATACTTAAGCCACCTTTCCTCCCTCTTCTTTTCTACCGCTAGGTCCACCATCTTAATACCAAACCTATTCCTACCTTCGCGCATGGTGAAGTTTAGCTAGCCATTGGTTTACTCTCCAGGTTCAAGGTTACCATTAAGATCTTGATCGCTAGTGGAATACCATGCAAATATGTCCCTCTTGGATACCACAAAAACTAGAATTCAGCTACCTCTGGGCATGAGTACGTCAAAATTGAATATTCCAGAATATAACTATTTAGAACACCATGAAACCACGTATCCACCGCATGAGTCCAGATCAGATCAGCATCATAAAGGGCCTGAAATTCTTCTTGTGTCCAGAAAAGTGTGTGATACCTCCAATTCCACTGAGATGCATAAGCAGTAAGCCACTCGTATAGTTCTACTGGAAAGATAGTGAAAAATCTCTCATATAAACTGTCATACAGGTTCTGTTCTACCCAAGTACGTGTGTTAAACTCAGATCCACTGCTGAACCATCGTGCATATTCTTCCTCCAGATCATGTATCCATTCCTCAATACTTGCTAGAGTTAACCAGTATGTCTTCATCGTGAACCATCCTGAAAACAACTGAAAAAGAGGTCCCGGCAATGGAACCAATGATGTAGCCTAGAATTTGCAAGATAACACCCTAGTCGCGTTGGCACATCACTCAGCCTAGACTGAGCACTCACCCAAAGTGTGCAAAGGTACCAGGTCCCTCTTTAGGGTTGTTATAATAGGATGTTAGCATGATGAAGATAGAAACATATAGATTCATAACTAATCCATCATTCTACAGTGCATGCTACCCACAGATCTATGAAAGAACAAGCTTAAACAGTAATCATCATTGAATTAATAACATGCACTACTCAATTACACAGAATGATACTTAGATTCAGCCAATATCTTCCATCTATTAATAAATATAGAAGCTCCTTACAGTACTGTCAATTTATATCAAGGTGCATATGGATCTAATACACACATTCATACCATCTCTAAATTACATGTCTCTTTGTATCTCTCTATTCTCTACTATGCACCTAACATCATATATATGGTGGGGACTTTCCCTTCACCACTTAACTATTCCAGAAATAGGTCACATGCTATTGATAGCCACATGCCGTTTACAATTATAGCCACACATGCAAGTGCACTATCTATAGTCCTCTTGCAGTTAACTGAAGTGTCAATTCTATTCTTAGCTTGTCTCCATGCATAGATGCTTTGAACCACTTCTCCAAATATAGACAATGCATGGCACATGTGTCTCTGCTTCGTTGGTGTGTTCCACACGCCATCTTCTAAAAATAGATCTTCATGCTCAAAATTGGCTAAGTCCCAAAATCTGAACTTGCCTTCCGCACGCGGGTCCTTCCTATCCTTCCGCACCTTTGATCTTGGCCTTCTATCCCACGCGGACTCCTTGTGTGATCTTTTCCAAGTATTCTTTGATCAACACCTTCACTCCTTTTCTAGATAACCTTTTCACCTTCACTCCTTTTACACTTGTTTGAGTTCCTTGTTGCCCTAGTTTTATATATTTTCTGCCCTAAATTTTTACTCAGGAACTTAAATTAATAAAATTTCCATTCAATCCTCTTGAATCTTGATGGAGACTTTTTGAATAGGATTACTTCTAATTTTCAAGCCCTATGAATGAACACCAAGGCTACAAATTTAGTTTTGTTTATAAACCCTTGGTCTCCTAACAAGTATGTAGCTATATTGTCAATAAAAGGAAGATGTTTTAATAAATTCAAACCCCAAAGTCTTTCCAATATGCATCCACAAGCTGTATATATGATAAAAAAAAAAATTAATCTTTGAATTGATCCCTAAATCCTTTAAAATAATCAATTTCTTTGTTTTACTCTAGGCGGGTTTCTAGCTGAACCTGAGAAAGGAAATATGACGAAAAAAACCCCAAGAACCAATCTCAAGGCTTGATATACCTTTCCAAGGTTTGTGCCAACATTCTTGAGCTTAACATCTTACCAGTGAGTTTTCTTACCTCTTTCACTGTGGAAATAATAAAAAAATCTTCCTATGTTGCCCCCTAGAAATAGAGTTAACTATGTTTCCAAGGGTTTCCAACCAAAGTAAAGTCTTTTCTATCACTATAGAGATTCATGAATATTGATCAAGTCCTAGTTACTCTATAAAACCACTCCAAACTCTTAAACATAAAATATCACCTTCCAAAACTCATTCCACTTGCTTCCTTAGGATGACTATACTCTAAATACACCCTGCTACATGTTTCCTAGAGAAATGCCATGACCAACAATAACAAACCCAACAAGTACATGCATGGATTATTATGAACAGAGGTCTAAGATATTTACCAACCTTGAAGGTCACTATCAATGAGGATCATAATCTTGAGCACATGCATTTTAAACCTTCAATGTACTAAAACACGGAATAATATTGTCACACATTTTGTTTACAAACAAAACTTCCTCTTCCTTTGAACCTTGGAGCTCCTCTACACCTTTCTCATTTGAATGAATGATGATAATTAGTTAAATTTTCCATTTTATATCCTTTCAACCAGTTTCAAACCAAATAGAATCCATTAATACCTCTTGGTCACATGATTGGCTCTTGATACATCATTAGGATTCTTAGCTATAACTCCAAGTCCTAAACTCCTAAGCACACATTATGACTCCTAGACCTCTATAAGTATTTTTACATGCATGATAATCCATGAATAACCCATAGAGCACATTAAAACCCTAGGTCAATCCAAAAAGGTCTTCAAATTTCAAATTTTCACTTTTGGAGGGAAAATGCATAATTCAAATTTGTTAAGGACAAGACACAAACTATCAACTCTAGATGACTCCAAATGACTCCCTAAACCTAAAAACACACTAACAACCCAAAATTTGAAGGTTACAATCCAAAATTTCATGTTTGGAGTGATGGTCCTTCATCACATTCCTATATTCAAATATTATATTTTCACATATTATTTATCTTTCCTAACATGCTAACGGGTGCTTCATATGTAGCATTTTACTTTCAGGACTCCTTCCAATTATGGTTGTATGATTTTCTTGTACCTGGTTTGTCATTTTTTGTGAGGTATGCCCTATGTTTTATTGTTACTTTGTTTGTAAGAGCCTTGATGGATTTGATTATATTTTGACATCTTGAGTGGTGTCACATGCATGCAACCAAATACTCGTTATGTCTTTTTTTTCTATTTTACTATATTCCCTTTCCTAGTTGTTATTTCTATGTGCTTTTATTGTTTATCGCTAACACTTGTATGTTATAATTTTATGATTGTTTTTCTTTTTCCATGGTAACTACCATGAATAACCCCTATTCCCCTATAGTATTCCTATATTATATCTGGTCATTAGTTTCATCCTTCCTCGTATGGGATCTATTCACTTTTGTTCATCTCACACACCCCAAATGAGTGAGGGAAAACATTGAATGAACCTTTTCACCCTCCCAACAGTTAAAAAACACATGAAGAATGATTAAAATAGAAATCATTTATAGAACAAGGCCAGAAGTAGACTTGGCCAAAATTCAAGTACTAGATAGAAGTGCCTAGAACAAACATGAATGTTTTGGTGCTCCTCTTCTAGAGGTAAAAATCATTATAGATTAGTTTTAGTAGTTACATGGTTACAGTACTATCCTATTTCAGTAGTTATACAGTTATATTTATATTGCAATCAAGTACTTATAAGAGCTAGCTACTTACTCAAGAACCAAAGCATGAACTAAAGCAGGAACCAAATAAGAGAATATTACCTAGGGAGTACGCAAGACAATAATATGCTTGTAATAATGTGTCACCCAAGGGAAGTTACAAACCAGGTTTTTGATCATCTGTAGTGGCACTTATCTATAGGTAAGCATTAATGGTTGGAGGGAAGAACAAACCACTCTCTCAATAAATGATCTCTTAGCAGTGATAGGACGCATGAATTTGAAGTTTAGCATCAGGATGCTCAAATCCCTAGTTTGGCAACATGATGCCCAAATCCTTATTATGATCAAATCACATAGATAGTTGATGCTCTAGACACTCCCAAACATCTCCTAAGCATCAATTCTACAAACAGGAATAAATTTCTATCCCCTTCTTCTTTTAGCATTTCAGGTGTACTCTAACCCCTTGGTTTATATTTTCCAGTACACATTTACATTTTTTACATTTTTTCCAAGTTAAATTTTAATTGCATTTACCTAGAGCATTGGATACACTTATTTTATTTTACATTTCATATCCTATCCCAACAAAGTAAAAACACACAAGCATACATGAAGAAAATATTAAGAAAACTTCAAAAAATATGATATCTTAAGGAACTGCATGCATACATCACCATCAATTCATGCACATAAAGGTCACCCCTAGGTACAAAATCCTACCCTTCCTTTAGAGTTCCATAGTATGCATTTTGTACATTTCCATTCGGTATGCTAAAATAGTCTTTCATAATTCTACTGGAAATAATATTCTCTTGACTCCCCAAGGTATTCTTTTCTTTCCTACTTTATGCTACTAGATCCGTATTCACCAACATAAAGTGGGGGGAAATGTAGTCACCAAAATATGTGTTTATTACCATTACAATATGCCTCTAGTATGTTGTTTTATACATGATTTCTAAGTATGGAAAGTAAGCACTAGTGACACTTATTTGGTCCTTTTTTTTTCTTGTTTGGATCTTCTTACGCCTTTTATTTAGAATTTTCATATTTTTCCTCAAGTCATAGGGATCCATGTTCCTATCTTTTGTTATTTTTATTCTTCCTTACTTGAGGATAGTACCTCCCAAATAGGATAATAATGCCTAGACACTACTATCCTTCTAGGTGTTTCTATCATATTTTCTTGGTTTTGTCCTTTGTCATCTTTCTTTTGACTTGGGTCTTTTCTTATCTCCTTTTCAAAATCTAGGTCGTCTTTTGATGTCACTATGTGCCAAAAATTCAAACAAAGAACTCATATATACATAACCTAATAAATATTATAGGGGCAATTGGGCTAACATTTATTATATCTACCACATACAAAGAACAACACAAGGGACTACATTTTGGGATCCATTATTCGTTGCATAGGGGAGGCTATTCTGAATTCTATACCACATATTTTTACATTAGTACAAATTATTTTTATCTTGTTATTCATTTGTTAAAATTACACTAAGGAAACTTATCTCAAGGGACACAATTTCAATAACACACCACAAGACCTACATGGAGCCTGAAAAGTAATGTAGTGCTCGACAACAAGATCACATTGTGATTACTTCTGGGGCTATTATGACTCTCTTAAATGCATTTTATATCAATATAATGTGCATTTGATCCTTGTTTATATATCTATGGTTTATTTTTCGTGTACAAGTGTGACAGAGTAGAAATAAAATGAACATGACATGACCTACAATGAGCTAAAGGTGACATAAAGCAACACAGAAAGAACTAAATGTTTAGTTTTCCTACAAACACTAGTGCCATAATAGACTTTAATGCCCATGCACATGTTTCCTCTCCTAAAAAATAATTTCCATGAGACCCTGATTCCAATCTTATCTCAATGTATTTACATATCAACATGCAAGATTTAAAATCAAGAAAGCCACAATCCTCTTAAATTTCATCCTTATTATATATGACAAGATCATAGTACTCTGTATACCTCTCATATTTGGGGTTTCATTAAATGGAATTCCTTAATTATTTTACCCTATTCCACACTTCAATCTAGTTTCAATTAAATCATCAAGTTTACTTGAGAATAATAAATTCATCAAACTTCACTTATTTTGTCAAAATTGTAATTCTTGTGCACACAGTCTGCAACAATTTTCTGTCAGACATATATATTTTTATTCACAAATTCAATTGTTCCATATATATATACACTTATTCTATAAATATATTCAGGTATCATACATTCCAAATTTCAGGTCTTAACTCCTAAAAACATAGGAATTATACTCGTTTCAACATGACAAACATTTTGTCAAACAAGTGGCATGCATCCTCAAACCCACTAGTAAAACACATCATATATTAAACAATACTACTCATAAAATCAAACTCTTCCATACCCAACTGAATTTTAGGTTTTTCATCTATGGTTAAGATTTCAGCTTCATTGGAATTAAAACCCAAAATTTATGGTGACTAGTTTGAAACCCTATTTTAAGGAAACAATAAACAACCAACACAGTACAAGTTGTTTGGAGGTATATCATGACAATCTGAAAATTATTATTAAAATATGAAATCACACCATTGAAATTGATTCTATATACACCTGATAAGATGATAGAAACAACAAAATACATGCAATACCAATTGTCTTATTATTTCTTCAAATCTTGTCATACATTACAATCAATATTCTTCATGGCTTCCTTGTTCTTCATTTTCCTACTCACACACTTATTCTTCTATATTTCTCACATATCTATTCATGGAGAGTTAGACCTCTTATATTCATAATACATACCACTTTATCTATAAAATATTATTTTCATTCTAAATTAAAACATCTTATCCTATTCCTACTCCTTAGGATAAGACTAATCTTTTTTAGTTGAGATATTTGGTCAACTTCCACATAAGGATAGATATAGTCGTTTGTGACAACTATAAATTATCTATGACATGATTACATAATATTATAATCAATCTAATCATTCCTCCCACGTAGTAATAGGTGTGATGTCATGCATATCCACCTAGACAACTAACTTTCATCTTTTACTCTTATCACAAAGAGTAATTATATTACATAACTCAAATATTAAAGCTATGACATTCTTGGAGGGAAACTCATTTGAAACACCTAGTACATGTAATTCATGCCTTTTATGGATTAATATCCTTGTTTTATTCTTCACCAAGCATCATGAAGGATTCTCTTACATCAGACCCTCACATGCTAGTTTCAAAATCAGAGCTTACATGTTCCATAATATGTCTACTCAGATCATTCACAATCCTAGAATCAGTCTAGACCTACAATTACAAGATGATTCATCTTTATCTCATATATTTCACTCTTTCGTATACTTCTTTAGCTACATCTTGATTAAATACTGTTATATTTATTTGATCAACAGCTTCCTTACTCTATATTTAAACTTTATTAAATCAACTAGTTTAATATTTGCATAGTGTGGAATGGGGTTGGCTATGATAACCATGTCTGGATTTGTACGATATCAAAATGGTTTTATGTAGTCTTAAAAAATTGGAAGTGTCATGGGAATTAAGGGGATCGTAGGAATCTAGATGTAGTTCAACAATAGAATTGCATGGAAGTTGGTTTGAATGTGAGTGGGACCACAAAATGATTTGGGATATATGTGATCATTTTGAACATTGAATGGAGAATTCAGAGACCATTGTGCAATAATCTTACATAATGGCACACATGAAATATCTTTATGAGATATGGAATATCATATTTACAAAATGTTTGTTCAATAATATGAGGTTCCTTCACAAAATAAATGATAAGGATATTTGTGAAGGTGTTTAGAAGATAAAAGGAAAGAGGAATGTCTATGTAAATATGGCTAAGGAATGCAAAATTATTCTAAATTGGGATTGTGCATCAAGTAAAGTAAAGTTTGGGTGTGCAATTATTATTTTCCTTGAAAATTACAAGAGGCTCCTTGATTTCACTTGTGAAACTAGGGGTATTTTGTTGACACAATTATAGATTCCACCATAGAGTTATCTAGATAGAAAGTTGGTTGAGGAGGAATGTATGTAGTATTATGAGCATATGGGGTTCCAAGGAACTATAAAGGTTTTCTAGGACACATATAATTATCTATTTGAGAATATTTGCAATATATGTGCATATACCTGGGTATAGTATTTGAAAATGTGTTTATGGGTATCAAGTTATGGTTATTGGTGGTGACATTATTAGGAATGATGTGTGAGGCATAGTTGTTTAAATATCCCTAGATATGGTACATGTATAGAGGATGAAAACCTATGCCTAATGTATCTTACCCTATGAGAAGGTATCCCAAGTTTTTTTTACATTGAGTAATTGGTTTTTTTATTGTTTTAGTTTTTATACATAATGAGTGGGAATGTAGTATTGGCCATTTTTCACATATCCCACATTTTGACAAGCCAACTAGGTAGTTAGAGAAGGCTAAGAAGTCTCTAGTTATTGAATACATTCTACCAAGTTAAAGATGATATCATTTAGTGAAGATTATATTGTTTGTTTAGGAGCATGGTTGGCATTAGGATTTATGAGGGAAGGATAATTTCCTGTTATAAATTTTTTAGGATCCATGTTTTTGTCTATACGTACATGATTTGGTTCAAGTTGCATAGGTGTGAAATTATTGTTTAAGAAGATAGAAGTATAAGATTGGAACCTCTCTAATGACTTGTCTATAACATGAACTGAATCATCACTTTGTTCGATTCATGGAAAGGGTTAATTATCATATATTTTTAATTTATGTGCATCCTTAATAGGACTTTTGGGTAAAATCTATTTCCACTAGTAAAATTTATGGTGTTTTAACTATAATGACCATCTTGAAAAATGTAAGGTTGGTCAATTTTTTCTATCTATATATGAGTATCCAATTGTAGAATGTGGGTAGAGGAAGTGTGCACCTACATATTATTAGAGTAGTTATTAGCCCATTCTGACATAACAGGGATTTGTCGGGATCGAACATATGCATAATAAACCTCAAGTCCTAAATGCCTATAAAACTCTCTTCCTAACATATTTGGGAGTTAACACATAAAATAATGAAAGGAGGGAAAGGTGGAATGAAATAAAATAAATAAAGTAAAATGAGAAAGAATCTAGTATTTCATGTCAAGTTCACTAGGATTTTTACACAAGAAAATGACACATTTAACTTGTGCACTCGGTTTCCTAAGGCCAAGCCAACATATCAAAAATATAATAAGATGATGTGAAGATGGAGATAGTGTGTGGTGATGAAATCTATAGAAGATAGTATACACCATTAAGGTATGGATTACTAGTAGATGAGGAGAGGTTGGTAATTGATTTTCTATTGATGGATTCATAAGAATGTGACTTGTTTATCCAAGGTAGAAAAATTCTCACATATATCTTCACAAGAGATGTTATGCTCAAAAATGGTGGAAGTGTGTAGTCCTCGATCTATGTCAATTATAAGGAATAAACTATGACCAAGTTGTAGGACCTTAAGAAACTATGTATCTCTTCTAATATGTTTCTCTCTAAAGAGGGTCATACAAAAATGTGAATAGTATGATATGATAAAACTAGATTCACATGCCTTTTTGGTTGTAATTGATCAAACCAAATTTGCTTAAAAATAAAGAGATGTTTGTTTAATGCATCAAGATGGTTAATGATAAAAGGTGGTAAAGGAGTAGATAAAAAGACTAATTTCCATAGTCCTTAGTCTGTGTCTCCTTGATAAGGATCAATACAAAGATGGATTGACTATACGCTCAAAAAATCTCCTATAATATTGATTTGGAATAGGAATGGTTGTATGCAGATATCAACTCATGAGGGGGAATGAAAAAAAGAACTAAAGGATAATCAAGGGCTAAGTACGGGTAACATGAGCTCCTAATAACTATGTGTTGTGTTTTATTTGATAATTAGTTTAATTAAACACTAAAAACAAATGAATAACAATAATAAAATTTATTTATATTAATAACAATGCCTTTAATTTATTTAATTCACCTTAGCTATTTACTAATAAAATAAGTAATGATTTACCCTAGTTTCTTTTTTTATTTTTACAAAATGCACTTTTAAACTAAATGAAATAGAATGAACAACTAACTAATGTTTCTAAGATTTTCAAATATTTAGAAATGATTGAAGAAAACTAATGAACTAGGAAGAAATATAAACTAGTGCTTCTTCCAAATAAAATAAACTAAACAAAGAATAACTAGATGTAGTTATTACTCTATTGCAAAATATGAACCTACATTAAATGAAATATTTCTAGTAAATATTATGCAATTTTAATCCCTTATTAAAAGAAATATTTTTATAACAAGACTCTTATCAATTTCATTTAGATAAAAATATTCTTAGAAGATTTTTCTCTCAGCCCAAATGAACTTTCTTAGGAAAGGATTTCCTATTGAAATGGAAAACAAAAGAAATTAAGTATTTCTTCCCTACTTCTAATTGTTGTTGCAAATCAGCAACACCCCTGGATGCAAATCAAGGTTCTAAGTTGATGTTTAGGGCATCCAGTGTGATTGCACAACATTGAAACCTCTCTCCAAGTGTGGGACTTGCAAGATGAGAGAGGAATCTCTAGATTAGAGGTTGGTTCCTCAAACTCCTCTGATTAGATCTATTATTTGCACAATTGCAGAGGTTCAGATCCTAATTTTATCCTAATTTGCAAGGAGACAAGGATAAGAAATGCAAAAATTAAAACTAAACTGATAAGGGTGATACACCAAAGGAGTGGTGAGCACTTCTTGTTCATGCAAATTGACACAAATCATAAATTGCAACATAAAACATCATGCACAAGTTGATAAGCTGTAATCAAGGGTTTGAAATGAAGCAAACAACACATACAAAGGACTGAAAGCATTCACAGAGCCTGCATTGTGATTTTCAACATCAAAATCCTTGTATTCCAACACCAAAGAGGCAGAAAAACCTGTTACAATCCCTGGAAGGTCTGATACTTCCAAAATCACTTGCTGAAGGTGAAAACAGAAGCTTGCTGTGCAAAAAAGTGTTCCCCCTTTGAAAAATGAGCCAAATCTGGCTTTTACAGTGCATGGGTCGAGCCCAGGAGAGAGAAAATGTGAAAAAATGTGGGAGCCATTCCTCATTGACCAAAATGCATTAAAAACAGCATGGAGGTCCTTACAAACCCATGCCCTGACATTTTTGACCATGCTGGAGAAGAATGCGACCCATTTTGCATTAAAATTGGTTGTTGAAACGTCAGTTCTGTCCATGGGCACGTACCAGAAGAGTTTTTTTATTTTCTCCCTCCAAACTGAACCAAAATTCAAAATTGACCATGGAATCATGTAGATAATTTTACCAGCTTTCCATTGATATAAAGAACACAAAAATCTGAGCTCTGGATCGAAAGATATGGCGATTTGAAAATTTAGGGCAAAAACAGGCCAAAATCGGATCAGCGGGCAAAAAGTTTGAATTTTTACCCGTTTGGTCTTTGGAACATTTTTCAAATTTTCCCCACGCTCCACCACTCAGGTGCCACATGCACATTCTGATTGGGCACGGGCCCTTCCTGACCATTTTTTCCTTCGGGTCGCTTGGTGGCCCTTGGACACGTGGCAGCTCCTGATTGGCTGCGGGCCTTCTAGGGAAAATTTCCCACCAAAACTCCACTGAGCCATAACTTGAAAAATATGGAGTTAGGAGGAAAAATTTACCTTTTTGGAAAGCTGAGAAAGAGCTCTATCCAATGGTGCCATTTCCAGAAGGTTTTGAGTGCCTGGAAAACAAAATATTCTGACTGAGGCACAAGAGAAGGAAAGATGTAAAGGAGTTAGCCACAAAATGAGTAGGGGGCACATTTGGGATAACAATTTTGGCGACTCAGAGGGGTCATCTGCCTGCTGGATGAAGTTACCAGTTGCCTGAAGCAATCCATTGGGCATGGAGTCACTTGATTCTCTGTTTAATACCCCAACTGACTAGAACGTTGCAAAGAGGAACATGGAAAATCACCTGATGGAGCAAGGCCTGCAAACACATTCCCAGGAATAGCAAGCTGTGCCAAAGCACTTAGGGAAAGCAAAACAACCTACAGCAAAACAATGTGCACAAGCACTTGGAGGAATGAAAACCTAAGCTAATATTTACAAGGTGGAGAATTTCCCTTTAGTAGCAATGCTTTAGATAGATTCCATTGACTGGAATCTGCAGTTCTTCGCCATCCAATGAAGACAATTGGAAGGCATTGTTGTCCTTACACTTTGTGACCATGTATGGGCCACTCCAAATGGCATCAAATTTTGAATGCCTTCCCGGTTTTGCTCTATCTGCATCCCATTTTAACACTAGATCTCCAACTTGGAAAGATCTACTCTTGGCCTTCCTATCAAAGGTCTTCTTGATCAAAGCTTGATCCTTCTCCATTGCTTGGGATGCCTGATCTCTGATCTCTTGGAGCTCCATCAACTCTGCATATCTCACCTCCATGGGCCCAAACTCTAGCAACTCTAACTGCTTCATGAGTTCCAATGTTGGCAACTCAAGTGACATGGGCAAGATTGCCTCTCTTCCATAAACAAGCCTGAATGGAGAGTTACCTGTGGATCTCTTGGGAGTTATCCTATCAGCCCATAAGGCTGATTTCAGTTTGGTATGCCAAGACCTCTGATTCTCATCAAGAGTCCTCCTAATGATCCTCAACAAGTTCTTGTTTGTAGACTCAGCCTGGCCATTACCTTGAGGGTAATAGTTTGATGAAGTACTTAGGTAGATCCCGTTCTTGACAGCCCACTCAGTCACCTTGGATCCAATGAATGCCAATGCATTATCTGATATTATTGTAGCAGGTATGCCAAATCTGGTTACTATGCCCTCATAGAAGTCTAAGATGCTAGACTCATTTGCTTCTTTGAGTGCTACTGCTTCAGTCCACTTGGTGAAGTAGTCTGTGGCTGTCAAAATCCATTTGTGCCCTTGGCTTGAATTGGGATTAATGACTCCAATGAAGTCCAAACCCCATTGCATGAATGGCTGGTCAACTGAAATTGGATGCAATGGAAGGGCAGCAAGCCTCTCTTTACCTGTGAAGAATGCACAATTCTTGCACCTCTTGATCCATGCAAAGCAATCACTGAAAATCTTGGGCCAATAATAACCAGCCTTCATGATTTTTAGAGCTGTCACTCTTGGTGCAAAATGGCCACCATCTGGTCCACCATGAAACTCTTCCAACACCCTTTGAATCTGATTTGTGCTAATGCATCTCAGCAGCACTCCATTCACATCTTTCTTGAACAAAACTCCATCAACTATGGCATATGGGACAGCCTGCAATCTGAAGTGTCTTCTTTGGGTCTTGTTCATCTCCGGAGGGCATAGGCCTGTGCTTAGGAAGTGCATTATACCTTGGGTCCAGCAAGGAGTGGGGACATCATTATCCTCTTCTTGAGTGCTACCTTGCACATGGCTGTCTTGAACTGTCAAAACAGCCTCTTCTTTATTGCATACTCCTTTTTGCTTGCCCAGAATCAGCTGCTCACACAATCCTTTTCCTCTTACCAGCTTGGTGACCTTGATCTCAATGTCATACTCCATGACATGAGTGATCCAACCTGCCCTTTTCTCATTCAAATCCTTGTTGAGGAGGAAGTCCTTTACTCCCGCATGAGAGACCAACAACTGAACCTTGTTGTTTGAGACTAGATGCTTGAATTTCTTCAAGCTTCTGATTACTGCAAGTACATGCTTCTCAATAAAAGAATATCTCACCTCATAGTCATCTAGGCTTTGGCTGAAGAAAGCAATTGGCTGCTCATCATTGTCCTTGTTCTGCTGTACCAAAATGGCAGAAATAGTATCATTACCTCCAAATGCATAGAGGATGAAATCCTTGGAGAAATCCGGGTTGATGAGAGTTGGTGCTTGGGAGATGGCTTCTTTGATTGCTTCAAAACTCTCCTTGCCTTCTGCTGTCCACTTGAAAGCCATGCTTTTCTTTAACATTTTGGTGATAGGTTTGACAAGGGCTGCAAAATCTGGGACAAACCTCCGAACAAAGTTTATTCTCCCCAAGAAACTCTGAAGGGCCTTCTTGTGGCTTGGCAATGGTAGTGCTCTTATGGCTTCAACCCTCTCTGGATCAATTGCTAATCCTTCTTTGGAGACAATATGGCCAAGGAGCTTTCCTTCATGTGCTAGGAAGATACACTTCTTAGGATTCAAAGACACTCCAAATCTCCTGCACCTTTGGAAGACTTGTCTCAAATGAGAGAGGTGGTCTGCTGCATTCTTTGAAAAAACAGTGATATCATCAAGGTATATCAGCACCATGTTGTTAATCAAACCTTTGAACGCCATGTCCATTGCTCTTTGGAAGGTAGCTCTAGCGTTGGACAGCCCAAATGGCATTTTCCTGTATGCATAAGTTCCCCATTTGGTTGTGAAGGCTGTCTTGAACTGATCTTCTTCCTTCACCATAATCTGATTGTAGCCCGAGTAGCCATCAAGTAGTGAAAACCTCTCGGAGCCAACCACAACTTGCAAAATTTGCTCCATAGAAGGGAGTGGGTAATGGTCCTTGAGAGATGCTCTATTCAAGTCTCTGAAGTCAACACACAATCTGATCTCTCCACTCTTCTTTCTGACTGGAACTAAGTTGGCAACCCAACTAGAATGCTTGATTGGGAATATGATTCTTGACTCAATCAACTTGTTCAATTCCTTCCTCATGAGAGGTTCCATGTGTGGATTGACTGGCCTTTGTTTCTGCCTGATGGGCTTAGTATTTGGGTCCAACTCAATGGTGTGCTGAGCTAACTTGGGATTGAAACCTTTCAAATCTTCGTAGCTCCAAGCAAACACATCAGGGAACTCTTGACACAGCTGTATGAACTCATACCTTTCTTGTTCAGTTGTCATCTTTCCAATTTGCAATGGTTTGTTCTCTTCCACCAAGATGGATACTGAATCTTCTCTCTTGACCTGAATGTTTGCTTTCTCTTTCCTAAACTGATCATTGGGATTGAAAATGGACTCCAAAGTGATAAGTCCCTTGGGCAGCTTGTTAGTTCTCAGCTGTACCACTTGGTCACCATACTGCTGTTCCAATTTTTCCTGATTTTTAGCTGAGAACTCAGCTTCTTCTTGCAAGAAATGGATGATTTGCTGGTCATTCTCAAACACTTTCCAACTTACATTGTTATCCGGCACTGAAGGCCTCACAATCACATGGATGTTTGGCTGTACCTTGTCTTTTTGAATGCTCTCCACAATGTCAAAGGCTGCCCCAACTGCTGCAAGCCTGTCAGCAGCTTGGTTCTCTTTCCTAGGAATTG
Source organism: Taxus chinensis (assembly GCA_019776745.2). Lineage (NCBI taxonomy): Eukaryota > Viridiplantae > Streptophyta > Pinopsida > Cupressales > Taxaceae > Taxus > Taxus chinensis. Next base: position 18,198,516 of record CM034157.1, read on the forward strand.
ATTTGATGCCAAAACCCTCAAAATCTTCAATGAGGTCCCACACCCTGTTCTTGTAGCACTTGAGTAGATCATTCTTGATAGCATGCTACCCCTTGACTTGGTTGACAATCAATTCACTGTCAGCAAAGACTTACAAGTTCTTTATTCCTCTCTTTATTGCCCAATGCATCCCTTGCACCAAGGCTTCATATTCAGTAGTGTTATTGGAGCATGCAAACTGAAATCTAAAAGCTGAATAGTACTTTACTCCTTGAGGTGAAATAAGCATAGCTCCACCTCCTGCACCTTGTCTACTCCTTGATCCATCAAAAAATAGCTGCCATACCTCATTGTCATCCTTGTGGTTTGGCTTGGTGATGCTAGGAATGGGCTGATCTTCTTGATGTATGCAATAGACCCCTAGCTCAGATTCTTCTACTTCTTGATAAGGATCAAAAGCATGCACCTTGTTTTCCCATTCATCAAGAGTTAGATCCGGGATGCTTCCAACCTTGGTGTCAGCTTCATCAGTGCTTGGGTGATCTTCTTGATCAAATGCCGAACAGTTGGCATTGATCTGACTTGGAGTGTAGGGCTCAATGTGGAAGTTTGCAATAGGTTCAGACCTGATTGTAGCTTTGGTTCCATACCTCGTTCTGAACAGCATGTGTGACCAATCAGCAGACAAATATCCTCCAATCTTGGCTGTGAAATCTCTTGACAAACATAGGGCAAAGAGTGGTGGAAGGTCTATAACTGATACATCTTGTAAAACAACAACATTTGGACATGCATGCAAGGTAAGACTCAAGTTTCTAATCACCCCAACTGTTGTTACTGCTGTCCCATCCAACTGCACTACCCCTTTGGATATGGTTTCATATTGAAGTCCTAGCTGATCAGCTATTTGCTTGGGCATCACTGAGCTACTTGCCCCGGAATCAATCATGCAATTGTGCACCAATTGGTTTCCAATGATTAATGAGACATAAAAAGGAGGGGGCTTCAACATTTTACCTTGCTGTCCTCCATGATTCCCTTCAGGCTGGGCAGCATTTGTGAGCACTTTCTCTTGCATTTGGACTTGCTGATTCAAAGTTGGCCAGTCCTTCATGGCAGCTTGTAGCAAATCTCTTTGGCCTGGGATAGATAGGGATTCCCACATTGATATATTTACATTTGTCTTCTTCATCTGATCAATGATACTAAATGGTGATGAAGGATCTCTTTGCTTGTCCCTTGGTTTGCATATTCATCCCTTGCATGTGGGCAGCAACAACTGGTATTTGAGTTGGTCTAGGAGTTGTTCTTGGCTGCCCTTGTGCATTTACAACTGGATTTTGTTTGCCAACCATTTGTGGAGCCATAAAAGGTTGTGGATTGGTTGGAGCTAATGGTTGTTCTTCACCCAAATTCCTTCTTTTTGACCTTGTGTTGGCTGCAACACCTTGAGAGACTGTTTGATTTATGCCACAAAAATCCTCTGCCTGCCAGTTCACAAGTGTGGTGTCATTTGGAGCTGATTGCTGCTGGAATGTTTCTTGTTGTTGGTTGTTTCCTTGACTGCCCTCACCCTCCACACTAGTAGTTGTCACCATTAATGCTTGATTCAAGGCACCGTTGAAACACATAGATTGGTTGTGAGGTTCATTACATGGAAAACACCAATCATACTCCTGAGCAATGTTGTTTTGTGTTGGCACCAATGCCTTAGAGGCAGATATAGCATTTGGATTATAGGGCTGAAATGGTCTGTTGGCAGGAGGCCTTGCTTGATTTAGATTTGCAGCTGGATTGGGTGGTCTATGAGGTTGATATGGCTGCCTGTTAGGCTGAGCTTGAGGCTGGAAGGAAGGTCTAAAACTTTGGGCTTGTTGCCTCTTGAGAGTAACCAGCTCATTACCTAAATTTTGCAATTGCTTCATGACTTCTTGAAGTTCATTTGAGGCACTAGAAGATGAAGTGGAAGCTTCACTTGAATTCTGATTTCTAGGAGTGGGAGAAGGAGCCAAATTAGGTGCTTGATTAGTGTTTGGGCTCTCTAAACTTGGAAACAATGGCATGGGAGGTCTAGGGGCTAGTTTGCCAGCTTGGATCAAACAATTTTCAGCTCTAATGGCAATGCTATAAGCAATGGGGATAGTTGTGCCTCCCATGGACTGAATTAACATAGAAATATCAGAATTTAGAGCTTTGAGATAGTAAAGAAAAGCACCTTCTGCTGTTGGCCTGACTGCCACTGGAATTCTCTCCCAAGTCCTTTGAAATCTGAAGTTGAAATCAGTCAGCTGCTCATTGGGAGCTCTCTTGATGGTTGTCAGCTGCTCCAAAAGAGACAAGTTGTCTCCCTTCTCTCCAAATTGCTCATGAAGTGCTACACATAGTTGGTTCCAATTTTGAATAGAACCTGAGGCAAGGCTTCTAAACCATTGCAAAGCCTTCCCCTTGAATGAAGATGCCAGCAATTTGACAGCAACTTGCATCTCATTGATTTCATGAATTGCACAAAGGTTGGCAATGTCTTTAACATGATCACCAGGAGTAGTCTGATTCTCTCCAGTGAAGTATGGAATGTTCTTCAAGGCTGCAATTGGAATTGGATTTTGTGCATTGAGAGCAAGTGGGCTGCTGCCAGTGAAATTGACATAGGGGTTGTTTTGTGCCATTCTAATTGGCCTTAGAACCCTTGTTGATTGAATGAAAGGCCTACCAGGTGGAGGAGTTGAGAGAGTTCTGTTTGGTGGAGATGGAGACCTTTGGATTCTCCTCCCACTTTACCTTACTCTTGGAGATAACTGCAGATATTCAAACAGTGCCTCTTCTTCTCCAGCTCTTGACCTTGTAGTGATTCTTCTCATGAGTTTTCAGGTCTACACTGCTAAAACCAGCTGATTCTTCTTCCTTGGAGTCGCCAGATGTGTAACTTATAGCTCTTTTAAGCAAGAAAATTGCAGCAGATGCACATCAACTTTGCTGCAATGAAAATGAGACCTCTAAGGTCCCACCGGGTGTGCCAAAACTGTTGTTGCAAATCAGCAGCACCCCTGGATGCAAATCAGGTTTCTAAGTTGATGTTTAAGGCATACAGTGTGATTGCACAACATTGAAACCTCTCTCCAAGTGTGGGACTTGCAAAATGAGAGAGGAATCTCCAGATTAGAGGCTGGTTCCTCAAACTCCTCTGATTAGATCTATTATTTGCACAACTGCAGAGGTTCAATCCTAATTTTATCCTAATTTGCAAGGAGACAGGGATAAGAAATGCAAAAATTGAAACTAAACTAATAAGGTGATACACCAAAGGAGTGGTGACACTTCTGACTCATGCAAATTGACACAAATCATAAATTTCAACATAGCAAACATCATGCACAGGTTGATCAAGCTGTAATCAAGGGTTTGAAATGAAGCAAACAACACATACAAAGGATTGGAAGCATTCACAGAGCCTGCATTGTGATTTTCAACATCAAAATCCTTGTATTCCAACACCAAAGAGGCAAGAAAAACCTGTTACAATCCCTGGAAGGTCTGATACTTCTTCCAAAATCACTTGTTGAAGGTGAAAACAGAAGCTTGCTGAGCTGCAAAAAAAGGTGTTCACCTTTGAAAAATGAGCCAATTCTGGCTTTTACAGTGCATGGGTCGACCCCCAGGAGAGAGAAAACGTGAAAAAACGTGGGAGCCATTCCCATTGACCAAAATGCATTAAAAACAGCATGGGTGACCTGACAAACCCATCCCCTGACATTTTTGACCATGCTGGAGAAGAATGCGACCCATTTTGCATTAAAATTGGTTGTTGAAACGTCAGTTCTGTGTTCATGGGCACGTACCAGAAGAGTTTTTTGATTTTCTCCCTCCAAACTCAACCAAAATTCAAAATTGACCTTAGAATCATGTAGACAATTTTACCAGCTTTCCATTGATATAAAGAACGTGAAAAATTGAGCTCTGGATCGAAAGATATGGTGATTTGAAGTTTTAGGGCAAAAACAGGCCAAAATCGGATCGGCGGGCAAAAAGTTTGAATTTTTACCCGTTTGGTCTTTGGAATTTTTTTCAAATTTTCCCCACGCTCCGCCACTCCAGGTGCCACATGGCATGTTCTGATTGGGCGCGGGCCCTTCCTGACCATTTTTTCCTTCGGGTCGCTTGGTGTTTTTTTGCCCTTGGACATGTGGCAGCTCTGATTGGCTGCGGGCCTTCTAGGGAAAAATTTCCCACCAAAACTCCGCTGAGCCATAACTTGAAAAATACGTGGAGTTAGGAGGAAAAATTTACCTTTCTGGAAAGCTGAGAAAGAGCTCTATCTAATGGTGCCATTTCCAGAAGGTTTTGAGTGCCTAGAAAACAAAATATTCTGACTGAGGCACAAGAGAAGGAAAGATGTAAAGGAGTTAGCCACAAAATGAGCAGGGGGCACATTTGGGATAACACTAATATTTCTGTAGTAAAATCCATCAGAATAAGTTAAGGACTTGTTATCAATATTAGGCATCCCATACAAAATTAAAGAGATAATGCAAGAAGGGAAGTGTTTACAAAAATAATTATAATGATTTCTAATTTGAAACTCTCAAATAAATTCACTTTTTCATATTTTTATCTAATTATTGAGGAAATAATTTTTTGAAAGGACAAATTAGTTTATTTTCACCAATGCTCTGAGACTATGTCCCTCCTCTTTGTGATGGGGAGGCTACCTATTTATTTAATGAAGATAAAACAAATATCGTGAGTGTCCGTGAAGCTAAAGATCACAAATGACTACTCCACTAGACCTATGGAAAATTGCTTGCACATAGTGCAACGAAAGAATTTTCTTGATAAATGAGGTAAATGGAGTGAGAAATTTGAGAGAGATAGGTTAATATTTTAAATATTAGCTTGCAAATTTTTACAAGATTTAACTAGAATTCATCCACACACAATTAAAATAAAACAACTTTGTTAACAATGATAAGGCATAATTAATCATGAACACATAATTTCATTAATCCATTCATCAAGGTCACTAATACCTTTATTGGTTGTACGAGATCATCATATCTACAAAGCTACACAAGTACAAAAATGGAGGAAACATAAAGGAAAGAAAACGGAAGATTGGTATCTTTTGTTTTCTTTTTAGTATTGCAATATCTACTTAGAGACTCACAAATTGAAAACCATTTGGAATGAGTGTGTCATACAATATATAGATTTATAAAAATACTCTTCACCTACCCCCCACGTGACTTTTCACTTACCCTTACAACTTGTGACCCTTCATATTCCTAGGGAAAAAAATTGAGTCCCTTTTTATTAATTAAAGGGAACTCATTACAATGTTTTACATATGTCATGTTTAAATTAAGAAGATAAATAGTGAAAATTCAACCCCCCCTAATGAAGAATTATAACATGAGAGGAGAGAAGAAAGGGGGAGGGGAAGAAAGAAGAAGGAATATATCTATTCTGAAGAAGATGTTGCATTTTTCAATGAAGTTCCACTTACTGAAGGACTTTGGGAGAGTTCCTCTAGAGAAATATATATTCCTTTAAACTCTTTTCCAAAACAAGCCGCTACAGGTGATACTTTCTCTGCTTGAGGAATGTGCACAAATATTAAATCCTTAAGCCAATTCTTTGTAGTACTGTTGATGCTTTTACATTTCTTGAACAAGGCTTTATGCTCCTTTGTAGTGTTGGACATATCACATATAATATTTGTAATGGATTCCAAGGTGTCCTCATTGAAGGAAAATGGGTCTCCTGCCTCTTTTCTAACTAGTTCATTGAATGGCTTCAAAATATCATTCATTGAATTATTCTCATTAACTGAAGGTACTCTAAGATTTTGCACTTCCTTGTTTATTTTTTCCTACATCTGTGAAGTGAGATCATCATAAGAATCTAGATCATAAAGATAATGGTTCAACATCTCATATCAAACAACAAAAATTTAAGACCAAATTGGAGACATGTTCTCGCATATGGATTTGAACACATTTTTTCCTACCAATACAAAAGAATTGAGGTTTCCCATCTTTGCCACTAGTGGAAATAGCTGATCCCAATGTTCTTTTTCCTTTTCGATCTCATCCTTAATCATCTTCAATTTCATATTGGTGGAAAGTATGAATTCAAACAATGGAAGAATCCCTGGTAATAAGGCCTTACCTTTCTCGAGGAATTTTTCCACCCACTTTTCATTGGCTCTCCCATGAATTATGTAGCCATGCACCTTCTTGATTGATTATGGATAAAATTTTCTTATTGTAGTGACATATTTGATATGGAGAGATGGGATGGCATTAGGCTTCATGAATGATTGAACATATGAGGTGAGAGTCCTTACATATTCCTCCTATGGTTCAATCTTCCCTTTGTGTTCCTTATTTCTCACATGAAGAAAAGTGACATATTCTTAGAAAAAATGATAATTCCCTTCATGTGTTGATGTTTCCAAGGGACTTTTCATCATTTCATATTCTGATGGGGTTATTTCCCCAATGGGATTTACTACCCTTAATCGATAAACCTTTGAAAATTAGGTGTCTCCACCAACTTTCAGGGTTACACCCCTCTGCATTGAATGGTGCAGCTCCCATTATTGAATGTAACTAATCTAATCCTACCTAAATGTTGTGGGTTGGCCAAATAGGTTGGGGATCACATAGGGACACTCCACTAAACTTGTGAAAAAGTGCTTGTACGGGGTACAAGGGAGGAAATCACAATGATGAGGGGGAAGGAGATAAACTAGGAAAGGAAAGTTACTATCGTGAGTAGGCCAATTGCAAAGTTCACACCTAGTAACCGGAGTAGTTCAACATTCAATATAGAAGGAAAGAAACAATGAAGCTATTAGTGAGACAAATAAAACCCACATAGACACATAAGTTCTTGAGACCCATTCATCAAAGATAAAATATCTCTTTAATAACCATGCTTATAAAGTGCATATAGGAGGGAAAAGAGGAAACATGAGGAAGGGAAAATGGAAGAAAAGTATCTTTCATTTCATGTGTAGTGATGAGTAAAAAGCTTCAATCAAGCTACAAAAATTCACAATTGCTACAAAAAATACTAACCTCCAAGATCCTTTGGAATGGAGAAGCCATCCCAATTTATAGAAATGTGAATTGACTCTTCACCTACCCCCCACATGACTCTTCGTGGTCTCATTCAACTTGTGACTTTTCACCTTCTTAGGAAGTGAGAAATAAGTTCCCTTTTTATAAATTAAAGGGAATTTTACAATGTTACTTTATGAAGTCACTTAAGTGAATGAGAAAAAATACAATGATTATGCCCAAATGAAGAATATTAAAGGGGAGAGAAAGAAGAGGGAGAAAGAGAGAAGAAGGGAGAGGTTGTCACATCCGATGAAGAAGCTCCTTATGATGAAAAACTTTCCATTGACGATCACAATCTCCTCCTTTTACATGATGAGTGACACCTCAGGTTTCTGAATGAGTGTTTAGAAACATTGTTTAAATATCCACCGATGTGAACTTGAGATGAACACGAACCTCACCCATGATGGTACATTCCTGATCTCACAATGAGAGTGAGATTCACCCTCTCATTTCTTAGGCTTTCACAATTTTTCGTTACTTGTGTCCTTGTTTTACACATTATACTGCAAGATTGCAACCTTGGCCTTTATTTCTTTGAAATATGAGAGCTCATTTCCTAGCTCATTATCTCACTTGAAGCTCAAATCAACTCACCATATTCACCGAGCTCAAATCACTAACTCACTTGAGAGATGATGATGAATCCACCCATTGCACCATGTGATGCTTTGTCATGCTTCTAGACACAACTGAGCTCAAGATGATGCTTCCAAGACCACTATGGAGGCTTCATTTATCTTATTTGAGCTATCAGATCATTTTTTATCCATGTGAAGAGTTCAAAAAGTGGAAATATGAGTGAAGATGGGGCCATCTGTAACTTTCTGCACCCAAAATAGAGATTTTCTATTTTTAGCAGGTAGGACCATGACCTACTATTTTGGGACATATCACCTCATTTTGCTTCAATATGACCTTATAAACCTTCTGGAACACTTCATCCTCCTCGATTGATGATGCATTTTTTTTTGCAACTTTCTATTTTAAGCAGGTTATTTTTCCCTGGCCTACTATTTTGGGAAAATTGACATTTTTTCCTTGTCTTTCATTTTGCATCTTTTGTGATTGTTCCAGATGATCCATACTTACAATTCGTGGGACTTACTATTTTTAGCATGTGGAGGAGCATAGAATAAGCTATTTTTAGTAAGTTTCCAAAATGGCCTTGGTTTGCGATGGGAATGATATTTTTAGATTCATCTTTTCGTTGTGATCTTGTGCTCCAAATTTCACACTGTTTTGCCCACCAGAATGCTTGGAAATAAAAAAACATTTTTTTCCTAGTGAGAGTTTCAAGCACGAAGCTACTATGGCAGCCATTAATGGAGTCACCATGATTTTTGATAGGGTATTTTCTTCCCACCTTTATTGCAATGAAATCAACTCCATGGGATAGGTTTTTCTCCTGGAGTTTGTGCTTACAATTTTAGCTTCATCCGCTCTCCGGATTGATGGGAAATATGAGGAAAGAATCCAAGGCAAAAAATGGGGGTTTTTTTCCATTAATAATATGGCATCATTTTAAATTCTATTTTTTTTCTTCTTGATGGCCTCTAAAAATGGAGAATTTTGCAAAAAAGAGATCACCTCAATTTACTCGGATTGTGAGATATGAGCATTTCACCATTTTTGGTCATGGAATTCTTCTAGTGAAAAAATGGCCATGGTGTCTATAGAAAAAAGGTTTTTTGGTGGTTTTGCAGCAAAACATGGAGGAATGGATGTTCTCAGCAAATAAAGAAAATAAGAATGGGGATAATGGTAAGTTTTTATAACATTCTTGTAGTGATTTCTCATGAAGAATGAGAAGAAACAAGATAATAAAACAATTTTACAAATTTTTAAATTTTTAAAAACCTTCATGGCTTGGGTGCATTTTTGTGTCCCAAATATTTCCCAATTTTTTTGGGACATTTGGTGCAAAAAATTTCAATTCCCTCAACCATTTGACAAGTGGCATCTTGATGATTGGCTGAGGTGGAGAGAGGAGAGAGAAAAAGCCTCACTTAAAAACTTGGGGGCTGAAACTGGGTCATATAGGTGACCAAGGAAGGGGCTAAGCTTGGGTGAATTTTTTGTCCCAACCATCCCAAAATTTTTGGGAAATTTTGTGCAAAAAATTTCCCTCACCTGATTGCTTGACAAGTGGTGGAGCATGATTCGATGATGGAGGGTGCTAAGGAATGGTGCACATGGGCTTAACTTGGCTTGTTTGAGCTGAGGTCACATTATGAGGGTCCAGGGGTATAAAATGGAGTTGGGCACAAATTTTTTTTCCCAATTTCACCAATTTTTTGGGACATTTGGTGCAAAAAATTGTGGTTTGAACTTGGGAGTGACATGTGTCCACCCAGAAAATTGACTAACTCCTAGATGCATACCTTGGAGAGAAGCTTGTCGGAGGCGTAACTTGAGCATCCAAAGGTATTTTCATGAACTTATTTATAATTTTGACTAAAAATATAATTTTAGAATAATGGGAGGGGTCTCATGCCTTGATTCTTCCTATAACCCCCTAAAAATAGTCTTTTTTCTCGGGATCATAGGTTGTGCATGTTGAAAAATAGTCTGCAGGCAGAATTTCTTATGTTGTGAAAAATGTGAAACCACCATCAATTAGAGAATTGAAATACCTTTCCAATGATATTTTGTTTTCCCTCCAACTCTTCACGGAGCTCCCAAAATCACTTCTTGAATCTCAGGGTTGTTTTGCACTACAAGCTCCTTCACCCTTGAAAGACCCCTTTTACTGAACTTGTCCAAAACCTCTAAAACTTCCCAAAATATTCCAAAATAGTTGCAAAATGTTCTTATCTCCTTAATACACCTCCTTGATGAATTTTATCCTTTCATTTCCACTCTAGGGGGTGTGCACCATGCCTTAGAAAGGCTAAAAATAGCCATTCCTAAGCTCTTGAAAAATCCTGCCTTGAAAGATACCACCTTGGAAGTACTTGAATGAACTTGATTCTCCCTAAATCACCTATGGGAAGGGTTGACACAACACATATGACCACTTAAAGGTAGGATAGGCCTGATACAGGGGATGGAATGATCTGGGAGAGGTCTGAGAAGGTTTACAATCCAAAATTTTGACACTGGGGTCCGTTGTCATGCTTGAAAATATGAATTTTCATGTTGCACATTTGCATGAAACAATTGGCTCTAGCTTGGGGACATATTGTGGATCAAATGTAGAGATGACATAGAATAAGGAATCCCAGAATATCAATTCACTTCATGGACCAGTGCCTTATCCACTGGGCTTTATGGAGTCATTTCTTCCAACACACACACACACACAAACAAACATGTGGAAGGGAAACACACCAAAAGTGGAAAAAAACACATAGAAAAGTGAAACTATGTTACAAGGGAGGGATATTTACAGAGGTGGGGAAATAATATACACATACCTAGAAATGGGTTGGGAAAATTACATGCCATCATGGAACAATGGACTAAAGTCTGACCTTTGAAGCACAAAAGTCATTATCTGATCATACCATGCTCCTGTGATGGATTTGCATGGATTGAGAAGAAGAAGACACCACCATGATTCCATATTCATACTCAATATACACTGAGAAAGTTCTTACATCCAATGAAACTTTTTCACCTTCTTGAAACTCTTGCATCTTGCGGCTTCCACTTGATGTCCTGCGATCATGAGACACCATTTCTCCATGTCCTCAAGAGTGGGAAAATTGATTTTGTCATGGAAACATTCTTCATAATTGAATTGCAGCATGGAAACATCTATTGATCAGCAAGGCACTCAGAAGGAGTGAGAAACAAACTGATTTTCTTCCCATTCAACAGCTTCTCTAAACCTCTCACTTTGTTTATTCAAAAAACTACTTTCAAGAATAGAGGTTACATCACTTGGCCAGAGGTCTTCATCATCTTCAAGAAATTTTTGCAGCATGGAAATATGTTCAAGACAAATCAGAGCTTGGGAAATGGTGAGCTCAATCTGATTTTGAATTCCTTCACAAGATTCATGCACATTCTCACTTTGTTGTTCAGAACAATTTTGTCAATATCCATCCATTCAAAATTGATTTTGGCATCATTCTCAAAACCACAATCCTTGATTTGATCATAGATGAATTCTTCATTCTTGAGTGAAATTTGCAACATGAATTCATGTTCTACATTGGTGGAGCATCCAATGGTGGTAAGTTGATCTTAAATACATTCACAAGGCTCTTGTAACTTTTTACTTTGTTATGAACCACTCTCTTCAATGTAAATCAGATCAACATTTTCCTCACTATCATCCTCCATGGTGGAGATGTTGTCTTCAAGATTGGGAATATTCAAAGGAGATTCAAGAACCTTCCTTATTTTGCACTTATGATCTTCTTCACAAAGCACAGAAGAGAAACATATCTTCACATTCCCTCTCACCAACCAAGGCATTGGGGAAGTCATCAAGCTCATCCATATGTTCCATCTCAGCATCAAACATTGGTGTATCAAAGTGAGAAACACAAATTGATTCATACCTATCTTGCATTTCCATAGCCCATGTCAGGAACTTGAGACTAAGTTGAGGGTTTTATATCTCTTCCACAACCTTCAAGATGTCTTGCACAGATAACTCTTCCAAGTTTTCCATATACTCATCTTCATCCTTATGGAATAATATTTACATTGTGCTTAAAGGAGATGGTTGAAAATATGATCCATACATGTCCATGATTCATTTGAAACATCCTTGTTCACCTTTCTATGCTTTTGTCATCCAAGGCTCACCTTCTTGTAAGCATGGACATACTTGATTCATGACACCTTCTGACAAGGAGAAGAGGTCCATGCTTCACAGGAAGGGCACTCCTTCGAGTTCAAAATCCATATCATCCTCTTGATGGGAAGCATAGAACCATGTTGGGGCAGAAATATGGGAATAATTTTCAACTCTATCTTGATCATCCATTATTGAATCCTCTTTCCCATATGGAAAATGAAAGATTTCATACTCACGTTGATGATCAACAGAACCCTCCTTGGGTGAGAGGGGTGGAGCCAACTCCTTGAAGGGGTTATGCTCAACTTTCTCATTCTCCTTGGCTTCGAAAAATAAATTAGCCTCTTCCATTTGGTCATCCATGATTGAATCAGGAGGAGAATTTGATTCTTCGATTGGCTCCATTCCATTATTCAACATTTCCTCATCATTTGAAAAGTCAAAATTGGAAAGAAAATTATCCATGAATACCTTGCATTCATCATCTTGAGTCCAAAGTGAAGGATGGATTTCTTGCACTTCTTCACATATCTCCATTCCATCATTAATTGAAAGATCAAAATTTGAAAGGATATTATCCATGATTACCTTGAACTCATCATCTTGTACTTCTTCATTATTGGTGGAGTCTTCAGAAAGCATTGAATCATCTGTCATGCAACAAGAATATTCCTCTCTTGAATCCATTTCTCCTCCAATGGGTTGTGCCTCGAGCCAGAATGAGTTGATGAATGGAGGTTCCACCTCCATGTATTTTTCATCATCTTCAAAGGTGTTTCTTTGATTTTCAATAGAGGGTTCAAGGATGAGACATTCCTTAGAAGCATGAAGAATCTTCTAGGGACGAACACCTTGTAGTGTAGAAAATCATCAGATATTCTTCTTGATTTTCTTCATCTTTGACAACACAAAGTGTTTCATGGTTTTCATACATTCTTTGCAAAGCTAAATCATACCTCCAAATTTCATGATAGGGTCAGAATTTCCTTCTATATGCTCAAAATCCTTTGCACATATTCTTTTCAAAATTTCCATTTCTTCATCAGTATGCAAGGAAAGTCATCTAGAGGGCTAAATTTTGGTATGAGCTGTGAGTTGCAAAAGTATTCTTTAGTGGATTCTTGCACCATTATCCTTCATCATCCTCCATAGTGCTGATGGATTTTTTTTTAAGGTTAGATACCTTGTAGGGATGAGGATTTTAAAATCATCAGGTAGTTTTCCTCCATAGGAAAAAATCTCTTCTTCTTCCTTGTATGGAGTGCTTCAAGTTGTTTGTACATTATTTTCAGAATTTCAAGGTATATTTGAGGATCAAAATTTCCTTGTAATACTCAATCTTCAAGGCTTTCATTTCATCATTTCTATATGCAAAGAAATCATCCCAAGGGAGGTTGGTAAAAGACATGGATCTGATATTTTCATTCAGTTGTGCATGATTGAGAGTATTACCTTGATTATTTTTCTTCTTCTTCACACAACATCTTGTATCTTCTTTGTGCCCTTTTCAAACCATTTCTTACCTTCTTCTTCATTGGAAAGTTTTGTTTTCTTTCCTTTGTCTGATTGCAGATTATTGCTTGAAGTAGGAGACCCTTTTACCATTCTTGAATTCTCCTCCTCGCTAGAACTGGTCAGAACCATGGCTGATCAACAATCTTCATTTCTCAGAAACCATCTTCTTCTTCTTCTTCATTGTCACTCATTGGTACTTCACTCCAATCTAGAAATTTCTTCATTGTGTGTATGGGAAATGAATGACATGGATTCATTCCTTGATGGAGTCACCTTCAAAAATGATTTTCTTTGAAATATGATTTTTTTTTTTTTGAATATATATATTTATATTTGTATTTTTTGGGGAAAGATATCCTTTTTGGGTGCACTTGGGAAAATATCTCCCCAGAAGAGTCACCAAAAAATATTGGTGAGAAAATTTTTCAGTTGGGAAAATTAGGTGTCTCCACCAATGTTCACGGGGCTACACCCCTCTGCATTGAATGGTGCAACTCCCATTATTGAATGTAACTAATCTAATCCTAAACTAAATGTTGTGGGTTGGCCAAATAGGTCAGGGATCACATAGGGACACTCCACTGAACCTGTGGAAAAGTGCTTGTATGGGGTACAAGGGAGGAAATCACAATGATGAGGGGGAAGGAGAGAAATTAGGAAAGGAAGGTTATTGCCATGAGTAGGCCAATTACAGAGTTCACACCCAGTAACCAGAGTAGTTCAACATTCAATATAGAATAAAGAAACAATGAAGATAGTAGTGAGACAAACAAAACCCACATAGACACAAATTTCTGAGGCCCATTCATCAAAGATACAAATCTCTCTTTAATCACCATGCTTACAAAGTGCATATAAGAGGGAAAAGAGGAAACATGAGAAAGGGAAAATAGAATAAATGTAGCTTTCATTTCATGTGTAGTGATGAGTACAAATCTTCAATCAAGCTACCAAATTCACAATTGCTACCAAGAATTTCTAACTTTCAGGATCCTTTGGAATGGAGAAGCCATCCCAATTTATAACAATGTGAATTGACTCTTCACCTACCCCCACATGACTCTTCATGGTCTCATTCAACTCATGACTTTTCGCATTCCTAGGAAGTGAGAAATAAGATCCTTTTTTATAAATTAAAGGGACTTTTACAATGTAACTTTATAAAGTCACTTAAGTGAATGAGACAAAATACCCTTTGGATTAATTAAATTAATCTCATGTACCCTTAGTACCCCTTTAGCTAAGTTAATTGTCATTTATTAATTAAATGATTAAATAATTAATTAAGTGTGTGCACATCCTAGTCAGCTGCCACTTGGTCAACATCCACTTATAATCCACTAGGACTCCCTATCCTTATCCTAGTTAACTGTACTTCTAGAATCCTAGAAAGGTGGGGGCAATTGAATTACACATACAACCACCTTCCTAGATGTAACTTCTACAATTAATTCATTTATTGCCCCTAAATTCCCCGGTACTACTATAACCTCCTCCAATTTTATTTTTAACATGATCATTCAACTGTGTTTAACTGATTTCCAACTACTTCTACCTCTATAAATTACAGGATTACTCTCTTACAAATCCTCTTGGATTTAAGTACAATAACTCTGATAAATTTCCAAGCCAAAGTATTTGTGTCTGTAGCATTTTCACTCACATTTGGAGAACATTCAAGAGCACCCACATCCATTTACAAGGTTCCACAAATGAATTCTCCACAACCTTACTGAGGTTTGCACTAAAGGATTACAGGGAGGTTTGCATTGTATTTTGTTTATCTTCCATTCTCAGGTATTTTTCATTGTTTTACATTTTGGCACGCCCGGTGGGACTCGCATTTACCTCATTCTAGAAAATTTTATAATATTTTCTTGTAAGACCCTCTCTCAAAAATGTGGATAAAACACTCAAAAACTAATAATTACAGGTTGTCAAATGGTGTACAACCAAACCACATTAAGATCACAAGATAAAAAATACACCGCATTCAAAACATTGTATTTACATGTTTAGGTTAACAACTACGGCTCGACCGCTTAACTAGAACATAACTACCTTGGCATAAGCCTTAAGCTACAACAAAGGGGGTTGTTCTAAGAACCTCGAAGTAGTCCACACCTTGAGGGAACTAGTGGATGAAATGGGAACCTTTTATCCTACCTGACTAGTAAAGCCTTGTGATATAAATTCACATATATCCTTAGTGGGCGACCCCAGTGCGATTCTTTCTGAGAAAGATCTTTTCTTAGGGTTTCAAAGGGGGTAAAGTAAAGTAGTTGACTAGTAATTCCATCCTCATTTTTCACTCACTCATTTGATATACTGCAGACACCTAGTTGAGAGAGCTACCTAGGAAGCTCAAACATTTTCCAAGATAATGTAAGGTAAAGGCCACAAATAAACAGTTAAACAAAAAACTCTTATCTTCCATCTTTTTCTTTCTTTCTTTTCGTAGTCATGTTCCACACTCAATTTTTTTCCAAACTAACTCCTTGTTTGGGATTCATCCTTAACATTCATATCTTTTCATTATTTTCCAAACACTCCTTGTTTAGATTATACTTTCATTCTCATTTCATCTCTTCTCATCATCTTTCCTCTTCATCATCAATCATTCACTAACTTTCATTTTACTCTTGAATTTCCCATTTTTGGAACTTTCATCTATTCTTATTTATTTCACTTCCTTTTTCATCCTCACTACATTCTCCATTTTATCTTCATATTCATTCATTTGGAGTTCTCATTCACTTATTTGATTCTTCATCTTTCACGGTCATCAAATTCTTTTATCTTTCATACTCACCTCATTTTGATTTTATCTCCCATTTCATTCTTGACTTAAACATTTGGATTACATTTCCCAAAGCTTAAGTTTCCATCTCATTTTCAACATTAAGTCTTGAGTTGTGGATATCCATGTCCTCATTTAAGAACTTTCATCTTACAACTCACATGTTGATAGTATTGTGTTCCACTTTTTCACAAATCAATTCTATCACATCTTATATTCATATCTTTTCTTTCATCCTTTATTTTGACACTCATCATCATTAAACTATATACATTTAATCTTTCTTCATGTCTCTAACTTCACAAAATAATTTGTTCTGTTTTAGAAACTTCATTATACCTTATTTTCCTAACACTTACGTTATCAATACTTGAGTCTTATCCTTTCATTATCTTCTTCCTTCTTAACTAATTCTTGTTAAGGGTTAATCACAACACATATGATTTGACTCCTTTTCATGCCCTCTTCCCATCTAGACATTCATTTTTCTAATTAGTAGAGTGTATTTGTAATTAATCCATCCTTGCTTCTCCACTCTATCATTCACATTGTTAGATGTTGAACACATTTGGAATTTTGTCACTATAACTTTCCTTCATTATAGCATTCACTTTATTAGTTGATGAGAATCTTCACCACATTGAACCACTCTTCTATCTCAGCATTCACTTTGTCAAGGGTCAAGTTTATCAAACACTTTCTCACACTTCCATCTTGACATTCACTTTATTAAGGGTTGCGTCATTCATATCTTCCAAACTTATTTTCCATCTTAGCATTCACTTTGTTAAGGGAAAATTGACCATTAACAATCTTAATCACACACCTCTCTTCCATCATCACATTCACTTTCATAAGGGTTGAGTTATCTTTCACATCTCTCTTTTTCTCCCTTCCCTATTTTAAAAATGGTGGGAACATGACACAAAGATTACTTAGTCTTCCCTTGGAATGAATGAACGACTTCAAAATCCTTTTGAAAACTGTTTATATTGATAATGACTAGAACTCTAAGGATGATTAGAATGACATATCACTCGAAGAATAGCCATGTGTCAAAAATATCTTACATATGAATAAGGACCAATTTTTTCTTCATTTCCTTGAGATGGAGAAAAATTACCCTCTGATTTTGATGAGGAAATTCTACGAATATTACTTGGAAAACCACCACCTAATAAGGGTAAACCCCCCTCTTTCCTTTCGACAAACAATGATGATGAGAGTAGGCCCTAGTCACACAAACAATGATGATCGAAACAATTCCACGTCAAACAACACCAAAGGTGATGAATAAAACAAATACAAATATGTTGAAGGTAACAAAAAGAAATCAACCGATTCAACCACCGATCCCACTCAACCCCTCATGAATCAAATCAATTACATGGATAAGAAATTTTCTATCTTAAATTCCAAAGTCACCAATGAATCCCATAGCTAATGAGGCACCAAATAAAACTAGTAACACTTCATTTAAAATTCATATCACACACACCCAAAGATTAACAACAACTCTACAAGCAATGGTTCCTTATCTTTCTTACAGAATAACTCCCCATTTTCCCAAGAATGGAAAATGATGAAGGACACCATCTCAGGTATGCAACATCAATGCAAATAATTCAACTTTGAAGAATTGTGTCCTTACCCCTTTGATAAGGACATTTTGCATATTCCCTTTCCCAAATGTTTCGAGATGCCCAAATTTGACAAATACAAGGGAAAGAATGATCCTAGAGAGCATATCAAGGAGTTTTATATGGCTCGCCACGAGGTGGCCTATAGTGGCGTCTTCTTAATGGGTCTCTTTCCATGAAGTCTAGGTGGAAAAGCCTTGGACTGGTTTCTACACCTCCCCAAGGGCTCTATACAAAATTTCACATGGACCTCTCAGAGAATTTTGTTAAACATTTCTCATTCAACCTAGACTCTAAAATTACAATGATGGATTTGTGTAATGCCAAACAATGAAAAAATGAAACCTTTTCACAATTCCTACAAAGATGGCATGGGATTGCTAGTCATTTCCCATGCTCCATGCCTGAGAAACAACTTGTGAGCATATTTGTACCTAACCTCAACAGTGAGCTATCCTTTCACATGCAAATGCATTGCCTTAATACTTTTGAAGAAGTTATTGAGAAAGGATCACAGATTGAAAAATCCCTTGTCACAAAAGGTTTGATTAAACCTCATTCAAAAGATAATGGGAAACATAGTAATCATCCTAATAGCTCTCACCAAGACAAATCTAAACATGTTAACCACAATCGTAATATGGTCAATGATGGTGTTACAGACAACCTTGCAATGTCCACAACATCCAAAACACTCAGACTAGACCAAACAAAGGTAAACAACCTCTTGTTGTTTCTAGCAAAGAGGTTTCCTCCTCTCCTGATTCTAAGTGATGTCGTTTCACTCCTTTGGGAGAACCTCTATCAAGTGTCCTCCAACAACTCGTTAATGCAAACATGGTTACCTATCCCATCACTAGACCTTGGGTTGAGGGAGAACCCAAGCCTACTTGGTATAAAGATGATACTTATTGTGATTTTCATCGCATTGACGGTCACCCAACTGATCGATGCTTTCACTTACGTCACTTTTTCCAAGACCTCATTGATAGTGGAGATATCACTGTTGAAGAACCATCACCAAATAAAACACCCAATGAAAATCTCAAGGTGTTCTCAAACCCATTTCCCAAACATGGCGGTGAAAATAAAAATGTTGACAAAGGTTCCTCTGCCAATAACACTGATTTCAGTTCAATTATCTCATTTATTGAGGAAGTACCATCTACAATGGTGACCATTAAATTCAAACCTTTGAGTAATGTTGTGACCACATGCCAAAGGAAGATATGGGTTCCCGTGGAAAACCAACCTTCTACGTCTTCTGCAGAACCTCAAACGTCCAAACAAACAGCTCCTTCAAATCAAAATTCAAACTCTAATGCCAAATCTCCCACTCTGGGTCAGTATGACTTCATCAAACAATTAGCAACCATGCCAGTGCATATCTCTCTAATGGAACTGTTAAAAGAGTCACCTAGCTTTCAGGATATTCTCACTCGTGCTCTAAATGAATCATGTGTTCCTCATACTCTCAATGTTCAACAGTTTCAGGCTATGATCACAAACCTTACGCCTGAAACTCCTATCCTATCTTTTGGCCCTCAAGATATGTTGAACCCAAATTTGATTAACAATAACTCCTTGTACATCAAAGCCTACGTTACAGACCATAAGGTCAAGAGAGTTCTTATCGACAATGGAGCGGCTCTTAACATCTGCTCTATAAAAATGCTTCATTGCCTTGGTCATACAATAGATGACTTAGATGTTAATATCATTACCATTCATGGTTATGATAATACTGAGCACCAGTCCTGTGGTACCATCACTCTTCCCATATAAGTAGGCCCATAGCTCCTCAACACTGTATGTCATGTAGTTGATGCAGAAACGTCGTATAACCTTCTTCTGGGTAGACCTTGGATACATGTGATGCACGCATAGTACCTTCCACCTTCCATCAATGCATAAAGTTTCCACATAACGACAGAGAGTTCACCTTGCATGGTGATACTGACCCCTTTGAATACTGTAAGTTTTTTGAAGCAAGGTACAAAAAAGAAAATTATTGTCCATCTGTTGATAGCACAACTGGATCTAGTGCAACTCCTATTGTTACCAACCATATTGACCCTGACATAATATTGCACCCTCATGCTTTCGGGTCTTCTTCTAAAGAATCTACATCTATCATCATGAGCTAAGGTAAGTCACCTATGTCTAAAGAATCTACATCTAAAGTGTCACCTGAGGATATTCCTCATGCCTCTGTGCCTTCCTCTAAAGCATCTACATCTAAGGTGTCACCTGAAGTTACATTCTCCCATAAAGGCTTAGGTGAGTACACACTTGACAATGCATTTCTTGTTGGAAAACTCCCATTATCACCTCGCAGCTATGGGCATCCTAATGCTCCTCATCTATGAGAACCTCCAGCTTACTATCTCAGAAACACTCTTTGGAGATGATATGGATATCTAGAAGATGAACATATTCCAATCTCTGATGACTCTTGGCTATATGAAGACAGGATGGCAGAATGCTATGAATCCACTGATTACACCAAGGGCCATAGAATGATGAAAAACATGAACTGGAAAGGAAGAGGCCTTGGCCCACAAGGACATGGTGTTCTTGAACCTATGAATATCAAGTCTAATCTTTACACATATGGTCTAGGATATGAGACATATGAGAAGAGGCCTATAGTCTTTGATGTATTACCTAACGATGAGGACTCAGATTCTGAAGTTGAGACCGGTTCCACACATAGCCTCTTCGAAGACCTAGCTGAGACTACACTTTTCCTCGAATACTTATCCATTTGAACCCTTGATGTTGTTTATCCTTCCCTCATTGATCAGGACCAACAATGTCATATTTCCATGGACCTCTTTCAAAATGATGAGGCCATCCAGGAGTTCCTCGGGGCTCGAGACCCTTTTCCCTTGTCGGATCACAAGAAGGGTTTTGATATAAACCTTGATGCTACCACCTACTTTGGTGAAGAAATTACAATCTCCAGTCCTAAATAAAAATAAATTAAACACAGAAAAAAGAAAAATTATATCTCGCATAGTGAAAACCTTTCTGAGGCATTATACGAGAAGCAAAAAATGAAAAAGAAAAAGAAAGAAAAGGATGCATCTCCTAGTGAAAACCTTTCAGAGGCACTAGAGAGAGGAGATTCAGATCTAGAAATATCAGACAATCTACACAAGCCTACAACATCATTTCAAGATAATGACACTTCTAAGTTGTTGGTAGAAGAGATGACAACCATCAACATTGGAACTGAAGACCAACCAAAATTGTTACAACTAGGTGCCAGTTTATCAGAAACTGAAATCAAAGCCTTCACAACACTTCTAATTGAGTTTCAGGATGTATTCACTTGGTCTTACAAAGATATGCCAGGCCTTGATCCTCTCTCTTGTGGTTCATCACCTTGTGGTGCACCCAGATGCTAAACCTGTAAAGCAAAAACTACGTAAAATGCATCCCAAGGTCGCATTGCTTGTTAAGGCCGAACTACAAAAATTATTGGATGCAGGCTTCATACGGTGCATTGACTACTCAGAGTGGATATCTAATATGGTACCAGTTGTGAAGAAGACCCCCAGAATCCATATTTGTATAGATTTTGTGACATCAACAAGGCATGTCCCTAGGATGACTTCCCTTTTGCCTAATATTGACATGATTGTCGATTCTACTGCGGGCCATGAGATGTTATCCCTTATGGATGGATTTTCTGGGTATAACCAAATTCAAATTGCTGAAGAAGACCAACATAAAACAACTTTTACAACCCCATGGGGGACATTTTGTTACAAGGTCATGCCTTTTGGCCTTAAAAATGTTGGTGCAACTTATCAACGTGTCATGACTGTTATTTTCCATGACCTTCTTCATGACATAATGGAGGATTATGTTGATGATATTCTTGCTAAATCAAAGACTAGAGTGGATCATCCAACAGTTCTTAGGTGTATATTTGAGTGGTTAAGGGAGTACAAGGTTCACCTTAATCCAAAAAAATGTGTCTTTGGTGTCACTTCAGGAAAACTTCTGGGATTCATTGTCTCACGAAGAGGAATTGAAGTGGACCCTACCAAGGTCAAAGCTATAATAGATATGCCACCTCCTCAGAACCTCGACAACAAAGGGGCCTACAAGGAAAAATACAGTCTATTCATCACTTCATCTCTTAATTGGTGGATAAGTGTCATCACTTCAACCAAATTCTTAAGAAGGATGTCCAATTCAAATGGACACAAGACTATCAAGATGCCTTTGCAAAATTGAAAGAATACCTGGCATCTCCATTGGTACTCATGCCACCTATACAGGATAAGCCTATGTTGTTGTATACATCTACAATAGAACATGCCATTGGGGCATTATTGGTGCAACACAATGATAAGGGTCAGGAACAAGCTGTGTATTACTTGAGTAGAACTCTCCTTGAACATGAGACCAAGTATTCGTAGGTTGAAAAGGCTTGTTTAGTGGTTGCTTATACTTTTGGCAAGCTGCGACACTATCTACTAAATCATACCACCAAGCTAATTTCAAGGGTTGATCCTCTTAAGTACCTACTTTTGAGACCAGTCATAACAGGATGAATGTCTAGCTGGATTGCACTACTCAGTGAATTTGACATTGAAATTGTCAATCAAAAAGCTATCAAAGGTCAAGCACTGGCAGATCAACTGGCTGCAACACCACTGCCAGGTTCACAGCCATTAAATTTTGAATTTCCAGATGAAGACCTTTTGTACATAGAAGCAACACCCTTATGGACATTATTCTTTGATGGATCTTGCAACATCCATGGTTCTGGAGTAGGAATCATCTTGTGTACACCAGATGGAGACCTCATACCTAAATCTTATCGTATCAGCTTCCCTTGCACAAATAACATAGCAGAGTATGAAGCATTGATAGCAGGCTTAGGGTTTTCTATCTCATGGCACCTGCAAGAATTGACAGTTCTTGGTGATTCTCTTCTCATCATTAATCAAGTTAACAGAGAGTATCAAGTAAAAGATGAAAATATCTTACCCTATAAAAGAATGGTTGATAGCCTTAGAGGGTATTTCTGGATTATCAATTTTGAACAAGTTCCTCATGTACAAAACAAAGCAGTGGATGCCATGACAACTATCACCTCCCTTCTTTCATTCGACACTAATCAAACTCACAATGAGTTCCTCGTTGAACATATTTTGGTGCCCGCATATGAATTTCTGGAGTCCACCATGGTTTGTGAGATTGTTGGTCCTGATCATCCCTGGTACCATGATATATATACCTTCATTCAAACTAAATCCTATCCTCCTAATTTTAATTCAGCTAATAAAAGATCCTTAGCACAAATGTGCTTGCGCTACACCCTTCTTGCTGACACCTTGTATCGAAGAGGCTATGATGGGACTCTCTTAAGATGTCTCAATCAGGATGAAGCTAATCAGATGCTAGCTGAAGTACATTCAGGTATTTGCGGTGCCCATACCAGTGGAATGGTCCTTGTGAAGAAGATCTTGTGCATTGGATACTACTGGCCCACAATGGAGGAAGATGCATGCAACTTTGTGAAGAAATGTCAAGCTTTCCAAAAACATGGTAATCTCATTCATGCACCATCCCAAGCCTTGCAACCCATTACTTCACCTTGGCCTTTTTCAAAATGGGGACTCGATTTAATTGGAAAAATAAAGCCCACATCTTCTGATGGCCACACATTTATTATAACTACCACTGAGTATTTCACCAAGTGGGTTGAGGCTATGCCTCTTACCAATGTTACTGGGTGCAATATTTCTAAATTCATTTTCAACCATATTATCTGTCATTTTGGCATCCCCACTGCTATTGTCACTGACAATGGTGGTTCTTTCAAAAATAAGGATCTCAAGGCCCTAGCTAAAAAATATAATATCCACCTAAAATGGGCTACACCCTACTATCCACAATGCAATGGCCAATCTGAAGCGTCAAACAAGACTATCAAATCCATTCTAGAAAAGACAGTCAATAAACATGGACGTAATTGGCATACACAGTTGTATCCCGCCCTCTGGGCCTACCACACTTCCTTCCGTACTCCTACAGGAGCTACTCCATTCTCCCTAGTATATGGCTCTGAAGCCATATTACCTATCGAAGTTGAACTTCCTTCACTTCGTGTCTCCCTTCAACACCTCATTCATGAAGAGGATTACCATGTTGCACACCTTGCAGAGCTAGAATTATTGGATGAGAGATGGCTTCATGCCTTAGACCATATGCAGGTATATCAGAATAGACTGTGTCATAATTATAATCGCAAGATCAAACCTTGATAGTTTGAAATTGGTGATTTGGTCCTAAAGGAAAATCAGAAGAACACAACTAAACCATGAGAAAAATAGGGAAAATTTGAGCCTAATTGGTTGGGTCCTTATGTTATAACTGCTAAATTTTGATCTGGTGCATACAAACTGTCTACTGAGGATGGAAAAGAGTTGAAGGAGCCTATGAATTCCATTCATCTGAAGAAGTTCTACTCCTGAGTCTCCAAAGAGTAACCCTTGTGCTGGGGGCATATCAGTGCATCCACTTGTTTCATCATTTCACTTTGTTTCCCACTTGTAATCTTTTCACCTCACCATGTGTCACATGTTCTCCTTGTTAGGTTGTCATGCCCATTGTCTACCACTATTGTTCACCTTCCATTATGCTTTCATTCACTTCCTTCATACGTAGCGTGTTGGTTTTGACTTGGGAATTTCCTTTTCCCTCTTCTTTGGCGTGTGGTTCAAAATTCCAAAAAGACCAAAAACATTCAAAAATGTTTCACAAAACTTCAAAAACAATATAAAATTGTTCAAAATCCCAAAAAAATATAAAATTGTTCAGAAAATATAAAACATAAAATATAAAATGTTTCGAAAATGCTTTAAAAAAAAAAACACTTGCGACTATGTAATTTCGTTCACCATTTTCTTCATCTGATTGTTCCCAATCATCTTTTCCAATCAATCAAGCCACTCTTTGCAATGTAACTTTGCTTAGGGACATCACTTGGCTTTGGCTTTCTCTTGGGGGAAACTTGACATCTGTATATTTATTCATTGTGGAAAACACTAGGAAAGTCTTTGGACATTATTGTTGTGAGTTGTGTTATATTATAGATTGCTTGTTAGTATTTAACATTGGTGTGTTTTGTTCACTAGCTTGTTTGTTGTATTTGCTTGTTTAAAGTTTGTACATATGGAATGTTGTCTTGTATATTCTTAGCTTAGTCTCTTATGTTTGTTAGTTAGAATAACCAGTACTCTGTGTATCTGGAATGTGCTTATGGACCAATTGCAGGAAATTTATTTACATCTTAGTTCACATATAACTTTGGTGTGGATCCTTCTTGTTCATATTGGGTTTGTTTCTATTGCTTGTTTTGTATCTTTTTGTCATTTGCATGTGTTGTGTTTTTCTCCTGGTTTATTTAAGCCATGGAGCATTTTCCTTTTTGTTGTGTATTCATGTTTGCTTGCATTTTATTTGCATTTGTCTTTTCAATTCCTTCCAAAATTCAAAAAAAAAAAAAAATTTCAAAAAAAAAAAAAATATTTCAAAATCCAAAAAAAATAAAAAAAAAATTACAAACATTTGAACAAACATTCACTTATCATAGAAATCCTACAATTGGAAAACCCTTAAAGTGAATCATTCAACATCTCAATACAATCTTGATAAATGTCATACCTTTATCTATTACCCTAGTGATTGTTCAATCTTACAACTATCACTTTCTTCCCTTTGCATGATATGCTAACTCTGCTTGGGGCAAGTCACAAAATTGTTTTTCCTTCATGATATAACTTCACCTGGGGAAATTTCAACTTTGATCATTTGCACAATGGATCCAACAAGAGTGTCATAAGGAGTCACTTTAACTCCACTCTTCCAGTCTGATCCTATTCCCACTTGGGAGCATTTGTATCTACTTAATCATCATTGTGGCATGCATTAGGGGCATAGTTGATTGTCTTCTTTTTTGACTTTGTGTTGCATTGTTGATGTTTACTTTTTGGACCACTTACAAGTAGTGTGATTACATCTTGGTTCCTTTATAACCCTGATGTCTGCACCTACTTTGTATATTGGGTTTGTTTTCCTTTTTATCTTTTCTTTGTTGTGTGTGTTTGTTTACGTGCATCTGGGTTAACCATCTTGATTATTTTATAATCATGGTGACAACTCTATTGTGCAACAACAAAAATAAGGTTTCTCTAAAATTATTCTCCAAATGAATGCTCATGCTACGAGCACAGTCCTTTCCCATCCTTGTTCCAATCCCTTGTTTTCCTTCCTATCAAGTGGTTGTCCACCGCCTTGCTGCATCATCCACCCACTTGAGGGGGCATTCCTCTACCATTCTACTTGTTGGGGCATCTAAATGCTTCACTTCTTCCTACTTGTTGGGGCATCCTAATGCTTCACAATTTTCCACTCGTTGATCTGCATGTGTCTACTATCTTTAAAGCACTATTACTTTGCAATAGCACTTTAAAGAGGGGAAAAATGTAGACACCCCAAAATTACACACATGTTTCCACTTGTTCCTAGTGTTATCCTAATACACCTTGTTATTCACCCATTTGTGATTAATTGATTAAATTGATTAATTCATACACATTGTACCCTTTGGATTAATTAAATTAATCTCATGTACCCCCTAGTACCCCTTTATACTAAGTTAATTATCATTTATTAATTAAATATTAATTAATTAAGTGTGTGCACATCCTAGTCAACTGTTGGTCAACATCCACTTAAACTCCACTTGGACTCCACTATCCTCATCCTAGTTAACTGCACTTCTAGAATCCTAGAAAGGTGGGGGCAATTGAATTGCACGTACAACCACCTTCTGGATGCAACTTCTGCAATTAATTCATTTATTGCCCCTAAATGCCCTGACACTACTGTAACTTCCTCCAATGTTATTTTTAGCATGTGCATTCAACCGTGTGTAACTAATTTCCAACTACTTCTGCCTCTATAAATTGCAGGATTTAACTCTTACAAATCCTCTTGGATTTAAGTACAATAACTCTGCTAAATTTCCAAGCCAAAGTATCTATGTTCTGTAGCATTTGCACTCACATTTGGAGAACATTCAAGAGCACCCACATCCATTTATGTGAACTTGAGATGAACACAAACCTCACCCATGATGGTACAATTCCGATCTCATAATGAGAGTGAGAGTCACCCTCTCATTTCTTAGGCTTTCACAATTTTTCGTTACTTGCGTCCCTATTTTACACAATATAGTGCAAGATTGCAACATTGTCCTTTATTTCTCTGAAAGATGAGAGCTCTTTCCTACCTCACCGAGCTCGAATCAACTCACTAGGATCAAATTGACTAGCTCATTACAAGATGATGATGAATCCATTTGCACCATGCGATGCTCTGTCATGCTTTTGGACACAACTAAACTCAAGATGACACTTCCAGGGCCACTATGCAGGCTTTGTTTATATTTTTTATCTATGATATGAACTTGTGACCATGTGAAGAGTTCAAAAATGGGAAATATGAGTGAAGATGGGGCCACTTTCAACTTTCTACACCCAAAATAGAGATTTTCTATTTTTAGCAGGTAGGATCATGACCTGGTTTTTGGGACATATCACCTCACTTTGCTTCAATATGATCTTTTGAACCTTCTAGCACACTTCATCCTCCTTTGTTAATGATACATAGTTATTTTTTGGAAACTTTCTATTTTTAGTAGGTTTCTTTTCCCTAACCTGTTATTTTGGGAAAAATGGCATTTTTGCCATGTCTTTCATTTTACATATTTTCTGATTGTTTCGAATGATCCTTATTTGTAATTCAAGGGACTTACTATTTCTAGTATGTGGAGGAGTATAGATTATACTATTTTTAGTATGTAGAGGAGCATAGATTATGCTATTTTAGTAAGTGTCAAAAATGGCCTCATTTTGCGAGAGGGATGACATTTTTAGATTCAATTTTTTTGTCTTAATCTCGTGCTCCAAATTTCACTGTGTTTTGCCCACCAGAATGCTTAAAAATAAAAAACCAAAAAACATTGCCTGGTGTAAGCTATAGGAAAGGAGCTACCATGGAAGACATTAATGGAGTCACCAATATTTTGACATGGTCTTTCTCCACTTCAAATTGCAATGAAATCAATTATATTGGGATAGATTTTTCTCCTGGATTTTGTGTTTATGGTTTTAACTTGATCCGCATGTCAGATTGATGAGAAATCGAAGAAGCAGCCATGACAAAAAAATGAGGATTTTTTACCATTAATAATATAGGGCATCATTTGAAATTTTATAACTTGCTTCTTTAAGGCCTCTAAAAATGATAAAGTCTACAAAAAATCTCACCTCAATCTGTGCACCAGATTGTGAGATATGAGCATTTTTAGTTTTGGTTATGAATTCATTCTCGCAATAAAAATACATGGTGTTTGTAGAATTATAGGTTTCATGGTGGTTCTGTAGAAAAGGAACATGGAATTATGAAGTATCAATGCAGAAATGAAGAATATCAATGGATTTTTATAACATCCCTCTAGTAGTGAGTTTTCTCACACACACCAGTAGAAGCAACACAATAATTGAAATTTTATAATGTTTTAACTTTTCAAATCTTCACGAGGTTGAGATAAATTTTGTGTTCCAATTGTCCCAAATGTTTGGGATATTTGGTGCACAAAAATATGCCTTAACCTGAGCTTGACAAGTGGCATGCTTGGATTATCTGGTGGAGGAGAGAGAGAAAGGTTGAAAAAGACCTGGGGGATGCAAATGGGTCATATGAGTGACTTGGGAAGGGGCTAGGATTGGGTGGAAATTTATGTTCCAAATTTTTAGGATGGTTAGTGCAAAAAAAATTTCCCTCACCTAGGCTTAACAAGTGTCAGAACGTGATTCGATGATGGAGGGTGCTAAGGAATGGTGCATAAGGGCTTAACTTTCTTCTTTGAGCTCCACTTGGGTCATATGAGGGCCCAGGGGTATAAAATGGAGTTGGGCGCAATTTTTTTCCCAAGTACACCTAAGGTTTGGGACATTCTGATCCTAGGAGTGACACATGTCCACCCAAAAATTTGACTAACTCCTAGATGCATACCTTCGAGAGAAGCTTATCAAAGGCGTAACTTGAGCATTTAGATGTTTTTCCATGAACTTTATTATATTTTATTGACTGGAAATATGATTTTTAGAAGAACGGAATGGTTCCCATACCATGATTCTTCCTAAAACACCATAAAAATAGTATTTATTTTCAAGATCACTGGTTGTGCATATAGAAAGTATATTGTGGGAAACATTTCTGATGTATTGTGAAAAACTTGAGACCGCCATCACTTAGATAATTTAAATACCTTTACATTTATATTTTTTTACCTCAAACACCTTATGGATCTTCCAGAATCACTTCTCGAAGCCCAGGGGTTATTTTGTTTTGCAAGCTCCTTCACCCTTGAAGACCCGCTTTTGTTTTTACTTGTTCCAAAACCTCTTAAACTTCCTGAAATCTTCCAAAACCAGTTGAAATTTTTTCCTATATCCTCAATAAAAATCATAGATTAAATTAACCCTTTTCATTCCACTCTGGAGGGATGCACCAGCCTTAGAAAGACTAGAAATAGTCATTCTTAAGCTTCTTGGAAAGCCTGTCTTGAAAGCTCTAGACTTAGAAGTTCTTAAATGAACTTGATATCCCTAAATCACCTATGGACCAGGTTGACACAACACATATGACATCTTATAAGGGTAGGATATGACTGATACAGGGATTAGGATGATCTGTGGGAGGGCTCGAGAAGGTTTACAATCAAAATTTTGATAGTGGGGTTTGTTGTCATGCTTAAAATTTGGGAATTTTTATGTTGTACATTTGCATGACAACACAGTTTTAGGTTCATGAAAAGTGGCTACCCCCTGCATTTGGTGAGTTTAACCTGCAGTGGAAGAAGAGATGATTGGGGACCGATGTGTAATTAGAGGTTGAGAAGGATCCATTTATCCTTGCTCTAGATCATCTACGAGGTCTTGAATGACCTTAGCTTTCTTTTACAATATCATGTAGTGGGAAACATCTGCATCCATGATTTCCTTTCAATGGGCTCTCATGGGTGAGCAGAGCTATCAATTTTCTTGGGTGCCTTCAAATAGGAAAGATGATATGCTTGCCTTATGAGTGATCAAAAACCACCTAATTCAATGAATGCAACCATATTCTTCCCAAACCAATCGTTTGACATTTGGATCACCATCACAATTATTTCATTAATGTCTCTTAACTCACAAATATTTTTTGAGACTGATAGGATAGTAAAATTCTTCACTACTTGGTACTCAGGATCGAATAAATTATTTCCATCATCATCTGCACCTTCCAAAAATTATTCAAAACTAAATCTCCTCATTTGGACCACAGTCATCCACATATGGTCTCGTTTTCCTATCTTAAAGTCATCTAGGAAGTTGACCCAATAGTCTTCAATCTAGGGAACATGGTGTAACTCAGGGAGATTAAAGGTTTCAATGTTGCTTGAGATGTTGAAATCATCCATGGATGTGTATGAATATGGACTCAAAGAGGAAAATGGAGCTTTAATGTTTGATGCATCTCAGACATTATTGCATGAAAATATTTAAGTAGAGATAGTGAAGGACATACCTTTCTTCTTATGGTTTTAACATTTTTTATGGACGAGAGAAATATTTCAGCATAGTTCAAACATCACTATTTTATTGTTGAGGTATCAAGGAATCTTGCAAGGAGAAAAGTCAAATCCTGAAACTCAGATGTAGGAGAAGGTGGATAACTGAGTGAAGTAATATCCATATTTTTTTAGTAATGTTACGGCCCGAGAAGATAACATTAGCTTCAAATTCCCCTCCAATAATTGGATGAAAAACATGGTGAATGCATCATTCAACCTATAAAAATTATGATTGATTTCCTTAATATTAATTTGAGGGTGCATTTCATAATCTGATGCCTTCTATGAGACATTATGATCAAGATTTAAGTCATTTAATACTCATGTGCTCTTGAGGGCATACAACAAATATGATGTCATTATGAACTTCTTTGTGGCATGCCACAGGAGCAACAAATGATGGATGTTATCACTTATGATTTGTACCCAATCAATTATCTGATTCCCCTTAATGACAATGACGATGAATTTTTCCATCTAATCCTGGAAGTCCTTTGTAGTTTCTTTGCCAATTACCCTACTCAGCAAGATGATTACATCCGAGTAACCTTCATGGAACTCACTTCTTGACAAGGTTTATGGCATAAGAGAGGGATTTCTTTCTTGTCTCAACCTTGATCCCAATTCAAGACCTTGAAGCTAGGATTCAGTATTTAACCACTTAAGAGATACAAACTCTTTTGAGATTATGACCATGTTGCTTCCAATCATAATTTACATACACTGTGAAATTCCTTTCGGGGTGAGCACCGTAATTATGGAATTTTCATATGCCCTTACTATCCTAGATTTTGGATCATAATTCCAA
Organism: Taxus chinensis; assembly: GCA_019776745.2. NCBI lineage: Eukaryota > Viridiplantae > Streptophyta > Pinopsida > Cupressales > Taxaceae > Taxus > Taxus chinensis. Next base: position 18,229,850 of record CM034157.1, read on the forward strand.
GCACATACTAGCACTAAGTTTTTACTTTTTACTGATAGAGGATAATATTCTATAGTAAATAATGTTAGAGTAGGTATTTACCTTAGCTCATGTTCACCTAGGTACTTTATTTACCTTTATTTTATTTATCCTCACCCACTTATGTGTGTGGATATTTCTTTTATCTTATTTAGATATTAGGAGATATTATCTAGTTGTTAGGTATAGTTCTTTCCTTGATCTATGGTATTGACTAGATCTTTGATGTCTAGTTCTCTCCTAAATCTATGGTCTTGACTAGTTCTTTGATGACTAGTTATTTCCTTGATTTATGGCTTGATCTACGACCTTGACTGGTTCTTAGATTGTTATTCCTTGCCTATTTAAGCAAGGCCCATTCTCAATGTATTGCATTGAGTTCCATAATAATATATGATATTGTTTCTCATTTGTTTGCAAAGGTTTTATGTAAAGTTATTCTGGCGAATTACTTTCATCTTATTGATCGTGGTGTTTGATTAGCATCTGTGTTCTTGGCTTGGTACAATCTATTTATCATTCCTTTCAAATAATACGTTCATGAAGATATTCTCTTCAATAAGTTCCCTCAGGCCTTCAAGCATCCTACTTTTTTAGGTCTTCTAAGTCCATGTGAGTGACATCACTATCACCCAAACCTATATACTCAGTGGGTAGTGTTGAAATAGGATCCATACTAGATAATTTTAACTTCATGATATCAAATATCAACAAGATCGGTGAAAATATGATCAACAAAAACTTTTTACACCAGAGTCAGAAACTTTTTATTTTGGGAATTATGAGTTGTTATTTTGGGAAACTTGCTTTTTTGCTAAAATTTGTCTTATGAAGCTCCTAGCACATTTATATTTCCTTCATTAATGTTTCTTTATTGTTTTTAGAAAGTTTCTATTTTTTTAGTTTTTTTTTTCGAAAACTACTTTTTCAGTAAAATTGCATGTTTTTCCTCGTCTGCTATTTTCCATTGTTTCTAGATATTTTGAGTGGTGAGAGCTTTCTATTTTAGGAAGCTTACTATTTTTTATATAGGGATTTTGATGTAGGATAATTTAATCCCAACATTTAATTATGGATTACAACATCAAATGTTGGTTTGACAGTGTGTTTGTAGGTTTAGGAGCTCATTTAGAGTCATCTCGAGTTGTTAGACTTAGTCTTGTCCTTCACAAATTTGAATTGTGAATTTTCCCTCCAAAAGAGAAATTTTGAATTTTGAAGGGATTTTGGATTGATTTAGGAGTTTTAATGTACTCTATGGGTCATTTCTTTATTATCAAGCATGTAATAAGACATATAGAGGTCTAGGAGTCATAATTAATGCTTAGAATAGCCAAAATCTTAATGTGGTCTTAAATGCTAATCATGTGACCAAGAGGTCATAAGGGGATTCTATTAGGTTGAAACTATTTTAGAAAGATATATATATATATCATTTATAACTAATTATCTACTCATTCCATTTGAATGAGAATGAAAGGAAAGCTCCAAGAAAGTTGAGGAGAGATTCTTGTGTATACACATTTTTGTGACAATTTTCAATTTGTTCTTGTGCATTGTTAGTGATCCTTGAACTTTGTGTATTCAATCTAAAGGAATTTTATTTATGGTAAGAAAATTTTTACAATTTTTATAATGATTCTTGTGAGATTATATTATAATTGTGTGATTTCAAGCTTGAGAGATATTAGCAGTCCTGTGTCAAGCATTTTGAAGGTGTAAGATCATTCTAAATTGTGATTTTGAGGAGAGAATGTAATCAAAGCTTTAATTTCATTGAATAAGTATTCTCAATGTTGGTGAAGTTATGATTTACCTATGTTATTTAATCTTAAGCTGTTATTAACGATGGTTTTGTGTTTGATTGATTAGTACTCTGTTTAGAATTATGAGGAAGAGTGTTTCTTTAGCACAGTCAGGCCATGCAAGCAAGTTGGAATGAGTTTTGGGGCATAGAAATGAGGTTTGTGAATTTTTAGAGGTAAGATAGGTTATTTATACCTTATCAAATCTTTTAGGGTATTCAAAGTGGGGAAAAGACAATGTTTTGATTAGTACTCCCTTGAAAATTTTAAGAAACCCTTGTTACAAGGAATATATCAGGTAGTTATTAGATCATTTCTATTGTTGGGTGATTTAAATTATGTTACTATCAAGATAAGAGGTATTGGAAGGTGAGAAAAAACCTAAAGAAAATGGTTTTAGGATTTGGTAATATGTGTGAAATATTTGGTGAGAAAATATCCATACTCAGGTTTGTAGCAAACCCTCACTAGGGTTTGCTGCAATTTTGTGGTTGCAAGGTTTCTACGATGAATTACGTTCTCAAATTGGGAATTAAGTACCTTGAGGAAGTAATGAAAATTTTTCAACAATAATTAACCCTTAAAAAGTCCCCAAATTCATGAATTTTGTGACAAAATACCTACAGACCTATTGGAACTTTCAAAGACCTAATTGGAAGACTATAATTGTGGTTTTGGAATAATTTTTCCAAATAATGTCAGATTGAATATTTGTACACAATGAGATGAAGAAAATGGGTATCCTAGAATACTTTCATTTTGTAAAGTAAATGCATATATAAAAATATATGCCAAGAGAACTACAATGACAAGGCTAGTAGAGAATAGTGTAACTAGAGAAGAGAAAGTAAAGATTGGGAGAAAACATTTTGGAATCAGGACCTAAATTTACTACACACCTCAGGAGGCATAAAGGGTATTTGAATTATTTTTTACCTTGTTGAGAGCCTTTACATATGTTTCTAACCACGAATCCACCAAGATCAAAGCGTTAAGAAGCTTGGAAAGGGGCATTTTTTGAAGAAGTGAATTTGCTTTGCATCAGATGCATAGAGAACTTTCCATTTTTATAATATTCACTTACCAGTGTTGGTTTGCAACATAAACACCATCATTGTATTGTGATATGCACTGGGATCCCGTGCTCCAATTTTCATAGTGATCTTTCTGTTGGAACTCTTAGAAATTAAAAAATCAAGTTTCTTTGGGGTATGGTTTTAGAATTATACTGTAAAAATATAGGGCATCATCTAGTATGCAGGTACTATATTCTCAAAGGCAACTGGGAATGAAACAGTCTAAGAAAATTTCAATGGAATCAATTTTTTGGTTGAAGAGTTGTGAAGAAATCTAAATTTTGGATGGATGTTCTGGAGAAAATTTAGTGGCATAAAAGGTGTATTCTAATGTTTTTGAGGGTTTTGAAATGACAATTATGGTGGATGGACAACATGTGGTGAAGAAAAGACTTGAAAATAAGCTAACTCTTATTTTTAAGATGTCATGTTGACCATGGTTTGACCCCTAGTGAAGCATGAGTCATATATGGAGTTAAAACCAAGTTTTTCATAGTGAAAAAGGGAAAAATGGATAGTAGGGGTAGACAAGTGTTCCTAGGATCAAGATTTGGACAAGTTTTGGCATGAGAGAGAGCCAGGGGGGAGATGGGAGAGCCAAATAAGCACCTTAGAGAGCTAGGAGAGGTATCATGAGTGACCAAGAGAGGGGGCTTGCTCTAAGGCACATTATCGTGTCCCCTTTGTGAAAAGGGACAAGAGGGACACAAAACGTGTGCCTTTCCCCATTTGGAAGATAGGTTAAGCATGGGGAATTGAGATATTTCCAAAATTGGAGCATGGGCAGTGAGAAATAAGTCTAGAAATCCTAGTAGAGGGTCATGTGAGTGCTTAGGAGATAAGAGTGAGAATGATGTGCATTTTCTTATCCCCTCTATCCTCTTGGGTGAAAAAGGACACAAGGGAAACAAAATATCACCTTGGAGAAAGGTTTTGACACATGACACAACTAAAAAATGACTAAGTATGGGAAAGAATCACCTAACTCATCTCTAACTCAACCCAGTGTAGACACCAATTTTTGATGTTGTTCCTCCACTTCATTAGGATTGCCCATTCAAACTCCTTTTCCCTACAAAATTTAATTAATTCCATTCGAATTCTATTTCCCACCAAAAATACTTATCTAATTAATTAATGTTAATACCTTTTAAATTAACTTACGAATTTAATATTCTGAAGGAAACCATGTCACCCCACTAATGAATTTAAAATTCAAAATTAATCCCACTTATGAATTTAATATTCAAATAGTAAATCCATATCCATCCACTTATGAATTTAATATTTGAATAGTAAATCCACTTATGAATTTAATATTATGAATATTAAATCCATATCCATCCACTTATAATATTTGAAATCCAAATAGTGAATTTAAATTTGAATATAAATCCATATCCACTTATGAATTTAATATTCCATATAAATCCATATTCAATCCACTCATGAATTTAATATTCTAATCATGTGAACTTATGAAATTCACTTATGAATTTAATTCCATCCATAATCAATAATATTTATCATGAATTTATTTAATCCACATGAAATCCACCTTTATTCTAATCATGTCCCCCACTCACCTAATCGGAGTTTACTTTTCCAAATCATGATTACCCAAAAATTAATCTCCTCACCCTCAGGCTATAAATAAGAGCCTTCCCCCCATTTCAAACAAGTTAGAAAGTGATAGCAAAAACTCATTGCATTCTCATATGATCATCCATCATAATTCCCTTTGATCATTGTATCATCATAATATCATCCTCATGCCCTTATGGTTCTACTTTTATCATCATATCATCCTCATGCCCTTGATGATCCCCTTAGCAATCCCATTTCTTGGCATCCTTCCATCTTCAACAGGAAAGTTTGCAGGTTGTTTTATGCAGGTTCCTCTCATCCAGCCCAAATTCATTGATTCGTGCAGGTTTGGTTTATTTACATTTATTTTGATCAGATCAGTAGCTTCGTTATATATCAACATTTTATAGGTTCTGTTATTTATCAGATTATACATGTTATCTTATCATTATCATATATTTTTCTATGAATGGGGATTGACATCTGCATAAGGAAGCTCCATTTACTTCCGGGAATTGGCCTTTTCCAAGAAGCCCACCATATATCTATCTAATCCATTTTTCTTAGTTTCTCTGATTTACAGGTCCTCCAGCTCACAGCGAGGATATTTCATCCATCAACGCATCATCCATCTTGTACCATCCATTTGTCATCCATCTACAAATGTCTCCCAAGGTACCTTAGTATCTGTTAAGTCATAAGACACAAAAAACACAACAATAACAATAGAATGTGTCTTAATCATTTCAGAATTTTGGAGGTTTTTTTAGTTTTCTTTGTTTATCTATCTCACTAATCTCACACTGACAGGGTGTTAAGTTTATGCAGGTTTTAGAAACATTCTGGCATGCTCGGTGGGACCTTGTCTACAATGATTTGAGCTCGAGGTTGTTGCTTTTACCTGTTTCAATCCTTATTTTAGTTGTTGGTTTTTTTTCTGCTAAAAATATCTGTTTTCTTTCTATCCGGCTTTCATTTTTTTTCTATACCATAAATTTTAAATTTAATTTAAATTATACCCTTGCATTTTGTTAACATTTTTAAAAAATATTGTTGTTTTGTGTTGTCTTATGTTGTGTAAATAATCAATAGTGGTTGCATATGCTTCCTTTACATACAAATGGGAAAATTGTTGTTTTGTGTTATCTTTTTAATAATTTTTTTTATTTTAATATTTTAAGATTTAATATTTCACAACTCGTTGCATGTAATGCTCTTCTCTTGCGCTTATCACATAGTGATCTCCTTAAAAATGTGAAGCAAACAATTTCCTACATCATATTTTTTATTTTAGAACATTACAATCTTGAGCTTCTTGATTGCATGATCATGTATTATAATTTCTCTATGAATCTTGTGTCTACTGCAGGCGATTAGGTTTTCCATTAAACTTAATCAACATCCTCACTTTGTATAACTCCATATTTGCTTCTATATTTCTATTGTACTAATTTTGCAGCTAGTCCATGTTGTTAGCTTGTCTTGTGTTGGGTTCGTCTACTGGATTCTCTTTGCAAAAGTGTAGATAAAAAGGAAAATCTATATCCATGTATTCCTCATTTTTCCCTATTTTCTCTTTTCTGCATTGCAATTTCCCTTTTCTTGTGTGTGTCATCATCGAAAGATCACACTTTGGATTTGGGTTAAAAAAAACTTTTCTTTTCTGCATCCTACTTGCTCACATAGTTTAAGTAGGAGGTTAACTTGTTGCATCTCACATTATCACACACAACCTAAAACTCACACATCTAAATAACACATCAAAACATCTCCTTACCCGGTTCACTGTTTGGGATTTCATCACCCAACAGGAAGCTGCCTAAGACTCTCCCTAGCCAAAACTACCAGAAACCAACCTTAGACTATCGTTCCTTAGGTACCTTTGTTATCCACTTGTCTTTTCTATTCACATCTTCTAATTAATCATGATGATAAGAAACTTGTTTGATTTTTTTGTTAACAAACTACATAAACAAATGTGTCTATTTCATGCCTATTGTCACTCTTTCTCAAGTCAAAACAACACAACAATCCTATGCTCCATCCAATGACATCCCTTCCTCTAATGTTCTCTCCCAACAAGATTCTAAACTTGAGACCATACCTTTGGTTACCCAACCCCTTGTCTCCATGGTCTCGCCTCATGAGGACCATGTCATCCAAAATTGTCCCCACCTTGGAACCAATCCTCATGTCCCTCATCAATCCAATCTTTCTAGACCAACTACACCCCCATCTCCAACTCCTTTAGAAACTCTTGGACCTCCTTCTAACCCCATTTATGACTTCTTACTTCATAAATCTCCCACAATATTCTCAATCCTATCAATATACTCAATCGGTGGATCCTATTCCACCCACATCAGTTTATGTCAACTCTATTCCATCCGCTACTAGTATGACTATCCAGCCATCTCAACCTCTTAACACTTACATTCCTACCCATCATATGCTCCAACCATCTCAACCTCTTAACACTCATATCCCCACTTATCATTTACCACAACAACCTACCCAATCCCAACAATCATACCATGTCCCTATCTCGCAACACCAATCATTGCAGCAACTTATCCAATCTCAATCCATGACATATATTAATCCTTATCAAACGATTCCACAAACACTCGCACATCCACAAAATTATCAACTGCCTTATCAATGCTACACCCCCATGCCACACAAACAATCAATCCCAACCTATACCAAATCACATCCCAACCTATCATCCATTAAATGATCTATTCATGCCCTAATGAATAGGTTAGCTAGTCTAGAAGTCACTACCTTGGCACCCAAGGTTACTTTATCCTATGAAAAAATTTGTAATGAACCAATTCATCCATCGGTTCCTATCAAACCTTACCCTCCTCATTGGGAGCTTCCCAAGTTCATTAAGTTCAACAACAAGGAAGATCCCCAACAACATCTTCATGCATTTAAACACGCATGTTACCTTATTGCACATGATCAAGACCTAATGCTTTGCACTTTCCCCATGTCCTTGGTCGGTCCCGCATTAGACTGGTACAATAGTATCCCTCAATACTCGATATTTTCCTTCACCCAACTTGTGCAGTTGTTCTTAGAACACTTTTCGATCAACATTGTGTGCAAAATCACTATCACTGACCTATACGCCATCCGACAGTTTGAAGACGAGTCCATCGTGGACTTTGTCACATGATGGCATGATGTTATAAACCAACTATCCTTCTCTCTTCCACAAACCAAACTCATCGAGATCTTCTCACGTTCATGTGTGAAGCATATATCATCTACCTTGCAAATCCAATCATTCCAAACCTTTGACGAAGCCTTCACCATGGCTCGCAAACTTGAAATACGTGCCCTTGAGAAAGGTCATTTTAAACTTAAATCAAAAAAACCTAAACATGAATTTACTAAACCATCCACACATAATGATACATCTAAGGGTGTGGCCAATGTTGTGGTTTTTAAGTCCTCATCTGCACCTACATCTAGCACATGGCCTCAACAACGAGCCCCTCGACCAACACCCAACTACACCCCCTTGGAGAATCATATAGTTCAATATTTGATAAGTTGATGGTGGTAAATCTAATCACACTTCCTCCTATCCAACCACTTGATGAATCAAGACCAAAACCCATGTGGTATCGTGAAGACCATTATTACAAATACCACCAAGTCTGAGGACACGACATAGAGAAATGTCAAACTTTTAAAGATTTGGTCCAAAGACTCATTGATCAAGGTGACCTCCAAGTAGACAACCCCAACGCACCTCCAAATCAACCACTAGAGGTCTTTAAACAACCATTCCCTAACCACACACTGACAAGTCAATCCACCACTATTACAACCCAAGCACCCAATGCTCATACTATAAACACTCTTCACACCATGGACCAAGATCCTATCCCATCCACAACTTCCCCTCCTTCATCACCAATCACATCCACCTCCTTGGACATTTCCCCTACATCTAAAAACCCATTAACACTTATACCCACAACCGCACCAATCATACCTACATCTATCTCAGAACCTATTCCTACATCCACACCTACCACATCAACCCCATTCACAAACATATCATTCTTACCCCTTGAGACACTTATGAAACAACCATTCCCACCTACTTCTACACCTGATATTAATCCTAAATCTACTTCATTACCTATCATATCTACTCCATTGGTTACCACATCCCCTTCATTGGATTTGACTACCTTACCTACATCCATTCCACCTTTACCCATTATACCATCCTTAGAATCAATACCAGTTCCTCTTTCCACACTTTTTTCCATACCCACCACATCAACTGTTGTGGCCACATCTACATCTATCCCTACCTTTACCACATCCACATCGACTTCAACTATACATACCACTTCATCCACACCTAAATATCATATTCAACCCCTTAACCACATCTACATCAAACATACCTATCACTGCATCACTTACATCTCCAAATGTCCCAATTATGCCCACCTCCCTATCAATCCCAACTACCCCTATATCTGTCATATCAAAAAATCCACTTACCCCTACCTTGACATCTTCGTCACCTATACCTATATCCTTTCCCATGGCCACATCACCTATTTTATCTATTATACATCCTTCAACTATACCACATCACACCAACCATATCCCCTCGATTTACAAATATATCGATGATACCCCTTGAAAAATTCATGGAACAAACACCTCCACCTAAGTCGAACACAAATGGTTTTCATCCTCCCACTACAGAACCAACTATTTCCACCTTGGCCAATCCAAATCCTACACAATCCACATCTCACATAGACCTTATTAATCACATCATACAAACACCTCTTTCTCCATCAATATCCACCCCTACACTATAATATTTAGATCCTCCAGTTGAGATTATTATCATCCCCGCCAAGGGTAAATTTTCTTGATCAAAATCTAAGGCTCATAGTAAACATCCCCAAAAGTCTCTTATGCATCCTCGTAAGAAGTCAGGTCTTCCCTCTTCTCAGCAATATAATGTTACAACATCTATTTTAGGGTCAGGTCCCTTCATCTAAGACATCTCGTAATAATAAATCCCAATCCAAACAATCTAACTCTCCTCCTAAATTTGATTCATCTTTTAAGACACCTAATTTACCCATCCAATCTACATCCATCTGCACCTAAAGCCAAAATATTCTATCAAAACCCACAAGAGTTACCTTCCCCATGACACTTTGATTGGGTCCTACGTAGACATCCTTTGACATTTAATTCAAATATCTACCATCACGCTTCCTCCCATTAAATATTTTAATCCACATAGTCCAAAGCCATCGTGGTTCAATCCCAATTGCATTTGCACTTATCATCATACCCTGGGCCATGACATTGAACATTGTAAGGCCTTTCAGACAATCATCCATAACCTTATTGAGAAAGATGATTTCCTCATTCAGGGGGAACATCCTTCTCCATCTACATCTAATCCAATTTGTATCCCATCCATCGGGTTTCCCAAGACTCCTCCATCCACATCATCCCTTAACATCTCTCCTGCACATGACATTCCTCCTAAGGAAGGTCCTTCATTGTTCATTGATATTGTTTATCTTTCCAATCACCCTTGTGGTCTCCGACCATTTATCCAATCCAAATCCAAAACAATCCTATCTAAACTCCTTCGACATCCACTAACTCATCCACATATAATATAATCTCCCTCGCTAGGGGGACATCCTCCCCTCGTCCTTGAGCATCCCTTCCGCATCAATTCATCTTTTATCCATACAACTCCCTTGATGCTGGGGGACTTCACTTTTGACATTGCTTTATTTAATCTCATCCAATCTTAAATCCAAATTAATCTTGTCCAAGTCTTCATCTTATTTTAATGTCCACTTTTGTGGCCCTACTCATCCCTCTCTTGGGGGACCATTTATTTTCATCTTAAGTCCACACTTGTGGCCATATTTGTCTCTCCCTTGAGGGACCTTGTTTTTCATTTTAAGTCCACCTTTGTGGCCATATTTGTGCCTCTCTTGGGGCACCATATTCATTAAAGTCCATTGTTGTGGCCATATTTGTGCCTCCCTTGGGGGCACCATATTTTCATCATAAGCCCACTTTTGTGGCCATTTTTCATCTTACCGGGACACATTTTGTTCACTTCCTCACTTTAGAAAAGGCAGCACATGGTTTCCATCTTATCTATCTCACGACGTCTTATCCAATCTTTTATCCCATCCAAAATCCACCATTGTGGTCATATTTGTCCCTCTCTTGGGGGACCATCTACTCGTCTCATTAGGGACGCATATTTTCACTTCCTTAAGGGTAACACATAGTTTTTTATATTTTCTCATCTATCTCATCATCCTATCAAGATTTCATCCTATTTTAATGACTTTAATCAAGACATTACATGGAAAGTTGGCTTCCCTTGATGGTAAACCAGAAGCAGAACCTCTTAATGCATTGCACTTGTGACCATTATATTGTTAGCATACCTACCAATGAGCACTTAGTCATATCTCTAGATCATTCCCTCCATCATTAGCCTCTTCCATCTATCATTGTAATGATATGGAACTATGTGGTCTACTGTCACTTCCTAGACATGACCTTAAATATGGGCACCACGGCTATGTCCATAGCATTTTCCTTATGGATAGGTTCTCCCTTTTTGGTGAGAACTCCATGATCATTACACCCATCACCTTCTTGTTTACCTATTGGAACCATGCTAAGGGTCCAAGGGTGTCACTTTGTACAATCATCATCCCCTCCTAAGTGGTCTACCTAGCTATACCCAGCTCTTCCCCACAAAAAGAAAAAGAAAAAAAAGAGTCAAAATTATGGATGCTCTTATCTCATGTTATCTTAAAATCCCTCGAAGGACAATTGTTCATAAAAAAAGACTGATCCCTTGAAGGACAACTATCATGCCTATCTTATCCTGCCATCTAAAATAAAAAGTTAAAATCAAAAAGAAAAAGAAAAAAGCACTACTCTATTATATCATAGTATCAAAGGCTTCCCATATTGATCAACCTTCTATATATCATAGCATCATAAGAAAGCTTCCTGCATCGATCAACTTTCTCATATACATTACAGACTTCCCACATTGATCAGTTTGCATCTTCCTCCTTCCCAGAGCTGGGGGCATAGTCCTAGGAACACCCACCTATGGAGAACCCTCTTCCCACATACAAGTTACATCTCAAACCCCTTTGTTGTGTTGACATTAGGTTTATGAGATTATTGCATCCATGTTTCCCTCATTGATATTTTGATATAACTAACTATCGTTGGTTATGTGTTAACATCTACTATTGGCTACAAGTGCAATGCCTTCAGTGCTTCTCTTTCTTGTTTACCTCCAATCCGGTTCGAAGCATGGTTTCCCCGTATGCTCCTTGCTATGATTATGTGGCATTTATCTCGATAAGGTCACCTTTTATCAAGATCACATTCTTGCATATCTAATTTCAAACTATGCCATCTATATCCATATGTTTACTTTTAAGGATGACATCTATTAACATCATCCATAAATCCATGAAATTTGTTAACGTCTATGAACACTATCTCTAATGCAATTTTTGGTTTGGGAATTCTACTTGATCTCCATTGCAGTTTGTGAATCCTACTTGAGGATCCCTCTCAAGGAGAGTTTGTTATCTTGCAGCTCCTCATCCCCCACCATGGCCAACATGTCCTTTCTCCATCCATCCTCCTACATCACCTTTATCTTCCCATTAATTATCTCCACATCACCTTTCTCACTCTCTTCATCCTTCTTCATTTCTTTTCCACTCCTCCCATCTTGCACACCAACAATAATTATTGTTGGTCTTCCCCTAATGTCCCTTCGTTGGCATTTCCTCCTTCCATTCTCCATTACCCCTTTTACTCTATCTTCACTCATCCTTCACCAATAATTATTTTTGGTCTTCCCCTAACATTCCTTCACTGTTATAGCCTCTTCCATCATCCATTCTCTCTTTCCTCCCCTTCCTTGTCTCCATCTCCACCCTTTCTTTTCACTTCTTCCCCACCTCTCCATCTTCCCTCTGCCCTCGTCAATATCTTTACTATCTTCATCATGCAACCTTTTCTATTCTGATCATAGCCCTCTTATCCTCATCTCATGCATTTCAATGTGGTTTGTACCATATTCCTTCCTTGGTATCCACTCTTGTCATCTCTTCATTTTCCCCATTATTTTCACCTTCAAAATTCCCTCCCCTTCTCTTCTCTACCACCCCTATCTCTTCCTTTCTCTTTCCTTTCTATGATCTTCTCCACATCTTCCTAGTTTCCTTCTTTCTCTAGTTTTATCATCTTTTATCTTCATCTCTCATCTCTTTCATATTTTCATCATTCTCTCCCTTCATCTTCTTCATCTCCTCCATCTCTTCCATCTTTTCTATTCACTACCTTCATTTTCATCTTCATCATTTCACCTTCTATCCTCTATTATTCTTTTCTCATTTCATCTTCTCCTTCTTGTTTGACTTCCTCATTTCCTTCTCCTATCATCCTTTTCTACTATTCTCTATTTTCATTTTTCTCTAGACCCATCATGTTCTGCTTATTCCATACCCTTGGTCTTCACCTTCACTTCTCCATTTTATCTCCTCCATACTTTTCTTCCTCTTCCTTTCTTCTTTCATATTCTCTTTCATCTCCTCCTTTTCCTCATTTTCTTTCTCTCTCTCATCTCTTCTCATTTTCCTCATCTTTCTTTCATCTCTCTCCCCTCCTTTTTCATCTTTCACCCTCTTCTCTGTATTTTCACCTTCCATCCTTTCCCTATCATCTTCCACCTCTTTCATTCCTCTTTTTTCTCCTCCTCCACCATGTCGCTTTATTCCATATCTCCTTGTCTTCTTCACCTCTAAATTTAATTTTCTTCATCAACCACTACTTTTGTCCATTATGTTTTTTTTTTTTTCAGATGAGCTCTCTCATTCATTATATCCTTCCACACATTTTCACACTTAACATTCAAGTCATCCTATAAAAATATCTTCCCCTCTTTTGCAGACTGCAACTTCTTCATTCTATTACACCATGTCCATTCTCATCCTATTCTCTTCAACCTTGACCCTCTCCTTTTTTTTGGATGAGATCTCTCATTCTTCTTTCCATTTTGTCATTCCTCTCTCAAAGAGGAATCATCACATATATCCCTCATCACATCTTCCCAAGGTATTTTTGTCTTGGAGGATACCATAATGGTCATCACATACATCCCTCTATTTTCCCTCACAAATGTCTTCTCTACTTTTTTCTTAGCAAAAGTAGATTGAATTCTTCCCCCATTCACATGAGCCATTTCAAAAGTGAATGCTTTTCTTAAAAGGAATGCTTTCTTATAGAAATATTACCTTCCTTAGAAAATATCTCTTCAAAAAACCATGATTATTCCCCCCTTTTGGCATTTTATCCAACATTATAACTATCCCTTTTTATTCTCAAATTCCACCTTTGTGGCCATAATTATTTCTCCTTATAGCATTTTGTATCATCACTTTTTTGCATGCTCTTTTTCCTTTTGACCATATTTCTTGCCCTCACTTTTGGGTCTACACCTTTGTGGCATAGCATTATCATCACTTTCTCACATCCTCCTTTTGACCATATTTGTTTTGTGTTGGGGATCATTACATACATCCTTGTCCTTTTTCACTCGATTCCTCGCGTATGAAGGATTTCACATTATTTTTGCATTTGGTTGTGCATAGTTTGATGTTTTCCTATGACCCATTGGTCCTCCTAGCTCGCATCCATTTGAGAGGTTTCCCATTGGATTCCCTCCATTTCGTAGTGATTTTCACCCACTCACTGGTCTGTAGAGCATTGTTGCCATCTCCATTGAGACCGCCCTTTGTCCCCTACCGATGTGATATCGAAGTCACCACCATAGTTTTTATTGTTGTTGAAATCCTTTTCACTTGGGGCATCTTGCCTTGCCTTATCATTTTACCCATTTATCTTCACCCACCTGACCTTCAACATCTATCTCTTTCAAACTCATGATTGACTTCCTTTATGTCGTCAATCCCAAGTTTGAGGGGGAACACTCAATCAATCATCTTTTCAATACTTCATCATTTTTGTCTCACGGCTTGCCCAATGCAAACCACTCATCAAAAAGGGGAAAATGTAGACACCAATTTTTGGTGTCATTCCTCCACTTCACCCCTCGTCTGCTCTCCTTCATTAGTCTTTTCCATTAGGCTTGTCCATTCATTCAATTCCCTTTCCCTCCCTAATTTCATTGAATTCCATTCCCACCAAAAATACATTCTAATTAATCAATGTTAATTTTAATTAATCCCTTTTAAATCAACTTATGAATTTAATATTCAAAATAATCCATGTTCCCACCAATGAATTTACAAATCTAATTAATCCCACTTATGAATTTAATATTCAAAAATTAATCCACTTATGAATTTAATATTCAAAATTAATCCATGTCATCACACTAATGAATTTAAAATTCTTATGAATTTAATAAAAGTAAATCCATGTCATCCACTTATGAATTTAATATTCAAAAGTAATCCCACATCCCATCCATATTTATCCACTTATGAATTTAATATTCAAAAATAAATCCATATTCATCCACTTATGAATTTAATATTCAAAAGAAAATCCATATCCATCCACTAATATGAATATTAAATCCATATTCATCCACTTATGAATTTAATATTTGAATAGTAAATCCATATCCATCCACTTATGAATTTAAATTCATAGTAAATCCATATCCATCCACTTATGAATTTAATATTCGAATAGTAAATCCATATTCATCCACTTGTGAATTTAATATTCATCCACTTATGAATTTAATATTCACATTTAATCCATGACAATCCAATCATGAATTTAATATTCTAATCATGTCCCCCACTCACTTAATCAGAGTTACTTTTCCAAATCAAGATTATCTAAATTATCTCCTCCTCATGCTATGAATAAGATCCTTCTCCCCATAGTTCAAACAAGTTAGAAGTGATAGGTAAAGCAAAATCTCCTCTGCATTCTTACCATCATAATGCTCACTTGTATCACCATCATATCATCCTAATGCCCTTGTGATTCTACTTGTCATCATCATATCATCCTCATGCCCTTGTGATCCCCTTAAAATCCCATTTCTTGGCATCCTTCCATCTATCAAAAGAAGAGTTTGCAGGATTGTTTGGGCAGTTCCCCTCATCCAGCCCAAATTGTCATTGATTTGTGTAGTTTGGTTCCCTTTATATTTATTTTGATCATATCAGTAGCTTCTTTATACATCAGCATTTTCAAGTTCTGTTATTTATCAGTTTCTGCATGTTATCCATCTATCTTTCATTTATATCATTTTCTCTTATCAAATGGGGGTTGACATCCGTGAAAGGAAGGTAACACTTCTTGGAACCGAATTCATCGAGCAGCCCCCACATATACCATCTAATCCATTTTTCTCTTAGTTTCCTCTATTTTCACAGGTCTATCCAGCTCACAGCGAGGACATTCACTTTGTGCCCATCCATTTGTCACCATCTTCTCCCAAGGTACCATAAACCCTTACATCTTTGAGGTTGTTTGATTTTGTTAGTTATCTAGCTCACTAATTGACTCCCAAGACCATTTAAAGGTCAATGGCACATGTTTTAGACCTCAATTATTCCTAAAACTCCAAAAATGGCTATTTTTCCTTCTATACATCGAGGTGTGCCTGCAAAGATTAAAATGTTTCAAGAAACTATCAATTCTTGGATCAAATTTAATTCTTCCAACATGTAGATAACTCCTCCATATTTCCAATTCCTATTTGATTTCCTTATAACTCCTTACAGATCTTGTGAAATCACCTACGAAAGTTCAAGTTCCTCTTTTGAGTGTCCATTCCTTACACCTAAAATACCCACTTTTTCTTAGACTATCCCTAAACCACCAAACCTTTCCTAAATCATCCTAAACTGATTCCAACACTTTTAATCCTCTCCAATACAACCTATGAATAATTATGAGCTTTTAGAACATTCCTGGGAGATGTACAGATGCCTTTAGAATGGCCAGAACTAGCCTTTTTAAGCTTTTTGGAGAACTAGTCTTCAATTACACTTTTCTAAATGAAAGGAATGACCTTATTACATCCATGGGGGTTCACTTAGTAAAATTATGGCATAACACGTTCGTTTGAAGGGTATTAAAGAATACGCTTAATGTTAGTTTTTACCTCTAATTATTCAATTGATAATACCCTCTCTCGTTATATTATTATAATGAAAATATGCCCTATATTCTCCATGTACCTTACTTACCCATTTTTCTATTACAATTTTATTCACCCCTTTTTATTTATACCCTAATATATCAAACAAAACATATAGCATGTTTCCTACTCAAGTATTATTTTATTAATATGTATTTTCTCTAGAAAGAGAGTTTGAAGCCATTCAAGAGCTATTACCAATTACCTTAATGTTAAGCTTTAACCATTTATCAATATTTCTTCAAATAATTGATATGGTGAAATAATATCATGTGTTGAAAGTCATACTCTATCCTAGTTCTCTACCATCTTATTATTTCTTGCTTAAGAATCTCCTAATTCAAATTTCTTTATTCAAAAAGAGATTATAATATAACTTTATGACATCTAACCTTTTACTATTTTAAGGTATTTATCTTTAAAACTAGGGTTCAAATGTTTTAGTTTTATATTAAAATTAACCGTACCTCTTCTCTAGTCCACCTCTCTAACCTACCCTAATACCTAGTTTAAAATATTAATAAATTAAACCCTTTCACCCCTTAATATCTACCGTTATATTGAATTTATTTTTATCAATTTTAATTACCTAAATATGAATGCACTTGCTAGGATATTGCCTTGCTAATGAAGCCCCTTTGATTACATGACTTCAAAGAATTGCATATGCTTATTCAACATGTTAGGAGGACCTGTAAGGTTTGGATCATCATGATATGGAAGAAAAACTTACCTGGAGAAGGGTTTATGAGGTTTTGGAAGCATGTTTCACATTTGACTTAGTTATGGTTCAAGTTTTGAATTTTTGGGCTTGGAAAAATGCATGAAAAAACTAATAATAAACTTTGTTTTAAAAAACCTTTTCAATAAATACTCTAAATAAAATAAAGAAACTAAATACACCTCTAACTTGGTCACTTCGCTCTTGTGATAGCTTCTCCCAAGCTTGTTAGTGGTGGTTTTGTGTCTCAAATTTTTGTTCCTTCCACATGTATAGTCCAATGTGATCTAGGTAGGAGGAAATGGTTGAAGTGACAAGTAACAGTGAAAATTCAAATGAAGTTTATAGTTATAATGCAAGGATGCAATTGGTCATATGTGGATGAAAATATGGCTTGGACATCGTATTGGTGGTTTATAACAAGATCACTCAGAAAAATGGGCAACATAACTTCTCTCTAAAAAACCTGTGAATAATATGAAAGATAAATATTTATAAGGTGTTAGAAGTGGGTAAATTCAAATTAAATTATAACTTTAGGAAGGATGACTGATCCTGTGTGGAAGAGATCAATGGGTTAATGATAGGAAAGATGAATGAGGAAGTGGAGAAGAAATCATCAAGCATATTCTTAGTAAATTCAACCAAATAAACACATAGGAAATCATGTCACAATTGAAATGCATGTTTTAAAACACATTTATTATTTTGAGTTAAATGGTGACAAAACTTTCATTCTTGTCAAACTGACATTTTTGCTATTCTTGAGTAAAATCTCAAGTTTAAAATGAAAAATCTCCAAAGTTAGGTTTCAAGATGAATTAAGTAGTGTTAGAAATATTGTCAAGAGAGATGGGAGGGATGTGGACTCTTTTCTTGTTAGAATGGAGCTTTAACATCACTTTAGTCATGTTTTTTGCATATTCCACCATGTAATTTCTGGGTGAGGATAGACACCCTTAGTTGATTATTTAAAGGGCACATATCAATAAGCTGATGTTTCAAATGTGCTATAGGGACTACGAATTAACATGGTACTGATGGATTCACTAATGCTCTAGTTGTTTTCACGAGTTTGATGAGTAGTATTTTTAGGGCCTTCTGTTTCGCCATTTTCTTTACGTTATTGAGACAAAATAGATAAGGGTAAGGGCCAAGGAGGAATACTTGTTTATGCTGGTCGGTTGATGGTTGTTGCGCATGTTCTGACTTCTCAATCCAATGATGATTGTGAGAGCTTCCTTTTGGATGGGAGGAACTACCTGGAATAGAAAACAAGACCAAAAAAAACCTGGAATAGAAAACAAGACCACAAAAGAAGAGTTAAATAATATATGACAGTGGACTGCCTAGCGTGTGCTAGATCCGAGAAGTGTGATACTCCCTAGATGGCTGTCAATCCACTGTTTAAAACAACTTAATGCGAGAGATAAGAAAATTTCTACTATAGTTGATATGATTTAGGTAGTTCATTCAAGAACAATAATCAAATCTAACATAACAGACTAGGATATAGTTAGATCTGAAGGGTAGGTAGGTGTCAGGGTACTAGGACTGGTCAAGGTCAAGTTTTGGGTTGTTTGGGTCACTTGGTAGAAGGTTATTTGGTTCTGTTATTGGAAAAATTTATGAAACACAGAGACCGATGTCGGTCAGGTATAACCGAAGATGGTTTAGAAGGGACAAACAACGGTTGTGGATAACCGACATTGGTAGGGTCGGGGTGAAAGGAACTTAATAAGATCTGATTGTGGGGATTGAACTGGAGCTAAACAAAGATAGAAGGGTGGACAGGGAGGTCTGTGAAAGTCTTAGGTATACTCAGAGGTGGGTAGCAAGTGAGAATGGGTGATTTGGTGGTGTGGGTAGAGAAATGGTTGAATCTAAAAGTAGGTAGGAGATGGGAAATGGACATGCAAAGTATAAACAGATAACAAAAGTAACAAGGCTATTATACTAAAATGGACTATGTCGGTAGAAGGTATACTTACTGTGATACATGTTTGATGGATGAATGGTGATGGAAGTTGATCAGAAGAATGGTGTTTGATGCCATAGTAGTGCTTCCTGGAATGCTTCTGTGAGTGCAATACCTCTAGATTTGTTCTGGGGTTGGTTGTGGATGTCTGGGTGAGTGAAAAGACTCTAGTTCTGCTTACATGCAGCTCTCTTCTCATCTCCTTGATCTCAGAATGTGCCAACCCAAAGATAAGGTTACTAAGGTGAATAAATGGTAACCGACAGCGGCTCCAGGTTGACCGACATCAGTTTAGGGTTGACCAGTGTCGGTTAAGGTGGGATTCCCTAGGTTTACTAAAAATGGTAGATCTCGCATCTTTTGGATCAGGTTCGTTCCTTTCTCCGCGGATCCGAATGGATGTTACCCTTTTTATGAGTGGGAAGGTGGTTAGAGGGATAATATGCATTGATTTTTAGGGTTAAACTAAGTCTTAGCTCATTAAAGTAAGTGGGACCAAGTCTTACTTAGTTATGGAAACATGTTAAGAATAGGTCTAGGGTGAGGTGGCTAGGTGAGGTGGAAGGGTAAGGTGGAAATTAGCTTAATTAAAATAATTAAGTAATGAATATTGTGAGGATGGGTATTAATTTAATTAAGTTAATTAAATTAATATTAATGTGGGGTGGAAGGGGCCATGGTTAGGTGAATATGTTTGAGTTGGTTATTCGATGGGGGGCCAAGGGGAGTGTGACCCAATTTTGGTGTCTACACCTTCTTAGATCAATTCATTTTGATCTTTCTTGATAATATTCTAATATACTTGTGTTCAATAGGAGAACATGATGACCACTTGCACTACATTTTGTGTACGTGAGAGCACATTTGTAGGGAAACTAGGTAACATGAGTTATAATAATTGTCATATGTATTTACTTTCACATATGTAACCAATCACCATTTCTAAAATTGAACTAAAATTACATGTTAAATGTGCCATCATAATTACTACTTATAAAATAAAGAATAAAAGTGCATTCAAATCCAAAATCAAGTAAAATGAATGCATTTTTAAAAAAATTAAATATTTTTTTTCAAACTTTTATAATAAGATATAAATTAAAATTAATTTAACTTTCAATAGAAGAAGAAAAAGAAGAACTTTTAATGTCCACGAGGCTACCAAAACAACCTATGGGATAATAGATCTTGCTAAATATCTTTTATGGCATTCAGATCTCATGTTGGTGAGTTCGATAATCAGCTCCCTTGTTTTTTCAACCATATTCTCGCTGAAAATATCCTAAAAGGATGCAACAACCACCATACTAGCAAACTGGGCCTAATGTCATTGTAAGCATTACACTCCAACATGAAATGTTTCTTTTGACTCCACTGCACCAGACGTGCAGAAGACACAGACTCTCTCTTCCCATACCTCTTTAGGTCTTTTCCATTTGTCTGTTTCACATCAAAGACGATGTGAATTAGTCCTCAATTGAGCTACGAAGATCTTTGCTTTCCACGGGATATTAGCCCCTATAAAAACCATTTTGTTGATGATCACACGTAGAGTTAAATTCCTCCAAATAGTACCTCTTCTTTCTCCCTAACGACTTTCCCCACATAACTTGGCAGAATTTATCTATAACAAAAGTCTTTATCTCTTGGCTATTATTAGGACATGCATTCAAGTAAATGTTCCAATTTTTTTAAGTCATTTGTTGTTTTGATTCATCCACGACTTCTTTCTTTTCTCCAAAAACTTGTTGAGGACTACCTTAGGCCATCTACTACCATCCATTTGCTCGACCCTTTTTAAATATGTTATGAGACGAACCATAGCAATAGCTTCTAAACGTACAACATCCTGTTTCGGCTAGAAGAATCTCATATGGGACCGAGAATCTTTAATTTGAACTTGCTAGTAATCATGCTGTTTTTGAATCCTCTCAAATTGTTTCCACCTTGAGTTCGAAATGTTGCTAGCCCAAACCTCACATCCGTAAAGCACCACTGGAGTTACTAAAAGCCCAAAAAAAGTTTGCATAGTTTTCCAATCCCATAATTTATGCCTCTTTGCATTTGTTTTTGAAAGCATAAAAAGCTCTCCACCCCCCTAAAGTTTTCTTTTTGCTACAAATCTCCCAATTGAGCTTGTTATTAAAGTCAAACCCAAAGATATTTATACTCCATTTTACTTCCTCTAAAATGCTTCCATCGAAATAGAAATCATATTGAGTTTTTTTCTTTCTATTAGAGAAGATCATGATCTTGGTCTTATTGGTGTTGACTTGCATCCCCGCTTCTTGTGTAAAATTTCTTAAGCACACATAAATGTTTTTGTAGTCCTTGAGCGGACCTAGCAATCAAGATAAGGTCATCAGCATAAAGGAGAAGTCTTACAACATACTCTCCTAGGCGAACACCATCTTCACTCTACAAATTTAGACATTCCTCAAGTTTGTCGATATATAGACCAAATAAAGTAGGTGATAATTGGACATCCTTGTTTAACCCCAATATCATTCCTGACAACTTTTTGAGATATTAGTTTGAGTTCTAATTGTGACTTGCACCTTTTTTGTAAAGCCTGTGAACAGCCGCTCTATGATGTACTGGGATACCAAGCTCCTTCATTCTATCCCATAAATCGTTCCTAAGAAATTGTGTCAAAAGCCTTCTTGAAGTCAACAAAATAGTAGCAAGCTTCCTCTTTATCATTCCAAACTTTTTCAATAATGTGCCGCAAAGTGATAACATGATCTATTGTTGAATGCTTAGGCTTGAACCCTACTTGCCCTTTTGCTCTCTTACCTTTTTCTTCTGCCCACTTGTTGATTTTGTATTCCACCATGCTACCAAACAACTTTGCAAATAATGGGTTGATCATGATGGTTCTATAATTAGAAGGATTGTTAACATCTCCACTCTTAAAAAGACCCTTAAAAAGAGGTATCGCAAGACTGGTAGTTCAAATCTTTAGGAAAACCCTGCCGAATGATGTTGTTAAATATGTCAGACAATGTGAGGAGCAAGAAATTATTTCCCCCATTTTAAATATTCTGCATGAAACTCATCCAAGTCTTTGGATTTTCCAACCCCCAATTTCATAATACCCTCCTCAACTTCTTGCATAGTAAAAAGTTTTGTTGTCGTGTTGACCAAAGGGGGGCCTTCAACCTTTGATTCCTACTCATAAAGTTGTTTTGCATACTCAAACCACTGATTCACTATGATATTGTTGTTTTCTGTATGTTTTTTCTTTAATTGAAGTTCTCTTCCAAAATACTTTTGGGTTATGTTTCCCTAAGCATATAAGTTTCTTCCCTCCTTATGGTCATGAATTCGCCTTTTTTTTTCTTTATGATCTGTTTGTACAACTTCATGTTCAATTTTTCTCTGCCCATGTTTCTTTGATAGCTCTCCTTGCCGCTTTACAATCCTCATCAAACCATCTATTTACCGGAAAACAATTTGTTTGTTGCTTCTTATTTTTTGTTCTTTTGCAACTTGTAAGAGCCCTTTTAATTATGTTTGTTAACTCATAACTTTTAAGGCTTTGTGATCTCGCTTTCCCGTCTTGCATTAAGTGGCTCAACTCCACTTTGAAAATATCACAATTTTCTTGTGTTACAAGAATCCTTCCTTTTAAAGAAACGTGTTGTTTATGTTATTATACAAATCTAACGGATGTAATTTAAATTTGTAGACGACGATAAAAATGAATTATCGTGCCATTCATCAACATACAAATTCCAAGAAATAGTCATGCTTCCCTACACAAAATGAAAAGATAGATTAAATGACATAACCCCAATCCAAAAAAGGAAAAGGCACCAGTACCACTTGAAGGCCCACCCGCAGAGCATACAATATCATTGCGTTAGATTCCTAGACTTGTGCCTGAAGCATGATAAAAGATGTGGTCTTCATCTTTGCAACAATTCCTTTGTCTCAATGTCCATTTGGTGTCGGTGAAGTATTTTTTTGGATAATCTTGAATTCATAGCTTTTGAAACATCCTTCCTAACCTTCTCATTCCTTTCTTCCGTGACAATTCAAATCCAAAGAAAAGGGAAAATGCTCGCAATCCAAGCCATTATATCAGGGAAGAGAAATTTCTCACTTAGGAAGGAGCAAAACTCACAACTCTGATAATTTTCCCAATGACCATTTTAGCTTCGAGTTGAGTTATAGTGATCAATTAGGCCTTGACTGCTGTGGGGCACTTGGCGGACAACATTTTATTTTCAGTTCCAGCTACATATTCAGGTGAGTCTGTCACTTTATAACTGCTATGTCCACCTGCACAAAGTTTTTTAAATCAGAACATAAATAAATTGTTAATGAAAATTAATTATGGGCCACAAAATTTGTTCCAGTTTTAATCAAAATGTTGTTGTCAAGAATGTCTCTGCACCCAATTTTGAATCAAGAACACCCAGTTGTGGACTACAATCTATGTGAATTTCTGTTAAAAAAAAAATCATTGTGTATTTTGCTAGAGAAATTATCATTAGTGGCAATGGTCTCAGCTTTTATATAAGCATTTATAGATAAATGGGTGTTAATGTGAAACAAAATCTTCTTCCTCTGTATTTTACTGAAGCTTAGTCATTTTTAGAACAGCATTCTCATTAGAAATAATCATTGTGCAAGGGAACTAACAAAACACACAAGAATACAATTTCATACTTGAATTTGCTGCATGCCAAATAAATTGGTTTCCATGAGTAGCCATAGTGATAACTGATTTCTCCTCTGGTTCCATGTTACATATTTCGCTGCTCTACTTTGATTCCATTCTATGAACATAATTTTTCCTCTTTGGCTTCCATGCATAGCCATGGTGATTGCTCCACTGTTTCCATGCATGGCAAAATGAATTCAATATATTGGAATTTGTGTGACATTGAAACTGAAACAAGGCCAGTAATATTGTGATAATTCAAATTGTATGTGATAGCCTGATAGGTATATGGTTAGACTCATCTAGCAAAAGTCCAGCAATCTAGGTGCATTTCCTGCTAGAGAGCTTAGCTTTGAAACAAGGGGTCCTAATATGTGTGGGTTATCGATCCTCAATAAATCCAACCAACCAAAATCGCTAATCTTGGATGTATCAAGTGGGCACTATTTCCACTTGAGAGTTGTATGGACTTGTTTGTGAAAACAGTAATGCTTGTTTTCTTCAAAGTTTTCTAAATTTATAGATATTCATGTGAAGTTCTTTCATTTTATGCAGAGATGCAGACAGCCTGTTCTATTAAAGGTTTCCCAAGTTTGATGCAACCTAAAAACAGTCTGATAGACAGAGAGATTTCATGGAATGTTGGAGGGGGAAATACTGCCGAGTTTGCAGATTTATGGTCTAGTAACAAAAAACATAGGAAGGTTAGATGTTTTCATGGCAAGAATTCAAACGAAGTTCTGGGTAGAAAAGGTATGGCTGGTTTAAGGTGTACAGGTAATAGCAGACTAAGACCTGGGCAATGTTGTAAGAAACAGGATGTTGCAGGAGATGCTGTTTCAGATTCTAAAGACCATAATGGTGTCTGGCATGATTCCATTGTGAGCCAAGGGGATTTGCAATCTGAAACCGGTAGTGGTTCCCATTCATCTCCACAGGAAAATTTACCGCCGAGAACTGAGGGTATGGTATTTGATCTAGGGCAGCCTGATTCATGGGATAGCATGGAGATTGGATGCCCAGTTGTGAGAAGATATCTGGGTGATAACGAGGAAAGATGGTATATGTGGTATTATGGGAGGAGGAAAGGGTCTCGAGATTTCGTGGGCTTAACCTTGTCATCTAATGGAATTCATTGGCGAAGAGGGACTGGACATATTGAGACTGATGATGATGTTGGAATTGTTATGGAATGCAGTGGTGATTGGTGGGCTTTTGATACTGAAGTTGTTCGACCTTCTGATATTCTTATACTGTCTAGCGCGAAGGTTAAAGCCTCAAGTGGGGTTTATTGGATGTATTATTCTGGATGTAATTCAGATGAGATACATGTTCCCCAAATGTTGCTTGGGAACCCTGGGAGGTTTGGAGAAACTGGTCTTGAATCTAATCTTTTAAGGTATCTTCCAGGCCTGGCTATCAGCTCTGATGGCAGAAACTGGGCTAGAATAGAGGGTGATCATCACAGTGGTGCACTTTTTGATGCTGGTACAGAAGGAGAGTGGGATTCACTTTCTGTTGCTTCGCCCCAGGTTGTTTTCCACAGCCCTGAAGACCTCCGAATGTACTACCATTCCCTTGATGTTAAATCTGGTTGTTTTGCAGTAGGTATTGCAAGATCTCGAGATGGCATCAGATGGGTTAAGCTGGGGAAGATTTTAGAGGGGGGTCCTCCGAGATCTTTTGATGAGCTTGGTATTACCGCACGACAGGTGATCAGCTGTCAAAATGGACATGGATATATAATGATTTATGAGGGTGTTGCTGCAGATGGAACCAGGAGCATTGGGTTAGCACGGTCCTCTGATGGCCTGAAAAACTGGGAAAGGTGTCAAAATGAACCTGTGTTTGGGCCTGCTACATCCCCAAATGCATGGGATAACAGAGCAGTTGGATCCCCTTGTCTGGTGCAGATGGATGAAAATGAGTGGCGCCTTTATTACCAAGGTGTGGGAAGTGAAGGAAGATCCGGAATTGGACTGGCAATATCTACGGATGGTAGTCTCAAGAACTTCCAAAGATGGCATGGATTTCATGTGTAGAAATTATGAAGAGGGCAGTTAGTCTTGTACAGCTTGAAAATTTTCCGTGAAGGCTTTACTGGCATCCCTTATACTAAGAGCATTTATATGACCAGTATAAATTAGCAAATTGATTGCTGATTGTCATTGTCCAGAAGCACTGTTGAACTCAACAACTCTGCAGTAGGCTTCTCTTATTATAGACAATGTATCTTTAAGTAAGCTTGTATTTCATGCCATGTAAAGACAGATTCAGACTGAAGCCTTCATTATCATTTTTTCATTCTTTCAAAACTGCGGTCTTCTGCATTTTATGTGGTATATCTGTTGCAATCAAAAGAATTTCAGGTCAAAACATTTTGTTAATAATGTTAATGAATGTAGAAGAAACACTTATTGCATTGTGTAAAAATATCCCTGATTTGAATTTTGAGGATGGTAACAAGCCAATGCAGCCTCATTTGAGAAAGATAAATACCCTAGCAATGGAGAGGAAATTCCAGGAGTAAACTCTCCATTATGTGCAAGAATCTGAGGAAACCTTTGTATTGAACTGGTAATGATTTAAGTAAGACAGAGATAGTTCCAAAGGTGAAGTGTCATAATGATTTCCATGTAACAGTTTTCACTTCCATTATGAATTCACTAACCACCAACACTTCTTTCTTGCTGCGATAGACCTGATATACTTTTGTTTGCTGATGGGTATTCTGGTGTCATGGACAGCAAAGTTTGCTGAATTGTAAGGCCTTATCAAATTACATAGACATAATTTGCAGGGTGTGAAGTTCAGGTTTAGGTCTAGAACAGGACTAAAATTTATATTTCAATCAAAATTTGGATAAGATTATCAATTGGGTTGGTTGAGGAGGTTAGATTTATCTGCTTATAGGTTAACATCTGCTGCAAAATATTGCCCTGAAAACTAGCTGGTCAAGGATGAGGAATTCCTTGAAAAAAAGACTCAAAACTACGAGCTCAATTACGCAGATATTTTGCTACAGAAAATTCGTGCTGTTGTTTCTGTCAGCCAAAACTTCTGACAGAAGATATTGTTTACCAGTCCTATCACAGATGTGTTCTGTATGAACTCAACTATGTCTCTTCCCATGAAATGTCAGATCTTGTGACCCAATGAATTTCTCGTCCTTACTGTATCCACAAAATGTTGATTGATTATTTGGGTGCTCTTTAAGGGCAACATGATGGGAAAGCAGGTTGGGAGGGTTCCCGGTCACAAATCTATGTAGAAAATGTCCAATTATTTTGAAAGATTCATCGCTCACAAACACACACCTAAAGGCTGGAAGCCAGAGACAGATACTTGACCATTATGATTCACACAATATTCGCATAGGTATATGTTCTTGTTGAATGAGAATGGTTAAACATTGGTATACTGCTGACCTCATAATAGCCTATAAAAATGTCATAATAGCCTACAAAAATGTTAGGACTAGAATCAATCTAGTGTGCCCTATGTATGTGATGTAGAAACTCTAATGAGAAAGGAAAAACGGTCAGTCCCATGGTACTCAAAGTATCAATAGAAGAAAATGGGACGAATGAATGAATGAAAGATTTTAATAACGTCCATGAGACCAAACAATCTATGGGATCAAGAGCTGCAAAAAAAATTGCCCATATAAAAACAAAACATTAGGTCACAAAGGCTACATGTTGATATTGCAAAAAGTTAACTCCTTGCTCGGTGTCAACGCTTCTACTATGTATCTTGATTTAAAAACTTGATATTTTGATTAGCCTTTCCTCTTGAAACAGGCCCATTAACTTCTCAATGCTTAAATTGTCCATGTAACTACTCCGAATGTCATTATAAGTTGCACACTCCATAATGAAGTGTCATTCTGTCTCCACTACCCCCTTGACACAGAATAAACAAGTTCTTGTTTCCCATTCTTCTTTGTGTGTTGTCCACCTACCGGTTTCACATCTAAGATGATGTGAGTTGGTTCTCAGTTGGGCAATTAACATCTTTGCTTTCGATTTAATTTCCGCTCATATGTATGTCTTTTCTTCGTGCTCCCAAGTGGGGTTAAAATGATTGATGTAGTATGCTTTCTTCCATCCTATCCACCTTGTCCATATGGCTGTCCTAAATTTCTCCTTCACATACTTTTTTATTTCCTCATTGGTATTTGGACATTCTTGCATGTTAATGTCCCTTTTATGCATCCACTTGTTTTGTTTCATCCACGTGTTTTTCCTTCTGCTTCAGCTACTATTTTGGGTCATCGATGATTCTCCATTCCCTGCGCCTTTTTAAAATAACTTAAGAGTTCGGATCATTACTGATGCTTCCAGTAGAAAGGTACCAGATTCGGCGAAAAGAATCTCATATGGAACCGAGGCTTTAAGTTTGAGGCTACTAGTTATTAAGTGCTTTTGGACCCTCTCTATCTGTCTCCAAACTTCACACCCATATAGAATCATTCGTGTGACTAGCAAGCCAAACAAGATATTTTTAGTTTTCCAATCCACACCAAATTTGGGTCACACTCCCCTTGGTCCCCTTCAATTAATTAACGTAACACATTTAACTAATCATGACCCCTTCATCCCATATTAATATTCATCCTCACATTATTAATTAATTTAATTATTTTAATTAAGTTAATTTCATCCTCACACCTCCACCTCATCATTACACCTCACCCTGGACCCATTCCAGGGGCATTTAACTCACAGTGACCAAGTCATCACTCTCAGCACTGAGTCATCACTCCCAGTGCTGAGTCACACTTGACCTGACTAACTAAGAATTCTTCCTAAACCTAATTGGACTTCTTGTATGACCCTCCCACCTTTTCTAAATAGAACTCCACTTACCTATGCAAACTCAACTTGGAAAGCATGCCAAATCTGGGAGGATTTTCCTATTTTTGGTAAAAAGGACTAATTCACCCTAACCGACGCCAGTTTATCCTCGGCCAACGTCGGTCACCTAACCACCATTGGTTCACTTTATATAGAATTTTACAATCTTTTACCTAGGTTGGTCATTCAGTTATTGGAGCCTTATTGCATTCAAGTGTGAATCTTCAAGCCCTCCTACATCCAGATGATGAACACACACAACCACAGTGCAAGACAAGCATCTGGTTCTCCTTCCAGAGCATTGGAATACTCACAGGAGCACACAGGTTGTATTGTCATGACATTGGACTCAAGCATCTCTTCTTGGATCAACCACCAACCACCTTCAACTCACAGGATCTGCAAATACCAAGTAAGTATTGTGATTTTAATCATTTGTGCTTATCCAAGTATAGATCTTTGTTTCTTTCATTATATTTATTTCTTTCCATTACCCTTATATCAATTTCTTCCCACCAACCCACTATTCAACCATCCCAAGCCTTTACACCCTTTCCAACCTCCTTTTTAGCATACTTGAATCTTCTTAACAATATTACAACCTTAAACACACCCCTTCACTCTCTGTGCAATCACAGAGAGCCTCAAACTCCCATTTTTAACATTTATTACCTATTTCCCCTACCGACATGTTAGTTCAACTGCCATCGGTTTATCTCCTATACCGACATCGGTCACCAGACCGATATCGGTCTCTGTGTCATTTCATTCCTATAGACCAACAAGTTAACAACTTCACCCAAAACAACCCAAACCTCCTAATTTCACCCAGACCCTTACCAGACCTCTGACAGACCTACAAAACCCAAACCAACCCCAAAATTAGATTTAATTCTAACCATTTCATGTTAGATTAAATTAACTTATTGTATGTTAATGAGATACCTAAATCTTATCAACTACAATAGGATTTCCTTATTTCATGTTATTTATTACATTAAATTGTATTAAAAGTGGATTGACAACCTTCTAGGAAGCATCACGCTTCCTGGATCTAGCCTTGCTAGGAAAGTCCACTAACTCTATATTATTTAATACTATTTGGTGGTCTTGTTGTGTTTCTTATACAGGTCATTCCTCCTAGCCAAAGGGAAGCTCACACAATCAGCTTGGATCAAAAGTCTACAACGCGTGCGCATTCTACCTTCCACCTTCACCTTACAGGTATTCCTCCTTAACCATTTACCTTCTATCTGTTTCATCCTAGAAAGTGTAAAACTTATTGGTGAAACATTTTGGCATGCCCGGTGGGACCCATCTGGGGTTCTTTGCATTGTTCATTCCTAGGGAAAATCTTGTGTGTCTATTTTCATTTGAAACAAGTTCACATTAAGCTTCTTCTCTGGAAATATTCTTTTCTTCTGATTGTCTCAGTGACACTTGTTTTTTGGGATTAAAAAGAACTCTTCTTTCTTTTCTTGCATTGCACTTAGTGAAAGTCATACCCTTAACCTCTTCATAATTTGTTCTCATCGAATATAATTTGTGGATTTGGGTTTTAAAACTTGTGCACTTGCATTTTTGAGTTTGTTGCATTATAGCTCATCTAAATTGTGGGCAACCTATATGTTGGAAGTCATGCCCAGCTGATGGTTGAAAAATTGAACTGTAGCTCACATTTTGCACACTCTCTATACCAAATCACTGAAAACAAACTACACAGTTCTTGAACAACATCTTTCCCGGAAGAAGTTGTCAACGATCACACGATCAGAGGATTGACAGTGGGCTCCAGCTGGTTTCTCTGTCCAGTCATCATCTCAGAGAAGGATCTCCCATGCCAAAACTTACCTGAAACCAGCCATAGTTGTCAGCTTTTATAGGGCACCTTTGTTAACCAAAAATTCTATCCTGCTTACAGTCAGTCCTAAATGGCATAAGCCACAACATAAAATCTACAACTTAGGATTTCATGTTTGTTAGCTTTTTTTTGCTTGTGTTTTGAGGTGTGAGTTGTGTTTCTTCATTCTTTCTTATCCTTTTATGCCCCACATCATGACTGGTGTATTCTGGTTTTATTCTGGGTTTATTAGGACTCCTCATAGCCATACTCAGTCTCTGGGTTGGCCCTTTTATTTGATCTAAATCACCAAAACTTCATTTTTCCTTCTCTTCCCAGATTTCACAGTAACGATATCGGTCCAGTGACCGCCATCGGTTACATCATCTCACTGCCATCGGTTAACTGACCGACGTCGGTTTTATGCTTTTTTGGTTATTTTTACCAAAATAGTATTCTCCACCTTTCTGTTCTTTTCGTGTCTTGTTCTACCATTTTATCACACTTTTGGGTCTCTGATATCATCTTCAGAGTCCAGGTTGACCCATTTTCACCTTTCATTTCTAGATCTTTGAATCTCTTATTTTTCACAGTAACTGACATCGGTCTGAGCCGACCAACATTGGTTACCCTCATACCGGCATCGGTTACCCCAACCAACGTCGGTCTCTGTATTTTGATTTTCCAATCAGAACAATGATCTAATCACTCATTTTAGACTGATTTTTCCCCATTACTTTTGTGTTTCTGCATCATCAGCGAAGCTCAGAATACCTGTTCTATCGTCAGTCACATGGTTTTGACTCGTAAACAAGCTAATGCTCTCGTGTTTCATGCTAGCCACCAGCCACTCCCACCTAGCCCATCACCCCCTTCAATCTCATCACCTATGGACCCCAATCAGGCTCTTGCCATACCCACTGGTGATGAGGAGTTTGTGAGACTCCTTGATCACAACCCTTCTACTCTGCAATACTATCTCACTCATTCATCTACCCATGATTCATCAGGGAAGCTTGTATATGGCATGCCTGTGTCCATTCCTCCTACCCTCGCACCCACTTCTGCATCAGCTACTACTAGCTTGGCCTTACCCTCTTCCACCTTACCACCTGTGGTTTCCCAGCTTGACCCTACATCATCGATATCTGCTGCACCTATGACATCTGTCATGCCTTTGATGTCTGTCACTCCTATGATGTCAACCATGCCTTTATCAACCACCTTGAGTGTAGGTCTATCTGCACCCGCCACCTCTCATATACCTATTGCATCTCAGCCACCAATGGTGACGACAACCCATACTCCCTTCCAAAACATTGTCCTCTCCATCCCACAGTCTCTTCCTCTGATTTCTATGAGAGTCTTTACGTCCACTCCACCTACCTACACTTATCACCAACAACCCCCTATTTCATCTATCACTTATTCAGGATACTTTCCATCTACATCTATTCTGGCCTACATTCCTTCCTCACAATTTTCATACTCGGCACCACCACATACTGGGATGCCACCCATGTCATACCCTCCTCATCTACCCCCTTATACTACAGGGGGTGCCCAGTCATCACAACCTACCAATGATCTTATCAAAATGATGATGGATAAGATGCAGACATTGGAAGCATCTATCTCTGGATCATGTAACTCTCTGACATATGATGAGATTTGCAATGAGCCCATTCACCCATCCATTCTGATTCATCCATACCCTCCCCATTGGGAAATGCCTAAATTCAACTGATTCAACAACAAAGAAGACCCACAACAACACTTGTGGTCTTTTAAACATGTGTGTTATCTGATCACTCATGATGATGCTTTGCTCTTGTGAACATTCCCAATGTCCTTGACAGGACTGACTTTAGATTGGTATAGTGCTCTACCTAGGCATTCCATCTTTTCATTCAATCAGGTAGCTCAGGATTTTCTAGACCACTTTTCTATCAACATTGTCAAGAAGGTCACCATGACTGACTTGTACGCGACATGCCAATATGAAGATGAATCTATCACAGATTTTGTCACTCGTTGGTGGAGCCTGATCAACCAGCTCACATTCCAACTACCTCAAACTGAGTTAATAGAGTTGTTCACCAGAGCTTGTGCTAGACACATCTCACCAACTCTCCAAGTTCAAACCTTCACACATTTGACGAGGCATTCACCATGGCCCAGAAACTTGAAATTTGTGCCATTGAAGAGAAGAAGATACAATTGTGTAACAAGAATGTTGTGTTTAAATCAAATGATACCTCTTCTTCTTCCAAACCACAAAATAATTATTCTAAAGAAAAAGGATCTGCCAATGCAGTAGTTTTGAAAGTTGGCCCATCTCATCCATCCAACCAATCAAAGCCTTCTTCCAATCTTTCTCTTGTTCAGGATTTTCAGTTCAAGCGGGAGCAACAAAAATATACTCCCATAGGAGAACCCTACTCTTCAGTTTTAGAAAAAATTCTAAAAGCCAGAGCAGTCACTCTTCCACCCATCAAACCACATACTGGTTTTGACCCCTCTCGTCCTGTGCCTGCATGGTACAAAGAAAATGATTACTGCAACTATCATCACGTTAGAGGTCATAACGACGGTAATTGTATAACTTTCAAAAACATTGTCCAAGAAATGTTAGATAATGGAGATCTCATCTTGGATAATCCTAATGCACCGGCTAATCAGAACCTTCACATCTTCAAGAATTCATTCCCAAATCACACCCCGTCATCTAACCAAACCGGTGAAACCTTGACCAATGACAATAACGTTTGTGAGGTTCATGTTGTTTTCAAATTCGTGTCTTAAATCTATTTGACAGACTCAGGCAGGCTCTAAAATAAAAAGGGAAAAAGTCAGTGTTTGAGCCCGAGTCAAACCAAAGTAGGGAGTCGGAGGAAAAGGTGAAAATTTTCCTTTTGACAAAATGGCACAAAGGAAAAATTTGGAGTGCCCCAGCCAACAAAAGGGTGCCACGTGTCCAAGCGGAAAGCGGGGCCGCGGGAGTTTTCTGGATTTTGTGATTCTCACAGAAAAAGGGGAAAAGATAAATTATGAACCCGCAGGCCCGATTTTTGTTCCAATCTGGCTGCCACGTGTCCCATATCAAAAGGGGACCCATTTTTCAAGTTGTTTTCCCACCCTCCTGTACGGACCCGATACAAACTTTGAAGGGGCATATCTTTCGACTCAGGGCTCGAAATATTGCAAATCTGACACCGTTGGAAAGATCTCGGCCTCACCCATGCCATGGAGGTCTGAAACTTTAATTTTGAGGAGGTTAGGTAAAGAAAAATGGAGGAAACATCTTCAGGCCTTCAATGCAGGATCCATCTGTCTCAACAACCAGATCAGATTTGATCTGTTTCGTCGTTTCCTCTTCCTTCAAGGCACCGAACCAAGGATTGATGCAGTAAAGATGGATTTGGGGGCATATTTTATCAGAAGCATTAACAACAGTGGTTGAGCTTCAACTTGCTTTTCCCACTTCTCTCTCTCTTTCTTCTCTCCGATCAAATCTATAAATACAGGGGCAGGATTCATTGTAAAAGGTTGTTCATTCTTCTTCTCTGCCTCCCCTCTTCTTTTCTTCCCCAGGGTCAAAAATGGAGTTTGAACCTCCTTTCACGGCTCTGTAATGGCATTCTCTTGCCTCTTGCCCACTAACGATGTACTGTGTGAACTTTTGGAGCAATAAATTATGTTTTGTGATGCATTTGTCCATCCTTTGCTTATTTTATTGTCTCTCCTCACCTCTCGTCATTGCAGGGTATACTGTGCATATTCTGATGTTTGTTGCAGGTCCTGGGAGCTGTGTTTAATGGGTTTTGAAGTGGTGTTCTGTGTGAAATCTATCTCTGGTCTGTGGTGCATCTTGTCCACCCTCTCCTCTGCTCACCTCTCTCCACTTCAGGCAGCTGAGATTGTGACCAGCACTTCCCTTTTCTTGGTGCTATCACCTCGTTAGTGTAGGATTTCCCTCTTTATGCACTTTCTCTCTCCCTGTCTCCTTGGCATTGTTAGGATAGGTGTAGTTAGATGTCATTTCTGCATTAGGAGTAGTTTAGCATTAGGATCAGGAAGAAGAAGTCGGCTTTCTCCGGAGGGCCATCTCAAGTCCTGCAAGTCCCACAGCTTGAGAGATGGTCCCATGTTATGCAAATCACACCAAATGACATGCCTTAGAAAAGTAAATCTTTAGAACTCATTTGGGGGTGCTGTGATTTCACACTAACAGTTTTGGCATGCCCGGTGGGATAGGTCTGAAGCACCTTACCACTTCACTTCATCAGGTTCGATGTGCTCTTGGTGAAGATTTCAGCCTTTGGAGGCACTTTCAAGCACATCTGGTGACTCCATCTGGTCAAAAACCCATTCTCTGAGTTGCAGACCTTTTCCATCCATTTCCACTCATTTCATCCATTTTCTTCTTCCATCTCTTTCAATTTCTCCCATTCCATGAGGTTGTGCAATCATGACTTCATTCCCTTCATGGAACTCACACTTACAACAATACAGTCCACCTCCAATGTATTTGCCAACTCCTCCAGATCAGCATTATAATCAGATCCAGGACCATTATGCTTACCCATATGAGCAGTGTCAAAATAGTTTGGCTATGGAGCTTATCAAGAACAAGGGGATGCATATGATGGTGATAGTTATGCAGAAGATGTTGGTTCTGCTGGAGAAAATTCCAAAAAATGGAGGCTAGCATGGTTCAATCAAGGGCAACAGCTCAAATGAAGGCTTTCAAGATTGGTTGCAGGGCACCTTGTCCATGGGAAGGCCCTTTTCCAAGACACTACAACCCTCAGGAGAAGCTGGACTTCATGATTGGAATGCTGCCCCAACTTGCACAATGGACAGAAGAGATAGAGGCCTATGAACTTGGTGTCAGACAACCTTGTCAATGGGTAAATCCTACACCATTATCTGGTAATTTTCTCTCTACTCCTCAAGCAACACCATCTCAATTTGGGCTTCAATTTCCAAGCTTCCCATTGAATGCTGCCCCAAGTGTGAAATCCATTTCTCCATCCCCTAGTCTTCCACCTCATCTCAGTTCTTCTGTCCTTTTCCCTTCCAAACAGTCATCCCCTCCAAACAAACAAGAAGTTCCACCTCCCTCCCCACCACAAACAATTGCAAAGCTGGTTGAACCCCAACCTGCCACTCCTCTTGCTTTCCCAAGCCCATGTTGGGAAGAGACTCAAGAATCCAGTCAAGGAGAACAACAAGAAGAGGAGCCCAATAGAAAAGAAATGACAGACAATCTGAAGAGTTGGGCTGCCAAATTTGGGTTTACAAAGATCCCCTTGATGGTAAAGCTAATAGAGGAGGTTAAGATTGAAGAACTGGTGGTGGTTGAGGCTGAGTTTGCAGCAGAAGAAGAACAAGGAAAGGAAGAAGATCAATTATCAAGCCCATTGAAGTGTAGTGTCCACAATCACTTTGTCTGAGAGAAATGATTTTTTGATCCAATTCAAGTTGCACAATCAGCCAAGGAAGAAGAAGAACCAATCAGCTCAAAGTCCCATTGGGATCCCCTTCAAATGGATGAGACCAAATCAGATTTTGTAACTTCAGAAGAAGAAGGCATCATTGATAATTTCTTGCTTTCATTTGAAGGGCCTGTTTTGGTTGATGAATCCATCATGGAGGAAAATTCTAAAGAAGACATGGCTGTCCCAAACAGTCCTCTAGAGAGGAGCCCAGGAGAAAAGTTTTCTTTGACAAGCTTCATGCTAGAGGAAGAAGTTATCCAAGGGCAAGATGGTCTTCAAAGTGCAGAGAAGCTGCTCCAAATCCAAAAGAAGAGGAACACTTAAAACTCCATGGAATGGCCCTCTGGAACCAAGTTGGAAGATCTTGATCTTCCATGTTCTTCAAAGGAGGAGGAAGAGAAAAGGCAGGAGGATGTCACCATTCTCTCACATGCCATTCACCCAAGAAGGTCCACAAGAAGACTCCATTTTTGGAGTTGAAATTTCAGAGAAATGGGCACATCAAAGGATCAGACCATGCCCAATCAGGTACTTGGCTTCATTGGAGCCAAAGGAGAAACCAAAACCAGTCATGCCTACTTCAGGGCATGAGGATGAGCATCAAAGTACCAAGGGTCACCATCAATACCTCTTCAATCCAAATGCAGAGTCAACTAAAGGAGGTATTTTTTGTCTTAATGTTGATACCTTGATGATTTGGGTGGAGGACCAGCTTATAGTTGGTTTTTCACTCATCCAACCAGCCATGTTCAGTGCCAAATCAGTTGCATGGCTGCCATTTTTGAGGAAGGGAAGCTATTTCTCCCTGCCAGTTGCAGGTTTTGTTTGAGTTCCCTTTGCTCTTGGTTAGAGTAGAGTAGGTAGGTTTGTTTTCAGTAGAAGAAGTGCTTTTGCACACTCTGCATATCCCACTTGGGGTATGTATGATTTTTAGTTTGTACATAGTTTTTGGTGCTGTTGTTTTGCTCTTGCACAGTGCATTGTAATGGGTTTTTTTGGAGAAGATCAGCTCCAAGTTTCAGTGGGTTTCCAAATGGCTCAGAGGTTGGATTTTCAGAGTTCAGATCAGTTTCATGTTTATCAGGCAGACTCCATGCCCAATGGATGCTTCAAGGCCACTGGTCTCTTCATCTAGCAGGTAGATGTCCCCGTGAGTCACCAAATTGTTATCCATATTTCACCCCCCAGGAAAAATATTGGATCGGCCACGACCCTGTGTGAGAAGAAAGAGAAGAAATGGCTCTATCGCACAAATTCGTGTCTTAAATCTATTTGACAGACTCGAGCAGGTTCTAAAATAAAAGGGGAAAATTTTTGCATTTGAGCCCGAGTCAAACCAAAGTGGGGAGTCAGAGGAAAAGGTGAAAATTTTCCTTTTGACAAAATGGCACAAAGGAAAAGATTGGAGCGCACCTCCCCAGCCAACAAAAGGGTGCCACGTGTCCAAGCGGAGCAGTGGGGCCGTGGGAGTTTTCTGGATTTTGTGATTCTCACGGAAAAAGGGGAAAAGATAAATTTTGAACCCATATGCCTGATTTTTGTTCCAATCTGGCTGCCACGTGTCCCATATCAAAAGGGGACCCATTTTTCAAGTTGTTTTCCCACCCTCCTGTATGGACCCGATACAAACTTTGAAGGGGCATATCTTTCGACTCAGGGCTCAAAATATTGCAAATCTGACACCATTGGAAAGATCTCGGCCTCACCTATGCCATGGAGGTCTGAAAATTTAATTTTGAGGAGGTTAGGTGAAGAAAAATGGAGGAAACATCTTCGTGCCTTCAATGCAGGATCCATCTCTTCTCAACAACCAGATCAGATTTGATCTGTTTTCATCCGTTTCCTCTTCCTTCAAGGCACCGAACCAAGGATTGATGCAGTAAAGATGGATTTGGGGGCAAATTTTATCAGAAGCATTAACAGCAGTGGTTGAGTTTCAACCTACTTTTCCCGCTTCTCTCTCTCTCTCTTCTTCTCTCCGATCAAATCTATAAATACAGGGGCAGGATTCATTGTAAAAGGTTGTTCATTCTTCTTCTCTGCCTCCCCTCTTCTTTTCTTCCCCAGGGTCGAAAATGGAGTTTGAACCTCCTTTCACGGCTCTGTAATGGCATTCTCTTGCCTCTTGCCCACTAACGATGTACTGTGTGAACTTTTGGAGCAATAAATTTTGTTTTGTGATGCATCTGTCCATCCTTTGCTTATTTTATTGTCTCTCCTCACCTCTCGTCGTTGCAGGGTATACTGTGCATATTCTGATGTTTGTTGCAGGTCCTGGGAGCTGTGTTTAATGGGTTTTGAAGTGGTGTTCTGTGTGAAATCTATCTCTGGTCTGTGGTGCATCTTGTCCACCCTCTCCTCTGCTCACCTCTCTCCACTTCAGGCAGCTGAGATTGTGACCAGCACTTCCCTTTTCTTGGTGCTATCACCTCGTTAGTGTAGGATTTCCCTCTTTATGCACTTTCTCTCTCCCTGTCTCCTTGGCATTGTTAGGATAGGTGTAGTTAGACGTCATTTCTGCATTAGGAGTAGTTTAGCATTAGGATCAGGAAGAAGAAGCCGACTTTCTCTGGAGGGCCATCTCAAGTCTGCAAGTCCCACAACTTGAGAGATGGTCCCATGTTATACTTACCTCATCCAATTTCCATCTCCCCTACCCACAGGGGATCCATTAACAATGTCCCTTCACATTGGTGACAATTCTCCATTGGCTTTCAAAGATCCTGATGATTTTCTCCTTTTTATTTTAACCATAGAGTCTGAAGCCAGCCATTTCCCTGTCTCACATAGACATTATTTACAGGGATTACTACCAAATCAACATCATCCCCCCCTACATCAGTGTCATTCTCATGTTTGGCTGACTGCTTGGATTATGTTGACAATTCCATGCTTTGGGGATGTCTTCGACTACCTGTCTCAACTCAAATGCAGATGTTGTCTGCTGATACTTCCATGATCTATCCAAAGGTGTTTCAGACAACCAAACCCACCATGCCCATGCTAGTTGTAGCGACCCCTTCTTCATCACCCTCACCCACACCTAAACCTTTACCATCAAATGAAACTTTTTCCTATGCCTAAAACCTTACCTGCACCTATATCTTCCTCCTGTCTAGACCCATTACCACATTGGGAGTCATGCTGACATCAAGTCTAGTCCATCCTCCTGTCAAACTAGATTTAGCCACATCCTCACAAGCCATCACAAAGACTATTCCCCCACCTAAGAGGAAGACCCAACCTCTTAGGCTACATACACCGGCTTCGCCCACTACCCCTCTGTCACCTTCACCACTTCCATCTATCCTAGGTCCCCACCCATCAACCTTGGCCAAAACACCTCCTACCCAGAGTAAACCAAAAGCACAACAACCTACCTCGTCATGATCCTCTGTTACACCCAAATTACCTACACAACTTACACCTTCTCTGTCACCTACATCCTTTCTACCTCCTATACCTACACCACTTCCAGTATCCTCATCATTACCTATGTTATTCCCTTCTCTTCAACCAGTACCTTCCACATTGCCTCTTACTACAACCTTCACCGCACCTCCATTATCACCTTGGCTAACCCATCCCCTTCCACCATCTACCTTCCCTTCTACATCACACACTTCTTCTTCACCTTTACCCAAGAAGGTGCAACCAAAGCCCAAGAACCCACTACCCTCCAAAGAGGTAGTTAAACCTACACCACCTTCAACAACTAGTTCACCTACTACATCTTTACCCAAGAAGGTGCAATCCAAACCTAAAACCATACTATCTACCAAACAAGTGGTCAAACTTACTCAACCTCTGATTCCACCTCCAGTGACACCTCTCCCACCAAAGTCACCCACACTTCCATCTAGACCCACACTTACTTCACATTGTGATCCATTGGCAGGGTCTTACGCCAACATCTTAGCTAACCTTTTGGAAACCTCTGTCATCACATTGCCACCACTTAGACCTTATGACCCACTCAAACCTAAACCAGAAGGGTTTGATGATACCAAAATTTTGCTTACCATCATGTGTCAGGGCATGATGTGGAAAATTGTAAGGCTCTTAAGACTATTCTTCTCCAACTATGTCCTCTCAAAGAAAACTTTGACGATGATGATCTTTTAGATGAGGACCCTATTCCACCTTCACCTATCACCACACATCCTCATCCCTTACCTATTCAGTGACCTTCATCTCCACCTCCACAACCCTTTTATCCCCCTCCAACATTTGAGATCAATATGGTCCACATAAGAGAGCTAGCCAAACCTCCTGCCAAAATGCCAATGTGCTGCATTGTTTTCACAAAACCAGTATATGCCCTCACCATATTTTTTCCCATCCTATCGCTACACCTATCATGACTCACTTTCTCCTTTACCACAGATTAATATGGTTCAAATTTCCACTCGAGCCCAGAAGGAAAAAGGAAAGGAGAAAACAACCAGCTCATCTGCTACTCTTTTACCCAATATTCCATCTGCACCTGCACCAAAAATCACCATCATGGACCCACATACCCTATTTCTGATGGGGTTTCCCATCATACAATGCTTAAACAATTACACCAGTATCCTCTCAAAATGTCTTTGTATGACCTTTTCCAAACCTCTGAGTCTCATCGTCAGGCCCTCATTGAGGTCCTACAATCTATTGAGGTTCTACCTAATGACCCTACGCCTGTTGCATCCATTATCACTCCTCACCATGTGGCCTCTCTCACCACTTCATCCCCTTCCTCTACTCCCACTACCACTCATCAAGTAGCCACTCTCAGTTTCTCTGATGATGAGATTGTACCTCTCCAATCAGATGATCCTGACCCCACCCTATTTATTTCCATCTACATTGATAATATATGCATTCGACGCGTTATGATCGATGGTGGTGCTAGTATTAACATCATTTCCTCCCATGCATACAACCAAATGTGCATCCCTACCAATTACATGCATAATAACCCAGTTATGTTGCATTCATTTAATGATGCCATGACTTCCACCCTTGGCACCATCATTCTCCACATTTGTGTAAGCCCCTATACCATTCATGAATTATTATGTCTTAAAGGGGGAATTCTAGTACAACATGCTACTTGGCCCGACCTTGGATTCGTGCCATGGGTTGTGTTCCTTCAACCTTACACCGTTGTTTAAAATTCAAACATGAAGGGCACAACTATACCATTCCAGCTGACCCTTCACCATTCAAGACCTGTAACATGTTGTATCGACCCAATGATGTCCTTATACCAGTTAAGGCATCTACCACCACTACCACTTCTTCTTCAGCCACTGCCTCATCCACCACTGCTACCACTACATCTTCCACAACTAACTCCTCTATTCCCACTACTGCCACAGCTTCTGTAGCTGACCCATCAGCCAACCCATCTACTTCTCAAACATCTAATGCTTCTTCTTCCCAACTGTCTAGTGATTCATCCATTCCCACTACCCACATACCAACTACTGATCCCTTAGAAGGTGTTTTTCAATGCCTCACTCTGGGGGGAGTACCACCTTTATAACATTGACACATTCCTTACTCCTCAAGAATATGGAAACCTTCACCAACATCCCCGCTATGATCACCTCATAGGTGAGGTTTTCCCCTACCCTTCGCACCAACTTAATGTATGGGGGACTTGATGCTTCTACCTACTCACCCTGAGCCACCTTCCCAAACTTGACAATTTTCCTCTGACCTTCAATCTCTCACCAACCACCACTTCACCCACACCTTCCTCCATCACTGTGCTTGGAAGGGATTTGGATTTGGTTTCTATGAACAAGGCCTCCATACTGTCATTCCTTGCACCACTCGTAAGCATAAAGACCACAGTGGTATTGGATTTTCTGAACCACCTTCTAAGAAGGCCCGAGTCAAACTCATTGAGGATGATAAACATTCCCCACCCCATTCACCAACTTCACCACCTTCACCTACAGAGTCTATGGATCCAGAATCCATTCCTCCTAACTTTTTTTTTGTGAACACCATTTCCCTGGGACCTCTGACTTATCAGCATGATGGTGAGGCTCCCTCTTCTCTTCCCTTCTTGTATCCTGACATGATCGATGATGATACACCTTCTATTAACATTCATTCAATGTCAGGATGATGAGTCTATTCTCACTTACCTTGGTGTGGAAGATTCTTATATTCACCAGTCATTACCTTCTGATATGCAAACCATGTTGAATGAATCGACCATCAAAATCAACATTCACACTTGGGATGACCACACATTCTAAAAATAGGCCAATCTTTAGATGTTGCTGAACAGGAAGCTTTCACTTCTTTCCTCTGGGATCATAGCAATGCTTTTTCTTGGTCCTATGCTGATATGCCTGGTATTGACCCAAACATTGTGGTCCACAATATTGTAACCATTCCTGATGCCAAACCCATGAAACAGAAGCTGTGAAAAATGCATCCTCGCATTTCCCTTCTTGTCAAAGAAGAACTCAAGTGCCTTCTTTTGGTTTCCTTCATCCTACCCATTGATTATCCCCAATGAATATATAACATTGTTCCTGTCACAAAAGTGACAGGGGGACTCCGCATTTGCACGGATTTCCCCGACCTTAACTTTGCCTGCCACAAAGACCATTTTCCTCTACCTAGTATTTACCAACTAGTTGATCTCACCACCGGCCATGAGATGCTATCACTCATGGATGGTTTCTTGGGTTATAACCAAATATTACTCACCCCAGAAGATCAACATAAAACCACCTTCATCACTCCTTGGGGGACCTTTCTATTATCGTTTCATACCCTTTGGCCTTAAAAAAATGCTGGTGCTACATATCAGCGGGCTATGACTTATATTTTCATGACATCATGCATAACATATTGGAAGATTATGTTGATGATCTTCTTGCCAAATCTAAACATCGGGCTGAGCACCTTGTTGTCCTTAAAGTTGTCTTTGACTGTCTCATCAAATACTGTGTTCACCTTCAACCTAAGAAGTGTGTCTTTGTTGTTCTCTCTGGAAAGCTCCTTGGTTTTATCATTTATTTGTGTGGCATTGAAGTTGATCCCACTAAAATCAAGGCTATTCTTGAGATGCCTCCACCTACTAACCTTCATCAACTTTGTAGTTTGCAAGGAAAGTTGCAATCTATTCATCACTTTATTTCTCATCTTTCTGACCACTGCCATCCATTTCATCATCTTCTCAAAAAGGATGTCTCCTTCAAATGGGATGATGAATGCCACAAATCCTTTGATGCCTTAAAACAATACCTCCTCCAACCACCTGTGCTCATTCCCCCTAAGGATGACCAACCATTTTACCTTTACATTTCTGCTACTGA
This sequence comes from Taxus chinensis, assembly GCA_019776745.2. Lineage (NCBI taxonomy): Eukaryota > Viridiplantae > Streptophyta > Pinopsida > Cupressales > Taxaceae > Taxus > Taxus chinensis. The sequence goes on from CM034157.1 coordinate 18,273,509, forward strand.
TCATTCCCTGGGTGCCATGCTCACTCATCGTGATGAGAAACATAGGGAGCAAGTGGTTTATTATATAAGTCATATGCTTTTAGACTATGAAACTAGATATACTCATGCAAAAAAACTCTACTTAGCCATTTTTTTCGCCACTAAACTTCACCATTATCAAATCAAACACAAAACCTTTATTGTCACCAATAATGACCCCTTACATTACATGTACGCTAAGCCCTACCAACATCAATGTGTTGCATGTTGGCTCATGCTTCTTGCAGACCTAGATCTTGAATTCATCCATCAAAAATATGTCAAAGGACAAACCATTGCTGACCAACTCGCAGATGCACCTCTCTCTGGAAACCAATCTTCTAACTTTGATTTCCCTGATGAATCCATCGCTACCCTCTCCCTGGATGATACCATTTACCAGATGACCTTATTCTTTGATGGTTCCAAATGTCAGTGTGGGGGTGGTGCCGGAGTTATCCTCATTCCTCTTGATGGTGAGCCTATGCCATTATCTTTCAAACTAGATTTTGATTGTACTAACAATATCACCGAATATGAAGCACTCGTGTTAGGTCTTCAAACCACCATAGCCTTAGATGTTAAATCAATTAATATCTTTGGTGACTCTCAACTGGTTGTGAACCAAGTTAATGGTATATACCAATGTCGTAATAAGATACTTCAAAAGTATAAGCATCATGTTGACATGATTTTGACTACCTTTGACCATTATGAACTTCAAACCACCCCGCGTTCCACTAATAAATTTGTGAACACCATGGCCTGTCTTGCTTCTCAAATCCCTGCTTCACCCTCTGACTCAAAAATATTTGTCACAGTACAAAGGTTGCAATCACCTTCTTATCTAATCTGAGATGTCAACCTTGTAGGAAACATTGAAACTGACCCATGTGACCTTTGGTATAAGCAGTTTGTTGACTACCTTTCCCTTTCAATTCTACCTCCAGATCTTACTCGCAATGGACAATGAGCCTTTCTCAAAAGTGTCTCTCACTATTTCATCATGGGTGGTCTTCTCTGTAAAATGTGGATTTGATGGTATCCTCTTACGATGCCTTACAAGTTCTTGAAATTCCATACACCATCAAGGAAGTTCACGACGGGATTTGTGGGGGTCACTTCAGTGGCTTAGTTGTCGCTAAGTGCATCCTTCACCTGGGCTATTACTGGCCAACCCTAAACCATGATTGTTGTGACTATGTCAAGCATTGTGTGAAGTGTCAGCAACATGCTAATCTTCATCACACCCCTAGTCATGCCTTACAGGTCACACGAGACCTTTGGCCTTTCTCTCAATGGGGTTTGGATCTTGTCAGAGAGATCAACCCTCATTCTTCCCAATGTCATCAATGGATTATTACCACTACCAAATATTACACTAAATGGGTGGAAGCCATACCTCTTATTTCTACAAAATCTGAGAAAATATGTGAATTCATCAACCATCACATCATTTGTCACTTTGGTGTTCCTCACCACCTCATCACTGATAATGGAAAACAATTCAAAAACAAAACCCTATGGAAACTCTGTGATGCCTTTGGCATTCAACTCAGTTTTTCTTCACCTTATTATCCTCAAACAAATGGCCAAGCTGAATTGACTAACAAAACTCTAAATAAAATTCTTATGAAAGTGGTTGATGATACTGGTAAGGATTGGCACATGCACATTCCTTTTTCCTTATGGGCTTATCACACTAGTATTCACACCTCAACTGCTGCCACACCTTTCTCTTTGGTCTATGGTACAGAGGTTGTCTTGCCTCTCGAAGTCCAAATTCCATCTCTTTGTATCTCACTCAAAGATATGCTCAATGATGATGATTTTTTCCAGGATCATTTGGCACAACTTGAGTTATTAGATGAATGTCATCTAAATGCTCTCGATCACCTCCAAATCTACCAAAAATGTATCAAACGTGCCTATGATAAATGTGTCCAAGAATGAACCTTCAAGGTTGGTGACCTCATCCTGAAGGAAAATCAACATGTAACAAAAGTGGAGAAAAGTAAATGGGGAAAGTTCACTCCTAATTGGCTTGGACCCTATATCGTTACTCATGCCTATGGATCAGGTGCTTATCATTTATCTTCACTCGAAGGTAAACCCAGACCTGAGCCCGTCAATGCCTTGCATCTTCGACCATTGTATTATTGAATCAAGTCCTATATCACCTTCTATCTATTAAACACTCATCCCTTGAGCAACATTCACCTTCCACTTACCTATTTTAAGGATCAATGACTAAACAAGAATCATGTGATTACCCGTCACCTTTCAGCCTTATCTTCAATATGAGTACCATGACTCTACTCATGGCATGATTCTCATGGATACTTTTCATCCTTTTCAAGATGGAATCCCATGGTCATTCATCACTTAAAACCTCTATTTCATAGCTACCCCTGTGTGATATGGTTTTGTCTTCATAAAAGAAGCCTATACTTCTCTATAGTCTTGTCCATGACCTAAAAGTCCAAAAAACAATTCAAAAGTAATATATGGGATTTTCAAATTCAAACTCCTTGAGTCAAACTTCTAGCAAAAAGATGACTCCCTCAAAAAGGACATCTATCTTTCTATCTTGCTGCTATAAATAGACTGCTCCCTCGAAGGACAACTATACAAAGCTAGCCATATTGTACATAGTCTATCAAAAAAGAAGACTATTTCTACAAAAATAAAATAAAAATATTCTGAAGCTTCCCACATCGATCAGCTTCATGAAGACCTCAAGGAGATATTCTATTCATCCCACATAGACTTCCCACATCGATCAGTCTATAAAACAAAAAAAATAAAAAAGAAAAAGATAACTTTTTCGTCATGGACTTGCCTATTTTGATCTTGGGTATCTTGCAGAAGAGGCATGTTGTCTCACACCAAGGTTACGATAAAACAACCTCTTTCACCTCACCGTATTTCCTTTCTAATCTTCTACCTACTCAAGGGATGTGCCACAAATGTGACATTTCATGATCATGTGACTTTCTTCACCCTTAGAACAGTCAATCATGCAATGCCTTTAGGGTCTTATGTTCATAAGCCAATCTTTGATATGATAGACTCATAATGGTTCTTACCAATTAGGTGGATTTTTGTCTCCTCTTACCATTCACCTCTTTTCTTACTTATTGATCCTCCTTCACAGGACCAGACCTTTGACACCTACATTCTGGGAATTCCTCTTCCACCAAAATCACCCATATCTATTCAACATAGACAACAACCATGCCTATTCAACCTATACTCAACCATGCCTATTCAACCTACTCTCAACCATGCCTATTCAACCTATACTCAACCATGCCTATTCAACCTATACTCAACCATGCCTAAATGACCTAGACTTAATCATGCCTAAAACCTACTGACCCATTCATCTCCCCTATCATATTCTTCCCTAGCTTATGGGAGAACTACATCGGCCTGAGGCCCCTTTTCTCAAGGGCTATGTAGGCAACACACTTAGGGAATGGGGCCCTTGGAGGTTATCTTGGCCACTTTTACCCCTAACCAATCTTCCCCCTTTACATTCACATTCTACCCTAGTTAGTTTCCATTTACACAAAAACTTGGAAATTAATATCATAAAAAATACATACCTACCATTTTATCACCACAACCATATTCTACATTAAATCATTTCATATTTTCATAATTACTTGGAAATTTTAATCACAACATACATACAATACATTCAATCATTTCATTACCATTTCCATGATATCATACTTAATTACTTGGAAATTTAACCACAACATACACCACAATACATTATTTCCATAAGATCATAACTTGGAAATACCTAGACTCCACCATGCCTATACCTGACTCAACCATGCCTATACCCTGACTCAACCATGCCTATACCTGACTCCATCATGCCTACATGACCTAGACTCAATCATGCCTAACTCACCTAGTTTCCATAATACACAATAACAATGGAAATTAAAACAAGTACATCATCCATCCAACAAACATCATCAACTATATAATGGGAGTGTCTGTGTATCAATACATATATACACAGATATAAATAAGTATCAGTATCTCAAAAATCTCATGTACAATCTCACATCTTCGGCATGCAGGCTGGTATATATAAAAAAAATCAAAATGATAGTACAATATCCACTATGGATATCAATCACCCCCACCTGATGCCCTCCTCTCTGGTCTCACCTGTCTCCTCCTCCTCCCTACCAGTCAATGCACCCTACCATCATCTTGCCACCCTCTACTGGTCCCTTCCTGGCCTCCATCTCCTCCTCCTTGCCCTCTGTGGGGCCTGGTCTCTGAGAACTAGTAACCTCACCCTGACCCTGTCTCTGGGGCCGATGACCCCCTATGCTACCTGAGCTGTGAGTCCTGGATCTAGTCTACTCACTAGCTACCTATTAGGCTCAGTGATCGGCATAGGAGGGCACATCAATGCCTGCAGTCGCTAGCTAGTCCTGATAATAGTGAGCCTCATTCAGGGCATCCCTAAACCTCACCATGGATATGGTCTGGGGTGGTGCCATCAGCCTAACTGCCACCTGAGAACTTTTCCCTACCAAAAGAGGACCTTGTCCTGGTGTAGGAGCCTATACTATGGGACCCTGTCCTGGTGTAGGAGCCTGTGGTGGTACCTGTGTAGCTACCTGGGCCTGTAAGGCCATAACCTGTGTCTGTGTTGTGGCCAAATGGCCCTGTAATCTAGCCACATGTGCCTGTAAGGATGTTACCTACCCTCCATCCCCATCTCCACCCTGTGCAGGAGCCTGTGCCTGTGTTACCTGGGCCTGTAGGGTCATCACCTATGCCTATAAGGTGGTCACCTATGCCTGTGCCCCTGTCAGTTGTCCCTAGAACCCTGTAATATGTGCCTGTAGGGAAGTCACATGCCCCTGTAATGCATCTCTTTGAACTATGACTGTAGCTAAATCAGGCTTCCCTGGCCTTGGAGGTGCCACCTGTAACTATGTTATCCACCACTTCCTGTAGCCATCAGTGGTACCTACATCATCAATCCTCCTATCTGCTACCCTCTCCTCCTACCCAGCTGGATCTGCTGGATGTGGTGGAGACAATGGTCTCTCCACATCATCTCTATGGTATAATGGAAAAGGTGGAGGCACATCCTACTGGAGCCCAAACTACCATCAGACTCTATGTCCAAGGGAATCATCTCATGCTTGTCGACACATCTACCATGTATCCACCTAACTAGCTGTAATCCATCCAAGTTAGTTGTCATCCCTCTATAAGATGGAAACCCTATATAAGGTCTCCACAATATATCAATGACTGATACACCATCAAGCATTCATATTTAATAGGTCACATCCCTGGCTGCCTCTGAAACCTTAGGATGGGCTCCCACCGATACCCACTGCTGGAAACCAACTCAGAATAATCCTCTGAACCAATCCTACCTGGTAGCGGTAGTCCCTGGTCGTAGGCACACTATATGCTCATATGCCCAACAATGTAATAAGAAGGTACAACACACTCCAAACCTATGTATCCATACGCCCATAGCTCTCTGTATAGCTGCACTAGAAATGCAGGTGCCCATGCAAACTGTACTCGTTGCTCTACCATATCCTCCAAAACACCCATCAATGCTAGAGGAAACTGACCACCCTCTGAATCTGGGAGGGAAAAACAACTAATCATGACCATCATCAACACTGCCAAATGGGTCTCATCAGGATGTGTGTGTACATCTCTCCATACCTAACACTCACACTGTGGTATGTAAACTCTACCACAACATTGCCAAACACTGTACCCACAGGCTCTAATGCCTCGTAGGCTCCAATCTGATAGACCTGTGCCCCTACAATGGGAAACTTCACGATCCTATATATGTCCTCTAGGGTGATAGTCATCTCCCCAGTCGGAAAATGGAAGGTATTGGTCGTATAATCCCATCTATCGATGAGAGCGACCATCATACTGTGATCCCTAACAATTTTTCTATATCACCTGATGAAACTAAGACAAACATCTCAGATGTGGTCCCACTCATCCTCTGTGATGGTGGGTCTGATCTCTACCAATAGTGGTGGACACTTGTCTATCATGCATCGTGAGCTGTTGTCATGCCTGCATTCATACAACTTAACAATGTCAAGTACTGAACTACTTTTTCCCATTTCTTCAAAACTAATTAACTCACCCCTACCTACACCACATACCCACATTTTTTACCTACCTATCTATTGCCTAAACTACCTCCCTAACCTATTATTCATTCTAATCTAGCCTACTATGTTCCCATACTAATTTCATCACCTATTACCTGCCTACATTTACCTAAATTTGTAGAAACCCACCTAATTCTATACCTCATCCATCTAGGTTTCCTTCATTCTTTTCCCATGTACCCTCCCATTTGATTTTTACCCCATTTTGGCCTTCTAAAATATAACCCATTTGGACCCGGTCACTTTTCCCTATGACCGACATCAGTCACCTTGACCGATACCAGTCACCCTCAACCGACGTCGGTAGACTAATTTCCCCACTGATGCCGGCATGCTGAACTGATGTCAGTGGAGACCTGACCGATGTCGGTCTCTGGTTTGGCTCCACAGCTGAAACCCCACATCCCCAATTTTCCAAAAAAAAAAATAATAAAAAAACCAACCTAAAACTACCTAAAAACTACCCAAACCCCACCCATTTCCATTTTACACCTAATTAAACTATATTTCCCCACCCCCTACCCACATTTTTACTTTTTTCACTACATTTTTAAATTTTATTCCCCACCCTATTTTTGTTTTCATTTTTCCTACAAAATTCATTAAAAACAATCAGAAAGGATTGACTCCTACCTCTACATGTTTGTCACCTCATGCTGGAATCTCTGGGATGGGTGCCTGAGCCCCTCCCACACCTCCTCCTACTGCTGCCATGTCTGAATCAAACCCCTCACTCTCCACCAATTGAATCACTCATCTCGATCTCGTGGGCCCTGGAAAATGGAATCCAATCGACCAATGATTCCTCTCTCCAAGTCAGCTGAGTATAATACCTCATCTCTTTCTCCAACAGAAAATGCAAAACACTCTTGCTCTGTCATTTTCTCTAGGTCAACAGGTGAAAATGAATCCGTATTTATACGGATTTTTGTTTTTTACCACACCCGGTGACCTGACCGACATCATTTTTTCTTAACCGACATAGGTCAGGTTCCCCAGTTTACCGCGATCAGTTACCTTTAGCTGACGTCAGTTTTACATCACCGATATCGGTTATCCTTTTACCCCATTGCCCAATCCTACACTAAATCTTCTTGCCCGCCACCTTTTCCACCTACCCCATAATTGACCCTACCCTTACCCATTACCCTAATGGCCTTATAACCTCCCACCCAACCTCACCATCAGTTGGGGCATATTTTTTCCCCTAACATGGCCTTACCTATGGCCTTACCTACCTCACCCAACTGACACTCACCTTTTGTGACATTCAAATTTGTGTACTCACTATAACTTGTGATGATGCTACCTATGTTGTTCAGCCTAATGACCTTACCTTGCCTAATGTCATGATGTTTATCCTGACCATACCTTTGGTACCTTGGAACACAACCTATTACCCATTCCTACACCTGGCCTAGTTGTGTTTCAGGACCATATCCTATACCTTGGATACCTGAACCACTTCAACCTTGTTTGGATAAACCTATCGACCTTTGACAATGTAGATTTTTCAAGCTCTTCAACCTGGTACCTTATCGTAATCTATATGTGTGTGTGTGTTAGACTTCCACTACCTATTACCCAACTGAAATCACCCTTACCTACAACCAACCTACCCTCATTTTCATCACTTACCCATTCATCAAACCACTCACCGACTCCGTTTAACACCTCATTAGTTCCTAGTTTGAGGGGGATCACCTCCACCCATACTTGGGGCAACCTAACCTTCACTCATACCTGGAGCACCGACTTCCTATTTTTGTCAGCGTCACTTATCAATACAAGCTACATGACAAAAAGGGGAAAATGTAGACACCAAATTTGGGTCACACTCCCCTTTAGTCCCCTTCAATTAATTAATGTAACACATTTAACTAATCATGACCCCTTCATCCCATATTAATATTCATCCTCACATTATTAATTAATTTAATTATTTTAATTAAGTTAATTTCATCCTCACACCTCCACCTCATCATTACACCTCACCCTGGACCCATTCTAGGGGCATTTAACTCACAGTGACCAAGTCATCACTCTCAGCACTGAGTCATCACTCCCAGTGTTGAGTCACCACTTGACCTAACTAACTAAGAATTCTTCTCAAACCTAATTGGACTTCTTCTATGACCTTCCTACCTTTTCTAATGAGAACTCCACTTCCCTAAGTGGACTCAACTTGGAAAACATGCCAAATCTGGGAAGATCTTCCTATTTTTGGTAAAAGGGACTAATTCACCCTAACCGATGCCAGTTTTTCCTCGGCGGCATCGGTTACCTAACCGCCATCGGTCACCTTATATACATTTTCACAACTCTTTACATGGGTTGGTCATTCAGTTATTGGAGCCTTATTGCATTCAAGCATGAATCTTCAAGCCCTCCTACATCCAGATGATGAACACACACAACCACAGTGCAAGACAAGCATCTGGTTCTCCTTCCAGAGCATTGGAATACTCACGGGAGCACACAGGTTGTACTTCATGGACACTGGACTCAAGCACCTCTTCTTCAATCAACCACCAACCATCTCAACTCACAGGATCTAAATACCCAAGTAAGTATTGTGATTTTAATCATTTGTGCTTATTCAATTATAGATCTTTCATTTCTTTCTGTATTTCATTTCTTTCCATTACCCATATATCACCTTCTTCCCACCAACCCACTATTCAACCATCGCAAGCCTTTACACCCTTTCCAACCTCCTTTTTAGTATACCTGAGGCTTCTTAACAATATTACGAACCAAATCAACACCCCCTTCACTCTCTGTGCAATCACAAGAGAGGTTAAAACTCCCATTTTTACATAGTTTTGAACCAAATTTCCCCTACCGACACCAGTTAGCCAACCTACCGTCATCGGTTTATCTCCTATACCGGCATCGGTCACCAACCGATATCGGTCTCTGTGTCATTTCATATTTTCCTATAACCAACAAGCTTAACAACTTCACCAAAAAACTCAAAACCTCAACTAATCACCCAAACCTCACCTAGACCTCTGCTACACCTACAAAACCCAAACAACCCATTAATCATCTAGATTTAATTCTAACCATTTCCTATTGAGATTAAATTAACTTGTTGTATGTTAATGAGATACCTAAATCTTATCAACTACAATCAGAATTGTTAATTTTTACATTAAATTGTATTAAAAAGAGGATTGACAACCATTCGAGGAAGCATCACGCTTCCCAGATCTAGCCTTGCTAGGTAGTCCTCTAACTCTTATTATTTAATACTATTTAGTGGTCTTGTTGTGTTTCTTATATAGGTCATTCCTCCTAGCCAAAGGGAAGCTCACACAATCAACTTGGATCATCTACATATAGAACTAGCTTTAAAACATAGGTAGCTAGATTAATTCCCCCTCCACCGACGTTATCAATCCACTCCTCTAGTTTATCAATGAAGAGACCAAACAAGGTTAGAGATAAAGGGAAACCTTGTTTGACTCCAATGTCACTTCCAAAGCATTTTGACATAACATCACTTATTCTAGTTTTAGCCCTAAGTTGCTCATAGAGCCTATGAATTGCTGCTCTATACTCTTCTAGAACACCAAGCTCTTCCATTATGCTCCAAGCTTTACCTCTAGGGACCCTGCCAAACGATTTCTTGAATTCAATAAAACAACATAAAGATTCCTCTCCCTGATTATCCCCTATTTTTTCCATAGTGTCTAAGAGTAATGCGATGATCAATTATAGAGTGTTGTGGCCTAAAACCTGTTTGTCATTTTTCTCTTTTACCCTCTTGTTTTGCCCAGCTGCTGATTTTGCACACTACCATGCTACCAAATAGTTTTCCAAGAAGGGGATTCACCATAATGGTTCAATTATTAGATGGATTATTGATGTCCCCACTTTTATAAAGAGGTATAACGACACTAGTTTTCCAATATTCTGGAAAGCCTTCTTGAATGATACCATTAAATATGTGTATAATAATTGGTGTGAGAGTTTCCAAGTCCCACTTTAAATATTTATCTTGCAGCCTATCAATGTCCCACGCCTTACCCCCTGCAAAATTCTTGATGCCTTGAATGATATCCTTCGTAGAAAAAATCTTAGTTATTGTGTTGATTACCGAAGGTTTATCTTGAACTCTTTCTTATAGTATCTTGTTGTACTTTAACCATTGTGTGTCAGTAATATTGTTCTCTATTTGCTTTTTTTGTTGTAGCTCCCTCTAAAATCCTTTAGGGTTATGTTTTCTAAGGTAAATTAATTCTTTTCTTCTTGTGTTCATATAACTTTCCTTTTTAGATTGAATAACGCTTTCATAAACCTTTTTGTTTTCTTTAGTCATTCCAAGTTTTCTCAGAGTTCTCTTCGCTACCTTGCATTTTTCATCATACCATGAATTTGCTGGAAAACTACTTGCACTCCCATTTTTAGGTTTTCTTCTTTTACATGCATTTAAAATCCTTTTGACTAATAGAAATCAACATATTATTATTTGTTGGACAGTTGTTCACAACTGAAATATTATTTGGTTCTTGGGAATGTTTTTTTATTAGTGGTAAATGGTTTAGGGAGGGACCATACCCTGAAGTACAAAAATCCCAAATCCCAGATAAAGCAAGAGATACAATGTGGTTTTTGACATGTGGGGGCCACACCCTAAAAGAAAGGTCTAGCAACCAAAAAAACAAGAGTAAAACACAAGCAGAGGAAAAAAATGCCTTCATGAATCCCAAACGCAGCTACACTGTAACATAACAACTACAAAACTACCAAGAAACAAAAAAAAGACACAAGACAAAAGGAACCAAGGAACTTTTACTTAAGAGCTTTGTTAAAAAAAAAATTCACATCCTCCAACACTTTGAGAAGATTAAGTATTGTCTGCTGAGTGGGATCCTTACTACAGGAAGAAATTATCTTTTTTGTTTCTTTTCTCCCTTTCCAAATATTGGAGGAAATGCCACTGATTTCATAAATTTTATCAACCTGCACTTGCATAAAGTTGAGGAAGGCATTATGTATAGTGAGATGATTAATTTGTTTACTAGCAATCTTCTCCAAAGTGTCCTCCATGGCCTTTTTTCTGACTAATTAATGAAATCCTTCTCTCGATGTCGATGACATGGGCCTCTTTATCATTTACTCTATCATTGAGAAGATGAGCCACATCCTTCCTAAGATCCTTAAGATAATCTGCATGTTCTTGTATTTGAGCCCTCAAATCCCAACTAGTCTATGAAAGAGGGTTTGAAAACTTGCAAGCAAGGATCACAAGGGACAATGTGCACATCAACAGACGTGCGAATGGCAGTGTGAAGAGATCTCAGGAGGAGTGAGCATCAACCAAATGTGCATGCAAAGATTTGAAACATGGGAAGAACCTGGTTAAGCCATAAAACTCTCCTCTATCTCATAGATCAAAAGGGGTGTACATATAGGAGGTGTTGAGTAACCCCCAGTGCTGCAATCATGAAAACTCGAGTAGAGAGGGGGAGTTACATTCCCAGAATAGAAGTGTAACTCCCAATGACACATATGATGCATTGATGCACTGACGCGCTGACGCACTGACGCGTAAGGGAATCTCATAATGACCCCTAAATGACACGTGGACCTACGATCTCACCTAAGTGAGATGACTCACCTAATGATGTGGAAAATACACACACCAACACCCCCCCTTCATCGTAACTTAGGATGAGGTGGAAAGTCAGAAATGAGAAATGGGTCCTGACACAAAGCCTGATGAGGTACCCATGTACAAGAAAAAGGTTCCAAGGAGTGAAGGAAAACCTAGTGGGAAAAAAATCCACCACAAGAGAACAAAACACTCTCTAATCTAAGAAAGATGCCAAATATGGGTCCCAGCTCTAGATGAGCCTGAAAAGGTACCCATGTACAAAGAGGCAATCTCTTGGAAAGAAGAAGAAGAGAGAAGAAGAGGGAGACGAGAGGAATGCAGAAGATGCCATGGACGGATCTGAACTCTGCAGCTCTAGGAGGTCTCCCAAAAGAATGTCGATGACAAGATCCTCTGCCTCTAGACTGAAGAAGAGCCACCCACACCGAACTGTGTGCCTACCCTTAGGAAGGACAGAAATGATGTGCTGGAAGTCCGCCCACTCCACAAAGGAAACTGAAGGCAGCAACACGAAGAACTCTGAGTCTGGTGCACGAAAGTGTGACATAGGTCTAGCGAGTGAGTGCCAAGGAACCGAAGGTAATGCCACATGCGTAGAACTGTCAGAGTGAAAAAGAGGAACACCCGTAGAAAGGATGTCCAAGTGATGTGAAGGGAACAAAACATCCTCCACAACAGAAAAGGGATCCACAAGCAAGGGTGGATCAATGAAGGTCTCCGGAAAAGTGGAAGTGGTAAGAGTCCCAGAAGGGGCACTCCCAACAACGGAGATGATGAACTCCTCTGAAATACCTGTAGATGGATGAGGAACCTGTAGTGCATCACAAGTAGACTCTGCAAAAAGATGACTAAGGTCAGGTAGATACTCGTCCCAATGAGGGGGCTCAACAAACAGAAGAGTGATGTCAGATAGGTATGAGTCATCCAATGAAGGTAGAGGAGTGAAAGGGGCCTCACACACTGGAAGTGGAAAGGAGGCTGGTATAATGATGGTGTGAGACTGAGTATGAGACTGCTCGATATCTGATGAGATGTGGGAAGTGTCAACACTCTCTGGAATAGTGAGAGAAAGAGGAGAAGAGTCCTCTGTAGTACTCTCGACATCAGAACTGGATGCACAATCCTCGTCATCAGAAGTAGAACCAAGTGAGTCTATGTCAGTGGAACTTCATCACATGAAGAAATGGAGGAGACAACTGAATCAGTAGTAGCAACAATGGCAGTAGTATGTGAAGGGTCTCCATAGAGGGACTGAAGAATGCTCCAGACATGGTGAGGTGGATCTGAGTCTGCCACGTGAAACCAGAGAGAATGAGAGACATGCATCATCATGTGACCAAAGACATGGTCACAAGTGTCGAGGAAGTCCTCTAGATGACGATGATCAGTGGGTGCAGGAACTGGCCCAAGCAAGAAGGGTAAAAGACCCTCGTGGGTGAAGTAACGTTCCATGGAAGCACGCCAAGCTGAATAGGTCTCTCTCCCGGTGAGAAGTGGCGGAGGCTGTAAGGTGATCCTATGATGCTCATGTCTGGAAAGAGCACTCTCCATGATGAAAAATGCAAGATGCACAAAAGCAAGACGTCGGACTCGGCCGATAATGCGTCTGCGTGTGTAGGCCCAAGAGTACAAGCAACCCCCCCAGAATGTGGCACTTTATAAAAGTAGTGCATTTACAAAATTGGCAATGCCATCATGTAGTGTGTGAAAAATCATGCAACTTTGACTAAGGAAGCGCTCAGAAACGAGCAGCGAGTCAAAAGTTATAGCATTAAAACGATTCCCGCAACTGATGGAAAAATACACTAGATGCTGCAAACACATTAAAAAAGTGCTCTAAATGGGTGCAAAGGGTGTCGTGTGACTACTCGTTGGAAACAACATGGAATTTTAGTAGGGGTTTGTTTTGACTGCGAGGGGGGGTTAGCCTCCTGCCAACCCCGGACCTCGCCCTCCATCTTCGACACTCGAATAGGAAATCAAATTACAAGCAAAATACAACCAAAAACCCAATTTTTTTTAAAAAAATTACAATGCCGAATGAATGAATGTTTTGTTTTAAGCCATAAAACATTAAAAAAAGGGCTGATGGAGAGGAGGGGCCCATGTTGGAAGAGAGCTGAGTGTGTTGGGCTGTTTGGAGCCCACGTGGAGCAGTTGAAGGAGAGCCCACATGCTGGGCTGTGCATGCAGGTTGCACAGGGCACTGGAGTCCATGTTGAGACCAATTCTGAGTGTGCCAGGTGCTGCAGGGACATTGAGAAGATGCGTGGAGCTGGGAGGGAGGTGCTGCAGGTTGCAGGAAGACCCCAAACTCAAAAAAAATGCCAAAAAAGCTCAAAAACAGCTAAGTATGGGTGAAACGGCCACGAGCAGGTTTGGTGTATCATGCAAGGATCCACACAAATGAAAAAATTCCTGAGCTAAGGAGGAGCAAACCCACTGCTGAGAATAGCTACATGAATTTGGTGAGCAATGTATGAGAAAAGGATGTAGAACATCCAACCTCCGAGCCAGTCTGTGTATTAGGGCTCAACGCAAGTGAAAAGGTAAAGAACCACGAGCTAGGAGCGGGAGATGTGCTCACAAGTAGGAGAATGGAAGTGGTAGAACAATGCACAATTTATACATGATATGTTTTCACTTCTATTCCACTGGTTCAAAATACAAGATGTTTGAGGGCACGACTTTGTGAGTGCATGAAACCAAAAAAATAATGATGTGAGTGACTATGACGTGTTAGCGAAGTCTTTTAAAAGAAGCATAGACATTTTGCAGGCCATGGAAGGGCAAATAGGCTGAGCTGATCACTCCCTCTTACAGTCATGCCTCACCAATAGAGCCTTGGCAGCTACCAAACTAGTAATGCCCACATGAAGACAACGACTTTCCAATGCACTGATGATCAAACCACGAACCATGCACAAGTCCCTTAAACAAAGGCAAGTAGAGAAAAAAAAAAGAGCTGGGGAAGTCGGCCAATACATTCAGGAAGGTTTCAGGCTAGTGAAATACAGAGAAGCCTAGAATAACAACCTTCGTAAAGCCAAAACCATGAAAACCAAACACCAACAGATGCAACTAAAATGAGCAAGAAGCTCCGATGCATGGGCATGAAGAGCTCCGAATGGTCGAAGACCAATAACCATTAAACTTAAAACCAAGAACAAGCCACCATGAACACTCAAGAACCGAACAAAGGTTAAAATGCCTGAATCAATGCACTGAAGCACATAACGGAATATCCATTACGACACACGCAATGAGAACTAGATATCACGCCGGAAGCTGGAAAACACGCACAGAAACGCCGATGAGTGCACGGATCCACAAGATCCGCTCTGATACCATGAAAGAGGGTTTGAAAACCCGCAAGTGAGGATCACGAGGGATGACATGCACATCAACAGATGTGCGAACGACAGCGTGAAGAGATTTTGGGAGGAGCGAGCATCAACCGAATGTGCATGCAAAGATTTGAAACATGGGCAGAACCTGGTTAAGCCATAAAACTCTCCTCTATCTCATAGATCAAAAGGGGTGTACATATAGGAGGTGCTGAGTAACCCCCAGTGCTGCAATCATGACAACTCAAGTAGAGAGGGGGAGTTACATTCCCAGAATAGAAGTGTAACTCCCAATGATGCATATGACGCACTGACGCATAAGGGAATCTCATAATGACCCCTAAATGACACGTGGACCTACGATCTCACCTAAGTGAGATGACTCACCTAATGATGTGGAAAATACACACACCATTTTGGCATACTGGAGGATTTGAGAACCTTAAAAAAATTCCTATCTTTAACATCCTTATCAAAATTATTTCTAAAGAACTTTATTCCATTCATACCCAGGTTATTAAGAAGAGAGATTAAATTCTTAGTGATTTGGAAGTCTATACCTTTGTACGTGATGAGCCGATCCTTCCAATGCCTGGAAAACAACACAAAAATGTCTTTTTAAAAACCCTTAATCCTCTGAATAGATTTGGTGAATCCATCCACATCCAATTCTTTCCAAATTTTCTTGTTTTCTTTCCAAGCTGGGTCAAAGACTAGTTCAATTCTGAAAGGTGGGTCACCAATAGTAGTGAAATGGGAGTCACCAAAAAAATGGAGCCCGCAAGATGAGAACAACAACTGGTGAGCAGAATAGTAACACAAAAAACAATGCCAAGAATAAAGTTATGAGTGACTTGATAAGGCTGCACCAAGTGTGCGAGAAAATCATGGTGGTGAGATCTTACTTTCTCACTCCGATAGCCTATACTATCCATTGAGACAAATGGACAAAATGTCCTTGTGAATGATCTCATTTGAAGTTTGTGGGATTTCATAATTATTAACCCAATAACTTAAATGCTTGATGAGAACACCAAAGTTATTGAAGGAGTCTGCTGTCTTGTTACCCTCCCTATAGGTATGGAAAATTTTTACACTTATAAGATCACAACATATGCTTTTGGCCTCATGTATAAAGTCCTTTATGGTCCAACTAGGAGGGTTAGCACCATTGAGACGATTAATGATATTAAGGGAGTCACCTTCAACAATTAGCTTAGTTATCTTATGTTTTTTTACATTCTCTTATACCCCATAAGGCAGCAAGAGCCTCCGCATAATGGTTAGACTGGATTCCTATAGGATCAACATAAACAACTATAAGATTTCCAAAATGATTTCTGATAATGCCACCTCCACCTGAAGCTCCTGGGTTTCCCTTGGAAGAACCATCAAAAATAAGTTTCTTTAAATAGTTCTCGATTCTCTTGAGTTGAGAGGATACTACCTTGAAGAGGTTTCTTCCCTTTCTTGTAGTGATCTTTCCCTCTCTTCCGATGGTTTATTTGGATATTTATTTTTACATATATTGGATTGTGATATGATCTCATCTCGATAGGGAAGTCCCCAACTTTGAGTCTCACCAATTTCGGGATAAAGTTGTGTGAAAAAATAATGTATTCTACTACACTTTGACCATTGTAGGTTTTACAAGTGATGTTCCCTGAGTTCAGCCATGTCATCATTCCATTGCAAATAATCGTGTCATATAAGCTATATAAGCTCAAAATTTCTACTCCATAACATGTGATTGTCCCCTTCCCATCTTGTGAGTTCCTTTCCCAACACTAATATTCTTCTTCTTCAAACCATAAAGGATTATTTCTTATTTCTTATTCATTTCTCAAATTGAGAGCCTGATTTTTTACTGTTTACACATTAAAGTCTCCTATCATAAAGACTTCCCCTGATGTGCTAAAAATTTAAGTGTTGCTTTTAAAGATGCATAAGGATATTCATCGTCTAACTTCATTTTTATATGTTGTTGAGCCTCTCAGAGCAAAATAACAAGAAATGAGCCTAATTATTAACTCATTTTCTATTATTTTCAGCCATATATACTATTTATTTGGATCCTCTTTCTCCACTATTATAAATCCACACCATGCTTCTTTGATTAGCACCGTGACCCCTCCATGACCTTTGCCACTTTTGGTTCTTTCATTCAAAACTGAGACTTTCTTATAACCTTCAAAAGTTGGAGCTTTATAGCTTTCATGTTCATGGGTTTCTATAAGAATAATGATGTGATTTCCCTCTGTTGTGGGCCCCAACCCAGGACTCTCTTCTCCAAGGGTAGCCTCTACAATCCCAGCTTACCAAGGTCAAGTGCTCCTAAAGGGGTCGAGTCCTTATTTCTTGTGTGTCATTCTATGGCTGATTTGAGCTCAGGGGTCGATGTCCTTATTTCTTGTGTGTCATTCTATGGCTGATTTGAGCTCTTCCATTATGTAGCCATGCCCATTTCCCTTCATTCCTTGTTGCTTTCACTTTTTCCCATGCCTTCCTCCTTTCTTCTTATTGTACGGGATTTAAATCTTCATTTAGGTAGATGTGTGTCCCTCGAAGAGATTTCACTCTTTTCCTTAATATCTTGTTTTTTGAGTCTTCCATATTTTTCATGATAATTCTTATGTGTCTATCCTTTCCTCCAATGTGCAACGCATTTTCCCATTCTATTTTCCTGAATAATAGGGTCATGTCCAATGTAACTCATGATGCTATGAAATGGTCTCTTGCTAATTTGATAGTGTTCTCATTGTCATCTGGTAATCATTTTAATCCCTTGATAATGATGTTTCCATTCCCTCTCTTTCCTGTCTTGTTATTTCTCTTATTTGCATCATAACATGTTTTTCGATTACAACTCCTGTGATCCTCTGACGGATCATTTAGTCTTTGAGCACAATACTTTTTCCCTTATGAGTTGGCTTCAAAAGCTGAGTGACACACCCATACACTTATGCATTTGCATATTTGTGGCTCTTTCATTTGAAGTCATTCCTTCCTTCACTCACTTTTGTTTTATTTTTTGTTTTTGTTTTCAACTCATTTAAAGCTTGTTTTATCCACCAATAAGTACCTTGATTAGCCCTTGTTCCATATTAATTATGTAAGTTGTTTAAATGTATTCCCTAAGCATTTGATTCTCTCTTACTAATATCTTATGAGATTCTATAACCTCTTTTGGTTTGTTATCCATATTATTCTGTAAGTTGTTTACTTATTCTTATGACTCCATTTTGATTCTCTCTTACTAACTGCCAATTATATTCTATAACCTCTTTCATATTTCTATCCTCATGATGTTTGCTCATTTTCAAGTCTTCGAGTCATCTTTTCATGTTCATTAATTTATTAACATAGATTTTGGGTGACCATATTAGTGGTGTTGTCTTCGGACTGTATAATTCATTGTTTGTTTGATTCACTTATCCTTTTTCTCATTCATTTTCCAAACAAGTTTAAGATTTCCTTTGTGTATTATACACATATGTTTTTTTTCATATTATCTGTCTTCAAAATCCCACTTATGATTCTTATATGTATAATCTTTCTCATGTTTCCTGTGATGAATGAGTTGAGAGTATTGGGTTCAAGGTCTCATCCCTTGGGTTCATAGATCCTTGCTCTCGAGTATTGTATCACGTCCCATTTTTTGACCTCTGTCTTGACCATGTGTTGCATGAGTTACTCACAAATGTTGTCTTGTGGACGTAACTATTGAAGTGTTGTCTGACTACCTTTGGTAAAATAACTGTCAATTTTATGCTATTCTTTGTTTGTCTCAATTTCTGAGCCTACCTCTGCTTTAAAATACTTTTATATTATTTTGCATTAAAATAGAGAAATTTTTCACCGATGTATGATACCCTAGTTTGTTGATATCCTAACAAGTGTGATTGAATGTATGGTTCCCATTCTTATGTCAATACATCTTTGTACATTAGACATTGAGTGAGCTCCTACATGATTGTCAGTCCCCCATGATTCAACATTCACTTCATTGGTCTCTATCCTTCTATTACTCCTTTGTTGGTGATTGTATGTTATGCTAAAACTGGTTTTTCCTTGAATTTTTTCTAGGGGTAATATCACTTCCAACAAACATAATTTTGTGATTCCTCAATGTGTAACCTCTGTCATAGTATTACTATTTCCATTGTTATTTTTCTTTCATTCTTCAAGAACTAATACACTTTTGGTCAAGAATTTACTAATATGTGTCTTGACCCCCCAGTACTTAAAAAAATGAATAAGGAGAAATTTCAGACAATTGATTTTAGCATTGTTTTTTAAATTTTTAGCTGGATACAGTGTCACAGGTCTGACTATCTACAGCTGATTTAGCACATTTAGATACCCTCAGTCTGACTATTAGTACAGGGGGCACCTGAAAATGCTCCCTCATTAAACCCTATTCTTTCCCACTTGAAACCCATCTCTTATTTTCAGTCCTCAGTTTCAGAATATCTATATGTAGAGGCATGCCACAGATCTCCTTCCTATTGCTGCAACATTGTTTGCCCATGTTTAGCGCTGTATTTTAGTTGTATACTCAACTGTCTCAACATATGGGGAGAGTTTGGGGTCTACTAGATGGCTCTAGAATTGTACTAAATTTTTTTATTAGAAACATTAGGTCTACTGATTTGTCTACAATGGTGTGATTTATGGGGTTATAGAAGACAACAAAGCATACTATGGTATTCGTGGGTATGAATTTCGTCTCCTATTAAACAACAAGAAAGGGGAAGATATTAGATGTAAGATGAATAACCTTTAGGTAGTTTATGTAGACAAATTTGATAGGAAATGATAAAGCCAGTTATATGAATTCATACCTCTTTTTTTTCTCATCATTACACATTTATATGTTGAAGTTTCAAATGTACCTAACAGATGTTGGTTTCTCCTCGACATTGATTGAACACTGATTCACATCAATCAGTCCATTTAGCAATCAGGTGGTCAATGACATATAACAAATCTACAAGAAAAACTAAAGCACAAATAAATAGGTGTATTCTTTCCTTGTTTACATATTCTCAGTTCACATATATGCAAAATACAAATATTTTTTGTTACATGTTTTATTTGAGTTATGGTCAATATCTATCATGGACATTGATTACACTAAGTGTTGTACATTTCATCATGAATCATGCTAACACCAAACACAACAATGCAAATGCAAAATAAACATTCAAGAAAAGGCTAAGTGTGTTTACAAACTCTAGTACGATTTCCTTTAAGCATGAAATTTTCAATTTCATACTTAAAGGGGGCAAATGTAAACACTTAAATTTGGTAATTTTCACTTTGGAAAGTGTAAATCTTTGATTTGACCATGCACTACTTGCTATGATAAATAAAACTTCTCCATTCCCACTTAGGACTTTATGAAGGTCCATGTGTTTAGCTTCTTTATCCTTGCACATTGACATGTCGTTGACAAACTCTAAGAATTTGATTTACAAAATTAACATAGAGATATCATATCAGTTTACCCATCTCCAAATCTTCAATAAGACACATTCCCTACTTCCGGTCTAGGTATTGTACAGTTTGTTAAGGACTATACCATAAAGTCATTACCTACTTTGTACAGTCTTGGAGCTAATATGTCTTCCAAACTGCACTTCCAATTTAAAATATTTCATTGGGTATTATACTTCCTTTGTGTTCAACCTTTCTTGGATAAATCATCTACAGAAACCCTATGTAAGTAGGTGAACAATACCTCATTTGTTAACTTGAAAATCCTAAAGCAATGCAGCAGATCACTCACTTCATACACTTGCAAAAGGCATCCAAAGCTCTCTAAATCTCTAAATTGCACATCTACAATCATTAGGGAAGCACACACATCAAGTATAAAGCTACAAACCACGTCAAGATAATCATATCTCTTATATACAAGCATCTAAACACCCTCTATCCAAGTGTTTTTAGCAAGATCCAAGTCAAATCAAACATGGCCAAAGAAATTGCCAAATCTGATTGATCTATCTAGATATCATATGCTAGGTGGTGAATGATGTGCGGTTTGAGGCCTCTTTAGAGTAGTGCCAACATCAACAATGTACGGGGACACTCACAACCATTATAATGTTTGTTTTGTAGGAATATTCATCCATGGATAAGGTTTGAGATGATTATCAAACCATTTAAAGAGCCTTGTTGTATGTGCAATAACTATGGTTTGGAAATGAAAAACAAATTCAGGAAAACAACTAACCCAAAAAGTTCCAGAAGCTGATTTAAAGTAAGTTCAAGACCATAAAATAGGGTCAGGACCATATGGTATGGTCCTGAAAATTTGGTACGACGTTTCCCAAGGATGATTTGTAGTTATGGGATTTTTTGTGAAACTTTTCAATTTCAAATCTTCTAGTTTTATTGTTGCATAGTCCCAAGTATCTCCATAATTCATTTGAAATTAGCTAAGTGAATTCATACATCTATTTTGAGCTTTAATTTGCATCTTCGATTGAATGGTGTATGTTAATTTTTCCATCTTATATGAGTTGCATATCTGAGTTAGTATTCATATTGTAAAATTTTTGTAAGATCTGTAATCAACTCTAATTCATTTTAAATATTGATTAAATTGACCTAAAATTTAAGGGTTAAACATTTTGGTGAACCTGCTTTTGATCAAAACCCACTTGAGACCCAAGAAACAACCTAGGGTTAGTTAGAAAATTATGGAATAATTTTTTTTTATTAGAAGTGTCCACAACCAAGTTGCAAGACAACAGTTGACACTATCAGGTTCCGGAACAAATCTAAAATACTAGAACATACTTTTCCTTATTAACAATTATCAAAGGTCACATGGTTCAAATTTTAGGGTTAGAAGTTTCAGTTAGGTTCAGGGAGTAAAATATCATCATACCCACTCTCTAACAGGCTCAGAGTTTCAACTTGATTTTTCTCACTCTTAATGATTCCAAAATTTCCCTAAATCATTCCCATTGGATAGGAAATTTTCTCACCTTTCCGGTGATATAAAGAAGTCCTCCTAACTCCTTCAGAAACTCAAGATATGGGCAAGCGGACTTTGGAGGTCAAATTTTCCCCAAGGGGACACGTGTCAAGCAAGGAAGAAAACCCCTTTTTGGGTTGGCGGGTCACGGGGTGGTATTTGAAATTTTTCCTTGCATGGGAGAAAATTCCCAATTTTCCCATGCCTCTGCAGGGTCCTCCAAGGACACGTGTCGGCCTCAAGACAAGGTGGGGAGAGGATGAGGGAAGGGCGTGGCGTGGAGAGAAGTTTGGGGATTTTTCCAAGAGGGAAAAAGAAAATCATTTGTGCCCAAGTGCCCATGCACCCAGTGGGTCCACCAGGGACACGTGTGCTCAACTGGCCACTGCGAGGGAGAAGGAGAGGGAAGGGTGGAGTGGCGGGGAGATTTTTGGAGAATTTCACCAAAGGGGAGATAAGGGGTAGTTGGACGCGTGGGTCTGCGTGCGCCCGCGGAAGGGATTTTCCCAAGGCAAGGGCAGGGAGCGTGGGGGCCATGGGTGGAAATCAAAAAATTTCCAAAGGAAAAATTTTTTTCAAAAAAGGATGAGGGTTCTCCCCCTCCTGCTAGCACCCAAAGCTGCCACGTGGCAGCCTGTGATAGGCTGCGGGCCGGCAGGGAGAAAGATGGAAATTTTTCCAATTTTTAAAAAAGGTCCAAAGAAGAAAAATGATGCCGCGCCTCTGCCATTACCTCATGAGGACGCGTGGCAGCCTTTGATTGGCTACGGGTTGGCGGAGGAAATTTCAAAAAATTTCCCGAGCCAAATTTTTTTTTCAAAAAATTTTCTAAGGATTTTAACGGGAATTTTTCGGGCCGCGGGCCCGCCAGGGAAAATTTTCCCAAATTTTCCCACCAAGGCAGAAAAACTTCAAAGTGCCATAACTTGAGCTAGAAAGCTCAGTTTTGGGAAAACAAGGACTTTCTGGAAAGCTCTCGATGCCCTCTTTGCACAAGAAACATAAATTTTACATTTTGATAAAGTTTAAGGGGTCAATTTTACAAAAAGGATCTGCAGGATTTTAAAAAGCCAACTGGTAATTTCCAACTTTCAAATTTGATTAAATTGGATCTCCTCCTTCACTCAACATGCCAAACAGACATGGAGGATTCTCTAGGAAGGGTTTAAAGTGTTTTAGGAAGGTAAATTTACTCAATTGATTTCAATTTGTATTTTTCCAACAATTGACAGAAAACGGCTGAGGAAGGGATTGGTTCGATTTTGCAATGTTTAAAATTGTTTTCTTAAGTTTTCTTTGTCAATTTGAGTTCCTTAATGCCTTAGCATGCTAAATTATATCATTTCCAAATTGATTATTAAGTGCAGTCCCAAACTGTGCATTTTTAATTAAATTTATTTCCAGTTTAAAGTTTATAACAAAGATCTATTTCTTTTAAATCTGTATATCAATTTTATCCTTCATATGTGGCATTTCATTTCTAAACTAATCTAATACATTCAGTTGTTTATAAACAACCATTCTGAATCCAAAGCAAATACTAAATTTCAATTTCATACACATTCCCAAAAATACAAAAATACAACATTGTTTCCACGTACATTTTCTCTTTCCAAACAGAGATCTAACTATCTCTTTTGTCATACAATGAAACATTGAATTCAATCCAACAATGCATATGAAAAAAGGTCTTTCAACTCTTTATTGACTTCAATTATAAATCTTTACATCTTTCCATGTTGAATGCAATAACAGAATTATGTTTCTTTCCAATAAACAGAACAGAATATACATGTCTTTCACAATTCAAATATCTAACTTCATAATCAAATTACATACATCTTTCTTCACAAAATACGTATTACAATTTCATCCACAACAAGAGGGAAGGGATTACAAATGAATATGTTTTCACAAGGGACTGTCAAACTACATTTTTCCTTTGCTCCAGGACAGCAACATGCACATTTTCTCTTTCTCCAAGTTGATCACAACAAAAGAGGGGGAAAGGCAATGCTCTCCACCCAACCAAGACATCCAATGAAAGGAGAAGCCTTCCTTCATCATTGGCCCCCGAGCCCCAACCAAAATACAATAAGAGGTGCAATTCAACCCATGGCAACAACTGGCTTCCATAACACACAACATTCTTTCAACATACATAATTCAATATAAAACATAGTTCAACACAAAACAACAGTTCACAACTGCAATTGAAAACATTCAAAATCAAAACTCAGGCTTGATCATGCAAGCCAAAGGAGCAAGGTCTATGGGGGAAGCTACTTATGCCTCCCAATTGGGAATTGGGCATCCACCAGAACAAACCACCAATAAATTTCACCACACATATCCTTATGCCCCCCACAAATCCCTCCTTATGCCCCCCATAGATTTCCTTATGCCCCCCACAAAGTAAGAAATGCAAGCTATTTCTTTTCCATGGTGGATCCCAAACCCAAACTCCCTCCACAAAATTCTGATGCCAATGGCATTCCTTATGCCCCCCCACATGGATTCCCCATAGCCTTCTCCTACACCATCCCTATGGTAGTCTACCCAACCAGCCAACAAATAAAACAAAACATGCACCATTCACACAACACAACAAGAAAATAACAACATAAAAGGAGAGTTAAATTCCTACCTCTCCATGGTAACTTTTGTTTCCAAACAACAAGCTTCAAATGCCAAAAACACAGTCCAAAACAACAATCTCCCAAGCATGCAAAGCTTTCTCCAAACTTCCTCCAAAAACAAGAGCTCCAACACAAGAAAATGTGCCCCAAAGAAGTTGCAAAATGATTCAACAACCCCAAAACAAGAAGAGAGTTTGAATTATATAGAAGAGGGAAGAAGAGAGGATGATGTGGATCCATGTAGGATGCCACATCACACATCCTCAAATTCAAACACAAAAGAAAAAATCCATTCTCCCAAGCACAATAAAGAGGTGGGTGAAAATATGACAAGTTACTTGCACACTCCAAAAAGCCCACACCTCAAGGGACAACAAAATAAATAAAATGTAAGAGAGTGCAATTAAAAATATGCAACATGATTAATAAAATTCATTATAAAAGTCACAAATCACTTCTCCAACCATAAGTATGGTTGGTAAATTAAATTTAGAGGCATGGGACAAGTTTTACTTGTCCCACAAGCCTCCAAAAACAGCCCCCAAGGACAAATTCGAATTTGTCATGGAGGTGGAGTATTTCATACTCCAAAACTGACTTACACAAACTCTTACACAACTTACACATCCCTTACATATTTAATACAAACAACCAACAAACTTCCATTATTACTTTCCCATATCCCAATTTGATTTATTTAAATTCTAATCATATGATTTCCCACATTAATCTACCACAAATTAATTAAAAGAAAGGAACACATCACTAATAAAATACATACAACAATAAATAAAATTTAACACATTAATAAAATACACAAACCCATGGTCACATATAAAGGAAATCCCCCCATGGGAATCCCTAACAAAAAACAACACACACACACAAAACAAGTTGCCATGGTGACCTTGTCGAATTCACCTAGAATTCCATTGTGGTTGGTCTCCAATCCCTCGATGTTTTGTTGTGATATTTTTAACCTGCAAAATACAAATACCTCCTTTGGCCTCATGGCCATATCAGAACATCCAACATGATATAAATAAAATCACAAAATCATCTATCTAAGTATGAATCACAACAACATCGAAGTAACAACTACATCATTTAACATACAATTTTAATCAACAACTATATCATCATCATAAAATATATCTAGATCTACTCATAATATCCAGAATCACATGTGTGAACAACATCCACAAAACATCCATGTTAAATAGTATATCATCATCCACATATGAGTGTCTCTAATATTCATTATGCATCGTAACCAAATCAAGATCACAATAATCCATGATCAAATGTCTAACAACATACTAAATCAAAACATAATAATGTCCATAATGTAATCAACAAGTATCAAAATAAGTATCAAAAGGTGTCAAAGGGAATCGCATAGTGATTTCCAAGGGTGTCCCTTAGCATTTTATATTTAAATTCCCTCTATGATGTAGAAAGCTCATGTAAGGTTTTATTCCCAACTTTAAATGGAAGGATGGCTACAATCCCCACAAATTTTCAGATAGTGTTTGAAAGATCATAAATGCGGGTATCTGGTTGACAATGGATAGAAGGAGATATTTGTTTTAAGTCTCTTATATTGAAAATGGTTCTTTCTCCTAGTGTAATCAATACTATTGTTGATAATGTTACACACTCCACATTAGGAACTATCACTTTAGATGTTCATGTTGGAGGACACATTACAAACCACTTTTGGTCATGGATAAGTATTCAGTCAAGGTTCTCTCGGTGCCTACCCTTGATACATCACATGCATATGGTTCCTTGATATGCTTTTCAATAGTTGTGTTAAAGGCATTCCATACATGGAATTTGAACAAGGATGATAGATCTTCTAATCTTAACCTCTTTAATGATTTCAAATTTATATGAAAATCATGTGCAACTTTTTTCAGAGGGTCATGTTTATACAATTTGTCCATATGCACATCTTTGAGAGCTTAGTGTTGGTGGTGAAACCAAACACTTCCCATATTCCATTCCATCCTCACATGATGAAGGTGGTGCTTCAGGATTCTATCACTTTAGTCTTTGGGTGATTCTATGTCTTGACCAGACTAGGTTACTTGTGCAGAGCTATTAGGAATAGATTTTTCACATTCTGATGGGGTACTTGATTAATTACAAATAGCAAGGGTGATGTTCTTGACCTCATTTTGACAATTTTCTTAACCTCAGATGAGTTCATCTAATCGTAGCTTTTTGAAATGAGTGGCAATGTGAATATTCTCTCTATGTCTACTGGGAAGAGATGGGTGTTTTATTTGAGTTAAGATGATGAAAATTATAGTTTTGACAGTCAAGGAGAGTTGGATTTTCTACCACCTTAGTTCAATTACCATTACGGAAGGCTCATCTTAGTACACCAGATACATTTTTCCTTTCTTGATTGATCATGGCTTCCTCATTTTTCCATCTAAGGGACATTGTTCTAATCTTCAAATTTCCCACCAAAGTCTCCCTTTTCCACAACAATCGTGAATCTACATGTTTTGGACATGAGAGATCATGGTACCAATGTTTGATCCGCTTAATCAATTGGCCTAGGGTGAACATTACATATTGTTTTAAAGCCTTCGACAACACCCTGCGCAAGGAAGATTAATCTGATACAAGGATTTTTAGGGGAACATGACATCAGGAATTTTTGATAATTTTACTACTACTGTTTACATTCATTGTCTTATTGTGGACACTTGGTAAGTAGGTCTCAATCTTGGCATGACAAGAGTGTTTGATACCTAAGAAGTGGAAATGGATCTACTTTCAAGACTTATACCCTTTGAAAAGCACCCATTCTCACACGAAATTTGGGTAGGTTATGTTATGTAATCATGATTCCTTAAGGACTTTGTATTATCACACCTAAATTTTGGGTCCCTCTTGAGGTTCCGAGACATGACCATGGGTATCTTTGACAAAGCTTATGAAGTAGAAGAGGACACACTCGCCCCAAATAACTATAACATTGTTTTTCCCCTGCTTATTTCAAGATGCCATTTGTAATGAGGGGGTACTTTCCCATCTATTGTCAACCCAATAGGATACATTTTCTTGCTACCGTTGAAGGTTTAAGGCCTTCATACATTATGAACAATTGTTCAGGACCTATTGCATTCGTATTAGTGCTAGTTGGATTAAGGGTGTGATGGGTGTAGTTAGGATGAATAATTGGTAAATGAATAGAGAGGAGGGGGTTGTTTCACAATCATACAACTATTGGAAGAAGTTTGGTTAGATTTCCTATATTTAAAGAATTTGTTTGTCGTAGGATGTTACTGTTGATTATAGGAAACATGTGGCTATGTATTTGTAAATGGATCTCATATGAATTTGAACAACGAAGGAGAATTATTATTTTGGTTAGTTTGTGTTAAACTACTACAAACATTACATTTGGTATAATAATAGGTTAGTACTTCCCTATAATGGATTTTTTAGAATAGCATAGGGGAATTTGTACATATCCATTTCCTTGTTTAAGAAATGGTATTTATGTTATGAATCTTAATGTGGCTCGATAAGATTTTTGTACGTTCGAGGGTGTTTGGATCTATGCACCAGTGATATATCACATATGGATTTGTCAAGCTTCAACATATTTGAATCCCTTAGAAATTATCGAAAATTCTAATACTCATGATGTCATGTCCTTTCAACCCTTCACATAATTCCACATTTCTAAGTCATTTCTGCCATTTGGTACCAAGATGAGGTCTTGTGAACTGACGGTCGAATTAAAGGAGGGAGAGATAGGCAGTAATTGATATTGAGACACCCTTCTTAAAATATTTAGTTAATAAGTTTTCCTATGGGTGTGTAACCATGTGTGGTAAAAGCCACGGTACAATTATCATTTCCTTAGAATTTTCATAAATATCACATACATCATTAATTTAGGAAATTAGTATACAAAAGGATTCAAGAAATTCCTATGGGAATTAGTCAAATAGGATAGGTGATTTCCATTGATGAGAAATTAATCATAGGATGCTTAGAATATGAGCTCAAAGTATACAAGCTTGGTTACTTGCCATTTACCAATAAAGTAGGTGATGAGACGTTAAAGTTCTAAAAAACACCCCTTTATTGAAATAAAAAAAATTCTTTGGTGGCTCCCATCATTTTCGGCACATGTGGTATCTAGACTTCAAGCCTACTAATTTGGCTTCAGTAACTCAAAGAGACAAATAAATTGATAGGATTAGAGAATTAAAATAATTACAAAATCAGCAATTGACTTGTCCTCCTGATTAACTAAAAATAATAGCATAAAGGTTCATTGATGTTGACTTTGCGGCATAATCTAAATAGAAACCAAATGCTAGAGCTAAATATTTTTATTTTGATAATTAAATGTATTGAAACAATGGAAATAAGAGGGACACAGTACTAACCTTAATTTAACTTACCTCACTGTGTGCTGGACTGTAGCAAGCTGATATGTGGACTAAGCAAGCTATGAGCAAACATTAGAAAGCAAAACTACTGAATGACCTATTCGGGAAGGAAAGAATGGTAGATAATTTTCCTATAATTGAGGTGCCTAGGGGGATATTCTTTTCCTATATAATCCTTGTCTGTAATCTCAGAAGCACTTCCCAATGACTAGTGGAAATATTTTATGGTACCTGAGTTCAACATAATGGGGATGTCTTTGTAATACCTTTTATCATACAGATTGTGTCACAATAATGTTGCCTATGTTGTTGCAAGTGCTATGTCAGAGGCTACAAAACCCTATTATGAAAGCATTTGCAGAAAAATCAGGCATGATGGTTATTACGAGGATGACCTCATCTACCAAGCTATGAAAATTACGACTAGAGTTGTTGCATCTATCTATTTCAGACCCCATGTAGTTCTATGTGCATAAGTGAATTTTTTTTCCTAGAATGCCCTTGTGTGACATAGTTTTGTTGAATAACTGTATGTTAAGATGTGGAATGGTCTACTGGAATGGAATACTATAATAGGGACCATTTATCTATGTTTGCAGCAAGTTGGTGGACATAAAAACCTGAAATTCACGTACCGCGATCGTGGATTGTTTTCTATAGGCTTGGGGATTTCCGAACCTAAAACTGTGATCACGGTCCTCTGAGACAAAAAATAGACCCACGACCCCTCATTTTCCCCCATTTTCCCCTGCGAACCGTGATTTCTCCTCGACTGTTGGCACTCGAGCTTTGAATACCCCCTACAAATTGCTCTTCAGACTTCTGGATCGTGAAATTTTCAACGATGCCACCAAGATGAAGAGGTAAGCCCTCGATTTTGATCAAATTTCTTGCATTTTAGGTTATTTTTTGTGATTTTCATGGGTTTTTCAATTTTTTGTTTATGTATACAATTTTTTTGTTTTGTCAGTTGTTTGGCAAGCTCGTAATCCTGCAAACCATCCAAATATTCCTCAAAACCCTCCAAACATTCCTCAAAACCCTCCTCCAAACGTAGATCCACCTCCTGTGGCTCCTTCTATCCCCACGGAACCAGCAGGAACACAAGCTGATATCATTGGAAGAATCTGACAAAATAAAATTTCCATTGAGAACCTTATTCAGACAATAAGACAAAATCATGCCACAAATTTGTCCCGCATGACTTTAGCCAACACATTGCAAACATTGATTGGTGAAGTTGATTCCGCAACCAACCAAATAGATAGATGGAATACCTTTAGAGGTGATTGTAGGTGGTGGTATGTAGATAAATTATCCCATGCGGCCGTAAAAGACAAAAAAATTACAAAAGACCACATTTGTGCATTATTTACTGAACCTGAGAACCAATGCCCCCCTGCAACTACTTGCAAATGGTTCCCAATCCATTGGTGCCATGATGACCGAATCAAGAACAATTTTTGGGACCGATGGTGGATGGTTTTTTATTATCCACCATGCAACAACAATGAGGTTCCTCTCTATTTTTTGAAGAAATTATATTGCGAGTTCGTGCTTAATGAGGTCCCAAATTATTTTGACTTTTCTAAGTTTTATGGGCGAGGAGGTGGCTCTGCACAGAGTAGACCTGGTGCACGCGTTGGTCAACCAAGGATCCCCCATGCCCCAAAACCCCCACTGCCTTCAGTTATCCCTCCTACAGTGAAGGAGGTTGTGGAGATTGACACACTACATGCATTAAGGGAGCTCACTGACACTCTGACCCAACATAGTGACCAGATTGCATCTGGTGATGTTGGTGGAGGTGCCAGTTCTAGCACACCACACCACTGTGGATCATGTGGTGTCGTATGCACTGCGGGTGAGACATCATTTGCTGGATCACATGATTTATTTTCTCTAGATGAGATGATGGTGGATGTTTTTGGAACTGGTGCAAATGATCTTGGTCTTTCACAGGTAAATGTCAAATAAAAATATTAATATATATACATATATATACACACACATAATATATATATATACAATAGTTTAATTCATTTGAGATTTTAATATATATGTATTTGATTACGTCATGTACATACATGTAAAAACTAATATTTTTTTTATTTTAAACAACAAGAGCTGGTGAAGGACACATCTGGCATCGACATGCTAGCTACTGCAGCTGGGCATGTTACAGACGTAAGTTTCAAGTTACTTACATTTCAAATTTCATTTGATTGCACTTTTATTATTAAATACACATTTTTAATGTTCGTGTATAATGTTTCACGTGTACATGTACATATTAATATGTTTTTCTTTTATATGCAGGAGCCTGATGGGTCATCATCTTCTCTGGGCACTGAGGCTACTAGCATGCCTCACGTGACTTTTACACAGGTTAGTTTCTCTTTACACTTTGTTTCTAATTGTGGAAGTTTAGTTGTGTATCTACTCTTGTAGGAATTTTGGAGACTCGAGTAACATCGAAGCTTCCCTAGGATCATTAAACCTAGATTCCTACTCTTCCAGGAGGTCATATGACAATAAGCAATATTATTAACCTAAAATGGAGGATTATTGGGAAGATTGTGTCAACAAGATTAATGTTTATTACCGATACTTCTATAGAATGACATTACAACAAATAACAAACTTTCATCTCTAATGGGTCATAGAGGACATAGAATATGATGCTAATGAGTTGTTCAAAATGGGATACCTGGAGTCGATTCACTTCACACCTATCCCTCCTATAGACAGGTCATTTGTGAAGCCTATTAATACACTAACTCGTACTACAAAATTCCTCCAAAGATCGAAAAAGTGGTTCATTCAGAATATGCATGAACTCAACTATACTACTTTTCCTACTTATAGACATCCCCCCAAAAAAATTTAGCTTCCTGAACAATATATTTCAAGTACCCAACTTCTTAGTGATACAAGTTCAATCATTTCCATTATTGAAATAAAATGATGTTTTAGTACCATGGCTTTGAGCCATGTTCCACATTGTAAACTAACTTCTTGTAGATTAAAGAATTATAAAATAGACATGTTGAAATTGATATCTTTCAAGACAAGTTGACTATACTAGACACATTCAAAATTTTCAAATACTTGGCCAAAAATAGTCTCAATAAGGTGATTGACTTCCATATCTCACTAAATGTGTAGACTTATTATTTTCATGCATAAATAATTATGAGCCAAATTCTTGGGAAGTGAGAAAGGATTCACGTACTCCATTAGCACAACTAAGAAAAGACTCTATTGATACTTACTTCAAAATCCATGTTTGTGAGGTTTACAATGACTTGAGCATTAATGGTGTGTTAACTTACTAGGAAAATCATCAAGAATAGTCTCTAAAGGAAATTAATTTGTCATGGCTCCAATTTTACAAATAGGGTAGATCCTAAGTCTATGAGAGACTCCAAAAGTATGATTTCAATGATGTTATTTTTAATGTCATCACATTTGTAATTTAAGTAAAAGGAGATAAGGTGATATGGTGTTTTGAGCCTTAAATATCTAGGTCATTTCCACCATCAGTAATGAGACAAAATTCATAGATTGGGGAAAGATAATCAATGATAAAGCTCGTAAGAAACTAGTGGACCTCCCTCGAGCTCAAACATTATTTATGCCTTCTAACCTTATCTATTGCATTGTCAATCTTAGACATTGTTGGTATGTAAAATTTCTCCACATTTTACTAGACAACCCAGTCAAAGTTGTGAAATTGTCTCTTTTCAAAGATCAACTTGTATGGAAGGTTTTGCAAGCCTCGGGTGGTTTCAAAATACTAGGTTATATTAATTGGGAAGGTATATAATTCTACTTCATGATAATATGCAATAAGAAAGGCATTAAGAGCATTGCACTAGTCTTGGGAACACATTCACTTCTGACACTTTTTGTAGACAAATTGTACTCTCAATCGTAAAAGGAAAATAAACTTGGGAAGAAGATATTAAGAGCCTTGGTTGGTTTCTATTAGCAAATTAATACATTGGTCTATTATGTGTCGATTATGCTTTGGGTCTGTTATGTGGCAGTCATGTAGACTAATATTGATCTGTACATGTTTTTTGTATAGCTTATGACTGCCAGAGAGACTCCTCCCTATATGCAGACTGTGGAGGCTGCTGTAGATGTTGCCATAGCATCTGCAGATCCACTAACTCAGGTACAATTTTTCAAATTTGTTAAATTTTGGAGGAATTTTTTCTTATTACTTATCTACAATATCAAATTTTGTACATGAAATATTTAATTTGAACTATTTATTTATATGTAGTCTAACCCTCGTGAGTCTACCATTTACCCTCCAATGTGTCGATGAAAAAATGATAGGGATCATGAGATTGAGGTAAGATTTCACATGCATTATAAATTCTAAGTTTCTAAATTTTGAATGTATTTTAAAAATTTGGGTGTCAAAAACTTGTTGTTTATGAATGTGCAGGCTAGGTTGCAAGGCCTTCTTAGAGATGCCTAGGACCACACGGATGAAATCCATAGTGGCATCTCCCTCCACTACATCCATAAGGTGTGGACATGCTTCTTCTAGCAGGGAAAAGAGAGGGAAGATGTTTCATGATTAGATTCATATGACCTGGATGTATAGATATATATGCCATCTGGTCCTAGTTCATGATTCTTCATATAGTCCATGTATATAGCCTTACGCGACCACATGTGGTCCTATATGTATGACACACTTAGTTCGCTACATTATGAACTTATATTTTCAGAGACACGTGCCACACTTAGTTTGATACATTATATCCATGTTGGTTTTCATAACGATATTACTTCTATGTTTGATTTGATTTCATTGCACATGATATCCTTCTATGTATGTTTTCATAACCATATTAGTTCTATGTTTGATTTGATTTGATGGCCTTGATTATGTGACCATTATCCATATGATATATATGATATATGATGTTATGTTATATAATGGTTTTGAAGGTTCTTGGGTGCAAGATCATTTTTTTCAAGAGATTCAAGTGTGGACTTATATCAATTTTCTTATTTTAAGCACGTGGTTAACACACTCCAAAGTGGGAAAAAATGTACACAATTAAAAATGGTCTTGAGGGATTTATTACAAGTCATTTTATATGTTTTTAGTGTACTTACAATTTATTTGTTAAGTATTAGTCCAAATTAAGTGTTATTGATGTGTGTAACAATAAGGTCCTAATTTGAATTCACTTGTTTAAAAAAATGTACAGAAACATTGTAGTTTAGTTGGCACAAGATATGCAAAAAATATTCTTAACACTCTATTGTGTATTAACATGCTTTAAAAAGAGATCAAACAATCATTAGAGTATTTACATGGTAATGTGTTAACCTTGTTGCAATCTCATTTATGCAAGCCGAGTAGTGAGAAGTCATGCCCTGGGATGTCATGGGAGAAAATTGTCACTACCAATGCATCTGATTGGGGGGGTATATGCCTTTGGGTGCTATGGAGGGCTCTAGGGAGGCCTGGTTTGGAGTCAGACCACCCGATCCGGAGCCAAGAACCCCTTCCCTATTAATCCCAATTCACATTTTCAGTGGAAACTTATGATGATCACAACTTGGCACTTGATCATCCAAACCAAGTCATCTTGAGTGAAACTCTAGAACCCAATATTTGGGTCCATTCCTTGAGCCTTTGTGACATAAGTTTACAAAGCCTTTTCTATGCAGTACTAGGAAATGAAAGGAGGCAAGTAGTTAGAAGTCATGCCTCAAGAAAATTGGCACCTAACTGAATTCTCCAACACATTCGGGTGGTCAAGTGAATGCTAGAGGAGGCATCATTTTGGTGCAGGATAACGTCGTTGCTTCCGGGCTACTTCGTTCAGGCGTAGTCCCTTAAGAGCCCTGAGACCAAAAAATAGTTCAATTTTAAAGGGTGATTACTTGGTCTCTGTGGCACCTAGAGACATCTCGTCAGATTCTACACCTCCATGTAGGGGCCCTCTACAATAGTATGTCTCAGTTATTTCCGTCTCCAATCAGTGCTCTCACTGCCCTATTATTTGTAAACACGCGAAATAGTGCAGTTTTAGCCAGTGTAAGGATGTCAAACGCTATATTTTGCAAATGGTGGGTTGTGGTACCAAACCAAATATGACAACACATTTGGGTGGCTAGGTAAACTCTAGAGGAGGCATCATTTTGGTGCGCGACAATGTTGTTGCTTCTGGGCTACTTCATTTGGGCGTAGTCCCTTAAGAGCCCTGAGACCAAAAAATTGTTCAACTTCGATGAGTGATTACTCAGTCTCCATGGCACCTAGAGACATCTTGTTAGATCCTACACCTTTGCGTAGGGACCCTCTATAATATTCTATCTCTGTTTTTTCCATCTCCAATCGGTGCTCTCACTTCCCTATTGTTTGCAAACGTGCGAAATAGTGTAGTTTGAGCTAGTGTAAGGCTATCAAATGCTATATTTTGCAAACAGTAGGTCATGGCACCAAACCAACTACACCAACACATTCGGATTTCTAGTTAAATGCTAGATGATGTTTCATTTTGGTGCGTGACAACGTCATTGCTTCCAGGCTACTTTGTTTGGACATAGTCCCTTAAGAGCCTTGAGACCAAAAACCTGTTCAACTTTGACGGGTGATTACTCGGTCTCCGTGGCACCTAAAGATGTCTCTTCTGATCCTACACCTTGGTGTAGGGACCCTATACAATAAATTGTCTTAATTTTTTCCATCTCCAATCGGTGCTCTTGCTTCCCTATTGTTTGCAAACACGTGAAATAGTGCAGTTTAAGCCAGTGTAGAGCTGTCAAATGCTATATTTTGAAAACGGGTGGTCGTGGCACCAAACTGACTACACCAACATGTCTGGGTGGCTAGGTGTACACTAGAGGAGGTGTATTTTTTATGCACAACAAGGTCATTTCTACAGAATGTTTCCGTTCCTGGAATAGAGTTGCTTCTATCCTTTCATTCTCTTGAGAAACAGATAAGGGTTAGGGCTAGGAGGAATACCTGTTGAATGTTTGGAGGGTGTGTGCGTACCATAGAGAGAGATCAGATCGATTACGAAGAACTCCTTTTTGTCTAGGAAGGACTACCTGCAAGTAAGAATACAAGACCACCAGATTCTAATTAGACAATAAATGAGGGAACTGCCTTAGGCCCAGGAAATATTGGACTTCCTTTCGAAGGTGGTCAGTTCCCCTGCTAATACGAATTAACACAAATTCTAACAAAGAAGTTATTGCCAAATTACAATTTAATTGCCTCGTTAAAACAATAGAGGAAAGGCTGGTTTTGGTTTTGAGTCACAGTGACCGATGCCGGTCACTGTCACCGGTACCGGTTTCTGATAACCGATATCGGTAGGGGCAGTGATTTAGGGGCTTTTAGTGAAGGTTGGCTATAAGGTGGCTATGGTGTTTATTAGGCTGGTAAATGATTGGGGATAGGTAATGGGGGTGATGGAGAAGACTCAGAGAATATGGGGGGCTGTTCTTGGGGCAATGTAAGGGTAGAGGAGGTACAGTTAGATGTAGGGTGTTACCGGGTAGTGGATCTGGGAGTAGACTTATAATTACTGTGATTCAGAAGTCCAAGAAATGTTATTAAAAGAACGTACAAGACACTACTTACTAGTTCCTGATGAAGATACAGGTCCAAGGACTGTGATGACGAAGGCAGGGTTCAGGTAGGATGATCTGACAATCCAAGATGAGCTATCTTCTCTCCCAATGCTTGGATGAGTGTCACTGGGCTCTGGTTACTCAGTTGCAGTCTTGGGCTTGATGTCCTTCTCTGCAAAACTCTTCTCTTTCCTTCACTTGTCTCTGCTCTGTCAAGTGAATTTCGGATCCTTCAAGTGAATTCTAGCCCCTTTGTTTTTGGTTGGGGGAGGTCATTTACAGGGAACCGATGGTGGTTACGTAACCGACGGCGGTCGAGTAGGAACCGATGTCGGTTAAGTCAAAGTGGGCTATTTTTAGTAAAATAGCCAACCTTCCCTCCTTTTCTCCCGAGAGATTAGTTGTGGGCTTGGTCAAGTCATTATTAGGTTGGTTTTGGTGCGGGTGAGGGGTAATTAGTCATGGGTGTGGATGTAGACCAAGTTATAGGTCTTAATTAGGTTAGTTTAGGATTAGGGCTAGGTCATGATGAGGTGGCGAAATGAGGTGGCAGGTTTGGAGATGTGGATTTATTAATTATAAGGTAATTAATAAATAATTGTGCAAGGTTCAGGTGGTGAGGTTAGGTTGTGAAATGAGATGCGGGGAAAAGGGTGTCGTAAGACACAAATTTGGTGTCTACATTAGCCCCTTGTTGTCGTGTAGCTTGTCTTGTAAAGCTGCACTGACAATAATAAGAAGTGGTTACTCCCGTTAAGGGTATAGGTAATCCCCCTCAAATCTATCACAGATTGAGGCGACGTGAAATCAGGGATAGGGTTGATAAAGGGTGAATGGTGTTGAGATGATGGTAAGATGGTGGGGTAAGTTCAAGGAAGCAGACGCACGTTGAAATGCAGTAGTGCGACCAGGGTACATGATTTGAAGAGCAAACAAGCAATTCATAGGCAAAGGTCGATAGTTTATCCAAACAAGGGTGATATAATCCTGGTATCCAAGGCATAGGAAGTAGCTCCAGGGGATATAACGGGTAAGGTACAGGAACGTTTAGGCATGTTCGGCAGTACCAAATGGTTGGTTTGGTTGATATAAACGTCACGGTCTTGGTCTAGGCAAAGTTGGTCGACTGATCAAGTCAAGTACCCTAATCATGCTAAAACACGAACAGGTGAGCTCGATTGAACAAAAAGCTACATGATGGGTGGATAAAATTGTAATTTGTGGGTTTTGGGTGAGGTATTTAATTGGTGCGGCCTTGGGTCGGGCCGATTGATTAGTGAGGGCCTTGGGTCGGGCCTGATTGGTTGGTTGCGGCCTTGGGTCGGGCCTGATTGGTTGGTTGCGGCCTTGGGTCGGGCCTGATTGGTTGGTTGCGGCCTTGGGTCGGGCCTGATTGGTTGGGTGCGGCCTTGGGTCGGGCCTGATTGGTTGGGTGCGGCCTTGGGTCGGGCCTGATTGGTTGGTTGCGGCCTTGGGTCGGGCCAAATGGTTGGTTGCGGCCTTGGGTCGGGCCTGATTGGTTGGTTGCGGCCTTGGGTCGGGCCTGAATGGTTGGTTGCGGCCTTGGGTCGGGCCAAATGGTTGGTTGCGGCCTTGGGTCGGGCCAAATGGTTGGTTGCGGCCTTGGGTCGGGCCAAATGGTTGGTTGCGGCCTTGGGGCAGGCCAATTGAAGTCAAAATAAGGCTAGTCAGCAAAGCCAGGGGTAGGTGATGGGGGAAAAAAGTGGAGAGTGGTGGATAAGGGCGGAAGTTAGGTGAAGGAAGTAAATAACCGATATCGGTTATGTGTAACCGATATCGGTTAGGAGACCGATACCGGTATTCTAGGGCGCAAAATAACCGGTATCGGTTATAGGTCAAAACCTATAAAAAGAAAAATACGGCCTGTCATTGTCACTTTGTGAATTTGAGCGCCCAAATTGAGTTGTCTGAGGTGTGAAGTGGTTTTGTTGAGTTGGTGGGCTGAGGTGGCATTATTTGAGTGGAGGAGTGAGTGATTGGTAGACCCCAGTGATCAGGAGGCAGAATTTGATTGGTGGATAACCCAGCTGAGGAGATTTGGAGCCATGGCACAGCCAGGAGGAGCAGGAGGTGCTGGACCAGCTGGACCACCGCCACCTATCCCACCACGATGACGTGTAGTCGTACCGGTAGGCTCTGAGCTCTTGCTTATGTGAATTGAATGAGTTTAACTTAGATTTGGGTTTTGGGTAGGAATCCAAAATTGAATAAAATAATGAATGAATGGAGGTAATTTGTAAAATGGAGTGGGTAGGTAGGCTAGTTAGGCCAAGGCGGCAGGGTGGGTAGGTTTTTAGGGTTTTTTGGTGGGTAAATAGGGAGATATAGGGGGTTAAAATGTGTTTTGCGGGCCGTTTTGGGTTCGGCCCCGGATTGGGACAGTGACCGATGTCGGTCACTAAGCGACCAGCATCGGTCACAAATTGTTTGGAATTTTTTTGTTGCCGGGCGACCGGCGTCGGTCATATGTCGACCGGCGTCGGTACCCCCTTTTTTTTTTCTTTTTGTTGTTAGAATTGTATTGTTGGTTGGTTTTTGTGTTTGGGGGTGAAGGGGGAGGGGGTAGAGTTGATAGGAAAGGTGATCGGGGTGGGGGGGAAATGGTGTGGTTGTGTGGTTGGTTTGGTAGGATAGAGTAGGTGTTGGGTATGAAGTAGGAGGTGTTAAATTGGCGGGGGTATAGGTAGATGGCTAGAGTATATCGGGGTGGTTGGTTGGTTGGTTGGTGGTAAAGGGGATGTGTAGGGTAAGTGTAGATGTGTGTTATAGAGTCGGGTTGTGGTTGGGTGGGTAAGTGGGTTAAGGTAGTTGTTTTTGTAAAGGGTAGGCCTGATGAAGTGGGTTGTTTTTGCAGGCACGCCAGCAGCTTACGATGCGGGATCGGATGCCCCCGCTATTGAGAC
Source organism: Taxus chinensis (assembly GCA_019776745.2). Lineage (NCBI taxonomy): Eukaryota > Viridiplantae > Streptophyta > Pinopsida > Cupressales > Taxaceae > Taxus > Taxus chinensis. The sequence goes on from CM034157.1 coordinate 18,313,310, forward strand.
GGATGCGGCCACATGTGTCCGCAGCGCATTGGGCCATTATGCGAGAGGTGGGACTCGGTGGAGTCCAGCGGTATAGGGCTGTGGATAGGGACCACAGCCTGATGGTTGCCCTCATCGAGAGATGGGATCCGGCAACCAATGTCTTCCATCTCCCTACTGGAGAGATGACGATTACCCTAGAGGATGTGTATCGCATCCTGAGACTGCCGATCGTAGGGGAGGCAGTGTTCCAGGTAGATGCGGAGATGGTGATGGACAACATTCTACAGGTATTTGGGGATGCAGCCGCATTATTGACCTATCACAGTGCGAGCATTGCCTATGGCGACATGTATCGCGCACACCGACATGAGACACGGCTTGCCATGTTGATGATGATAGGTATCACATGCTTCGCCCTCCCGGACTCAGAGGGAGGCCGCTTCCCACGGGCTTTGATGGGAGTGTTGCACGAGATGGTAGAGGAGCATACATGCTATGCCTGGGCACCAGTGTATCTGGTGCAGCTATACAGAGAGCTGTGGGGTTATCGCCGGATGAGGTGATTTGGTATTTGCTCTACATTTTTGTTACATTGCTGGGCATACGAGCACATCATTTGTATACGACCAGTAGGGCTGCCCCAGCAGCCAGGGCCACAGATTGTCTATAGATATGGATTTCAGAGGTGGTTGGGGGTCGTGGGCCAGCCACGAGCGGTGCTCGCAGGACGGGATGTGGCCTACTACCATCATATGTTAGAGGGCTTGACCGCACTGGACATTATATGGAGGCCCTACAGAGGCCATCAGCCCCGAGGAGGAGCCCGAGCATAGATGCGCTGGATCCAGTATAGTTTCTGGATAGCTGGACGGAGGCCCAGAGAGTATGAGCGGATACCCCTAGAGAGGGTACGACGGCAGTTGGGCTTGAGACAGGATGAGCCACCTCCCTTCCCACAGTACCAGAGGGATGATGTAGAGGTCCCACTGCCTACACCGCAGCCCGTTGACCCAGATTGGGTAGCAGAGAGGCCAGCGGATGATACAGTGGATGATGCCGGAGTGACAGGGGCCTTTTTGGTTTGGTGGGCAGGGGAGAGAGCAGCTAGGAGAGCACAGCCCGCACAGCCAGATTTAGCGGCTGTTATAGCAGAGAGGGACCGGCTCTTAGGACAGGTGCAGTTGTTACAGGGGCAGCTTGCTGCTGCGCAGGCACAGATTGGGGTGCTACAGGGGCAGTTAGCCCAGGCACAGGCTCAGGCACAGCCACAGGCACCGGTACAGCCACAGGCACCACCACAGACATAGGCATCACTGCAGGCACAGGCACAGGGTGTACCGGCAGGACAGGGGCCACTACTATTAGGAGTCGGGGGACCAGCCCCAGCAGCCATGGTGGCACGGGCCCGCTATATGGAGGCGAGAGCGGAGGCCCGGTATTATCAGGACGTCCTTGATGGTACCGGGGCTGACTATCAGCCATATGCGGCGCACAGAGCTGAGACATCCCGTAGCCAGAGATCCCAGGGGGGCGCAGCCACAGCCGGTGGGTCTGTTACAGGGAGGAGGCGAGAGCCAGCACAGGGACCAGCAGGGAGAGGGGCTGAGGGTGGTGGGGAGAGCTGAGACATCCCTGGAGCGGAGATGGGTTTTTGGATATTGGATATAGACACCGGTCTGCGAACCGGTCATGTATATAGAGGCCTGCGTGCCCACATATGATTTATTTATTCATTCTTGTTGTATATACCGGCCTGCGAGCCGAGTACAGGTTGTATAGTTGATACCGGCCTGCGAGCCGAGTATATTTTTGACTTGAGAGACCGGCCTGCGAGCCGAGTCGAGATTTTGACAGGGATAGCGGCCTGCGTGCCGGCTTTGTATTATTTTGAGCTCACAGAGGCCCCCATGCAGGGGAAGTTGTATATTTAAACATTGATATATATATATATATATAGATGATGATTTTGATCCACATGGTGTGTATAGAAATGTCTTATGTGTTTTGTCGATGGTTTTTGAAATTGAATGTATATAGATGATGAGTTTGATCCACATGGTGTGTATAGAAATGTCTTATGTGTTTTGTCGATGGTTTTTGAAATTGAATGTATAAAATGATCATGGTATGTATAGAAATGTCTTATTTGTCGATGGTTGTTTTAATGTAGATAGATGATGTTGATGAAATGATGTTTGATGTATATATGATGATATATATATGTGTTGATGTGATTATGATGACAAATATTGATAATGATGTCGTTATGCAGGAAAAAGAGGTGGGCGCCACCAAAAATTTGTAAAAAACGAAGAAAAGGCCTAGGTTTAAGAAAAAGGAGGCATGTGACCGATATCGGTTAGCTAACCGATGTCGGTAGATATATGACCGATACCGGTTAGGTAACCGATATCGGTTATGCTAAAACAAGCTTTTCTAAAAATAGAAAAGCTTGGGGAGCAACTTAAGTTCTTATTTTTAGAGTCATGCAACAAGTTAAATACACGAATGCAACGCTGTTTGACAACTGATACAGGTAATTGCATGAGAGAATTGAGTGATAAGGAGGAAAGAGACAGGTAAAGTGATTGTGGGCTGAGATTAAGAAGGCAGAAAGGCAAGTTATATTGAAGAGGGTGGTGAACATGGCTGAACAAGGAGAAGCATCCAGCAGGCAGAGACGAGAGGGAAGACAGGTTCCACCCCAAGCTGCTGCATCCCAAGAGGTAAACTGTTTGGTTGTAATTTAATTCTTGCATGTTTTATGAATAGGATGAGAGAAGGTAAGTGGATAGAGATGAGAAAGAAAAGGTGATAGGTAAGGGTTTGGGATGGGGTGAGTGTTATGGGGTAGGTAAGCAGGGGTTTCACGTATGTTTGTAGGTACAAAGAGGGGTAAACGAGAAAATAATTATCGTAGGGGATGTTTTTAAGCAGGTTGTATAAGATTGACAGTGACTGATATCGTTTAGAGGTAACAGGTATCGGTTAGGAAACCAGTATCGGTTATCTGTAACCGATATCGGTTACTGTATGAAATTCCAGAATGTGAGAAAAAATACTTGGGGATTTGATTTATTGAATGGTTGTGTGTTGTTTTGATGTATGCAGGCAGAGGCAGGGTTGAGGATGAATGATAGTGTGCCAGCTTTGTTGTCACGAGTCCGAGCGGATGTAACACCAGCTGAATGGGCATTGATAAACCATGTGGGGTTAAGTGGAATCCGCTATTATTCACGAATCACACGCAATCATGCTATGTTGCAGGCATTGATTGAGAGATGGAATCCGGAAAAGAATACCTTCTATCTGCCAACAGGGGAGATGACAGTGACGTTGGAAGATGTGTTTAGAATTTTGAGGCTCCCAATTACAGGAAGACCAGTGTATCAGGCAGGGCCTAGCGCGGCGCGGGGAGCGATAACAGCAGTATTTGGTTCAGCTGCATGAGATTTGACACAGCGAGGTTTGACATTCACTTATGGTACAATGTATGCAACACACCCTGAGGAAACAAGGTTGGCAGTGGTATTAATGATAGCGGTGGGGTATTATGCATTACCGAGGGTGGATGGGGGAAGATTTCCAAAAGCATTGATGTGTATTATTTGGGAAATGATAGAAAGGAGCGTGACTTTCGCATGGGCACCCGCATATCTGGCGGAGCTATACAGGGGTTTATGGGCCTGCAAGCGAAATCACAGGACGACACTGGATTGTGCATACTTATTACATTGTTGGGCCTATGAGCACATTGTGTGTGTGCGACCAATAGGCCGACCAATCCAGGAAAGAGAGACAGGAGTGCAGAGGTTGGGATTCAGACGATGGGTCCAGACAGAACAAGAGGCGAGATCCCAGGCCGTGATAGATGACATCGAGTATTATAGGCAGGTATGGGAGATGGTGACGATTGCGGATATTTGTTGGAGGCCTTACGGGAACTATATGGTGACAGAGAACATAGCTGAGGAGTTGAGGGGTGTAGAGTGATTGAGGTGGATCGCAGGGCACAGGCCAGGTGAGTACGAGAGGATTCCTCTAGATCGCGTGTGCGGTGAAAATTTGGATTTGTTCAGGATATACCCATGGCTTATAGACCATACATGAGGATCGACGCTGAGGCATCATTCTCACCTCCCTGGATGACACCTCCAGAAGGACCAGAAGAGATAGCAGCCGATTGCAGGGTAATGGATGCGGGAGCGACAAAGGCTTATAGATTATGGTGGGTAACAGAGCTGCGAGGCATACGTGAGAGGGCCGATCATCCTGACATAGCTGTGATTACAGTGGAGAGAGACCGCCTGCAGGATTTAGTTCACCAGCTTCAAACACAGGTGAATGAGACAACGAGATTGTTAGAGGTTTCGCAGTTACGAGTGGAGAGACTAGAGGCAAGATTCCTCCACGCGAGAGGGCGTATTCGTATGTTACAGGAGATGTTGGCGGATCAGTGGGAGGAACCAATAGCAATGGCACATTTGAGGATGGAGAGGCCAAGTGAGTGGCGTTGACGATCACGATCACCACCTGGTTCGGGATGAGGCGCAAGGGTCTAAGTGAATTTCATAGGGGTATAAGAATAAATAAGGATGCCGACCTGCACGCGTCGATGATAGAGAAGATGTATTTGTTTAACATCTAAATAAAACTGAATATGTATGTTGATTTGAGTTATGATAATAATAAGAATGGTTGTGTTTTGAATGTTTTGTTTTGAAAAAAGGATAAAAATGAATGTGATCAAATAGAAATACACAAAAAGATTTATATTTACCAACACATGATAGGTTATGGTAGGGGATGGTCGAGCTAACCTTGGGAGACCCCATGTCTCCTAAGTGCTGCCTACATAGCCCATTGCACAAAGCAAGGAGGGGCCTCAGACCGATGTAGTTCTCCCTTAGGACCAGGGAGAGGTGAATTCAGGCAATTTGGTTGTGGTTAGGCAATTTGTTGGTTGGTAAAAAATATTGATATTGGTAGGGTAATGTTGTTGGTGTTGGTAAGGAATTGGCGATGTTGGTGTAGGTATAGGTGAAGTGAAAGTTAGCTTACCCAAGTAGTAGGGAACCGTGTCCTGATTGAGGTCAACACATAATCCTAGATTCGAGTAAAAGAGGAAAAAGTGTCCCGTAGTTGAGAAGAGCTAAACAAACCACATATTATCATAGGATGAGCTTGAATCCCTAGGTACCTTGCATAGGCGAGAAGTCGATAGGTGAAAAGAGTTGTATAATCACAATATATCGGATATACGTCACGTCCCTTGAGTTTTGTTGTTTTAACGAATGGTGAGGTGAGGTGGTTGGTATATCGGGGGTGCAAAGAACTTGTTATAAGGTGATTATTCTGACGAAAGAGAACCAAACCTAAATAGACAAGTCCATGACTCAAAAGTGCTTTGGAATTTTGCTTTTTATTTTTCTGGATATAGACTGATCGATGTGGGAAGTCTACATGGGATATGTATTTTGTTGTTCTTGAGGTCTTCACAAAGCTGATCAATGTGAGAAGCTTCTGATAAAGGCTGACTTTGTATAGCTGTCCTTCAAGGGAGCAGTCTATTTATAGTAGCAGATGTGTTTTTGCACATAGTTGTCCTTCAAGGGAGCAGTCTATTTATAATAGGAGATGTGGTTTTGCACATAGCTGTCCTTCGAGGGAGCAGTCTATGTATAACTTAGAGGTCTAGATGTCTGTTTGGCATGAAGCATCTAGTTTTGTAGGAAGTTTGACTCAAGAATATCCCATAAGTGTATAATTGAGAACGTGTTATTTTGATACTTTTAAGTCATGGACCAGACTAAAAAGGGGAAGGCATCTTTAAGAGGAGGTAATGACCAAACCACGTGAGCTTGATTCTATTTTGAGATGCATGGAACAAAAGTGTATGAGGGGTAAATGAGCTCAAGGGACGAGCGCAAGGTAGATAAGAAGTGATATAACACTAAATTCAATAGTAGAATGGTCGAAGATGCAAGGCATTAAGGGGTTCAGGCTCAGGTTTACCATTAAGTGAAGCTAAATGGTAAGTGCCTGATCTGTAAGTGTGAGTGATAATGTAAGGCCCAATCCAATTAGGAGTAAATTTTCCACGTTTTCTCTTTTCTAGTTTGGTTACATGTTGATTCTCTTTGAGGACAAGATCACCAACCTTAAAGGTACGCTCATGAAGTCACTTATCATAAGCACGCTTGATGCACTTTTGATAGATTTGAAGGTGGTCAAGAGCTGTAAGACGACGCTCGTCAAGAAGCTCCAATTGGGCTAACCGCTCTTGGCGGAAATCATCATTGGTGAGAATATCCTGAAGAGATATTCTTAGGGAGGGGATTTGTATTTCAAGAGGCAAGACAGCCTCGGTACCGTATACCAAAGAGAATGGTGTGGCATTAGTGGAGGTACGAATGCTGGTATGATAAGCCCAAAGGGCAAAGGGGATGTGAGCATGCCAATTGTTTCCAGAATCGTTAACGACTTTCATGAGAATTTTGATTCAGGGTTTTGTTAGAAGATTCGGCTTGACCATTTACTTGTGGATAGTAAGGTGATGAGAAGCTAAGTTTGATACCAAAGTTGTCACAAAGGTCTTATAACAACTTATTTTTGAAATATTTTCCATTATCTGTTATCAGGTGATGAGGAACACCAAAACAACAGATAATGTGATGATTGATGAATTCTACAACGATTTTTTCTTTTTTGGTTGAAATGAGTGGAATGGCCTCCACCCATTTAGTGTAATATTCAGTTGCTGTGATTATCCAACGATGATGTTGTGAAGAAGGCGGGTGAATCTCACCAATAAGGTCTAAACCCCATTTTGAGAAAGGCCAAAGATCTCGTGCGACCTGCAACGGGATGGCTAGGAGTATGTTGAAGGTTGGCATGTTGTTGACACATAACACAACACTTAACATATTCGAAGAAGTCTTTATTGAGTGTAGGCCAATAATATCCTAGGCGAAGGATCCGTTTGGCCATGGCGAGGCCACTAAAGTGTCCTGCCACAAAGTCCGTCATGGACTTGTTGGATGGTATGAGGTGACCTCAGCGCTAGATTAGACAACGAAGGAGGATGCCATCGAAGCCACGTTTATAGAGGAGTCCCCCCATGATGACATAATGAGAAACACTTTTAAGAAAAGCACATTTGCCATTACTAGTAAGGTCAGGTGGTAGAACAGAGGTTGTAAGGTAGTCGTGAAACTGGTGATACCAGGTATCTTGCAAATCAGCAGATACATTATTTACCATACAAACATCTGGGGAACTAAGTAAGATGGGGCAAATAGTTGTTGGACTAAGACAAATATGTCCGAGTCAGTTGGTGAGGCCAGGAATTTGCGAGGCCAAGCAAGCCATAGTATCAGCAAATTTATTAGTTGAGTGGGGAATGATTTGGATAGAATAATGAGTAAATAAGGTCAAAAGTGAATCCACGTAATATTTGTACTTTTGAAGTTCCTCATTTTTACATTGGTAGATGCCCGTAACTTGATTGACTACCAATTGAGAGTCACCGAAAATGTTAATAGACTTTACACCTAAGTGTAACGCAACCTGGAGACCCAAAACAAGGGCCTCGTATTCCGCTATATTATTAGTGTAGGGGAAATCGAGCCGGAATGAAAGAGGCATAGGTTCAGCATCAAGAGGAATGAGAACAATGCCTGCCCCTCCACCGCGCTGGCATTTGGATCCATCGAAGAAGAGGGTCATTGGATATGACACCTCACTGAGTGAAAGAGTTGCGATGAGTTCATCAGGGAAAGTAAAATTGGTAAATTGTTCCCCAGGTAAAGGGGCTTCCGTGAGTTGGTCTGCGATAGTTTGTCCCTTGACTGATTTCTAGTGTACAAACTCAAGGTTGAGGTTGGCGAGGAGCATAAGCCATCGGTCGATGCGTTGGTTTAGATGAGGTTTGGTGTACATATAATGGATGGGGTCTGCGTTGGTGATGACAAAAGTTTTGTGATACAGGAGGTAATGTCTGAGTTTGGTGGCCATGAATGATAGAGCTAGGCATAACTTTTCAACATGTGTATACCTAGTCTTGTAATCCCACAAAAGTATAGCTTATGTAATAAACGGCTTGTTCTCAATGCTCAGAGTCACGATGTGTGATCATGGCTCCTATAGCATGGTCAGTGGCAGAAAGATAAAGGTAGAAAGGGTGATCATCCTGAGGTGGGACAAGCACGGGTGGCTGCAAGAGATAGGCTTTAAGAGCCTCAAAGACTTGGTGGCATTCCTCGCTCCATTGAAAGACAATGTATTTTTTAAGGAGATGATGGAAAGGTTGACATCGGTCCGAGAGTTGTGAAATGAAACGCCAGATAGATTGGAGTTTTCCCTGCAAACTACGCAATTGTTTGAGGTTAGTGGGTGGGGGAATTTCTAGGATTGCTTGGACTTTAGCTGGGTCGACCTCAATGCCATACAAAGAGATGATAAAACCAAGGAGTTTTCCTGAAAGGACACCAAAGACACATTTCTTTGGTTGAATACGAACACAATATTGTAACAGGTGATCAAAAATAATGGTTAAAACATCGAGATGTTCACTGCGATGTTTAGATTTGCCAAGAAGATCATCGACATAATCCTCAAGGATAGTGTGCATAATGTAACACTCTAAACTATTGTTACTTCCCCCTGAGCATTCAAGTGTTGATATATGATTTCTTCTGTATAAGGATGTGTTCCTTTGATTGTGAAGTCATGCTTGATATGGATTGTATCTTCTTTTCTCTTGAAGATCTTTGACTGAGTCAGGATATACTTGGACTCTTTTATTTCTTTCATTTTTAGCACCTGAGTTCAATCTGATTTGGGATGAATTGTGGATTTACCCATCTTTATGCATATCCAACCTTGGATCAGTGGCATTGATCCAAGAGATGTTTTAAGTTTATTCTGGATGAACAAAAATTATAGACCTTACGAAAGTTGCAAGGTCTGAATGTGTTGAATGAGCAATTCAAGAGTTAACTCAGGATGATCTTGTTAAATGAAAATCGGGTTCCAAATACTGTAACATTGGGAAGGCCTAGACCTTAAGCCAGGTAAGATGTTCCTAGGTATTCAGTAAGCTTATTTAGTAATACCTGATAGAATCCATTTCGGGAATGTTATATCTGTTGGTTCTAATACTGATCGAACCTACTTGTAGGACCTAGACTGGATTTGTTAAGGTTAATAACCTAAACCTAAACTATAACCTATGGGTTAATTTATTATTAATCTAACCTAGCCTTAAACTATAAGCTAAATGTTCCTAAGGTTAGCCACCTAGCACTATGGAAGTAAGAATAAAGTATTACCTTATGATCTAACCTATGTTTCTAACCTAACTAATGATCATGGATGAAGGGGATCCTATGAAGGGGTGCGAGCCATGGGAGATAGTTTCTATGGAATTTATGAGGTGGATAAGGATGAAGGACTTGGGATTTGGTGGAGGTTGTAAATATCTATTGAGACCGACATGGCAGAGTTGCCAAATCTGGGAATGGTCTTTTGTTTGCATTTGTCAATCGCCAACTATGGATAGTATGTTACTGACTTCTGCGGAAGCTTGTTATGGATACTCATTGGTTTTGAGTCTGTTGGAGTCCTTGAATTTTTTTCGTATGAATTCAACTTCAATCAAAGCCCTGGTTGTGAGTACTAGTTGTATTTGACACTGTTGGAGTCCTTGATATGTTGCGAGTTGGCTCGATTCTCGAATTAAGTTCTCGCTATGCATGCATATCGTACAGACTCTTTCTTATCATTGTTGTGTGATATTCAGTTTGCTTCTGTGGAATTAAAGGATGGGTTTTCTTTAACAACTTGACTTTGTTTGAGACCCTGTTGAATTTCTTAGTAGCTCAACTTCCGGTGAAACTTTGAGGAAATTATTGATATGGAATTCGGCTTCTAATATAAGTCTTTGCTGTAAAATCATAGGGATTTGATTTAGTTGAATGAAGTTGAATAAAGCTGTGCATGTTTGTGTTTAGACTTAGTGTGAATATCGATGTATTTACATATGGAACATCATTTGTTTTAGTGTTATCTAGTCTCGTGGCTGACTGTGATAAAAGCTCCTAGCTGTGCCCTGTTAAATGATGGTGATGGGTATATTCATGTTGATGAATGATATGAAAAAGATTTGTTGAGTCTTTTATGGTTGGATTACTTACTATTGCTTTTTGTGAGATCTCTTGTATTGCTTAATAGCTACAGGTGATTTTTATAATTGGATTTAGATGGAAATGTAGTTCTTCTTGTAATCTCGACTATTTAGTCACATGCGTAAATGTATTTGCATTATTCTAAAGGAGTCGGTATAGTCCAGAACATTATGATTTAGGAATCTGATTGACTCTGTTTCTTTCTTCTAGACTGTAATTTATATGTTGGTGTATAATAAGTTGAATAGGGAAAATTCTCTCTCTCCTAGTCAGGAAACCTTGTGTGCTTTCTTCTTGCATCCTTTTACGATCTCTATGGTAAGGGCATAACAAGAATAAACTGTGGTATTGTATGGAGAGACTGGTATACAATGTGTGTTGCTGTATAAATGTTAGGTATACTTTTCAATACCATTGAAATGTGTTATGATGATAAAAGAATTAAGACAGTGAGCTTGTTGAATGTTTTAACTGCCTTTGAGAAATTGTTAGAAACAATATTGTAGGAGTTTTGCTGTCTTTAGAATGGTTGTATTCATATGTTCTTAGTCTCTAACATATAGGATGAATAGCCTGATTTAAGTTTGGAATGTGAAGAAATGATTTCATATAAACAGGTTGTTTAATGAGAACAATTGGTGGATTGCAATTGTTTTAAGAATTAGTGCTTATCATGCTCAATTCACCGAACTGACCCTGTTGACAATTTTTGCAGATCGTTTCCGTAAGTGGTAAAGGCACGCAAATCTGATATGATGTTCAGATTGTTTAATTTGGTTTTATGATGAATTCAAATTTGATTCTCTAAATGTACTACTTGAAGAAAGATGTTCTTTTGTTGTTGAGTATTGTATCAAATATGCTGATTGCATAAAATGTATTTGATTATCTTAGAAATGAATGAAATGAGGTAATTGTTACTTATAATTTTGCATTCGTATCTTGATGGATTGAACTTCTTCGGTTCGAATGATTTTAAGAGCATTGTTATTATTGTATACCTTGGAGACATTTGGGATTCTCTAAATAAGATTTGCAAAGATTATGTGACTGAATACTTGTGAATGTTTAGTAATTCTGTTATGTTCTATCTAGAGCTAAATTGGAATTTAGATAACTGTCTTTCGAGAAGCTAAGGTTAAAATAAACCTCAACAGGAAGCTAAACGGGCTGAATAAATTATTACTTCCTAGTCTTGATCTAAGTCAAGACAACGTTTAATTTGATTTTAAATCACTGTATCTTAATACTAATAAGTAAGATATATTTCAGTTATGAGAACTGATATAAACCTAAAAGGGTATGGTTAGCAACCTTATGTGAAGATTTAGGGCTATTGCCCAATTTCATTGATTTAGATTACTATTTTTCAATGAACTCCTTGATGAGACCTCAAATCTTAATAACTTCTCTTTGTGAAATGGGTTTTAATAAGAAAGGAAATTCTAAGGTGAGGAACCCAGGGGTTGGGATAAGACTACCCTAAAAGGAGCGTCTTAAAGTATAACTTTAACTCAACGTAAGTAACACCTTCAAAGTTAAGTAGATATTTTCGAGGTGGATTAGAAGGTTGATGGCACAAGTCAACTATAGGGTTGTACCTTCGAGAAGATTAGGATCTTCTTGAAGATACAACAATGAAGGTGACTTATGGCGACACCCCTTGCATTGATCGTTAAGATTTACACCTTAAACTCGAACAAGTTTTTACTCCAGGATTGGTTAGGAATGTGGTCATGATATGAGGCTACCCTGGAGACTCGGGGTACCTTGACACATAGGGTTAACAAGGGTTGACCCAATATGTCAGCATATCCCTAGTCCTTGAGAACATCCTTATATCATTGTCATATTATTAATCCATTCCTGAGTGAATAACTTGGGACAGGGGAGGCTGACAGAAGTCAGTGTAAAACATTCTACATAACATAGGAATGGGGTGAAGGATGTATTCCAGATTGATGAGTATGTCGTCAAGGAATACGAGACATAAGCAGTATGTTTCAAATATTTGGCCAAAGTATCGCAAGCTACTGATTGCGTTGTCCTATGTCACCTAGTCTAAGGGACGATATGCCGATGAATAACAATTATGGTAACAATTATTCAGATAGGTTCCTTGGATAGAGAATTCTGAATCCCAGATTAGGGAAGAGAACTGCAAGAGGGATGTGTTAAAATAAAAATGCCAACTCTTTGATACTCATGAATAGATTGGTAGATTACCGAGTCATGGAATGAATAGATCGGAGGTACTCCGAGTCATCAGAGCTGCATATGGTTATCTGTTATAAGAATGATTGTTATGATCTGAGAGTTCTAAATTATGTATTTAGAACTAGGATGCATCTATTAAAAAAAAATCTTGTTCTAATGTACTAAATTGAGGATGTTACACATAATGTCATGAAAAATGTAAGTCATAGCCAGTTGATAGGTCACACCAGCATTCTTAAGGCCAAACGGCATGACATGATAATAGAAGGTTCCCCAAGGAGTAATGAAGGAAGTTTTATGTTGATCGGCTGGGACTACCAAAATTTGATTGTAGCCCGAGAAGCCATCCATGAGAGAAAGCATCTCATGGCCTGCAGTGAGATCAACAAGTTGATCAATACTAGGTAGGGGGAAGTCATCCTTAGGGAAAGCGAGGTTAAGGTCCCAGAAATCCATACATATCCGAAGTCCCCCCCTCGCTTTAGTGACAAGTATGATGTTAGAAATCCATTGAGGATAGTCAATAGGTAAGATGAAGGAAACAGAAAGGAGTCGTTGAAGCTCTTCTTTGACCAAGAGGGAAATGCATGGATGCATTTTTCTCAGTTTCTGTTTAACTGGTTTGGAGTCGGGTTTCAGAGTAATGTTATGGACAACAATGTTAGGATTGATTCCTAGCATGTCAGCGTAGGACCAAGCGAAAGCTTGGTTGCGGGCACGGAGGAAGGTAGTGAAGGTAGTTTGTTCTGATGCGTTAAGAGATTTTCCGATCTTCACAATGTGAGGATTGTCCTCTGTGTGGATGTTGATTTCTATAGTTGATTCATTCAACATGGTTTGAGTTTCAGATGGTAATGCGCATTGAATATAAGATTCGTCCGTGCCAAGGTAAGTGAGGATGGAGTCGTCATCCTGGCACTCAACAACATTAATTGAAGGTGAGTCTTCTTTGATCATGTCTGGATACAGAAGGGGAAGAGAAAATGGGTCCTCATTATCACGTTGATAAGTGAGAGGACCCAGGAAGATAACATTTATGAAAAAAAAAGTTAGGAGGGATAAATTCTGGGTTTATCGACTCTATGGGTGAAGATGGAAAAGTAGGTGATGATGGTTCAGAAGGAGGTAATGTCGTTGTCTTCCTAGATACAACTGACACGAGGTTTCTTTGGTGTAAGTGTTTCAGAAAATCCAAGACCACTACGATATTTGTGTTTTCGTGTAGTCACGGGAATGATTGTATGTCGGCCTTGTTCATAAAGACCGAAACCAAAACCTTTCCAAGCATAGTGAGTCAAGAAGGTGAGTGTGAAATGACAATTTGTTAGATATTAAAAATTAGATTGGAAGGGAACCACACCAAGGGGAGGTTAAGGGGTAACGGAGGATGCGTCGACACCCCCATACGTTAGTTTGGTGTGGCAATTAGGTGGTGTGTAGGAGATCACCTCCCCCACACGACGATCATAGGTAGGATGTGCATGTAATTGTCCATACTCCTGTGGGGTATGGAAAGTACTAACGTTATATAGGCGATACTCCCCTAGCGTAAGGCATTAAAAAACATCTACCAAGGGATCTAAAGTCGGGATGTTGTCCGCGGGGAAAGAAGTGGTATTCACAAGGGTGGATTCATTGGTCAAAGGTGTGAGTGTGGTTAAGGTGGATGGTGGGGGCGTAGTTGAAGTAGATGGTTGGGCTGGATTAATGGGTGCATTGACTGGTACAAGCACATCATTAGGGTGATATAACATATTACAGGTTTTGAAGGGGGAAGTGTCAGCTTTGACGGTGTATGACTTCCCCTCATACTCAAATTTGATGCATCTATGTAAGGTGGAGGGAACACATCCCATAGCCTAGATCCAAGGGTGGCCTAGCAACATGTTGTATTGGAACTCTCCCTCAAGGATGTAGAAGAGTTTGGGTAATGCACGTGGCCCTACATGAATGTTAAGGATCACGGTGCCTAAGGTAGAAGTAATAGCATCAATGAATGAACGCAACATGGTGAGGTTGGCACACATGTAACTAGAAGGGATATTCATTTGTTGGAAGGCTTTGGAAGACATGATGTTTAGGCTAGCACCCCCGTCAATCATAACACGACGTACTCGGATGTCCTGGACATAAGCCGAGATGAAAAGAGCGGGGTCAGGTTCTTCTGCACCAAAGATGACAATTTCATCTTCGGAGAAGCTGACAGCAGCGGCTTGCTGTACAGGGACCGAAGTGGTTGTGGAGGTAGGTTGTTTGGTGAGAGAAGCGACGTGGTTGGGTGTTAAAATGAAAGTGACGAGCAAGGTTTCGTTAGGTAGGACCTCTATCCCTTGACGGATCTCAATTAAAGCTTGTCGATGCGATTCAGATGTTTGAATGAGATCATAGAGTGTCATTTTGACAAGAGATTGGTGAAGTTGTTTGATCATGGTGTGGTGGGAAACTCCATTAGAAATGGGATAGGCAGGTCCATGAATGACCACTTTTTGTGGTGGTGCGATTGGGATGGCAGAAGGAGAAAGAGAGGTCGCAGGTATGCGTTCTTTAGCTTTTCCATTGTTTTTTTGACCTCGAGTAGCAATGTTAATCATGTTGATCTCATGGATACGAGAGGAGGAAGATGGAAGGGATAAGTCATTATTTTCGAGAGGCGGGGTTGCAATGATGATAGATTTTGGTGAGGCGGGGATAGGTGGTATATAAGAAGGAATCGAAGCTAGAGGCTTCTCTCTCCATAAATTGACTTTCTTAGGCTTTCTATCTGAGATAGGGGACTGGTGAAGGATGGCTTTTAAAGCGTTGCATCCTTCTACATCGTGTCCTGGTGTGCGATGGTAAGCACAGATTTTAGACTCATCATAACCTATATGTCGAGGTTTAGATGGATCATAGAGTCTGAGTGGGGGTAGGGAAATGGTCACATTCTCCACCAACATATCAAGGATCTTGGCGTAAGATCCTTTGAGTGGGTAAAAGTCAGAGGAAGATGAGGCTATTGATTGGGTGGGTTTTGGTAATGGTTGGGTATGGTTGGTTCATACAGGTGGTGGTTTAGACAAGGGGTTTTGATAATTAGTTTTAACTAAACGTGGTTTCTTCGGCACAAAAGTCATGTTTAGCTGGTTAGATGATGAGGCCACAGATGACGTGGGTGGCAGGAAACAACCATGGGGAAAGAGGATTGACAACAAAAAAATCCTTTGATGATGGAGTTTGTTTAGGGTTGGTAGGTGGACATGATACTTGGGGTGACGGTGTTGATACACCCGTGGATCTCTGTATGGGTGCAGAAGATGCAGGTCATTTTAAAGAAAATGCAGGAGGTATGATGTATTGAGACAAGGTGGAGGGGTGAGGTCCCAATATAGAAGGTAGGTGTGATGGCGAGGGTTTTAGTTGTGACAGAGGCATAGATTGGCCTTGAGGAGATTGGGTCTGTCTCCTAGGTGGATGGACGGCTTTATTTTTGGATAAATCTAACCGTTTAGGTGGGTGTGTTAGGCTGGGTATTGGTGAAGTCCCAAGCGTAGGGGAAGGTTTGGTTAGGTTAATAGAGGTGGATGAGGTATTCGGTAGATATGAGGGGGATGAAGATGAGGACATAGGCATTTTAAGCTTTTATAAACACCTCGGGTATATGGTAGAGGTATCTAGTTTAGTCATCTGCATTTGAGTAGAGCATGGTGTACTCAAACGCTCCCATAAGATTCATCTATCTTCTGGGGGATAACAGTCTTCACGTGTGAACATGAACTTTGATATGGAAGAGAGGTGGGTTGTGATTCCGGTCCACTATGGGTGTGATACAGGGGGTAAATGAGGTGCTGTATCAATGGGTGCTAATAGGTCAACTGGTTGCTAGAAAGATTTAGGTGATGAAGAACTAATAGGTAGGAGGGCATGTTCTGAGGGGATCCATCATGATTGAGGAGTTTGGTGATGTAGGCTCAAGGGGTTTCTCCTCTAAGGGATGACAGAAAAAAGTGGCAAGCCTTCCTTTTGTTGCAACAAGAGTGGTGGAAGGAGATGTTTGGGAAATAGATAAGTTAGATAACATATGCTCACAGTTTTACAGGGATGTGGTGTAAGAAGGTTCATTTTTGAGAAGAGAATTCAGGGTGGTTAATTCCTTTATGGGTAAAGGAATAGCGAAAGGACTGTCCTCTTGTCCTGATGAAGGAGAAGGGGGTTCGAAAATTCCTAAGTTGGTGAAGAAGCGTGATTCAGAATTTCCTCAATGGAAGCCCTGGGTTGGGAATTGAAAACCGCATGGATCTTATGCACACTCTTCTCCTCGGGTGATGATGTCTTGATTTGTGTTACTATTAGGTGCGTGGTTTGGAAATGGTTTGTTGAAGATTTTTAAATTTTGATTAGCTAGGAGCATTAGGATTATCGAGAGTTATATCCCCTACATCAACCATTTCTTGCACTATGTTTTTCAACATCTTGCAGTTTTTGTGACTGTGTCCCTTCACGTGATGGAAGTTATAGAAGTCATTTTATTTATACCAAGAAGGTATGGCGTGGGTGGAATCAAACCCAGAGTGAGGTTCAATAGGAGGTAAGGTGATAACTCCTGCTTTAAGTAATTTGTCTAAGATCACACCATAAGTTTCTCCCAAGGGAGTGTAATTGATGGGCTCGGCTTTATACTTATAGGTGGCTTTCGGCTGGGTATTAGACAGTGTTTGAGATTTAACCACCACTGTGTATACTGCACCCTTTGATTTTGAAGCAGTCGATGCATGATAGATTGGTGGTGTTGGGTTTGGTGGTAGAGTCCTGAGTTTGGAAATTTGAGCTTTTGTTGTGTAACTGCAATTTCTCCTCCTCTAAGGCTCGAATCTCTAGTTTCCGAGCCATAGTAAAGGCATCATCAAAGGTGCAGAAAATTTTAATTTGGAGGGTGGGGGAAATGTGTTTAGCACAGGCCTGCGTAAAGTGTTTGATGAGCTCAACCTGAGGCAAGGCGTAAGTAAGTTGGTTGATGAGGCCCTCGCCATCATCCAACGAAATTTGCGATAGACTCGTCTTCAAATTTTCGGATGGCATAGAGGTCAGTAATGGATACTTTCATAGCAATATTGATGGAGAAGTGATCCAAGAAAGATTGGGCTAACTGGTTAAAGGATAAGATTGAATGCTAGGTTAAAGCACTATACCACTCTAAGGAAAGGTCCTGATAAGGACATGGGAAAGGTACAGAGTAGTAAGGCATCATCATGAGCAATTAGATAACAGGCATGTCTGAACGATTACAAGTGTTGTTGAGGGTCCTCCTTACTATTAAAGTGAGTAAATTTCAATAATTCCCCATTGAGAAGGATATTTAATGAAGGGGGAAAAAAGGATGAATAGGCTCTCGAAAAACTTGCTCATATGTCAGGGCGCTACGTCTTCCGGAAACTGAAGCCTCAAGATTTTGCATCTTGTCCATCATCTGTTTGATTAAGTCATTGGTGGGGTTAGATGATGATGCGGTTGTCATTGTAAACGGAGGAGGATTGGTCCAAGAGCCGCTACTAGATAGTGGTGGGATTGAATGTTGATAAGATAATGAGTAATGAATGTGTTGAGGTGCAGCCAAATAAGGGATGTCCTATATAAGAGGTTGAGGCCACCAGATGACGTTTGTGGAAATGAAAAGGTGGGCAGAACTTGCGAAGTGAAAACTCGTGTGTATAGGTGGCAGAGAGCAAGTTATGAAAGGAGCAGTAACCTACGAGAGAGACAAGGTAGGGGCAGTTGGACGGTAGTGATATGTGGGGTCCCAGATTAACCAGAGGAAAACCAAGTCTGTGTAATATGAACCCTCGAAGCCTACTGAGCTGGGAGACGGGGTTAAGGATGAAGACTGTGCAAGGTGGAGTTATTGGGTGGGGAAGGGGCTAAGTGCGCGGCTGATACTAATAGGCATACCAACGAGGAGCTGACCGTCGGGTGCACAGTTAGGGGTATGTGATAAATAATATTGTATGGCGCTAGGATTAACATCCAAAAATTTCAGCAAATTCCTTTATCTCCTATAGGTATCTTGGGAAAATTGTTGGTATTCGTAGGATTCCCCTCATAGGATATAAAGGGGGGGACTCAGGCAAAGGCACGGAGCATGCATGGGAAACCAGGGCTGCAGCTTGTTTCTGGGTAATAAAAACCATGGAAAAAAGAACACAACAGGGATTTAATCAATCAGGAACAGAAACAACAACAAAATGTTGGAATTGATAGGTTGCTGGTTTGTTAAGAACTGTTAAACACAGTAACCAATATCGGTCAGATAACCTGATTTCGGTCAGAATGTAGCCGGTGTCAGTCAGTTAACCGATGTCAGTAGTATGGGACCGGTGTCAGTCACTGTGAAAGAAAAGAGAAGATGCAAGAAGCTACTAGATTTGGGGATAACAATGCTTGAGTATACCTACCAAACTGTCTTGAAGTGATTACTGAAACAGTGTATTACAAAAAAACAGAACTAAAAATAAGCAAGATGTACAAGTAAATCAATAGACTAACCCTAGGATTAGTTTTAATCACTTTGGGCTTATGCCTTAAATGTCAAGATGATGTTAATCCTAAACAAGATACCTAAGGGGAAATGTCAAGTTTGTTTTGGCTTATAAGGTTACCTCAATCGGGCGGAGGAATACCGCGGAAAAGGGGGGATGTTTGAGCTGTTGTGTTAATTATGATGTGATTTGGTATGTGTTGTGCAGTGAAAGTAAGATTAATTTCTTGTCAATACCGTGGATATCACCCCCACGTGTACGACCTGTTACTTAATCTACATTCACTAGAATTGAAAACATACCAAGCAAGAATGTGATGCAAGTGTTTTAAACCCAAATCGAAAATGATATTCGATGAAGCAAAGAAGATGACTTTCACTAATGCAAAGATGGGAAAGCAAGACAAATTCTTTTACCAAAAATAACAAAATATCTTGTGAATATTTTAGAAGAAAGAAAATAGCAAGTGTGCTCCCTATATGAAAGCAAGCAAGAAAGAAAGAAACCCAAAATGGCTCCCATCGGGCGTGCCAAAATGTTTCGCACAGAATGTTTCCGTTCCTGGAATAGAGTTGCTTCTATCCTTTCATTCTCTTGAGAAACAGATAAGGGTTAGGGCTAGGAGGAATACCTGTTGAATGTTTGCGAGGGTGTGCGTGTACCGTAGAGAGAGATTAGATTGATTGCGAAGAACTCCTTTTTGTCTGGGAAGGACTACCTACAAGCAAGAATACAAGACCACCAGATTTTAGTTAAAAAATAAATGAGGGAACTACATTCGGCCCAGGAAATATTAGACTTCCTTTCGAAGGTGGTCAGTTCCCCTTTTAATACGAATTGACACAAATGATAATAAAGAAGCTATTGCAAAATCACGATTTAGGTATCTCGTTACCAAGCAATAGAGACTAAACTACTGATAATAAAACGTCACGTTGTTTGTTTGAGTCACATGGTCATTGATACATTTAGGTCACTGTTACCAGGGATAAAACGGACTGGATCTGAGGTTGTTAGGAGACCGCTATAGGTGAGAGGAAGGTTTTGGGTATAAGTCACATTGACCGATGCCGATCACTGTATAACTGACTGCGGTTAGAGAACCGCTGTCGGTAGGGGACTAATGAACACCGGTAGGGTCAGTAATCTAGGTGCTTCTGATAGAGGTTGGTTACAGGGTGATTGTGGGGTTATTAAGACTGGTGGATGGCTGAGGGGAATAGTGAGATGACGGGGAAGACTCATGAGTGTGATAAAACTGTTCTTCTGGGCAATACAAGGATGTATGGATGAAGGTACAGTTAGATGTCAGGGTGTTGGAACGTGGTAGTGGATCTAGGAGTGAGACTTATAATTAGTATCAATCAAAAGGCTTAAGAAATGGTGCTTAAGAGAACATACCAAGACACTACTTACTCATTTCCTTGATGAAGATTCATGTCCAAGGAATATGGTAGTGACAGTAAGGCAGGGTTTAGTTGGGATGATCTGGTATTGGACAAACGAGCTGATGAAGCTATCCTCAGTCTTTTCCAATGCTTGAACGGGTGTGACTGGGCAATCTAGTGGCTTAGTTACAGTCTTCGGCTTAATGTCCTTCTCTGCAAAACTCTTCTCTTTCCTTCACTTGTCTCCGCTCTGTCAAGTGAATCTCAAATCCTTCCAATGACTTCTAATTTTTCCAAATGAATTCCCGATCCTTTGTTTTTGGTTGGGGTAGGTCAATTACAGGGAACCAATGGCGGTTACGTAACCGATGGCGGTCGAGTAGGAACCGATGTCAGTTAAGTCAAAGTGGGCTATTTTTAGTAAAATAGCCAACTTTCCCTCCTTTTCTCCCGAGAGATTAGTTGTGGGCTTGGTCAAGTCATTATTAGGTTGATTTTGGTGCGGGTGAGGAATAATTAGTCATGGGTGTAGATGTAGACCAAGTTATAGGTCTTAATTAGGTTAGTTTAGGATTAGGGCTAGGTCATGATGAGGTGACGAAATGAGGTGGTAGGTTTGGGAGATGTGGATTTATTAATTATAAGGTAATTAATAAATAATTGTGTAGGGTTTAGGTGGTGAGGTTAGGTTGCGAAATGAGATGCGGGACACAGGGTGTCGTAAGACACAAATTTGGTGTCTACAGTGGGTTGCTTATGCTTAGAATCAATAATTACAGGAAAGGAAAGAATATAAGCTCATAAACACCAACAATTTTATCCTGGAAACCTCCAGAGGAGGAAAAACCAGTCGGGAAGGGAAATTGCTCTTTCTTCCCACTTTTATTAGCCAATTCAAATCAACAAGTACATAATTTACAATAAGTATGAAAGAGAAGTAGATAATATCTCACACTTCCTCCCAATTACTTGTTTGCTCTGTCTCAACACTCCTTTCTTCTACAAAACACAATTCCAGCACTAAGAACTTCTTGCTCACTTGCTTTCATGCTTCGATGATCTTTTTTATATTCTACAAACATGTATTTATAGCCTTTCTCATGTCCTCCCATGCACTGGAGAATGGGAAAGGTCATGGAGGAGAAGAGACATGGACAACCTTTCAAATTCTGAGGTTGTTTGTTTCATATTTTATTTTTATGTCCGAAAGGCCAGGACTGCTGCCCAATGCAGACCGGTGGTCTTAGGACTGCCACCCTAGTTGGGCAGTGGTTCTGTAACTGCCTGCTCTACACAAGCGGCGGTCCTGTTACTAAAAGACAGAACCTCCGTTTATTTATTTTCCTTCTTTGTGCTGACTGATTTGATGAAGTAGAGTCATTTTGGATCCCTATGGATCACACCTCCCCTACTTAGGAGGCTTTTGGTCCCACAAAAGCTTAGTGGGGGAGTAGATGAGGAAATAATTCCCTCACTTTCTCCTTTGAGTACCACCGGGCCTGCCTTGGTGTCTTTCCTTTCAGTCCAATCTGCCAAGACTCCTGCGGACCTCTCCTAGTCTCTCTGACCTTCTGCTGCAGCACTACATCCTCCTCCAATTCACCTCATGAGTCCAAGATGCAATCCTCAATGGAAGGTAGCAACTGTAGTCCTTCATCTTCATCTAGCATGGATGGCTCATATAGGTGCAAGTTCTCACAGTTTACTACTAGAGTACATCCTCATAAATGTGGAAAATCAAGTTAAAAAGCATTTTCTCCAACCTGCTCCAATATGGTGAAGGGTCCATATCGTAGTGGCTTGAGCTTCTGTGCTTGACCTTGTAGTCTCTCCTTGCTCAAGTAAAGCCAAACTCTATCTCCAACATGAAGCTTATGTTCCCTCCTATGCTGATCATGCCTAGCTTTGTACTTGGATTGAGATTTCTCTAATTGTTCTTTAACTTTGAGATGGATTTTTCAGATCCTCTCAATGAATTTTTTTGCTCTAGTCACCTCTGTGTCTTGTGTCTCCTCCTCATCCTACTGCCCAACTGCTATGTCCAATGGATTTGTAGGTAGATATCCCAAGCATGCTTCAAACGGTGACTTCATAGTGGATGTGTGTACTGCCCGGTTATAGGAATGTTGAATGTAGGCTAAGGACTCATCCCAAGTCCTTGGGTATTTGCTATTATACCCTCTGATCAACTGTACCAAAGTCTTGTTCACCACCTCTGTTTGTCCATCTGTCTGTGGATGGAAATTTGTGCTCCTCTGTAACCTGGTATCCATCTTGTCCCACAAAGTAGTCCAAAACTTCCCCAAGAACCTAGAATCCCTGTCAGAAACAATAGTAACTTTGGCAAACCAAAATGCACCCATACATTAGCAAAGAAAAGATCTATGCTGCCTCATGTGCTTTTACTATCTTTTTACATATCATAAGAATACACATCTTATTGAATCTATCAACAAAAACATAGAGATAGTCATGGCCATGTTTAGACATAGGTAATCCTCCTACAAAATCCATAGAAATGTCCTCCCATAGACGAGTAGGTACTGGAAAAGGCATATACAAACCCTCCTTCCTAGTCTTAGGCTTACTGGTACAACAAAGTTTACATCCACGTATAAATTTTGATACTTCTTCTTGCATATTGGGCCAATACACGTACCTTTGCAAGTGGGCTAGGGTCTTACCAACACCGAAATGTCCCACTACTTTTGAGGTATGTGCTTCCCTCATCAATAGAAGTCTTTCTTCTTTAGGCACACAAAGCTTCCCCCATCGGTAGAGCAGCCCGTCCTTGAGATAACAATCTTCAATCCCTATCCTTTCAGCCCCTTGGGACTGCAACTGCTGAAATGTCACCCCAAAGTCTTTGTCTTGGGCATATGCCTCTCTGTAAGCTTCCTTCGTGAAGGGCTCGATCTGAGAGATAGTGGCCAAACAGGAAAACTTCTCCTATGTGGGTGGCCTAGACAACATGTCTACCACCAAGTTTGTACTACCCTTCTTGTATTTGATCACTAGATGGAACTGCTGAAGGAACCCCATCCATTTGTAGTGCCTTGCCTGCTACAATTTAGACTATGCTTGCAAATACTGGAGAGGTTTGTGGTCAGTGTGCACAATAGTTTCTTTACCCAAAAAATAATGCTTCCATTTTTTAATTTCCTGAACTAGTGCATACATTTCTTTATCATATACTAAATATCCTTTAATTGTTGAAGTGAAATTTTCAGAATGATAGCATACGGGTTTACCTCCTTGAAGCAACACTATGCCCCCATAGCGTAATCACTGGCATCTGTCTCTACTTCAAAAGGAGAGGAAGTATTGCAAATCTTGGAAGCAATCTAAACAAGTACTAGTTCCTTATCAAAACTAATCTTGTATTTCAATAACTCAAAGGAAGCCCTGAATGAATTACATGTCTTGTTGCTTCCCACAAAACAAAATCCTTACTCTGCATAGCAAACCACTTTGTGTAGACTTTGATGGTTCTTCACGGAAAGCCCAGAATGAACTTCCGCATGTACTCCAACCACTCCCAAAAACAAGTCTTATTTGGAAAATTCACTTCTTTCATATTGGGACTAATACAGTATGTTTGCCAGGGTCTTATCCAACACTTATAAATGAGCTTCCTTCCAAGGTATGTGCCCTCATCAATAGAATCCTGAAATTCTTTTGGCACACAAAGCAATACCTTCAGTAGAAAAGCCCGAAATATTTGAGATAAGAATATTCAATCCTTTGGAAGTCAGCCCCTTGAGAATGCAACTGCTGAAATGTCACACTAAAGTCTTTGTCCTAAGCTCCCATATATCTTCTGTGTAAGCTTCATGAATGTGAAGGGCTCAAATTGAGAGATGGTGGCAAGCAAAAATTCTCCTGTGTGGGTGGCCTAACAACATGTCTGCCACCAAGTTTGTACTACCCTTCTTGTATTTGATCACCAGATGGAACTGCTAAAGGAACCCCATCCATTTGTAGTGCCTTTCCTGCTACAATTTAGACTGTGCTTGCAAATATTGGAGAGGTTTGTGGTCAGTGTGCACAATAGTTTCTTTACCCAACAAATAATGCTTCCATTTTTTAATTGCCTGAACTAGTGCATACATTTCCTTATCATATACTGAATATCCTTTAACTGCTGAAGTGAAAGTTTTAGAATGATAGCATACGGGTTTACCTCCTTGAAGCAACACTGCGCCCATGGTGTAATCACTAGCATCTGTCTCTACTTCAAAAGGCTGCTGCAAATTAGGAAGAGCAAGTACTGGAGCATGACTAATCTTGTATTTCAATAACTCAAAGGATTTGTCTTGTTCCTTACCCCAGTCAAAACCCTTACTCTTTGTGGCCACTGTGTGTAGAGGTGCTGCAATCACGGAGAATCCCAGAATGAACTTCCGCATGTACTGTACTGCTCCCACAAAACTCCTAGTCTCTATGGCTCCTGTTGGTGTTGGCCAAGTTAGTGATGGCTTCCACCTTCTTTGGATCCACTCGTAGCTCTCCTCCTCCAACCACGTGCCCAAGATAGACAAGTGACTATTTGGAAAATTCACATTTCTTCATATTACAAAGCAGTTGTTTCTCCCTGAGAACTTGCAAGACTTGCTGCAAATGAGTTAGATGTTCTTCCCATGTGGCACTAAAAATCAAGATATCACGTCTAGATATACAATGACACATGAATCTATGAAATCCCGCAATACATCATTCATCAATCTCATAAATGTAGCGGGTGCATTGCATAACCCAAAAGGAAGTACTAACCATTCATACAAACCCTGTTTTGTCTTGAAGGCAGTCTTCCATATATCCTCCTCCTTCATTCTGACTTGGTGATAACCTAACTAGTAGTTAATTGAGATCCAACTTCGTGAAGAATTTGGCATGCTGAAGCTGGTCCAAGAGATCATCTATGTGGGGAAGTGGATATCTGTTCTTTATGGTGATCTTGTTCAAAGCACGGTAGTCGATGCACATTCTCCAAGAACCATCCTTCTTTGGCACCATCACAATAGGTGAACCACATGGTGAGGTGCTCAGACGTATCACCCCTTGGTCTAGTAGTTCATGGAGTTGTTTCTTTACTTCAGTACTCTCAAGCAAGGATTTCCTATACAACCCGATGTTCGGTAGAGGGGACTCTGGCAATAGCTGAATCTCATGCTCTACTTCCTGTTTTGGTGGTAACCCACTGGGAGCCTGAAAAACTTCCTGAAAAGACTGAATAATACTATCCAAATCATGTTTTCCCTGGTTAGAAATCTCTGAAACTTCTACCCCATCTTGTTTATCCTTTAACAAAAGTAAACAAAACTGATTATGATTTTCCTGAATAAGTCATTTTGCTTGGTTAGCACTCACCATAATAACCAGTGTCTTACACTAGTTTGCCTAGATGTTGTAGCTGATCCCTTCCTTGACCCATCTGTACAGTTTTCCCTTCTCATAAATATAGCATCCCTGATATACAAGTAAGGACTCCCGAATACAACATCAAAAGCATCAAGTGGAATAACATCAGCTTCCAAAACATCAATATACTGGGAATTTATCCCAAACTTGACCTTACATCTTCTTGTTACCTGAATTTCAACACCCTTCTTCACCCAACCCAAAGGATAAGGGTGTGGATGCTCGTAAGTCTCAAGACCAAGCTTCTTTACAACTGCTTCAGAAATCAAGTTAGACTGAGAACCGGTATCAACCAAAGCATTTACCTTAGTTCTCTTGATCTGGATTTTGATATGGAATAGTCTACTCATCTCCTCTTCTTGGCTGTCCATGTTGGTGGCCGTGCATCCAAGCCTCTCATCTACATCAGAGTCATCTTTGATTTCCACCTCCCCTTCTATTTTTACAGCTGTCATGGACTTCTTTGAGTCCTTGGTTCGGTTCTTTGGATGTAACTCCAGATGCAACTTCCAACATGTAGCGTCAGTATGACCATTGATATCATAGTTCTTGCAAAAATTCTTGGGATCTTTACAAGTATTTAAAGTAGTGGCAGCTTGTTTA
This sequence comes from Taxus chinensis, assembly GCA_019776745.2. NCBI lineage: Eukaryota > Viridiplantae > Streptophyta > Pinopsida > Cupressales > Taxaceae > Taxus > Taxus chinensis. The sequence continues at coordinate 18,339,617 of CM034157.1, forward strand.
CCTTTCCCTTTCCACTTACCCTTGTTACTTGTTTTCCCCATGTTCTTTCTTCTGCTGATTTGTCGACTGCTTTTCCCTTGGCTCTGCTTCTCCTTGCTTCTTTTCATCATCTATGTAGTATGCCTGCACACATGCCTTGTTGAGATCTTTGGGCTTTGTGGAGATGACTTTTCTTCGAAGGTGAGTGTGAAGTCCTCCCAAGTACTTAGTCAGAATATCCTCATCCTCCAAGTCCGTGTTCAGCAACATGGCCTGCCTCCGAAATTCCGTAGTATAGTCCTACACACTTTGACCACTGCCTTGTCTAAAATATTGCCATTTAATCATTTGGTCAGTCTTGTGGCCAATAGGATAGAAGTTAGCTCTAAGTAATTCTTTAAATTCTTGCCAAGATTTCACAATAGGATGTTTCTTCTTTTCACAAGTGGCTAGATGGGTTTCCCACCAAACCAGAGCGTGTCCCTCCATTTTGAGACGTGCAAAGGTGATCCTCTGTGCCTCAGTGACATTATGGATGCTAAAGTAGACTTCTAACTGTTTTAACCATTTATCAAGCAACTCTGCATCTACTTGTCCTTCAAAGCTTTTAATTTCAACTTTCGTCTCAACTTTAAAAGGAGTATGATCAGATTTTACCTTTTCTCTTGCATTTGAAGTCTCTTCTTCATGCTCTTCCCCATAATCTTCCTCATGGTGGCTCCTTCCTATGCCAAAATTTTTAGCTAAGCCTCAAACCACTGAGTCCATGGAGTCTTGCTTGACAGAAGTTGTCTTCTGCAAATCTGCAAGTTCTTCTTGCCTTCTAAACATCCTATCCATCATGGTCTCCAGCATCTCGATTCTACGGACCAAGTTCTCTTCCTCCATTTGTCCCCGAATTCTCTGTTTCCACTTCTTTGTAGAAATTCTGGATCACAAGGTAAAGCCTCTTCGCCTTTAGATCTCGTCACTGTCATACAAATCTAAGAACGAATACCACAGTCCTGGATACTTGTTAGCTTTGATACCAAAATGATCTGTAAACTCTTCAACTTTGGAATTATCCACAAAATCACAATTAAACGTTTTTGTTCTAATTTCTATTAGAAAATGACAGAGATAGCTAGTGAATGAATTTGCTTATGCTTAGAATCAACAATTGCAGGAAAGGAAAGAATATAAACTCATAAACACCAACAAGTTTTATCCTGGAAACCTCCAGAGGAGGAAAAACCAGTCGGGAAGGGAAATTGCTCTTTCTTCCCACTTTTATTGGCCAATTCAAATAACAAGTACAAAATTTACAATAACTATGAAAGAGAAGTAGATAATATCTCACACTTCCTCCCAATTACTTGCTTGTTCTACTTCAACACTCCTTTCTTCTAAAAACACAATTCCAACACTAAGAATTTCTTGCTCACTTGCTTTCATGCTTCGATGATCTAAAAAATTCTCTTCTACAAACATGTATTTATAGCCTTTCTCATGTCCTCCCGTGCACTGGAGAATGGGAAAGGTCATGGAGGAGAAGAGACATGGACAACCTTTTCAATTATGGGACTGCTCATTTCAAATTTTATTTTTTTTTGTCCGAAAGCCAGGACCTCTGCCCAATGTAGACCGGCGGTCCAGGACCGCATCCCTGGTTGGGTGCCGTGAGTTGGGCGGCGGTTGTAACTGCTACTCTGCACAGAGTGGTGGTTTTGTTAACTAAAAGACAAAACCTCGTTTTTTCCTTTTCCTTCTTTGTGCTGGCTGATCTGATGAAGTAGAGTCATTTTGGATCCCTATGGTGATTTTAGAGGATTTTCTAAAGGAGAATCTTCTTCTTGGGTACAAAGAAAAAAAGGAATGGAGGCCCATTCCTATATTTGACCTCATGATGAGAGACATTCTCATTGATGTAGCCAACCATATAATTATATATCGGTGGGTGAAAACTATATACAAGCCTAAGCGGTTTTCAAATTGGTTTAATCGTTTTCTCAAAATACATGAAGGAAGATATATTCTCCAGACCTATTTTGTTGATTGGTCAAAAATACGAATTTTACATCTTGCTACTAACTATTTTGGAAGATCTACTTTTGTATTACAAGCAATGCTAATAGCTGGCCACATTTTTCGCAATGCCTTATTTCAAGAAGAATCCATCATTAGCTCTAGCATTCCTTTACTCCATATCAAAAATTACTCCAATATGGATATTCCCCTTTTAAAGAAAGGAATCCTTTTGATACTTTTAAGAGTATCGCTCTTACTCATATGCATATGAATACTTTGAAGACAATTTTGATTTCTACTTTGATGATAGATCTCAAGAAGAAATTCAGCTACTCTCCCTTGATGTACTGGAAAATGAATTCATTGAGTACCATGAACAACTAGATCACATGATACAAGAAAGAGATTGCATGGTAGAAGAAGAGGAATCACCATATGACTATAAAAATGAGCCAATAAATGATGGTTATGAAGAGTATGACAATGATTGAAAACTTCCCTGGCCCTTGAAGTAGAAGATGTAGTGTACAAAGATCTTTGTAACTGCCATAAATTTATTTATTTATTTATGAATATAGATCTTATATTATATTAATGCAATAAGATACAAGATAGCTTTCAGCAAAAAAGCGGGTGATATGAGAGCACGCCCCAAAACCACAAATAGACAAAACAACAAACCAACTAGGGTGAGCATAGGAGAACAAAAAACAAACTAGACAACACCTAGGGAAATATCAAAGCACAAAATTAAGCAACACAGCTGTAAACATTCCCAAAGCGAGAAGATCATGATTGTCTGGCCAACCTGAGCCTTGGAGGTCCTTGCCATCATTTGGAGTGTCCCAACCCGTGGGATTTTCTTCTTCCTTTTCTGCCTCCTCTTGAGTGGGGATGACAAGAGAGAGGCGAGGGACTTTTTCGGAGGGCGGTGGTGGTGGCGGGGGAACATTCCAGCCATCCAGAGTACGCACATCTTGGGGACAATAGGTGAACCCCACCCATGCTAACTAATAGGGACCCCCAACCTTGTTGGCAAGCTGGTGGCAAGTGGCTCCTTCGATGTTGAGGATAGGGCAAGTGATGATCCTGAATGAAATATCAGCATTGGGAACGACTGCGACGACCACCACTACTATGTGGAGAGGAGTGCCGAGATGATGAGGCTAGCTCCCAGGTGACATTACACGGGGCATCCCCCCAGTGCCATAATAGAGTCTGCAGGTGGTCCACCTCCAAGGCAACCTTGTTAGCTTGGACTTGAATCCGCAGTACCATAATAGAGTCTGCAGGTGGTCCACCTCCAAGGCAACCTTGTTAGCTTGGACTTGAATCCGCAGTATCACAATGGAGATAACCATAAATTTGTTATACATAGAAATTTTTTGATCAACTTCATAATTATCAAATAAAAAAGCATTTCTTTATTTCCATATCTAAAACAAAATTTCCCCTTTGAAAACATGCCAAATCTGGGTGAACATAGGTAAAAGCTTGGGGTTATCTCCCAAAAGGACATTCTACCAAGTAAAACAATTGGGTCTGAGAGGAAAGAAAAATGAATGAATCAAGTTCTAAGCAAGTTCCGCTTTAAGAAGAAAACCAAGAAGATGTGCACTTAAAGTTTCCAAGTGGCCATAAAATGGGCACTTGGGAGCTGGGACCCCCAATTTGAACAATTTGAGACCTCACATGAAGACCTTGGTGTAGAATACACCATAGAAAGTGGGCAATTTTAGGTTGAATCACCAATGTCAAAAAGCTCCATGAGGTCGGTGTAGAATGAATCCCCCAAGAGTGTTCCAGTTTTTCAACCATGGGTATATGATCAAAGCCTTTGCTCTGAATAATTGTGAAATAGAATGAATCCCCCAATGAGTGTATCATGGGTAGATGATGCGCAAGCCTTTACTGGCTAAATAATTGTGAAATTGGTATCACAATTTCTAATCTATCCACTAGGGGTGAGAAGAGTGCACAAAAATCTTATGCAACATGTGGTCAGGGACTGAATTGAGCACTTCAGTGATACCGACCTGATCCTGGTTGGTTAGTCAAAATTGAGTTTTAAGCTTAGGCCAAGAATACCAGGATTGAGATTGTTTACAGAATAAACCTTGAATGGTGCAAATAGATCGCTTGAAAATTTTGAGTGCAAGAATTATAGGATTTCTACAAAACACTTATCCTGAGACTGAAATATCAACAACCACCAAAAAGAATGTTGGTTAATAGAGAGCTCATTATGAAAGCCGTTGCCTTTCCACTGAAGCCATGGTTTGATGCATTCCCATGCTTTCCATATTCTTTGAAGCACAAAAGTGCCAACAACTTAAACATGCACCGGGGAAATAAGGAGGTTGACAAACCTCAAGCCTTTCTTAGGGAAACCTTAGGTTGACAAACCTCAAGCCTTTCCATGTAGGGCAGCCGTAAAGTGATCCTTCTTTCATACCATGGCGTAGAAGTACTTTCCTTGCTTTTTGGCCTTAAATGCATCTAACAATCCATTTCACACAGAGTGCCTGCCCTTGTCGCGTAATGTCAATAAGGCCCATTCCCCCAGAGTTGCGGGGAAGGAAACATATCTCCCAAACAACACAATGAAAACCTTTTCCAGTGGAAGCGTTGGCCCAGAGAAAGGATTTTAGGAGCTTTCCAGATTTTGAATAGAGGCTTTAGAATGCACCCAACATGAGGAGTAATAAACGTGCATGGCCACCAGAACTTTGGAGCAGATTTGGAATTTTCCTGCCAAGGATAAAGGTCTGGTAATCCAATAATCCAATTTTTTGGCCACCCATTGGATAACATACTGCTATAGCTCAGCTGGAGACACATGAAAGGCAAATGAGATGCCTATAAATTTAAACATTTTTCCGTGTGCAAGGATCTTCCAATCAAAAGAGTCTAGCCAAGCAGGCACTGGGAGGAAGGATTGTCGGTAGCACTGGGTTTTCTGCCATTGAATGAAAGAACCAGATGCTAAACAAAAGATATAAAATCAATGCATTGTTAGAGTAGGTATTTACCTTAGCTCATGTTCACCTAGGTACTTTATTTACCTTTATTGTATTTATTCTCACCCACTTATGTGTGTGGATATTTCTTTTATCTTATTTAGATATTAGGAGATATTATCTAGTTGTTAGGTATAGTTCTTTCCTTGATATATGGTATTGACTAGTTCTTTCCTTGATCTATGGTATTGACTAGATCCTTGATGTCTAGTTCTCTCCTAAATCTATGTAAACTTAACTAGTTCTTTGATGACTAGCTATTTCCATGATTTATGGCTTGATCTACGACCTTGACTAGTTCTTAGATTGTTATTCCTTGCCTATTTAAGCAAGGCCCATCCTCAATGTATTTCATTGAGTTCCATAATAATATATGAAATTGTTTCTCATTTGTTTGCAAATATTTTATGGAAAGTTATTCTGGTGAATTGATTTCATCTTATTGATCATGGTGTTTGATTAGCATCTATGTTCTTTGTCTTGGTACGATCTGGTTATCGTTTCTTTTATGGTATTATAAGTAGTGACCATTGTTGTTAACATAATCTGTAAGATTTAGGTTTCAAATAAATTGTAAGGTGTATTCATTTACTTTGAGGGAATTTGGTCATATTACTGCATATTACTACATAATAAAACAGAGGAAAACTTCCAATTAGATTCAGAAGGTAAAACAACCTAAGCATCAACTTAAACTGAAATTCTGGAGGCAGTATTTTGTTGTGGTTTTTTCACAAGAATATCACTAGGTACATTCAAGCTACTAGCAAAAAAAATGTGATTTTAATAACTGGATTCTGTATATATTTCTTGAGAAATATAGCTAGGTTTTGGCTATTGCAGTCGTATTCTCTCGAACAAAAATTTCATCATCCCTTTTTTGGCAATGATCTATGGACCCCTTTGATTTTTGTACTATTTGAAAATCTGCAGTGGCTATTTTCGGCAATAAAGGTCTCTGTGATTCCTACTAGTAGGTGCTTAAATTTATCCCCCTTTAATTTTATTTGTGTGGTGAAGGAAACAATTTATTTTGTTTGAGTGGCAACTAAAATAAATAAAACAAAAATATTAAAAAGCTTGCATCTTTTGATCGGTAAGTCGGTTTTGAGTGCCATTTTTTGCAAAAATGATTGTTTTTTCATGATCTCTTTCCATTGGATTTTATTTATTTTAGAGATACTTTCACTATAATTATAAAGTTCCAAATATGGAGGAGTGTTGTAATCAATTGTGGATGTAATTTTGGCTGAGCCCGAGTCCTAAATCTTTTGGGAGTTGCAGTTTGTACTATCATGGATTCTGAGAATGATATGCTTTTCTCTGAAGTATGTGGATTCAATACGATATTGTAAAATTTGTGGAAGAAAATAGATCACTCAAGAAGTGAAATTCTCTTCTACAATCACTCATTCATGATAAGGATACAATAATACACTTCCTACAGAACAAACTTGCTAGCCTACATCATCACCATGATATTGTGGACAACCATATCCATGATCTAGTCCACTTACAGTTGTTGCTCTAGTACCCACTAACATTGATCTGTTAGTCTTTGAGCCTGAACCCACTTTTGATGCTTATAAACCTGTGAGGCTTGTTACTGCATGCTCTTCCACATTTGTGCCTATTACAGTACCACATGTTGTGTATCCTACTTCTTACCTCAGCTGCATGGATTTTTTAAGAAGCATACCAATGCATTTCAAGTTCTCACATGCTCCGTTCTATGGATCTCACTAGCACGGAGTCATTGGATAGACATTCATAGGGTATTGTTTCCTCTATTTCACATGCAAAGTGGAATTCTCATCATGACATTGGTTTTCGAGCAGATACTTCATTGGGATCACACATTGACAGAGCTCCTTTTTTTGTTCGCTCGACTCTTTCTGAGGATCATGAGCAACACATGAGATGCATCTTCAACTCAGGATTGAGAAACCTAAGATTGTAGCTATCAGACATGATCAACCTGGACACACATTCTGATGTTCTTTTAGGTTTGCACCCATTATGCATTTTACACCAAGTCATATGCAGGCATCTTCTTCATCCATCCGTGTTGATTTGGGGTGGATATCTGATCACTCATGCCAAGGTGACATAGGCATTCATTGAGAGGAATCTAAGGCATGGCTCCTCCACCATTCTGGCCTCTTGCTCCACTTTCTATACCTTATGCATTGTGATGCTTCTTGTTTTGAGCATTTTTCTTTAGCAGGTGTAGTGTATCTCTCTTGTTTGTTGAGAGATTTTGTATCTGTATTTTGACACTTTTGCTGCAAGTTGACAGTATCTCTTGTGGGGGATCTATTATGGTGAAGTCCAATTTTATTTTGTCAGTGTTCGAGTAGTTGATTTTGGGCAACTCATACAGATTTTTAGCATCACTCCACCCATTCAGCAGTATGGGAGGGTGTGGTGTTGATCATGCTTCTTTGGGTTTCTATGTCCTTGCCTTGTTACCTTGGCTTTTCTTGGATCGTGACACTCTGGAGTTTGTGTCCTTACCTTGTTGCTTTGGTTATTGTTCTTGGATCGTGGCACACCTATTTGCAGCAGTTGATCAAATTATGTTTGGTGTTTTTTTTGCACTTTTGACATCACTCCGTTGACAGTCTCCTTGTATGGAGCTATTCTGGTGAAGCCCAGTGTCAGTTGTTTTTTGAGTTTTGTGATCGAGCAGTGGATTCAGACCATAGTGCACACCAAACTTCTTCAGCATTGTATGATTTTTTTGAGCTGAGCTTCTTGGGATGCCTTGGAGTAGGTTTTTACTCTCTTTACTTTGTTGTTACTGGTTTTGGGTACCTTGATAGTGTCCCTTTTTTTTTAAGTTATTGTACATGAGTACCTCAAATCAGGCCTAGTTGCCGGGACTCATATTGTGAACATGTCGCATCTATTTTGGCCCCTAGATTCACTTGAGGGGGGTGTTAGAGTAGGTCTTTACCTTAGCTCATGTTCACCTAGGTACTTTATTTACCTTTATTGTATTTATCCTCACCCACTTATGTGTGTGGATATTTCTTTTATCTTATTTAGATATTAGGAGATATTACTTAGCTAGTAAGGTATATTTATTTCCTTGATTAGGTATTGACTAGTTCTGTCCTAGATCTATGGTATTGACTAGATCCTTGATGTCTAGTTCTCTCTAAATCTATGGTCTTGACTAGTTCTTTGATGACTAGTTATTTCCTTGATTTATGGCTTGATCTACGACCTTGACTGGTTCTTAGATTGTTATTTATTGCCTATTTAAGCAAGGCCCATTCTCATTTTGTATTGCATTGAGTTCCATAATAATATATGATATTGTACTCATTTGTTTGAAAAGGTTTTATGTAAAGTTATTATGGTGAATTTCCTTTCATCTTATTCAATCATGGTGTTTGATTAGCATCTATGTTCTTGGCTTGGTACGATCTGGTTATCATTCCTTTCAAGTCATTCAAAATGTACTTTGTTTCATACCTACACATCATAATTGAAAATAATTAGAAAAATAAACTAATTTCACCTAACATGTTGTACTCCTATAGGGGAATGGGATGAAAAATCTTCTTCTTTCCTTGGTCATGATTTAAGAACAATATATGAGGCTTATGCAAAATAATATCTTCCTATTGCACCCTAGGCTCATTTTGTATCAAGTGCATACTTAATTTAGGAGATTACATCTTCCTAAAATAACGATAGCACACTAAAGAATCCTTTACCACAAAAATCTCTAAACTATGATTTGTCCTATCTGTAATATGCATACATAGTTGGAGCTCAAGATGGAAGCTGAATTCAACTCAATTTATGATAAACAAGAAGACAAAGGAACGGTCATTAGGAATACTTTTTTCAATACATCTTCTAAAATACAAATATTTTTCTACAATGAGTTAGTCATACATATGATTTCTTAGACTACATTTTCCCCAAATTATGTTATGAAAAAACTTGTGTCAAACACTAAATGTTTCTAGATGAACCTAAATGTTCAACATTGAGTCTTGAGAAGCCCATTAAGTCATATTTCATAGAACTTATAATTTTTATAAAAATATTCCAAATGTCATAACGTGGTTTGATATAAACAACTCAATAATCAGGTGTGTTAATCCTAATGCAGCATAACATAAAGAAATAATGAAAATCTGATGAATGCACTAACTTAATATTGTATTCCTCAGATGGAAGTTAGCAATTTGCAAAATTTCATGATGATATTGAGGGATTTGGAAAATGATCATTTCGCAATATAAAGTTTCATTGTATGAAAAATAAGGCTATCCAGCCACTAGAGTCCTTAGGGAGAAAGTATTTTTTGCTTGATAGATGAACCTTTAACAACACTGTGAGATGTTGCTATAAGTAGCATGGACTTGAGACAAAATTCTTGATATGTTGGATAAATGTTTTATAACAATCGATGCATAGTTGAAAAGTATATTAGAAAATTGTATGCTTAGCCCCCTAGTTGGGTACATCACTTAATATATGGGTCTCATTTGAAATCAAGTTTCAGGGATTAAACTAGAAGAACAATGACAATGGGCTTCATTTAAAATTTCAAAATGAATCACCAATTCACTTTTAATGCTTTTCTTCATGAATCTTTCTACACCAAATTTGGTCAAGATTAACCCAATGAAAGGCCATCTCATAGTTCAAGTAATGAACAAACTGTTAGGTCATTCTTGCAATGCTTAAATGTGAACCTCAGGAGTTTTTTTTGACAAATAAAAATGATTTTGATTGTCTACAGTTTTAATACAATTTGGATCACCATTTTGATTGTCACACTTCAATTGTCAACATCATAGAGTACATTATGAAGCCATATTTTCTTCTATCAACATTGAACCTCAATATAAACATCGTTGGTGAAATGACATTCCTAATCACATTCAACATTGTTTAGAATTCCATTACCTCATGTTTATTGTATTTAGGGGGGTTGAACTTATTCAATCTTTCTTGTATTCACATAGTGATTAATAATTCCTGAAATTGTTAAATAGTTGATACCTCTAATTATGAATTAGAGGTTTTCTGATATTTACATATATGTTGACTTGGTACTTTACTTGGATGCAGATCTCTTATGATATTTTCTTCCGTGATGATAAAAATGTTGGAAATGACATTTTCATATGATAGTGTGATAAGGCTTCTAGGGGGATCACATTAATTTACACATGAGTGAAATATAACTTTAATAGGTGAGATATTTTATGTTTCGGTTTATGTTGCATGATACATGATTTAGATAAAATATTTGAAATCTAATTAATAGTAACAAGTATGATAAAATAAATAACATTCAAATGTTATGACGAAAATTTGTGATTTTAGTTAATGATATAAGAAAATGGGAAAGAAAATGACTTAGTAGGGAATCCTCAAATTGCCCAGAAGTAGATTGGAAGTGGATAAAGGATGACATTGCAACAAGGGGATTGAACTGTTAAAAAAAATCATGAAAAATGAGGATAATGTGAACACGGGCAGCCTAGGGGAGAGGATGTCTGGGCTTGGTGATTATTCCATTACAAGTGAATAGAACTATGATTGAATTAGAATTCTAAGATTTTTACTATGTAGTTAGGGTTTTGTTACTCACTTTTTTCACAATCAAATGCTATGAGTGTGTTTAAGACTGGAACTAATTATGTCTTACCTATAACAATAATGTGATAATTAACTTGCATAACCATCAAAACCACATACAAATTATAATGTTCCTAAAAAAAAATATTATTTTCCTAATTGACCCCCCTGACAAAATGGTGAACTTATGAACTAAGCGTTTTGCACTACTTTTCAGACCATGTAGCAAAATGTGCTTATGTGTAAATTGTCCTTAGGTTACCATAACTTCCAATATTGACCAAGATAGTGGGAAATATCTAGATGAATGGGAAAATGTGTGGATGGAATGGAATTGAATCATAGCCACTTTCCCCTTCTTATGCAGTGATAAAAATAGGAAAACCTGAGTCCCTTATAATGGTTTGCAGTGCTTTAATATAGCTAGATGTCCATTTTTCTTTCTTAGAATAGTATTCTACCTCATAAACTAGATGATGTATGTTCATGTTTATATATGGATCTCTTGTTTGAATTTGCATAGGGACAATAATGACTACAACATTTGAGACTATGACCTAACATAAGGATTCTCACTAAAATCACCAACCATAAATGTCACAAAATGTAAACAAGAACAAAGAGGATGGAAGCAACCTAAAATGGATGGACATGTGGGTCAAAAATGTGCCCGAATGTACTACACTATGTGCACCCTGGGATAACCTATGAAGGCATGGCCTGAAAATTATTGACAGATAGGGATCCCTTGGTTGACCTGACCAGAACCATGGGTGCCTAGAAATGACAAAATGTGTTGCTAAAGACAATATAAACAACTAAAGTAAGCAGATGGATAAGGGAGTTTGTCACCAGTGAATAATTTTATCGCTTAAGATCCATGCATATGAAAACAACATACTTGACAGTATAAATGTAATAGTATGTGCATGTAAATTTTGTGTCTACATTTTCCCCCACTTTATGTTATTTGAATGAAATTCAAGTAACATAAAGTAGACTTAGAAAGAAAATACTTGACAAAAAGTCCATAGAAGCCATGTTGCAATTTTAAAACACGCATGACTGTAGTAGAAGTGTAGAAAGAACTATAAAGTGGTCAAACCATGGATCAAAATTTGATCCATGCAACGTAATGAATTTAACAATACCATCTTAAGGATCACTTGGAGAAATCTTGAAATTGATTTGTAGAATTTAGATGATTTTGAATCTTTTAAAAATGGAGATTAAAGAGGTAGGGAGTGATCAATTCCCAACATAATCTTTGTATGTTTGAAAATGGGAGGATTTGGGCATCCTGCCGCCAGAGGAAGAGTGTAAAGGGAGAAAACTGTAAACAAAGCAATATTAAATCAATTTAACTACATCCTCAAGATCTCAGTCCATTCATAGAATGGAACATGCAAGAAAATAATTTGTGATCCATTTTGGATAATCCACATCAAAGTAGTTCTATGAGGCCGATGACTTTACATGAATCAAAGGAAAGTGATAGCAGGTTCAATATTTGATACGAGCTCTAGCAGTATAAGTGGGAACGGATGAGAAAGTCTGATGCAAAATGAAGCATAGTCTAAGAAAGCACATGGAGCATCAAATAGAATACAATTATGATACCAAGTTAGGTCATCTGGAAAATGAATCAGATCACAAAAGAGATTTAAAGAAATTTCAAAAAATCCATCTCTAAGCTGACTTGCCTTCCTGAACATAAGGAAGATCCAATCCTCCAAAGCTATGTCCACCTCCTAAGCTCAAAAGCTGTTGAATTAAAACTATTTTGAAGCTAGTTTACAGTCAGCACAATCCGTGAAATAACAAGAAGATGCTGACAGAAGTGCAAATCAGAATGATTGTTAGTTACAATGAAAAACACATGGTTGTTAAAAAAACATGCATGCGTTGGGAGATGGAGATTCTATCTGATAGAAAGATATGATGTATGGAAATAACAACAAATAAGATGACATGGAATTGACATGCCAAGGAGGATGAATGCTTGTTGAGTTATGTTGGACTTGAATGTGTTGTTAGATTAACCTTTCCATATTAATGCACAGGCGTTGAATGAAGCTTAATACTTAGATAAGACAAATTCTTTTTGAATAATGCTACTACACCAGATGATATTCCCTCTCAAAAGAATCTCATGGGGATATATTTTGCTCTGATACCAATGTTTGGTATTGTAGGATCTAAAACACTACAACAACTTATTTAAATACAAATCATGACAAATAAACATAGAGATAGTTTTTAATCATTCAGTAATCTCCACTTCATTGATATGACCCCCCATTCGGGTTCATTACAGATATATAGGAAATGATTCCCTATATTAATGGAAGAAATTCTACCCACGATATCTTCGAAAAATACTATTTAATTATGATTGTTACTCACGTAACAATACACAACTCAAATCATAGGAGGAGTTGTTAAAACAACTCCACCTATTATATTATGTGTTTATAGTAACAATAATATAATTAATTAATTATCTATGTTACATGTTTAGTAAATATCCACTATAATGTAAACATTATATTTCCTAGTACAAATTCATGTTATAGTAACTATAAATAGTAAGGTGAAAAACTAATTATACACTTCATTTTTATTTTATGCAATTGTGAGAGTGAGCTCTAACTGTGTAAGGATACCACGAGTGAGAATAACATGACCTAGCCATTTTGAGATGGTACCAACTGTCATAGCATCGTGTACGATGATGGAGTTGGTAAGTGTAATGTATTTTTTTCCAAATGTGGGTGTACAGTAGTTAGTTTTACTGAATTTTTACAAAATTGTGATTTTGACTATTTTCAGTGTTTTATACCTGGACAAGACCGGTGAAAGTGTTAGTGACCTTCAGGTTAGGAGCACCTAGACCTAGGTGCTGGTGTCCTACTCCTGGGTGCCCCAGTCTGGATTCTAAGTGTCCTAGTCCAGAGAGTGTGTATTCAGTTCTAAGTGGTGTAAATGTGATTTCTATTGTATAATAATGTGATAAGTGATTGTTTATGGATTCATATAGTGTTCTAATGTTGTGTTTGTTGTCTTTTTTGTGTTGTGTAGAGGGATGTCCACTCAAGGGAGTTCTTTGGGGGTCATCATTTGATTAATTTTCTCAGATTGGGTTTATTTGATGATGATTGGGAGGTTATGGACCATGTCGTTCTACGACACATATCACGGATGGGGGATGTGCCCCATAATATGCCCATGTTTACCACATTGTATGAGAGATGGTGTGTACAAACAAATGCACATTTTTGTTTCTTATAACGGAGATGACAATTAATACTGGAGGATGTATATCACATATTGTGATTTACTGGTTGATTGGGGAGATGCTACTGAGTGATGGTAGTATTAGATATGGAGCGGAATATGTGACTTGTCGCGGAAATATTTTGCAAGGTCCCAAGTACCTATTGAGGCCCATATCAGTTTGGATGTGATATTGTAGTCAAGAGTTCCTTGGGTGTGAAAATTCATTGCAGCGGTGATTGTGTCATATATAGCCGTTTAGAGGGAGGGGGTGTTCAACATATTATACATGACGTATGACATATGTCACTGGATAGAGGAGGATGGGACAAGATATGCATGTGGTCACAGTGTGTGTTGGTCCATTTATACATGGACTTGTATTGGTTTATGCAAGGGTGAGACATGGTGGGGGCATATGGGCCACCACAATATTACATTGTATGGGCATATGAGCACACATCTATATTGAGACTAGTTGCAGGGCCATGAGGAGAGTGGGATCAACCGGAGATATATGCTGTGATGCTAGGTAGATATTCATAGTAGGAAGATGGACACTGATAGTTTCAAAGCCTGTGATAGATAGGATGGGGACCGGATTCGGCTTATATGGAGGCCATATCGCGACTATGGGGGATGGCCTGAGGATGCTACAAAGTTTGAATGTATTCAGAGTACCATCTGGCTGGAAAATCTACTTTTTAGGTGTGGTAGAGATATTTTTCAAGTGGAGAGAGTATCACGAGTAGTTTGGTATGGTGCAGGATGTTCCCCCAGAGCCATACATATGGTTGTGAGCTGTCAGAGCTCCTAGGAGGGCATGTGTTAGGCCAGGGCCTACAATAGAGTAGTTGAGTTACCACCAAGGCTGGATGAGGAAGACCTAGTGATAGAAGTTGTAGATGGAGATGAAGCGATGGTGTGCATGAAGGATTATCGATCATGGTGGGTAGCACATCGGTGGGTACTACTATATCTAGTGTTTGTAGGTGCTATGGATTTTCCACTAGGAGGAGTGGGTGAGGGAGGTGTCCCTGACCCTATAATGGTAGTTGCGGCAGAGCGTGCATATTTGTGTATGCTAATATTATGGTTAATGAATTGTCTATGTTGTTTTATATGCATTTGAATAACATGGGGTTATATGTTGTGTATGCAGGAGATGCCTATTGGTCATTGATAGTGGACACATTGATCCACACATTGACATAGAATGTGTCGAGTTAGATGTGCTAGGTGGAGGGATACTAGAGCGTGTTGAAAATATTATAGGTGAGCATGCCCATCTATTTGAGCCAGTGGCCATAGCATCGATGACATGTACGGTGCTTCTTGATGAGAGGGATGAGGCATGTGAGGAGATTCTAATGCACACTAAGAGGTGGTAGGATGGTGGTCCCTTGGCCCTATGACATGTTCGCACAGATATGTAGACTTACATCGTTAGTTTTAAGAGTAGAGTATGATAGATTACGATGTTACATAGGAAGGAGCTAGAGAAGTTTCAAGGCTGGAAATGCGCATCAATGTGGTGTCAACCCCCCGCCCTATAGTTTTATCTGGAAAATATATATTTGATAGGTATTCATCCAAGTATCTAGGGCTCTCATAGTACGTGAGAAAGAGTGGGATGACGATGAGGTTTGATAGTGATGATTGTATATGATGTAAGGGGCCTTGCCCCCCAGTGATGAAACATGTTTTTTTGGGATGATGATTGTATGCAATGATATATGTATGGAAACCTATTTTTGATATATGTTAGATCGATGTTGAGATGTTTTGCCATTTCGATGTAATGGATATGGTATGGTTCTATGGTTATTATCTCTAACATGTGTATTTTATTATATGTGATGAATATAAGTTTGTATGATGATGTTAGCAATGGTAGATAAAATAGAGATGGTAAATGATGATGTAGATAACTAATGTAATGTGATTGATGAGAAGAATAAAATATATAGTGCTTAGGTAATGGAATGGTGATAATAGAATAAATGTGGAAATAGATGAGTGTATCGTAATGAATATGTGAAAATGTAATGTAATCATAATAGGATAAGGTGATAAAAAATAAGGAGGGGGGGAGATTAACGATGCCCCCCATCATATGAAGGAATAGGATCATGTAATAAGACCCCTCAATAGTCAAGTATGAGCAAGATTACATAAGAAGAGATGTTGTCATCGCGGAAATGATTGAGGTGTGCTAGATGAAAATGCACTAGGACGACGGAGCACTTGATGAAAGGTTCTTAGAAAAAATCCCTCAACAGTTGTGTAAGAACTGTAAGAACACAAGTGCGTCATCAGGGGGTAAGGTGATAAGAATCACCTACCAAAGACCAAGATGACGAGTGTAGGTGGAAACATGTGGAATGGATGGAGCACGAGTGTATGAACCAAATGAAATGTCATGTGTAGTGACTATGGGGTATGCAGAAACTTGTAGAAAACCATGAGATGCAACGACATGAAGTGGTGGATAATGTGGATGGAGCGGATGCAATGAATGTGATGGTGGAAATGATGGATGAGGTGGAAAACGAACATGTGGCGGTGGAACATGATGAACAAACTGAGCATTTGATGGATTAGATGTAAGTGGGGTACACCTACATCTGACGAAGGTGAAGGAGACAATGAGCGCTCATGACAAGGCAAAGGAGATGATGTTAGAGTCCACTAGTTATTGTATCTTTTCACGTAAGGCAAGGCAATCATTATCCCTATGTCCAGAGATGTGATGATAATTACAATAATGTTGGTCACGATGATGTTTCAAGCGGTGTGGAGGATGATGTTGGTTAGAGGGTAACCAAATCAATCTTTCATTGAGTAATATGCGAAGCACATCATGTGGTCGAGTGTGAGGAGAGAAGTACAAAGGCTCTCGTGAAGGAGGTGGAGTGGTGGAAGTAGGAGCTTGTTGTGGATGGGAGAAGAATGTAATGGTGGGGAAGAAGAGGGTTGAGCTTGTGTAGAATGGACTTTAGAAAATGGTGGAGATTGCTTTGAATGCTCAACTGATAGTGGGAGTGGAGGAGCAATAGATGGAACTGGTGGAGAAACATGTGGGGGTTAAACGACATGTGAGGATGAAATATCTTGTTCTAGATTGATAACCTTATAGCACAAGAGAATGAATGACTCTTCACTAAATTGGGACTTATTCCAGTCCCAACAGCTAAAAAATATAGCCAATATCGGAATCCAATATTGCTATTTTTGGATTCCAAAATGTTAAATATTGGAATTATCTGGACTCCAAAATCACACATATTGGATTCCAATATCGCATATATTGGAATCCAAAATCACATATATTGGAATCCAAAATCACATATATTGGAATCCAAAAAGTCAAATATTGGAATCCATTACTGCACTCCAAAGTCCCATATATTGGAATCTTTGGACTAAATCAAAATATTGTAATCCATTATATGGGCTAGCAGTCGCTAGCCATTATTTATGATTTGTTATGTACAGAACATGTTTCTGTTTTAAAAGGTCTAGTGGCTGCCAACCATTATTTATGCTTTGTTATATAAAGAAAAAGTTTATGTTTTAAATGGGCTAGTGGCCGCTAAGTATTATTTATGCTTTGTTATATACAAAACATGTTTCTATTTTATACAGGATAGCGAACATCTTTTGTTGTCCGTCAATGGTTGCAACAAAGGCCTCAACGTGGTGTTAAATTTGATGCCCGTTTAGACATTTCTTTATTGTTTTTATCCTTAAAATAGTTGCAAATCTTTGAAATAACTGTCACATATGACTTGCATATTATAGATGTGACCGTCAATTTTTCTGGAGATTTATTTATATATTAATTATATTATAAAATATTAAAAACAATTAAGTATATACAATATAATTTTATATTTATTTTATGAACAGTGTAAAAAAACTATTTTACAAATTTTCAAGGGAAATTTTTTCTGATAATTCACCACAAAAGTTATTCAATCATACTGTCAGCTTATAATCAGTGAAAATATAATTCCTCCTAACTTATCTTCCGAAAATCTCAGTATAATATAATAGAGTTATAGTACATTCATAATAACATATGAATGTATATTATTACTTTCATAATAACATATGAATGTATAATTATTGACAATGTTAAGAAATACCATCATAACAACATTATGAAAAGATAAATGGTTATTTCACATTTTCTTGCTCCAAATATTTGATGCCCTCTGCCACATTCAATCCCTGAGACACTATTTGTGATTTTTTTTTGTACAAATCAGCCTTCAACCATCTATCTTTTGTATAATATTTCTGTCTTCTTTTCATCCCCACCATAAAATTTTCAGGAGGGTTTCCCTTTGCACCTAATGTAATACATAAAGTGTTTTTAGAACTATATGAAAAATCATTTCTACTCCAAACCTTTTCTAGGTCTCTTATTGTTATTCCCTTGACTATATTGCAATGTTCCTTTCCCCAAGTGAGTCTTGGATACAATACAGTCGATATTTTTTTATTGAAGCCCGTTGATATCTTTTTAACATCAGTAGAAATGATGTTGTTGGACCAGAATCCCAGTTCACAGTATGGTGATAATAATTTTATAAATTCTGACAGGCCACCTCGCAGGTTGATAGTTTTCATACCGAACCTGAATGACATCTTCCTATTGTATGTTTTGTTTATCCCATATAGCAGGTCCTCCATATCCAAAATAAGTAAATAATCTTATCGCTACCTGCAGGGAAGTAAACAAATTTTATTTTGTCAGCCGCATATCAATTACAACCAATTGAAATAAACAACATTTTAGCTTATGGCTAATAGTTACCGATTGAGATTGTGACTTGGATTACACCACCTTTACATGCTGTTGTATCTATTGATGCAAGTGCTATTTCAAATAAAAAATCATCAATTCATAATCTATTTCTTCCTATTGAAAATGTGAGCATAATGTATTTGAAATAAACATTAATCAATTCATAATCGATTTCATGTTGTGGAAAACTTAAATGGATAAACATAGTGGTTTCTGTGGTGATATGGTAAGTACAATATCAATTATTCTCTGTCTTATAATTCAAATTTAGTGGCCGTTAGGCTATGCTTATATTCAAATTTAGTGGCCTCTAGGTGGAGAACAATCCTCAGCTATTGATGAGGATCTACAACCGCTAGGCTATGCCATCATTGGCTGATCTGCACTTAGTTGGAGAAACCTTTAATGAGGCTAGCCAAGTGTTGCTTTACATACATACGAGCTGGATCAAGCCATATGTAGTTCTGTATATGATGATGTTGAAGCCAAAACAATGTTAATTCAATGTAAGTAATCAGTATGAAGTAGTGAATCAGTGAAACATTGTAGACAATATGCAGTTGTAAATCAGTGAGATATTGATGAATGTAAGGTTTTTTAGTCAAACCATTTCTGTATTGAATGTGGATGCATAGAGTCCACTAAGCTCTATATACTTTGTTTTAAATTGTTATCATAGCTTACAAATGGATTTCCTTAAACTTTTTCTTCGACCCTAAGCCAAGCATATAAACTAATGTCTGTTAGTTATCATTTCCTATAAATTTGTGGGCCTTATAAATAATTTTGTTGTAAAATACACATGGATATCATATCATTTCCTATAAATTTGTGGGCCTTATCCGTTGTCTGCATAATCATTTATTGTCTTATAAATTTTTGGGGATTATTAGCAGTTTTGTTGGTAAATTCACATGATTAACATACCTAGATCTGATGTCGTATTCATGGCCGATGTGCTTGCATCCTCCACATCTGTCATCTGAACTGTAAAAAACATAACTTTGTTAAAAAAATTGAAAACCATGGCAATTGAAGATAGAGCTCATTAAACATATTTATAAAATGATTGAAAGTAAATCACCATGTTGAATTGGTTGTGTAGCGTCATGGTGAAATGGTTGTACATCAAATTTTATAGCTTTGTGGTTGTCTGCATAAACAATAATTGTATAAGTAGCATATTTAGGTTAAAATCCATTAAACAAAATCACTTGTTGAAGTTGTTTTTGGAGATGAACCTTTCTTCATGTGAGAATAGTAATGTTTCAGAAACATTGCTTGACTATGTGTCTCAACAATAAAAATAACAAATAGTTTGGAATCCACTAATGCACGGAGTGTGAAACTGCCATCGTAAAGCACTAGTACTAGAGAATTTTTGGAACAACATCGAGTGAACATCTCAGCCCAGAACTCATACAATATTTCACAAAGAAAAGGATGGATGTTTCCTTGTAGGCCAATTTCACTTGCAGTTACCAATTTTTGTGCAGTTTCTCCATCCAATCCATAGTGACCTCTTCTCTATAATCATCGTTATTTTCATGGTTGTGCACACAAGATATTGTGTACATAAGACACAAAATTTTGAATTTCTTGTTGCTATCGTAGAGTCTGTAGCATCCATCTAGAATTGATACTCCAATGTCTTTAACCTTTTCCATGTATCTTTGTACTGTGTCGCTTAACATTTTTGAATAACCAGTTGGTATTAGAACAATAATAATACAATCCAACACACTGGTTCTGATAACTGTTAGAAGCTCCATTATGACATCAGAAGAAATATCACTGGCCAAATTACAAAAATCAGTGATCACACATTCAACATTGAAAGGATTAGTCAAAGGAATAGCTAATAAAGTTGATTGAAGATGGAATGGATATGCACATTTACAAGAAAAATTGTCTGTGACTTTCATCCTTGCTGGTATATTTCCTTCCAGTGACATCACATAGTTGTCTAATATTGTCTGAGCCGTGACGGGAAGAACTTCTTCCACCTCATGATATTTTTTCCATTTTTCCATTTTTTCCCCAATATGGGAATCATATTTTCTTTTTCCATTTCTCTCTTCACCCAACAGTACAGACAACTGGTGGTAGTGTGATTCATGCAATTTAAATTTTTTGATTACATTGGATTCACTGCAGGATGTCAATACAATATTATCTGGATGCTTATTTCTCAAATAATGTAGAACTTTTTCTCTCATTTTGTTGTCTCCTTTTATTCTCTGGAAGTAAGAATCAAATGTCTCTACTATTACACTAGCCTCAAAAGACCCAGTTGATTTAGTATTCCTTTTCAACCCATGCAATTTTGATTTAGATGGGTCTATCTCCAATTTAGTCAAATATGTTTGCCTCAACATAGTAAACAACTTGGCATGTTTTGGAGGTGAAAGAAAACCTTTTCTATGCAAGAAATGACAAACAGAAGATGTTTTCTCATTTCTATACATTTTTCTGAATACTGTAAATATACCATTTTGAATGTCTTCTACATTTGAACAACCAATTTTGTCAGAATCTGTTAGAATCCCCAAATTCCAGCCATATTTTGAACAGGAATATGGTCCGTTGTTTATGGAGGCATGCATTTCCCATTTCCTAAACAAAGAAACATCCAACTCCATATCCAGAATAAGACACTTATTGTTTTCAAAGTCAAAGTGTTCCACCTGGACACGCAGTGTCCCCAAATCAATAACTTCTGACGATAGAACAATACCAACTTCCTCGTGATTGTCATCTATAAAAAAAACAACCACAGGTTGACGTGGTAGTTTTCAGGGGAATTAAGTTCCACAAACCACTCCTCATCTCTTTTCTTCCAACAAATACCATCTGCGATGAATGGAGTGCGAACAATGGAAGACATTTTACCTATATTTAGAGTAAAATACATTAATAATTAGGTCATTTCCAAACTTTAAAGTGTTTTTCTCACATTTTTTATTAAGGAATTTAAATACTACCCTAGCAGACACCAACCTCTAGAGTTCTTTACTATGTATCATAACAAAGTAATTAACTTAATGGTTAGCGACTGCTAGGCTTCGATAGGACATCTTATGTATCATTCAACTGGTTACAGTAATTCATATTTTGTGGATCAAATCAATAATAACAGAATTTTTCTAAAAGTCTGAAATCGAATTATGATGCATTGAAAGATACAAAACCATTTGCACCTTTTGAAAGTATTACATATGAGTCAGACAAGCTATAACATTATATAGATGGCATTATAGGAACGTTAAAAAATACACAATTTAGTGGCAGATAGACTTCTAGTCAACATACAAAAGAACAACCTAAAACAATTCTTAAGCCATTTACACCTTTTTAATGATAAACCGTAGAGGACATTAAGATATAATATTTGGTATTTCGAAGAGAGTTTGTGGTAGCTTGGGATTTTTTATTTTACAAGATGATGTGATTTATGTGTATATCGGTCATACTGTAGTAGTGAGGATTAGATGCCTGTAACAAGACTAATGAACATGTTTAAAGGATAACAGTCAGAAGATCTAATGTTTGGTATTTTGAGGAGAGTATTTGAGAAACAAATCACATTAATGGAGTTAGTGATAGCTCATCATTTTTTGTTATATAAGACAATGTTAAATATATGTATATCAGACATACTTTATTCATTATGTCTAAATGTCTATAACTACTCTAAGTATGATATTTTAAGTGTAGCGCTTGGTGGGAAATTCCACAACAAGCTATCAAAAACAAATGGGAAGGATTACACTTTTCCTAAACGTAAGTATGGCCCTCTTCACAATAGTCATTTTCATGGAAACAATGCTCTCTATAAGGTCATGGTGGGTTAAACCTATTTGAGAAAATATTTGATTATTAACAATGTTTTTTAGTACCACTAAAACAAGGGTCTATTCTCTCTTACTCTGACTATAAGTTAGATTTACAATACTAATTGAAGAAATTTATTCCAAATTGTTTGAACTTATGTTAACTTATTTATAGTGTCAGTCTTCTTAGGCTGCAAACATTTACTGTCTGTACACTTTTGGCTCGTATCCATGGCAGAAACAAGTGATACACTACAAATCCTCGATAGGGATCAAGCCATATGTATTGTCCATAAAATATATTGTTTGTAACATATAATTCACAAAGTTTTGTATCTAAAAAATTGTTTACCTAACGCTTAGTTTCATTACTTATCGAAAGTAATGGCACAACAGACGCTAGTTTCAACAGTTTCTTTTATTGGAAATTGTGGTAAAATAATAAATCATGACCTAGCTGAGTGACCATGAGGCTCCTACCATTACGGTCATTGTAAACACTATCTGTACAACTTTGAATCACTAGTTTTTTTCATTGATTATAATTATATCATGTTGGATGGAATGTACCTAGCGGAGACAATAGCTGCATTGCATACCATATAGAGGGATCAAACCTTACGTAGTTCACATAAGGTATATTGTTTGAAACACATAATTCACATCGGATCTTATGGGAGAAAATTCTTAGTGAACACTAAGCATTTTTTCCTTATCGAAAGTAAGGGCATAGTGGACGCTAGGTTCAACAGTTTAATAATTTGAAAACAATGATAAAATAAAAGATCATGCTCTAGTTTAGTGGTCGCTAGGCTCCCACCATTACTACAAGTCATTATAAATACCATACGTATATAGCTTTGGGTCGCTACTGTGTTTTCATGGACTATGTAGTACTCACAAGACTTATTGTTTGTAACATATAATTCACATCTATTTGTATGAGAGAAAATGCTTAGCAACCACTAAGCTTTTGTATGTATTGAATGGAATGCCATAATGTATTGAATTGAATGGTATAGCTTAGTGGTTACTAGGCTCCTACCTTTACCTCTCATCAATATAAACACTATCTTTACAAGTTTTGGATCACTAGCCTTAATATGTAGTTCCCATAAGATACATAGTTTTCAACTCATATTTTATATCATTTACAATCAAAGAAAATGCTTAGCGACCACTAAGCTCCTTTACTTATTGACAGAAATGACATATCAGACCCTAGTCTCAAAAGTTTCTTATTTTGAAAATAGCCATAAAATAACAACAAATCATGGTATAGCTTAGCGGCCGCTAGCCTCCTACCTTTACCTCTTCTCATTTTAAACACTATCATTATAGTTTTGGATCCCTAGCCTTGGTATGTAGTTCCAATGAGATACATGGTTTTCAACTCATACTTCAGATCATTTCCTATCAAAGAAAATGCTTAGCACCCACTAAGCTCCTTTACTTATTCACAGAAATGACATATCAGACCCTAGGCTCAAAAGTTTTTTATTTTGAAAGTAGCCATAAAATAATAAATCATGGTTTAGCTTAGCGACTGCTAGGCTCCTAACTTTACCTATTCTCATTTTAAACACTATCTGTAAATTTGTGGATTGTTGTGATTAGTATGTAGTTTCCATAAGATACATGGTTTTCAAGACATTTTTGACATCATTTTCTTAACAAAGAAAATTCTTAGTGCCCGCTATGCTCCTTAACTTATTGACAGAAAAACGTATCAGAGCCTAGGTTCAAACATTTCTTATTTTGAAAATAGCCATATAGTAACACTAAGTTATGGTCTTGGATTGCTAGCCTTATTATGTATCCCAAATAGCTTGTTTGAACTTTCCGCATGGCACATTTTAATTAGATAATTAATTTAAATTAGTGCACACAATATATAACAATGTAGAAATCAATTTTGATAAGTAAATATCTATATATTATTCTAATAAACTTCAAAACTATGTTTAGGATTTATTTCTTCTGTTTTCTTATAATATATTTTTTTGCTATGCTTGGTTCAATTATATGTTGTATAATATATTTGTTATTATTTTTATATTATTACAGGCTATAGACAATGAAAAATGTTTAGTTTTTTATTTTTAAACCATGTAAAAATAAAAATAGAGAAATTTGAATTCCCCTGCATTTTCGGATATTTGAAATTTCAATAGCCCGCCCTTTTGCTTTTAGAGGGGGAAAGTGAAAATTTGAAATTTTTGTATCCTGCTCTTTTTCTATTTTTGAAATTTCTTTCGTGGAATGTGCTAAACAAATTATTAAATACCTTAGAGAAATATTGAGTAGGGTTTCTGATTTTTTTGGTCAATCAGAAAAGCATGTCTTCAAAATAAAAAAATATGTGCAAACCGTAGATTCTAGGGTTGAGTGTTCAAATCCTAGTTTTTTTTGCATGTGATTATAATCTTGTTTGTAGAGAAAGGCACACAAAATAAGCACAGAAAGGATGCACACAAAGGGCACACATGAAGGAGGATAGAAATAGAGGTTGCGAAAATAATCACGATGATTGTTTGAATGAGATAGCAGATGGAGGTTTCATAGACAACATAAAGCACAAAATAATCCAGATATTACTAAACTAGGTATTTATAGTAAAGGTGTACCTTTTTTATTGTGGGATCTATTAGTTTCTCTGTAGTCAACTGGTTCCTGTGTTTTATATTGGTTCACTTTGAGAAAGGAAAAAAAAAGAATCATCCAATCGTGATCCACACAAGCCATGATTTTTCCTACTGAATCATGCTCCGCAGTCAAGCCTTGTTTTCCAGTTGCTTTTGATTTCGTATTGAATTGTGCCAAACTGCCTTGTTCTTCATGAAAACTCACTTTTTTTGTGCATTAACGAAAGAAATTTTAATCACTTTTCTACTCAAGTATTTATCTTTGTTTAACGCTTTCCCATTTCCGCCATTCAATGTCTCTCTTTGGCTATTTTCATTTTGAATTTTTTGTTCTCGTTCCTGTGATTTTTTTTTAGGATAATGATAGCTTCTGGCACAGTCACCTTATTTTTAATTTTATTTTGGTTCGGGAGAACCAAAAATAGTTTAATGTTGTTCATCAAGATGATGCAAAGAAACCTCACTAATTAATGCATATTACATTTTTTACATGGTTTCCGCTTAGATATTTTAGGAAAATATATGAGGTTAAAAAATTAATTCAAAACTATAAAACTATATTAAGAATTCAATTGTATGATAATTATTTCCAATTATATACGTGTTTCCATGTAGAATTAACCAAATGTAATGTCTTCATCATTTTTATGGTATGTACATTGGAAGTTAAACACATTATATATGCAATAATATTATTAAATCTAATTTTAATCAATATGCATTTTATAATTAATATATTCTTCCTTTTGAGCCCACTAATCTATGCCAAAAATTAACATAGCTTTGAGGCTTCCACGATATAATTGGTTATTTCGACAACCTATTTACGAAACCCCAATTCTATTTTGAATTACATACAAGATTCTACACGTATATTTATATATCCATTATATAAATTTTGGATTTATTTGTTATCATTTGTATCTTTTCAATATGATTTTTTTCTATGAATAAACTCTACCATAGGAAAAGTTGTCTACCCTAGCGTCCGCTAGGCTATAATTCTAATTTGGAAAAATCATTCATTTTCCTTGGCCCCTCGCAGATCAGTTGTTTTTATATAGGCGACACACATTTTTTGTCCTAGCGATCACTTTTGTTCTTTGTCACCTATTATATTCACAAAGATTAACAAGTTAGATTTATAAAACAACTTCATTATGAACATGATATGTTTACCTTTAAGAATAGATTAGTGGCCGCTAGGATGCAATGAGTAGATGGCATCGTATGTAAAAACTTGTTTTATAGATTCTCATATGCAATTCCGAGTTTCCATATTTTTTCATAAATGTAAAATAATTCTAGCATAATCTTGTAAGAAGTAGATAAAACTATACGTTTACCTAGATAACATATTAAAGATACGATTTTACACGTATATTTATGTATCCATTATATAAACGCCAGATTTATTTGTTATCTTTTATAGCTTTTCAATATGATTTCTAGAAAAGATTAAGAATTTAGATTTATAACATAGCTTCATTATGAACATGATATATTTCCCTTTAGGAATAGCTTAGTGGCCACTAGGGTGCAACAAGTAGATCATGTTGTATTTAAAAACTTGTAGTATAACTTCTTGGTCGCTAGTCCAGGTTTCTTTTCTTGTCCTAAATGTAAAAATATTCTGCCAAAATCTCATAAGAAATATAGAATTCTAGACATATAGTTGTGTAACACATGAAAAACATGATTCTAAACATACACAAATTCATTATGAACATGATATATTTTCCTTTAAGGATAGCTTAGCGGCCGCTAGGGTACAACGAGTCCAAGTCTATACGTATACTATTATATAAATTCAAGATTTATTTTTTACCATTTATATAAACTCCTTTTTGAATACAATCTAAATGAAAAATGTTGCCTACTCTAGCGACCGCTAGGCTATAATTCTTATTTGGATGAAGTCTTCATTTACCTTTGTGGACACAATGATAAGTGGATTTTGTTATAGGAAACACACTTTTTTGGGTCAAGTGATCACTTTTTTATTTCTCTCGTGTTAAATATGCAAAGACTAACAATTAAATTCATAACACAACTACATTATAAAAATAATATATTAACGTTTAAGAATAGCTTAGCGGCCGCTAGGCTTCATATCGTGTTGTATCTAAAAAATTGTTGTAAATCTTCGCGGTCTATCGTCATCTAGGTTAGCCCAAGATATATCATTAAGACCTTATGGTGGGTTGGATTAAACAAATTAAATTAAAATAGTTTGAGCTAAATGGGTGCTAGGTACTTCCACACTATAATATTTTGAGCTTAGTGGGTGCTATAATCTATCTAGTTACCCAATTATATTTTGAGCTTAGTGTCCACTAGCTTATGACACAACATAATATTTGGATCTTAGAAGTCTCTAGGTTTCAGTAAAAGAAAGTAAGATATTATAAGCTTAGCGTCTGGTAGGTTATGCCACCAAAACATAATAATACGATCTTAGTGAATACTGGGATTTAACAAATTAAATCAACATAGTTTGAGCTTAGCGGATGCTAGGTATTTAAACAATATATTATTTTGATAGAAAGAGTCACTAGCATTTAACAAACTAAAGAAAGACATATTGAGTTTAGTTTCCGCTAGGTTTTGTTTTAACAAAACTTCAACAAATAATAGTGTAATCTTCAAAGATGCAAACAAGATATGTATAAATTAGTTGAATATATCATATCATTTTAAGATTTTAAATTAAGATATTTCGAGCATAGCACCCGCTAGGTTATGCTACCACATAATCGTTGGAGCCTAGTGGTGGTTAGGATTCAATAAACTAAATTAGGTATTATGAGCTTAGCGGCCGCTAGGTTATGCCACAACATATTATTTGGGTATTCAATTCACTATGGTTTAATAACTTCAATTACAATATTTCACAATATTTAGCGGCTGGTGGGTTACGCCAAAACATAATATTTGGATGTTAGTGGTCACTACGATTTCACAAATTAAATCGACATAGTTTGAGCTTAGCGACCGCTAGGTATTTAAACAATATGTTATTTAAATTATATCAACATAGTTTGGTTTTAATGGTCGCATTAGGTATTTAAACAATATAATATTTTGATCTAAAAAGTAACTACTATTTAACTAAGTAAAGAAAGACATATTGACTTTAGTTTTGACTAGTATATCAAGTTACTGAATGATATTTTGAACTTAGCGTCCACTAGCTTGAGTTTAGTTTCCCACTAGGTTATGTATCGCAAACATGATATGATATGTTACCGAATGATAGTTTGAGCTTAGCATCCACTAGCTTATGACACAACATAATATTTGGATCTTAGAAGTCTCTAGGTTTCAGTAAAATAAAGTAAGATATTATAAGCATGGCGGCAGGTAGGTTATGCCAAAACATAATAATATGATCTTAGTGAATACTGGTATTAAGAGCTTAGCAGCCATTAGGTTATGCCACAACATATTATTTGGGTATTCAATTCACTAGGTTATGTATCACAAACATGATATGTTATTTTAAATTAAGATATTTTGAGCTTAGCACCCGCTAGGTTATGCTACCACATAATCATTGGAACCTAGCGGTAGTTAGGATTTAAAAACTAAATTGAGGTATTAAGAGCTTAGCGGCTGCTAGGTTATGCCACAACATATTATTTGGGTATTCAATTCTAATTATGTATCACAAAACATGATATGTATCGCAAAGAATATATATATAAATTAGTTGAATTCATTCTATAATTTTAAGATATTTTAAACTAGGATATTTCGATGATAAGTCTTCAAAAAATAGTACATGAGGAACCAGTCCATGATAAGTCTTCTAGTAGTGGACTCCCATGATGATTACAAGCAACTTATCATACTAAATATATGCCAAAATATTGGGAAGAGTTGTAATCAGCTTCACTTCACCCACAAATACTTCCTATATCTATACACTTCGCTATACAGATAGCCATTCCGGCCCTTAATAAAAAACTAAAGACAAATGCATCTAGGAAAGATTAGGCCATTTGGCCTCTTGGCTCCACCTCATCAATGATCTCGACATCTGTGTCCCCTTTACTCTGATCAGAGGAGGAGGAAGAATCGACACAACATTCTGACATTTTCACTTTAGTGCAAGCAGGGAGTTCTATACCCTAATTTTCCACAACTACCTCCAGACCACGCAATCACCTGCATCCCCCATGTCAAGGCATGGACATGATACTGAAGGCTGACTAGATGCTCTTCCAACTTCTCATTCTCCTTATGCAAGATAAACTACCCCGAAGAGTTGGACAATATGTTTGTCACACTCAACCCTTGTGCCATGTCAAAAACATTCCTCCACCCTTTGGACTAGTTTGGGTCAAGCATTAGCTTGCACATGCTCTCACAAATATCACCATCATCTTCTTCTTCAAATCACTCCACAATCGACCAGACCTTCTCGAGCTAATTCTGCATAGTTGCATTCCAAATTTTCCCATCCATCCAAGAAGTAAATGATTCCCCAGTGTCCTTTCCTATCATAGCTCTCTACCTCTTCCTACTAGGACCACACTCCATGCTACCCAAGAAACCACCAACACCCCTGTCACCATCTTAGAGAGATAGGAAGCACAATGACCAAAAATGAAAAGAGGAAAGGGGTAGTGAAATGTCAGCCAACCCGGAGATATAAAGCCACCAACGCACAACACACAAAAGGAGGTAAGTGTGATAGTACAGAATATCATTGATTAGATATCCTAATCATAAATATCATGCTTCCCATTAAAAATCTTAAATTCCCAATGCCATCTTACATGTTGCATGCGTATAACCCTTAATCAATTCCATCTATCACACGAATGCAATCTATCGATGTCATAAATGACCATTAAATCCATGGATGCCATATCCTCTTGTTACCTCCAAAAAAGGTTACCCCTCAGAATAATCTAAATTTTTATTAAAATCTTATAAGTCGCTACGTTTTGACAAATTAAAGTAAGTTGTTTTGAGCTTATCGACCTCTAAGTTAATCAACCACGTTAACTTTGGAGAAATGTATAGCAATCAAGATCTGTATAAATTAGTCGACTTTATTGTATGATTTTAAGATTTCAAATTAAGATATTTCGAGCATAGCACCCGCTAGTTTATGCCACCACACAATCTTTGCAGCCTATTCGGTGGTTAGGATTTAATAAATTAAATTAAGATATTTTCAACATAGCGGCCACTAGGTTATGCCACAACATAATATTAGGATCTTAACAGTCTCTAGGTTTCAACAAAAGAAAGTAAGAACTTAAGAATATAAATATTTTGAGCTAAAAATATTTATAGTATTTAACAAACAAAAGAAAGACATTGACTTTGGAGATCTTTATAGAAATCAAGACCAATATAAATTAGTTGAATTTTTTGTATGCATTTAAGATTTGGAATTAAGATATTTCGAGCTTAGTGCCCGCTAGGTTATGCTACCACATAAAATTTGGAGACTACCACTGGTTTCAGATAATTTGATCTTAGCATCTAGTAGCCTTTGCCACAACATATTATTTAGAGATTGAATTCACTATTTTACAACAATTAACAAATTACAGGAAGATATTTTGAACTAAGATGATGCTAGTTTAAACAATGACATAATATATGGAGGTTAGTTGTCACCCTCAAATTTCCCTTTAATTTCTAAGTCTAAAATTGCAAAAATTTTGAGTTGGTGCCCTTAAAGTATGCTTGAAAAGAGGTATTTTGAAAATTGGAACTTTCTAAGGACTTGGAGACTCATGAAAATCACTTCATCAGATGGGAAATTTCTTCCCCTTTCCAAAAAGGTAAAGAAGTCCTCCTAACTCCTTGTACTTTTTAAGTTATGGCTCGGCGGGCCTAAGTTGGAAAATTTTCCCTTTGGCGGACTGGCGGAGATGCGGAGGTATTTGTGCACTTTTGCTCTTTTGAAAAAAAAGCTAAGTTGGCAAGATTTGGCCCGTGAGCCCATGGGGAGAATTGAAACAAAAATCTCCTAAGGACCGCAATCAATCAAAGGCTGCCACGTGTCCAAAGGGAGGATTGGATCGGCGGAGCCATGGAAGAATTCAAGGTTTTGAACCTTTTGCCAAAAGGTTAAAAAGTGTTAAGGTAATCCATTTTCCCCATAACCCGCAGTGAATCTAAGGGTGCCACGTGTCCAAAGAGCCAAAGCGGAGCAGCGGGCCGGTGGGATAAAACAAGTTTTTGTGCCTTTTTTCCAAAAAGGTGAAAATGATGCAACGAGAGCCGCGCACCCATTTCCAATCAGATTGTGCCACGTGTCCAGCTGAATCGGAGCTGCGGGCTGGTGGAGGTAAATGAGATTTTGTGTTTTTTTACAAAATAGGTCAAAATGTTCAGAATTGCACCGCGACCCCATTTCCAATCACAGCTTGCCACGTGTCCAAGTCAAAAAAGTCAAGCGGGGCTGCGGGGAAATTTGTTCCAAAGTGCCAAAACACAAAAAATTCATGAAAATGAAAGGGGCTTCCCCCATGCCCACTCCAATCTTCTCCTTCCATGTGGATGGTCTGATTTGAACATTTTAACAGCAAATCAATGGTTCATATCAAAACTGGAAAATAAAATGAAATGTCTGTGTATTCACGTAAATTGGTTTTCCGCCATGGTTTTTCTTCACAAATGGATGATTTTGAAAGGGCACGAAGGATGAAATCCATTTGCAAACCATTTTTCTCACCTGGAGGAAGTTATAACCACTTTTCATGAGCTATTTGATGGGTTCTGGAAGCCATTGTCGGGGTTGGAATTCTGATATGTCGAGACTGTAATTTTGAACCAAAAAATCAATACAAGAGCTTCTTTTTCTTTTTCCTCTATTTCCCTCTCTCCCTCTACTCTGTTTTGTGAATCATTTGATCAAATAGAAGCTAAGAAACTTTTTGTTCTTCAAAATGCAATTCTCAAAGAACTTTGTGTCTGTGTGATTGCACCTGGTAAAAATGTGAATGATTCTTCTCTGTATTTCATTTATCCAATGCAATTAGGGGTTTTCTCTGCAATCTCTTTTCCCTGAAAGTATTGCCTTCTTCTTCCTTCTCCTCCCCTTCATTCTTCCATTCTCTTGTGCTGATGTTTTTCCTTGTAGAAAACACATTTTCAATATATCAGAAGACCACAATTGATGAAAGTTGTAGATTTGTAAATAATATTGTTTCTGCCTTTCAATAAGGGAACCTCTCCCATCAAAGAGGAGGGACTTGTTTGTCCCCTGACTGTGGTTTCATCCCAAGTGCAAATTTGAAACCCAACAGTTTTTGGTGACTCTACTGGGGAATGCTTTCAATAGATTCCTTTCTAAGAAGAACAACAATTTGATCATTCCATTGATCTGGCGACTCTAAGATACACACGTGGTAGAAGAGCTCTTGGAGTTGAAGATTCTCAATTTCAACTTCTGGAGCAGCAAGGTTTTCCTCTTCCTTCAACAGGGAGAAATAGAAGAGCTCGTTCTACAAGCACACCCCCTGTTGAAGACAGAACCCTTGGGAGTGGAATCCCTCAAGAGCAACTCAGCCCTAATCTCCGTGCTTTGATTCTTGCTGGTGTTTCAGTTCCTCTTCAAGCAGTTTTTCCAAGGATCCAATTCCATTACCTTGGGGCCACCGAGATAGTCCCTTGGCTCTTCCACAACCTTTGCATGAGTTACCTAGGGGTAACAAAAAGAATTTTCCCAAATTCAGGGGTGATGGGAAAGTGCACCCTGATGAACACATTGCAGCCTTCATTGTTGCATGTGGAGTCCTCGGTGTGGAACATGAAGATGTCTCTGTTAGGCTGTTTGTGGAGACCTTACAAGACAATGCAGCAGATTGGTTTTACCATCTTCCTGCTGGAGCAATTACCAATTGGACCACGATGAGAACAAGATTTGAGAACCATTTCAAACCTGCAGAAGATGTGCATGCTCTGCTTGCCCAAATTTCTCAAATCAAAAAGGAACCACAAGAGCCCATGAGAGAATTTGTGGCTAAGTTTAATAAACTGATCAACAAGATCCCACAAGATACTAGACCCATTGATCAGATCCAAAAATGTTTCTTTTTGAATGCACAACTACCTGAAGTAAGCTATGCTCTGAAGGAGAGCCAATCTAGCAACTTTGGATGAGGATCAGAGGCTGGCAGTCAGCGTGGAAGATGACTTGATCATGTCAGGAAAACTAAAAAGAGAATCCCAGAAATCCAAGACATCATCTTCTCCCTCTTCTCCTGGAGGTAATTCGGATCAGTTGGTACAAAAGCTGGCCAATGACCTCATTGCAATAAAAAAACAATTGGCTCAGCATGCTCCATACCAGGATGTTCCAAGGAAGAATTTTCAGCCTAGGAACAGACTGCCTTCTTCTCAAACCAGGTTGGCAATTGAAGGTCCACCTCTCAAAGTGCCTGTCAATGCAACATGTGAAGTCCTTGAACCTGATGATGAAGAAGAGAATGAATTGTATGATGATCAAGAAGAAGATGTTGATGAAGAGTTGGAGCAGCCTGGCGATTCTAGAGTCAACTTCCTCACCACTGAAGGTGTTGATGATGAGGATGATTATAATGATATAGTGGCTGACATGAACAGTGAGTCATATGTTGTCATGACTCGAGAACAGACCAGAAAAAAGGAGAAAGTTGTGCAGCCTGCAAAGAAATCAAAGGATTCTTCTAATACCATTCTAGTGCTTGTAAAGAGAGGTTCTCCTATCCCCACCACCTCCACACAAAAGGTAAGCTCTGCTGGTTTTTCTCCCTCCAATTCTACTTCTAAAGCTTCTGTTGTGTCAAATGATAAAGCTGATAGGTCTAAGGTCTCTTCCATTCCTTGTAATGATACCCCATCCACATCTGGATCCTTTGATATTATTGATCACATAAAGAGAACTAAGGTTCAGATTTCTGAGGCTGAGTTTTATCAAACCCATCCCAAAGCCTTTGCCAAAATGGTTGATTTTGTCAACTCCAAATCTAAAATCCCATCCCATGTTTCCAAAGGTCTTTTTCCAACTCCTTCTTCCCCTTCCCAACCAAATCTTGTAGCTGCTGTCACATCACCCAATGAGAAAATCAGACCTTTCTATGTGACTCTCCTTATAGCAGGCCACAAGCTTAGTAATTGTGTTATTGATTCTGGAGCATCTGACAATGTAATGCCTGCTAAAGTAGCTCATGCCTTGGGCCTCACTCTTACCCACACATATGGTTCTTGTTATTCTATGGAGAGTAGGGAAGTGCCTTTAGTTGGGAGAATCAAGGATGCACAAGTAGCTTTCGCTGCTTGGCCAGAGAAAAAGGTTTTGGCAACCATCTTAGTTGCTGACATTCCTCCTTCCTACGACATGCTATTGAGTAGGAAATTTTGCAAGGATGTTGGAGGGGAAATCAAAATGTATTGGTCACATGCCATTATTCCAGTTAATGGCAAGATGAAGAAGTTGATGCCTGAGAAGCAAGCTGAGTATATTGTGCAAAAAATAGATGATCCAAAAGCACAGATTTTGTATGAAGACATTGGGCATGGGAACTATATGATTATGTCACCGGATGAAGCAAGTCCATCAAAAGGAGTATTGTTTGATCCTAATGATGTCTGGACATTGGAGTTTGATGGCAGTTGTTCCTCAGCCGGCTCTGGAGCTGGTATAGTGTTGATCTCTCCTGAGGGTAAGATTCACCCTTTTGCTTTCAAGTTTCAGTTTGAGAATACCAATAATACTGCTGAATATGAAGCCCTCATTCTTGGGTTGAATATGGAAAAGGAGATGGGAGTGAAGAACCTTTTTGCTCGTGGTGATGCTGAGCTAATTGTAAAGCAGGTCTGAGACCTTTATCAAGTAAAAAATAGAAGATTGAAGCACTATAGGAATCTGGTCTGGGATTCTATTGAATTCCTCGATGCTTTCTCCATTGCAGCAGTACCAAGAGGAGAAAATACTAGGGCTGATTCCCTGGCAGTCTCTGGATCTTTGTTAATTCCTCATCCTGACTTCTCTCAGGAAAAATTCTCCATTGAAATGATTCACAGGCCTAGCGTTCCTGACAATGCCAACAATTGGCAGGTCTTCAATGATGACCAACATCTACTCTCTTTCTTGGAGTTGAGAGATAACTTTGATCAGTTGTATTTTGAAGGAAGTGATAACTTGCCCAGAGAATGTGTGTCTTCAAATGAAGAAAGTGTCAAAGAAGAGATGGATCATGATGGATGTATCAGACTGAAAGGAAACAAAATTCCTAAGGGTTTGGTGAGTTTGGAGGATCTTTTTGATAAACATGATAGGTATGTCAAATCTAAAGTTTCCCAAGGAAATCAACAATCTGCTGAAACTGAAAAAATAAATATAGGAAGTATAGATGAACCTAAAATGGTGAACATCGGGAAATGTTGCACTCAAGAAGAAAGAGAGAAGGTGATAAATCTTTTGAAGAGGTATGTTGATGTGCTTGCTTACTCGTATGAAGATCTCAAAGCTTTCAAACCAAAAGAAATGCAACATTCCATCCCTCTTAAGCCTGACATCAAGCCTTTCAAACAAAAGCAAAGGCAGTATAATCCAAAGATTGCTGACACTATCTTTCAAGAAATACAAAAACTTTTAAAATCCCTCAGATCATCTTTCCTATCCATCATTCCACTTGGATTGCTAACATAGTGCCTGTCAGAAAGAAAAATGGGGAGATTAGAATCTGTGTTGACTTTAGAAATCTAAATCAGGCTTCCTTGAAAGATAATTATCCTCTTCCCATGATGGACCAAGTGCTACAAGCTGTCACAGGCTCAGAGATGTTATCAATGTTGGATGGATTCTCAGGGTACAACCAAGTAGAGGTAAACACTGCAGATCAGCATAAGACCACCTTTACCACTCCTTGGGGCACTTTTTCCTACAAGAGAATGCCTTTTGGACTCATCAATGCTGGTGCTACTTTCCAGAGGGCTATGGATCTGGATTTTGGTAGTTTGAAAGGGAAATGCATCGTGGTATACCTGGATGATTTGACTGTCTTTTCAAAAATCAGAGCAGATCATGTTCAACACCTTAAAAAAGTCCTACAAAAATTTAGAGAGCACGAAGTTTCTTTGAATCCTAAGAAGTTCATGTTTTGTGTAACCGAAGGTAAGTTGTTGGGACACATTGTCTCAAAAGATGGAATCAAAATTGATCCGGAAAGAATTCAGGCCATACAGCAGATTCCTCTTCCCACGAGTAAGAAAGGTGTTCATTCCTTCTTTGGTAAGATTAATTTCTTGAGGAGATTCATACCTGATTTTTCCGAACTTACTATGAGCATTGCTCACATGATGAAAGGGAAGCAGACTTTTGGCTGGTCCTCTGAAGGAAAGCTTGCTTTTGAAGATATCAAAAAATCCATTGCAAATACTCCCACTTTGGCGTGTCCAGACTTCAGCAGAGATTTTATTATATATTGCTATGCCACTGAAAACACTTTGGCCACTGTTTTAACTCAAAAGAATGCTGAAGATCATGAATTTCCCATAGCATTCATGAGCTAAATTTTGAAATCCCATGAACTGAAATAATCCATGATGGAGAAACATGATTTTGCTGTTGTAAAAGCTGTTAAACAATTCAGATTTTATATTCTAAATTCTCATGTTGTTGTGTTTGTGCCTGATACAAGTGTCAAATCGATTCTCACACAACAAGAATTTGGAACTAAGAGAGGTAATTGGGTGGAAAAAGTGCAAGAATATGATTTGGATATCAAGCCAACCAAGCTGGTTCATGGTAAGGGCCTGTGTGAGCTCATTGCTGAAGGTGCTAATGAAACGTTGTCCAAAGATGAAGCGGATCTGCCTGTGGTTTTGTTTCTCAGCTCGACAGATGTATGGTATGCTGATATTGCTCATTTTCTGACCTATGGTGAATGCCCATCTCACTTGACTGCAAAAGAAAAAAGAGCCATCAAACTTAGATCTGCATAGTATGTTCTTTGGGAAAATGCTCTTTTCAAATGAGGTGTAGATGGAAGGTTTTTAAAATGTGTAGATAAAGAGCAGCAAAAGAAATTATTTTCTACTTTTCATGATCAAGCTTGTGGGGGGCATTTCTCCTCTACTGTAACAGCTCACAAAATCCTTCGTGCTGGCTATTATTGGCCCACTCTATTCCAAGATGCATCAAAGTGGGTGAGTAAATGTGAAGCATGCCAAACGTTTGTTGGAAGACCAAGGTTGGCTGCTTTGCCTCTCAAGCCAGTGGTGATCGAGGAGCCCTTTCAACAATGGGGTTTGGATTTCATCAGAACTCTCAATCCATCTTCAAGTGCTGGACATACTCATGTGTTGAATGCCATGGATTATTTCACCAAGTGGGTGGAAGCCATCCCAGTCAAGAGTACTACTTCTGAAGTAGTATGCAACTTCATAAAGGAAAACATATTGATAAGATTTGGAATTCCAAACAAATTTGTGACTGATAATGCTTCTAACTTCTCCTCTACTAAGATAATGGATTTTTGTTATGGATATGGAATATCTCTTGCTCACTCTTCTGATTATTATCCTCAAGGGAATGCATAAGCTGAATCAACAAACAAGAATTTGGTGACCATTGTCAGTAAAATTGTGAATGATTCTCAAAGAAATTGGCATAAGAAATTATATGATGCACTTTGGGCTGATAGGATTACACCTAAGAGAGCCATTGGAATGTCTCCTTTCCAAGTAGTGTATGGTGTGGAAGCTCAACTGCCAGTGATGGTGGAGTTTCCAGCTTTGCATTTGATGAAAACTATTGAAGATTCAAGCTTCAGCAGTGCTCTAGACAAGAGAATCATGTATCTCCAAAAGTTGAATGAAGATAGATTGCAGGTGGTTGATAGAATAGCAGCCCATCAGTTGAAAGTGAAGGCTTTGTTTGACAAGAAAGCCAAATCCAGAGTTTTCCAGGTGGGGGACACAGTGTTGCTATGGGATAAGAGACATGAGCCTCGAGGAAGCCATGGTAAGTTTGACTCACTTTGGCTTGGCCCCTTCAGAATCAGACATTTTGCTGGTGAGAACTCTTTTTATTTGAGTTACAT
Source organism: Taxus chinensis (assembly GCA_019776745.2). Taxonomy (NCBI): domain Eukaryota; kingdom Viridiplantae; phylum Streptophyta; class Pinopsida; order Cupressales; family Taxaceae; genus Taxus; species Taxus chinensis. Next base: position 18,377,864 of record CM034157.1, read on the forward strand.
GGATGGATCTTCTCTCCCACTCCCTTATAGTGGGTAGTACTTAAAGTTGTTCAGGTCCTAGGTGATTAGGGAGTCCCTTTGTACATTGTGTATTTTCTTTGTTTTTGGCTTGTTTGTTTCCTTTTTCTTCCTTGTTGTGTGGGGTGTTTGTTTTGGGCCCTCCTTTTTGGTTTGTTTCCTTTCCTTCCTTGTGTGTGTTGTCTTGTATTGGTTTTGCCTCTTGACTCTATCACCCAATGGATAAGGCACTAGTCTTCATTTCCCAGAGTTGGTCTATTGTTCTTGATCTTGCCTTGTGCCTTTGTTTCAAGCCAAGTCATCCCCAGAAAGAGCCAGCTGTTGTCACCCTCAAATTTCCCTTTAATTTCTAAGTCTAAAATTGCAAAATTTTGAGTTGGTGCCCTTAAAGTATGCTTGAAAAGAGGTATTTTGAAAATTGGAACTTTCTAAGGACTTGGAGACTCATGAAAATCACTTCATCAGATGGGAAATTTCTTCCCCTTTCCAAAAAGGTAAAGAAGTCCTCCTAACTCCTTGTACTTTTTAAGTTATGGCTCGGCGGGCCTAAGTTGGAAAATTTTCCCTTTGGCGGACTGGCGGAGATGCGGAGGTATTTGTGCACTTTGATTTCTCTTTTGAAAAAAAGCTAAGTTGGTAAGATTTGGCCCATGAGCCCCGGGGAGAATTGAAACAAAAAGCTCCTAAGGACCCGCAACCAATCAAAGGCTGCCACGTGTCCAAAGGGAGGATCGGGCCACGGAGCCATGGAGAAAATTCAAGGTTTTGAACCTTTTGCCAAAAGGTTAAAAAGTGTTAAGGTAAGCCATTTTCCCCATAACCCGCAGTGAATCTAAGGGTGCCACATGTCCAAAGAGCCAAAGTGGAGCAGCGGGCCGCTGGGATAAAACAAGTTTTTGTGCCTTTTTTTCCAAAAAGGTGAAAATGATGCAACGAGAGCTACGCACCCATTTCCAATCAGCTTGTGCCATGTGTCCATGCTGAATCGGAGCTGCGGGCTGGTGGAGGTAAATGATTTTTTGTTTTTTTTGCAAAATAGGTCAAAATGTTCAGAATTGCACCGCGACCCCATTTCCAATCACAGCTTGCCACGTGTCCAAGTCAAAAAAGTCAAGGCGGGGCTGCGGGGAAATTTGTTCCAAAGTGCCAAAACACAAAAAATTCATGAAAATGAAAGGGGCTTCCCCCATGCCCACTCCAATCTTCTCCTTCCACGTGGATGGTCCGATTTGAATGTTTTAACAACAAATCAATGGTTCATATCAAAACTGGCAAATAAAATGAAATGTCTGTGTATTCACGTAAATTGGTTTTTTGCCATGGTTTTTCTTCACGAATGGATGATTTTGAAAGGGCACGAAGGATGATATCCGTTTGCAAACCATTTTTCTCACCTGGAGGAAGTTATAACCACTTTTCGTGAGCTATTTGATGGGTTCTGGAAGCCATTGTCGGGGTTGGAAATTCTGATATGTCGAGACTGTAATTTTGAACCAAAAAATCAATACAAGAGCTTCTTTTTCTTTTTCCTTTGTTTCCCTCTCTCCCTCTACTCTGTTTTGTGAATCATTTGATCAAATAGAAGCTAAGAAACTTTGTGTTCTTCAAAATGCAATTCTGAGAACTTTGTGTCTGTGTGATTGCACCTGGTAAAAACGTGAATGATTCTTCTCTGTAATTCATTTATCCAATGCAATTAGGGGTTCTCTCTGCAATCTCTTTTCCCTGAAAGTATTTCCTTCTTCTGCCTCCATCTTTCCCCTTCATTCTTCCATTCTCTTGTGCTGGTGTTTTTCCTTGTAGAAAACACATTTTCATATATCAGAAGACCACATTTGATGAAAGTTGTAGATTTGTAAATATCTTGTTTCTTGGCTTTCAATAAGGGAACCTCTCCCATCAAAGAGGAGGGACTTGTTTGTCCCCTGACTGTGGTTTCATCCCAAGTGCAAATTAGGTATCTTGGTAAGAAAAAAGAAATAAACACTAACTAATATGTTTGCATACTTGTGAAATATTAGAAGCTAAAAAGTTATACGAAGACATTTTGATATGTTGGACTCAATAGCGGTCATAATGTTAGTGTAGACTGAAGGACTTGAATAAATAAATATAGGAGCTTAGCCGTGACTACGATATGCCAGAACATAAAACTATATGGAATTATAATAACAGGGATTTCATTCAATACAAAGTATGCCACATACAAGCACAAAAATAAAATAGATGGCCAGATATTAGCAACATGAATTACATAGAGAAAGAAGTATATCCCCTATTTCCAGATCAAAAAACTAATTCATCATAGTCTCCGCAACCTCAAGAATAAAAATCTCAAATGGACAGAATATGAACATATTGCATGAGAGTAGTTGAATCTTAATCAATCCTTAGCAATAATTGGTAAATACGAGTATTAATCACTTGAACTAGCTATTCTATCCAATAAATTATACATGTGCTCTAGGAAGTCATAGATGCAAATGCATCCAAGCTAAACTTCCATGTGAATTTTCCATTCCTTGATAGAAGATCACTGATAGCCAAAATATTGTTTCTTTGAAGTGTTGACGAAACAGATAGGGTAACGGGCATAGGAGGAATACCTGTTCAAATGTTGGTTGATGGGTTGTTGTGCACGTGTATGACTTCTGAATCCACAGCTGATCGTGAGAGCTTCCTTTTGGCTAGGAGGAACTACCTGTAATGAAAACAAGACCACCAAGAAGGAATTAAACAATATGGGTAGTGAACTGCCTAGCGTGAGCTAGATCCGGGAAGTATGATACTTCCTAGATGGCTGTCAGTCCACTGTTTTAAACAAATTAATGTTGTAAACAAAGTAAATCCTATTGTTATTTTAAAATGATTTAGGTATCTCACTTAAAAACACAATAAGAAAATAGATCTAATCTAACAGGCTAAGCTAGAATAGAATCCAAAGGTCAAATGATTGGTTCTGGGTCTTTGCAGGTCTGATAAAGGTCTCGTGTAGGTCACAGGTAAATGGGGGTGAGATAAAATTAGGTGGGTAGGTCTCTGTTCAGGGCTGTGTGGGAAAACACAGAGATCGGTGTCAGTCAGGGGTGACCGACGCGGTTAGGTATAACCGGCGGTTACTGTGAGATCTGGAAATGTCACAGAATAGGTTTTGGTCTCCTTTGTGATTGCACAAAGGACTTTGGTTGGTCGGGATGAGGTATTGGGTGACTGGAGTAGGCTTTTGTGAGGTTTTAATGGGTATATGGAGGTGAAAATGTGGAGAAGGTCAATAGGGAGCAAGATAAACAATGGATGATAAAATGATGATGAAATGAAATAACCAGGAAAGTATGATGTTGTACTTACTTGGATTTCATTCCTGAAGGCCTGTGTGTGAAGGATGGAGGTGCTGATGATGGGTTTGAAGGTTGCAAGTGATCACCAACTGAAGAAAAGCTTCTGCATGGGCTGCATGTACACTCCTCTTTGCTTGGATAGATCAGATCATGGCTGGGATGGCTGTGCAGGAGAAGATGCTCAATCTCCTTCCTTGGATGTGAGTTTTCACTAGAATTGGCTCTCTAAAGATGCGTTATCTCTCTGAGATGTGTTCTTGCTCATCAACTTTCTTTTTTTCCAACTTCCAAGTTCCAACCTTGAGAATAAGGTTGTTTTGGGTTAAAAGGGGTAACCGACGGCGGTCCGGCTTAACCGGCGACGGTTAGGGGTAACCGACGTCGGTCAAGGTGGGATTTCCTAGGTTTACTAAACTTAGGGAGATCCTCCTGATTTCCTTGGATCTCATGTCATTATCCCATGGATTAGACTGGGAGCTTCTTGTGAGCATGCGGGAATGTGGTTAGAGGGAATGTAGGCATTGATTTTTAGGGTTTGGGTAAGTCTTAGTTAGTTATGGTAACTTGCTAAGAATAGGTCTTAGGTTGAGTTGGCTTGGTGAGGTGTCTAAGTGAACTGTATGTGTAGATATTATTTAAATAAGATATTTAAATAATAAATATAGTGAGGATAATGCATTTAATTTAATTAATTAAATTAATATTAGTGGGGTGAAGGGGGTCATGGCTAGGTAAATGTAATAAAGGGTGCTTATATGTCGAGGGACAAAAGGGGAGTGTGACCTAATTTTAGTGTCTACATTTTGCCCCTTTTTGTTGCGTAGCTTGTATTGGTAAGCGATGCTAACAAAAATAAGATGTGGTTGCCCCATGTGTGGGTGAAGGTGATCCCCCTCAAACCAGGAACTGACGAGGCAGCAGGCTGAAGTGGTGAGTGGTTTGATAAAAGGTAAATGTGAGGAAAAGGCAAGTGGGTACAGGGAAAAAGGGTGAAAGGTCTACTCAGGAAATCTAGGTAATGGGTCAGGGTCACAGGTAGCAACAGTCAAATGCACGCACACGTATAAACTGCAGCACGCTACCGGGTTGAAGAGTAGGCAAACTCTACATCGTCTAAGGTCGATAGGTTTATCCAAACAAGGTTGAAGTGAATCCGGTATCCAAGGTATAGGATATGGTCAGGAAACACAATGTAGGTTAGGTGCAGGAACGTTTAGGTATGTTCTGGTACACCAAAGGTAGGGTCAGGATAAATGGTCATGGCAATAGGCTAGGTAAGGTCATTAGGTCAATCAACACAGGTAACAGTGCCGCAAGGTATAGCGAACACATGAGGTCAAAGGTCACTAGCGATGGTCCAAGTCGAGGTAGGGGTAATATCTAGGTGTGGCATGGGTAAGGCCAAGGTAGGGGTAAAATAAAGAGTCCTTAAAGGAGCACAAATGGAGGTAGTAAATGATGAGGTCAGGAAAGGTAAGGTAATGGGTTGGGTAAATGTTGGATGGGGTAAAGAGCAAGGTAGAGGGTGGGGCAAAATGGTAAAGTAGGGGCAATGTGTAGGTTAGGGTGACCGATGGCGGTCATGGATAACCTGATGTCGGTATAGGAAAACTGGATGATGGTGAGTTACATGAGACTGATGCCAGTCAAGGGGAAACAACGTCGGTTATGTCGGGTTTGTATAAAAACAAAAAAAATCATGTTTTTATTATTCATTTGTGATTTGTGAAGTAAAGAAACAACAAAAAAGAGAGAAAAGTGAGAAAAGTTTCCAGAGGAAACGGGACAGTGAGCTAGCAGTGTGATTTAACAGTGGTTGGGTTGGTGAGTAGCGGGTCCACAAGATCAACATTGTGAGGGATTCGATTGGTCAGAGGTGTGGGTAGATATTTCAGTGATGGCAGAGGCTGGAGAGGGATCGGGTGGACCACCGGAGTGGCCAGGGCCACGAGACCGGTGGCAGTGTGACGAGGTAAGGCCTAACTCTATAGTGTGAATTAGGATAGATTAGAGCCACCACAGGTTACACAGTAGACTGGTTTTGTAGGTTTTTTGTTTTTTTGTGGGTGGGAAAAAGTGAAACATGGGATGGGGGGAAAAATGGGAAAAAAAGAGGGGGGAGAGGGTAGTAAACATAGGTGGGGTGGGTAGGGGTTTTGGGGTAGTGTAGGAAATTGTAGGTGGGGTAAAAGGGACAGGTGGGAGAGTAGAAAAAATTAAGTGCCCTAGCATGGGCGACAGTGATATTCGGGTGTTATGTCGGTATTTTTTCCGATCATAGTAGCCGGGTGCCAAAGAGATAGTGAGGTGAGGATGTACGAGTGATTTTTGTATATTGTGAGCATATACTGGCCTGTGTGCTGAAGATTTTTGTATTGATTCATTCATTCTTTGTGTATATATGAGACCGGCCTGCGTGCCGATGACATTTTGTATTGTATATCGGCCTGCGTGCCGACATTTTTGAGATGATGGCCATGATGAGATAGGCATGTATTTTGAGATACACATTTATTGATTTATATGATGAGATTCATGGTATTTTGTGATGTGTTAATATGTTTATGAGATATTGGATGTATGGCTTGTGTTAGATGAGATATGGATTGTTATTTTTTTGATGTGGTTGGAAATTAGGTGAGTTAGGCATGATGGAGTTAGGTTGGTTTAGGCATGGATCGAGTCAGGTTATAGGCATGGATTGAGTCAGGTTATAGGCATGGATCGAGTTATTATTTATTGATGGTTATGGTTATAGGATGAGTTTATTAGGTTTGTTTAGGCATGGATGCATGGATTTGAGGTAGGCATGAGTGGAGTTAGGTTGGTTTAGGCATGGTTGAGTCAGGTCATAGGCATGGTTGAGTCAGGGTTTAGGCATGGATTGAGAGTCATGGTTAGTTAGGCATGGATTGAGTTAGGTTATAGGCATGGTTGGAGTAAGGTTGGTTTAGGCATGGTTGAGTCAGGTTATAGGCATGGTTGAGTTAGAGTTAGTCAGGTTGGTTATGATTCATTATTGTTTGCAATGAATGATACTATGGGTCATATGTGAAATGTTGTATAATCTATGCATAGTGATGATAGAGGGATGGTAGGTGTAATAAATGTATAAAATGGGAAGCAACTTGTTATGTATGTGGCTTAATTTCCAATTTTGTTAGAAAAGGGGAACTAAGTGAAATGTGATGTAAATGGTGAGTTAGGCATGGTTGATGAATTTTTTAGGGTAGAGAAATGGCCTGAGCTAACCTCAAAGGGCCCCATGCCCTCGGAGTACTGCCTACATAGTCCAGATGAAAAAGGGACCTCAGGCCGATGTGGTTCTCCCATGAGCTAGGGAAGAATATGAAAATGAGTTGGTAGGTTTTTGGGCATGTAGTGGGTTTAGGTTTAATAGGTGTGGGTAGATTATAGGTAAAATGATGTAGGTGAAGGTGATTATGGTGAAAGGGGAGGACTACCCCAAAGGTAAGCGTCGAGGACCAAGTCCTGTATAAGGTAATCAAAATGTAAACAAAGATGGTTAAAAGATAAGAGGGGGCAATAAAGCCACCTGATTGGGTAGGATCATACCGAGTAGATCATACCTTGGAGGGGGTGATGAACACAAGACCCGAAAGGAATTGCATGATTAACGGTTCTATGGTGAAAGTAGTCACAGGATCACCAAATGTTGAAATTCCAAGATGTCCCTTGAGGCAATTGAGGAAATGAGAGTGGAAATGGTAAGGTGGGTGAAAGGTAGTTAATTTTATATGTTTTGAGTGACAGGGCTTTTGGGCAAGAGGTCCGAGGTCACAATGGGCAAGTCCATGACTAAATTTTTTTTTGTTTTGATAGACTGATCGATGTGGGAAGTCTATATGGGATAAATAATATGGTACTCCTTGAGGTCTTCGTGAAGCTGATCGATGCGGGAAGCTTCGTTTTTCTCTTTTTTTTTTTTGAAAGCTTCACATAGCTGTCCTTCGAGGGAGCAGTCTATTTATAGTAGCAATTTTGTCGAGAGGAAGATGTCCTTTTGAGGGAGTCATATTTTTTATTAGAAGTTTGACTCAAGGAGTTTGGTCCCATTGGAGGTCTTTGAAATCATGGACAAGACCAAGGTGAAGGATAGGACTCTTGTTCAAAAGGCAAGGTGGAATGACCATGGGATCTCATCTAAAGGTAGATGAAAAGTATCCATGAGAATCATGCTATGTGTAGTGCCATGGTACACATATTCAAGAGAAGATAACAAGTGACGGGTACTCACATGATTCTTGTTTAATCGTTAGGGAGGTGTATGGAGTGGATAGCACTCAAGGGACGAGCCTGTAAAGAGACAAAGGGTGAGGTAGGACAATGAGTCAACAATAGAATGGTCGAAGATGCAATGCGTTAAGGGGCTCAGGTTTGGGTTTACCCTCAAGTGAGGACAAATGATAGGCACCTGATCCATAGGTATGAGTTACGATGTATGGTCCAAGCCAATTAGGAGTGAATTTTCCCCGTTTACTTTTTTCTGCTTTGGTTACGTGTTGATTTTCTTTCAAGACAAGGTCACCGACTTGGAAGGTTCATTCATGAACATGTTTTTCATAAGCACGTTTGATACATTGTTGGTAAACTTAAAGGTGATCCAGAGCATTAAGATGACGTTCATCTAATAACTCTAGTTGTGCTAAGCGGTCCTGACGAAAGTCATCATCAGTAAGCATGTCATGGAGAGAAATGTGGAGTGAGGGGATCTAGACTTTGAGAGGCAGAACAACCTCTGTACCATAGACCAGTGAAAAGGGTGTGGCCGCAGTGGAAGTGCGAATACTAGTGCGGTATGCCCATAGGGAAAAAGGAATGTGCGTATGCCAATCCTTCCCAGTATCATCAACCACTTTCATGAGAATTTTGTTGAGGGTTTTGTTAGTGGATTTGGCTTGGCCATTGGTTTGTGGGTAATAAGGTGATGAGAAACTAAGTTGAATGCCGAAGGCGTCACAAAGTTTTTGCAATGTTTTGTTTTTGAATTGTTTTCCATTGTCAGTGATGAGGCGATGAGGGACACCAAAGTGACAAATGATGTGATGGTTAATGAACTCACATATTTTCTCAGCTTTTGTGGAGATGAGTGGTATGGCTTCCACCCATTTTGTGTAGTATTCGGTAGCAGTTATGATCCATTGATGGCATTGGGAAGAATGAGGATTGATTTCTCTGACAAGATCCAAACCCCATTGAGAGAAGGGCCAAAGGTCACGAGCGACCTGTAAGGCATGACTGGGTGTATGATGAAGGTTGGAATGTTGTTGACATTTCACACAATGTTTGACATAGTCACAACAATCATGGTTAAGGGTTGGCCAGTAATAGCCTAGGTGAAGAATACGCTTAGCAACAGCAAGGCCACTAAAGTGACCTCCACATATGCCATCATGAACCTCCTTAATGGTATAAGGAATTTCAGAACTTGTGAGGCATCGTAAGAGAATACCATCAAAGCCACGCTTATAGAGGAGTCCCCCCAGAATGATGAAATGAGAGACCTTTTTAAGGAAGGTGCGTTGTCCGTTACGGGTGAGATCAGGAGGTAAGATGGAGAGGGAAAGGTAGTCGGAGTATTGTTTATACCAAAGGTCACTCGGGTCAGGGGTGTCATTTCTGATTGAGTAAACATCATGAGGTAAATAAGAAGGTGAATGGAGGCATTGTATGGTGACAAATATTTTGGAATCGGTAGGGGAAGCGGGTATTTGGGAAGCTAAGCAGGCCATGGTATCTACAAATTTTTTGGTTGAACGTGGGATGGTTTGAAGGGTGTAACGATCAAAGGTGGTCAAAAGTATGTCTACATGATGTTTATAATTTTTAAGTATCTCGTTACGACATTGGTACATACCATTGACTTGGTTTATGACCAATTGTGAATCACCAAAGATGTGGATTGATTTGACATCTAGGGCATATGCGGCCTGGAGACCTAGTACGAGTGCTTCGTACTCGGCAATATTGTTGGTGCATTCAAAGTCTAGTTTGAAAGACAAAGGCATGGGTTCTCCATCCAGAGGAATGAGGATAACACCAGCCCCACCCCCATGCTGACACTTGGAACCATCGAAGAACAATGTCATTTGGTAAGGGGGTTCGTCCAGGGAAAGAGTAGCAATTGACTCATCAGGAAAGTCAAAATTAGAGGGTTGGTCCCCGGAAATAGGTGCGTCAGCCAGTTGGTCGGTGATAGCCTGGCCCTTGATGGAATTTTGGTGAATGAATTTGAGGTCAAGATCAGCTAAAAGCATAAGCCATCATGTGGCACACTGATTTTGATAAGGTTTGGTGTACATGAAGTGTAAGGGATCGGTGTTGGTCACGACATAGGTTTTGTGGTTGAGTAGGTAATGGCGGAGTTTGGTGGCAATGAAAACTAAGGCTAAGAAAAGCTTTTCTGGATGGTTGTATCAGGTTTCATAGTCCAAAAGAGTATGGTTTATGTAATAAACTGCCTGCTCCCTGTGTTGTTCATCGCGATGAGCGAGCATGGCTCCCAAGGAATGATCGGTAGCTGATATGTATAGGTAAAAAGGTTGATCGTCTTTAGGTGGAATGAGTATGGGTGGTTGGAGAAGGTATTGTTTTAGGGCCTCAAAAGCTTTGTGATAGTCATCATCCCATTTAAAGGAGACATCCTTCCTAAGCAGATGATGAAATGGTTGACACCGATCAGATAATTGTGAAATGAAATGGTGAATGGACTGCAATTTACCTTGCAGGCTACGGAGTTGTTTAAGGTTAGTGGGTGGAGGCATTTCTAGAATGGCCTTGACTTTAGCAGGGTCAACTTCTATACCATGGAGGGAAACAATAAATCCCAGGAGCTTTCCTGAGAGAACCATGAAGACACACTTTTTAGGTTGAAGGTGGACACAATATTTAATGAGGCGGTCAAAGATGGTTTTGAGGATGGTGAGGTGCTCGGCGCGACATTTAGATTTGGCCAAGAGATCATCCACGTAATCTTCCAATATGTGATGCATGATATCATGGAAGATGTAAGTCATAGCACGCTGATATGTAGCACCAGCATTTTTAAGGCCAAAAGGCATGACTCGATAGCAAAAGGTTCCCCAAGGGGTAATGAATGTGGTCTTGTGCTGATCTTCTGGGGCAAGAAAAATTTGGTTATAACCTGAGAAGCCATCCATGAGTGAGAGCATCTCGTGACCAGTGGTGAGGTCAACCAGTTGATCAATACCGGGCAAGGGAAAGTCATCTTTTGGGCAGGCTGAGGTTGAGGTCACGGAAGTCCGTGCAAATGCAGAGTCCCCCTGTTGCTTTAGTAACAGGGACAATGTTAGAAATCCAATGAGGATAATCAATGGGTAAGATGAAGGAAACCTGGAAAGAAGGTGCTGAAGTTCTTCTTTGACGAGAAGAGCAATGCGAGGGTGCATTTTCCTCAGCTTTTGTTTGATAGGTTTGGCATCAGGAATGGTTACGATATTGTGGACCACTATGGTGGGGTCAATACTAGGCATGTCTGCGTAAGACCAAGTGAAAGCATGGTTATGATCTCAGAGAAAAGAAGTGATGGCTTCCTGTTCAGCAGCATCTAAAGATTGTCTGATCTGTAGGATTTGTGGGTCATCCTGAGTATGAATGTTGATCTCGATAGTCGATTCATTCAACATGGTTTGTGTCTCAGAGGGTAACGACCGATGAATATATGAGTCTTCTGCACCAAGGTAGGTGAGTATGGATTCATCATCCTGACATTGAATGATGTTAATTGTAGGTGTGTCATCATCGATCATCTCAGGATACAGGAATGGGAGAGTGGAAGGGGCCTCGCCTTCACGTTGATAAGTCAAAGGCCCCAAGGAAATGGTGTTTATGAAAAAAAAAGTTAGGGGGGATAGATTCAGGATCCATCGACTCTGTCGGTGAGGGTGGTGATGAAGGTGGAGTGGGTGAAGGTGGTGATGAAGGTGGAGAAGGGCTAGGGTCTTCAATGAGTTCAATGTGGGCCTGTTTGGTAGGAGGTTTGGGGAAGCCGATACCACTACGGTCATTATGTTTGCGGGTGGTACATGGAATAATGGTATGGCGGCCTTGCTCGTAAAATCCAAAACCAAAACCCTTCCACGCATAGTGGTGTAGGAAGGTGTAGGAAAAACGGTGATTGGTAAGTGATTGGAAGTCAGTAGAAAATGGGTGGGGTTGTGATGGTGGTTCAGGTGTGTAAGTGGTAGTATCAAGTCCCCCATAGGTGAGACTAGTACGAAGATGAGGAGGACCATAAAGGAGGTGTTCTCCTATACGGTGATCATAGTGAGGGGTGTTGGTGAAGGCTTCCATACTCATGCGGAGTAAGGAATGTGTTGACACTATATAGGTGGTACTCCCCCAGAGTGAGGCATTGAAAAACACCTTCCAAGGGATCAGTGGTTGGTATGTAGGTAGCTGGTATGGATGATGTGTCAGAGGTCGATGCGGAGGTGGAGTTAATGGATTGGGAAGCTAATGGGTCAGCCATGGAGGTTATGGCAACGGTAGGAATGGAGGAGGTATGTGTGGTGAAAGCAGTGACTGTACTGGTAGGTGGAGGTGTAGGTGAAGTGGTAGTGGTTGCGGAGGTAGACGGCGTGATAGGTATGAGCACATCATTGGGTCGGTAAAGCATGTTGCATGTTTTGAAAGGTGATGGGTCAGCTGGAATGGTATAAGTGTGTCCTTCATGTTCAAACTTTACACAATGATGCAAAGTGGAAGGAACGCAACCCATGACATGGATCCAGGGTCTACCAAGCAACAAGTTATATTGGAATTCCCCCTCCAAAACATAAAACAATTCTAGAACAGTGTGGGGGCCCACGCGAATGTGAAGGATGACAGTGCCTAGTGTGGAGGTGATAGCGTCATTGAATGAACGCAACATGACCAGATGTTTATGCATGTAATTGTCAGGTATGCACATTTGAGAAAATGCATGGGATGAAATGATGTTAATGCTAGCACCTCCATCAATCATCACACGGCGTACCCGTATGTCATCAATGTGGATAGAGATGAAGAGGGCTGGGTCTGGGTCATCATTTTGGTGTGGCATGATCTCCTCCTCTGAGAAGCTAAGGGAGGCCACTTGGTGAACAAGGTGAGGTGAGGATGAAGGTGGTAATTTGGTGAGAGAGGCTACATGATGGGGTGTGATAATGGAGGCTACGGGTGTAGGGTCATTGGGTAAAACCTCAATAGATTGAAGAACCTCCATGAGGGCTTGATGATGGGATTTTGAGGTTTGGATGAGGTCATATAAGGACATTTTGAGGGGAGATTGGTGTAATTGTTTGAGCATGGTGTGATGTGTGACGCCATTAGAAATGGGGTACGTGGGGCCGCAGATAGTTATTTTAGGTATGGGTGCAGATGGTATGTTGGGTATAGGATTGGTTGGTGGGTCAGTTGCCTTTTCTTTTCCCTTCTGTGCACACGTGTAGTGACATGTATCATGTTGATTTGAGGGAAGTTGGAAAATGGAGAAGGTGTAGGGTGAGTGGTATAATGACATGAAGGGAAAAAACCTACTGGAGGAGAAAAACCCTGTGAGGTCAGCTGGGTGCAACGACATTTGGGTGGTGGCGTGGCAAGTTCTCTGATGTGAACCATGTTAATTTCAAATTTTGGGTGTGGCTCTAGGAGCTGTGAGGGTGGAGGTTGTGGTTGTTGAGTGGGCAGTGTGGGAATGGGTGTTGGTGAAGCAGGATCCTCATCGAGAAGGTCATCATCATCAAAGTTGGTTTCTGGTGGACACAATTGGATAAGGATGGTTTTCAAGGCCTTGCAGTTCTCCACATCATGCCCTGGCACACGATGGTATGCACAAATTTTAGTATCATCAAACCCTTTTGGCTTGGGTTTGAGGGGGTCGTAAGGTCGGAGTGGCGGTAATGTGATAACAGAAGTCTCGAGGAGGTTGGTTAAAATTTTGGCATAGGACCCTGCTAGTGGATCACAATGGGAAGTGAATGTGGATTTGGGTGTAGGTGTGGTTGGTTGCTGGGGAACTATTTTTGGAAGAGTAGGAATGGGTCGAGCTATGGGTTTAGGTGCCAGTGTGGTTTGAGGTATCGGTCGGGTTCATTTGGGTAGGGGTACAGTAGATGGACGGGTAGGAGGGTGTGGGGTTGTTTTGACTACCTTGTTGTGGGGTAGTGGGGTTTTGTTTTTGGGTTGCACCTTCTTGGGTAAAGGTGATGTGGGTGTACGAGGTCTAGAAGGAAAATCAGATGGAGGAAGAGGGTGAGTTACCCACGGGGATAATGGGGGTGCTGTGAAGGTAGATGATGCGGGTCGTACTTGGGGTGTGAGGGACAATGACTGAAGTGTAGTGGGTAGTGAAGCAATAGCTGAAGGTATTGGAGGTATTGGTGGTAAAGAGACTGCAGGTGCAGGTATAAGTCATGTTGTGTGCCTGGGTAGGTTAGAGGTTTATGAGGAAGGAATGGGTTGTTGTGTTATTGGTTTATGGATGGGTGAAGGGTGCTTGACCATGTTGGGAAGCTGAGGTCTTAAGGTAGATGGGACAAGTGTGGGTGTGATTGGTGTGGTCGGGGTATGAGGTTGATGAGTTTGTTTCTTTGGTTTGGGTGCTAGAGTAGGTGTGGTATTGACGTTGGAGGATGTAGCTAAATCCAGTTTAATAGGTGGATGAGTAAGGCTGGTGGTTGGGGTGACCCCTAAAGTGGTAATAGGTTTAGTGGAGGCAAATGTTGTGGGTATGGGTTTGGGTTTAGATGTAGGTCGGGTTATGGGTAAGGGTGTGGTGTGAGTGCTAATGGGTATCATGGAAGGGGTTGTGACAACAGTGGTTGTATTTGGTTTGATGGGTTGAAATGTGTTTGGGTAGATAGTGGAGGTATCAGCGAGGGATCTCTACATCTGTGTTGAGACAGGGAGTAAGAGGTGCCCCCATAATAAATCCCTATCCACATAATCTAAGTGATTGGCCAAACGTGAGAATGGAACATCTGTGGGTGGAGTTGGTGAGGACCTAATGGGAATTCCCATAAAATGCATCTTAGAGATAGGGAATTGGCCAGCTTCAGCTTCCGTGGGTAAGAGAGCTGAAAGTAGGTCTGTTGGATTTTGGGTAGCTAATGGAGAATGCTCGCCAAGAGGCAAAGGTATCTCAACTGGGTCTATGATGGGTGGAGGAGATGATGGGAGCTCCTCTATAAGTGGAGGAATGGATAGGTGCTCCTCTGGGTGGAAGGAGGTAATGGGTGCTCCTCTATGGGTGGAGGAGGTAATGGGAGCTCCTCTATGGGTGGAGGAGGTACTGTAGGTAAAGGTTCTCTAAGTGGAGAAGCTAGGGGTGAGAGGGGCTCGATGTTAGTGGAAGACCCCTCCGTTGGTGATGAAGGAGATGAAAGGTGTTCCTCTATTGGTGAAGGAACAATGGAGGTTGGTTCCAATGTGGAAGGAGGATTTTGGGCTAGGATTTCCTCTATGGAAGGGATGTGAGGTAATTGAGAGGTGACAGGTACCTCGTTAAAGATAGCGTGAACCTCACGGGTATGGGTATCGTGAGTGGATGTCTCACCAGTTTGATTGGATGAAGGGGCATGGTTGGGAAATGGTTTTTTGAAGATTTGTAGATTTTGGTTGGGGGTGGCATTGGGATTATCCATAGTTAACTCACCTTTCTCGAGCATTTCTTGGAAAATATTCTTGAAAGTGATGCAGTTTCCGTCACTATGACCCTTTACTCGGTGATAGTTACAGAAATCATGTTCTTTATACCATGCGGGCATGGGGTGAGTAGGGTCAAAACCAGTGTGTGGTTTTATGGGTGGAAGGGTGATGGCTCCAGCTTTGATAAGATTTTCTAAGACAGAAGAGTAAGGTTCCCCAATTGGGGTATATTTTCACTGCTCTTGTCTGAATTGAAAAGTCTGGACAGGTGAGAGATTAGATGAGGGTGTAGCCTGATTCAATGGATGAGCTGGGCCAGCCTTGAGTACCACTGCGTTAGCGGTGCCCTTAGCTTTTGAATAATTGGTTTGTGGTTTGGAAGAGGAAGAGGTATCATTCGACTTGAATGTCGAATTCTTATTTTGTAATTGGATTTTCTTCTCTTTGATGGCCCAAATCTCTAACTTTTGTGCCATAGTGAATGCCTCATCAAATGTTTAGAAGGTTTGGACCTGCAAGGTCAGGGAGATATGTCTAGCACAAGCTCATGTGAAGAGCTCGATGAGTTCAGTTTGTGGTAGTTGGAAGGTAAGTTGATTGATCAGGCTGTGCCAATGAGTGACAAAATATATGATAGATTCGTCCTCATACTGATGGGTGGAATATAGATTAGTCATGGTAACCTTCTTGACGATATTGATAGAGAAATGATCCAAGAAGGCTTGGGCTACCTGATTGAATGAGAATATAGAGTGTTTAGGTAACCCACTATACCAGTCTAATGCAGGTCTAGTGAGGGACATGGGAAAAGTTCTCAAAAGCAAGGCATCATCATGACTGATCAGATAACACCCATGTTTGAACGACCGCAAATGTTGCTGTAACTATTGAAACAATTGAATTTAGGCATTTCCCAATGCACAGGGTATGGGATAGGAATGGATGGGTGAATAGGCTCATTGCAAATCTCGGTAGGTGAGAGTGTTGTGGGAGCTGGAAATGGCCTCCAATGTCTGCATCTTGTCCAACATCAATTTCATTAGGTCATTGGTGGGTTGTGATGATTAGATGCCTCTTGTAGTGTGAGGAGGTTGGTTTTGGGCATATAATGGGGCATGAAATACGAGGGCACTAGCTTGTCTTCGGGTCAACACCATGTGAACCAGTATTGATCAGGTAGGGCTGCTTCTCTGTAAATGATACAGAGAACAATAGGAATAGGTGAATCTGGTGATAAAAAGTGGATGAAGTAACAAATGGTGGCTGGAATGTGAAATAGGCTAACCGATGCTGGTTAGGGAAAACCAACATCGGTCAAGGGATAACCACTGCCGGTCACTGTAGAAAATGGATAGTGAGTAAACATTGAGGCAGAAGGTAAAATCTGACAGGTATGCCAAATCTAAATATGTATAAAATGTCAATGGGAAAAATGACAGTGACAGAGACTATGAAAAGTGGAAGAAAGTGAAGTAAAATGTCCTTTTGAGTAGGTTAGCAAAAGGACCTAGAACCGATGTTGGTTGGGTATAACTGATGGCGGTCAGAGGTAACCGATGACGGTTACTGTGAAATTGAAATAGTGATGAAAGAAAGTGGTTGTGAATTAAAATCTGATGTAGAATCAGACCCAAAATTCTGGGAATGATGATGATATGGCCAGGCACACTCAGGTGAAGCTGGAATACACCAGCTATGATGAGGAGCATGCAAGGATGAACAAAAAAATAGTGATGAACGTGATCTCTCACCTCAAAACGCAAGCCAATAAAAAACACTAAGAAAATGTGATCCTAGGAGTGCCTTTTCTATTATGTTTGTTTAGCTTATGCTATTTAGGACTAACACATGAATTGTGAAATAGATTTTTTGGTGAGGATGGCTTCCTACAAAGAAGGAGATCTAAAAGGTGAGGTTTCAGGTATGTTATGGTGGGGGCGGGCTTCACTCTGAAGTATGACTCGACAGAGTAGTGAGCTAGGTGCCCACTGTGTCGTGATCGTGTGATCACCTACAACTTCTTCCAGGTAGGATGTTGTTTAAGAATGTATGTATTTTGAATTTTTGTGTGGTTTGGTAAGACTCAGAGAAAGAGAAAAGGATAGAAGTGCTTTTCTACAATTCGTTTGTCAACCATCAGCTGGTCATGACTTCCAGCGTATAGGTTACCCTCAATTAATGTGAGCTAATGCAATGCACTTGTTTTAAACCCAAATCAAAAATGTGAAATTGGATGACACAATAAGATGAAGAGGAAGAGGGATGCTCTTTCACTACAATGCAGAAAACATGAAGAAATGATTCTTTTTAATTACACCAAAAGAAAAGTTTCCTTTAGAGCAAGTAGAAAGAAGAGGTGGATTACCAAGGAAGAAAATTAGTGTGTATGCTTTTAGAAGGGAAAAAAACACACAATTTTTTCCTAGGAATGAATGAAATGCAAGGAACCCCAGATGGGTCCCACCGGGCATGCCAAAATGTTTCACCTTTTTCTTAGATTGTTTCTTTGAAGTGTTGATGAAACAGATAGGGTAACGGGTGTAGGAGGAATACCTGTTCAAATGTCATTTGATGGGTTGTTTGCGTGTATGACTTCCAAATCCACAGCTGATCATGAGAGCTTCCTTTTGGCTAGGAGGAACTACCTGTAATGAAAACAAGACCACCAGAAGGAATTAAACAATATGGGCAGTGAACTGCCTAGCGTAAGCTAGATCTGGGAAGTATGATACTTCCTAGATGGTTGTCAGTCCACTGTTTTAAACAAATTTAATGCTGTAAAAAAAGTAAATCCTATTGTTATTTTGAAATGATTTAGGTATCTCACTTAAAAACACAATAAGAAAATAGATCTAATCTAACAGGCTAAGCTAGAATAGAATCCAAAGGTCAAATGATTGGTTCTGGGTCTCTGCAGGTCTGATAAAGGTCTCAGGTAGGTCACAGGTGAATGAGGGTGAGATAAAATTAGGTGGGTAGGTCTATGTTCAGGGCTGTGTGGGAAAACACAGAGACTAGTGTCGGTTAGGGGTGACTAACGGTAGTTAGGTGTAACCTGGTGCCAGTTACTGTGAGATCTGGAAATGTCACAGAATAGGCTTTTGGTCTCCTTTGTGATTGCACAAAGGACTTTGGTTGGTCGGGACGAGGTATTGGGTGACTGGAGTAGGATTTTGTGAGGTTTTAATGGGTATATGGAGGTGAAAATGTGGAGAAGGTCAATAGGGAGCAAGGTAAACAATGGATGATAAAATGATGATGAAATGAAATAACCAGGAAAGTATGATGTTGTACTTACTTGGATTTCATTCCTGAAGGCCTGTGTGTGAGGGATGGAGGTGCTGATGATGGGTTTGAAGGTTGCAAGTGATCACCAACTGAAGAAAAGCTTTTGCATGGGCTGCATGTACACTCTTCTTTGCTTGGATAGATCAGATCATGGCTGGGATGGCTGTGTAGGAGAAGATGCTCAATCTCCTTCCTTGGATGTGAGTTTTCACAAGAATTTTCTCTCTGAAGATGCGTTATCTCTCTGAGATGTGTTCTTGCTTGTCAACTTTCTCCCAAAGTTTTTGCCAACTTCCAAGTTCCAACCTTGAGAATAAGGTTGTTTTGGGTTAAAAGGGGTAACCGATGGTGGTCTGGCTTAACCGGCGACGGTTAGGGGTAACCGACGTCGGTCAAGGTGGGATTTCCTAGGTTTACTAAACTAGGGAGATCCTCCTGATTTCCTTGGATCTCATGTCATTATCCCATGGATTAGACTGGGAGCTTCTTGTGAGCATGTGGGAATGTGGTTAGAGGGAATGTAGGCATTGATTTTTAGGGTTTAGGTAAGTCTTAGTTAGTTATGGGAACTTGCTAAGAATAGGTCTTAGGTTGAGTTGGCTTGGTGAGGTGTCTAAGTGAACTGTATGTGTAGATATTATTTAAATATTTAAATAATAAATATAGTGAGGATAATGCATTAATTAATAATTAATTAAATTAATATTAGTGGGGTGAAGGGGGTCATGGCTAGGTAAATGTAATAAAGGGTGCTTATATGTTGAGGGATGAAAGGGGAGTGTGACCTAATTTTAGTGTCTACTAGGGAGCTAGTTATGGAAGAGGAGGGGGGACACGACATTGATCTCCTGGCTTAGAGAGGAAGCACAAGATTTATTTTGGGGAATCTTCCATTTTAAAGAGAAAATACAAAAGGCCTTGGTGTAGGAAAGGACCTTCATCTTCTCTAGCCATTTTAAGGGACCTCTCAAGTGATTGAAATAGAAAATCTACAAATTTTACCTTATGATCATGTCGAAGATGTGCAAGAAGAGAAATTTGAGGTCCATAGATCACTTTGTAGCATCGCTAAAACATTAAATACCTCCTCAATTTCTCAACAACCCTATCCCAAGGTTGTGGAAGTAAGTCTCGTTCATAGTTTGAGTGATACATTATCATTCTTTCACCAGGATACAGGAAATCATCCATCTCCTCCTGAAGAGAGTGTTTAAAATAAATGTATCCCTCTACGGTGATCCCCTTCACAGCTGCAATGGACTCTGTCGAAATAAGAAATTTAGTCTTTCCCACTTTGACTCTTTCTTTCTTCTAGGTTGTCAGCACATTGTCGGTTACTTGGATATAGTGACAAGACAATCTTTCCATAAATGACGTAACACCACCATCATGAAAAATATCCAGTACTACCAGGTCGGCCTTGACCTCTTCACATGAAGAAGGCTCAATGCATTTTTTAGTGCTACCCATAGTGAACAGGGCTATTGTGACAGTGATTTCCAAAGGCCCAATATACACGATGCTTAAATAGAGATGTCGAGAACCTTCATTCCAATATTTAACTCGTGTCTTCAATATTTCTAATTGATTTTTTTCCTAATTAGTAATATTCATTAATTTATCCCGTCCATCACAAGAATGCAATCTATGAATGTCATAAATTCCCAAAAAATCCACAAATGCCTTATTCTCTTACTGTCACCAAAAGAGGTTATGCCTCAACATAACCTAACAAATTTTAATCTTAGTTAATGTTCAACCAACCCCAACATTAATTAGTTAATGTTCTTGTAATTACTACATTTAGTGGAGGTTGAAGGTTTGAATGTTAGTGATATTAGATGTATTTAGTTAATATATATTATAAAGGAAGAATCTAACATTGTTATACATGATTTCACAATGTATAGATTATCAAACAACAAATCATAAAGCAATATATTATTAGAATTTATTTATCGACACTTCTATTCGTTACATTTAGGTTCTCCAAGTTTGTTCCTTCTACACATAGAAATGAAGTGGGTAAGCATAGAGATGTTATAAGGAGCATAAACAACACTTGTGATGGGAATTGTTTTGTGAGATTTTGTGAGGTGATTTCAGAAAACATTGTTTAACTAGAATGAGATGGGGATGGTGTTGTCTAAAAAAAAATGCATCCCCACGAGTCCTCCCCATCTCGGGGTCTGATTTTTTCAACAAAGAGCAAAGTTTTTAGTTCATACCAAGATAAAATTAAATGCAGATACAATTACATGTACATGGTAAGAATAATATCCTTATTAGGTTTGTGGTCTCTTACATGTACAATTTCATTCACAATTACATGTACATGACAAGAATAATATGTTTTTTCATCTTTTAACTAGTCTCGTGGATGTTAAAATTTCTTCTTATATTGAACCCTCATGTTACTTCAGATTGGTGTGGGTATATATATTAACTTGAATCAATATTGTTTTGTTGTAGGTACATTCAGTAGTTGGTTGTTTATATTACTTCAAGCGTAGTGGTCACTTTCATTTAACAAGTTACTGAATGATATTTTGAACTTAGCATCCACTAGCTTATGACACAACATAATATTTGGATCTTCGCGGTCTCAAGGTTTCAACAAAATAAAGTGATATATTATTATGATTTTAGTGGTCACTGGGATTTAACAAATTAAATCAACCTAGTTTGAGCTTAGTGGGTGAATGTATTTGAAGAATATAATATTCTGAGATAAAGATTCACTATCATTTAACAAGCTAAAGAAAGGCATATTGAGTTTATTTTCCGCTAGTATCTTTAGTGTTAATCTCGTAATGAACTTCCACCTGGTTGGAGGATTGAATTGATATAATAAAAAGGTATAGTAGTTTGGGATTGAAGTGAAATCTGTAACCTGTTTTTTAAATTTATTACTACTCGAACAAAAGTTAGCATCGTGGATGTTAGAAGTTATTATTATTGAAAGGATTTAAAGATTTTTTAATTACTACAAAATTCCTTTTATGTTGTACTTATAATATGTTGTTGTTTGAATGAAAAAATATTGAACATGTTTCTAAAATAGTCTAGTGTGTTTTAAACGTCCTAGATCAATTGCTTTCACAAAAACGCTTTTCTTACATGCATTGATGGAGATCAATGACTACAATGCTTAAGTATAACATGTGACATATCAGTTATTGGACCAAACATATTCATTTTCAAAACATATGTTGTCTTGCAAAGGATTTATGGAGGAAAAATTGGACTAAGGATTTACTCCCCAAGGTCAACAACATGAAGACTGCCTTCCTTAACTAGAATTGAATTGTAAAGATTGGAGGAAAAAAATTGTATTTATTTGAAATATTTGTTACTTACTACAAAATACCTTTTATGTTGTACTTATAATATGTTGTTGTTTGAATGAAAAATATTGAACGTGTTTCTAAAATAATTTGATGTCTTTTAAACGTCCTAGATCAATTGTTTTCACATAAATGCTTTTCCTACATACATTTATGGAGATAAATGACTATAATGCTTAAGTATAACACCTGACATATCACTTATTGGAACAAACATATTCATTGTCTAAACATATGTTGTCTTGTAAAGGATTTGTAGAGGAAAATTTTGATTAAGGATTTACTCACCAATGTCAACATGTTTTTCTAGTTAGCTATTCAAAATAAGATTTTAACACTAGACAATGTGAAAAAGGATACAATTAATAATTAGACCATAATCAATATCCTTAAAGATACTAAAGAAAATTTGTTGAAAGAGTTTGATAAATGTAATTAATTATTCACACCTTGAGAAAGGGTAATAAATGTGTGGATTATCTTGCCAAATTGGGGGCTAAAGGTAGTAATTTTAAAGTGTGTGAGAGGGGAGATGATATCACCAATGTTATTAATCTCATTAAGAACATTAAGTACTGATGTGTTGGTGGTTGTTTTCCCTCATTGGGATGTCATCCTTGTACTTATGGTTAACAAGACCCTTCCCACGTGCAGGATATATGGCAGGATTTGTATTAATTTTGCTCTTACAATTCATTTTGGCCATTGTTTCTTCCATTTTCAATCTCACTCGACTAAAACCATGGGAGGTGGTCATTTGAGAACTGAGCCCATGAGCTATGGTTCCCTGAAGGACAACCCCTCCTTGTGGCGCATTCTAAAAATTGGGGGGTTTAGGAATTTCATCTCAAAAATCATGTGGTTTGATCCTTATCTTATGTTGGAGTTTGGTCAGGCATGGAACAATAGTAGCATGGTGATTCGTGGCATGGAAATTTAGGTTTCATAGGATTTTATAGTGCAGGTGACTGGAATGGAGATGGAGGGCTTAAATATATTCAAAGAGTGCACCAGGCACAAACACGAAATTGAGACTTTCTTCCATGGTAAATAAATGGTTTACCTACTGGTAGACATTATAGATAGATTTTGCATCTTTGATATTTGGAATATGGTCTGCTTCCACATTATGATGTACATTACTTTTGAAGAGAATTATAGAAAGATATTTACTCACCATCTCACTATGCTTGATATGTTTAGGCATAAAATTGCTATGAGCCTCCCCTTTTTCTTGTTTATGTCGCTCTTTGCATCAGTGAATGATTTTCAACAGGTAAATATTGATACCTCGATACACTATGGACTAATTCATTTGATTTTTAATAATGTTAAACTGGTGGTGGAAAAGGAATTAGAACCAGAATCTAGGAATTTAGATGAAAATTGTACTTGATGTAGGAGCATAACTTGCAGAGACCATAACTTTTGATCTGACTGTTGGATTTTCTTAAAATTTTATAGGGTGGTAGATATACATTAGTACTATGTTGGGATCAAATTTTATTGCAAGGTTTTGATCATTTCGGCACAATTTCGGGCCCGGATTCCTTCATCTAGTTGCCTAAAATTGGCTCCAAACATTTTTTTATGACTAGATTCTACATCCCTTGAATAAGTTTGGAATTGTTAGAATGCCTCCAAACCTTTTACATTACTCTTAATTTATGAAGGTATATTTATGCATGAAAATTTTGGGGCCCATATGCTTAATATGTTTAGGAAAATTTTATTGCATTTATAGGCCTTCCATTTTTAGGGGTTTTAGAGTAGACGTGAAATTTTAAAAGGAGGGAAATATTGATATTGATACACCATGGACTAATTATTTTGAAACTTTTTAAGAATGTAAAGCTAGTGGTGGAAAAGGAATTAGAGGTATTTCAACCTCTTGCAGCTGGATTCACATCAGTACTCTTGCGGACCATATGAACAAAATGAGAAGAAAGAAGAGTAATTCACCTCAAGGGAATGGAAATATTGGTACTGGAGCCACAGACTCTCTGATTGATGTGAAAGGGGAGTCATATAAAGGGAAAGAGAGAGCAGAGTTGGGTTGGAATGTGGCTTTTGATAAAATTTCTCTCAGGGTGAGTTAGGTGGAAATGGATATGGAGGCCTTAGGTGAAGTTGGAATGGATATGGGAAATAGTGTCATGCATTGCATCGATGCCTCTAAGAAAATTTTCATCACCCAAAACTCTATCAGGGCCGATATGGTAGAGATCAAAAGTTTGGTTTTGGAGTTATAGGGGCATGTGGTCAAGCTGGAGCAGGGACACAAAGTTTGTAGGTATAATCTCCACCTCAGTAGTTCTGATGAGGAAGATTAGGTTAAATACCACATCCCTATCATGAGCAAGCTAGATGATAATATGAAAGTACAGGAGTAGCGTCAACCAGAGGAGTACAAATGTTTTAAGACTAACTAGTTTGTTGGCTCTTGGAGATTTTGTTTGATTGTTTGTGGACTGTATCATTTGGGATGTTTTCCCCTCCATGTTTTACAATTTTTCCTTGTATTGATCTGTTGGACTGTAGTTTGGGATAAGTTGTTTTAGCCATTTTTGTCCTGTTTCTTTTTTGTTCACTCTTGGTGATGCTCACGATGCATTCTATTGTAAGGTTTATGGGTGCCTTAATCCCTGTATAAAGTAGCCAATCATTATGTTCACGTATATTTAATAAACCTTGTTAATAGTAATTTTGTTAACGACATTTTAAATTAAACAAGACAGAGCATTAAGTTCATGCCTCATGGATGGGAGATGTGCTAGTTGTGCGATCGTGCTAGATGTGCTAGTTGTGTGATTGTTTTCTTAGAATTATGATTTTTATTAAATAGAATAAATCAATGTTGCAACAAGGCCTCATATTTTTCAAATCAATACTAACTAGCAAATAAAGAAAAATATAAATAAGTTTGTAGTTTAAAAAATTATTTAAATAAATTACAAACATTAGAAAGTTGAAAAGTTATAGAATTTTTTTATTTTGATTGGTGGATTGAGGAGAAATTTTAAGTAAGATGTTTTGAGCTTAGCACCCACTAAGGTAACCTAATACTTCCACAATATAAAATTTTGAGCTTATGGATCGCTAGCATTTAACAAGTCAAAGAATATTATTTTTAGCTTAGCATCCACTAGCTTATGTGACACCATAGTAATTGGATATTATCGATCGATAGGAATTAACAAAATAAAGTAAGATATTGTCATCATAGAGTCTTCTAGGTTATGCCACAACAACATATTCCGATGTACAAAAACTATGTCCATTTTTTTGTATAAGGGTTAATATGGGGGTTTTGAAAGGACCCACATCCTTTTACAAAAAGGTCCTTAAGGCATAATATGACATTGAAGCATAGAAGAGAGAAATCATGTAGGCAGCAAAAGACAAAAAGCCACATAGCCACGATGCAAACAGAGAAAATTTACATTTTGTGAAAATTTTTGAGGATAGTTGTTGCTTCCATAGTAGCAGCATCTTAGAGTTTCCTTGTTCCTTGAATTCTCCTTTCACAAATCTGTATTCGTTCTCCAAAATCTGTTTGGTTCTCCTACTCTTGCATTACCATATTTTTTCGCAAATAGGTCACTGTAATCCAACACCAACACATTCAATGGAAACTCATTCTTAACATGAATATCTTCTAAAATATTGTCATTGACAATGTCAATGATGTCGTAGCCATTGAATTTTGTTGAGTATGTGCAACGGAGGACTATTTGTGGACAACAATAAGGCCAACAAAATAATATCAATTTTATAAAATACATCTTCTCTTCTATTCCTGTGCACCACCATGTCCATAAATTGATTCTGATATTCACTTTTTTATTGTGCAAATTGAGCCACCATCCATACCACCAGGCTTCTTTTTCAAGACTCAACAAAACAAGTTCTTGGCAGGTGTTTTTGGTTTTTAAAAATTCTGCAAATCTTCCTCTCATGTTATTATGTATTAAATTGTGTCGTTTCTCTGTCAAGATGTGCTCCATTCCATCCTCTTTCACTGCTCTAACAAATGTTTACTATATTACGAAATTATTTATTTGATAAAAAAACTACCTTCTACAAAATATTGAATAACAAACTTGCTTCCATTTAATTATCTACAAAATCCCTACATGGATATAAGCCCTAATCAGCTATGGAAAATTTTACATGGATATAATCCCTAATCAACTATGGAAAATTTTACATTAAAATAATTTTGTAATTTTGGAGGGACTGAAGGTGAGAATGCATACCAATTTTTGGCATGGAGAGGAAATCAAAATGTTTCCAGAACTCGAGCACAAAATTTTTGATGCTTGTGCTGATGAGATTTTTCTATTGATGAATAAGCTTACGCAATGACGAAGAGAATAGAAAGGAAAATGTTAAAAATATAAACTCAAAAATTGTCTACTTATAGTGATATGTAAACAAATCCAACCACCAATTTCAGAGGGCACGTGTATGATTTTACATTACTTTTCATTAAATGGTTGATTAATGGATGACAAAAGTTACATGCTCCAAAAGGCACACATATTTTGAATGGCGTGTGTACTTTTAAATGGCAAATTTTACATAGCTCGAATTAATGGCTAATTAATGTTGAGGACTACAACATTAAATGCAACATTAATTAGCATTTTTCCTTACAAAATGGTTATCATTAATACTACAAATACTTGCAAATATTTGTAATAAAATACTTGCAAATATTTGTAATAAATGTCACACGCGAATTGCATATTTAATATTTAACCGTCAATTATTAATATAGATTTATATATAAATTACAAAAATTATAAAAATTTACATCAATATATATTAAAAATAATGAAATTTATACAGAATAATTGGTATAAATAAACATTATTTTGTATTTTTAAAGGCAGTGTTGACAAATTACCGTTACCCAAAAAATTGTTTGACAGGTGAGTTATCACACTTAGCTGTGTGAATCAAGACTCACACTTAGCAGTGTAAATCAAATCAAGAGTGTGAGTCGAGACACTTAGAAGTGTGAGTCAAGACTGACACTTAGAAGTGTGAGTCGATACTGCACTTAGAAGTGTGAGTGAGACTCATGACTTGAGTTCTCCATACTCACACTTAAAGTTGAGTTGAGAGATGTGTGACTGAGGCTCACACTTAGATGTGTGACCAATCACACTTGTAAGTGTGATCACTCGCACTTATACACTACTTACAAAATTTATAAATGACAATTCCATATTTTTTAACTATGCTTAATATATACAAATAAATTATTTATATAAATGTATATAAATATTGATGGTCACCTTTTAAACATGTGAGTCACATGTGCCAGTTCTATAAAATATTTGAAAGTATGTTACGTCTAAAATCATGAAAAACGTCTAAATAGTCGTCAAATTTAACACCATTCAAGGAAGTTCAGGGAAGGGATTTTCAACGTCAATGTTTATTGATTTGAATAAGGTATGCATGAATAGTCGTATATGTATGATGATATTAAGATTGATATGTGGCATAAATGACAACAATCACTTACGCACTATCTTGAAGTTAGCGGCACTTGCCATATGTAAGTTAACTACTTGGCATATGTAAGTTAGTTGCTTGGCTTATGTAAGTTAGCAACCGCTTGGGTTATGTAAGTTAGCAACTGCTTGGGTTATGTAAGATAGACAACTGCTTGGCTTATGTAAGTGGGTAGCCATCTACTTATGTCGTGAAAGTGGAATCAAATAATAGCGTTATTGGAATCCAATAATAGTGAAATTGGAGTCCAATAATAGCAAAATTAGAATCCAATATCAATGAAATTGGAATCCAATAATAGAGAAATTGGAACTTGAATAAGTCTGATAATGACAATATTGGAATCCAATATTGCTACTAATGGAATCCAATATTGCTACTAATGGAATCCAGTATAACCAAAAATGGAATCCAATATACGCAAAAATGGAGATGGATTTCTTCCAATATTTGAAATATTGGAGTCTTAATTTATTGGAACATGTCCCGATTTAGTGAAATAAGGTTTCCTGGCATTGAATGTAATATGTAGGATCCTTGAACAAGTTAATGCACCCTAATGTGGCCATATGTATATGACATAAGTAATTCTAGGGCCATTTTTAAGATAAAGCAATGGAGGAAGGCAAACCTCCATGTCATAGAAAGTGCTAATATACCAAAAGAGGGTAATGGGTGTACCATTACAAAGTGCATCATTAGTAAGACTATATCAAAGGTCCTTAAGCAATAATCAAGTGATTATTAGAGATCAGCCATAATCCATGTAGTAATGTAATGTAAGTGAGGGTCATAGTACCATCAAAATCATGTGAATGTAGGCATGATAAAATCCTTAGGGAATCTGGAAGTTATGAATTTTCTTAGGAACAGGATTACCATGTAATGAATTGTTGAATCAATAAGGCATAATAGGACTCTACTTTATAAAGTTGAGTATGAAATGATGATTGGATTTGTCCTACAACATGTATGAGAGATAGAATGTCCCATAAGGAATATTAGGATATGGAAATAATGTATTAAGTGGTTGAATATTGCCATTATGAGTAATCATAGGAATCTTAAGAGGTGATAAAGTGGATCCTAATGATAAAGGAACAGGGGTGTGTTAGAGAAGTAATATAGATGGATATATGGATATCCATAGAAGGACTAGCATCAACATGATCCCTAAGTAGGTGTAGTCGACTAATGGAGATATCCTCAAAGAATAATATAAACTAACAGACATAGGTGAAGTGTATAGGAGATGAGGGATAGAAGAAGAAGAAGCAATAGATAGGAGGAGATTCATACATGATGTAGATGCAACCTCAGGAGAAGATAATAATGGAAATTAGGAGAGTCACATGCAGTGGTATGGAAAGAAGGAGAACCCTATTAATTGTATGATCAACATCAGATGGGGTACTCAAATAATGAAAATGTCATTAAGCGCACTATATGTACAGTGATCATCAATGTAGTATGAAGGAGTATTTGCAACTCAAATGAGATGTATGAGGAGATGAAGTATCAGAAATAGTAGAGACATAGGAGTAATGTAGTGATAGGAGTGGTTGGATTAGAGGTAGAAACAATATGAGATTGCGGATCAATGACCTAATGATAATCAATTATAGAGTCATCTAAAACATCAGGTGGCTGATAGAAAGATCAACAAGAAGGATCACATAAAACCAGATGGCATGGTATACAATGAGTGAAGGCAACATGGTCATTCAATAAGGATATATAATATAGGGAGAATCTTCAAATATTAGTTGGCACATGTTATTGACCTTCCAAGAGGGTTGTTGAGTATCATCAGGTAAAATCATAGGAGCACTATATAAATCCTTAAGCTCAGCTATGGAAGCCTCATCATAGATAGGATTGATGCTAAAATGAGACATGATGGGATAAAAGAATAACTATGTGTAACCACTAAGGTATGAAAGAGGATCCAAGATAAAAATGTTTGAAGAGTAGGGTTCACTAAAATGATTCACTAAAAATAGATAGAAATAAAGGTTTTCTTCTTATTTATGAGTTAATATAAATAGAAACTAAATGCTATAGTGAATAAATCTAAATATTTTATTTTAATATTTGAATGTATTGAAATAATGGAAATAAGAGGGACACAATAATAACCTTAATTTAACTTACCTCATTATGTGTTGGACTATAGTAGGATGATATGTAGACTAGGAAAACTGTGACTAAATGTCCTTGGGAAGGGCACAAGCTAGATATTTTCCTATACTGAGGCACCTGGGGGGATACAAGGGTTCCCCGAGGAACTCTGGTCTATAATTTGAATGCTGTAGACTACAGAAAATCTCGAGACCTGAGTTCAGAAATGTCACAATGTCTCTATAATACCTTTGTTCCTATCACAATAATGATTCCTGTGTTACTGTAAGTGTTGTGTGAATATACACCTATAAAACACTATTCAAAGCATCAATTCCTAAAAATAAAAATGCATATGAATAGGTCAAACTGACCTTAGCTACCAAACTAGTGGTATTACGACTAAGTGTTGCATTACATTTCAAACCCATGTAGTTCTATGTGCATGTGTGTGTAATTTTGTGCCTAGGATGCCCTAGCACCAATGACACAGAAGTAAGGGGTAATAACTAGATGTAAATATGAAAATGGTGGATGGAATAGAAAGAATGCAACCCTTTCCCCCTATGCTTGTGTGATGTAGATGTAGAAGATGCCCAAATGTAGTCCCTTGCCTTAGTAGATAGTTTCCCTTGATAGTAAGATGTCCGCCCATAATGTAGTGAGTATGTTATGTTTATATAGGGATCTCTTGTTCAAATTTCGACACTAGTGACTTGAAACTGCAAACTACAACCTAGGGGAATGCACAGGGTGATAAAAAAGATCAAACTCGAACAAATAAATTAATACCACAAATTACAAAGACATGGGTGCCTAAAATCACAGACTGGGATGCCCTAGTGCAACCTTAGGCACCCCAGCATAGACCTAAAGATGACAATTGAGAAAATTATGACACCTGAGACCCCCTAAAAGATGCCCAAAACTATATGTAGAAGTGACGATTGAACTAGACAAACGATAATGCCAGCTGACCAAATGAAAACAAGAACAAGGGATGGGTTACTAGTGAATATTTTTATCACCCAAGATCCATATATAAAATAACATACCTGATGGTATAAATGTAATAGTAAGTGCATGATTTTATGACTACATCTACTTGATGTAACGATGACATTATAAAATATACATGAGACATTTCTGAGATAAAAATACACACCTGAATTATCTAGAGCTACATTAAAGAAATGGTAATAATACCAAGAAAATTAGATGAGCTTAAAAATATGCATATTTATTTTACTTGTAAAAATAGTATACTACATTTTTATGTTTATGCAATAAATTTATATTACTTTATAATAATATCAATAAAAGGGTCAATTAATATTGACTTTAGGTAAAAAAATATTAATATTAAGTTATGAAAATAACAAAAAATAATGATTTTTTTTAAAAAAAATTAGGTGCCCCCTTAGTGTTTGTGCTCTAGGCAGTTGCCTAGTCTACCTAGGGATTAATCTCCCCTTTCTTGTGAATGCTTCTTCTATTCAAA
Source organism: Taxus chinensis (assembly GCA_019776745.2). Classification (NCBI taxonomy): domain Eukaryota; kingdom Viridiplantae; phylum Streptophyta; class Pinopsida; order Cupressales; family Taxaceae; genus Taxus; species Taxus chinensis. The sequence goes on from CM034157.1 coordinate 18,408,676, forward strand.
TCTAATGTGATAGTCACTATTTGGTCGGCGATTTTTTCATAGGGGTTGCATAGTGTTTGAGATAATTGCATAATAGTGTAGAGGTAGAGCTATGTAACTATCGGGATCTTTTATAGATTATGGTATGTGCTTCTAAGGTTTTACAACTCCTCTGCAATCATGGGTTTGATAAATTATCCACCCTCCTCCATTCAACGTTTCATCTATCATTGTGCACCCATTTGTATTGTTAATATTTTATGTTCCATTCACTCAACTGTATCACAACATTTTTATAATGTGAATAGGATGCCATGTTATCTAGGTTGTACATTTGTAGTTCTAAGTGGAGCTCGAATTTGGAAATGCCTTTATCAAGACACCTTCTTGAAATAAGATTTAATGCAATTAAACAAGGTCAATCTACCAACACATATTCCAACGTCTCACTCGTACATCCATGCATGTGGTAATTATCTATATTTTATAGTTTATATATATTATGGTCATAACTTATTAGATTTGAGCATTTGATTATGTTGTTCAATGTACCTATAGCCGGAGGTCAGCTGTTACAGTCCAAATTCACGATCCACATTTTTGTTGTACACATGCAAGACCATGGAATCAATGATATCCGTGGATCATGTCATGCACTATTCAGTCCTATTTTAAAATTGTAGGGCACATGTGAAATGGTATTTTAGTCAAGAAAATAGCGGTAGGTAGATGTTTCCTCTCAGAGACCATTGAACTCGCTCCACATACAGATACAAAGCCAGATCAATCACTTTGTATACAGTAAAAAGAGGAGATATTAGGGTTACGGATTCATCTCCATTTATAGGTCTGATTTAATCCATATTGGTGTTGATTTTAGGGAGGCTATTAGTGAGAGATCTATTTAGTGCAGTTCCCCGTAATGTTTTGTTTATTTTTTTAATTTTATTGTCACTGAAATTACTGCTAAATTTACAACCTTAACTTGGGTTTCAGTTTGGTTATGGCCTCCAGATCTCAAATAAAGTGTTTTTATTATTATGCAAGGAAAATGGAAGGTCTGAAAGGGTGTTCACTTAGGATGTGTTTCTCTCCATGTTATGCTTTGGGTTTCGAGGAACGCATAACACAGTTGGTGGGTTTTTTTGACATGGGTCTATTTTTCCCACTCAACGTTCATTTTTCTATTAATAAATATATGGAGACATAAACAGATAAGATACTTTTGAAGTTATATGATTCCTATCATATATTTTAAACCACAATCTTATCAATATAAGGAATATCTATATCGAATGCCCTTAAAAACATATTTAAAATGTGTTCTACAAACCCTAAATTTCTTATCCTACTAAGACAAAATTGATAATGACATTCAAGATGCGGATAAATCTAAAATATCTATAACATGGGAACCCTTAAATTTCATTGTTATACTTGTCATATCGAGGAAATATTGATAAAAAGGCATACAAGGTGTGGATAACATTTAATTGTTGTGAAAAATACCAACACCAATATAATGTGTGCAAGAGACTTTCCTTGCTTACCAGTGATAATACACTAATTTTATTTCTATTATCAGAAAAGGAAAAAGTGCTCTATTTGTATATATGCTTGATATGTGGCTAGGAGATTCAGGCATGTTTTAATATGTAGTTACCAAGAGGTGTAGATACATAAATATTATACTATAAAATGATATGTACATAAAAGACAAGTATATTGAAGATTGGGAAAAGAGGACACACATTTAGTATGTAGAGTAACAAGTACATTTATTAAGCAATATTGATTAGCTACTACTGCAAGAAATAGTAATTTGAAATGCACGCTAAGTCTTCCCATTTTTAATGTCCAAGGACCCATAAGACTTGGAATCGAGCAATGACCTTTCAGGTTTGATTATGAACTGTCTATATTGGACGATGCAAACCTGCAATCATGTTATTGATATAGCTATCCCTCTTCAATCCCATCCTCATTGGCATGTTCGAATGATGGAGGGCTTAGGACCTCAGATGTAGATGTGGATCTATGGGCGCAAAGAAGATAGATGTGTGATATAAAGAGGATAAATCTACAAAACTGAAATAGATGGATTAGATAACAATATGCGGGGGTTTCCCAGACAATCCCGGTTCCAAGAGGATGTTAACTCCCTTGGAGGATGTCAACCCCCATGTCTAGAAAGATAGCAATAAAAGATGAACAATAGATATCATGCAGAAATAATGAAATACAAAATGACAAGTAACCTGAAATGATGAGGGGACTTAGCTTGTGCTCTGATATGGAGATGAACTGGGCATAAGGATGGAAGATAACGAATCATGGAAAAATTTCTCCCACATTACTTCAAATTCAGGAACTTAATCATGAGATTAATGATAAACAAGAAGCTTAGAATTCTTCTCATTTTCCCTGGGTCTAGGTCTAGGTCTTTCTCTCCTAGGTTTTTCTAGGGGTCCAAGTCCTTTTGAAAGAGGGGGGGAAACCCATATTTATAGCTTAGAGGTGAGGTTAGATTGGGGTTAACGAGTAACCGGGGTTGGGTAGAGTAACCTGAGTTAAGAGGTATGATGTGATCATGTGGGGCCCATGGTTGGACTTATTAGATGGAGTGGGGAGCATGATTGACATGGTAGGTGAGATAAAAGATTCCATATTTTGAATTTAAGAAAGGGGTGTCGGATGGGTATATTAATACCCATAAATTGAATAATTTGATATGGGAGATAATGCCAAAATCTTAATTATCAAATGGGTCCACATGGAGCCCATTTGATAATTAATTAAATAAGGTGAGTAAATGGATGGGATTTATTTAAATTTAAGAAAAAGAAAGGTGAGAGTGAGAAGTTACATGAATGTGAGATGATGGAGAGGGGCGCTATACCAAAAATTGGTGTCTACATTTGCCCCTTTTTGTTGAGTGGTTTGCGATAGCAAGCCATGAGACAAAAACAAAAAGGGTTAGATGAAATATGTGTCTGAGGATGGATGAAGACATGACCAAAGGCAAGATGCCCCAGGAAAAAAAGGATTGCAATAACAATGAAAAAAAATATGGCGGTGACTCCAATATCACATCGGTAGAGGACAATTGTGGTCTCAACGGAGACAGACGACAATGTTCTACAGACCAGTGAGTGGGTGAAGACCACTGCAGTATGGATGTAAACCGTGATGACCAATGGGTCATAGGAAAACATCAAAATATGTGCAACTGAATGTGAAAAGTATGTGAAATCCTTTTTCTGTGAGGAATCGTGTGAAAAATCATGCATCCACAAAAGGGACGAGGATGAAGATAATGATGCCCCAACACATGGCACGAAAAGGAAAAAAAGTGAGTTATATGCATCGACAAGTACAAGGATGAAAAGGTGCCCCAACATAGGACATGAAGATGACATGTGGAAGATGGAAAATATCCCAGGGGGAATAATCATAAATGTGGACATGATGAGCAAATAGGATAGAAGGGTGAGATAAAATTCCCTAAAAGGGTGATAAATATGATGGTAATCATGTTTCATAAGAAAGATGCATAAGTGTTAGAAAATTAGAAGGTGAAAAAGAAAAAGCAGTCCACTTGTTTGATAAGTAGGATAAGAAGTCAAGATACTTTTGTGACAAAACAAAAGCAGAGCAAATATTCATGGAAGAGAACAAGATCAGATAGGTGATGGCCGTTATGGTATCCTCCAAGACAAAAATGTCAAAGGAAGATGGGAAGAGATTCTTAGAAATGGATATGATGATGCCCCTGTGAGAGGACTGATGAAGATAAAAGATGTGACAGGGTTCTCAAAAAGAGAAGAGGTCAATGTTGCAAAGAGAAGAATGAGAATGGTAATGAAATGGATCGATGGTGGTACATAAATGGAGAAACATCAAAATTTATTGTGAATGCTAGGTGTGAGGGGTGTTGAGAAATAGAAAAGGGAATAGACAAGAGGACTGGTTGATTATGAGAAGAGTAAGAAAGATCGAATGTGAAGGTGACAGGGGTATGGAATAGAGGGATGAAGATGGAGGAGGAGAAAAGAAGGAATGAAAGGGGAGGAAGAAGATAACAAAGAAGGATTATAAAGAAAGGGGGAAATGATGAAGGACAAGTAAAGAGAAGACAAGAAAAGGACAGAGCAGAGGGTGAAATTATGAAAAAGGGAGAGAGTTATTTAAAATGAAAGGTGTGAAGGAGGATGAAGCAGAGGAAGGTAGAGAAGTAATGGAAAATGAAAGAGATGATAGAGCAAAGAAAATTGAAGGAAGCAGATCATAGTGAGGAAATCCAAGGCAAAGAATATGGAACTGACTGCATGGAAATGCATGTGGATGGTGGGATGATAAAAAAGATGGGACAATGCTGAAGAGTCAGGTTATCGACGGGGAAGTAAGGAGGAAGTGCGAGGTAAAACGAGGAGGAAGACGATATAGAGGAAGTGAAATAAGATGAGGATCAGAAAGGAGGAGAAGACAACATAGAAAATTATGCAGAAGGAAGGGAACCAAGAACGAAGATATTCGATAAAGAGTGAGAAGCATAAGGAATGTAAAGAGAAGCTTGAGGGGAGGAATGACACAGATTGGAAAAGATGCAGAGATGCATGAGATGAGGATAAGTTGATGATGAGAAAATAGAGAGAGGGTGCATGATGAAGACAGTGAAGAAATTGGCAAGGAAGAATGAAAGATGGAGAGGTGGCGAGGAAAAAGAGAGGAAGGGATAGGAGAGGCAATGCCAGTGAATGGATGTTAGGAGAAATCCACTGATAATGATTAGTAGGAAAGGATGGGACAAAAGGTGAGATGAGGTGGAAAGTAAAAGAGGAATGGAAGGGGGAATGCCAATGAAGGGATGTTAGGAGAAGTCCCCTGATAATGATCAGAGGGCACAGAGGAAGGAAGGAATGAAGATAGAATGGAGGGGGTCAAAGAAAAGGATCCAGGCTGTGCAGAATGGGGATGAGTGATTTTTAGGAGAAGTCCACCGATAATTACTAGCGTGGAAACAAAAGATGATGATGAAAGAATGTTAGGGGATGATCAATGACAATGACGGGTAAGTATGGGGGTAGATATGTGGGAGAACTCTAGAAGATGGAGTGGAAAGAGTAAAGAAAGGAGGGATAATGATGTGTAGGAAGATGAAGGTGAGGAGAGGATGTAGTGGATGAGAATGAATGAGAGAAAAATGAAGAAACAAGACACGAAATGAATGGAGAAGCAACGGTTAAGTAAGATTACCAAGTGAGGGATGATGGAGATGAAAAGGGGGCAAGTAGGAAGTGGTGTTTGTGAGAATGGAAGAGGAGGTGAGAGGATGTGATGATGGGGAATGATGAGAAAATGTAGATGGAGAGAATGTGGAGTGGTGGGTGAGTGCAGGATGACAGATCATGCTTAAGAGGGACTCTTAAGTAAGATCACCATGCCGCAGGAGGAGTTAAGTAAGATCACCAAACCGGAAGTGAGTGATGATATGGAAGGAGAAAGACAACATTGTATTGGATACAGGTGTGGAATGGTTGGTTGGAGTGGACAAGTACGATGAGAGGTGGGAGACAGAAGATGAGGAAGATATGATGGGAGGTGGAAGGGTCAGATGGAAAACCATTCTTAAGAGGGACTCTTAAGTAAGATTTCCATGTGACGGGGATGGTTAAGTAGGATCGCCAAGCCGAAGAAGAAGAAGAATGATGAAAATACTGAGAAGTGTATACCAAAATGGAACAAGAGATGAAAGGAGGTGATATCAAAGTGATAACAAGGAAACAAAGGAGTGTGACATGAGTGGATGGAGGAACATATGCAGTGTAGATGGAGAGTGTAAGGGAAATCCTTAATTGGGATGCCCACGTGGTGGGAGTGATGATGTAAGAGTGTCAAGCAAAAAAGGAGTGGAAAGATGTTTGTGGTGGTGATTTTCATCCACTGAAAGAGGAAATGGTGGAGAAGCTTCTACAATGGGAGGATCCAAGGAAGAAGATATACCTTAACTAAGATTCTCTGGCTGTATGGATGGTTAAGTAAGATTGTCAAACTAAAAGTGGAAGAGTGAAAGGGAAACTCAAGAGGAAAGACAAGTAAGATATCTGGCGTGGTGCAAGGGGACAGAAAGGTGAGAAGGATGATGTGGAGACAAATGGTGATGAGTGGAAATGGGGAGTGAAGAGCAATGGATCAAAGACATTGTTGAACATGTTGGGAGATAAGGAGTTGCAGGATAACAAACTTTCCTTGAGAAGGATCCTCAAGTAGGATTCACAAACTGCAATGGTGATCAAGTAGAATTCACAAACTGAAAAGTGTATTTGCGAGTGCATTCATGGAGATTATGGATAGATATAGAATTCATAGTGTGAAATTTGATGTGATTTTGATAAAATATGACCTTGATGAGATGAATGGAACATAGTTGTAGCAAGGGCATACAGGGAAACTATGCTTCAAACTAGATTGGAGATAAACAAGAAAGGTTACCACTCAAGGCATTGCACTTGCAGCCAATAGTAGGTGTTAACACATAACCAATGATAGTTAGTTATACCAAAAGACTGTGAGGGAAATATGGATGAAAGATGCTTGTAATCCTAATGTTGACATGACAAAGGGATTGGAGATGTAACTTGTACATGGGAAGAAGGTTCTCCAAAGGTGGTGTTCCTTAAGTCTATGCCCCAGCTCTAGGAAAGGGAAAGAACAATAGAAGAAAGTTGATCAATGCGGGAAGCTTTCGGAAAATGTTGATAAAATGAAGGCTGATCAATGCGGGAAACCTTCCAAATGCCATAATAATAGAGTAGCCATCCTTCGAGGGTATGGTCTACTTTATACATAATATGGATGGCAAGAATAATATGTATGATAGCCATCCTTCAAGGGATCGGTCTATTTCTTTTGATTTTGCTTTGATTTTTGATTTGTATGCTTTTTCTTTTTTTTCTTTTTTTTTTGCATGAACAACTGTCCTTCGAGGGATCAGTCTATTTTTGATAACTTTGATTTTTCCTTTTGCATACATGAATTTTAGCTTTACATGGGGGAGAGTTGGGAATAGCTAAGTAGACCACTTAGGAGGGGATAATGAATGTACAAGAGACACCCCTGGACCCTTTGCATGGCTGCAATAGGAGAATGAGAAGGTGATGGATGTAATGGTTATGGGGTCATATCAAAGTAGTGAAGGCGGACCACATAATTCATATCATTACAATGACAAATGGAAGGGGCTAAGGATGGAGGAATGATCTAAGGATATAACTAAGTGCTCATTGGTAGATATGCTAACAGTAGACTGGTCGCAAGTGCAATGCATTAAGAGGTTATGTCTCTGGTTTACCACCAAGAGAGGGAAGACATTAAGTTACAACAAGATGAGATGATAGACAAAAGGATTAGATGTGATAGAAGTGAAAAATAAAACTATGTCCTTAAGGAAAAACAAAAATATGACCAAACGGTGGATTTGGATGAAAATAAATGGTGCCCCAAGAGAGACATGGCCACAATGGTGGATATAACAAAAAAAAGGCAAAAATGGCCACAATGGTGGACTTGATGAAAAAATGGTGCCCCAAAAGAGACATAAATATGGCCACAATGGTGGACTTTGATAAAAAGGTCCCTCAATGGAAAAAAATGGTCCCTCAATGGTGCCCCAAAAGAAGGACAAACATGGCCTCAAAGGAGGACTTTGATGAAATATATGGTGCCCCAAAAGATGCATGAACATGGCCACAATGGTGGACTTTGATAAGCAAATAGCAAAAATGGTCCCTCACAGAAGGACAAAAATGGCCAAAATGGTGGACTTAGAATGAGATGAGGATTTGGACAGAATTAGTTTAGATTGGATGAATGTGAAGAAGGTAAACAAAACAATGTCAATGAGTGAAGTCCCCTAGTGACAAGGGAGTTGTATGGATGATGTGCTCAAGGGTGAGGGAAGGTTGTTCCCCCAATGAGTTAAATGTGAAGGAGTTAAAGGATGTCGAAAGAGTTTAGATGAGATTGTTTTAGATTTGGATGGGATAAACGAGTTGGAGACCACAAGTGTGCTTGGAAAGATAAGCGGTATTGATGAACAATGGAGGACCTTCCTTAGGAGGAATGTCATGTGCAGGAGGGATGTTAAGGGATGATATGGATGGAGGAATCATGGGAGACCAGACAGATGGGATATGAATTGGATTCAATGTAGATGGAGAAGGAACTTTCCCCTGAATGAGGAAATCATCTTTCTCAATAAGGTTGTGGACAATTGTCTGAAATTCCTTACAATGTTTGATGTCATGGCCCGGGGTATGATGATAAGTGCAACTACAATTAGGATTGAACCATGATGGCTTGGGACCATAGGGATTAAAGGCTTTAATGGGAGGAAGTGTGATGGCAGATATTCGAGTTAAATGTTGAAGGATATCTGTGTAAGACCCCATTGAAGTGTCATGGGGAAGGTAACTCTTGTGGGTTTTGATAGGATATCTCAGCTTGGAGTTAGGAGAAAAAGTGGATGTAGATTGGATGGGTGAATTTGATAAATCAAATTTGGTTGGAGGACTAGATTGTTTGGATTTGGATTTAGGTGAGGATGTGCATTGGATAGGTAGATTATACGTCTTAGATGAAAAATCAAATTGGATTGGAGGATTGGATTGTTTGGCTATAAAATTATCATTATGAGATGTTGTAGATGGAGTGACTGAACCTAAAATAGATGTTGTTGCATTATATTGTTGAGAAGAGGGAAAACTTGAATGTTTTTCGAGGATGTGCAGGGGACTGTCAGGGATGTTTTCCATGAGCCTTAGACCTCACCCGAGAATATTTACTTCTAGCAGGGATGATAATAATCTCAACCGGAGGATCTGATAGTGGTGGTGTGGTTATTAATGGAGAAAATGTCCTAAAACAAGACGAGGATGTTAATGGAGAGATAGGTGTTTGTATGATGCGATTAATGATATCTATGTGAGATGTGGATTGTTTAGGTTTTGGCATGGAAAGAGTTGATTTTGTAGAGGGAGAATGTAAACCATCTTTATTTTATTTAGGTGGATGTGTTGGTTCAATAGATGTTTCAAAGGGTATGTTTGATAGGGTTGTAGATCGAGGGGATTTGGTTGGTGTGATAGAAGGATTAGGTAAAGAACATTGGGATAAAACTGGTGATGTGGCCATGGGCGAGGATATATGTACCGATGTCAAGGTAGGGATAGGTGGATTTGTTGATATGATAGATATAGGGGTAGTTGGGATAGATAGGGATGTAGGCATATTTGGGATATTTAGAGATGTGGGTGATGTGATAACCGATGGAGTAGATGTTATGGGTAATGCAACAAATGCATGAGTATTTTCCAGTGTAGAAGTAGGTGGGACTGTTTGTTTCATAAATGTTTTGAGGGGTAAGAATGATATGTTTGCTAATGGGGTTGATGTCGAAGGTGGGGTTGTAAGGGTGCATGTAGTAGAACTGAGTTTAGTTAGGCTGGTTGTGAGTAATGTAGGTGTAGTAATAGGTGTGTTTGATGAAGATGTGGGTGAAGGAATAGATGTGAGAGTTGTAGGGATATGTGTGAATATCAGTGGGGCTGAAATAGGTGTTAAAGATGAATCCAATGTGGTAGATTAGGGCATGATCGAAGTGGATGGTATATTCAAATTTGATGTGGATGTGATAAATGGCCTAAAAGAAGGAGAAGGTGTAAGTTCAATTGGTAAGTGAAAGTTGATAGGTGTGACAATTCCGTGCATAAATGTAATGGGACTAATGTCCATAGGGAACATGAATAGAGTTGGTGATAAGATAAGATCTTGACTGACAGTTTCAATCATATAAGCATTTGACACTTGGGATGTAAAGGGGTGACGTGATTTCTTGGTGGTTCAGTGTGAAACATTTTTGTAATTTGGTCTAAAATTTGGCTAGATGAACTGGTGGGGTTGTCCACTTGGATATCCCCTTGATTTATGAGTTGTTAGACATGATCTTTAAAGGAATGACATTTCTCAATGTCATGACCTTTGAATCGATTATATTTACAATAGTGGGCTTCGCGATACCAAATAGGCTTGGCTTACGAGTTTTCCACGAGTCGTATGGGAGGAAGATGGATGGAGTTTATAGTCATCAATTTTTTAAACACTGAGGTATTTGATTCTCCCAATGGGGTATAGTTGGATACAAACTTTGAGGGGCTCATTTCTGAGGCTCAGGGCTCGAAAATTAGATGTTGATTGAAATTAATAACCATCCCATGAGTTGGCCGCAACTTTAAATATTTGTAGGAGATTTGGTGAATGATTTAGTAGATTTCGGATTTTAGGTTAATCAATCTGAGTTTAAGATAACAATCTGATCAATTTGGCATGGGTTTCAAGTTTACCTCTTCATTGTGAAAGCTTCGAATCAAAGGTTACAGGAATGATTGGATTTGGGGCAATAGTTTTATTATATGTATTAACATGAAGTGGTTCAGATTCAACCCACTTTTCCCTCTTCCCTCTCTGATGTTCTTCTTTGATCAAATCAAGGAAATATAGGGGTAGGATAACATTATAAAGGGTGTGAAGAAGTCGGTCCCTGCCCCCCATCTTCAAATTTCAAATGGTCTATAGGGTCGAATGGTAGTTTTAAGCCTGACCCTTGGATTGTAATAGCATTTTCCTAAGCAATAAAATGTTATTTTGAGTGCATTTTGGTCCAGCCTTTGCTCAATTTGCGGTCTACTATTGTACCATGTCTCAACCATTGCTAGACAAAGACATGGTGCATAGTCTCTGATGTCAAAAGATCGTGCAAGTTGCTCAATAAGAATAACATGTGTGTTTAAATGTGAGGATGATGTTGTTGTGTGATTTATCCTTGTTGTTGATGCATTAATAAATTCATTGAACCTTCTCAAATCTCAGGAGTTGGGTTTGTGATAGAAGTTCGTGTCAATGAATCGGTGCTTCACCTACAGATGTGTTCATAGGATCTTTGTTTTCTTGGATCTCTCAAGGTAACTCCTCTCTCTAAATCTAGATAACTCGATTTATTAAGGCATGAATTTAGATCCCTTGGAATGTGTTGTTAGGAGTGAGATAGTCGAATTGGTTGATTGGTTGGAAACATAGTTTGCTAAGGATGAGGATGATATGTTTGAACCAATTGTTTGATCTGGAGGATGATAAACTTATGGGTGGTCCCACAACTTGATAATCCAATGTTATAAACACCAAATGGGTGTGCAGGTGTGTAGGGAAGTAGATGGTATAGAGCGAACATTTCATGGGTTGTGATTGGTGCATAGGTTGCAACTTTGAACAGTAGGGACATGATGTGTCATTGATAATTGGATAGGTTGTTAGGTGTTAAGGATGGATTTAAGTGGGTATATTGAGGTGTTCATTGGAGGTGGAGCAAGTGGTTGGTGCATAAGTCAAATTTTAGTAAATGTGTAAGTGATAAGAAGGTTGATATGGTTAACACAAGTAGTAAAGGTTGATTAGGTAGTGACATGTTACACATTGGGATGGGAATAATGTCCATTGTGGAATACGACCATGTGAATTTAATATGGTATCTTGATTGACAGTGGGACACGGTGTAATGCATTCAACATTGTTGAGATTGTAAAGAGCATGGCTTGATTTGTCCATGGTGGTTTTAGTTTACATTGGAGGTAAGAATTTGGATATCCTCAATGATTTAAGAGTTTTTGGTGACTGATCTTTGAAGGAACAAAATCTCTCAATGTCGGACCTTTGACTCAGATAATATTTACTAATAGTGGGCTTCATGGATACCAAACAGGCTTGGCTTGCAAGTTGTCCATGAGTCGTATGGGAGGAAGTTGGATGGAGTTCACAGTCATCAATTTATCGAATGATACAGAACTGTATGATTCTCCCAAGGGGGTATAGTTGATTGTTGGTTAAGGGGTTTCAAGTTGTTGAGACCATGTGCTTGTGTAAATACTGACAAGGGATTAATAACCACATGATGTTGAATCACAGCATAAAATTTTTGATGTGTGAATGGTTTGGTAGATTCAACTGTAGGTTTAGCTTATCTGATTTTAAGATAACCTTGCTCAATGGCATGGGTTTCACGTTTGCGAGCCATTGATGAAAGGCTTCGTCTTCAAATTTTAGGAATGATTGGATAAGTCATGCACCAGTAGAAGATATAGGGTTTTGTACACGAACGCGAGAATAATTCAATGAGTTCAGTTTGTGGGAGAGAGAAGGATAGTTGGTTTATAACAACCATGTCATCGTGCGATGGAAGTCGGCGACGGGCTCGTCTTTCCAGTCCAACACAACTGTCAAATGGTGTATAAGTTAGCAATAGTAGTTATGCATGCATCATATTGATTGAAAAGTGTTCTAAGAACAACTGTTGGGTGAAGGAGAATATGGAATGGTTGTGGGCAACTATTGTACCAGTCCAACTCGGGACCGGAAAAAGACATGGGGAAAGTTGATAGAAGTAGATTGGATCATGTGCCAATAGAGACAACATGTGTATTTAAATCCGAGGAGATGTTGTTGGGGATCTTCTTTGTTGTTGAACTTATTCAAATGCATGAAGTTTCCAATGAGTAGGGTAAGGTTTGATTGGAACTGACGGATGAATGGGTTCATTACAGATGTGTTCATAGGATAATTTGGTGTTCTTGGGTTGACAGTAAGGGTTTCTAAACTGACCAACTGATTCATTAAGGTGTGAAATGGATCACTTAAGGTGTTTTACAGGTTGAGATTGGATGGCTATGTGGTTTGAGAACGTATTTTGATAAGGTGAATGATGTGTTTGTGGATGTGTGGGTAGTTGGGGAAGCGTCTGATAAGGCGGTTGATAAGTAGTTGTGGATATGATGTTTGTAGAATGGTTTGATAAGAAATTTTATTAATTTACGGATATGTAGCTGTGTGGCCAACTGAATTTGTTAAGGATTAACAGGGTGTCAAGGGTTGAGATGTTGCATAGGATGAATTTGAACACTAGGGACATGATGTGTTTGTTGAAGTTGGGTAGATTATTGTGGTAAATGATAAGAGGGGATATGGGTGTTAAGAGATTGAGATGATTGGAGCATATGATGGGAAGGAATGTAAGTGTGAAGAGGTTGAGATGGCTCGACAGGCCTATTAATAGTGGATGAAATAGAATTGTCAAAATGGGATGTGGGTGAAATGTGATCCACCAATTTTGGATATTGGGAGGATTGAGAGATTGTAGGAATATTTTTGGAGTAAGAAGTCATATATGGGGTTAGGAGGAGGCCCAAGTGTCTCTAGAGGAGTGGGAGATGGTGGTGCAATCGATTTAGGAAGATTAGATTTGGAAGAGATATGGGGATTGGTGTCAAGGTGGGGATCATCTTGGATGACATGATTTCTCATGAGGTGAGATCATGGAGACTTGAGGTTGAGTAACTGATGAAGGTGAGGTTTTGAGTTCAGAATCCTGTTGGGTGAGGTTGTTAGAGGAAGTAACTTTATTAGGTAGAGGACATTGTTGTTTTGTCTCGATTTGAGAGAGAGAGCGACAATAGGTGTGAAATAGAGAAACTTTTGTCTATGTATGTTGTTGATAAATAAATAAATCAGAATATTTTTTATCATCATGATTAATTACGAGATGTGAAAAGAAAAGTAAGATGGATAATAAAGGTGCCTAAAGAATGGAAGTCTAAGGCTGGTTTCAGGTAGTTTTGGCTTGGGAGATGTCTGAGATGGTTTCCTGTTGGGTGTTCAAGTCCCAATCAGTTAACCAGGTGAGAGGAGTATTTTGATGTGTTGATTTTTGTCATGAAGTTTTAGGTAGTGTGTGATAAGTGAGATTCAGAAGGTTAGACCCCTTATTTAAGCTATGTGAGCAAGCATGATGTACAAGATTCATCGTAAACCAAATTCAAAATGTGGCGTTCAATGTAGAAAATCACTCAAGAAAGGGAAATTCCAATGCAGAAGAGAGAAAAATAGAAAAAAAAATGAGAAAAACCTGGAGAAATCTTTTCCTTGTTATTTTATTGCATGTGTTTGGAGGTATTAATCACTAACCCAGAACGTCTAGTGACCTTAAAAGTGCATTGTTCACGACTGGAAGAGGGATGTGGAGAAATAACTTTTAGGTGTGTTTGTTGTTTGATTGTCAATAATTGGTCTTTGACAACGTGATGTTGGTGGTTGTAGTATCGTAAATTTCACATGCAAAAGAAAAGAAATGTCATTAGTTGATGTGGGTAAAATGACATAATTGTCAAAAAAAATGTTATTTACAAAAAGTACCTCCATAGGAAATAAATAAAAAAATAACAAAAAATTAATCTAATGGATTAATAAAAAATTATAATGGAACGTTCCTAATCAACTAGAGTAATTGCGAAAATAAATCGATAGACTAAATATAAACTATGAAATATATGTATGAGATAGACTTATTCATTATGAAGGCATATGATACAAATTACTATGAACGAGTGTTGAGCACAAGATAATACTGAGAGGGGGGGTGAATCAGTATTATGAAATTATTTCAAATTTTAATACTTGAACTTAGATCTATAATCACGAGCAATGTGAATATATCAAATCAATCAAAGAACACAAAACATAATGCAAGTAGACACAGATATACGTGGAAACCCTTTCGGGAGAAAACCACAGAGAAACTTCTTTCTTTATATTTATTTCTCAAAAATTTGTAGGCACCAACCTCCTGGAGACACCAATCCCCAAGTTATAGTTTTGTAGGCACCAACCTATAGGAGCACCCACCCCTTTTGCTAAGCACTAACTCAGCAAGAGACACCGATCTCTTCGAATATGAAGGCACCAACCTTCCTTACAAAATTTGCTTTCCACTTTTGAACTTGTTGCTTCCTCAATGAATAATGGAAAATCCTTCTTCTTACTTTCAGATTTGTTGTTCTAAAATTCTGCCCTTATGCTTCCTCTTCTTCTTCTTTTTCCTTAAGATATTCAACTTGAATCCATACTTAATAAGTCTCATATGAATCTTCTTATATAGCCTTTCGTACCTTTTCGAAAAGACACATCGTTCCAACCGACACAACCTTTCCATTAACACAACTTAATTAAGTGCATTAGTCGGCTAAAATCAAAAAATAATTAATGCAACCCATAATTATCAAATGCACATTAATCAATGCAATTAACCACTTGATAGGATCACTACCCCTCCTTAGACAAATCGTTGTTATCATTAAATCGTTGCCAGCCATCATTAAATCTTCTTTTTCACCATAAAACATTGCATATGAACACCTTAACATATGGATATCTCTCTCTTATGTATAGCTGTGTATATCTCGCTTATACCATGATAATCTTCATGCAAAAATGCTTCTTTTCATGTATTTAAACTTTCATTTTCTACCCTTCTATACTGCTAGTTATTTCTATTACTTTCTACCATTTCCATCAATAATTCCATTACTTTCTGACAGATTTCCTTTTACCAGTTCAACGCCTCTTTTGACATCAATGACAATATTTCCAAAAATCTCCCCCTTTTTCATTGATGGAAACCCCAAAAAACTAATCTCCTCTTTTGCAGCTTCCTCTTGCCGTAGCTCCCCCTTACTACCATTCTCCCTCTTTGACATCAATGGCAAAGGGTTATCCTAGGAGCTGAAAAATTTGCAAAGTTTTAGCTCCCCCTTAACCAATGCTACCCTTGACTCTTCAATGTAAAGATGTAAAAGAAATTACTCCCAACTTATGTCGTAGATATTAAAATGTCTCCTTTAGAAGTGGCTTAGTGAAAATATCTGCTATCTGTTCAGATGTAGCGACATACTCCAACTTTACCTATTTATCTGCCTCCTGATCTCTTAAGAAGTGATATCTTATTGGAATGTGCTTTGTTCTAGAATGCATAACTAGATTCTTTGAAATACTTATTGCACTGGTATTATCACATAGTATGGAGATGGGATGATCATACTCTACTTTGATATCCTTCAAGGTTTGCTTCATCCATAAAATTTTCGTGCAACATAGTACCACTGTTATATACTCTGCTTCTACTGTGGATAGGGATACAAAATTTTGTTTCTTACTTAGCCAAGATACCAGGTTGTTTCCAAGAAAAAATGCTCCTCTACTTGTACTTTTTCTGTCATATACACATCCTGCCCCAATCTGAATCTGTATAAGCTGTCAATGTGAAATATTTTCCTTTTGGATACCACAACCTGTATTCCATAGTTCCCTTTAGATATATGAATATGTGTTTTACAACTTGCACATGTGTTTCTTTTGGCCCTGCTTGAAAACGTTCCACCATACCCACTGCTTGCATGATATCTAGTCTGGATGCTATCACATATAATAAACTCCCAATCATTGATCTATAGAGAGATTGATCAGCATTTGAAGATTCGTCATCTTTTCTTAACTTGGTTCCGGTGATCATTGGTGTGTTGATAGGTGCACACTCCTCCATACCAAAAATTTTCAACATTTCCTTCACATACTTGGTTTGGGATATAAATATTCCTTTATTAGATTGAGAAATTTGCAATCCAAGGAAAAAGGATAACTCACCCAACATAGACATTTCAAATTCCTTTTGCATGTCTTCTGCAAATTTTCTAGATAGTTCTTCATTGTCTCCTCCAAAGATTATGTCATCCACATATACAACCACAATTAACTAGTGTTCATCTTTAGTTTTGATGTAAAGATTACTATCAGCATGTCCTCTCTTGAATCCTTGGTCCTGTAGATGTTGATCAAGCCTTGAGTACCATGCTCTGGGGGCTTGTTTTAATCCATACAATGCCTTTTTCAACCTACACACATAATCTTCATTTTCTGATAATAGGAACCCTTCAGGCTATTCTATGTAAACCTCCTCTTCTAAATTCCCATTTAAAAAGGATGATTTGACATCCATTTGGTAAAATTTGAAATTTTTAAACACTGCGAAAGTAAGGAACATTCTGATTTCTTCTACTATGGAAAATGGAGCAAAAGTCTCTTCAAAATCAACACCTTCCACTTGAGTATACCCTTTGTATACCAATCTTTCCTTATTTCAAGTGACTTGACCATCTTCATTTAGTTTGTTTCGAAATACCCACTTAGTGCCAATCACATTCTGACTCTTTGGTCTGGGAACCAGTTCCCAAGTTTCATTTTTCTCAATTTGATCTAATTATTCTTCCATCGCCTTCAACCAATGTTTATCATGTCTTTCTTCTAAAAATTTCTTAGGTTCTACCTTAGATAGCAGAGAAAAATACCCTTACTCAGAAGCATTTGTAATTCTTCTTCTGGTTTGAACCTTGGTATCAAGTTGTCCAATAATCTGACTTTCACCTTGATTTTTCTGAATGAAGCGAGACGGTGTCTTGGTATCCTGCCTTTCTAATTTACTCCACTCTTCAATATCTTCTTCTTCCTCTTGTTCTTCTTTCACAAGACTTGGTATTTCTAAAGACTCTTCTGAATTTTCTTTTGTCTTTAGATCTAGACACTCATCCACTCTGACACTTGCACTTTCTATGATATTCTGTAACCTCTTGTTATAACATTTGAAGGCTTTACTTTTAGTGGAGTACCCAAGAAAAATCCCTTCATCGGATCTTGAATCAAATTTTCCTAAGTCCTCTTCGGTTCTTTTAATGAAACATCTACTCCCAAATACCTTAAAATATTTGACCAAGGCTGGTCTTCCTTTCCATAATTCATATGGAGTTTCGTCATGGTTAACTCTAATTTTTACTCTATCCAAAATATAACGGAAGTACTTACCGCTTCTTTCCAGAATCTATCTGATAGCTTAGATTCATTCAGCATTATTTGGACCATCTCTTGAATGGTTCTATTCTTACTTTCTACCACTCCATTTTGTTGTGGAGTTCTTGCAGCTGAGTATTGTCTTTTAATTCCATGGTCTTCATAATATTCAATAAATTCATTTGACATGAATTCACCTCCACGATTTGACCTTAGAAATTTTAGCTTCAGCCCTGTTTCATTTTCTACTAATGCCTTGAAAGCTTTGAACTTTCCAAATGCTTCTGATTTTTCTTTCAAAAATGCTACCCATGTCATTCTAGTGTAGTCATCAATGAGTAACATAAAATAACTCTCACCTTGAATACTTTTCATTCTGGTAGGTCCACACAAATCCGTGTGAATTAGCTCCAATGGTTTGGTGGATGAATACTCCTTTGTTTTGAATCTTGTTCTGGTCTACTTCCCAAGCTGACACTGCTTATATAGAGTACTTGAAGGATTTTTTATTTTAGGCATGTCTTGTATGACCTGCTTATTGCTTATCTTCACAAGATTATCAAAATTTATGTCCCATCCTTCTATGCCATAGCCAACTTTCCTCAACTTGACTTAGGCAACATTTTTCTTCTTTTATTTCTTCGAGCATATATAGATTATTTACAGTTTGGTGGCAATCTAAAATTAGTTCTCATGTATCTACTTTCCTTATTTCACATCCTTTGGCATAGAACTTAAGAGTGTGTCCCTGATTACACATTTGACTCACACTCAAGAGGTTATGTTTTAATCCTTCAACATACAAAACATTCTCTAATTTTGTTTTTCCATTATCCAAACTCAGCGTACCTTTGCCAACGATCTTCGCTATAGCATTATCACCAAATTTTACTGTACCTTCATTTAATTTCTTTAAGGAGAGAAACTTACTTTTATCACCAGTCATATGTCTTGAACATCTGCTATCAATGTACCACTGTTATCCTTCATCTCGAGCATGAAAAGCTATTTGAATGAGCATGGATTTTTCTTTGTCTAGCCCATCTTCCTCCTGCTTCCTTGTCCAGGATTTCATAGCCTCCCTTTTCTTTGTATCTAAAGGCTTTGTATTTTGATCTTGTCTCGAGTCAAACACACTTCTACAAAAGCGTGCTATATGTCCATAATTATTGCACTTGTAGCAGATAATGGCTTCCTCGTTATAATAGGATAGTGGAGCAAACCAATTATATTTCATATTCAACACTCTATAAGCAGATTTTTGTTTATTCCAGGCTTCATTATCTCTCATTCACTTTCTACACTCTATCTTTTTATACCCATATGTATTGCAATAAAAATAATAACCATGAAAGGAACTTTCGAACCTGTTCATATTCCTATGTCATGGAATAAATGGTCTTTTGGTGTCATTCTCTTTAACACCTTCCTTGTGGATGGAATTGGTCTTCGTAGTTTCCTCTTCTTTTCTACTTTTATTCTTCATAGGTGTATTTAGAATTTCTGCATAAATTTTTGCCTTTTCTAAACCTTTCTTCTCCAGAAGCTTAATGGATTTTGAAGCTTTCTCTAGTTTTTCTTCATATCTGAGTCCTGTTTTGTTGGATGGTGATCTTTGACTTTCTAGAATCTCATCTATAACCTTAGTACTCTTTTCAAATTTCAAGTTGTTCATTAGTTTGGTATTTACCTTTTCTAAGTATTTTCTCATCGCAACAATCTCTGACTCACGATTTTCACAATCTTCTTGTTTCTCCTTGAGCTGACTTCTCAACCCTTCCTTGATTCTCTTCTCTTCTTCAATCTAGTTCTTCAAGTCAATGATTAGATTCTTTGATTCTTCAAGACTCTGGGCTAACTTAGCTTTGAAAGATTGATTTTGTTTTTCATATTTCTGGAACTGAAGTCTTTGCTTATGATTCCTCTTTTTGAGTGCTTTTATTTAACCCAACGCAAAAATGAGTTCTTCTTAGAGGTTTACCTCACCTTCTTCTTCTATGTCCTTGATTACTTTCAAATCAACTTTTTTGGTTGATGAACCTTCTTCTATAGCCATAAACAATGTTTCTTCATCATCACTGTCTGAATCACTTATTCCGCTTTCTTCGGATGAGCTACTACCTCTTTTTTAATATAGACTCTTCTTTTGCTTTTCAAATATTTTCTTGCCTCTGCTTTGCCTAAATTCTCTTTTGAACTTGGGCTTGCTTTATTCATCTTCGCTATCTTCCTTCTCTAGGAATTTGGTTGCAAAATGACCAATTTTACCACAGTTAAATCATTTAAATGGTAACTTATCTTTGTATCTCCTGGATCCTTTCTTTAGCTTTCGAATGAATAAATCTTCCTTTTCATCTTCTTTGCTATTTGATTCATCATTCACTTTAGATTCCTTGATTGCCTTTTTCTTCAAGACTTTGAATGCGGCTTCCTTCTTTGCTGGTTTATTAGACTCGGTCCTCATTTCATAAGCCATCAGTATTCCATGTAGTTCATCCATGCGTAGCTTATCAAGATCCTTCATTTCTTTGATGGCAGACACCTTATCATCAAATCTTAATGGTAACGATCTTAAGACCTTCTGGACAATCACAGGTTCCTCAATCTTTTCTCTAAGCCCTCTTATGGCATTGACAACTTCATCCACCCATAGAAGATAAGCTGTAACAACTTCCTCATCCTTCATTTTTAGGCTCTCAAATTTTCTCCTATGGGTTTGAAGCTTAGATTTTCTGACCTTATCATCACCTTCATATATTGTTCAAATTTTATCCCATATTTCCTTTGCCATGTCACATTGCATTTCCTTGAAAAATTTGGACTCTAACAGACCACACAAGATTGCATTCATCACCTTGGCATTATTTTAAAAAGCCTTCTTACCGGCTTGGTTTGTTGGTGGAGTTGATGGAATGGTATATCTGACCGCTACTGATTGCCAAATATCAAACCCTAGTGCCATCAGATATGTTCTCATCCTTACGCTCCAAAATGCATAGTTTGTTCCATTAAACAACGGAGCCTTGTTCGAGGAAAATCCTTCTTGTACTTGACTAGCCATATGTTCTCCTGAGATCTACCTTCCAACTATTATATTGTTCCTGAAGGAACTTTCTCTGATACCAATTGTTGAGCACAAGATAATACTAAGAGGGGGGGTGAATCAGTATTATGAAATTATTTCAAATTTTAATACTTGAACTTAGATCTATAATCACGAGCAATGTGAATATATCAAATCAATCAAAGAACACAAAACTTAATGCAAGTAGACACAGATATACGTGGAAACCCTTTCGGGAGAAAACCACAGAGAAACTTCTTTCTTTATATATATTTCTCAAAAATTTGTAGGCACCAACCTCCTGGAGACACCAACCTACAGGAGCACCCACCCCTTTTTGCTAAGCACCAACTCAGCAAGAGACACCAATCTCTTCGAATATGAAGGCACCAAACTTCCTTACAAAATTTTCTTTCCACTTTTGAACTTGTTGCTTCCTCAATGAATAATGGAAAATCCTTCTTCTTACTTTCAGATTTGTTGTTCTAAAACTCTGCCCTTAAGCTTCCTCTTCTTCTTCTTTTTCCTTAAGATATTCAACTTGAATCCATACTTAATAAGTCTCATATGAATCTTCTTATATAGCCTTTCATACCTTTTTGAAAAGACACATCATTCCAACCGACACAACCTTTCCATTAACACAACTTAATTAAGTGCATTAGTCGGCTAAAACCAAAAAATAATTAATGCAACCCATAATTATTAAATGCACATTAATCAATGCAATTAACCAATTGATAGGAGCGCTGCCCCTCCCTAGACAAATCACTGTTATCATTAAATCTTCTTTTTCACCATAAAACATTGCATATGAATATCCCTCTCTTATGTATAGCTGTGTATATATCGCTTATACCATGATAATATTCATGCAAAAACACTTCTTTTCATGTATTTAAACTTTCGTTTTCTACCCTTCTATACTGCTGGTTATTTCCGTTACTTTCTACCATTTTTGTCAATAATTCTGTTACTTTCTGACATATTTCCATTTACCAGTTCAACACCTCTTTTGACATCAATGACAATATTTCCAACAATGAGGTGATATGAAATTATTAAATGAACTGTGTTTTAATAGGAAAATCTATAAATGACAAAAATATTAATGTGTGTATTCGAATTATTATAAATAGAAATAACTATAAAAATGAATGATAAAATGACTGAATGTTGACTTTAGGAGGAAAAGACAAAAAATGGGCAGGAAGAATATATGTTTAGGACAGGAATATAGACTTTGAGAGGAAAAGACAAAAAGTGGGTGGGGATAGGTGGACTGATATGTTGAAAATGAATACTTTGAGGAAGATGAAAGCAATTCGATTTGAAATTTACAACGACAATGGGAGAAATAAGTTAAGGTGATGAAAATAGTGGACCTAAGTTGTGGTCTTAATTGAACATAATAAAGGAAGTCCGAGATAGATTGGTATAAGTTTTGATAGCTAGCTATTTGAGTCTGGAACAAGGAAATCGGTATCAAGTATGAAATGGTGAATACGTAATACTGAATACATAATATGTAAGATAATACATGTAGTGTATCCACAAATCTTGATTCGCTACAGTTTATAGGCTAGGTGGATCACAAGAAGATGACAATGATTTAGAATCATTTTTTTCTGATTTCAACACAAGTCGAGAAACAGTCACATTTGCCTTACTTTATTTTCTACTCGTTATACAGCTAGTGAAGGATCCTTCCCTCTTCGATGTCGTGTAAGGATCTTTGTTACCTCCTACAAATACAATATCAATGGATGTTACTTAGTGGAATGAAATATTGTTTTTCCTTATATATATTCACATTTCTAGTTGTTCTAGATCTATTACTCGGTTTTTTTTTTTTTGATCATGGGATAAGTGATCTGGGTGTCTTCAGAGATCTCATGATGGATCTGGATAGGGAAGGTATTGAGCTTTGTTTGTATAATTTGGGCAAGGACACGAGAGTTGGAGTGAGTATGAAGCAAGAGCTCACAGAGGAAAGGGGGATGGGAGCGCCAAGCGGCCTGGGACAAGATTGTTATTTCTACACATCAATATGGCTCTTCAAATGTATGATGTCATAATGAAAATCATATAAAATATAAACAATAAATATATCATTATGATGTTGCACGCACTGTTTATTATAAACGTGTTGTCAAGAATTGTAACCCAATTGTTATGAAGAGACTTTATAGGCACTACCCACAAAGCTTGCGTGAATTTGAAACTGAGATGGAAATAGTTGTAAACATCATGCTTCGGAATATTGTGAGTCTACAACGATATTCACTTTCTCTGCACAACCAATGGTTGAGGAAATCATGAGCAGAGCTCTGTTTGTGGGAGTGGATTGAGAGTTGAAGTAAACATGGAGATGGAATGAAGATCCACGTTGAGGCATTTTGGACGCAGCTTAGGGAAATATTGTGGCTTGGTAGAGGGTAAATTTTAGTAAGCATTGGGGAGGATGGAAGTTAGGGAAGCCGAGTGGAGTGAGTTGAAGGAATGGAGGGAAATGACTTGTGGGCAGAGGGAAGGATCTATGTGGGAAGGAAGGGAGATGGGTGGAGAGTGGAGGTCGGAAGAGAGGTGATCGAGTGGGGAATCCAAGTAGGGTGTAGCTCAGGAAGAGGGAGCTACGTGGTGAATTGGGTGTGGAAGCAGTTTGGTGTGGGTGTGGAGGACACGGTGGGAGAGTTGGGCGAGGATGAGAGATCAGAAAATGAAGGAGCTGGATTGGATATGGAGTGAGGATTGACCGATGAGAGGAGAATAATGAGTTGGTGGATGGGTTGAAGCCAAGGGGAGTGGAGATGTCTTAGTTAGGATTCTAAAAGTTTTATTTTAATAATTTAATTTAATATTGTTTAATAATAATCATTAATTTTATTTTTAATTGTTTTAATTGTTTTTATTTTTTTATTTTTTTAAATAGCAATAACATGAAAGTTTAATACCAAGTATACACCCTTTCCAAAAAACACAACGAACTTACCTCGGTGACGACAAAAACAACCATATGTACAAAGGACAACACATGGCAAGATCAACATTAAATCTTGTAAATGAGTGAGCTTAAAAATAAAATATTCACAAAATATATCATGTTACAACCACTAGGAGAATAGTAAATTGCACAATCAAACTTGAAATCATAGCCAAGCAACACAGTTAATTTCTGGATTCATATCCCATGCGGATATATTTCAATAGAAAACAAGAAGAGCACGTACCTCCTAGTGAATTCAATGAGTGACTATAATAAAATGATATTGATGAATACTAATATTTTGTGAGCAAGTAAGTTAGAAAAGATGAGTAAATTAACAAACAAAATGACCAGATCTAGTATCTGGTCCCACCGGGCGTGCCAAAATGTTATACAGGAAACCTCATTCTCACGCGGGTGAAATCTGATACTGGAAGCCACCAAAAACTTTGAATGATGGAGGGCTTAGGACCTCAGATGCAGATGTGGATCTATGGGCACAAAGAAGATAAATGTGTGATACAATGAAGATAGATCTACAAAACTGAAACAAATGGGATTAGATAACAATATGCGGGGGTTGTCCAGACAATCCTGGTTCCAAGAGGATGTTAACTCCCTTGGATGATATTTAATGAAATACAAAATGACAAGTAACTGAAATGATGAGGGGACTTAGCTTATGATATGATATGGAGATAAAATGGGCATCAATATGGAAAGATACTGAACAATGGCAATTCTTTCTCCTACAAAACTTCAGTAAGAAGAGATTTCATACATCGATTCTTCTTCCTCTTTTCTGGGTCTTCTTATGGTTTTGGTATAGGTCTTTCCTTCCAGGTTTTCCAGGGGCTTGAAAGATGGGGGAAAGCCCATATTTATAGCCTTGAGGTGAGGTTAGATTGGGGTTAACAAGTAATCGGGGTTGGGTAAGGTAACCTGGGTTAAGAGACATGTTGTGATTACGTGGGGCCCATGGTTTGACTTATTAGATGGAGTGGGGAGCGTGATTGACATGGTAGGTGAGATAATAGATTCCATCTTTTGAATTTAAGAGTGGAGTGTCAGATGGGTGAATTATTACCCATAAATTGAATAAAAAATGAGACATGAGAGTTAATGCCAAAATTCTAATTATCAAATGGGTCCACATGGAGCCCATTTGATAATTAATTAAACAAGGTGAGTAAATAGATGGAATTTATTTAAATTTAGGAAAGATAAACACAAGAGGGGAAGTTGCATGAACGTGAGATGATGGAGGGGTGCTATACCAAAAATTGGTGTCTACAAATCTATTAGTAAATTGTGGATCTTATGTATTGTATTATAATTTTATTACTAGAACTGCTCAAGTTTTTTTTAGTATAGGTTGTTATTGTTATTGGTCATCAAAACTTCACGACATAGTATCAAAGTCAATAAAACATGTTTATGTCACTAAATAAAGATGTAAAATTTAGGCGTGTTTCCAAAATAGAGTCATTATGTCTTAAATTATCATCATTGTCAAAGAGTCAGAAAAACCTTTCCTCATAGACACATTTTTGGGGTAACATGACTTTTGAATTATGGGGGAATCATAAAAATGAACTTCAAATCCTATTATGCTAAGTACCAACAATATAGGTAGGAGGAATTAGAGGAAGAAGGATCAATAACACCTCTCGTTAACCACTAATGACGAGGTTGTGTTCTATTTTTGTGGCATATCTATTTCATTTTCGTGGTGTGTGTAAAAAACGTTGTAATCATTCCCTACTATGTTTGAAAAGAGAAGGATGTGCATATCATAGATGATGTAAACAATTGTATAGGAGGGTAGATGACTACATATATCCTCTCAATTTTTTACTTCATTGGAATATGATCAGCTGATGATAAGTTCGTTCGAAGTGAAATCGGGATAAGTTATCATATGTATGTGATCATGTGCAACAAGATCCAAACAACAAGATATAGACATCAATATGCAGACCTAAAAGTATGCATTGGCATATAATTCTATTTCCACTTCCCTTGGTGCATTAGGGGGAATGTTAATAATATTCTTTTATTAGTGCTCACTTGGATTATTGTAATTTTGTGTTAGGATAATAGTTTGGTAAGTTGAATATTTGTTGAGTTGTTAGAACAACTCGTACAACTTTGGTAGAGTTGGTTAGATTTCCTAAAATATAGGAATTTGTTTGTAGGTATTTTTTATAGGAAACATATTTCATATATATTTGTAAATGTATCTTGTATGATTTTGAAAAATAAAGGAGAACTATTGTTTGAATTAACATGTGTTAAACTGATCCAAACATTACATAGTATATCACAATAATCTATTACTTTTGTCAGATTGGATTGTTCCTTAACCCTCATTGCATGAAACTCCACAACATGATAAATTATGCTCTTGTTGGGCTTAACCTTGGTATTGATGACCTCTTGGATGACACTTGGTAGCCTTGGTGCTACCCACATCTTGTATACATAGGTATGCGGTAATATAATATAAAAACATTCAAATATTTACAAAATACAAAATCAAGGCTTGCTTATTTTACTTGAGTTGTTATCACTTTACATTATACATGTCATTTTTCACTTTGATTTGATACATAACATGCTTTATTTATTTACACACATGCATTCACTTGGTATATTAAGTTAGAGGTAGGGCACACAGATCAGTACACGATTATAAGAGCACTCATGTTTCCCTACATTCTCATCATTGGGGGAAATTCCTCCACATTTTTTAGGTGTTATTGTTTTATTACCATTCATCTACACTTCATCATTTATGCTCAATTATATACATTGTGCACTTGATACTTATCATACTAACATGACTAACATACGTGTCTTGTGCAGTGTTGACATCTATTGTTTCACATATTTTGAACTCATGTTGGTTAATACACCATATTGTTAGGTTTTTACACTCTTGTTTTATGCATACTTAAATGTGTGTGTGTGGGTGTGGGGGTGTGTGTGTGTGTGTGTGTGTGTGTGTGTGTGTGTGTGTTATTACTTGATTTTTTTCCTTACTTGTGGTCTATATTCCTTTATTGTTTTACGACACCATGGGTGTCTCATGTTTGTGGCATCATGCATATCTTGTTTGCAATTACTTTCTCTTGATTGTAGGCCTACAAGCCTTGATTTTCTTGTGACACCATTGGTGTCCCATGTTTGAAGGCCCCAAGCCTTTTGTATTCTCTTATATGTTATTTTTTGCAATTGGAAGCATTGCTACTCTTCTTGTTTTCTCCTACATGTGTGTTTCTACTGGTTGTTTTAGTTTTCTACTATCATTGTTTGTCACTAGCATTATTTTTGTTATGTGTCATGGTTGCCACCCTACACAAACACCTTTCCTTTTGTAGTTATAGGTTCTCTAAGGTGACCACCTCTTTATCACTCTACACAACTTCTCATACATCTCTCTTAGCAGTACACACCTATTGTTTTGATCCACATACTCAAGATGGTTTGGCACATGCCTCAAAAGAGGGAGCATCTATCTAGGTTTATTGTACATTTTTAGAAATTTAAAAACATAATTATGGGGGAAGATGCAGGTGAAAATAGGATACTTACACCTATAAATGTATTCATACATAGAATTTTGGTAAAAATAGCACAAGGTCAAAACTGTACACTTTGGTGAACCATCTAAAATTTGGTGTACATAGATACATCAGATATCCAACCTTTATGATTTTTTATTTTTTTCCAACCTAAGATACAACAAACATGTAATGAAATTAAATAGATAGAAAAAGTTGAATCACAAAAATGGATCACAATATGGGTAATTTCATGCATTGAACAATGACAACAACTCATGATATAAGAAGAATAGAGAAAATCATGGTACTAAAAATATATGACTTAGCCACTTCAAGGGCACAACCTCTAAAACCTTACAATAAAAAGAAGATTTGTAATATGATAATAAATATTCTCTCTCTCTCTCTCTCTCTCTCTCTCTCTCTCTCTCTCTCTCTCTCACACACACACACACACACACACACACACACATCATAATTAGGTAATGGGACTCCAGAATCCAACTACCATTATACAAATCTAGAAATTTTCAAAATATGGAAGAAAAGGTTGTGCCTTGGGTTGGCTACACATATCCCGATACATGCTATAGGTTAAGGGTGTAGCATATCCATCCCCTTCAAACCAACATTGTCCTTCATGTTGAGTATTGGTGGATGCTTGTGGAGAAACACTTCATGCTCTCATGTCACATCCTCACTTGGAAGAATCTTCAATTTGATAAATTAATTTGTAATAAACCTAGTATGCAACCTCTTACAACATGTATAAAGGATTTCCTTAGGATCCAAAATGAAAACCCCCTCCTCAAGATTTAGTAACCCTATCTAGGTTGAAATTTTTTTTCCAATGACTTCCTTCAAGAAGAAAACATGGAAGACAAGATGTACCTTCAATGAATGATGCAGCATCCAATTTATAGTGCGCAATACGTAATGTTTTTTCAAGAACTAATCGTGGTATGTAATACTCATGGGAAATTTTGTTATTATTCTTATGGGAGTACCTCAAGCAGTCCCAGTAGTTTATTATATGATTGGAATTGCACAAAAACCCAACATCCTACTCCAAAATTTCTTTCACTTCAATGTTAGTGATATTTTTTCTTCATTCAATTATGTGTCATTTACATTTCTCTCTAAGACAATATAATACTTACCTACATGGGGTCGAAGACCCCTTTTAATTGTTAAACAACTATGCAAACATCAAATAGGGTCAAAGAGCCATCCTACATGAATTATTCAATTAATCCATTGGTAGGTATTATGGTCAAAAATTACTTAATTAGTAACATTATAATTCCATTTGATCATGGCCTTCGACCCTTATAATTGATAACAATATCAATATATTCTTAGGAAAGGATAAATAACTCAAGGTGTTAGCTCCTAAGATCTTCCTTCTTGTATATCAAGTAATAGGTCAAGGATTATATAGACCAACTACACAATATGACTAATGATGATCACGTAGTAATTTACAATTAACCACAAACCTTTACATTAACACTTCAAAGTTTGGTATAATCACTCGACAAATAACTTAGTTTGTAACTTAATGTGTAACAATCGATACCCAATGCGATGTTTTAATAATACTTATAGGAGTCACACTATGTGTCTAAGATATGGTCGATGGACTTTAAAATATCCCACCATTTTAATTTTCTTCAAGATCTAAAACCATCACAACTATTTATAACAATATTATCTTTCCAAAAATGAGGTGGTTAGTTGATCATTAGTTGATCATTAACCGAACTAAGGTTTAGCCATTCACAATAGTATTTAAACTATACCATGATGTAATCAAGATCGACTATGATAATCTTGAAATCATCAATATTGATATCCTCAATACAGCCTATGATATCTATAACCTTAGGAATCATGTCCTTCATTGGATATGTTGTGTCAATCATATATAGGTGGCTCATTAGTACCCACATGTGAAAAGAATTTATAAAGACAAGAATTGATATCCTTCTTCCTTTCCTTGTTTATCTTAATGTTTTCTATCTTGGTTTACTTCAAATAAGTTGTGACTCCATTGGGTGGTAAGTTTAATTCCTTTCTCATTTCTTCTTTTGGTATGATGGCTTTCTCGATCTTAACAACATTTATGTAGAATTCCATTGCTCTTTATAACTACATTTAGAGGTTAAATGAGATTTTTATTCATGAAAATTAGAAACCAAGAGAAGAGGATCATGATCATAAAATTAGATTTCACAATTGCAAGAGGATTATAGAGTTGTAGTGTTATGTCTCTAACCGAGTCATTTCCATACTTCAAGGATCCTAGTCAATGTTGTCAGATTTTGTTGAACTTTTAGGGTCTGTTTCACCTTGTTGTATTGACCTCCTCCTATTACGTGTTCTTGATGATTGTGTCTATATTTGTGATAAAGTATTAATTCATCCTTTTTAAGTAATTCACTTGTATTGATTATTTCCATATTATTATATGCTCCTAAAATACATTTACTCATATAATTGGGTCTACTTTTTGTGTTGTATGTAATTAAACCTAATTGTAAGTAGCTCATTGTAAGTATAGGGCATTCATTAAAGAAAATCTCTTACCATATATACACTTCTTTGATATGGGGGAATTCGTCACCAAGGAACCACAATCATTAGAGGTATGTAAAACCCTCGAGGATGAAGCACTATCAAGTGTAGAATTTATTTTGGAATGTTTTAGGGGTCATGTTTGGAAAAATATGTGTTATTTTGAGGAGGATGCACTTAATGTCGAGACTAGTCATTAAGAGGGAGGGAAACACAACCCGTAAGGAGAAAGCAATATCAATCTTAGTCTTGAATTTTTTTAAGGTAAAAAGTGGTTTGCCCTAAGAAATTCCCTACAATAACTATAATATAGGGGTAATTAAGCCTAACTAAATATAGCACTCAAACTTAATTAAAAAAAATTGAATATTTTTGGAGTATGAAAAACATAGAAATATTTGGAAATAATTTAAGTATTGAAAAGGCTAGAGATTAGGGTTTTTTAAATAATTTTTTATTTTTCTTTATCCATAGAAAAACATCAATGATGAGCTATGGAAAATATATCTAAATACCAAGTTTTAGCATGCCCCCAAAAAAATAAATATGACCACCTCAACTAGAACTGTACAATTGTATTTTGGATAAGCCTCTCCAATTTGATGTTTATGCCGAAGGCATTACTAAGTTCGTTTAAAGCCAACACATTTGACACATAAAAAATAGAAGGTCCACATGAATTTGGTTTTTGATAATCACAATCATTGGTTTTCTGATGATAAACAATCAAGAAACAAACTAGGTTTAGCTAGGAAAAATAATGGAATAATTTTTTTTGTTAAACATGTTTGTAAGGAAGGTTACCAGGTCATGGTTAGTGCAAACTAGATAAGGATTATCAATCAATACTCACTTAAAACAAGTACTCCAAGAAACAAACAACAAAAAGGTAGAAGGGCCAATCAAGAAGTTAAATTCATCTCTTAGGTTAGGAGAGTGAAATCCCTCTCAATTTTACCCAAACAGGATTATAGGGTTCAACTAGATTTTTCACTCACTTAGAATCATCAAAAATTTCCTAAATCATGCTCATTGAATAGGAAATTTCTTCATCTTTCCAACCATATAAATAAGTACTCCTAAGTCCCAATAAAACTCAAGTTATGGCCTAGAGTTTTGGGGAGATTTTCCCTTGGGAAATCTGGTAGAGTTTTGGGGTGACAATTTTTCCCTCTTGAGCACAAAAGTGCAAATCTCCTCGTGCCCGCGGGTTCGGTTGGGAGGACAAGTGGCACCTCCCAGTTGGCGTGGGGAAGAGAGTAGTTGTAGAACATTTAATAATTTAGAGAATGTAGGCCAAAATCCCAAAGGAAAAGTTAGACGTGCGCCTCCGCCAAGGAATCCCCGTGTCACGTGTCGAGAGCCTATTGGCAGCGGGGAAAATTGGGATTTTTTCCCCAAATCCAAACCTAATTTTTGTTGTATATATCTCCCCTTGGGTAAATATAGATAAGAAGAAGATGTCAACATGAAACTGGATGCACCTATGGCTCAGGTAAGAAGATGTCGACACAAAAATGGATGCACCTATGGTGCAGAGAAGAAGATGTCGACATGACTCAAATGGATGCGCCTATGGCGCAAGTAAGAAGATGTCGACACGAAAATGGACAATTTGCCTATGAAACAAGTAAGAAGATGTCGACATGAAAATGGATGCATGTATGGCATAGGTAAAAATATGTTGACACAAAAATAGATGTACATATGGCGCAGGTAAGAAGATCTCAACACGAAAATGCCATGCGCCTATGGCCTGCATTGGCTAAGAAGTATTGTCGACACGACTTTTTTGGATGCGAAATTATGGCATAGATCAAGATTTTGATGTCGACATAAAATTTATTTTTGGATGTGCCTATGGTGTAGGTAAGAAGACGTCGACATGGACATAAATTTGGATAGTGAAACTCCTATGGCGTAGGTAAGAAGGACTGTCGACATGAAAGCTCTAAAATGCACTCTATGGCACAGGTAAGAATATGTCGACACGATTTTGGATGCACTTATGGCGTTAATTTTTAAGAAGATGATCGACACGAAAATGGATTTACCTATGGCGCATTTTTTCCAAGTAAGATGTCGACACAAAAATGGATGCACTTCTCATGGTGCAGGTAAGACATGGATGAATGACACAAAAATAGACGCGTCAAGGCACATCTTCAGGAGGCGCACATTTTGATTGAGTTTGTTGGCACCTCGACAGGAAGCACAAGTTCTGACCAAATTGATATTCAAAGGGGCATAAATTTTCACAGGGAGCTCAGATTCGAACAAGGTTGGACTTTTTGGAAATCTTACAAGGTCCTCTATCTAACTATGACTAGATATATTTAATTGTGTGAGAACAAGTTCTTCAAAAATGAATAAATACAATTCGTCATTTTTGGGTTTGCTAGGGTTCTCACCTAACCACCATAATTGAGATTTTGAATTAATTGCAACTTGGAGGTGGTTGGGGTAGATCTTGGAATTCCTCTCTCTTTTCTCTCTCATTCCTATTAAATTGTAACAAAAGGGGATTTCAAATTTCTAAAGGTTGCAGAGGAACAAAATCTTGTTCTTGCTCCTCCCTAATTTCTCTTTAATAGGTGAATTTGTGGAGTTCAAACCTCCCATCTAAAACTGTAATGCAGCTTTTCAATCTTGGCATTTTGTAGTGTATTGTATCAAATATCTTTGGAGCAAATAATGCATGTCTGTGGATGATTCTCAACCCTCTACAAATGTTTATTTTCATCCTCTTGATCTTTCACTGCAAATCTGGTTATCTGTGCATGATTTCTTGCATTTCAAATTTTAATGGTTTGTGTTTACCATTGGCAAGACAGGTGTTACTTCATTCCTACAGTGCATCCAGCTTCAAGTGGGTTAGTTTACAGTTTATTTTAAGCATGGGACTGTCTTAAACTGTTTCCTTGGCAATCTCCAAAAGATTAGGTTGTTGATTAAACCCTCTGCATTTTTATGTGTGCATCTGAACAAGGAAGGAATAGCAACTGGCCTTCATCCAAAACATCCAGAGATATTTCCCAATTCACAAGGTCCCACACTTGGGAAAATCTCCATGTTATGCAATCGCACTGAGATTCTCAACCCATCGAGTTATAGACGTTCATGGGTGTTGTGATTCGCCATCAACAAATTTTTCTAAAGGAAAATTTCTTTCCTCCACCGTAGAAAATATTCCATGTGGCATCCTTTGATTGGACGTGGGTTGGTAGAGTGGTGGAGGGAATTAAAATTTTGTGCAAAAAAGGGTTAAAAAACCAAAGAACTTGTGCGAGCCCAAGCATCCACCGGGACAAATGTCAACGCCTGATTCGTTGTGGGGGTGTGGGGCCACAAAGGAAAATTGATTTTTTTTCCCAAAAGAATAAAGTTAAGTATTCAAATTTTGTTTCACATGCTCGCCATGCCACGTGTTAGCATGTGATTGGCTGTGGGGCCACGAAGTTGCGGAGAAAATTGGGAACATTTTCCCAAAGGTGAATTTTTCAAAAGTTAAGTTTTCAAGATGAGTCTACCCTCCGAAGTGCCACATAGAAACTTCCAATTGGTTGAACGGTTTTCAAGGCGGCGGACATTTTAGGGGAAAGTTTTTGAAAGTTCAAATTTTGATTTTAAATATAGTTAGATCTATTTTTGGTTGGCCATTTTGAAGTACAAAAACTTCAAATGGCCATAAATTTTGATAGGGAACTCCATTTTGGAAAAAAAAAGACTTTCCAGAAATATCTCGGAGTCCTCTTTTCAAAGTAATATCTTGCCAATTTTGGATTTTGATGAGGTTTTGGGGGTCAATTTTAAGATCATTTATCTATAGCCAGGTTTCACATTTGAAAACAGACAATTTTTCCAGTTAAACACAGAGATTTTATCCAATTTTGATTTTTCTTCTTCTAAACATGCAAACTGAACATGAAGAAATGTTCTTGGATAAGTATTAAGGTTACTTTCAATTTCAATTGGTGGATTCACTTTGCAATTTGTTATGAACTCTTACATCTTTGCCAAACAAAAAATTGTTACGTTCATAAGTTGATTGTGTTGAAATTTTAAATCCTTCTTTCTTAAATGTAAAAGTCAAATTGAGTTTCATTAGGAAATATTACACCCTAACCTTGTATTGTTTCCTTTCTCAATTTGAGTTGTAGGTTTAGAACTATACACTTATTAGATAAAATTCAATTGCCAAAATTATAAAAGGAAACAGAGTTCATTCATTGACAATTTTAATAATCCATTTGCCACTTCCAAACATGGAAAGCTTATCAGATCTGACCTTAATGAATAATTGATTCATCTGATAATTTCAAGAGCATAACTACAATTGATATTTAAAATTTTTAAAATTTTGAACTTTTCCTTCCATATGCATTTTCATTTCCACAGAGATATCCTTTTTAGACAATAACTCCAATGTAATATCTGGGCACTACAATTGAATCTGAATCAAACACTGCAATTGAGGAAGGAATGTATCTCTTTCATTGAATTTCCAACAATGCTTACATATTATTTCTGACATTAGGTATTCCAATATTTAATCTACAACTGTATAACAGTATTGCCAAGGCGCCAATACAGAGAATAGAATTGTTTCATCTTACATTTCTCAATTAAATTTCAGACTTCCATTTACAATACAATGGCTTCACATGTACAACATTACATAACTCATCCATGCAAGGTGGGAAGGGATTATAAGAATTTGATCAAGAGAAAAGACTATCAAACTGTGTTCTTCTTTCTCCAAACAACAACATGCTGATTTCTTCTCTACAAATTTGGTCACAACAAGGAAGGGGGAAAGACAACGCTCTCCACCAAACCACGAAATCCAATGGGAAAGGAGAAGTCATCCTTTTGCATTGGCCCCTGAGTCCCAACCATATTGAAATGGATAATGATCATCAAAACATGGCACCAAGGCTTCTTTCACATACAAACAACATTCCTTTCACATGCATAAAACAACAAATACACCATTCAAAACATAGACAATAGTTCCCAACTTCATTTAAACATTTCAAACAACACAAAGGCTTCTTCAAGCAAGCTAAACAAGAGCAAGAGCTATGGGGAGCTCCTTATACCTCCCAAGTTGGAATTGGGCATCCACCAAATGCATACCGCCATAAAACATACCAAATCCCATAAACCTTATATCTCCCAACCCCTCCTTATGGCCTCCCCCCAAAATTTCTCCCTTATACCCCCCCCAAGAGTAAGAAATGCAAGAAATTTATTTTCCTAGGTGGATCCCAAATCAACACTCCCTCCATAAAAGAATAAGTGCCATTGGCAATCCCTTATGCCCCCCATGTGAAATCCCCATAGTCTTCTCCTACACCTTGCCCTAAGCAATCTACCCAACCAGCCATGAATTCACAGCACAATCACCATTTCATTCATGCAAGAAAAAGGGAAAAACATCATATAAAAAGGAAATAATCCTACCTCTCCATAGTGGAGATTGTTTCCCAAAACAATAGTTCTTCAATGCTCAAATATGTAGTCCAAAACAGAAAGGTGTATGCATGCAAAAGAATTTCCAAATCCTTCCTCAAACCAAGCTCCAACAACAATAAAAAATTGACCCAAGCATGAGAGAACAAAGTTTCAACAACAACCCAAAAAGAGGAGAAAAATTAAAATTTTAAAGGAGAGGGAGGGAGAGGATGATGTGGATTCCAAGTGGGATGCCACATCATTCTTACTCAACCCCAAAAGAGAAATTCAACTTCACAAATAAATCACAATAAATGGAGATGAAAAGTAACTTACACACTAAAAAATAACCCATACTTTATCAAGGACTAAATTAAAAATTTGTAAGTGCAATAAAGACTTACACATAGTCATTTCAAATTTTAATTATAAAGGCTAAAATTTACTCCCAACCCATAGGCATGGTTGGTGTATGATTTTAAGAGGTGTGGGACAAGTTTAACTTGTCCCACAAGCCTCCAAATTTGGCCTCCAAGATCAAATTCTAATTCCATAGAGGATGGAGTGTTCTACACTCCAAAATCTAACTTACACAAACTCTCAGATCACTTACACATCTCTTACATCCTCTTACACATTCTTACAACATGAATTAATATCTATGACTTCATTTATTACATATTTTGACATAATGGTCTATTTATTTAGCATATGGTTATACATAACATAATTCCAATTTAATTAATAACTAAGACAACAACTTTATTACATACATACCACATCCCAATTAGATTTAAATAAAGTTTAACTATGTGGCTATCACATTAATATCACATTTAAATTAAAAAAAGGAACACATTATAAATAAAATACATACAACAATAGAAAAAAGGGAGAACATAAATAAAACACATATATCCCATGGTCACAATAATGGAAATCCCCCCATGGGGAATCCTAACACAACAAAACACACAAACAATTATAGTTGCCATGGTGACCCCGTTGATTTCATCCAGAATTTCAATATGGTTAGTCTCCAGTCCCCCGACATTGTTGTGATATTGTAACCTACAAAATGACAATACCTCCTTCGGCCTCGTGGCCATATCAGAACATCCAAAATGATATAAGCAACATATAAATATCAAATCCAAATCACAACAATATCATGAATTCAACATTATCATTTTAAATTCAATTTTACCACTATATCATCATCCAATGAATCTCTATACTAGAGCTACTCATAATATCAAATGTCACATGTCTAAAATCAACATCAATCAACTGTCCATATCAAGCAGTATATCATCATCCATATATAATAATGTCTCCAATAATCATCATGCATGCTAACTAAATCAAGGTCCATAATAATCCATGATCTAACATATACACATCATACTAAGTCAAAACATAATAATGTCCAAAATTAGATCAATAGTAGAAAGATCAGTATCTAAACAGTGTCAAAGGGAAGTGGGCACTACATCCCCCTCCCCTTAGACTCGACTTCCTCCTAGAAGTCACTGGAACAAATGTGGAAACTGCACTCGTAACATAGTAGCATCCTCCCAAGTGGCTGCAGTCTCATCATATCTGTCCCACTGCACCTATACCTGATCAATCTCTCTACCTCAAAGGCCCAGGGTCCTATAATCTATGATACAGATGGGCTCCACCATCACCTGCCCCTGATCTTGCACCTGCAATGATGTCTAGTCCAACACATGAGAAGGATCTGCAATATACCTTCTAAGGACAGAAACATGAAACACATCATGTATGTGAGACAAGCTGGGTGGCAATGCTAGATGGTAGGCCAAAGGGCCGATATGCTCCAAGATCTCAAAAGGACCAATGAATCTAGGAGCTAACTTAGAACCTTTTCCATAGCGGATAGGGCTCTTGTGTGGCCTAACACGAAGGAACACCTTCATGCCCACATCAAAGCTATAATCAATCCTATGCTAATCCGCATACTTCTTCTGCCTATCTTGTGCCTCCTGCAATCTCTGTCTGATCAACACTACTACTCCATGTCCCTAGCTCCAAGAGATACTCTATCCTCCAACCTGTCCCAGCTAAGGGGTGTCCTGCACTCTCTACCATACAAAGCCTAGAAAGGAGCCATGCCTATAGAACTTTGAAAACTATTATTGTAGGAAAACTCCACTAAGTTTAGGTACTCCTCCCACTTAGACTGTTGATCCATCACGTACATCCTGAGCATATCCTCTAAAATATGATTCACTCACTCAGTCTGTCCATCTGTCTTAGGATGATATGTTGTGCTGAAATTAATCCTCATCCCGAGGACATACTACATGGTATTCCAGAAGTGTGAAGTGTACAAAGGATCGCGGTCACAAATGGAAGATCCCGTGCAACTTGATGATCTCATCCAAATATATGCCACTACTTTAGCTGTATAAGTGGTCTTCACCGAAGAAAAGTGAGCCACTTTTGTCAATTTATCAACCGTGACCATAATGGCATCATGGTGATATCTCGACATAGGTAGTCCAACAATAAAATCCATGGAAATGGTGTCCCACTTCCATTCCGGTATGGCATGAGGATAAGAAGACCTGCTGGATGTTGATGCTTGGCCTTAACCCTCTGGCACTCTAAACACCATGACACAAACTGAGCCACGTCTTCAAAAAATTCCTCTCCAGTGATACAACTATCATAAAGTGGTGTGCATCTTCTTCACCCTAGGATGGGCTGAATAGGGTGCATGATGTGCCTCTACCAAGATGTCCTGCCTCAAGCCTCCATCTCTGGGAACATATATCCTGCCTCTGTGCCTGAGAATACCATCTAC
This sequence comes from Taxus chinensis, assembly GCA_019776745.2. Lineage (NCBI taxonomy): Eukaryota > Viridiplantae > Streptophyta > Pinopsida > Cupressales > Taxaceae > Taxus > Taxus chinensis. Next base: position 18,446,916 of record CM034157.1, read on the forward strand.
CTCTAAGGTGAAACCATCAAAATTCCCCTCAAGGGGTCTCTGTGACTCTATCTCTACTCGTACTGTCATGTAGAAGTTGTCAAGAGGAAGCTGTTGAAGAATCCTGCTTTGTAAATCTGTGCTCACTGTAGTGGCCATACTCACATGTCTATGTCTACTGAGAGCATCTGCTACCACATTCTCCTTCCCTTTCACATGCTCTATCTCCATGTCATACTCACAAAGCAACTCCATCCAACGCCGCTGACGAGCGTTTAGATTGGGCTACATGAAGAGGTGGCGAAGACTCAAATGATCTGTCCTGAGTGTGAATCTCTGTCCAAGAAGAAAATGTCTCCATCTAACCAAAGCATGTACAACTACCACAAGCTCAAGATCATGGGTAGGATAATTAAGCTCGTGATCCTTGAGTTTGTGAGACTCAAAAGCTACAACCCTACCATCCTGCATCAACACACCTCCAAGCCCTGCTAAAGAAGCATCTGTGCAAACAAAGAACTCACCCTGTGGATCCAGAACTGCAAGAATGGGTGCTGTAGTGAGGCACTCCTTCAGTGTCCTAAAGGCCTACTCACATCTATTCGACCAAACAAACTTCTTCCCTTTCCTCTGAAGGGAAGTGATAGGGTGCGCAATCTGAGAGAAGTCCTGAACAAATCTCCGGTAGTATCCTACTAACCCCATGAAGCTGTGCACCTCGGTCACTGTAGTGGGTGTTGGCCAATCCATAATGGCTCTAATCTTGGAAGGATCGACTGTGATACCTTCCCCAGAAATAACATGTCCCAAATATTGCACCTCTGTCTGGAAGAAAGCACACTTCTCCAAGTTCCCGTAAAGTTACTGCTCATGAAGACATATAAGAACCTATCGAAGGTGCCCCTCGTGCTCCTCACGTGTACGTGAGTATATCAAGATGTCATCAAGGAAGATGAGCATGAAGTGATCTAAAAAGGTTCTGAATACCCCATTCATCAAACTCATAAACACTGCAGGGGCATTCGTCAAACCAAAAGGCACCACTGTGAACTCATAGTGCCCATATCTCGTGCGGAAGGCAGTCTTATGAATGTCTACCTCTAAAATCCTCAACTGATGGTAGCCTGACTTGAGATCAATCTTAGAGAACACCGTGGCTCCCTTCATCTGATCAAACAAGTCATCAATGTGAGGAAGAGGGTAATGATTCTTGATCGTCACTTTGTTCAACTGGTGGTAATCAATACACAACCGCAATGATCCATCCTTCTTCTTCATGAAAATCACTGGTGCACCCCAAGGGGATACACTAGGATGGATAAGGCCTTTCTCCAAAAGGCCCTCAAGCTGTAACTTGAGCTCACAGAGCTCTGGGGTGGTCATCCGATAAGGTGCCCGTGAGATAGGCTCTGCTCCAGGAACTAGGTCTATATGGAAATCAATCTCACGTGGAGGTGGCATCCCGGTAGCTCCCCTAGAAAAACATCAAAAAACTCTCTCAAGATGGGATGATCATCTAGCGATGGTCCACTAGACCCATCCTCTGACCTGTCACTAACTGTAACAGCGTACATCTGACAACCCCGTCACACACACTGCTTAAGCTGCATAGCGGAAATGGTGCGAATAGAAATGGGTCTCCTAACCCCTGAGATCACCAACTCTACTCCCAAATCATCTACACAAGCAATGGTCTTATGATAACAATCCATCCTAGCCCTATGTGCAAATAACCAATCCATACCTAAAATGACTCCATACGAGCCCAAAGGAAGAATACGGAGATCTGAGGTGGTGGTGAAAGGTCCCAAATCCACAACACACTCCTTAACTAAGGAGTCCACAGAGATCTTGGCTCCAGAAACCATCTCGACATCCCAACTAAGACCCTGCCTAACTACCACCAGCCTACATCGCTCTACTAAAGATGGTGCAATGAAAGAATCAGAAGAACCAGAATCAAATAATACAGAGATAGGAATACCACCAATGCTACCTGTGGTCTCAATGACTGTGCTCTGGTGCTCTGCCTGGTGGTTCTCAACCGCTGCATAAATCCTATGACTGCACCCCATGTCACCAACTGTCAGCTCAGAAACTGGTGCCTTACCCTTGTTAGGGTTCTGAGGGAAATCTCTCCAGAAATGTCCAGCTACTCCACATCCAAAACAACCACCTGATCCTCTCCAAGGAGCAGCACCTCCAGTAGGTGCCCTAGAAGCCTATGGTGTGGATCCTGATGATCCAGCTGTGGTCTGCTGTGGCCTCTACTAGTGAGCTCCAGCTGACTGAGCTCTAGGTCCACCCTGTGTCCTGATTGGACCCCTAGGAGGAGGCCCCATGCTCTGACCTCTCTGTGCATCAGCTCTCTGTGGAGGTCTATATGGTGGGTGAGACTACTGCTGCTTCTACTGTTGTGGCCTAAAGGATGACTGTGTTGAATGCTAACCACCATGAGGGAGAGGTACTAAACCTCTTGATCTACCATCCTGCATCTGCTGAATGCGGCTCCTGACTCGGTCTCTAGCCTGTTGGGTTTTACCCCGAGTCTCCTCTGCAATATAGGCCTTCTCGACGGCCTCTGCTAATGTCTGTGGGTAGTGAATCCATACTGCCCCTCCAATGTCCAAATTTAGGCCCCAGATGAACCTATGAATCCACACCTGCTCATCCTACATATACTCTACATACTAAAGTAGATCTAGAAATCTACTCTCATACTCTGCTACAGAAAGGGTAGCCTATCGGAGGTCATGGAACTCATCAATCCTCTGCTAGATGAACCTCCGTGATAGGTACCTACTCCTGAATCTCTCCTCAAATAGCTCCCAAGTCACTATCTCTGAATCAACATGGAGCTTCTGCTCCTCTGTCCTCCACCATACTCCTGCTCCATCCCTCAGTAGATGGATTGCAACATGAGCTTTCGTGTTGCTAGAACAAGGACAAAGCTTGAAGCAACCGCTCAAGCTCACTAGCCAGGCCTCTACCTGAAATCCACCTGTATCACCTGAGTAATGTGAGGGCCTAAGCTTCAGGATCTCCTTGATGTGATCTACTGTTGTGGTATTTCAGCCTCTAGGCCTCTCTGCAAGCTCATCCCTAAGCCTAGGGCTCTGAGACCTCTCTCTATGCTCCAAAACTATGTCACCCTGCCTCCTAGGTGGTGAATCACTCTGACTGACTCCACATGGGAGTTCTCTCCTCTATGCTCCTTGCTAAGTGGAGGAGGTGCATGTCCCTCAATAGAAGTAACTCTGTCATGTCTGCCTGAATGCCCTCCTACTGATCCTCGCGTAAGGTGGCATTAACATCCTGGAGGGTCTGTAAGATCTGTGGCAGGATATCTGCTACACCTCGATCTGGTGGTGGTGGTGGTGGTGTTGGTGGTGGTGGTGGTGAATCTGGGTCTCTGTGAATGTTCCTCTCACTCTGTCTGAGCCTCCTGCATAGACCAAAGTGAGAGTTAGTTCATTACTTCAAGCTCTCTTCTTCAGTTTCTAAGTTTACTATCATGTTCAATTTTCAACCAGTTTTGTTTTCTAGATTAACAGGTTTACTAGTTTTAAAGTTTCAAGTCTCAATTTTCTAGTGTGCCCAATGGTCCAAGCCTTTGAACCACTACTCTGATACCAAGTGTAATGCCCACTTCAAACTACCACTTGAGACCAAGAAACAAACTAGGTTTTAGCTAGGAAAAATTATGGAATAATTTTTTTTTGTTAAGGGTGTTTGCAAAGAAGGTTACAAGATCATAGTTATCACAAACCAAGATAAGGATTAACAAGAAATACTCACTTGTAACAATTCTCCAAGAAACAAACAACAACAAGGCACAAGGGTCTAACAAGAAGTTAAATTCATCTCTTAGGTTAGGAGAGTGAAATCCCTCTCATTCTACCCAAACAGGCTTACAGGGTTCAACTCAATTTTTCACACACTTAGTCATCAAAACTTTCCTAAATCATGCTCATTGGATAGGAAATTTTTCTCACCTTTCCAACCATATAAATAAGTCCTCCTAACTCCAATAAAACTCAAGTTATGGGGCGGCGGAGTTTCAGGGAGAAATTTTCCCTTCCTTAGGCGCAAGGCGCAAAACACTCCTCCACGCCCGCGGGGCTGATGAAGGGGACACGTGGTGTGCTCCAGTTGGCTGGAAGGATGGGGTGGGCCAACAGAGTGGGTTGAGACTTTAAGTCTCAATCACCAAAATGCTAAGAGGAAAAAAAGGCGTGCGCGCACGCCGATGCCCTAGTGCCACGTGTCGAACGCTAATTGGTCACGGGGAAAATTTTGGATTTTTTTTCCAAGATCCAACCCCAAAATTTTCCAAGATAAATTTTCTTTTCCTCCTCTACCATCACCAAAAATGCCACGTGGTGTCCCGTGATTGGATGTGGGTCGGCGGAGTGCATGGAGGGAATTAAAATTTTGTGCCAAAAGTTTTAAAAGGCCAAAAGGCTCGCGCGGACCCGTGCGTCCCAGGACACGTGTCAACACCCCATTGGTTGTGGGGTGTGCGGGGCCATGGAGGAAAAAGTAAAAATTTTCCCAAAGAGCCAAAAGACAAAGTTTTCAAATTTCTTTCTCACGTGCGCCCACCAAGCCACGTGTCAGCACGTGATTGGCTGCGGGGCTGCGGGGTTGCGGAGAAAATTGCAGAAAATTTTCCCAAAGGCAAATTTTTCAAAAGTTAAGTTTTCAAAAATATTCCCCCTCCCAAAGTGCCATGTGGCATCACCTGATTGGTTGAAAGGTTTGTGGGGTGGCGGAATTTTTGGGGAAAATTTTCCAAAGTTAAATTTTGATTTTTATAAAGTTAGATTTATTTTTGGATGGCCATTTTGAAGTAAAAACTTCAAATGGCCATAAATTTTGATAGGAAACTCCATTTTGGGAAAACAAGGACTTTCTGGAAATCTCTCAGAGTCCTCTTTGCACAAAAATCATTAATTTAGGATTTTGATGAAGTTTTGGGGTCAATTTTAAGAAATTGATCTGCAGGGTTTCACATTTAAAACTGGCAATTTTTCCAACTTGTAAGATTTGTTCAATTTTGATTTTTCTTCTTCTCAACATGTAAAATGAACATGGAGGAATGATCTTGGGTAAGTTTAAGAGTGTTATCAAGGTTCAATTTGTGGATTGAGTTGCATTTGATATATTTTACATCTTTTGACAGAAAAAGTTGTCCAAAGTTCTAAAATTGATTTTTGTGAAGTTCTAAAATGTCTTTCTTAAATGTTGAAGTCAAATTGAATTCAATTAGAGCTTATTACATCTGAATTGCATTATTTCATTACTTAATTTAAGTTATAGATCTGAACTGTACATTTATTTGATTATTCAAATGCTAGATTTGTAAAAAAAGAATAAGTTCTTTCATTAACAACTATAATAATCCATTTGCCACATCCAACATGGAAAGCTTATCAAATCTTGTCTAAACAATAAATTTACCCATCTTCTCATTCAAATAATAAGGAAACATTTGATATTTCAAATTTTAATAATTACAAGGAACATAATACTGTATTTTTCTCCCACATGCATTTTCTTTTTCAACAGAGATTTTTAAAACACAACAGCAATTAAATTGCAATACAATAGTACAATTTGAGAAAAGGGATGTATTTCTTTCATTGATTTCATTCAAAGAACATCTTACAACTTATCTCTTTCCTTTTTGATTTGGTTTCAAAATACAATTTACAGAATCCATCATACAATGCATGTAATATCATTTATATTTCTTTTCCAAAACAGAGAGCAATTACAACTTTTCACATTTCTCAAATTAACCTCAATCTTTCCTTTTGCAATACAATATGCCTTTGATTACAATATTAATACATTTCATCCACTACAAGGTTGGAAAATAACAATGAAATTTCTCAAAGGAAGGGACTGTCAAAAACTGTGTCTTCTCCAAGCTTCAAAACAGCAGCATGTTGATTTCTTCTTCTTTTCAACTCTGATCACAACAAGGAAGGGGGAAAGGCAACGCTCTCCACCCAACCAAGACATCCAATGGGAAAGGAGAATCCATCTTTCCCCATTGGCCCCCGAGCCCCAACCATATTGAAATGGAGCATGAATAACAACACATGGCAACATAGGCTTCTTTCACATACAAGAACATTTCTTTTCACATGCATAGAACAAAAAAATGCACAATTCAAAACAAGACAACAGTTCCTAACTGCATTTAAACATTTCAAACAACACAAAGGCTTCTTCAAGCAAGCCAAACAAGAGCAAGAGCTATGGGGAGCTCCTTATACCTCCCAAGTTGGAATTGGGCATCCACCAAATGCATACCACCATAAAACATACCAAATCCCATAAACCTTATATCTCCCAACCCCTCCTTATGCCCCCCAAAATTTCTCCCTTATGCCCCCCCAAGAGTAAGAAATGCAAGAAATTTCTTTTCCTAGGTGGATCCCAAACCAACACTCCCTCCACAAGAATAAGTGCCATTGGCAATCCCTTATGCCCCCCCATGTGAAATCCCCATAGTCTTCTCCTACACCTTGCCCTAAGCAATCTACCCAACCAGCCATGAATACACAACACAATCACCATTTCATTCATGCAAGAAAAAGGGAAAATCAGCATATAAAAAGGAAAAATCCTACCCCATGCATTCAATAAAAAAACAACAATATGCAGTCCACAAATCCTACCTCTCCATAGTGGAGATTATTTTCCCAAAACAGAAGGCTTCCTCAAGTGCTCAAAATGAAGTCCAAAACAGCAAGGTGTAAGCATACCTCCCAAAATAATTTCCAAATCCTTCCACAAAGCAAGCTCAAACACCAGTTCAAAAAAATGCAAAAAATTTGACATTCCTACCTCTCCAAGGAGATCCAAAGAACAAAGTTAAGCATGCAAAAACAACTCCTTCTTCAACAACCAACAACAAAAAAAGACCCAAGGAGGAGAAAGTTTCAAATTTTAAAGGAGAGGGAGGGAGAGGATGATGTGGATTCCAAGTGGGATGCCACCTCATTATTACTCAACTGTAAAAGGAGAAAGTCAACTTCACAATAAATCACAATAAATGGAGATGACAAGCAACTTACACACTCAAAATTAACCCATACATTAACAAGGACTGAATTAAAAATTTGTAAGTAAAGTGCAATAAAAACTTACACATAGTCATTTCAAATTTTAATTATAAAGGCTAAAATTTACTCCCAAACCATAGGCATGGTTGGTGTATGATTTTAAGAGGTGTGGGACAAGTTTAACTTGTCCCACAAGCCTCCAAATTTGGCCTCCAAGGTCAAATTCGAATTCCATAGAGGATGGAGTGTTCTACACTCCAAAATCTGACTTACACAAACTTTCACATCACTTACACATCTCTTACATCCTCTTACACATTCTTACAACATGAATTAATATCTATGACTTCATTTATTACTTACTTTTGACATAATGATTTATTTATTTAACATATGGTTATACATAACATAATTCCAATTTAATTAATAACTAAGACAACAACTTTATTACTTACATTCCACATCCCAATTAAATTTAAATAAAATTTAACTATATGACTATCACATTAAAACTATCACATTTAAATTAAAAATAAAAGGAACACATTACAAATAAAAATACATACAACAATAATGAAAAAGGAACACATAAATAAAACACATATATCCCATGGTCACAATAATGGAAATCCCCCCATGGGAAATCCTAACATAACACAACACACAACAATTACAGTTGCCATGGTGACCCCATTGAGTTCATCCAGAATTTCAATATGGTTAGTCTCCAGTCCCCCGACATTGTTGTGATATTTTAACCTACAAAATAACAATACCTCCTTCGGCCTCGTGGCCATATCAGAACATCCAAAATGATATAAGAAACATATAAATATCAAATCCAAATCACAACAATATCAAGAATTCAACATTATCATTTTAAATTCAATTTTGCCACTATATCATCATCCAATGAATCTCTATACTAGAGCTACTCATAATATCAAATGTCACATGTCTAAAATCAACATCAATAACCTGTCCATATCAAGCAGTATATCATCATCCATATATAATAATGTCTCCAATAATCATCATGCATGCTAACTGAATCAAGGTCCATAATAATCCATGATCTAACATATACACATCATACTAAGTCAAAACATAATAATGTCCCAAAATGAGATCAACAGTAGCAAGATCAGTATCTAATTCCAACTTACCGTTCATGTCTTTGTCTTCTCTAACATATTAAATGTCGTCCGATTGAAAACCTACTCATTTGACCCTCCACAAAGAATTATTGATTTCGGCCTTTCAGATAGTGACACATCTAAATATGAAATAAAATATCATATACATGCCATAGAAGGCATCAATTAACACACTAGTGCAAGTTGCTCCACCTAGGAGAGGCTCAACAATGCATATAAAAATCTGAAAAATGAGTTCTCTTTTCCTCTGATGCCCAAATTACAATATGTCTTCAAACCAACCAAGAATGGAGGGTTTTCATCCCCCAACTAGCCACAAGAAGGGTTTTCATCCTTCTTAGAAAGATCCACACACTTGGATTTTTTCCCAAGAGTGGAGAGAACTAGTAGAACATAATATTAAGTGTTCTTATAAACCATAGTTTATGATTAAATAATTTAGAATATTTGTATTCTTAATTATTTAATATAAACTACATGTTTATGGTTAATTAGTTTTTAATTAAATCAATTTAATTAATTGAGGTGCTTCCCAAGAAGACACACCCAATCATATTGTTTAAATATGACCCACGGGATCAAATGATTATAAAGATCATTGTATTTTGGTATTTAATAATATAATAACTATTTTCGTGGTTCTTTACCACTCGATTGTGTCATTTAAGCTATTTTCTTTAATGTTTAATGTTATGTTTCAATTCCATATGGTTTATTTAATAGTTTATAGTTCTCTAATGTGTGTGCAAGGCATAAGTAAAAATGTGTGGTAAATAAATTTGGAAAAAATTATTTAATATTGTATAGTTCTCTAATGCGTGTGCAAGGCAGAAGTAAAAATGTGGGGCAAAGCAAGTTAATTCAAAGTAACCACAAGGTCTCCCACAGAGAGACAATCCTCCCTGAAAATAGAATTGTTTTTATTTTATTGGTCTATGACTAAGGATAATTTAAATGGGGCCAAAATTCAAGTTTAAACTATAGTTTTAAAAAAATTCTATTAATTTCCTAACAACTTTATTTCTCTTGGTCTAAGACCATACATAAAGTTTTGTGTAAAGTTGGTATACTTAACCGTTTTCTAAATAATCTTAACACTATAAATTGCATGTGTACAATGCAATGTGAACGCCAAATGGTATATGTTATTTGATTTAGAGGGATAGTTATTACTTTTGTAGTTGGTGTTTAAGGGGTGTGATTGACAATTCTGATTTTCTATTAAATTCAAAACAAATATTGCAAAGTACATCAGAATGGATGTTAAATAATAGTTATTTGTGTAATAATCGAATAATAATGCAAGTGAGACGTGTAAGTTTTTTAACACTCACTCTCAAGAATGCAGTGAATGTGAAGTGTTGACGTCAAATTAGATTGAAAGAACGACTAAGTGATTTAACATATTAGCTCTCCAAGAAACATAAATAAGACTAAATATGGAAACAAATATAAACAAAGCTTAAATGGTTAGGGTACATTGTAGAGTGCTTTATTAACTCAAAGATTTTGAGAGCATCATCGTTAGAGTAATTTTGAGCATATCCTACAATTATGGCATCCCATGTGACCGCATCTCTTTGAGACATTTTGTGAACAAAAATCCACTTTCCATTATACTTTGATGGATGTTCATACCTTGTGCTAAGGCTCCCATTGTGGTATAGAAAGGGTGTATGCTGACCAAGGTTGTGGAGGATGGGTTTGCACTTGTGTTATCAGCGAATTTTGACTTCTCAAAATTGTTAAAAAATAATTAAAAAATGAAAAATTAGAAAATTTTGAAAAGTGTTACTTTGCGTGGTTCATTGGACTCATCGCGATCGTCTTATTTTTGTGATCGTTTCGGTCTTCGTTTCGTGATTTTCGGGCGAGAACTCTTCCCGCCAGGCTTTAAAACGCATTAAAATACATTAAAATAATTAATTAATATTTAATTAATTAATTGCTCCTTGTTTGATTAAATTAATTTTTTTTAAAAAAATCACTTAAGGAGTATTTAATTAAATAAATATAAATTAAAGTTCATTCGACAAGTTTTAGTGCCGGGGAAGTAAGCTTTACGTTTCCAACTGCCGGGAAGCCAATCTGGCTTCCCGAACCCGGATTTCCACTTTCCTGGCAATTATTCTTCAAATTTCCCGCACGTGGGTTTTTCTCTGCCAATTGCCAAATCATGGATTGGCAAACGGGCATAAAATTCCCCAATTTCCCACATGGGGAAATTAGACGGGGATTGCCAACCTATTTTTCCATTCCCGTTGGCAATTGTCCGTTGCTTTCCCCATTTCCCCCTGGCACTTAAGCCACTACCCGGGAAGAGAGGAAGTTGAATTAATCCTCGTAACTTCCTCCATCAAACCCGTTGGAAAAAGTCATGCGAAGCTTTCAATTGCTTCTTATTTCTTCAGGAAGACATAATATTTTGTCAGCATTATGCAAGAGAAACTAACGCCATTCACAGTAGAAAAGAAAAATACAGAGACAAGTTTTCAAAAGGTGCGCGGGTATTAGAGGAGTTTTCCAACAGCTCCAAGCACAGCAGTGCGTAAGAAGCCAAAATAATTTTAAAGAAAGGACAGGAGAAACCAAGTCTCCCGCGCATGGAGAAGGAGAACTCCACGTGAATACATTTCAGGAAGGCAAGCTCACAGTCTTCCATGCAGAAATCCACACATTAAAAGGACAGTTTTTACAACGCAATGAAAAGACAAGGAAAAGCTGTCCATTTGCGTCTAACATTGAAGATACCACATGGGAGGAAGAGAACTAGTCTCCCACGCCAGCCAAGAAGGAGTCCAATAGACCATGCATTGGTCTGAAAGAAGAAGAGTTTTTTTTTTCAAGCGAAGAAAATTAAAGAAAATAGAAGTTTTCTACCTGCCTCAGGGTGAAGGAGGAAGCATTACATTCTGCAGTGCATGCAGAATAGCGAAGGTTTTCAGACGATAGAGACACAGGCATTGCAGCCAAGTAAAAGCAGGATTTAAGATTTTGTTTCCACGAGCAACAGGGAAGCATATTAAACACAGTTCAAAAAGGAAGAGATCTGCATGCAATGTCAGGATAGACAAGACAAGTTATCCCACGCATCTGAAGGAGAAGAACACAGAAGCTTTCCATGCATGCAAAGGATGAGAATGCAGAAAGCAATTTCAAATCCCAGGCCAGAGCACTTTCCAAATAATGAGGAGCAGCCTCCAGCAATGCCTGAATGTTTCACACCAAATTTTATCGACCATCTTCATAGGAGTTTCAATGGTCCACAACTAGCCGCAATTTAGTGGGCTGCTATGCATACAAGCAGTTGGTACAAATGGAGTTGGGTCTGCTAGACGGCAGGAACCCTGGCCCTTCACTTTGGTGCAAGGTCCACTAGGGATAGGAGACACACAGTCTAAGGAATGTTGAATGTTATTCATCTTGTTCAATATCAGCACTATTATGGTGCACTGCTTAAGAAACTTGCTCCTGAAAGCTATAGGAAATCCTATAATAATGCAAACAGTATTGACAGTATTGGCACAGGATCAATCGATGATGTTCTTCAGAGTATGGATCGCACACTATTCCGTATGCTTCCTAAAATTTTCCCTAAACCACGAATGCTTGTTTGCTCTCCATCAAATGCTGCAACAGATGAATTGCTACAGCCTATTTTGGATCATGGATTCATTGATGGTGAAATGAAGGTGTATCGCCATGATGTTGTGACGGTGGGTGTGGATTCTCAAAATCGTGTTGTACAGGCAGTATCAGTGAAGCGTAGAATTGAAATTGTCCTAGGAAAGTGCCGTGAGGAAGTAATTGGCTATATGCAGCAGCTACAGGGAAGAAGAAGTCAGTTTCAACGAATTTGTAGGGATTGGATAAGACAAATAGAGCTTGTATTTTGTCTAAAAGACCACGTAAGGAGGACAGATCTCCACGCAGGCCCATGGCACAAGAAGATTCCGCGCATGAAGAGAGAGAGAGATTTCCCATGAATCGGCACGATGAAGGTTTAGAAGACAAATGACATGATTCATATTGCTCAAGGATAAAAAATGGCTTTCCCCTAGAAAGGAATTGAATGTGCCTAGATGTCAACTCTGAAAATACCTGGTTGGCCGTATTTGTAGACTAGAAACTTGTTACTTGTTGGCACTTCTAGAAACTCTGAGCATAGGCAATATTTCATCACAGCTTTCATTATGTAATCCAATCTTAGAGGTTATGGCTCATTCTTTTGACAGGAAATCAGTCGGAGCAACTTGATTTTTTTCAACGTCAGGCCACAGTTTCAAGGGCATTTTGTGGTTTTCAAAAAGATTTATCTTGGAAGCAGTACAGTGCTGAATTATTAATTCTTTATTGTGCTAGGACATAGCTTTGAATAGAACTCACGAAAGGATGCAGAAAAAAAATATTCATATGGTTCGTTACAATGGCTGGTACAACATTCCAAGCTTCCATCTTGGTTGCCCTAGTTACTTCAATGTATTTTTTTGAAGGGCATTGAAATGTGTTGCAAATTGTAACATAAGCTTTTGGATCTTTTTAGTTTCAAGTGCAGCTAAAAATGAGTATATTGTGTGGATGCTACAAGAGCTTCAAAGGCTATGGAAGTCATACTAAGTCATTTCAATACAAGGCATAATTGTTGATTGGAGCCGAGATTATTGGTGCATGTTAAGTGCACTGCCAAAATAAAAGATAGCTCTGTGGCCAGTGAGATGGAAGAGTCTTAAGGGTGTATATCGACATTTGCTAGACAAGGGCTTTGCAACCTGGGTCATCATCATGACGAGAGCATTAGGTCTTTATTGATAATCCAATGTATAGTGCATCGTTTGGTTAAGGTATTCTATGTGCTTGTTATGTTTAAGCCTATGTTTCTGTAATACCATTAGTGTTATATGATAAGTTTGGCGCTTGAGATCTTCTCAGATGGCGAAAACCAGAAGCTGGATTCTTAATCAGAAATGTAACGACTACGGTCTCGCAACAAATGACCATGGGAAAGTACTCAGAGTTGAGCTGAAAAGCTGAATGTGAATACAATTCTGAATTGTTCTACAAACTAACGATTTTCAGACGGAGTTAAGTGAATTGCTCATGGTGGCAAGGTCAAATGTCATATGGATGGATTGGTTTAGCAATAATTTTGCCTCTTGGATGAAGACCTTTTATCTCATACTTTACTTGCTGGAGGAAAGAAACTCGCAACTAACAATGACATCAGTCACGAGATGAAGGGAAACAGGGTCAATTTTTCAAAAAGATTGTATCTTGATTCAGATTCCTGAATGATGTTCATGAGTAAAATAACCATTCTAAGAAGGATAATAGGCTGTCACATAAATGAGAAATATTGCATTGCCATATTGATTGATAAAAATGTCTCTGGGAGATAACTATTCAAAGCTTCATCTGACAAGAGACTAGTTGCAATTGTGTTGCATGCTGACACATCAAATGAAAGTGAATCAGCTTTTGGATTGGTAGGAGGTTCAAGTACAGCTAACAGTGAAGATTGTTTGGACGCTATAGGAGATTCAAAGGCAGTGGAAGTCATACTTCCATCATTTCAAACAAGGAAAATGTTATTTTTGGTGATTATTGGTGATGTTAAGTGAACCAATAAAAGATATGCTGTGCAGTGAGATGGAAGAGTCAGGTTATTCAATTTGTAGAAAGTGTTTGCAAAACTAGACAATGCTTTTCGACTTCATCAAATCAGATGTATAGTGCAAATAACTGGTTATATTTATTCATGGGGTGTTTTTTAAAGCCATGTTTTGTAATACCATTGGAGGTGAATTGCAATTTTGGCTCTTGGAGATCTTCTCAATGGTGAAAGACCAGAAGCTGGATTCTGATAAACCAAGGTGGCATAACGACTACGGTCTCGTGAAAAATGAATAATTCACCATGGAAAGGTACTCGGAGCATGTGGATAATTGTGAATGTGAATATGAATGAAGACAAATTTTCTCACACCAGGATATTGCTCAGACAGAGGGGTGGATGAATTGCTCAAGTTTCAAGCTCAACACTCTTGTCATTTGGAGGATTGCAAAGCACAGTCAATGAGTTCATTCCCGTACGATCGGGATAGGTGGACTCTTGGCCCAATGGATAAGGCACTGATCCTAGGTATCTTGATTTGGGTGGCGCATTGTTGACTAGGATGTCTACGTGTGCGTACAAGTCATTTAAGTGGGTCCACATGTACCCATTTCTTTTATTTATGTATTTTTCCTTAAATGACTTTTTAACTTAAGTGGTTTCTATTTTTAGTCACTTTTTAAAAGTTGGTTGAAAAATTCAAAGTCACTTAAGTGCCCTATTTAATGTGCATTTAAAACCCTAACTACTTTGTAACCAACTTTTGGGTTATAAAAGGAAGTGAGGGGCTCATTTGTAAGGGTGACTTTGAGAGAGGAGAAGAAAATACTTTTGTGCAAGCTTTGTTTCAGGAAGAAACTTTGTGTTCTTTTGTGAAAAACATTTTGGAGTTAATTGAATACGAACTTTGTGTCTCATTCATTGTCTCTTGTAACATTTGATGTTCTTATGTTCATTAGATGTTAGGTGTTTGAATCTTGCATGCAAATATTATCTTTGATCTTATTGTCAACATTATTAATCGGTTGTTCTAGTTCACAGTGATCAAGCTCTGATTATCTACTTGCTCATGTGTGTTCCCTTTTACATGTTCTTGTTTGGCTAACTCAAACTCCGTTTTATTTGTGTTGGTTATTCATCTTTCCTCTTCATGCAATATTAGGCTCTGTTTTTACCTAACTCTTGCATGTTCTTTCAGTTCATTCCATTCCACTCCTTTCCTTCATTCCATTCTATCTCCTTCATTCACTTTTCTTTCCATTGATGTTCCAAAACACCCCCCACATACAATTTTGAATGTACAGATGTAAATACAGTTTTGGTTTTCAATAAAGGCAGCCTCACCTTCATTGAGGAGGGACTTCGTTCCCACACTGTTGCATGTCATTTGCATGCGTGCAAATCCATATGCTAACAATTGTCAGAATGCGATTCGACTGGAGATGAACTTAGAGGAGCACGACTTGCAGCTACTATCTAGAATCTGGGCGGAAGAGACTTTTAAGGCCTAAAGTTGCTAAGGTGACTTCAAGGTTTATCATCGAGGATTATGAGACGTTTTTGCATCCTCTGTCATATTCCTTGTTGGCTAGATTTTCTACATAGCTGAAAACCTAGGCAGTCATGAGATAAATCTCCCTCATTTACTGGTGAGGCTCCCATGTCAGATTTGTCAATTAAAATATGCTAGTATCTATATGGGGGTTTTACTTTAACTATTCAGCTCATGAACCATAGTTGTATAGTTTTGCAACAAGTAAGCAGCTGTTTAAGAAAGGAAATATTTATAGAAGAAGGAAATAATAAAACACAGGGAAGAAATAGGGAAGATGTGCAACCCAATCAATAGATAACAGAGTTGATTGCATGCACATAGAAGAAACCAATAGATATCAACACACAAAATTATAAGCAAAGGAAACTTCAGATCTAGATCTAAAATAACACAAAGTTTATTAGAAGATCTAAGATAGAAAGCTAGAAACAAAATGCACCGTGACACAAAGTTCTCTGAAAATCTGCTCATTTATATTCCTTTGCTTCAAGTGGCTATCAGGGGTTTCAGCACAAATTCTAGAACACAAGAATGTTGCTTACAAATTCTGATCTTTTAACCCGAAGGTTCTTCCTCTACTTATAGAATGTAGAGGGGAAATTACAAGTCAGAAGCTTTTAGTTGAACTAACACATGTGGAAGTCAGAAAGGAAACAACTAGCAATCTCCCTCCTGGAATTCCTCTTTGCATGACATGCATGATTTGCAACTAAAAATAGAACCTTCTATTTTGCATGTCTGCCACCTATCTCCAAGTAGTTGACTTCTTCAAGTAATGGCTTTTAAACCAATCACTTAAGTTGTATAATTTAATTGATTGCTCAATTATTTTGTCGGAGGAAATAAGAGAAAGAAGAAGAAAGAGGAAAACCACAGTCTTGTCCTTTTTCATATTCTGCATGCAGCTGATTCTTTTGCCTTTGATTCTCACCAAATTGGATTTGGAAGTAGCTGGATTTGGAAGCAGCTGGATCTAGAAGCTTAGAGTGGAATTGCCTGATTTCACCTTTAGTTGGTAGTTGCTTCTTATCCTTGAAGCTTTTGTAGTTCTTCTCCAGTACATGCATCAATGCAATGTTTTTCGTAAATAACTCATCATTTTTATTTTTAATTGCATATGAGCAATTAAAAATTCTGGAAAGCACTCCAGGTGAATGCAAATTCAATGAAGGCTTCAACTGGAAGATTGGGAGAACATGCACAAGGTCCTGGAAGGAATTTTCCATGCACTAAATTCTTCACGGGCTGCATTCGAAACAAGAGGATGAATTTTTTGCCGGAAGCTTTTGCAATTATGAGATTTGGATCTGGATCAGTGTCTCCAATGTCAGCAAACTTAGAAGTGATGCATGACTCTGTTGTGCTTTCTTTTTCATCCCACTTTTCCATGGCTGAATCAATCTTTGTCTGAACAATTCTTTTTCTCTTTATTCGGCCGGAATTCTTCACAACCGGTGCAGATCTGGATAATTCTTCAGATTCAGAGGATATGTTCAATGTATTGGACATTGATTTAAGCTCCCTTTCTCTTATAAAAGCACTTGTAATGAATTCCTGTAATTAATTCAGACAAAGATGGCAACCGGAACATGAACATTGGATTTTAATCATAAAAATCTGCATATATCAAGCCTGCTGCCCCAAAATTTGATGTTTTATTTGCATGCAAAGCAAGCATGAATTTTACCAACTTCACCTGAGCACCTGTATCACTTATGCAGACAATTATTCAGACACAAATCAAGCTCCTTCAAACCTAGGTGCCAAATTTGGAAGCTTCCAGCATTAATTACACCTTCTTCTGAGCAAAATTCCTCTTCAAATGGGGTGCACTTTTTGTCTGGGCTGCACTTCTCTGCTTTTGAATTAATTAATTCATCCTTATGGCAGCCCCTGCTTATATAATCCTCATAATTCTATAATTAATTAATGCCTTTCCTATTCCTGGCAATTAATTAATTATTTAATAAGCTTTACTCTTCAAATGGGGCGCCTATTTTGTGCATGCTCATGGCTGCCATTAAATAAATTAAATTTATTTAATTTTAGCCTTCTACTTCCAGTTAACTCAAGCCTCACAGTATGCTTTGACCTTAGCCACTGAAAATAGGAATTAATTAAATCAATTAATACTTAAAAAGTATTATTCCTCTCCCAAATGGGGCGCACTTTTTGACATGAAGGGGCTGCATTAAATAAATAATATTTATTTAATTTTAGAACTTCTAATTCTAACTTCCTTTGTCCACTTTCCTTTGTTGACTTTTCCACAAGCTTGGGTAGCCAAAATTGGAGAAGATAATTAATTAATTTAATGCATTTAAATGCATTATTATTTCCCCAAATGGGGCGCAATTTTTGGTATGAGCAATTTCTATTTTTAAAAGTCAATTGACAATAGGATTATTTACCCTGAAAGGCAGCTCCAAAAATCCCATGATCCACTTAAGCTGTTTGACTTTCATAATGGGATTATTTACCCTGCAAGGCAGGTAATAAAATCCCATCAATGCCTTAAGTGATTTTTCTTTTATTTCACAATGGGAATTTTTACCCTGCAAGGCAGGTAAGAAATTCCCACCTGCCTGCTGCCTCTAATTTTCCCATTGTGACTTAAGTGGTGTTGCTTCCATGGGAAAAAAGTACCCTGCTAGGCAGGTACAAAATTCCCACCTGCCTGCTGCTTCCAAAAATCCCATGATTCACTTCAAACCCTCTTTTTCCAAAAATGCGGCCTGCCCAGAAGAAGCTTTTTGGTGCACGACTTCGTCTTTTCCAAGAGAACCAGACCTCCGATGGAAAATTCCTTCTGGCACAATGTGCATAGGTGATCTCCAGATACTCCAGGACAAACCAGAAAAGGAATTGATCCAAATAAATTTCACAGAAAATGAAACGGGAAAACACAAAAACACAAAACATTGCTAGAAGTCACAAATAAAGCCCAGGATTCATTCCTGGTTAAAACCCTACTGGAATATGGGAATATTAACATGTACGACCACAACAAGGTTAAACCGGAGCATAATTTGCCTCAAACGGGGCTCAAAATAATTAAATACAAATTTCCCACAGGCAAACCCCAGCGACAGAATATAACAATTTTGGGCATCTGGGTATTTGTCAAAATTGGCTAATATGACTCTCTGGGAATATCTTGACACAATACAGAACACTTTCTGGCAATAAAAACACAAAATGACCCATTATTTTAAAAGTATGAATTTTTTTAACATGGGGTAGTCTCAGATTTCAGAGTGAAATCTGGGGACACCAGTGGCTCTGTCTGTGGACATATTTTGCCTCTGTCAAAATGACAAGGGTAAAGATGAGATCCCAGCATCTCTGGTTTCGTGTCTTGTCCATTGGGCTCGGGGTCAGGTAAACAAAAACAACACAACACAAAAAAAAAGGAAAAAAACAACAAAGTTTTATTTATATACATACAGGTTTTACCCTACTTTTTCAGTTCCTGAACAGCTTCAGATGCTACCCATTTAAAGGAAATGGTAACTCAATTCCATCCTGGTAGGCAAGGAAGAAGGTATCCATTCCAGCATCTCTTTTGATCATGAAGGGCCCTTTCCAGAGTGAATCAGATTTGACGTGCATGCCCTTCGGTTCATGTCTCTTGTCCTACCGGAGTACCCAATCTCTGATCTTGAACTTCCTTTCTTTGGCCTTCTTGTCAAATATCTTGGGCAAGTCCTTATCAACTTCATCCTGTGGTGGCTCATCCTTTCTTCTCTCTGTGGTGAGTAAGTCTTCATCAACTTCCTTCATTCCCAGATTTACCAGCTGCATTTCTGAGGAAGAACTATCACCATATTCTTTGTTCTTCTTCAGGTACTGATCATGCTTGTTGAAAGTCTCCACTAAGGAAACTAAACCCTTGGGGATTTTGTTACCTTTTGGTTGGATTATTCCACTATTATCATCATAACCTGGATCAGTTTTTCTTGTGATTGTGTGTCATGGTGGTGATTTATTTATTCCCTTCAACATGCAGACATGCAGATGTTTGTTTTTCATCATTGAAAGATCTTACCAATGTTCAACATTATCAGGGACTTTAGGGTGGTAGACCATCTCCACTTTATAGTTTCCTTGTCTGAATATGGATGGTGGTCTATCCAGATTCAATAGTGCAGCTGTGACTACCAAAGAATCTGCCTTGGAGTTCTGATTGGTTGGAATGATGTTGATAGAGAAGGTTACAAAATCAAATGTGGCAGAAAGCACTCTATCTCTGTAATGCTTCAGCTTATCTCTTTTGACTTGACTTTCCCTCGAACCTGCTTTACTAGAAGTTCAACATCTCCTTGGGCTTTGAGGATTTTACTCCTTTCTTTTTAGCTTGCTCCATTCCTAGCAGCAATGCTTCATACTCCGTCGTATGATTGGTGTTCTTGAACATCAGCTTGTGGGAGTATGGGAATATCTCATGATCTGGAGATATTAGTAGAATTTCGGCTCCTGATCCAAAAGAACAACATGTGCCTTTAAACTCCAGAGTCCAAACTTTTTTTCTTCTTTTTTGGTCTGGCTCTGGTTAAAATTCTAGTTTTGAAACGTCTTTATCCATTTCCAAGAAATAGACCCCATGGTTAGATTCCTGAAAAAGAATATGAGATCTAGGATCCTCATATTTTGTAACTGTGTACTTGGACTTCTTTTCCGGCTCCAGCTTCTGATTAATTCCTTTGATAGGAATATGAGCACAGGACCAATCCATCTTTACTTCTCCTCCCAGCTCTTTGCAGAAGTTTCTACTCAGCAACATCCCGTAGGAGACAGGAATATCTGCAACTAGAATTGTCATCTTTAATCTTTTGTTAGGAAAAGCTGCCAGAACAACTTGTGCATCTTTGATTTGTCTGATTAAAGGGACTTGTCTCTCCATGGAGTAGCACCTTTTTATGGTCTTTGTCAAGGTAAGCCCAAGAGCATCTGCAACTTTAGCTGGCATGACATTGTCAGAAGCACCTGAATCTAGAATGCAATTACTTAAATTGAAACCATTAAGCAATAGGGAAACATAGAAAGGTTCTACTCTTTCAGAAGATAATGAGGGTTTAACAACTGTACATTGTTTTGGGGAGGAGTATCTTTGGGCTTAGGCAAAAGGCCTTTTGATGTATTAGATTGTCTTGGTGATTGTACATATTTGACTAGCCTATTTAACTGCTCAGGAAAGGCTCTCAAGTATTCAGCTTATGACATTTGAACTCTAGTTTTCTTAACATGGCCAATAATGTCAAAAGAAGGTATAGATTCAGATACCTGAGCTGCTTTCTGTGGTTGAGATGAAGAACTCGCATTCTTATCTTGGGAGCTAAAGAAGAAGGCAAAGGGATGCCCCTTCTTTGTTCGTCAGCTAATGCCTCAGCTTGGCGAGTTTGTGATCTTGTAAGTACTGCATATGCATGACCATGATCATCTTCAAGAAGCTCTCATACGTCATGTTCATATTTTTAGTTTACGTAATTAATGTTGGAGTCGCTAGAAGGAACTACGAAATCATCATTCTCGAGTTGATCAGTGTCAGCTTCCTGGTCTTCTTCATTCATCTCCACGTTGTTTCTGGGAGCAGCTTCAATTGCTAATCTTTGGGAACCAGCAATGCGGTTCCGGTTGTTGTTGAAATTCCGAGCAGGGGCAATATTGTTGCCCTGAGCCATTTGAGCCATTTGTTTCTTCATCTGCAACATCTCATTTGCTAACTTTTGCAATAGTGAATCGGAAGTAGTAGCAGAGGATGAACTTTCAGCTCTAGAAGTGTTGCTCTTTATCTTTCCAGCCATGATGAGGTCATCTTCAATTTCAACCGCCATGTTTTGAGCTACTAACAAGTCAGCAGGACGTGCTCTTCGTAGTTGATAGCTTACTTCAGGAAGTAAAGCATTGATGAAGAATACCTTTTGATTCTCATCATTCAGAGAAGCAGAAGCTGGAATTTTGTACAGTAATCTTTGGAATTTTGTAATAAAATCCCGCATGTGCTCATGTGGCTCCTTCTTCAACTGAGTGAGCTGAGTTATCAATGTACTGGAATCTTCAGCTGCCTTGAATCTTTTTAGGAATGCATCCCGCATAGTAGCCCAGTTGGTTATGGTGCCAGGAGCTAGCTAGTAGAACCATTCTCCAGCCAAGTCATACAGAGTCTCTATGAAGAGTCCATCATATACATCTTTATGTTCGACTGCAAGCACTCCACAGGATATGAAAAATGCGGCCAAGTGGTCATCTGGATTCTGCTTTCCATCTCCAAAGAATTTTGGAAAATTCTTTCTCATCCCTTTAGGTAGATCATGCATAGGAGGAGTCAAGGATTCAGAGGTCCAAAGGCTGCACCCCATGGAACAACTATGGAGGGGCAAGATGAATGATTTTGCATGATGAAAGGAGCATGTCTTCTCCTTAAGTAGACTTGATGAATAATTCCATCTACCAGATTATGCTGAAGATGATCCAGATCTGGATGAATGTGCACTCTTCTTCCTGGTGAAGACTAGATATTTGGCTTCTAACTTGAGGAGGATGGTTAAAATTGAATTTCTCCTGCAATCTGTAGAAATGATTAGTCCTTCCTCGTTCCTTCATAGATCGGGTGAATGGACGTTTAGCCAGGTTGAGAGTTGAATGGAAATACACTCTGATCTACAAGAGATAAGCTTTGATCTGCAAAGATAGTTGTTCCCCAGCGGAGTCGCCAAAAACTGTTGGCTAGATTTTCTGCATAGCTGAAAACCTAGGCAGTCATGAGATAAATCTCCCTCATTTACCGGTGAGGCTCCCATGTCAGATTTGTCAATAAAAATATGCTAGTATCTATATGGGGGTTTTACTTTAACTATTCAGCTCATGAACCATAGTTGTATAGTTTTGCAGCAAGTAAGCAGTTGTTTAAGAAAGGAAATATTTATAGAAGAAGGAAATAATAAAACACAGGGAAGAAATAGGGAAGATGTGCAACCCAATCAATAGATAACAGAGTTGATTGCATGCACATAGAAGAAACCAATAGATATCAACACACAGAATTATAAGCAAAGGCAATTCCAGATCTAGATCTAAAATAACACAAAGTTTATTAGAAGATCTAAGATAAAAAGCTAGAAACAAAATGCACCGTGACACAAAGTTCTCCGGAAATCTGCTCCTTTGTATTCCTTTGCTTCAAGTGGCTATCAGGGGTTTCAGCACAAAGTCTGGAACACAAGAATGTTGCTTACAAATTCTGATCCTTAACCCGAAGGTTCTTCCTCTACTTATAGAATGTAGAGGGGAAATTACAAGTAGGAAGCTTTTAGTTGAACTGGCACATGTGGAAGTCGGAAAGGAAACAACTGGCAATCTCCCTCCTGGAATTCCTCTTTGCATGACATGCATGATTTGCAACTGAAGATAGAACCTTCTATTTTGCATGTCTGCCACCTATCTCCAAGTAGTTGACTTCTTCAAGTAATGGCTTTTAAACCAATCACTTAAGTTGTATAATTTAATTGATCGCTCAATTACTTTTGTCGGAGGAAATAAGAGAAAGAAGAAGAAAGAGGAAAGTTGCAGTCTTGTCCTTTTTCATATTCTGCATGCAGCTGATTCTTTTGCCTTTGATTCTTACCAAACTAGATCTAGGAAGCAGCTGGATCTGGAAGCAAGTGACTGTGATTTGCTTGTAGGTATTTCCTTTTCCTTTGAGTTGTCTTTTGTAGTTCTTCTCCAGTACATGCATCAATGTAATTTTTTCCATAAATAACTCATAATTTTTATTTTTAATTGCATATGAGCAATTAAAATTTTTGGAAAGCACCCCGGGTGAATGCAAATTCAATGAAGGCTTCAACTGGAAGATTGGGAGAACATGCACAAGGTCTTGGAAGGAATTTTCCACGCACTAAATTCTTCGCAGACTGCATTCGAAACAAGAGGATGAATTTTTTGACAAAAGATTTTGCAATTATGAGATCTAGATCTGGATCAGTGTCTCTAATGTCAGCAAACTTAGTGATGCATGACTCTGTTGTGTTTTCTTTTTCATCCCTCTTTTCCATGGTTGAATTTGTCTTTGTATGAACAATTCTTTTTCTCTTTATTAGGCCCGAATTCTTCACAACCGGTGCAGATCTGGATATTTCTTCAGATTCGGAGGATATGTTCAATGTATTGGACATTGATTTAAGCTCCCTTTCTCTTATAAAAGCACCTATAATGTTAGTGCAAATCAGACAAAGCAACCCTCTGGATGTTCTATCAGATTTCTAGTTTTACATTTTGGACATCCAGTCTGATTGCACAACATTCAAATCTTTTCCCCAAGTGTGGGACTTGTAAAATGCATGAAAATAATCTCAGATTAGAGGCTGGTTCACCTAACTCCTCTTATCAGGTGTATGCATGAAATTTGTAGAGGCTTAAATTCCTAATTCCTACTCTAAATTCCAAGGGGACAGAGATAGGGCTTGCAAGAAAAATGAGACTAATGTTGATAAGGTGAATTCCATCCAAGGGAGTACTTTTAGATCATGGGCTGCTACTCAAAACATACTTAAGGTCACAGGAGCTTATGACCATACACCACAAAAACATGCACAATTTAATCCAAAATGTAATGACTTTAGGTTAAGAAAACAATTATAAACTTTATGAAATGGGGATTGAGATAAATTTTTAATTACAAATTTATATTTTATCATTCTTAGGTCCAGCCTCACAGTATGCTTTTACAATGACCACTGAGGAAAAAGAGGTGTTAAATTTGCATGGAAAGATAAAATTTTCCACAAATTTTTCCCAAAAGGAAGGGGCACTTACAGAGCATAAAAGAGTGTCTCTTTTTTATAAAAAAAAAATGAGCCCATTTCTGGAATTTTTACTTCCTTTGCAAGAAACGAGCCCTTTGGACTTTTCCATGAAGCCTAAGGCGAAAACTTTGAGAAGATGATTAAACACCTACATTAAATGCAATAAAATACCCATGGGCATTTCCTTAAGGGTCGCACTTTTTGGCTGAGAAATTTCTATTTTTCACCATTAACAATGAGAGATTATTCACCCTGCTAAGGCAGCTCCAAAAATCCCATGATTCACTTGCTGTTTGACAACATAATGGTCTGTATTTACCACTGCAAGGCAGGTAATAAAAGTCAATTTTCTCTCTCCAAACTTGAATTTCAAAATATAAAATTGAGCCTATAATCATGTAGATAATTTCCCACCTTTCTCTGATTTTTGATATAAGTGGCGTTGCTTTCGGGAAAAAGTACCCTGCTAAGCTCTGGATCAAAAATTATGGTCGATTTCCAAAAATTTAGCACTTCAAACCCTCTTTTTCCAGGGCCAAAACAGATGCACGACGGGCCAAATCTTTTTGAAGTTTTCCAGACCTCCGACTGCATTTGGGACATAACGTGCGTATTGGTGTTCTCCATGCATCCAGGCAAAAATCAGACCTTACCTGACAAAGGAATTGATTCCAGAGAAATTTCACAGAAAACGAAACTGGGACAACACCAAAAACACGAAAAATTGGCCTTCAAAAGTCACAAATAAAGCCGGCATGACTTATTCCTAGTTACAAATGGCACTTCTGATTTACATGGGAGCTTATTGATATGTTCGATCGTCACCTTTGGCCATCGGTTGTTCAAAACTGGATACGGGGCTCAAAATATTAAATACTGCTTTCCCGCCATGATTCCCTGATGGGCCTATAACTTGCATCTGGGTATTTGCAGTGAATGGACAATGGCAAGATTTCATTGGCTCAAATTTCCCGCAGGGAATATAACAATTTCGGGCATCTGGGCATTTGTCGAAATTCGCTTATATGGCTCTTTGGGAATATCTTTCAGGCAATAAAAACATAAAACAACCCATTATTTTAAAAGTACGAATTTTTTTGGGAATAGGGTAGTCCCAGATTTCCCCAGGATTGAAAGTCTGGGACACCGTGTTCAGCTTAACCAGACGCAGGGGAACCTTGGGGGAAAACATTTCGTCTTGACGTACCTCTGCACAAGAAATAATTCTCCAACTTCTCATACATCTGAGTTCTATGACTATTCCCTTGCTGAATACAAGCTACCTCAGTGACAAACCACCTTGTGCCCGATCAGATTTTCAGGAATTGACACTTGTTGCCAAAGCTCAAGAATCAGAAAAGAAAGAATAGTCTCCTTTGGGAAATCCACGAAAGTTTCACCTACAATTTGTTCTGTTGATAGAGCTCATTGACAGAGAAACTACAGCTGAAGACCTTAGAAAAGAAAGCATCTTCATCACTTTTCAGCCGGTCTCCAGGAATCGACGCTCCTACACGTGTCAATGATGTCTCAATTTCACCGAGCCACATTTGCACCTCTTAGACCACCTCAGGTAATACATTTGTATGGTAGACTTACAGGTCAGACCCACCTATCTTGCAACCACTTCTTTTTGCGGATACCAAGAAGACATATCATGTCATGATAGGCTAGGAAGATTATTTGGTAAATTGCGCACAAGACAACTATCATTTTTATGTCAGGGCAAGAGTACTAGATGCACAATGAGAGATCGGAAAAATGAGAGTTGCTAGAGTTTTCTTCTTGGCGCAATGAAGAGTCAAGAAAGAATTCTAGAGCGAAGAGAAACATGATTGTAGCTGATCTAGAATCAATCTAAGTGATCCCTTGGATTCTAAAGATTCCCATAAATCTGGCATGAAAGAGGTGTTACGCGAGGAGAAATAGCTAAAGGTGATCGGATCCCAAATTTTTCAGAAGATCCAAGGGAAGTTTGGTTTCAGAAGAAAAGTTATCTACCTCCATCACATCAAGAATGAACACACCTCTTTAGATCTGTACAGTCTTGCATCAAGTCCATTAAAGGCATGGAGTCATGAATTTTAGCTACAAGTCCATTTCAAGCACTTGTTCTTGAACGTTGTTTTGCCTTCGCATAGGCCCCTCCTAATACCGCAGATTAACATACCAAGGGGAAATGCCATAGGCCCATTGGCACTCTACCAGACTCAGTAGATGATTAAACCATGAGAGCTCGAGTTCAAATCTTATCTTTTTCCAAAGCACTCGAGGGAATGGGAAGACCTCACTATGACCACATCCTTCTACGCCTCTTCGCAGCATGTGAATTGTACCATGTCCATAGCTAATATTTATAAGGTTGTTATTCGCCTCTTCGTTCCATTGTCAGTTGCTGCAAATTGGTTTCATCATGCCAGATGGATGCATGTTAACCTGGAATCGAAGGAAATGATCATGAAAATAAGTTTGAAGACGATTCAAGACGGCAAAAGTGAACATGCCCTTCTTGTAATCTATCGTCAGGTGATAAAAGAGCCAACTAGCCAAATGAAGAATTTCGTGGCTAAATTCAACAGAATGTGAACTCCTGCCATGGTCTTCACCTGAACCCTGCCATGGACAATTAATAAGTTGAAGTCTTTAGGCTCCTGGAAAGCACAACCTTGCTCCTGTGCCTATCTTAACTGAGAAACATCTAGAGTTGAATACTAATGAAACACTGCTCAATCCTTAGGCCCAACCATCACGAACTGACTTAATCATGTGCGGGACAAGTTCTAGAAAACTTCCATTCACCTCCTTATGAAAGAACCATGAGCCTCCATTGTGAAAATTGAATCAGATAGCTAACTCCAAGTTGCAGACTCATGATCTGCCAAATGCTGAAAAAGCTAGTTGCTCAAAGTAGCAAACCTGCTTCTCATCTTCCCAATAGAAGAAGTTACCCAATTGAAGGGAAGACTACCTAGAGTCCCATCAGAACCCAGACATAGGCCTGTCAGCTCCATACACGGCTTGAGTAAATGATAGCTTGGTATGCCATGACTAACTCAAAGTGTGATGTCATGAAAAAATCGATTGCTTCCAGAGTTGATCTCATCATACAACTTGATGTTCGTGGACCAGATTCTGGAACATCTAAGCCCTGACAAGGGTCAAGAGATTTGAAGAGGTGAAAGTAAGGAATCATTTCTTCGAGTAGCCCAGTTCAGTAATCTTGTGAAGAAGATGAATGCGAATGAAATTACTCTGAAGTGATTGGTGAATCCGGCACATCAATCCTTCACTGTCTTCTTTATCAGTCTAGGATGTTAGAGCTCACTGTGTGAGGCGAGACTACTGCCTTGGCTCCACTTTGTGAAGAAGTCCCAAGTCTAAGAGTAAGAAACTTCCACTTGATGGCCTTGAATTCAAATGAGGACTCGTGATGAGTCCTGAGGCGAAGTTTCCAAGGTCAAAACTATCTTAAAGCAAAAGGGACTTTGTCAAGTCAAAACTTAGGAGTGCCCAATAGAAGAATACCACTGCTAGAAAGATTTCTTCTTCCCATGAGGAGTATGCAACCAAGCCCGAAGCAAAGGTCAAAAGTGTCCATTCAATCAAGTTCACATTAGAACTGGGCTATATGAGACATACCCTACCATTATCTACCTTGTAGAGGAACATATCACTCATGGGGTAAAATAGACAAACAAAATCTCCATCGTGAAAATCAAAGATGTCGTAAGACCCTCTGATATTTGATTGCGTCACCAATGCAGTCAAGGTAGAAGGTCCAAAGGATGTCTTTACAGTGAACAAGTTAATACCTATCATGGCAAGCAGGATAAGGGAATAAAGTAGATGTAAGGGAGTGAAAATGGTCTTTGCCCTCGCACAGGTTGATAGGGCGCATAAATTAGGTGGTCGACAGGTAAATGGAACATATTCTTGAGTCGAACAGGTTAAAGGCGCAGGTACTCCTTCATCATCCTTCTCTCTGTTGTATATAATGGATGCGCCCTGTAGATACAAAGATAGGGCAGCAGATTACCTGCTTCAAAAGGATGTCAAGGCTAGAAAATCGCATAGCTTCCCCGATACTAGTATTGCAGTCACCTTAAGGGCCTCAAGGTCCATGAGCAACGGGTTATGTCGACACGTTTCTGCAAGGCGCAGGTAAAGGGCGCATGAAAATGGATGTCAACATGTAAATGGATGCGCCAAGGCGTAGGTAAAGGGTGCATGAAAATGGATGTCGACATGAAGATAGATGCGCCAAGGTGCAGGTAAAGGGAATGAAAATGGATGCGCATGAAGATAGCACAGGTAAAGGCGCATGAAAAAGGATGTCGACATGAAAATAGATGCGCCAAGGTGCAGGTAAAGGGCGTATGAAAAGGATGTCGACATGAAGATAGATGCGCCAACGCGTAGGTAAAGGGCATGTGAAAATGGATGTCGACATGAAGATAGATGTTGAGCAAGGTACATGTAAGGGCTGTTGACACACACATGAATGCGCCTATGGCGCACCTTCAGGAGGCGCAACATTTTGAGCGCTGACAGGAAGCAGACCCTAGCGCAGATATTCAGATGGCCATAACTTTTCACAGGGAGCTCGGATTCATGCAAGGTTGGACTTTTCGGAAAGCTTACGAGGTCCTCTGTCCAACTACGACTGGATATCTTTAATTGGGTGGGAAAAAATTCTTCAAAAATGTAAAATACAGTTCGCCACTTTTTGGGTTTGCTAGGGTTCTCACCTACCGCCATAATGAGATGAATTAAATGCAATCTGGAGGTGGTTGGGGTAGATTTGGAATTCTCTCTCTTCTCTCTCATTCTTCCTATAAATTGTAAGGAGGGGCTTCTTTCTAAAGGTTGGACATTCTTGTTTTGCCCCTCCCTTCTTCTCTTTGGCAGGTGAATTTGTGGAGTTCAAACCTCCCATTAAAACTGTAATGCAACTTTGCCTCTTGGCATTTTGTAGTGTATTGTATCAATCTTTGGAGTAAATAATGCATGTCTGTGGATGATTCTCAACCCTCTCTGTGTTCATTTGCATCCTCCTGATCTTTCACTGCAAATTTGGTTATCTGTGCATGATCTTGCATTGCATTTTAATGGTTTGTGTTTATTGGCAAGACAGGTGTTCTTCATTCCTCGGTGCATCACCTTTGTAGTTTAGGTTTATTTTATGCATATTCTTACCCATTCCTCCTTGGCAAGTTAGATTAGGTTTTTGAGTAAACCCTCTACATTTTATGTGTGCATCTGAACAGAGGAATAGGAACCGGCCTTCATCCGGAGAGCTTTTCTGATTTCGCAAGGTCCCACACTTGGGAAAAGCTCCATGTTATGCAATCGCACTGAGAGTCTCAACCCATCATGTTGCAGACATTCAGGGGTGCTGCGATTCGCCATCAACAGTTTTGGCATGCCCGGTGGGACCAAGAGGTCATTCCACAAGATTTGAAGGATTTTTCATGAAATTTGGACTAAAAAATTGTAGTTTTTACAATTTCAGATTTTGCACCTTCCAGGCTGAACTCCGAAATCAATTTTCAAGGGCTTAACTTGCTCAAAACAAGTCAAAATTTCACCAGTTGGTAGATCTGAGGGTAATCTTCAAAAGGGTATCCTTAGTTTTTTGAGATTTTGATTTTCAAAATTTCATGGTTTTTTGGGTTTCAGGTTTTCAAGGTCCGAGAACATCAAAGAAGACCCAACAGTCATTTCAGGTTTTGGGGGATGCATTGCATGGTCCTATTCCTAAAAACAGTCATTTCGGGTTTTCTGGGGTGTCGAGCATGTCCCAAGTTCTGACACATGGCAATTCAGGTTTTGTAAGTTGCATTGCATGACCTGAGTTCCGCCTGTACCTTTCGGGGATTCGCAGCTACACAACAAGGCCCTGAATTCTAGAATTGAAGACTGTATCCTCTGGGTCCTTCAAAGTTTAAATTCCATTTTAATATTGTCAAGTTTGGTGTGTAACTTGGCAAAATCTAGTCTTTTGAGGCTCATTCTCTAACACATCTGGCGACTCCGAAGGGATAGAATTCAGCGGTGTGTAGCAGCACAAGTTGCCCAGGCACATGAGAAGAATTCGAACCAGGTCTAATACTCGAGAAGAGGGGCTATTTTTCCACTTGCAACTATCACCAGGTAGAGGAAGGAGAGGAAGAAGACCACAAAGATCACCATCTCCACCTAACAGGACTTTGTCTACACCTCCACCTGGTAGACCTTTTCTCACATCAACCAGGGTTCTTAGGCCAATCATAATGGCACATCTACCACCGAATCCCTTTGTCAATTTCACGGGTAGTAGTCCACTTGCCCTAAATGCTCAGAATCAAATTCCAGTTGCAGCGCTAAAGAATATCCCCTATTTCACAGGAGAAAATCATACTACTCCTATTGATCACATCCAGGATATTGCTAATGCATGTGCAATCCATGAAATAAATGAAATGGATGTTGCAGTCAAGTTGTTGGCTTCATCTTTCAAAGGTAAGGCCTTACAATGGTTTAGGAGCCTAGCAGCAGGGTCTATTACGAATTGGAACCAACTTTGTTCAGCTCTTTGCAACCAATTCGGGGAGAGGGCAGACAATTTGTCTTTATTGGAACAACTGACAACAATCAAAAGGGCTCCTAACGAACAAATGACAGATTTCAACTTCAGATTCCAACGGACATGGGACAGGATTCCAATAGCTGTTAGACCAACCGCCGAAGGAGCATTCCTTTATTTCTTAAAGGCTATAAATTCAGACATAGCCATGATGATCCAATCAATGGGAGGAACAACACTGCCAGGGGCCTACGACACAGCTATCAGAGCAGAGAACTATTTGATCCAAGCTGGTAAGCTTGCACCAAGGCCACCAATGCCTCTCTATCCGGATATGGGAAATCCTACAACCAGTCAAGCACCAGAGTTGAATCCCATTCCAACTCCTAGAAATCAAAGCAATAATGAGGCATCGACTTCTTCAAATACTTCAAAGGAATTGCAGGAGGTTATGAAACAACTGCAGAACCTTGGAAATGAGCTAGTGACTATCAAAAGACAACAAGCTCAAAGTGCTAGACCGTATCAGCCTCAAGCACAGTACCAAGCTAGGCCCTCATACCAACAAAATAGACCACCACCTCAGGCTGCAAATCAAAACCAAAACCAAGGACAACCTCAAGCTGCCAGGCCATTTCGACCGTATGATCCAAATGCAATGACATCCTCAAGAGCCTTGGTTCCAACACAAAATAACATGGCACAGGAGTACGACTGGTGTTACCCTTGCAATCTACCTCACAATCAGTCAACATGTTTCAATGGTGCACTGAATCAGGCCTTGATGGTGCAAACCATTGGTGTGCCTCAAGAACCAAGCCAAGAAGGGAATCAACAGCAAGAAATGCAACAAGAAGGACCTCCAACAGAAACCACATTGGCCAATTGGAAAACGGAAGACTTCTGTGGAGTTAACCAACAGCCTTTTCAAGGCGTGGCTGCCAACACACGGTCAAAGAAGAGAAGCATAGAAGAGGGACAACCGTCTAATCCAGTTGTTTCTCAACCCACTCCTACACAACAAGGGGTCAGTAGACCAAACACAACTCCAAATGTGCAAAATCAGCCTAAGGTACATGTTGTAGCAACACATGCACATGTTCAAGCTCCAGAAAAGGTTTGCCAAGTAAGGGACATCAAAAGGACAATTCATCCCCTTTCAACATCATCGATCAAATGAAGAAGACACATGTGAACATTTCCATGTGGGAATCACTGGCGATCCCAGGGCAATGAGATTTATTGCAAGCTGTAATGGCTAATTGGTCTGCCTCAAATGTATCAAACCAGGGACATGAGAAAGTTCTCACTAATGCAGTGCAACATGATGGGGGTCAGACAAGAAAAAATTTGAAGCCTCCACCATTCTATGTGTCATTGATTGTTGGAAACCACTTGGTACACAACTGCATGATAGATTCAGGGGCAAGTAGTTCAGTGATGCTGAAGCAAATAGCGGATCAACTGGGTCTGAAGTATGAGCCAGTGCTGAAAGGAGTAGTGCAGCTAGATGGAACGGTAGTAGGAACAGTTGGGGTCATCAAGGGGTTAAGCCTAACACTACATTCATGTCCTAATGTTACAGTTCTGCAAGATGTGTCTGTGATTGACCTTCTGCCACTCTTTGCGTTGTGTCTATCAAGGGACTTCACTGCAAAAATCGGTGGATATTTATCTGCAGATTGGTCACACATGATTTTCAGGACAAGGTATGGGGCCAAAGCAACAATCAGGTCAGAACCAATTGCCAATTTCCATATCGAGCCTCATGTACCAAGTCCCATCAATGCAAATTGCTCAGCTTTTGATCAGGAGGAGTGTTCAAATGATCTAGAAACAGGTACTAAGGTCGAGGGAATTCCTGATTTGACTTTGGATGAATGGGCAAACAAGAGTCATGAATTTGACCCATACAAGGAAATTGAAGAATCTGAATTGGGTGTGTATTGTGTACATGAAGAAAATTCACCCATTCCTGACATCATTCAGCCTGAACAAAAGGATGAAAACAAAGTTTGGAAACTATTTTTCGATGGTTCAAGAAGCAAAAAAGGTGCTGGAGGTGGTGCAATGTTGATTTCACCACAAGACATCAAATATTTTTCAGCTTTTCATTTCCAGTTTCCTTGTTCAAACAACACGGCTGAATATGAGGCTTTGATTCATGGACTTCATTGGACCAGGAAAAAGGGCATAAAGAACTTGCAGGTGTTTGGGGATAGCGAGCTAATCGTCAACCAAGTCAGGGGACAACATGCTACAAAGAATGACCTACTGAAGAGCTACAAGAAACAGGGTATGGGACCTCATTGAGGATTTCGAAGCTTTCAACATTGTGTCCATACCCAGGAAGAAAAATGAAGCCGCAGATAGGCTCGCAGCAGTTGGAGCAATGTTTGATGTGGTTGACAACATCAAAAGGGAAAAAACACAGCCACATATCCATGTGATTGTGAGGCCAGCAGTTCCAGATAATAACACAAGCTGGCAGGTGTTTGAGAATGATCAACAGATCGTCAATTTCTTACAAGAAGAGGCTGAATTCTCAGCTAGGAATCAAGACAGACTAGAGCAGCAGTATGGGGATCAAGTAGTGCAGCTGCAGAAAAACAAGCTTCCCAAGGGTTTAGTAACATTGGAGTCTATCTTCAACCCTAACGACCAGTTCCGTAAGGAAAAGGCTAACATACAGGTCAAGAGAGAAGATTCAGAGCCAATTCTGGTTGGGGAAGGCAAAACACTTCAAATTGGTAAAGTGGCCACTGAGCAGGAGAAATCAGATTTCATACAACTTTGCCAAGAATTTCCAGATGTCTTCGCTTGGAGCTATGAAGACTTGAGAGGATTCAATCCGAAGTTGGCACAACATACCATAGAATTGGATCCAGATGCTAAGCCCATCAGGCAGAAGCAGAGACCAGTCAACCCTCACATTGAGCCTCTAATGAAGAAAGAGCTAAACAAGCTAATAGAGGCAAGCATTATATTCCCGATCAAGCACTCAAGCTGGGTTGCAAACTTGGTTCCGGTCAGGAAGAAGAATGGAGAAATCAGGTTGTGTGTGGACTTCCGAGACCTCAACAGGGCATCTCTCAAAGACCATTACCCACTTCCTTCAATGGAACAAATATTGCAAGTGGTATCCGGTTCGGAGAGATTCTCTCTCCTAGATGGCTACTCAAAGTATAATCAGGTAATGGTGAAAGAAGATGACCAGTTCAAGATGGCTTTCACCACCAAATGGGGCACCTATGCCTACAAGAAGATGCCATTTGGGCTATCAAATGCTGGAGCCACTTTCCAAAGGGCAATGGATATGGCATTCAAGGGGTTGATCAATAAAATAGTTCTGATATATCTTGACGACATCACTGTATTCTCCAAAAATGCAGTGGATCACCTCTTTCATCTGAGGCAGGTATTTCAGAGGTGTAGAAGATTTGGGGTATCATTGAATCCCAAAAAATGCATATTCTTGGCTCACGAAGGAAAACTTCTAGGCCATATTGTTTCAAAGGAAGGGATTGATGATTGACCCAGAAAGAGTTGAAGCAATTCGAGCATTGCCATTGCCAAGTCACAAGAAGGCTCTTCAAAGCTTCTTAGGAAGGATCAATTTTGTCCGCAGGTTTGTTCCAAACTTTGCAGCTCTCGTAAAGCCAATAACACTGATGTTAAAGAAGAGCATGGCATTTAAGTGGACATCTGAAGGCAAGGCAAGTTTTGAGGCAATAAAAGAGGCTATATCTCAAGCTCCGACTCTCGTCAATCTAGACTTCTCCAAGGACTTCATGCTATATGCCTTTGGTGGTGGAGACACAATTTCTGCAATCCTGGTACAACAAAACAAAGAAGGATTAGAACAACCAGTTGCTTTCTTCAGTCAAGGCTTGGAGGAATACGAAACTAGGTACTCTTTCATTGAAAAGCATGTCCTTGCAGTAATCAGGAGCTTAAAGAAATTCAAGCACCTAGTCTCAAACAACAAGATCCAATTATTGGTCTCTCATGCGGGAGTCAAGGACTTCCTTCTAAACAAGGATCTGAATGAGAAACGTGCAGGATGGATCACTTGTGTCATGGAATATGACATCGAAATTAAGGTCACTAAACTAGTACGTGGAAAAGGACTATGTGAACAACTAGCCTTGAGTCAACAAGTTGAAGCAGGTGATGAAAAAGAGACTGTCTTGGTACTACAGGATGGTCAAGAACAAGAAAATGATGATGTGCCCACTCCTTGTTGGACTCAGAATATGATACACTTCCTACAGACAGGCCTATGCCCTCCAGAAATGAGCAAAGCAAAGAGGAGATACTTTAGATTACAAGCCATTCCATATGTGCTTGTTGATGGTGTTTTGTTCAAGAAAGACATCAATGGAGTTCTATTGAGGTGCATTGGGACAGGTCAAATTGAGAGGGTGTTACGAGATTTTCACGATGGAGATTCTGGAGGACATTTTTCCCCACGAGTAACACTCTCAAGATAATGAAGGCAGGGTATTATTGGCCCACAGTGTTCAGTGACTGCTATACATGGATAAGAAAGTGCAAGAAATGTGCACTCTTCACAGGCAAAGAAAGACTAGCAGCACTTCCATTGCACCCAATTTTGGTTGACCAACCATTTATGCAATGGGGATTGGACTTCATCGGGGTCATCAATCCAAACTCAAGCCAAGGCCACAAGTGGATTCTCATGGCAACGGACTATTTCACCAAGTGGACCGAAGCAGTAGCGCTCAAAGAAGCAAATGAGTCTAACATACTAGACTTTTATGAAGGAATAGTGACCAGGTTCGGTGTGCCGGCCACTATCATATCAGACAATGCATTGGCATTCA
The DNA here is from genome assembly GCA_019776745.2 of Taxus chinensis. Taxonomy (NCBI): domain Eukaryota; kingdom Viridiplantae; phylum Streptophyta; class Pinopsida; order Cupressales; family Taxaceae; genus Taxus; species Taxus chinensis. Next base: position 18,482,512 of record CM034157.1, read on the forward strand.
TAGGTTCCAAGATTACAGAATGGGCTGTCAAGAATGGAATCTATTTGAGCACCTCTTCAAATTATTACCCACAGGGTAATGGACAGGCAGAGTCCACGAACAAGAATTTGCTAAGAATCATCAGAAGGACTCTGGATGAAAACCAAAGAACATGGCATACCAAGCTAAAATCAGCATTATGGGCTGATAGAATAACACCAAAGAGGTCTACAGGTAATTCTCCCTACAAGTTGGTCTATGGGAAAGAGGCAGTATTGCCTATATCATTAGAACTGCCTGCATTGGAGCTCATGAAGCAGTTGGAGTTGTCTGAGTTCAAACCAATGGAGGCCAGGTATGCAGAGTTGATGGAATTGGAAGAAATTAGAGAACATGCAGTTCAAATGATTTAGAAAGGATCAAGGCCTTAGTAAAAAGATGGTTTGATAAGAAAGCAAGAGCAAGGACCTTCCAGGAAGGGGACCTAGTTCTGAAATGGGATGCAGATCGGGCAAAACCAGGAAGGCATTCCAAGTTTGATGCCATTTGGAGTGGCCCCTACATGGTCACGGGATGTAAAAGTAGTAATGCCTTCCAATTGTCTACATTGGATGGAGAAGAACTCCCGATTCCGGTTAACAGAATCTATCTTAAACATTGCTACTAAAAGGAAAAGGTTTACCCTTGTAAATATTAGCCTAGATTTCAATTCCTCTAAGTGTGTATGCACATTGTCTTGTTGTAGTTAGGTTTCAATTTCCCTAAGTGCTTTGGCACAGGTTTTGTTGCTCCTCAAAGGTTGTTTTCTACAGTTCAGCGTGCTCTCGAGAAGGAGTTGCAGATATCAGGCTCGGGATCAGATATCAAGTTGGTTTCAGGTTATTGCTTATGACTCCATGCCCAATGGATTGCTAAAAGGCCACTGATCTTCTACCTAGCAGGCAGGTGATCCCGTTGAGTCACCAAATTGTTGTATATATCTTTACCCCCTGGGTAGATATAGACAAACAGAATAGAAAATAGAAGAGGTTAAAAAACCCAACAAAAAAAATATGTTTCGGAAGGCGCAAAAACCCGACAAAGGAAATTTATTGAGGCACAGTAAAGTAAGAAAATGGAGGTTCAAACATGAAAATAACCCGACACAAAGGTAAATTCGGAGGTCGACAGAAGGTTTCGACATGAAAATGGATGCGGTTTGGCGCACAGGTAAAAACATGGAGTGTCGACATGAAAAAAGATGCGCCTTGGCGACAGGAAGCATGCATGATCATGGATGTCGACATGAAAATGTCCTGATGCTTGAGGCGCCAAGGCGAAACAGTGTCGACAGGAAAAAGGGCGTCAGGAAGGTGCACAAATGGTTGTCGACATGAAACATGTTGAGGCCATGTTGCCAAATGGCACACATGCAGGTCTTGGACACACAAAACATGGCTTGTGGCGCACATGAAACATGGATGTCGACATGAGAAAAAGATATGCGCCTGGCGCAGGTAAAGGGCGCATGAACGGAGTGTCGACACACACAGAAAAATTTGAGCCTTGGCAGGCACAGGGAAAACAAAAGCATGTAAAATGGATGCGCCAAGTGCACCTTCAGGAGATGCAACATTTTGAGCGCTAACAGGAAGCAAACCCTGACCCAGATATTCAGATGGCCATAACTTTTCACAGGGAGCTTGGATTCATGCAAGGTTGGACTTTTTGGAAAGCTTACAAGGTCCTCTGTCCAACTACGACTGGATATCTTTAATTGGGTGAGAACAAATTCTTAAAAATGCAAAATACAGTTCGCCATTTTTGGGTTTGCTGGGGTTCTCACCTACCACCATAATGAGATGAGTTAAATGCAGTCTGGAGGTGGTTGGGGTAGATTTGGAATTCCTCTCTTCTTCCCTCTCTCATTCTTCCTATAAATTGTAAGGAGGGGCTTCTTTCTAAAGGTTGGACATTCTTGTTTTGCCCCTCCCTTCTTCTCTTTGGCAGGTGAATTTGTGGAGTTCAAACCTCCCATCTAAAACTGTAATGCAACTTTTGCCTCTTGGCATTTTGTAGTGTATTGTATCAATCTTTGGAGCAAATAATGCATGTCTGTGGATGATTCTCAACCCTCTCTGTGTTCATTTGCATCCTCCTGATCTTTCACTGCAAATTTTGTTATCTGTGCATGATCTTGCATTGCATTTTAATGGTTTGTGTTTATTGGCAAGACAGGTGTTCTTCATTCCTCGGTGCATCACCTTTGTTAGTTTAGGTTTATTTTTATGCATCTTCTTACCCTGTCTCCTTGGCAAGTTAGATTAGGTTTTTGAGTAAACCCTCTGCATTTTTACGTGTGCATCTGAACAGAGGAATAGGAACCGGCCTTCATCCGGAGAGCTTTTCCGATTTCGCAAGGTCCCACACTTGGGAAAAGCTCCATGTTATGCAATCGCACTGAGAGTCTCAACCCATCGAGTTGCAGACATTCAGGGGTGCTGTTTTCTCAAAAATGTAGCAAATAAATTTGGGAACGGAGTAAGTTGATGCAGACTTACCTGCCACTGAGAGAAGAAAATGAGCCACCACCAGATGAAGTTGATAAGGACTTTCCCAGAGTACTTGACATAGAAGTTCAAAGAAAGGATAATTCAAGATCAGAGACTGGGTACTCTGGTGGGACATCTAGAGATATGCACCGAAGGGCATGCACGACAAAGTTTGATTCACTGCTAGAAAGAGCCCTTCATGATCAAAATAGCTACAGGAATGGATACCTTCTTCCTTTCCTATCGGGATGGAATTGAGTTACCATTTCCTTTCAATGGGCAGCATCTGAAGCTGTTCAGGAACTGAAAAAGTTGGTTAAAAGTATGTATATAAATAAAACTTTTTTTGTTTTTACTTGTTTTATTTTTGTGTTGTGTTGTTTTTCTTGCCTGACCCCCTGACCAAATTCCACAGTTGACACGAAATTTCTAGAGATGTTGAGATCTCATCTTTTCCCTTGTCATTCTTACAGAGAAAAAAATGTCCACAGACGGAGCCAACTGGTGTCACTCAGATTTCACCCTGAAATCTGTGACTACCCTATCCGAAAATTTTTCGTACTTTTAAAATAATGGGTCGTTTGTTGTTTTTATTGCCTGAAAGTTCTTGTATTGCGTCAAGATAATCCCAAAGAGCCATATTAGCCCTTTTCGCCAAATACCCAGATGCCCAAAATTGTTTTATTCTGTCGTCGGGATTTGTCTGCGGGAAATTTGTATTTAATTATTTTGAGCCCCGTATGAGGCTATTTGCACTCTGTTTTAACTCTGTTATGAGAGAATATGTCATTATTCCTATGTACCAGAAGGGTTTTAACTTAGGAATAAGTTTTGGGCTTTATTTGTAACTTTTGGCAATTTTTTCGTGTTTTTGTGGCGTCCCGTTTTGTTTTCTGTGAAATTTCTCTAGATCAATTCCTTTGCCGGGTAAGCCCGATTTTTGGCCTGGAGCAGCTGGAGAACATATACGCACATTATGCCCAGAGGAAGTCACCATCGGAGGTCTGGATCACTGGGAAAAAGCGAAGTCGTGCACTAAAAAGCCCCTGCGGGGATGGGCGCATTTTTGAAAAACAAAGGATTTAAGCTGCAATGGAAAATGAGAAAGTGTATTCACTTAAGCAGGAAAAATAGAAGCAGCAGGCAGGTGGGATTTTATTGCCTGCCTTGCAGGGTACTTTTTCCCATGATAGAAAATTCACTTAAGCTGCAGTGGGAAAATTAGAGGCAGCAGGCAGGCGGGAATTTATTGCCTGCCTTGTAGGGTAAAAATTCCCATGGTGAAATAAAAGAAAAGTGACTTAAGTGAAATCATGGGATTTTATTGCCTGCCATGCAGGTAAATAATCCCATTGTCAAAGTCAAATCACTTAAGTGGATCATGGGATTTCTGGGGCTGCCTTACAGGGTAAAAAATCCCATTTGTGTTTTTAAAAATAGAATTCTATTATGCAAAAAAGTGCGACCCATCTTGGGTGAATAATAATGCATTAAATAAATATTTGTTAATATTTATTCACCCAATTTTGGCACCTAGGCTTGTGGAAAAGTCAACAAAAGCAAAGGGGAATAAATCAATTGGAAATAGAATTCCAAAATTAAATAAATTTAATTTATTTAATGCAGCCCCTTTTGAGAAGGAATTAATACTTTTTAAAGTATTAAATGATTATATTAATTCCTATTTTCAGTGGCTATGGTCAAAGCACACTGTGAAGCTTAAGTGAAGTGAAGTGTGGATGATTAAATTGGATTAATTTAATTTATTGGATGGCTGTCCTTAAACATGCTATTTTTAAAAGAGAAGAGCATGATTTTTAATTAATTAATTGCCTTTAATTGTTAGGGCAATTATTAATTATAGAATTGTGAAGGTTATATAAGCATGGGCAGCCATATGGGTGAATTATTTAATTCACAGGTAAAGAATTGCAGCCAAGAGGAAAAGTGCGCCCCATTTGAAGAAGGATTTTGCTCAGGCAAGGTGGAAACAAGGCTAAAAGCTTCCAAATTTGGTGCATGCTTTGAAGGAGGTTGATCTTTGTCTGCATAATTGTTTGCACAGGTGTTACAGGAGCTAAGGTGATGTTGGTAAAGGATTCATGCTTCTTTATGTGCAAATTAAAACCATTTTTTGGGGCAGCAGGCTTGAAAAGTGCAGATTTTTACAATTAAAATTCACTATTCATGCTCCGGTTGCCATTTTTATCTGAATAAATTGCAGGAATTCAGATACAGGTGCTTTACAAAGGAAAAGAACTTTTATCAATGTCCAATACATTGCATATATCCTCTGAATCTGAAGGATTGTCCAGATCTGCACCAGTTTTGAAGAATTCCAGTCAAATAAGAAGAAAAAGAATTGTTCAGACAAAGATAGACAAAGCTATGGCGAAGAAAGATGAAAAAGAAAGCACAACGGAGTCATGCATCACTTCTAAATTTGTAGATATTGGAGACACGGATCTAGGCTCGGAACCTCTTGCTAAATTGATAGACAGATCCAGAGCAGGAAAGACTTCACTCATGCGTGCAGGAAAAACTTCACTCATGCGTGCAGATTAAAAGCAGTGGAGTTATTCGAGCTGCAGTTTTTCCATCCATAGCCCAGTTGCCGAAGTTTGTTATGCAAGTGCAGATCCATATTCAGATGCAGATGCAGATGCAAATCCATATGCAGATCCAGATCTAGATCTCATAGTTGCAAAAGCTTCTGGCACAAAGGCTTCATCCTCTTGTTTCAAATGCAGCCCGTGAAGAAGTCAGTGCATGGAAAATTCCTTCCAAGATCCTGTGCATGTGCTCTCATCTTCCAGTTGAAGCTTTCATTGAATTTTTATTCATTCCGGAGTGCTTTCCAATTTTTAATTGCTCATATGCAATTAAAAATAAGGATGATGAGTTATCTATGGCAAACATTGCATTGATGCATGTACTGGAGAAGAACTGCAAAAGCTTCAAGGATAAAAAAGAAGACAAGGCGAAGGCAAAATTCCAGCTTGCTTCCAATTCCAACTGCTTGCAATTCCAGCTTGTTTCCAGATCCAGCCGCTTCAAGATCCAACTAATTCCAGCTTGTTTCCAGATCCAGTTTGAATCAGCTGCATGCAGACATGAAAAAGGACAAAGTTAGCTTTCCTCTTCCTTCTTCTTTCCTCCGATAAAGTCAGCTTTCCTCTTCCTTCTTCTTTCCTTCAACAAAGTAATTGAGCGATCAATTAAATTATACAACTTAAGTGATTGGTTTAAAAGCCATTACTTGAAGAAGTCAACTACTTGGAGATAGGTGGCGGACGTGCAAAATAGAAGGTTCTATTTTCAGTTGCAAATCATACATGTCATGCAAAGAGGAATTCCAGGAAGGAGATTGCCAGCTGTTTCTTTTTCGACTTCCACGTGTGCCAGTTCAACTAAAGCTTCCAGCTTGTAATTGCCCCTCTACATTCTATAAGTAGAGGAAGAACCTTCGGGTAAAGATCGATCAGAATTTGTAAGCAACAATCTTGTGTTCTAGACTTTGTGCTGAACCCTTGAGAGCCACTTGGAGCAAAGGAATACAAAGGAGCAGGTTTCCGGAGAACTTTGTGTCACAGTGTATTGCGTTTCTTGCTTTAATCTTAGATCTCTTAATAAACTTTGTGTTATTTTAGATCTGGATCTAGAGCTGCCTTTGTTTTATAATTCTGTGTGTTCATATCTATTAAGTTTCTTCTATGTGCATGCAATTAGCTCTGCTATATACTAATTGGGATGCACATCTTCCCCATTTCTTCCCTGTAATTCCTTTACTTCCTTCTTCTATAATTTTCCTTTCTTAAACAGCTGCTTACTTGCTGCAGAACTTCTCAGTTATGGTTCATGAACTAAGTGGTTAAAGTAAAACCCCTGATAGATATTAACACATTTATATTGACAAATCTGACACGGGAGCCTCACCGGTTAAATGAGGGAGATTTATCTCATGACTGCCTAGGTTTGATGCTATGCAGAAAATCTAGCCAACACTACTGCAATTTTCAAAACTTGCTCCTTCCTTCTGTTGTCCATTTGAAATCATGCTTTTCTTCCTGACAACATCTTGGTGATAGGCTTGACTTAGGGCTTGCAAAATTTGGGACAAATATCCGAACAAAATTTATCTCCCCAAGAAAATTTGAAGGGCCTTCTTGTGGCTTGGCAATGGTAGTGCTCTTATGGCTTCAATTCTATTCTGGATCAATTGCTAATCCTTCTTTGGAGACAATTTGGCCAAGGATCCTTTCCTTCATGGCTAGAAAAATACACTTTCTTAGGATTTAAGGATACCCCAAATCTCATTTGCACCTTTGGAACACTTGTCTCAAATGAGAGATGGTCTGCTGCATTTTTGAAAAAATAGTGATATCATCAAGATATATCAGCACCCATGTTGTTAATCAAACTCCTTGAACTGGTCCATGTCCATTGCTCTTTGGAAAGTAGCTCCAGCGTTGGATCAGCCCAAATGGCATTTTCCTATATGCATAAGTTCCCATTTGGTTGTAAAGGATCCTTCTTGAACTGATCTCTCTTCTTTCACCATAATCTGATTGTACCCTGAATAGCCATCAAGTAATGAAATCATCTCAGAGCCAGGCAACAACTTGTAAAATCTGCTCCATAGAAGGAAGTGGACTATAGTCCTTGAGAGATGCTCCTATTCAAATCTCTGAATCAACACACAATCTAATTTCTCCACTCTTTTTCCTGACTGGAATTAAGTTGGATACCCAACTAGAATGCTTTAAGGAATATGATACTTGACTCTATCAACTTATTCAATTCTTTATCTCATGAGAGGCTCCATGTGTGGATTGACTGGCCTTTTTTTTTCCGGACCGGGTGTTAGTACTTGGATCCAACTACCTTCAATGGTGTGTTGAGCTAACTCGGGATCGAAACCTTTCAAATCTTCATAGCTCCAATGTTTCAAACACATCCAGGGAATCATCTTGACACCTAGTTGTATGAACTCATACCTTTCTCGCATCAGTTGTCACTTTACCAACTTGGATGTTTCTGATGCTTTTCCATTCTTCCACCAAGATGGATCACTGAATCTTCTCGACACTTGACTCCTGTGATGTTTAGCTTTCTCCTTCCTAAACTTATCATTGGGATTGAAAATGGACTCCAAAGGATAAGTTCCCTTTGGTACATTGTTGGTTCTCATCTGTACCACTTGGTCACCATATTGTTGTTCCAACTTTTCCTGATTTTTAGCTGAGAACTCAGCCTCTTCTTGTAAGAAATGGATGATTACTATGCTTCATTTTCAAACACTTTCCAATTACATTGTTGTCCGGCACTGAAGGCCTTCACAATCACATGGATTTTTGGTTGTACCTTGTCTTTTTTGATGCTTTCAATAACATCAAAGGCTGCTCCAACTGCTGCAAGCCTGTCAGCAGCTTGGTTCTCATTTTCTAGGAATGGATTTTATTAAAGCCCTCAAAATCTTAAATGAGGGTCCCACACCCTGTTTTTGTAGCATTGAGCAGATCATTCTTGACAGCATTCTGCCCCTTAACTTGGTTGAAAATCAACTCACTGTCACCAAATTACTTTGCAAGTTCTTTATTCCTCTCTTACATTGATCCAATGAAATCCTTATCAAGGACTTCATATTCAGCAGTGTTATTAGAGCATGAAAACTGAAATCTAACCTATTGAGCTAGAATAATACAATTTAAATTCTATCGTGGTCTGATTCCCATACTTAAGCAAAGATTGCACTATGATGCACCTTGTCTACTCCTTGATCCATCAAAAAACAACTTCCATACCTCATTGTAGATCCTTGTGGTCTGGCTTGGTGATGCTAGGGATAGGCTGATTTTCGTCATGCATGCAATAGACTCCTAACTCATATTCTTCTATTTCTTGGTAAGGATAAAAAGCATGCACCTTGCTTGCCCATTCATCAAGAGTCAAATCTGGGATGCTTCCAACCTATTGGTGTCAGCTTCATCAGTGCTTGGATAATCCTCTTGGTCAAATGTTGAACAATTGGTATTGATTTGGCTTGGAGTGTGAGGCTCAATATGAAATTTTGCAATAGGCTCAGACCTAATTGTGGCTTTGGTTCCATATCTTGTTCTGAAAAACATGTGTGACCAATCATAGATAACCATAACCTCCAATCTTGGCTGTGAAATCCCTTGACAAACATAGGGCAAAGAGTGGTGGAAGATCATATTACTATAGAGACATCTTGCAAAACAACAACATTGGGGCATGCGAGGCAAAGTGAGACTCAAATTTTTGGATCACTCCTACTGTTGTTACTATGTCCCATCCAACTGCACTACCCCTTTGGATATGAGTTCCTTCATATTGAATCCCCAACTGATCAGCTATTTGCTTGGGCATTACTGAACTACTTGCACCAGAATCAATCATGTAGTTGTGTACTATCCATCCATGGTTTCCAATGATCAATGAAACATAGAATGGAGGGGGCTTCAACATTTTACCTTGCTGTCCTCCATGATTCCCCTCAGGCCGGGCAGCATTTTTGAGTACCTTCTCTTGCATTTGGACCTGCTAATTTGAAGTTGACCAGTCCTTCATGGCAACTTGTAGCAAATCTCTTTGGCCTGGGATGGATAGTGATTCCCACATTGATATGTTTACATTTGTCTTCTTCATCTAATCAATGATGTTGAATGGAGATGAAGCATCTCTCTGTATCCCATTGGCCTGCACATTCATTCCTTGCACATGGGCAGCAAAAACTGGCATTTGAGTTGGCCTAGGAGCTGTTTTAGGCAGCCCTTGCGTGTTTGGAACTGCATTTTGTTTGCCAATAATTTGTGGAGTGGTAGAAGGTTATGGATTACTTGGAGCCAATGGCTGTTCTTCACCCAAATTTCTCCTTTTTGACCTTGTGTTGGCTGCAACACTTTGGGAGATTGTTTGATTCATGCCACAAAAAACTTTTGTCTACCAGTTTACAAGTGTGGTATCGTTTGGAGTTGATTGTTGTTGGGATGTTTCTTGTTGTTGGTTATTTCCTTGACTCCCTTCACCCTCCACACCAATTTTTGTCACCATTAATGCTTGATTTAAGGCACCGTTGAAACACATAGACTGGTTGTGAGGTTCATTGCATGGGAAACACCAATCATACTCTTGAGCTATGTTGTTTTGCACTGGCACTATTGCTTTAGAGGCAGATGTAACATTGGGATTATAGGGATGAAATGGTCTGTTGGCAGGAGGTCTTGCTTGATTTTTATTTGCAACTGGATTGATTGGTCTTTGAGGCCGGTATGGCTTCCTGTTAAGCTGAGCTTGAGGCTGGAAAGAAGGTCTAAAACCTTGGGTTTGCTGCCTCTTGAGTGTAACTAGCTCATTGCCTAAATTTTGCAATTGCTTCATGACTTCTTGAAGTTCATTTGAGGCACTAGAAGATGAAGTAGAAGATTCACTTGAATTCTGATTTCTAGGAGTGGGAATAGGAGCTAAAATAGGCACTTGACTAGTACTTGGGCTCTCTAAACTTGGATACAATGGCATTGGAGGCCTAGGAGCTAGCTTGCCAGCTTGAATCAAACAATTTTCAGCTCTAATGGACCAATGCTATAAGCAACAAGGATAGTTGTGCCCCCCATGGATTGAATTAACATAGAAATATCAGAATTTAGAGCTTTAAGGTAATATAGAAAAGCACCTTCTGCTGTTGGCCTTACTGCCACTGGAATTCTCTCCCAAGTCATTTGAAACCTAAAGTTGAAGTCAGTCAGCTGCTCATTGGGAGCTCTCTTGATGGTTGTCAACTATTCCAAAAGGGACAAGTTATCTCCCTTTTCTCCAAACTGCTCATGGAGGGCTATACATAGCTGGTTCCAATTTTGGATAGAACCTGAGGCAAGACTCCTGAACCATTGCAAAGCTTTCCCTTTGAATGAAGATGCCAACAGTTTGACAACAACTTGCATCTCATTAATCTCATGGATTGCACAAATATTAGCAATATCCTTAACATGATCACCAGGAGTGGTCTGATTCTCTCCAGTAAAGTATGGAATGTTCTTCAATGCTGCAACTGGGATTGGATTTTGTGCATTGAGAGCAAGTGGGCTGCTGCCAGTGAAATTGACATAGGGGTTGTGTTGTGCCATTCTGATTGGCCTTAGAACCCTTGTTGATTGAATGAAAGGCCTACCAGGTGGAGGAGTTGATAGAGTTCTATTTGGTGGAGATGGAGACCTTTGAATTCTCCTCCCTCTTTGCCTTCTTCTTGGAGATAATGTGCAGATACTCAAACAACACCTCTTCTTCTCCAACTCTTGACCTTGTGGTGATTCTTCTCATGAGTTTTCAGGTCTGACACTGCTAAAACCAGCTTCTGATTCTTCTTCTTTGGAGTGGCCAGATGTGTAATTTAGGGCTCTTTTAAGCAAGAAACTTGTAAAAAATGCACATCAATTTTGTTGCAATGAAGATGAAGACCTCTAAGGTCCCACCAGGCATGCCAAAACTGTTAGTGCAAATCAGCAGCACCCCTGGATGTTGATCAGATTTCTAGTTTGACATTTTGGACATCCAGTGTGATTGCACAACATTGAATCTTTTCCCCAAGTGTGGGACTTGTAAAATGGAAAAGAATCTCTAGATTAGAGGTTGGTTCCTCAACTCCTCTTATCAGGTGTATGCATGAAATTTGCAGAGGCTTAAATTCCTAATTCCTACTCTAAATTCCAAGGGGAAAGAGATAGGGAATGCAAGAAAAATGAGACTAATGTTGATAAGGTGATGCACCAAGGGAGTAGTAGACACCTGCTACTGCAAAAAATACACAGTCAGAAGGAAATACAACACAAAAACATGCACAAATTCCAAAATGTAATGAGAGGTTAGAAAACAATGATAAACATATGAAAGGATTGAGAAAACTTTTAATCACAGAGCATATATTATCATTCCAGGTCAAAACACAGTGCATTACAATGACCAAGAGGAAAAAGAGGTGTTGTATTTGCATGGAAAGGTAAAAATTTCCACAAATTTTTGCCAAAAGGAAGAAAAGGGAAGTTGCAGAGCTAAAAGAGTGTCTCTCTTTTTAAAAAAAATGAGCCCATTCTGGCTTTTACAATGCAAGAAACGAGCCCAGGAGAGAGAAACGTGGGAAAACATGAGAGGAGCTCCAACCACCAACCAAAATGTAATAAAATAGCATGGGCATCCTTACAGGTCCATTCCCTGACATTTTTCACCATGCTGGGAGAGAATGCGAGCCATTCTTCATTAAAAATGGTGGTTGAAACGTCATTTCTGTTGATTACCACGTGCCAGAGGCGTTTTTTCAATTTTCTCTCTCCAAACTCCATCAAAATACAAAAATGATCCTAGAATCATGTAGATAATTTCACCATCTTTCCGTTGATATAAAGAACGTGAAAAACTGAGCTCTGGATCGAAAGTTATGGTCATTTGAAGATTTAGGGCAAACCATGGCCAAAACTGGATGGCGGGCCGAAAATTTGAAATTTTCCCACTTTTTGCATTTGGGAAAATTTTTCCAAAAATCTCCATGCTCCGCCGCTCTTGGTGCCACATGGCATGATTCCATTGGTCGCGGGCTCTTCCTGCTTCATTTTCCATCGTTTTGGCCTTCGGAAAATTTTCCAAAAAATCTCCGCCGGCTGGATGACCCGAGGACACGTGGCACGATGTGATTTGCCGCGGGATTTTTTCTCTATCTATTCCATCACTTTTGACCATCTTGTCTGACTTGGACATGTGGCAAAACCCTATTGGACGCAGGCTTTCCCTACTATTTTTCCATGCGGGCCTATCTTGCATTTTTTGCTGCCACATGGACACATGGTGTGATTTGATTGGCTCAGATTTTGGGGGGCCAGCTTTCCCTTTCAATATTTCCTTCGAATTTGCTTTGGGAAAAATTCCTAACTTTCCCCCGCATTCCACCAGTCTTGGGACACGTGTCGAGCTCCCATTGGATGCGGGCCTTGGGGGCAAACATTTCTCTTTGCGCTAACCTTTGGGAAAAATTCCCAACTTCTCCCCGCGTTCCGAAGCTCCGATGCCCCTTGAGACACGTGGAGAGCTCCCATTGGATGGCAGGCCACCGGGCTGAAAATTCCTTCTTTCCCCTTGCCAAAACACTTCGCCAAATTTTCAATTTTACCTCCACCCTCCGCCACTCCTTTGGCCTAGAGACACATGGCATGATGTGACTGGATGCGGGCTTGGCGTCGAAAATTTTGTTTGTGTCAACCCTTAGGAATTTTTCCTAATTTCTTCCCCTTGGACACGTGGCGAGCTCCCATTGGACGCGGGCCACCGGGCCAAAAATTCCTTCTTAAACCTTGCCAAACATTTGGTAAAATTTCCAAGTTTACCTCCACCCTCCCCCTCCTCTGAGGACACGTGGCCTCATCTTATTGGCTCGGGCTTTGCAGGGGAAAATTTCCCACAAAACCTCTGCCGAGCCATAACTTCAAAAATACATAGAGTTAGGAAGAAAACTTTACCTTTCTGGAAAGCTGAGAAAAAGCTCTATCTAATGGTATCATTTCCAAAAGGTCTTGAGTGCCTCAAAAGCAAAAAATTATGACTGAGGCACAAGAGTGGGAAGAATGAAGGGAGTTAGCCACAAAATGAGCAAGGGGCTCATTTTGGATAACAAGCACCTGTAATGAATTCCTGCAATTAATTCAGACAAAGATGGCAACTGGAACATGAACACTGGATTTTAATTATAAAAATATGCATATATCAAGCCTACTGCCCCAAAATTTGATGCTTTATTTGTATGCAAAGCAAGCATGAATTTTACCAACTTCACCTGAGCACCTGTATCACTTATGCGGACAATTATTTAGACACAAATCAAGCTCCTTCAAACCTAGGCTCCAAATTTAGAAGCTTCCAACATTAATTACACCTTCTTCTGAGTAAAATTCATCTTCAAATGGGGCGCACTTTTTGTCTGGGCCGCACTTCTCTGCTTTTGAATTAATTAATTCATCCTTATGGCATCCCCTGCTTATATAATCCTCATAATTCTATAAATTAATTAATGTCTCTTCTATTCCTAACAATTAATTTATTATTTAATAAGCTTTACTCTTCAAATGGGGTGCTTATTTTGTGCATGCTCATGGCTGCCATTAAATAAATTAAATTTATTTAATTTTAGCCTTCTACTTCCAGTTAACTTAAGCCTCACAGTATGCTTTGACCTTAGCCACTGAAAATAGGAATTAATTAAATCAATTAATACTTTAAAAAGTATTATTCCTCTCCCAAATGGGGTGCACTTTTTGACATGAAGGGGCTGCATTAAATAAATAATATTTATTTAATTTTAGAACTTCTAATTTTGACTTCCTTCGTCCACTTTCCCTTTGTTGACTTTTCCACAAGCCTGGGCGCCAAAATTGGAGAAGAAATTAATTAATTTAATTCATTTAAAACTGCCCTTCTTTCCCTAAAGGGGTTGCACTTTTTTGGCATGAGCAATTTCTATTTTTAAAAGTCAATTGACAATGGGATTATTTACCCTGCAAGGCAACTCCGAAAATCCCATGAACCACTTAATATATTTGACTTTCATAATGGGATTATTTACCCTGCAAGGCAGGTAATAAAATCCCATCAATGCCTTAAGTGAATTTTCTTTTATTTCATAATGGGAATTTTTACCCTGCAAGGCAGGTAAGAAATTCCCGCCTACCTGTTGCCTCCAATTTTCCCATTGTGACTTGAGTGGCGTAACTTTCATGGGAAAAAGTACCCTGCTAGGTAGGTACAAAATTCCCACCTGCTTGTTGCTTCCAAAAATCCCACGATTCACTTCAAACCCTCTTTTTCTAAAAAATGTGGCCTGCCCAGAAGAAGCTTTGTGGTGCACAACTTCATCTTTTCTGAGAGAACCAGACCTTTGATGGTGAATTCCTTCTGGCACCACGTGCATAGGTGATCTCTAAGAAAGAAATCAGACTAAACCGACAAAGGAATTGATGTAGAGAAATTTCACAGAAAACAAAACGGGAAAACAACAAAAACATAAAACGTTGCCAGAAGTCACAGATAAAGCCCAAGATTCATTCCTGGTTAAAATCCTACTGGTATATGGGAATATTGACATGTAAGACCACAACAGGGTTAAACCGGAGCACAATTTGCCTCAAATGGGGCTCAGAATAATTAAATAAAAAATTCCCGCAGGAAAACCCCAGTGACATAATATAATGATTTCGGGCATCTGGGTATTTGGTGAAATTGGCTAATATGACTCTCTGAGAGCATCTTGACACTTGATACAGACACTTTCTGGCAATTAACACATAAAATGACCCGTTATTTTAAAAGAATGAATATTTTTAACATGGGCTAGTCTCAAATTTTAGAGTGAAATCTGGGGACACCACTACCCTCTACTTTGATAGCACCTCCGCAGTTACTCCACATCCGTGTTTTGTTATGTATATTGCAATCATATATTTGTACCCTTTATAAATGCTTAAGATCGGCATAATTTTTTCAATTTACTCCATTGTATTTTTTCCTCATTATGTCAATGACATAATGTCAATGACCTAGTGAGAGTCTAGCATCATAATTCATTAGACCCCAATAAGTATAGAAACCAATGTTGACATATGAAAATCAAAGTTTAAATAACATGTTGTTACTAAAAGTCTAAATACCTCCTAGCAAATAAAGTCTCAAGTTAAAAAAAGTGCACCTGTAATTATGTATGACCTATCTAAATTACCAATTTTAGCAAAGAAAATCTCTTCAAAAGGTTGAAGCCTAAAATGAAGGTAAAAACATGGTGTAAAATACTAATGTGTATGATCTACAGTTCTTTAAATTTTATATTAGGCATTTAAAAGGTATTTACCATGTCCTTTAATGAGAACTCCCAAAGGACTTTCCATGCAAATATTTATCTGTTACTACTTTCATGAGAATAGAAGAGATCTTATTTTTGTAAATTTCCACAACAAGATTATTGGGACTGCATACCCCTTTTCTAAACCTGGCCAGACATGATCTAAGTTTCTACACTTTCTAAAATTTTACTCTTATTCTGTTGTGTACTTCAGGCCAGTCTTGATTGGTCTACTTGAGTTGGCCTGATATTGTGTTACCATCCCCTTTGGGGCCACCATATCAATATTTGCACTGCAGTCCAGGGCTTTGGTTTACTGTCCAAGTTTTTCAAGTAAACTTGCATTTATGTCAATTCTACAGGGTAGGTGGACACAACTGATCTCTTCCCATAGTTTACTTACAAGAAACAATATGAATATATTGTCAATACAATCTTAAACCAGTTCACAAGGTAATTAGTAATTGAAAAGAAAGAAACTGGATCTGTTACTTTTAGAGATAAGTCAAACCATGCTTCTTGTTTCCTTGATCCATCTCTATCACAATGGCATACAGGGGTAAGACTACCAAGAAAATATTGGATATATCTAGACAAGTATCATGACATTTGAACGGTTAAAAACATCATAGTAAGTTTAATATCTCTAATAAATTTCCCATACATGATCTTCTTATATGCCGAAGCATCGAGGATTTCATGGTGAATCCCTAGGTTTAATTCTCCACTTGACATAATAATGTGTTGAAAGTAAGTAAAATAGTGCATCTAAGTCGCTTAACAAATAAAAGTGTTAAGTGTAGGTTCAATTCTAATTTCTCCGCTTAACATGATAAAAGTGTTTTAAATTAAGAAATAAGCCGCGCCCAATTTTCTGGGTGCAACTTACCTATATAGTTGAGGTCGGT
The DNA here is from genome assembly GCA_019776745.2 of Taxus chinensis. Taxonomy (NCBI): domain Eukaryota; kingdom Viridiplantae; phylum Streptophyta; class Pinopsida; order Cupressales; family Taxaceae; genus Taxus; species Taxus chinensis. Next base: position 18,498,819 of record CM034157.1, read on the forward strand.
GGCCATCCTTACGAGAAGGGAAAAACTTAATCCTTCTATAAGAGTTGTACAAATGCCCTATTTCGTCTCTATTTTTCCTATTTCATGCCTTCACGTCCTCTGAAAACAAAGCCTCTTGAGCCTACACTGAACAACTAACAGCCGATGGTGTACAATCGTTGCCATCGAAACACTTGCAGTTCTTTATTGGGTGTTCTAGCTCCGCCATGGCCAATTCCGGTTGACTCTGTACTAAACGCCATAAAAATCGCTGAAAAACGAAAACGACGTGCAAACGGCTGTCAAAATTAATTATATTAAAAACACGTCCAAACGGACGTCAAATTTAAGACAGTTGCAGAAACGTCCGTAAGGGCCTTTCCCATAGGGGAAACACCTTCGACGTAATTGTACTTTAAAACATATAAATATTGCCATATGGTTGTCTTAATTTAAAATTTACTATGTTTTTAAACCTTTTTAAGCACCTTATACTTTAAAATATAATACCATGTCCCCATGCGACCCCTATAAACAATTCAAAATGCTTTAATTATCCCCTGTTTAGCACTTTGCTCCACAGGCCCCTCATGTGGCCATGTTGTCCCCCATTCCCCCGACAAAACCTAATCTTAGCTATTTTTTAAAATTGAATGTTTGTTTTATTTTTTGTTTTTGTGTGCAGGGGGTTTAGTCCCACATTCGGGATGCGGGTGGTATTTTAAGGCTTTATAACCCTTTGCCTAAAGATATTTAAATGCGACTTCGGTCACACCCATCCTTTGGCTTTGCTCCATGAATTGGACGATGGTATGATTAGAGAGTCAATTATTGGCCGCTTGGTATGCCAACGTGTATCGTTATGTGGTATTGTCTAGAGAATTATTTGTGGCCACTGTGGTTTGAGTTTGGCTCCTAATTTTATTATATACAATATAAAGATTTTTCCTCAAAGATTATATTTTTAAAATCCAATATTAAAATTCAAAATTATTTTTTATATATATAATGCAAAAAAATCTTGTTTTCAAAATTAATATTGTCAATTTTTTTTCAATTCGAAATGAGAAATTATTGTTCTTATATTGACAACAATAGGTCAATATTTTTTTGAAAACTAAAAAATTGCTTACACTTCAACTGAATATGTCAAATTTATGGTCAAATTAATTTTTTTTGTATAAGTATTCATTTGACATGTCAAATTTTGACGTGAATAAAGGAAAATCATCGAAATACGACTAACATGTTCACTTGAAAAATGATAGGGGACTTCCTAAAACTACTTTATAAAGAACCTAGTTTGTTCTCATTTTGAATTATTTACGAAAAATGGAGTCTAATCATTTTACCATTGAAAAATCACAGATGTTGAAAGGATCAAATTACAACATTTGGAAGATCATATTGAAGGTGGAATTCATGGCACGCAAGCTCTGGATGATCGTAAATGCTACGGAGAAGGCTCCAACCAACAGACAAGCAACAACAGATAACATATCTACATATCAATAGAAAGCACAAGAGGCAATGTCCATAATATTGCAGAGCATGTAGAATGATTTCCTTCTTCACATTGCGTCAAGAAAGTCCATGTGATGTTTGGAATCAAATAGAATCAATGCATGAAGGTACACATTTATAAAAAAATATAAAGTTTATTTTTGATCTGATGACGACTCTCATGAAGGGAGATGAAAATGTAGTTAATTTTCTAGCAAAAATTAAAGACATTAAATCTCAATTAGATGGATATAACAATAACTTGATTCATGATAAACTGGTGTATTTCATTATTCAAATGAATATCCATAAAAGATTTAGGAATTTTATTTTAATTATGAATTCTAAATATGAAGTTGGACAAGACATCCTTGATCTATCTACACTAAATACTCTCTTGATCCAAGAAGAGCAGGTCATGTCAAATTTTGATTCAAAGGAGAATACCACACAGACACTTCTTGCACATAAATATGAGAGAAACCCTTCTAGTTTTAACAAGAATCAAAATCAAATTTTAAAACCCCTGCCAAATAAAATGAATAAATATTTGACAATGGTGCATTTAGGCACATGTCGTATAAATCTAATATTCTAACTGATATCAATTGATCTATCTAGGTGATCATTCCATTCTCGATATTCAGGGAAAATGAAAAGCAAATGTTTTGACAGGTTTTATAAATGTTGTTTTGTATATTTTTGAATTGAAAATGAATTTTCTTTCTTGTTCTTGGCTAACTTATAATAATTATAGTATATTTTTTTATAAGATAAATGAGTTAAATGTTAATAGTTTTGAAAGCATACAAAATAATGGATTATATGTGGTTAAAGGTTTTGCTTCTTTTTCTGGTTTTCTACTATAAAATATAATTGATTTTCAATTGTGGCATGAAAGACTAGGTCATGTTCATGTTAGGAGCATGTATGACGTGTCTCAACTCAACCTAGTTTTTGAGCTGCCACCTATCTCTCATGAAATGGGTGAAGGGTGCTTACATGGTGAGCAGTCACTAAAACCCTTCCTCAGTCATCTTGAAGAAAACTTCTCATAATCCATGTAATTTGTCCATAGTAATGTTAGAGGATATTTAAAAATTCCATCTCTAAATGGTTCAATGTTTGTTGTGATTATTCTTGCATGATCTAGTCATTCTTTCATATGTGTTATCTATCAATCTCATCACAAATTTAAATGCTTAAAGTAGATAATGAAGATATATATGTTGTTGATAAAAAAATTATAAACTTTAAATTAGTATGTGATTACTAAAAAAAGTATTATAAGCATATCAAATGAAACTTGGGGACACCCTTGTGTCTGTATTGGAGACGTCAAATACTGATTGCATCTAATATATTTTTTCAAGATTAAAATGTTGAAACTGTTTAACATATTGGTAATATGACTTGGTTAGTTATTTAAGCTATTGTCATTTCAGTTGCTATATCACTTGTGTTTTAACCTATCAATGTAATATTTATAGATGGTTAAAAGTGAAATCAATATAATTATTATAACAATGTATGTTTATATAGGTATTGTGATTCTAATTATATTGGTGATGTGATAGATAGAAAATTTACAATTGGATATGTGTTCAAGTTTGGTATAGGTGTCATTACTTGAACCAGTAAAAATCAGCCAACAGTCTTCATCTCTTCTAGTGAGGCAAAATATAGAAGTGCAAGGGAAGCAATAAAAGAATCCATATGGCTAAAGCGGTTGTTGGAAGAGATACACATAGAATTTAAAGTAAGTACTCCTCTTCTATGTGATAGTTAGAATTGTATTGATCTTGCTAAGAATTTATTTCAGCATCAGAGAACAAACCATATAGAGATTCATATGCATTTCATCTGAGAGAAGGTGCTCTGGGGTGATATAGGTCTCCATTCATGCCCAACTGAAGATCAAGTTACATATATGTTTATAAAGCCATTATGTGTTTTAAAATTATGCAAGTTTCGTGCAATGTCTAGCCTTTCATATTTTCTATTAAGGGGGGGTGTGCATGGCAATGTCACCTCCTAATGGTCAGCCGTGTATTTTCTCCTTCTTCTCTATACTTTTTCTCCAATGTAAATAATTGTACAAGATCTTTTAAATTTTTATGATCTTTGTAAACTTATAACTCTAAGTTTACAATGTATAGTCTAGTGTGTTGTATCTGTTGTAAAGGAGGTCCTTATGTTATAAAAAGATCCTAGAGATGTTGGTAGAGAATTTCTATGAGAAACTGTGAGATGTAGTCTCGTAAATCATGCTTAGCCTAAGTCATAGCTTTTGATTTATGGATTCCAAATTATTTTATACCAAAAGGTAAGATGAGCATGACGAAGGTGTATACATCCTTCAAAAGTGATATGCTAGCCTAAACCTTAACTATGGTTTATAGATTTATAAATTATGTTGTATAAACATGTAACATTGGCATATGCCCCCTCTTAATATTAAGGGGGAGTGTTAGAACATAATATTGAGTGTTCTTATAAACCATAGTTTATAATTAAATAATTTATAATATTTATATTCTTAATTATTTAATATAAACTAAGTGTTTATGGTTAGTTGGTTTTTAATTAAATCAATTTAATTAATTGGGGTGCTTTGCGAGAAGACACACCTGATCATATTGTTTAAATATGACATGTGGGGTCAAATGATTATTTAGCTAATTGTATTTTGGTATTCACGTTGTGAATTACCATGGGTGAAAAGTGAGGATTTGGAATTACTAGACTATGCAAAATTGTTTCTCTAATAAGGAATCTCTCTTTGTCGTGGATTTTTACCCCTTGGGGGTTTTTTCATGTTATATCTATGTTCATTTTGTCATTTAAGTTATTTTATTTAATGTTTAATGTTATGTTTAATAAATTATTTCATATGGGTGGTTTATTTTCTCGGACCTCACTCGAACAGTGAACAACAACCCAAAAGTTCAATTTAGATAAAATCCGTCAAAAGTAGATGTTGCAAATGAAGTCCTTCAACTCCTTTCATATCCCTAACTTGGTGCCAAAGGGCAAAAAGGCAAGGTTTACCCCTTATAAAAGCTTCTTTAATATTTTAAGTTGCTTTTAAAATTCCCATAAACCCAGTCGAGCCCCTTAGAATGGGGAAATATAAAAAAACATAAATATGAATGAAGAAAACTGAAATATAATCCACGATCTTCCCTTCTTCATCCTTTTCTTTCCTCTAGAAAGAAGAAAGAAAAGAAATCCTTTATTTTGTATTAATTCAAAAAAGGGGACATTACAGTCCTCCCTTCTTGAAATTGCTTGTCCTCAAGAAATTGTAAATACCAAGATCCAAAATGAATCTCAAATGTTTCTTATTTGATCTACTTGTACATGAAACAAACATGATTAAAGAAAACAAGAGAGTTTAGCAACACTTTTAAAATCTCCTTATTATGCTCTAGGGACATGATAGTTAGCTCCCTTCCGTTGTTTGACACCATCTCATAATTTCGATCCAAATGATGGCTTCCCAAAACTTCAATAATGTTGTCCTAAAAATGACTATAATCATGCATTTTTCTTTCAAAAATCAAAATGTTCAAGTCTGAAAACAACACATCATAATATGATTTATTCACTCCTTTTAGTTGAGATCTTCTTTCCTCATTATTCCATGACGGAATACTCTTCAAAAATGAAAACACACTGTTGTTCATGTCTGCTAGTGGCAGCCCCAAATCTGATTTTTGCAAACTCCACCTTATAACCATGGCATAACAACTACCAAACTGAAATCTCATGAAGAAAGACAACTCCATGAGTAACGTACAAACTGAAATTTGATTTACATATGCTGAGAAACTAGGAACAACAAGCCTACAATTGAAATCAGTAGACATCTTGGCCTTGATCTTGAGAAAATCATCCTTCTTAACATTGTTATGAAACTCGATTTCATCATTTTTCAAGTGGAACCCCAACTCCTTGTGAATTTTGAGGGTATGTTCTTCTAAAATTTGGAGCTCTTGATACCCACAAACATTGTGTGACTCATCTGAACTTAAAATAAGGTAGTAAAAAAAAAATTCATACCTCATCACGAGGCCATAAAACTGAACAACAGAACCATCATTGTCCTCTTTGACTGTCATGTGTGCAACTACAAGTTCACCATAATTTCTTCCCCTTTCCCATATTTATTTTGGATCATTCATGAGGATTGTTGATTATCGGAAACCCTATTCCATTCTTTAATTTCCAAAGCGAAAGCATAATCGAAAATGTGCATGAAATTAACGACATAAAGAACCACAAACACAAAGTGTATGTATCTAACAAATGTAGAGATATGGATTCAAACATATGCAAGTTTCACTTATAAATATTCATCGACCATGCCTTGCTTTTTAAGATATCTAAAAATTGCATTGCCTCAATGACCTACACATTACACCCCCTTTTCTTGTTCAAATGATTGATGCAAATGGTATGTGTTTGATATATGTCTAGTCATAAGAAAGAAGAGTCATATTATTTTCCCCAACATTTCCCCACCCATGGACTTCTCCTACCTCAAGGCCCTTCTTGATCATCCCTCTTCCTTCTCTGATGTTTCAATCCTTTAAGTTTAACTTCTTTGATGCATCCTCTTCAACGTTTCCTTCAAACATTTCCTATGTGATTGCTAGTAATACAAACAAGGTTGTCAACCTTTGGCCCCTTCCATTCATTCATTGTCTAGTCTCGTTGACAACAAAAAATATGTAGGAACATTTACCCATTCCAAATACCTAAACTTATAATTGATGATCCTCCCTCGGTGTATCGTCAATCTCAACAATTACTAAAAAGCATCAACATTGGTACTAGATAAGCCCCTTTGGTTCGATGTTAATGTAAACAAGGGTTTCAATACTATCGTTATCCTTTGAATATGATATTTTGTTAAATTCATTGTGGAACATCATAAGTTTATCATCACTCTCTCACACTATTTTTAAGATTTTAAAGGATTTGGATATTTCTACGTTGTATTCCCTAATTAACATTGTCATTTAAAAATATTTTCACCATTTCCAATAGAAAAACCTGGGCAAATCAATATATATTCCCCTCACTTCATGACTTGAACGAGAGGCTTCAACTACCAAATACATTAAAACTTATTTTAATAGTAGAAATCTTAACTACATTTACTGATTTAAATTCTCAAGCACACATTATTTCCATAATTCCACTAAATTTTAATGGCGAAGAATAATCATAGGAAATTTAGCTATAAATGAACCAAAGAATGGATGTTTTGGAAGTTGTATTTAGGGACATTAGAAAGAATCCACAGTATTGAATCTAACTTTCCTTATTTTTATTTCAGTGGTTCATACCTCCAAACTGGAAAGTACAAAATAAAATCCAAGACCACGTTGTAGCTAAAGTTCGCAAGTGAATTGCATACATTCTCGCCTCCCTACCCAATTATAAGGTTGATGTGTAATTAAGTTGCACTAAATTTGATGACTTGTACTTTGTAGTACAACACATTTAGTGATGAAAATGAAACACTTTATCCCCACCACACTCTATTTCCATGATTCCAATCAAATTTAATGGGAAATGATAACCATAGGAAAAATAAGCACATTCATGGCAATTTCCCTAACTTGCACACTATTTTTTTGTTTTCTATTTTGTTTTATGGGTTTCCTTCTACCTTGCATTCTAATGAGCCTTTGATTATGTTAGAGGTGGAGGTCAAGTGTATTCAACAACTTTTTCAGTGGAGTATAAGTAAATATTTTATACGTGTTAGTTATAGAATTAAACTAAGAATTTACTTCAATAAGAATCTAATCTACAACTATCACAATACCATATGATAAGCTTTTAAAAGAGAACCCATTATACATTAATAAAATGAAATACAAATCTCTCCCTGTTATATAAATTTGATTTAAATATATATGAATGTTTTGAAATGAAAGATGCTAAATTAAGCAATGTGGTTGTAAGAAAGAGGGTGATGAAGTAAAAAGTTCTTTTAAATCGAAGAATATCCAACTTTGGTAAGACACCAAGAGAGTTTCTCAATTTAACCAGGTTTCTAAAAATAGAAATATTACATGAGAGAAGATGTGTGATTGTACCTTTGGAGGATTTAATATATAATTTTTTGTTGGAGGATGTTGATTGATTTTGATGAATGTGGAATAATGGAGATGTAAAATTAGTAGTTTGTTAATTGAGATTAGGAGAAATTAATTAAGATTAATTAGCCATAGAACCTTGTGAGATGTTAATGCGATGAAAAATATTTAATTAATTCACAAAGTTGTGATTTATAAGATTTGTTTGATTTTAGAATGATTCACAAGTAGCAAATTTGGGGTGTCTACAATTATGTTTTTACTATTTAATGGGATAGAATAATGTCACAACTATCCCATATATAGACATACAGACTCGTGCAAACAATATAGAGACTATACACAAAACCAACTCTAGAGCGAGATTCAGATTCACACAAAATATACACAACAAGAAACTCTCCTCTATTTCTTCAATAATAGAGCTTATAAATATATAGAGGGTAACCTCTATAATAGGCCTCCTCATTTATATCATATCACAACTAAATCAAGTAAGTTGTTGAAATAACCTACGTAACAATACAAGCTACATAACAATCTATAACTAATAATGATTTTGTCTAACTCCTCATTATACTACATTATATCTCACACTCAAATATTAACTCACTAATACATGTTCACACTAATGATTCCTAACATTCCCCCCTTAGTGTGAACATGGGGAAGAACTATGCACCATTTGAACTGGAAACAGAATCGTATGCCTCCGCATACTTTTAGGTATGCATACTACTAGCTTAGATTTTGTTGTCTAGATCTTACTGTATATGAACAATCCACTTCACCACAATGAATCCCATACCGGATGATCACACTTCCACCGATTCACCTAAATATGCGAACTCAACAGTTCCCGCTTTCACTTCCAGTGAACGCTCTTTCACCGGCCGATTAATGTTAGAAGTAGGACATTCGAAGAATCTCAACAGTCAGAGGATCACTCCAGTTCAACTGCCCTCCTATACAATTGTTCACAGATTCCAAAATGCACATCCGATGCATTTCAAACTTTAGCAAGGAATGAATACCTTGTTTTATTTCAACATATGCCACTCAAAGCAAACAACTAAAACATATTATAAAAATGTGCCACCAGTGCTATATACGACCCCGTCATTAGCGACTGATGGGAGACGTTGATCACCCTCCATCCTCCATTGCCTCCAACCTCCAGTCAAATGTTGCTAACTCATCAAATTTAACTGTTGAGGATCAATGGTTTTCAAGACATAAGTAACACCGAAAATGCATTTGTATGGATTTTTTTTAAATTTTTACAATGTTTTGTCACTTTGACTCTTTTGACAACATACACAATTGACACTTGAGGACCCTAGTCTAATACATTATCTTATAAATGAAACTTCACAAAGGAGAGTGTACACTCTTGAACACACGAGACAACACGATATGGTAGTGTGAAAACGCGATCTCCTATACAATGTAAGCTTCTGCTATATATATATGACTACAGAATGCACATATTTTCATCTGGGCCCAAATGAATGATACCCAAACACCAAATTAATACTACTAGAAATCGTGAGATGGACCGTGTAATGTGGACGCCGTAAGGGATCTGAGGGGGATTTTTCCATAATTTGCTTTACATTTGCCTCCGGAGTGGAACAAAACATAGGTAGGAAATGACTTAGCAACTATATGGAGATGGGTTTCGCTCCGATTATCGTGCATGCTGAAATATATTAGCACACAGTTGATGCGGGATATAAGCAACACCGAAATATGCAAGGGAAGTTTGGGCCTTGCGAAATAAAATACAAACAAAAATTTCGTAAAAAAGTAGCCAAATGTCATTGTTCTCAAGTCTTGCAAGTGACTTTTCCATAGCTTCCAGCGTCTCCATGAACCGACCAAAACCTGCAGTCATTTATTGAAAATATGTTAAGTTAATTATGATGTATTTTATTGCGTATTTATGTATTTTGCAAATCTCATTGAAGCAATTTTTTTTTCAAGGAATACTGACGTGCATGAAAGTAGAACAAGAGGAATGGAGAATGGCACCGTGAATGAATATGGCGGGAGGAGGGGGAAAAGGGTCAGGGCACCTTATGTTATGGAGCGAGGGACTGAAGATTTATAGTCGCGATTACAATCCACAACCTCCATTACGGGAGTTAGAGATTGACATTAAAAAGGGGCTCTTGGGAAAAATCAACCCCAATATTTCTTGTAGATTGCAAGCTCTAGTGTCAAAGAAAGATTCCTTCGTCTATTGAAAATTTGAAGAGTTTGGAGGGCTTGGATCTATCCTATAATGAACTGGAACATGCAATTCGAGAAGAGATGGTCGAATTGAAGAATCTGAGGCAATTGAATTTGAGTTACAACCATTTGTGTGGACCAATTCCAGATGAGAAACCATTGAATTCATTTCTAGCTTTTCCTTTTGATCACAATGATTGTCATTGTGGTTCTCCCCTGCCCCATTGTTAGTTAGCTTAAGCGAAGAAGATATTATCTAGATGGAGAAATGTACTTGCTCCTAAATGAAAAGAAACATGAAATATCCTGTAGGATTTAAGGAAATAGAAAATTATATATATATTCACCATAATGTTTCAGATTAAATGCTTTCAACTTCTGAGTTATTTAAATCATAATCTCAGCAATGATATCTAATGTAACAAAGTAGCTGCTTGTGATGTAAGATCGGCAGATTATGTGAATTGTTTATTGATTGTGCTAAAAACTATACTGGTTTTGAGAAGCCACAAATGTTGAAATGCCCAATTACTTCAAACAAACTACAAATATACCTGCAGCTAGTTATTTAAGAAATGAATTCCCCATTAAGGAACCAAAAACCGATTTTCTTCCTTACCAGTGTTAAAGTCCCAACTCAAAGGTAACTGCAGCCAAGACATTGGTAAAAGTTATCATAAAACTGAAGTGAAATAAGCTTTTACTCTGAAGAGCGTTTCATGTACAAATCCACAGATATCATAATACAAACACTGAACTATCAAACAATTTTTTCCATCTCAAAGAAATAATACTTGCTCAGCCCAGTATTTAACATAAAATAATATTATTCACACCCATACAGGATGCATTATAGGCCTTTTTAGCCCAAATGCATCCTTCAGGAATCAATCATAAGACCACAATATTTCTTCTACTTATGTTAAAAGTTAGTATCCAACCAAGTTTGCAATGTGCAACATCAGTCCTGTAAGTAAACTCTATAAGTATCAGTTATAATACAAAAATAAATCCTCCATCCACCACGTTCAAAACTAAACCCGAAAATAACTTCTTGTTCTAAAGGACCAATACATAATGTCTGAAACATTATAAAATTGTAAAATTGCTTCCTGAACATTGAAATCCAAACTTAGACCCATACTTGAGAGGCTCTAGTTTACACTTCATTGATTTTAATTAAATGGACGCTTCTTTATGTTCAAGTTGTATGTGAAGAAGACAATGTCAACAACTTTCAAATTTCAATGAGTCTCTGGAATGAACTCCCATATCACGTTAGAATCTTAAAGTCTTGAAACATAGAATTAGACTTCGACTCTCCAAATTATATTATCAAGATATTCCGGAGACTTTTCCAAAGTTACCACCTTTGATCTATTTCCAACAAATCATTTGCCTCTGTCTTCGTGAGGAAGCTCGTAGGTATCATTGACAAAACTACTAATGACGTCTGCATGAGGAATAAAACAATCCATGGACAGTCCAAGAACGTTTAAGGAAAATTCATCAATTGTCCACTCCTCTACCATTTGATTCTCATTGTGGCTCATTAAAATCTCTCCGAACCTAAATAGGGTAGCAATACTCCGGCCTGAATGGTAGATCATGACACCATCTATAGATCTGTAGTCCTCGAGGAATGAATTTATGGTGGTCTCCCAGTAAATTGAATCACCTCCAGTAGATTGAATACGAGTAAGATGAGAATCTTCCATGTGAAGAAGAAGCCCACTTCTCTGGCTAAAGTGGCCAAAGAGAACATGCCTAATAATGTCTACAGGGCCATCACTTCTAGCTGCCAATATTTTTGGATCTACAGTAAGCTTGAGAGTGAAGCATTCTTCTCCATTAATTTTCTTCTCACCTATGCATTTCGCATCAGCGAACATGCTAGCAGTTGATCTTGGATCCAATCCCTGCATTACTAACACCAAATTATAAACAAAAATGACATGGAGACAATTTTTAAAAGAACTATCAAAACTCTCCTCCAAACATAACAAATAAGCTCTCCTTCCACAATTCTCTAGATTTACGTAACTTCTATAGAGGAAAACATATAAACGTTGTTGGATACCTAAATTCTACTTTCAGATTATATCTCTCGTTACACCAAAAGATACTGATGGAAAAGAGATAATAGGGTAGAAATTTGACCTGAAGAACTTGGCACAATGGCCTTTTTGGACCTTTGGCCGCATGTGCACCAAGCCACAAAGGATGCCTCCATACAAGCTTTCCATTGCTTCCTACATAGAATTTGTTTCCTACAACTACAAGATCTGCATACCACATATCTGAAATCATCTGACACAAAACAAAACCCCCTGTCTTGGCATCCTTGGAAGTATTCTTAGTCTTTGTTACTTTGGTGGTTGTCTCATACTTTGGTGGTTGCATAAGAATTGTAAAATGAGCTCTGTATCCTCACTTTTGATGCTGCTATGTACTGTTGTAAAATATAATGTGCAGAGGATGCTTCTTACAGATAAATGCTCACACCGATGAATCTTCCCATACAAAAGCTCATCTAAGAGCAGAAAATCACTAAAAAAATAATACATAATCCACAAGTGCTCTTTATGCAAATAGACAGCACTGAAAAAAGTAACTTTTGGGACATGTATATGTGGTGACATGACTTTCCATCCTTTCAGAATAAGGTACTATATGGATGTAAATTGACATGCAACCTTCAACTGCACTCGACCCCTCGAGGTCATGCCAGGGCAGTCAATGTGGAAATATGTGTAGCTAACTATAAGAGGATTAATGACTAAGATCTGATAGTGTGATCTCCTAGTAGCTGAATAGGCAAAGGGGAGATTTAGAGGTTATGAACGGATAACATAAATTCCCTATGGTTTTTTTTCCTAACTTGGATGTAAGTGTTGATCTAGTTTGAAGCATCCCAATTAATTAAGATAAAATTAAAAATCTATGCTAGTGCTGAAAGGGAAACTAATCTAAGAAAAACAAAAAATTGAAATATTACAATCATGAACAACAATTTTTTTCTATTCTAAATAATCAAATCTACGTCTATGCTAAAACTAAACAAGTGAGATAACCCGGTGTGGCTATTCATGTGTGCTGAGTGTATGCTAAACATTAAAAAAACAAGAACTTTTCTAATTAATCTGTGATATGTAGACAACCTCCTACAAATATTCTCTCCTTCAAATCCAAATTGATAGGAAGAAAAAGAACTGTCACTGAGGATTGCTATGAAATATTTAAACCCTCTTAGAAATTAACTAATTACTTGTAAACAAAAGGAGATTGATGTTGACTCTATTTGATATGATGTAACAATGATAAATTGTATGAAGAAAGGAAATCAAACAACAACTCCAACCTAGAATTCACAAAACAGAGGTAAATCCAGCTATGTATGTAATTTATCCCCTCATTTTGTCTTTTTTCTTTTTTCAAGTGTTCATAGGAATCCAAGGAATTGAGAATGCAAGAATAGCAGCAAGAGGATGGCACTTGAGCAATGGCAACTTAAAGGAAATCTAGATGCAATGTAAGAAGAAGATATATAGCACAAGAGATCTGAGCTTGGCTATGCAATTCCTAACAATATTGTGGCAGAAATACAATACAAGATATACAAAAATTTTAGGCCCTTTTCTTGAATAAAAACATGGAATATATAGGAATTGAGAATGGGATGTTCCTTCATGCACAATGCACAAGGCTAGAAGAATAAGTTCCAAATAATTAAATCTATTTAAAAACAAGAGGGAAGAACCCTAAAATTTGAGTTAAGTGAAGAGTCACTTGTCAAAACATGCATAAATAGTTATGGAAAAAGTAAGGAGTTCAAGACCACTACCCTACGCAGGGAGGCAGTCCTAGGACCGCACCCTACTTGGGAGGCGGTTCTGACACTAAAGCAAAAACATGCATAGAAATGAGTGGGAAGCTAGAAAAAAGCATGGGAAGGCTGTGTAAAGATGTCTAGGCAACAAATATACACTGCGTATGGGTTTTGGAGCTTGATCACCTTCTTAAAGTACATGAATTATCATTGGGGACTTTTGTAACCATTTTTTGACAAAGTAGCACATGTAATATTTGGTGCGTAGATATTGTCCCATCGGAGAAGTAAGTCTTAGCCATGAAAGAAGTAAAACATAGAGTGTTTTTATTTAGTATGACGTTCCTTGCCTCAAATGGGGAGTTATCAATTTATAACTGACCATGCCAGTGTGTTGAAATTTTGCCATCATAACTCTCGCTACCTATAAGAGTCAGAGAAGACTCAAGTGTAGATAGATAAAGTATCAATGTTAAGGATAAACACTAAATTAAAATGACAAGAGTACTTACCATTTGTGTGGGGATATGAAGAAATATACTTACACCAGCGCTCCGTCATAAAATGAACATATGAACTCAAAACAAAGTTATAAGAATAGATATTTATATCCAAACAAACTCATTTTCCAATTCATATGCGCATATTGACTTGGTGATTTTTGAGCTCTAGGCCCATATTGACTATTTTTCATTTTTGAGTATGGTTGAATTGGAATGGTATTTGCATTAGGCTTGGCCCTTTACTGTTTGAATACTTTTGAGAAGAACTCCTATGAAATTTTTAATTAGACAGCGGTCATAAGGGCCATCAAAGAGGCAGATATGTAGAGCACCTTTATTGCTTAGTCTCCATTTTGTGAAAATATATGATGTTTTGATATTTCTTCATGCATTACAAGTGTTTTCACCATGCCTAGTGTGTCAGATGACATCATACAAAACTATGACACACCATGATATGTAAATATATCTCTTTTTTTCTCAGATTATTCCTTGCATAGAGTTGGTTTACATTGATGATTTGATTCATGTGTGTAATCTTATCCATGTAGAATTTCCAATTTTCATATGCTTAAACCAAAATGCATGCACTGGACATGAATGCTAACCGAATGATATTTTTATTTTGTTTTGTAATGCTGATATATGATAATGCAATCACATTATGATGTTGAACTTTAGTTTCTCTAAACAACTTTTGGTGCTTAGTATTGTTTTGGGAAAATGTGGCGAAAGAATGATATGATAAGTGAAAGAAATTTCCCCACTCATAACTCCACACAATCATTAACCCAATGTAAAGGGCTCAACACCAAGAACTAGAAGGGGCACAATCTATAGAAATTTGTCGAATGGTAATGATGAACAAAGACAAGGGTTTGGAAAGACCAAATTGAGACACTACAACCTCACTCTACTCCATATTTCTTCATGGTTTAAAATGTTAATTTATTTCCAATTTATCTAGACTTAATCCATAGATGGCCACTTGGTTGAAATAAATATGGTTTTAAGGTTTTAAACTCTTTAGGAAGTTTGGACATCTAACTTACTTTGTTTTGATTTATGTATTCACAATATTTGAATGAACTATTTTTAACTGTTAAGTTTGTCAAAGATACCCCCTACACCTTTCCCCATGCTACCATCCTAAAAGGCCTTCTAACCTGTATGGGATCCATCACCATGGACAAGAAATAGGTGAGATAAGGGCACTTCTCACCTTTCCCAACCCTACATCTACTAGTAAGAGATGGAGGATCATTAAATAAATAAACAATGTGTTGAGTTGTGGAGCTCAATTACTTCAGATTAGCATGTAATGTAAAACTTTCTGGAAAACATAGTAACCATCACTGGTTAGGAGGGACAAACATCGGTCACCTATGACTGGCATCGATCAGGCAAGTAGGAACCGAAATCGGTTATGGCTAACCAACATCGGTTACCTATGTGTGAATGTTTTATTTAACTCGTGGGAATTAGATCTATTTTTAGTATTAAAGTAGATCTATTGATTGTAATTGCATGGCTAAGTTCCCTAAGTTTTTATACTCCTATATAAGCATGAAAGCTAGGGTTTATAAGTAAGAATTAACAAGAATTAAGAACTTGCAAAAGTTGATGATTATTGTGAGAGAGAGAATTCTTGGAGAAGAAGAAAAAGCTTGAGAGAAAGAAAGTATTGTACATCTGAGAGGTGTGGAAGATTGTAAATCTTCAATTGTATATCTTGTCAAACCTTTGGATAATAGATTGGCTTGTTTCTTGGTGGATGTAGCACACACTGGGTGAACCATGTTAAATCTGGTGTTGATTTATATCTCTTGTTTTGTATATTTCTTCTTGTAGAATATCCATTTTTATTTACATGTATGCTTAGATTTGATATATTATTTGTACAACTGGTGTGCTAACCCCAACAACTGGTAACAGAGTTTTTTTGAGGGTTTTATGTGTTGACAGATTTACTCACAGAGGGTTTTCTGATTGAGTGGGAGCTACAGAAATGGCAGAAGAAAACAAATACAATGTAGAGAACTTTGATAGCCGAAATTATCAATTATGGAAGATGTAGATTGAGGATTATCTGTATCAAAGAGATTTGTACTTATCGTTGAATGAGAAGTCTAGACCTACGAAGATGACTGATGAAGAATGAAATATTCTTGACAGAAAGGCTTTGGGATCTATAAGATTGAGCTTAGCAGCATCCATGGCTTCCAATATTATAGAAACGACTTCTACAGTAGAGTTAATGAAATCTCTTGCTAATTTATATGAAAAACCTAGTGCTTCAAATAAAGTTTATTTGATGAAGAAACTATTTAGTTCTAAGATGCATGAAGGTGGATCTGCATCTAGTCATTTGAATGATTTCTGATCTATTGTAAATCAGTTAAAATCGGTTGAAATACCATTTGATGATGAAGTGAAAGAACTTTTATTCTTATGTTTTTTCCTAATAGTTGGGATAACTTGGTAATGGTTGTTAGTAATACAACATCTGCTAATAATATTTTTAATTTTGATGATGTGGTTAGTATAATCTTGAATGAAGAAATTCACAAGAAGAGTACAAGGAATCATCAGCTGGGAATGGTTTGAATGTAGAAAGCAGGGGTAGGGAGAAGGAGAGATCCAAGATTAAGAGTAATGAGAAATCAAAGTCAAGGGATAACAGATCTACATCCAGAAGTAATGGAATTACTTGTTTGGAAATGTGGAAAGAAAGGACATGCAAAGAAAGATTGTTGGTCAAAGGATAAAGAGAACCAACAACCAGACAAAGGTAAATAAGAAAATATTGTTGCATCAGAGGTAATGCAAGATGATCTTATTCTTCTTTAGATAATAGAATTGAATCATGGGTTTTAGATTCAGGAGATTCTTTCCATGAAACCCCTAATAAGGGTTATTTCAGAAATTATGTCTAGGAAAATTTTGGGCATGTTTATTTGGGTGATGATGAACCTTGTAGTATTGTTGGTAAAGGGGAAGTTCATCTAAAATTACAAAATGGAAATACATGGGTATTGAAATATGTGAGGCATGTGCCAAGCCTAAGGAGGAATCTTATTTCTGCAAAAACTAGGTGAATTTGGTTGCATGGTTACTTTTACAGCAGACTCTTGGAAAGTCACCAAGGGTCTTTTGTTGTGGCAAGAGATAAGAAGGTAGGAATGTTATATTTATCTATGTGTGTTACTGATTCATTTTCTGCTTATCTACTTCAGATTACGATGCATGCATGTGGCATAATCAGTTGGGCCATATGAGTAAAAAGGAATGCAAATCTTAAAGGCTAAGGGTAAGTTATCAGATTTGAAAGATTTAGATCTTGATTTTTGTGAGCATTGTGTCTTTGGAAAGAAAAAGAGAGTGATATTTCTCAAAGTTGGGGCAACTAAGAAGGACTAGAAATTGGAGCTTGTACACTCAGATGTGTGGGGACCAGCTTAGGTAGCTTCTCATGGAGGATCCCAGTATTATGTTACTTTCATTGATGATGCTATAAGAAAGGTATGGGTTTATTGTATTAAACATAAATATGATTTTTTTGAGACTTTTAAAAGATGGAAAGCCCTTGTTGAGAATGAATCAAATTCAAAGTTAAAGTGTCTTAGATTTGATAATGGTGGTGAATAGTGTAGCAAATCTTTCAATGATTATTGTTTAGTGAATGAGATACGTAGAGAAATAATGGTTCCAAGAACACCACATGAGAATGGTGTTGATGAAAGAATGAACATGAAAATCATGCAATGTGCTAGAAATATGAGGATACATTTTGGATTGCCCTTGCAGTTTTGGGCAGAAGCAGTTGATACAACAGTTTATTTGATTAACCATGGGCCTTCAAGTTCACTAGATGGAGGAATACCAAAGGAATCTTGGACTGGAAAATAGGTAGATCATTCTTTTCTTAAATTTTTTTGTTCAGAATCTATTTTGTGCATGTTGATAAGGAAAATAGGAAAAAGTTGGATGCAAAATCCAAGAGATGCACTTTCATTGGTTATGGATCTGGTGATTTAAGATTCTATTTTTGGGATTTAGATAAACTCTAAAATTATTAGGATTCATCATGTTGAATGGAAAGAAAAGAGAATGTACATAGATCAAATTTTGGTACCCAAGGATGAACCATTTGAGAAGTTTGTGAATGAAAATGAACTCTCAGATTTAAAATTATTACCAACATGGTTACATAGTAACCAGTGTCGGTTGACCCCTGACCAACATCAGTCAAATGAACCAGTATCGGTTACAAAAGATCCAAACTGGCATCAATTAGTAGAATCGATGTTGGTTAGATAGGTGACCGATGTTGGTCACTAGCAGATTTGGATACAAATGTCTAAGAGGTTCAGATTGAGCCTTCGGTGCCTCAAAATCCTGTGAGAAGGTCACAAAGGGTAAGTAAACCTCTAGAAATATTTACACCTTCTTTATTTTATTTATTATTGACTGATAATGGTGAACCATAAAGTTTTGAAGAAGCAATGCAGGATAAGACCCACGTCTAGTGGGAGCATGGCATGGATGAGGAGATGGACTCCTTAGAACAGAACCAGACTTGGGATTTGGTTAAGTTGCCAGCAGGTAAGATAACATTATAGAACAAGTGGGTTTACAAGATCAAGGAAGAAGAGGGTGGATAGAAAAGGTACAAGGAAAGGCTTGTAGTAAAGGGATTTGCACAGAAATCAGGTATTGACTTTGGTGAAATATTTTCTCTTGTTGTTAAGATGACTTCTATTCGTACTGTATTGAGTTTAGTTGCAGTAGAGGATTTGCATTTAGAGAAACTAGATGTGAAGACGGATTTCCTTCATGGTGATTTGGATGAAGAGATTTATATGCAGCATTTGCTTGGGTATGAAGTCAAGGGTAAGGAGAAATTAGTGTGCAGGTTGAAAAAGAGCCTATATGGGCTCAAGCAAGCTCCAAGGAAATGGTACATGAGGTTTGATAGTTTTATGCATGAGCATGGTTACTTGAGATGTGAATCTGACCATTGTGTTTATTTCAAGAAGCTTGAAAATGGGAGTTGTTTTATTTTGTTATTATATGTGGATGTTATACTTATTGCAGGATCTAGTATGCATGGCATTGGTGAGATTAAGAGAAAGTTAGCTCACACATTTGCTATGAAGGATTTAGGAGCTACAAAAAGAATCCTTGGCATGCAAATACACAGAGACAGGAAGAACAAGAAATTGTATTTGTCTCAGGAAGGATTATATCTACAGGGTGTTAGAAAGGTTCAAGATGTAAAATGCAAAACCTGTTAGTACACCTATGGCTGGACACTTCAAATTGAGCAAAGATCAGTGTCCATCATCACATGAGGAGGTCAAATACATGACATGAGTGCCATATGCTTCAGCAGTTGGGAGTCTCATGTATGTTATGGTTTGTACCAGACCAGACATTACATATGCAGTGGGAGTTGTGAGTAGATATATGGCCAATCCAAGTAAAGAGCATTGGAAAGTAGTCCAATGGATACTCAGGTATTTGAAAGGGACATCTAGCATGCAGTTATGCTATGGAGGTTCAGATATTTCATTATGTGGCTATGTTGATTCAGATATGGCTGGAGATTTGGATGGTAGGAGGAGCACTACTGGATATATTTTCATAGTAGGTGGGACGATAGTTAGCTAGATTTCAAGATTGTAGAAGGTTGTGGCTTTGTCTACTACAGAGGTAGAGTATGTTGCAGCTACAGAGGCTAGCAAGGAGATGATATGGATGAGTAGGTTCATCGAAGAGTTGGGAAAGGAGCAAGATGATTGTAAATTGTTCAGTGATAGTCAAAGTGCAATTCATTTGGCTAAAGAACTCAGCGTTTCATTCAAGAATGAAACACATTCAGTTGAGGTATCACTTCATATGGTAGGTATTGGAGGATGGGTAGTTGAATCTAGAAAATATTCATACAAGTGAAGAACCCATGCGGATATGCTAATGAAGCCATTAGCAAAGGAGAAGTTGGAGCTACACTCCACTTCTATTGGTCTTCGAGTTTGAGACTTGAAGAGGAAGAAACAAAGCTAAGGAAGGATCCAAGAATGACATTGTACAGGTATGGTGCAGTAATTAATCTCCAAGTGGGAGATTGTTGAGTTGTGGAGCTCAATTACTTCGGATTAGCATGCAATATGAAACTTGTTGGAAAACACAGTAACTGACATCAGTTATGGAGGGACTGGAATCAGTCACCTATGACTGGCATCGGTCAGGAAAGGAGGAACCGACATTGGTTAGGGCTAACCGACATCAGTTACCTGTGCGTGAGTGTTTTAATTAACTGATCAGGAATGTAAGATCTGAATGCTTTAACATTAAAGTCATATCTATCCCTGATTGGTTCCAAATTGCAATGGCTAAGTAACTTGTTAAGTTTAGTTAAACACCTATAGAATAAGCTATAACATTTAGGATCATAGAAGTAAGATTACCCTAAACAAGATTTTCCCCAAGAAAAACTTGCAAAAGTTGGTGAGCAGAGAGAGAATTCTTGGATGATAGAAGTTCCAAATACTTGACAATCATAAGAAGAAGTATTGTCCACATCCTGACCCCAGGTGTGGAAGATTGTAAATCTTGTCAAAGCTTTGCGAACTAATAGATTGGCTTGTTTCTTGGTAGTTGCATAGTACCTTGCTACTTATGGGTGAACTATGTTCAAATGTGGTGTTGATTTATGTCTCTTGTTTTGTGTATTTCTTTTGGTAGAATATCTGATTTTATTTACATGTATGCAATGTTCACGATCTGAATATCAATTATCTATAACGCAACATGGTGTGCTTATATCCCAGACATGTAATGTTTAATTAATGATATCTGTAACTGTTAGCTTACATTTTGGTCAGTCAATTTTGCACTCCACCATTGACTACTGAAGTGGCAATGTAATAGAAAATCCCCTACCATGACAATTGTATTGGGCTTTTTGCGGTGTTATATTTTATATCTCCATGGTCATGTGCTTTCCTTTTTTATTCATCAGTTCCCAACCCTTTTGTGCCAAATGTGTTACTTCCTAAAATTGAAGATAGAAACACCCATGTGGCCAAAATTGATATTGTATATTTTTGTTGAAAGCTCTATTAGCATTCGCTAATGCAGCTAAATTCTTGCTGAGTTTATGCACAAATAGCTGCATTGAGCATGACCATTCTGCTCATTTCTAACCAGGCTCTAGAGTCTGACGAGTCTGTATTCAATGGCTTTGATATTTATTTCAGGTATTTTAAGTTCATCACTGCAATAGTCATCTTGCGGTGAACACTGGACATCAGTGATGCACCCTGTTGCATCTGCGGGAAACAACAGACATATGTTGGATAGCAACTGTCAGGTGGATGTTTCTTATATTCATGTTCTCATTTTAGTCAATTGGCCCTCATTTTTAAATAATTTTATTTTAAGAAGGAATGTAGCTCATACATCGGTCTAAGCTTGGTTTGATCATCTCTAAACTTGATAAACATTGAGTTATTATTAATCTAGTCCCAAGCATGGTTGCATTGAATTATACAGAATATAGAAAGCCTGTAGCTTGCCTTTTTATTTGCTCCATTTGGCTTTCTGTGCAGAATACTCTAGTATTTTTTAGCTATATTTGTCTCCATTGTTGTCTGAAGCTTTTAAAAATGACTAGTTTTTCTAGTTTTCCGTTTGGACAAGCCTAACAATTATTAACATGAAATCTAATTACAGTATATAGAGCAAGATAATGGTTATAAATGGCATATGCTATTAATGGCCCAAGGGCCAAGTCGGGTCCAAAACGTGGTCAGACCCAGGGGGCTGTGGACGCTGGAAGCTTTTGGGAAGGGGCCCCGTGGTTTTAATATCCTAGTTTTGCGTTTGGGGGTCACTTTTGGACATGGCGACTCAAAAAGGAAAAAAGTAACTATAGTTACTTTTATGTTAGTGGCCCCTCCATGGAATGAAATGCGCCTAGGGTTATGGGGGCTCGTTTGCCAAGGAAAAGTATATAAGGAGACGGGGAAGGAAGAAAAGGCACTTTTTGTCGCATACATTTTAGCCTCTTCTCGTGCAGCTACTGTTGTTGCGTTTCTACAGCTTGTGGAGTCAAATCCCACAGGGACCCTAGCTTCGGTGGTGAGAGACCCATCCCTAGCTAGCAGGGCATTCTTCGGTAGTGAGAGATCTACCCTAGTCTGTCATTTTGGAGCCACTTTCTGGGCCGTGCTACAGAGATATTTCCAGAGGGTTCAGAGGAAGGGTTTCGAGGATTTTTGGGGGCATTTGGGGAAGATAATCAAAGGGGCTCTAGATCAGATTCACGGCAGCCATTTCGGCAGGGCGTGGCAACACGTTGAAAGCGCCTCCATCGTTTTCTGACTCCATTCCAAGCGAGGCGACTTGCAGCCTTTATTTGGGGGTTTTCTAGTCGGTCGTTTTTAGATCTGAAGGTGGAAATACTATTTCCTAAATCTAACATTGTTATTTCCAAAGACCCTTATTTTTGTTCTTATATTTAGACGATCACGAACCTCTGAAGTTTTCCAGCTGCCTAGGGCATTCTGTACTTTTTCTGGCAGCAGTTTATTTGTGTAAAATTCCAAAAAAGTTTTATTATGTCCTATTATAATAATATCAAGCTCTCTTTAAATTTTCAAGTGATTGAGTGGATATTTTGGGAGATATTAATTTTATTTAATTGCTGTTCTTACTGTAAAAATCTGCATAAATAAGTATTTTATTTGGCTGCAAGTTTTCAATATTTTGTGCATTTTTAAGTGGTATCCCACAAGGGATATTTCAGTGGTATCAGAGCAGTTGTTTCTCCAGCCTGTTGGGATTGAAAGATGGGGGACAGAGACAGTGAGGATATAGGGGTAGAGCTGATGAAACAATTGTTCACCAACATGGTAAAGCAACAGGAGACTACCAATCTCTATTTGAGCCAGCTCACTGGGAGATTAGCACAGGACAGGTTTGATACTCATGTGGAAAGAGGAGAAAATAGCAACAGGGGACAATATGGTCAAAGAGGTGAGGGTGGACATTCAGGACAGCGGTCCCCCCATTCTTCTACCAGGCCTCTGGGGTCTCACGAACCTTCTTTCTTGAAGGATCCAGAAGTTTCACAGGTACGGACAGCCAGGGGATATTGTAGATGAGGAGTCTTGTTGGGAAAGGTACCAGACCTTTAAGTGATGGCTTTCGTGACAACATGCCATTCCAGGAATATTGCAAAATGAAGATTGGCAGCAGGCCTAGGAGAGATTACCAGGCATAGGTACTAGAGATGCAAAGGAGGTTGGGATAGATTTCTGTTCCACATTTCGATGGTTCTAAGAAGTGTACTGCACAGTCTTGGGTGCAGAAGTTGAAGACATACTTCGACTTGAATCCTATGCGGGAGGAAGATGCAATTAAGTTTGCAATCTTACATCTAGAGGGAGACGCTCATGATTGGTGGCATCATGGGTTGATTACACAGGGACACATATACATCACGACTTATGCAGAGTTCACAAAGAGGCTAGTGAGCAGATTTGATAAGAGGGACCCCGACAGGTATTTTAGAGAGTTGACTCATCTGAGGCAGACCGGTTCCGTGGATCAGTATATCACCGATTTTCAGAGACTATCGGTCATGGTACCTGATGTTACAGAGATGAGGTTGATTTCCCTATTCACAGCAGGTTTGACAGATGCTCTCGCTGGATTTGTGAGGGCATTTGAGCCTTCTTCGTTGCATGAGGCTATTAGGAGAGCTCGTGACCTGGAGTTATCCACTCCTAAGTCGAGGTTTCCACCTCGAGTGCAGCCTAAGGGTTTCCCTTCAAGAACCGGGGGTTCGCAGCCGAAGGTACCTCCACCTAGGAAGGATACAGCCTGGAGACCATTCGGAGCTAGTGAGGACAGGGAGGAATTGAGGTGAAAGAAACTATGTTTCGATTGCCGCGCACCTTGGGTCCCAGGACACGATTGCAAGGGTAGAGGGAGGGCCCAATACATAGAGGTCTTCGAGGAGAGTGATGGTGATGAGGAGTTGGACACACAACCATTAGAGGATGATGATGATGAGGCATTAGATGGTGCGGGTGTGGAGCAGGATAGCGAGACTTTCCCCCAGGAGACTATCGCCACATTGTCTAGTACCCCGAGGTACAAGGCATTCAGAGTTAGGGGAGTTTTGCAGGGACAACGAGTGGTGGTACTCATTGATAGTGGGGCAACCCACAACTTTATTGATGCCTCATTGGTTGAGAGGTGGGGGTTACAGACAGAGGAATTTGAGGGCTTCAACGTGGTTGTAGCCAATGGATATTTTATGAGATGCACATGACGGGTTCCAAAATTGAGCATCACGATGGGTAACTATACAGTTACCAATGATTTCTATATTGTTGGTATTGGAGAGACCAACATAGTGCTTGGGGTACAGTGGCTCCATTCCCTTAGTGAATTTCAGAACTAACTTCCAGACGATGGAGCTGAAGTTTAAGTCCGAAGGGAGGAATGTGATCTTGAGGGGCTTATCTTCAGGGGCACCCCGAGTTGTTACGGCCAAGAGGATCGAGAGGATCTATAGGCACGACGAGGTGGATTGGGCAGTACACTGTTTGGTTTCGACCAAGAAATCAGAGGAGGGACAACAACAGTACCATGTGGATATACAGGGCCTATTGGACAAACACAGTGCCGTGTTTGGTGACATACCTCCAGGCATACCTCCAGATAGGGGATTTGAGCATGTGATTGAGCTCGAGGATGCTAGACCGGTGGTCACTTCTCCTTACCATCACCCCAAATGGTTTAAGGATGAGATCGAGAAGACTATACAGGAGCTCATGGATATGGGGCATATTAGACCGAGTTCCAGCCCTTTTGCTTCTTTGGTGGTTTTGGTGAAGAAGAAGGATGGGACCCTGCGGATGTGTATGGACTACCGGGCCTTAAATAAGAAGACAATAAAGAACAAGTATCCCGTACCACGCATTGATGAGTTGTTGGACGAGCTACATGGTGCAATCTATTTTTCGAAAATAGATTTGCGTTCTGGATATCATCAGATCAAAGTCAGGGAGCAGGATGTGCATAAGACAACGTTCAGATGCCATTACGGTCACTTTGAGTTCTTGGTGATGCCTTTCGGATTGTCTAATGCTCCAGCTACATTCCAGTCTTGCATGAATCATGTGTTCAACCGCCACTTGCGGAAGTTTGTATTGGTTTTCTTTGATGATATTTTAGTCTACAACAGGACTTGGGAGGACCATATCAGGCACCTGGGTGAGATATTGGGGATATTAGAAGCTAATTCGTTATATGCGAAAGCCTCTAAGTGTGAGTTCGGCATGACCGAACTTCTTTACTTGGGATATGTAATTGGTGGGGGTACAGTGAAGGTGGATAGAGGGAAGATACGGGCAATCCTGGATTGGCCGCCACCTAGGACATTGACACAATTGAGAGGATTCGTGGGGTTGTGCACATACTACCGGAGGTTCGTGAAGAATTTCTCTCGGTTGACTGCTCCATTGACCGATTTGACCAAGAAGGGGGCTTTTTCTTGGTCAGACGCATCACAACAGGTTTTTGATCACCTCAAGGAGGTGATGAGTTCGTGTCCCATCCTCGCATTACCAGACTTCTCCCGCCCATTCATTCTAGAGTGTGATGCATCAGGAGAGGGTGTTGGGGCAGTTCTCATGCAGGATAGGCATCCCATCGCCTATGAGAGTCAGAAATTGAAACCCGTGGAGAGAGGGTATTCAATTTACGACAAGGAGATGTTGGCCATCATGCATGCCTTGGCCAAGTTCAGACAGTACCTTGTGGGCAGAAAATTTGTGGTTCGTACGGATCACAACAGTTTGAGGTTCTTCCTGGGACAGAAAGAGCTCAACGATCGCCAGCAAAGATGGGTGAACAAGGTGCAAACCTATGACTTTGACATAGAGTACACTAGAGGTAAGAATAATATTGTTGCTGACGCTTTATCTAGGAGGCCTTACCTCACTGCTATGCTTAGTTCTATGTCTGAGATTTCAGCGGATTGGAAGGCTCATATACTTGTTGAGTACTCCAAAAACTAGTTTTCCTGTGAGATCATGGATGGTAGTATACAGGACGACCGATACAGAGTAGTGGATGATCTCATTTTCTACAAGGATAGGATTTTCCTTGTACCAGGATCCAAAATGAAGGAGAAGATCCTTCGTGCAGTACATGATACACCACTAGCTGGACATCCTGGGTATTTCAAAACATACAGGTTCATCAGGGAAAGATTTGCATGGAAGGGAATGAAGGACGATGTCCTTAATCATGTCAGAGAGTGTATGGTTTGCCAGCAAACCAAATCCGAGCGTTCTTTCCCAGCAGGATTACTTCAGCCTCTCCCCATTCCCGAACAGAAATGGGAAAGCATATCTATGGACTTTATCACTGGGCTTCCCTTGGTGCATGGGCATAGCTGCATTTATGTTGTAGTTGATCGGTTAACTAAGTATGCTCATTTCTTTTCCCTACCCAAGGGGCACGAGGCAGTGGATGTGGCCCGGATCTTCTATACCGGTATTTTTAGGCTACATGGGTTGCCTAAAAACATTGTCAGTGACAGGGACAAGATCTTCATGAGCACCTTTTGGCAGGAGATCTTCAGACTAGCAGGTACAGAGTTGACCCCTAGCACTAGCTACCACCCACAGACAGATGGGCAGACGGAGATAGTCAATAAGTGGATAGAAGGCTACTTGCGGAGTTATGTAACAGGACACCAACGGGCATGGATTAAATGGTTACACATGGGTGAGTACTGCTACAATACCACCTACCAGATGAGCATAGGTATGACCCCTTTCTGAGCCTTGTATGGGTACGATGCCAGGACATTTGTAGATTTGGTATTACCAGATAGCCGAGCTCCCAAAGCTCGAGATTGGTTACAGGAGAACCAGGATATTCTGAAGGCTCTCAGAGAGAATCTTCAGAAGGCACAGAATCAACAGAAGGTATATGCAGATCGGCACAGGACAGAGAGGTCTTTTGAGGTTGGGGATCTAGTGTTCCTATGTTTACAACCATATAGGCAGTCCTCACTGAAGCAGAAGGGTGCAGAGAAATTGAAACCATGATTTTATGGTCCGTACCGAGTAGTTCGTCGAGTAGGGGCAGTGGCATATGAGCTAGAGCTACCGGAGCACAGTAAGATACATAATGTCTTCCATGTTTCATGCCTTAAGAAGGTGCTCGGACCGCATATTGTACCATCTACAGAGCTACCGCCACTAGATGAGGAAGGGAAGTTGGTGCTGGAACCAGAATCCATTATTGAAATGAGACAGAGGGGGCTCAGGAGCAGAGTAATCACCGAGTATTTGGTGCGATGGAAGGGACTGCCACTTGAGGATGCTACTTGGGAGGGGGAGCAGATTTTGCAGCATCCTAATTTGCATTTGCTTGAGGACAAGCAAATTTTGGGAAGGGAGGACTGTAATGTCCCCTTTCTGTAATGTCCCCTTTTTCCTACGCCAAATGGCCCAAGGGCCAAGTCGGGTCCAAAACGTGGTCAGACCCAGGGGGCTGTGGACGCTGGAAGCTTTTGGGAAGGGGCCCCGTGGTTTTAATATCCTAGTTTGGCGTTTGGGGGTCACTTTTGGACATGGCGACTCAAAAAGAAAAAAAGTAACTATAGTTACTTTTTTTTAGTGGCCCCTCCATGGAATGAAACATGCCTAGGGTTATGGGGGCTCGTTTTCTAAGGAAAATTATATAAGGAGACGGGGAAGGAAGAAAAGGCACTTTTTGTCACATACTTTTAGCCTCTTCTCGTGCAGCTGCTGCTGTTGCGTTTCTACAGCTTGTGGAGTCAAATCCCACAGGGACCCTAGCTTCGGTGGTGAGAGACCCGTCCCTAGCTAGCAGGGCATTCTTCGGTAGTGAGAGATCTACCCTAGTCTGTCATTTTGGAGCCACTTTCTGGGCTGTGCTACAGAGATATTTCCAGAGGGTTCAGAGGAAGGGTTTTGAGGATTTTTGGGGGCTTTGGGGAAGAAAATCAGAGGGGATCTAGATCAGACTCACGGCAGCCATCTGGGCTGGGCGTGGCAGCACATTGAAGGCGCCTCCATCATCTCCCGATCCCATTCCAAGCGAGGTGACTTGCAGCCTTTATTTGGGGGTTTTCCAGTCGGTCGTTTCAGATCTGAAGGTGGAAAGTTATTTCCTAAATCTAACATTGTTATTTCCAAAGACCCTTATTTTTGTTCTTATATTTAGACGATCACGAACCTCTGAAGTTTTCCAGCCGCCTAGGGCATTCTGTACTTTTTCTGGCAGCAGTTTAACTTGTGTAAAATTCCAAAAATAGTTTTATTATGTCCTTTATAATAATATCAAGCTCTCTTTAAATTTTCAAGTGATTCGAGTGGATATCTTGGAGATATTGATTTTATTTAGTTGTTGTCCTTACTGTAAAAATCTGCAAAATCAGTATTTTATTTGGCTGCAAGTTTTCAATATTTTGTGCATTTTTAAGTGGTATCCCACAAGGGATATTTCTTTAAGAAGATACTAGCACACTGGCATCCTTGAGACCTTAACAGCTAATGTATTTTTATACACTTTAAAAAAAGATTTTCGTGCCGCAAATATATAAAATGAAATTAGAAATCATTAGGTAAAAGTACGCTATCATGTAAAATATTAATATGTTCAAATGAGTAAAAACGTAAATTTTTAAATGCCATTATTGCTGTTGCCTCTTTTGCAAATGGTACAATATCATGTAAAACATTCCAAAGCAATTATATACATCAACTTTATGGTACTAGAAAGAATAGGCCGCCCATTCAACTTTAAATAGAAAACCCAAGATGAAGAAACATCTCACTAATATCTGAAGTGGTCCTTCTGTATAATTGTTTCTTTTCCTAAATAGTTGGTTTGGTTACTCCCACAGCTGTTTCTAGATCCTATACATGATCTATTGAGTTCAGAGATATTTTTTGGAAGTATCATTAGCTCTTGTTGTTTGGCACTTAGCTGGGAATGTAAATCCTATTTTCAATACTGTTTAAAGTGCCGGGTTATATGGCTGCTAATAATTTTTCTTCTTTGTAAGTTTGCTGCTTGGTTATAGTACTTTCTCATTTAATACAAATATTTGTACATTTTCCAAGGAAAAAAAGTGCTGATAAATATATATTGATTTTTATTGTAATGTGGAATACTCTAGCCTTATTTCTTCCGAAAGATAGACCATTGTATTCATTCAATACTTTTTTTTTCATATCTTCGGAAGGTTCAACATTTTTGGAAATTTAGCAGTTATTACGAAATAATAATATACTGGTCATAAAAGTCGTAGGTATTTATTTAAGTTATAAAAATGCCACGACCTAGATATTAGAAAAGAAAATACGTACACTTGAGGTGCTATTTATATAAAGTAATAATACTTCATTATTTAGTGTTATAATACACCATATTTAATTGGGGAACAGAGGTCGACCTCTTTATGGTTATGAAAAGTTGAATGAGTAGCTCATCTCTGTCCTCTCCGTATCCATCATTTTCTCTCCTCTCCGTATCCATCCTTTTCTCATCTGAAGATGACTCGGGTAAAACATTACAGCAACAAATTTCTCTCTTCAATCTCGGTTTTGTTTATAAAATTCTAGTGATTTTATTTTCTTATGACAGTAGAGCTGATAAGCTAGGAGGCCCAAGCACCAAAGTGTGGCTTGAGTAGGGTGTTAGAAGAAAGCAAGCCACACTTCAAAATGTAAAAAAGCCAGTAACCACAAGATGCCGAGAGCTCCATGGTAGAGCACTCCACCATGCCCGTGGAAGGTTCAAGTCCTAGCTGGTCCATGGAAATTGACAGCATGTCAAATTTAAAATCAAGTATGGGCGCACTCTAGCCCCTCATCTGCCATTGACCAAAATGGATCCAATCAAATTGAGAAATGTCATACAACCACCTTCCCACTCTGACAAGCACAAGACCGAATAGACACGATCAAATTTTAAAAAAAATTGTACTACCACCATCAAACTCAGACAAACACACCACACTCAAAATAAACAAGTTTCAAGGCGAAATTGGACAAGGGAGAATAAACATGAATCTATGATAGTTGTACACAGAATGAATTGAACCACTTCTGAGGAACCGGGAATGAACAGATCCCCAAGAACCCCATGGCAAGATTGGTGGGTAAGATATGGTCAAACAGACAAATTTAGCTTCTATCAATTTTTTCCCATTTAATTGGACAAATATGACACATTTGGCACATGACGAATACATTTGAATACAGCAAACAAAACGGGTCATTTAATGGCCAAGGCAGGTGACTTATCAACCCTAAGTCTCCTCTAAGTGATCCATGTAAGAAGCTGACGAGTTTGACACCAGCCAGATTTATCATGATGAATTTGGTTAAGGCCAAATACATCCAAATGTGAAAAAGACACATACTTCCCAAAAGGAAGGCCAATCGGTTCCCTAACCTAATTGTTGAATTTCATATTCCTAGGGGCTGTCAACAATTGTCTGTTATACATTTGGAAGCATAGATATGCAAGCATGTCATGTAGTAGGCATATAGTGTTGGAAGTCATTGTAGGGATTGTTATTCAGAATTCTCAGTTCAAGGGTGTGCATCACAGAGCAAGATAACAGAGGTCATTAAAGGAGTGTTAAATGCATCCGTTAGTAATCTCAACTTGTTACACGAAAAAACTCCAGCGACTGATGCAATGTACCTTCTCTTCAAACCACAAATTACAAAGAAAATGACCTCCACGCTAAATGCATCCATTAGTAATCTCAACTTGCTATGGTTTCCTTAATCAATGACTTTAGTTCCAATAAGGCACCAATCTCGTGTGGTGACTCTTGGATGGCATATGTGTACCTACCCCTAGGTACATGTACATGTGTATGGACGATTATCTATTATATATTTGTAAGCATGAACATGCAAGCGAGGTTATGTAGTAGGCATATAGTGTTGGAAGTCATTGTAAGGAGTGCTTTTCAGAATTCTCAGTTCAAGGGTGTGCATTGCAGAGCAATTTAATGGATGTCATTAGAGAAGTGTTAAATGCATCAATTAGTAATCTCAACTTGTTACATGCAAAAACTCCAGCAACAGATGGATTCTGCCTTCTCCTCAAACCACCAATTGCAAACAAAGAAAATGTCCTCCATGCTAAATGCATCCGATATTAAAGTCAAACTTGCTATTGTTTCCTTAATCTATGACTTTTGTTCCAACAAGGCACCAAGCTTGTGTTGTGACTCTTGAATGGCATATGTGTACCTTCCCCTAGGTACATGTACATGTGTGTGGACTCAAAAGTACATCTTCCTTGATGTACTTTGGGCCACATAAAAGTGGGGTCATGCTCTTGATCACTTAAGCCACACCCTAACAAGGGGCTTATAAATAGGTTGGATTGTGCCTTTCTAGTGTAATGAGATTGTCATGTCCCTTTTTGGAGGCTAAATTTTGAAGACCTTAACCCATTCTTTCCCTGCGGGTCTAAGGAGAAAAGCAAGGGGAAATCTGGATTATAATTTTATTATTGATTAGATAGTCATTTTCATTTATTATGATTTATCCTATTGGAAGCATTTTTGCTCCAATAGAGGAATTTCAGTAGTTTAGTATTAATGGTATTGTGAGCATGTAGGCTCCAATAGCCTTTTTAATATTTAAAATGCAATTACTTAAAGGGTCAGCCATGATGTAATGATTGCTTTAAGCACTCCTTATGCCTATTTAAGGAGGTCGCTTGGGAATTAATGAGGGATGTTTTAAGTGATTATTCTTATTTTGGTGAAAGTTGGCTAGTGTAGCCCTTTTAGTCTCTCTCTCTCAAGGACAAAACCCCTTGGGTTGAGGATCTCTTCCAAGGACGAAAACCCTTGGTTGGGAAACTTGTGAAGGAGGAAAACCCTTCATGAGGTTTTGTTTGTGCAAGCTGGTTGGAAAAGCAATAAAGGATCTTTCTCTTGCATTTGTGGTCTTCTTTGATGCAAAATTATATTTATTTCAAGTGGAGCAACCTATATTGAAGTGGTGTTTTGGTATGTGTGATACTAATTTGATAAATCTGAAATTACCAGCTTATCATAATTTATAAAGCCAATATCTTAAGTTTCATGATTTTTGGTACTTCCTACGTTGAGTTATGATTTTTTAAAATAACACTATAGACAAGGGTTTGTTGAAATTCATATCTTCATTTCTCGGGCATTAAAAATCAGATTTCTTGCATTATCTGATTGTTGAGGATATATCATAATTTTAGAAATTCGGGTGAAGCTGAGTTGAAGGGGTTTGAAGGCATAAAAGTGGGTGTGAAACTCCAAAACAGGTCGCTTCATTTCTCGGGCATTAAAAATCAGATTTCTTGCATTATCTGATTGTTGAGGATATATCATAATTTTAGAAATTCGGGTGAAGCTGAGTTGAAGGGGTTTGAAGGCATAAAAGTGGGTGTGAAACTCCAAAACAGGTCGCTTCCCTAGAAGGGTGTTAGCTGACAGCAATTAAGGGTTTTTATACATTTATTTCAGTCACTAACAGCTCACTAAAAATCTGAAAAGTGTTGTTTATCTTTAGCTTTAAATTTCCTGAGTTCCCCCAAGAAGGGACATTACAGTGGTATTAGAGCTCTTTCCTCCTAGCCTGTGAAGCATGGAAAGATTGGAGAGGATCATGAAGAACCAAGAAGGAATGGAGGCATTGAGTCAGCTAACCCTAACCATCTAAAAGTTGCAAGGTGGCGGCTTAGCCAAAAAGGAAGTGTCTTCCTATAGCCCCCGTGAATCAAAGAAGGAGAAAATCCCTTTTGCAAGGCCCAACAAACCCCAATTCGTGGCTAAGGAGAAAGTCGCTCCAGAAGGGAGCCCTAGACAAGCTCATGGCTACATCTCTTTGCTAGAAGAATACCGGGAAATGCCAGAGGAGTTTCGGGAGGCAATGACTGCCACAGATTTTGTCGAATTAAGGACGAAAGAAAAATATTACCGGCAAAGAACAGTAGTGCCAAAAGGAGAGGTGTGCAACATGCATTGGGTAAGATGAATCTTCCTATTTTTGAGGGCTCTACAAAGGGATCAGCTAGGAGATGGATCCAAAGACTTGACACTATACATAGAAACGGGCTTGAAGAAAATGGAGCCATGAAAGAGGGAGAATTGGCCCTTACTCCTGTTATTGTTCCGGAGAGTCAACATCATGAGGTAATTATTGATCATTGTTTGGTTAATATTGATGATGTTTCAACATGTGATGAATCCAGGGATGAAAAGAAGAGTGAGGAGCAAGAATGATGCAGGATCATCACTCCACTATGTAAATAAGTCTTGAGTCATCATATTTTGGTTTGATGAGTGTGTTAGTAGGTTCTAGGGGTTACTAGGAGTCATTTAGATGTGGTGGTTTGAGTCTAAGTTTTTCAAATTTTGAATAATAGGCTTTCCCCCCAAAAGTACAATATGAGCCTTGGAGGTTATTTTTTGGTTTGAAATGGTTGATCTAATGGAGTCTTGAAGCTTATAAGCATGTAAGGGGATGAAGTGAGGTATAATTAAGTGTCTTCGGTCCATATTAGTGTCTAGAAAGGCATCATGGGAGTTTAGAAGTCGTGGACTTGTTTTTTTGCTAAGGAACTTAGTATAAACCCAAGGTTATTCACATGACCAATGGGTCTCAAGTTTAGAAATTCCGTTAGAAACTGATAGAATGATTATAAATTGTGAAAATGCAACTGAATTCACCATTCCCATTCAAATGGAAATCAGGAAGAGCTTCAAGAAGTAAAATATGGTGTTTTGTGTATGCATTTGTACCTGTGTAAATGTGTGAATGTCTTTGTGATGGTTGAATATTTATAAGGATCTTATGCAAGTCTGATAAGAAGCTATAGATAGGCTGTGCAGAGCATTTCTGATAAGCTTTGTGTGCAATATTTTAGTATGTGTGAGTGAGTGCATGGTAAGACCAACTGTGAGGTTGATGAAACTGTGTATTTCAGTGAATGAACAAACTATGAAAGGAATAATGGTCCATTGGGTGACGCACATGTAAAATTATTTCTTCTTGACCCTGGAAAGTGTGAGCATGACCTAAGAAGCAAACTCTGGTAAGATTTCCAAGCATGTTATATAGCTGTAGGTGGTGAAACTGTAACTATTCTTGGGACTAACAAATCAACTAAGAACTGTGTTTATAAGAGTAGAAGCAAGAGTAAGACTCATTCGGGGGTTGTGTAACAGATTTGAATCATGATCAAGTCATAGCATGTAGTGAGATTTGGATAGTGCACCCTGTTCTTGAGGGAAAGTGCTTGAACTGTAATCTGAGAAAGAGAACTGTGCATTGTTTCTTTTACCTTTGCTCATGCAAGAATGAAGAATTGTGTACAGGGTAGATGAGATGAGGATCATTTCTAAACACATGATAAGGAGCATCATTAGAGGAAATACCTTCTAAAATTAGAAACTGTGTTAGTGCATCCACGAGCAGGACAGTGAAGAATGAATGAAAGGACTGATTTCACGTGCTTAAGAGATTCTACTGGTAAGACCAATCTTTGAACAACCTTAAAACAGACATTGTGTAAAAGTTTCGTGATTTGAATCAATTATTAAAGAAAGTTATTCACGAAATACCCTTCTCAGGCTCATTAGAAGGATTTTCTCAGTCAGATGTACGGCTTTAGATTTAAGTGCTCAAAAGGTTGAATGTCACCCTGAAATTTGTAACTATTAATGCCCAAGGAAGGTACTAAAAGATTCAAAAAGAAGTTTTTCCTTTCAATGGTTGGTTTACAAGTTATCCATGACAGTTGGAGAAAGAAAATGCAAAAACACAGTCAAGGCTAGTGGAAGGGGGGTGAGTTACAAAGGAAGTATATGCTAGAACAGGAGTTAGACTTTGAAAATTTAGGGGCACTTAAAACACATTAAAGGGTACTTGAAGACTCTTTCATATTGTTTTGAAACCTCGTACACCAGGAGCTAAGGCAAGCAGAGGACTGAACAAGACCTAATCAAGGGTTTAAGTGCCAAAAGCAACAAAGTAAGCTACAGGGAGTTGATAGAGGAATTGGTTCTCCAAATTTTGGGGACACATTTAGGATGGTCAGAGAGTTATTTGGATGCCTATGAGATCTCATAATCACCCCTCTAAGCCTATATCCACATATCAGTCAAGCCTACAATGTCTTAAAGGAAGAGTGGACAGTTTTGTGACAAGAAAGTAACATTGCAAGTTGAGCTATGTGGAATCATTTTGATGGACTACTAACCTTGTCTTAAGGTGTTGGAGCAGGGTCATTACTTGAAGGAGCATGAGGGAAGCTACAAACTAGGAGTTGGCATGTTGATGGAAGGAGATTTAGTTGAGGAACATGAAGGAAAGAGTAAATGAGGTTTGTGCCAAATGACCTTAAATGCAAGTGAAGCTATTGGATGATTGAAATATCATAAGGGACAGAGTGTGAAGCTTGTGAGGGTATAGGGTAAAACATTGTCAAGGTCAGTAAAGTAGTGATAGAGGCTAATAATGGAAGATTTAGTCAAGAAGACAATGAGACAAGTCCTTAAGGTAGACTAGTTGAAAAGTGGAGTCTATGTTCCATTGATTGTTTGAGTGCATGTTACATGTTATATGGTGACTACATCAAAGAAGGGAAAGAGAAAGGGATGGTTGGAAACCATTTTACAAATAGACATGATGACAATAAGCTTGTTGGTTTGTCTATAACAGCAGCCACTAAAGAGCATAACGATGATGGATTAGACATGGGTAAGAGCTACGAAGACATTCCAAACACACATGAACAAGGTATGGAGGTAGTGCACCCTTTCAAGTAACTTCCAAGTCATGAATACATCAAGACAAAGGTATCTACTTCCTCTTTCCATTTGATTTGTAATCCATCTTATATACTTCTGTTTGGGGGAAGAAATGGGGGTCACAATGATGCTTGTATTGACGGTACCTCAACAAGTCTTTTATGGTCAAGAAGATTGGAAGAAACTCTCCATAAAGGACAAGATAGGGTGGCTGGATTGTCCCTAACAGCAGTCAAAGGGAGGTCATTTGATGGCAACCATAGCCCTATCAAGAAGCTGGAAGTTATCCAAGAAAAGAACCGACAAAAGTGGAAAGGAAAGATCCCATCCGGCAAAGAAACCAGGTCAAGGAAGAGTGCTGATTGGAACTCAGAAATTCTGAGTCATAAGAGTGTCATAAGCAGCCCACGGTATGAGGTTATCTCAGCTTTTACTAATATATCATTTCAGATTTGCTACCATGGACAACTGGTTAGAAAAAGTATTCATATTTCATGTGTGTTGTATCCTCCTATGCCACCGCTAATTGGATATCATCATCATACTTAATGG
This sequence comes from Taxus chinensis, assembly GCA_019776745.2. Taxonomy (NCBI): domain Eukaryota; kingdom Viridiplantae; phylum Streptophyta; class Pinopsida; order Cupressales; family Taxaceae; genus Taxus; species Taxus chinensis. The sequence continues at coordinate 18,535,422 of CM034157.1, forward strand.
AGTGATGAGGTAAGAAGTACTTTTTGTAATAAAAAGCATATAGATACTTGGGATCCATTCCAAAGGTGTTTCTGCACATGGCATATAGGTGATATGTTAAAATTTACTTGGGGAAGGATACCTGATTTCAAAATCAGTATGGAAGGCAATGATGGTGATTCTAATTTTCAGTTTCATATGTGGTTAACCCATGGTCCCATAATAATGGAAGAATTAAAAAGAATGGAATGGATGGGCATCATTATTACTATAGAATGTGGCACACATCACCCATTCTGGGTGAGGGTTCTTCTTCATGACCAAAGGGTCACCATGCTTATAGAGAATGACAATATGCATCAGTTTATTGAAGAAGAATTGGCAAAAAGGCTTCATGGTTACCATAACTTATGTAACATATCCTCTTTGCACAAGAAAGATACCACAGCTCGCTATTCCCATGAAAAGGTATGAATTTTGTATTGACTTCTTTGTTTTAAGTTCAGTTGAGGCACATATTGTTTTTGGAGTTCATGAGCTCCAAACTTTAGGGGAATTTACCCTCAAAATCCACAAGAAAGGATTGAAGTTCCACTCACAAAATGAAGAAGTCAGAATTTATGAAATCAGAAATGGAAATGGTAGGCATGCTAAGCAAGGAAAATCTAATTTTATTTCATTACCAAAAATAGAGAAAGGACTGATTCTAGCTAAGAATACAAGAGGAATGTTGCAAACAACATCATGAGGAGGATAAAGAATGAAGAGGAAATGAAACATAGTCATTGGATCGATCACATCCATACATGTGCAAAGAAAGATTGTACACTTCTAACATATTTTAGAATGGATATAACAGCTGATTGCATATTCTCAGTTCCTCTAAATCAATTTTCAGTTTCCAGTTTCTACCACCTTCATGTGTGAACCTCATATTTGGTAAGTACTTAAGGGAATTTGTGTTTGTTTTGATTGATGATTTCTTGAGATATAGCAAAACATGGGTGAAGCATTTACAACACATCAACATAATGATGAGTGTTTTAGGACAACAGTCCTTACTCGCAAAGAAATTCAATTGCGGATTTGGCTTGAGCAAAATTTTGCACCGAGGATATAGCATAGAGCCTCAAGGGGAACACGTGGAACAACAAAGGATACATGCTATCCCCCATCTACATGAAACGTCCCACTTCCTAAGATAATCATGACGAAGACCCTTAACCCATTTTGTCTTCCTGATGGCTAAGGAATAAACAAAAAGAGAGACTTAAGTTATGATAGTTTATTGTTGGCTAGATTTTTTGCATAGCTGAAAACCTAGGCAGTCATGAGATAAATCTCCCTCATTTACCGGTGAGGCTCCCGTGTAAGATTTGTCAATTAAATATGCTAGTATCTATTTGTGGGTATTACTTTAACCATGCAGCTCATGAACCATAGCTGTATAGTTTTGCAGCAAGTAAGCAGCTGTTAAAGAAAGGAAATATCTGATGAAGAAGGAAATAATAAAACACAGGAAAGAAAGAGGGAAGATGTGCAACCCAATCAATAGATTACAGAGTTGATTGCATGCACATAGACAAACTAGATAGATATTAACATACAAAATTATAAGCAAAGGGAACTTTCAGATCTAGATCTAGAATAACACAAAGTTTATGAATAGATCTAAGACAAAAAGTTAGAAACAAAATGCACCGTTGACACAAAGTTCTCCGGAAATATGCTCCTTTCTATTCCTTTGCTTCAAATAGCTATCAGGGGTTTCAGCACAAAGTCTGGAACACAAGAATGCTGCTTACAAATTCTGATCTTTAACCCGAAGGTTCTTCCTCTACTTATAGAATGTAGAAGGGAAATTACAAATGGGAAACTTAACTGAACTAGAACATAAACAAGAAGTAAAGATAACATCTGGCAATCATCTTCCTTTAATTCCTCTCTAAGTGACATGCATCGGGAGTTCTAGTCAAAATTATGCACATCTGTCACTTAACTTATAGAATCGTTCCACACAACTTAAAGTAATGGTTTTCAAACCAATAACTTTAAAGTTTTACAATTACATCCGGGAACGTAGAAATAGAAGAAGAAAAAGTAGAAGAAGAAAGATCTGCCAGCTGTAACATCTACATCTTCTTTTTGCTTTGATACTGAATATACTTGTCGAACATGTAATTCAACAACTTCCCATCTGTTTTAGCCACAACTTCTTTTTCTGTCCTGAATTGCAGCAAGCCTTCGTTCAAAACCTCGATGCACGCTTCCACATCCTTCAAGCTAGGCCCGAACTTCTTAATGTCTGACTGCAGCGTTACCAGCTTACTGATGGAATCCATCGTGAAAGGCCTAACAGCTCCATCAATCCTCTCTTGCACCATCAGAAGAGATCCTTCCAGGGAATCAAGCACTTTGTTAGGAATGGTCCTTTTGTATGAAGAAACGTTCCCGACCACTTCCTCATTGGTGAAAGCAATGACATTGTCTGATAGTGATGATGCCATACTCTCAAGCGCCCGCATTCTTTTCAGCATGATTCTGAAGATCTCCAAGCGGAAAGAAACTGCAAACTCAAGCTGCTTCCCCTTTTCAACTGATCCATCGGGCACAATTCGTTCTGCAGTCAAAACCTCCCTCGGCAGCTTATTTATCTCGACCAAAGTACTCAGGTTACTTTCAGCTACTGTGTTCATGTCCATCGTGCTTGTCACTAGTTGTTTCAGCTGAACCGATGCATCCTTCATAACCTTTAGACGGGCCGGCACCTCCCTGAGTTGTACAGAAGCTTGGCGAATGATTAGATTCTTCCATTCGTCGATAGCTTTAACTTGGTTACCTGCATCTTCCACTTCCTGCATCAGATGATCACTCACCTGCTTATGTGCTGAAATTGGCTGAGTGGAAGATTTGGCAACTTTGGCAATAATCTCGCACAACTGAGACACCTGCTTTTGAAGTTCAACTTTTTCCGCCTTTTCTTTGTCAAGCCTAAGGAATAAAGCATTTATCAATGTCTGTGTGTCTTGCTTCAATCCTTCAGTAGTGGCTTGACCTATGGGTACTTTGGTCACTGTTATATCCGCTGTCGTGAGCTCGCCCTTCTTCTTTCCTTCTGCTGGAACTGATACCTCAGCGAACTTCTGCCCTGACTCCTCAATAATCAACCTCGAAGTCACCTTAGCAACTTTAGGTCTTCTGTCTTTTCCGCCCAAACTCAGGAGCAGCTGCAAGTCATGTTCCTCCAAGTTGATCTCCTCTCTAGCCTCTGGGACCGACTGTGAAGCCAACCACTTTGAGAAATTGCTTCTCGGAGAATGAGAAGTTGCCGAATGTACCACCATCTCGTGCTCTGGTTCCTCTCCATCCGAAATTGCTACAGTGTCGTGGCTACCGTCCTCTGTATTGTCCAAAGACAAAGCTCTTTCAAATTCTGCCATCTGCAACTTTAGCGTTTCTTCAGGAAGAGGTGCTGATCGGAGTGGCTGAGGAGAAAACACAAATGTTGCCGGATTCAACGGAGGAACGACAGTATCCTGCTGAGGTGCAAAAGTTGGTGAAGTACTTGACGCTGGAGAAGTCGGAACTAGCACCATAGCCGTAGAAGTGACCTTTTCCCTCGAATGAGACTTCTTGTGCACTTTAATCTTTTCAGGCCTTCTGCTGCTTTCTCCCTCGTGCTTCCTTTTGATGGAATCTCCTGTGCTGAGGTTGCCTGTGATCTGATTCATCAAAGCTTCATCAAGGCAATACCCCTTTGTCAGCAACCAGTTCGAAGTATTGACCAGAACAGCGGCAGACCTCTCCTCGATCGTGTGGCAGCCACCAATGTTCTCCTGAAGTACAGCTCTATCCCCTCCCATCTGATGGTATGTGTCAAGTAACACAGGCCCATCATCTGTAAGATCCGCAGGTATCCGTGCTAATCCATAATCAAACACTTGTCGCGCTGATAACCTGCTGAAGTCTTTCTTCCTAACTTCGTACTCGCTTCTGCACTTCATCCAGAAATCTTCTAACGAAGGCACATGCGCGTATTCCTGGGAGATTGTCTTCCTTGCCACCCCATATGGATCGAAGTTCAGCCGTGCTGGGAAGAACTCATGCTCATACTCAGAGAACATCTCCGCTTCAATTCCTTTGGCTTTGTGAATGCTCTGGCAGCTGTAATAGCCCACTGTGATCGGGAAGAAGCCTGTAGACTTGTGTCGTTTCGACTGTAGGTCATGCATCTCCACGAGCTGTCTGCTCAACTCCATGATGACCAATCTGTCGCTTGGATATCTGGGCAACTTGACTGGTTCTCCCGAAAAGCCGGTGACCCTGAGGTATGTAAAGTCTGCAAACTGGATGAAGATACTGCCAATCTGGGATACAGCTTCCCAAGCTTCCTTGCTTACCCTGTTGGTCTTCAGATCACCGTTCAGCCTGCAAATGAATCCGTAGAAGAATCCATCGTTGACCACCTTATAATCTTTATTGCATGCAGGCACAGTAAGCTGCGGATAGCACTCAAAAATAGGATCCTTGGAGAGCACACCCCGTCTATCCAGCTTGGAGAAGATACCCTGCGAGGCTGCTGCATATACCAAATATGAAGTCATCTTGAAGCTGTAAGTCCGCCTCACACTCCGGAGCTGCTCACCGATGTTGTCACTGATGATTTCCGACCAATTGATTATAGAATCTGCTTTGTTGATCTCAATGGTCCTGATGAAGGCATACATCCATGAGCGGAAGTTGTGAGCGTTAGCTTCGCCATTTATCCTGCATAGCAATTTGGTAATGTCATCCACCTCCTGCACCAGATTGGATCGTGGAAGAGTCCTCGGGAACTTGGATGGAGATCTGGGCTTCTTCATATACCTGTTGTTCATTATGCCCACACAGTCGACTTTATGCTTCTCCCATCTGTTGCCGGCGTCCAGCATGCTGATAGTAGTCACCACCTGTCGTGTTGGAATCTTCAGACAATAATTGATGAACTGTGCATCCAGCCGGATTATTGTCTTCCCCGCAGCATCCCGGATTGATCTGGATAGTGGATGGTACGACCTTGCACACTCCATGACGAATTCTGGCAACTGAGCTGTGAATGGGAATGCTGAAGCTCGAATGATTCCACTGCTTTTGACTGCCCGCATGAGAGAAGTCTTTCCAGCTCTGGATCTGTCAATCAATTCGGAAAGAGGTTCTGGGCCTAGATCTGTGTCTCCGATGTCAGCAAATCTGGAAGTAATGCATGATTCTGCTGAGCTTTCTCTTTCATCCCGCTTTGCCATGGCCGGATCTATCTTTGTCTGAGCAATTCTTTTTCTTTTTATTCGGCCGGAATTCTTTACAACTGGTGCAGATCTGGGAATTTCTTCAGATTCGGAGGATATATTCAATGTATCTGACATTGATTTAAGCTCCCTTTCAATTATATAAGCACCTGTAATGAATACCTGCAATTAATTCAGACAAAGACGGCAACCGGAACATGAACACTTGATTTTTATCATAAAAATCTGCATATAAAGCCCGCTGCCCTAAAATTTGAGGCTTTGCTTGCATGCAAAGCAAGCATAAATATTTTCAACTTCACCTGGGCACCTGTACCAATATGCAGATAATTAACCAAGCCTAAAACAAGCTCCTCCAATCCTAGGCGCCAAACCTTGAAGCTTTCCGGCAGTGAAAAACACTTCTTTGAGCAAAAATCCTCCTCCTTTGGGCGCCAAAACTGTCCGGGCTGCACTCCTTTGCTAGAAGAATTAATTAATTCATCATTATGGCAGCCCATGCTTATATAACCTTCATCATTCTATAATTAATAATTGCCTCTCCTATTCCTGGCAATTAATTAATTAATAAGCATGTTTTTCTCTCCAATTTGGGCGCCTATTTTTGCATGCTCATGGCTGCCATTAAATAAATTAATTTAATTTATTTTTAGCCCTCTACTTTCACTTAACATCATGCTTTGACCTTCTATTTCTCCATGCGCCAAAATTAGGAATAAAAACCATTAATAAATACTTCAAAAAGCATTATTTATCCTCCAAATGGGTCGCACTTTTTAGCATGCTTTAGGGCTGCATTAAATAAATTAATTTAATTTATTTTTAGCATTCTACTTCCAGTCTTCTTTGACTTCTCTTTATGCATTGACTTTTCCTCATCCCTGGGCGCCAAAATTGGAAGGGAGACTATTAATAATTGCTATTAAATAAATAAATTAATGCTCCAAAGGGGTCGCACTTTTTGGCAAAGGCTGATTTCTATATTTAAAAGTCAATTTTGATGGGATTATTCACCCTGCATGGCAGCAACAAAAATCCCACTATCCACTTAAGCTGTTTTCCTTCCATAATGGGATTTTTTACCCTGCAAGGCAGGTAAGAAATTCCCATCAATGCCTTAAGTGATTTTTCTTTATTTCACAATGGGAATTTTCACCCTGCAAGGCAGGTAAGAAATTCCCGCCTGCCTGCTGCCTCTAATTTTCCCATCATAACTTAAGTGACTTTGCCTTCATGGGAAAAAGTACCCTGCAAGGCAGGTACAAAAATCCCACCTGCCTGCTGCGACCAAAAATCCCACTGCAGCTTAAATCCATCCATTCCCAAAAATGCGACTTGTCCAGAAGAAGCTTTTTTGTGCACGACTTCGTCTTTTTAAAGAGAACCTGACTTCTGAGGCTGATTCCTTCTGGCATGGCGGCCGTAGATGATCTCCAGATACTCCAGGCAAGAAAACAGACTGTACTGGCGAAGGAATTGACCTAGGGGAATTTCACAGAGAAAAATACGAGAAAAATAAAAAAAACGCAAAACGTTGCCAGAAGTCACAGATAAAGCCCAGGATCCATTCCTGGTGAAAACCCTACTGGTATATGTGAATATTGACATGCAAAATTTCAACAGGGCTAAACCGGAGCACAATTTACTTCAAACGGGGCTCAAAATAATTAAATAAAATTTTCCCGCAGACAAAACTTGACGAAGGGATAAAACAATTTTCGGCATCTGGGTATTTGTCGAAATTGGCTCCTATGATTCACTGGGAATATCTAAACGCAATACAAGCATCTTCTGGCAATAAAAACACAAAACGACCCGTTATTTTAAAAGTACGAATTTTTTTCTAGAATTTTTATGTGTTTAGAAGGCCTACCCTAGTCACATTATTCCTTTATAAATCAGATCTGCATTAAAAATAATTGTTATATCTTTTATAATTTGTTTTTGGCTAGAGGGATTTGCCTCAAATCTGTGTGGGGTTGAAAAATGTCCTTTAGGGGACATTATAGTGGTATCAGAGCAGTTAATCCTCCCAACCTGTGAGGAAAAGAAGCAAAGATCAGATCTGAATGCAATCAGCAAAAAACCATATAGTTTATCAAAGAAGAAATACTCCAAAGAAGGGGACTATGGATGATAGAGAAAGACCTCCTCCCAATGATGAGCTGAGTTATATGAATGAGATGTTCTCTAGAGGTAATAGAGAGCTGCAAAACCGTTTGATGGAATCACATAGAGATCTTAGAGACTCCTTTATAGGAGCCATTGCTGATTTGGGTAGAGCCTTACAAGGGATAAGTATTGGGAATCAAGGCAATCATGGTGAAGGAAGCTCTTCTAGTCATCATACGGAAAGAGTTTCAAACAAGACTCCTTCCAAGTTCTTTCGTGCTAGTTTCCTTCAAAGAAATGAGCCACAAGAGGAGAGGGAGCAGCCACCAACACATGGGTTTGCTGAAGAAATCAATCTATATGGAGATGAGTATGCATCATTGAATCCCCACACAAGGGATTTGCTTTCATTCAGAGACTTTTTCCAGCTTAGAAGAAGCGAGGGACCAAGGAAGAAGGTGAGTCATCCTCAAGAACCAAGGAAAGATATTCAACATAGATTGGGTAAGATCACTCTTCCTACATTTGATGGTACGGATAAATGTTCTGCTAGAGCATGGTTGCAAAAGTTAGATACTTGTCACTAAATCCTATGTATGAGGAAGAGGCTCTTAAATTTGTCACTTTGCATTTAGAAGGTGTGGCTCACGAATGGTGGTATCATGGTCTAGTAACACAAGGACATGGTTCCATTACCACTCTTGAAGAGTTTGGCAAAAGGCTAACAAAAAGGTTTGACAGGAAAGATCCAGAGGTACATTTCAGGGAGTTGGCACAACTCAAACAAGAGGCATCCATGGAAAGGTATGTTGCTGATTTTCAGAAATTAGCAGTCATGGTTTCAGATATTAGTGAAAGAAGATTAATTGTTTTGTTCATGGAGGGCTTGACCGAACCCCTTAGAGGTTTGGTAAAGGCTTTTGAGCCTCCATCTCTTCAAGATGCTATCAAAAGATCACTAAATCTGGAATTTACAGCGGGAAAGAATAAAAATCTGCAGTTTGGGCAGCAAAGAACATCACCTTTGGGGCAGCAAACAAGTTCATGTGAACCACCAAGGACAACCCCAAATGATAAGCAAGGAGCAACAATTAGTGGGCAACAAGGTAGAGCACAAGAATGGGAAAGAAACAGGTCTGAAATTGAAGCAAGAAATGAATTAAGGAGGAAGAAATTATGCTTTGATTGTAAGGACCCATGGACACCCAACCATCGTTGCAAAGGTAAGGGATCTATCCATTACATTGAAGTTGTTTCAGATAATGATGAGGATGAAGGTAATGCTGATCCAAAAGATCAAGCAAAGGAAGATGAGGTGGTTGTCACAGGTGCTACTTTAGCTACATTGACAGTGTTGCCTAGTTTCTATGCTTTCCATGTGAGAGGTGATCTTCTTGGGCAAAAGATCACCATATTGATTGATAGTGGAGCAACACACAACTTCATTGATGAAGATTTGGTTGCCAAATTGGGTTTGCAAGAAGAAGACTTCCAAGGATTCAATGTGATTGTGGCGGATGGACATTCAATCACATGCACCAAGAAGATTCCTCAACTCCAATTCACCATGGGAGGTCATGAGGTAAGTGATGAGTTTTATGTTGTTGGTATTGATGGTTTGGATTTAGTACTTGGTGTACAATGGCTTCAATCCTTGGGTGAATTCATCCAAAACTATCAAACCATGGAGTTGAAATTCAAAGTGCAAGACAAGGAAATTGTTTTGCAAGGTATGAGGAAGGGAGTTCCTCAAAGAATGGCAGCCAAGAGCATGATAGGAGTATTCCAAGAAGGGCAGATTGCACAAGATGTGAGTGGTGAAGAAAGAAGCATAACATTGCAGCAGCTGATTTGTGAAGAAATTCAGCCTTTTGTGGATCTTGGTGACTTCATGAGGTATGGTACAAGTAAAATAATGTCATATATGTTGCATATTCAGATTTGTTTTGAGAAAAGTGATGAACTAGAAGATAAAATCTGCAATCTGAATTATGTAATACCTTGGATGCAACCATGTATATATGAGCATCTTGTGAGTGATAAATGGTGGCAAGCTTTAGCTCATTTAACAGGTATAGGTGCCAGGATTTTGAATCATTTCAGCATGTTTTGTCTATTGTGCATGACACTTAGACAAAAGAGTTTGGAATTGCTTGAGGGCAAGCAATCTTGGGAAGGGAGGACTGAAATGTCCCACTTCCTAAGATAATCATGACGAAGACCCTTAGCCCATTTTGTCTTCCCAACGGCTAAGGAAGAAACTAAAGGGGAGACTTAAGTTATGATATTTTATTATAAAGTGCAAAAATAAAATAAAAGAAAATATTATAAGCACTTATAATAACTTATTATAAACTTAAAAATAGAAAAAGGCAAACAAAACAAAAAGCATTTACCAAAAATGAATTACCCAAGGGAAAATGCAACTTGACTTGGGAGATAAAAGTAGGTGGGAAAAAACATTTAATCAGGGAAAAATCTGATTGGTCATCAAGGGTGGCTATTTGGGTCATAAGCTCTATAAAAGCAAGTCGACTTGCTTGAGGAGGGCACCACTTATCTATTTTCTCTTATTTCTGATTTTGTCTGAAGCTTATAGCTTTGTCAAAAATATTTCTAAGGACGAAACCCTCCAATATTCTCTAGAGAAGGACGAAAACCCTTCCTCTAGATCAAGGGGATTCTCCACCTTGGGGTTTCCATTGTGTATCATTGATTGCAATATTTTCAGTGTCTTTTCCAGCAGTTGAAGGAAAAAGATTTGCAGATTTTTGTCCAAGGGTTTGAAGAGAAAGATTGCAGCTGTGTCATTCTTCATTTTTCAGCCTTTTTCAGGTGGAGCGACCCACTTCTAGGGCAAATCTGATGGTGTTTGAAAGCTGCTAATTTCTGATCTGATTTGAGCTGCTACTAATTAATCTGATTTTTATGAATCAAATCAGTCCATTTTCAGAATTTTTGGTGTTCAAAAGTACCATTTTCAGATGTTCTAAGGGCAGCCTGTCTGCAGATTTTATAAATTATTTCAGCCTCTTTGTGTCTCTAAAATCTGGATTTTTCTTCATATATTGGCTTTATAAAATTAGTGGATTAGATTGGAGTGGAAATATCATAATGGGTTTAATGCTGATTTTTATGGGTTTTCTTCCCTAGCCCTAGTCGCATTTTCCTTTATAAATCAGATCTGCATTAAAAATAATTGCTATATCTTTTATAATCTGCTTTTGGCTTGAGGGATTTAAACTTGAGAAATCGATTGCAATGCTGTCACATTTTGACATAAGAATATGCGGGAGCTCATATATGATGTTGATTTCATTGATGATTTCTTTAGGCATATCTTGAACCTTATTGTCACTGAGGAAACAATCTGTATATTGGAGTTGGATGATTGTCAAGGAAAATGGCCAAGAGCCTAACATTAGACTGCTTGATATCCCTTATCACGAAAAGCCAGAGACTCATGAGACTTGTTGATGATTTTTCTAAGGATCACTGAGTAATGAGTCAAACAAATTGGAGTTCATCATAACTTGAGGACAAGCAATTTTGGGAAGAGTCATTGAATACTGTCATGTCCCTTTTTGGAGGCTGATTTCTGAAGGCCTTAACCCATTCTTTCTTTGGGGGTCTAAGGAGAAAAGCGAGGGGAAATTTGGATTATATTTTTATTATTGATTAGATAGTCGTTTTCATTTATTATGATTTACCCTATTGGAAGCCTTTTTGCTCCAATGGAGGAATTTAAGTAGTTTAGTATTAATGGTAGGCTCCAATAACCTTTTTAATATTTAAAATGCAATCACTTAAATATTCGGCCATGATGTAATGATTGCTTTTAAGCACTCCTTATGCCTATTTAAGGAGGTCACTTGGGAATTAACGAGGGATGTTTTTGGTGATTATTCTAATTTTGGTGAAAGTTGGCTAGTGTAGCCCTTTTAGTCTCTCTCTCTCAAGGACGAAACCCCTTGGATTGAGGATCTCTTCCAAGGATGAATACTCTTGGTTGGGAAACTTGTGAAGCACAAAAACCCTTCATGAGGGTTTGATTGTGCAAGCTGGTTGGAAAAGCAATAAAGGATCTTTCTCTTGCATTTGTGGCCTTCTTTGATGCAAAATTATATTTATTTCAAGTGAAGCGACCTATATTGAAGTGGTGTTTTGGTATGTGTGATACTAATTTGATAAATCTGAAATTACCAGCTTATTCTTCATAATTTATAAAGCCAATATCTTAAGTTTCATGATTTTTGGTGCTTCCTAATTTGAGTTATGAATTTTTAAAATAACGCTGTAAAGAAGGGTTTCTTGAAATTCATATCTCCATATCTAGGGCATTAAAAATCAGATTTCTTGCATTATATGATTGTTGAGGATATACCATAATTTTAGAAATTTGAGTGAAGCTGAGTTGAAGGGGTTTGAAGGCATAAAAGTGAGTGTAAACCCCAAACCAAGTTGCTGCCCTAGAAGGGTGTTGGCTGGCAACAATTGAGGATTTTTATACATTTATTTCAACCACTAACAACTCACTAAAAATCTGAAAAGTGTAGTTTATCTTCAGCTTTGGGCCATTTCCTGAGTTCCCCCAAGAAGGGACATTACAGAGATGCATTCATTTAGCTCACTTGGTCTTCAAGCCAAGGTCTAGTGTCACTTGGCAAGAAAACCTTTTTTAACTATAGAAATCATTCACTCCCACACATTTGGAATGTAACAAATGGCAAATGAGTGGACTAATGTGTCAAATATTTTGATGCCAAGTCTTAAGACAATGTTTGTTTCAGATTTAGCTTCCCAATGAGTGGTTGCAAGGTGGAAGTTGGGAATTGGATGGAGAAATAAGGTGCATTTGAAAGTTTTAAGTTGCATTTGTAGTTTTTGCAGACTCTTCCAGGAGCCATATCTTCTTCATGCAATCTACATTTTGAGTGTATTAGGAGCATTGGAAAAGGTATTTGTAACTCTATGTTTTGGGGTCAAAATTTTTTACAATAGAGAAAATTGTGCAGTGCATTTTAAACAACAAATTTAGGGTCAAATATTAACAAATTTACAAGGAAGATGAGCCACAATGATGAAGGATAAGAGTGCTCATACTATGAAACGCCATGACATACCCATCAGAGGTGCTCCAAGAGAATCGTTGACATTGAAGATATGTTGGAGAATCCAGGCGGGCCAATGAAGAACATGGATCTCTATAATGTCCCCTTTTCCAAACTAGTTCAATTTGGAGACTTTGAGCCCATTCCACTTCCCGTGGGCAAGAAGGAAATGAAGGGAAGTAATTTTCATGTTTTTTAGTTATTTTCGTGAGCATTTGCATTCTTCTTTAATAGTTTTTTACATTAGTTAGGTCGGTTGGGTTAAGAAGGTGAAAGGCCAAAGGAAAACTAAAAGAAAAGTACCCTCATGACATCAGTCCTAGTTTGGAGGCATTCTAATTTGTTTTGGCACTACAACAAGGTATAAAGAGGGTTTTCTCGGCTCATTTGTGCATCACCTCTTGTCAAAAAATATAACTTTGCATGGTTTTTGGGCTGTTTTCTCAATTACTTCCACCTAAGGGCAAAAATCCTTTGATGTGGCCAACAAGGAAGACGAAAACCTTCCTTGATTGAAGAACGAAAACTCTTCAATTTATTGGGGATTCTCCATTCCAGGATTTCCAAAGTGCTTCAAGAAGATTGATGTTGCAGATTTTCAGCTAGGGTTTGATCCTACAATGATTTTCAGCCCCTCTCCTACGGGAGCAACCCACCTTGGGGAAGAGTTAGGTGGTTTCTAGGGCACGGAGACACTCAACTCAGCCATCATTGCATTCTTCATATTTTTAGCAGTCGGAAAATTCATTTATACTTCATTTTTGGGCTTGGAATCATTTATTTCCGACCACTTTGTAAGGGTGTTCTCTGCTATTATTTATTTAATTTCCAGCTGGGGTTTAATGGCTGACTTCTTGGTTAGTATTGGTTTTGAAATTCAGTTTACTCTCAATTGGGGTTTGTGTTATTTCCTTGTTTTTTAGATTCAGACCGGAAAGGGAAATTACAATCTCTTCATGGCTTGTAATAAGCCTTAAGCCTGCATGACAAGGGCATGTGATAAAGACAATGAAATCTCCTTGCAAAAGGTTGGATGTTTAAGGATGCTTAAGATTAATGCAATGTCATTATAATAATTACTTCTCTAGAAATTCAAGCCAATAGTTCCTTTTTTATCCATGGTAGCAAAAGAAGGGGAAAATGGAAACAAGGTCATCTTTTCAGCCTCCCGTATAAAATGAGATTTTTTTGCACTATCCTAGATTTAACCAAAATAATGAAAATATACTAAATAGATAAAACAAAATTTCATATTATAAGAAAAAATTTAATAACTTATAAATTTATAATATGCCACACTTAATAACATATGACCGCAGGCTTTATTTACTTGACACAAAATCTATATATTGCACCTTTTCCAAAACATTTCATTTTGAAATGGTTTTTTATTTTTGTTCGTTTTGAATCTTTCTTTTTTGGTTTTTACAAGCATTTTCTAGCATGGTTTTATCATTGAATGTGGAATTTTATGTAAACAAGTTTAAGCTTCTTCTTCTAGCATTTTGAACAGTATTTTATCATATTTAGTATTGTATCTTTATGTCATGGTTCTCTCAGTTGCTCGTTTCCATGCTGATATTGGTTTTAGTTCTTTTTAAATGCACAAATAGAATAAAACATGGATTGTACAAACCAACGGTAAAAGGGAAAAAAAGATTTCTCCTTCTAGACAAAACGTGTCATTTATCTTTATGGCAAGGTTCTGAGTTTACCAATCAATAAAGGCACCATAAAATAGAGTCGTTAACATTGTAAAGTTACAATATAATGATTTAATGATGTCTGCAAACTTTGAAATTTCCATCTGAGGGAAACCTGTTCAATGCATATCTTCCCAGTTGTTACATCATGGCTTATTGACTAGCTTTGTTTCTCTGTTACTACTTTGACACAATATTCTTTGAGATATTTTAGAATTTGTTTTTCCTTTACCTTCAATGAGAAAAAGGTTGTAGCATGTAAATGGGACGATTAGGTTGTCTAATGGGGCTACGTGGGTGTTTGGGGCAACCAAGTTTCCAGTAAAATGTTGAGGAAAATTGCATCTTCAAGATGATCGTTCACATTGAAAAACACATCACTTTATAAACAATGTTCCTTTCGTTGATTATATCCATAGAATAGATGTAATGGCTTCAGTGATGATGGTCTTCTATTAGGCTAGGTTTACTAATATATTTCTATTTCCTATTAGAAGATGTATACAAGGAAGAAATAAAGAGAAGGCGGATTACACACATTTGAGACTGTGTCCATCTATTTATTATAAAAGAAATAGTTACAAAACGGTTGATGTAGTTACAACCGGTTACAACCAACTTGTAGTTAGGCACCTTATAAATAAGTCTTATATTCTCATACCCCCTCTTAAGACTTATTCTACATAAAGCAAAAAAACAAACAATCTAACAAAACAGAACTACGCTATCTTCAAACACTTTCACTTTGAAAGCAATGCTATGATAAGGTAGGGCTCCATCAAGCTGCTTCATGACCTTCGTAAAGGTGTAGCTCCCGAGCTGAATTCCCGAGTTCCCGGATTCCACCTCCCCGAACTCCCGAATCACAGATCTCCCGAATTATTGGACAACCATCCATACTGAGCCATCCACAAGCTCCATCAAGTTGTCTCATGACCCTTGTGAGGGTATAATTCCCAAGATCCACAGTCTCCCGAACTATCTGAGCAACCATCCATACCGAGCTTCATCTACTATGTATCCTTTCTTGCCTTCAAAGTTTAGAGCATCTTTATATTGCGTATTCGTCACTGTCCTCACTACCTTCTGCATCTGGTGGGTCTTCAACCATGGCTATATTGGTTGTATTTGATATGACTTTACCCTTGAGCACATCATTGGCTCGAACACGACAATCCCATGCTGTGTGACCTCTTTTCTTACAATAATGACATTCAATCTCCGACTTATCTTTATCTGATCTTCTATGATATTTTCTGGTTCTAGAATAGAATGCACTTTCTTGCTGGGAATGACCTTCTGCATCCTCTGTATGTTTTTCCTCAGCTAGAAGAGCTACTATCATATCATCCAGAGATTGAGATTGAATTTGACTGAGGATAAAAACTACATTGCTATATTTTGAAGACAGACTATTTAATAGGATAGCTTTGGAATCCTCATCCTCAATTGCAGTTTTCACTTCTGCTAGTTGTCTGATCAAGGACCTTAGATTATTGATGTGGCTTGACATAGAGACTCCGTCATCCATTTTGAACCTATATAACTGAAGTTTTAGGGAAAATTTGGCATTGACTGCTTTCGCTCCAAATAATTTATTTAGAGTATCCCAAATTTCCTTCGATGATTTGTCTAGGTCTACATGATGAAGTTCAGAGTCAGAGAGAGCAAGGCCAATAATAGCTTTCGCTCTATCATCTCTGCTTTGACATTCTAACAATTTCGATGCATTGGTAGGGTTTGTCTCTTTCCCATTTACAATGCCCCACAAATTTGTATTCATAAGTTGCATTTGTATTTTCACTCTCCAAATGTAGACCAGAATAGTTTTCTATGGGCATTTCCATTTTAATAAAATAGAATAAATACAACTGCGTATTTTGGAAATGAATAAATAAAATAAAATACCAGTTGCACAGTTTCGTGCCCTAACGCAGGTAGTCTTTTTGCTTCTGCGTCTTTCCTCTCTTGCCCTTGCTCTGATACCATTGTTAAAAGATGTATACAAGGAAGAAATAAAAAGAAGGTGGATTGCACACATTTGAGACTGTGTGTCCGTCTATTTATTATAAAAGAAATAGTTACAAAACGGTTGATGTAGTTACAACCGGTTACAACCAACTTGTAGTTAGGCACCTTATATATAAGTCTTATGTTCTCATATTAACAAGCATTTCTTAAGGAATCTTTTTAAAAGATTTTTACATGGTGCTTGCTTGTTTTTACAAGTTGTGTTATCTCTTTTTATTTATACCGATAATGATAGTGAGTTTATTTTGAATGACTATAGCATAAGCAAATCCAATAATCTTTAGAACAATACATTGTTGAGAGCTAGAATTCTTTAGCTTGAATCCAAAATCAATGGTACTAATTATAGACAAG
Organism: Taxus chinensis; assembly: GCA_019776745.2. Lineage (NCBI taxonomy): Eukaryota > Viridiplantae > Streptophyta > Pinopsida > Cupressales > Taxaceae > Taxus > Taxus chinensis. The sequence continues at coordinate 18,551,997 of CM034157.1, forward strand.
TGGTGTCAATAATATCAAATCCAACCAGGTAGGATCAGGATCTCGTCATCTCTCATCAGCCTGGATGACATAAAACAGATTCTTCAGCCAATTTACATTTTTATTTATATTAATTCAAGAGGTGAAATTGCACAGAGAAGATGGAAATGTCTTCTCGATGCATATAGGAATAAGGAGGCCAATTGAATGCCTGCCTTACTCCCCAGTTATGGACTCACAATCCACATTCAAATTGACACAAACAGACCCGATGACATAGCATGGAACCAAACACACGCACTCTTTATTGAAATTCAGCACTATTACATACATTCATACACACACCCACACACATTTCCCTACCCATAATGAACCATGAATAAGACATCATCTCGGTGCAATGCCTGATTACAATACATAAAACATCACTCTTTGAGCTAAACCCTACAGTTTTTCTCTATTCTGTTGTAGAACTAGAGTTCTTCGGAATTGGATGCTGTTTTCCTCAGCTCCTCTTTTTCACAATTGTCTTCAACAATTCCCTTCCTCTCACTTTGAACACCTAGGTCTGACAGTGATTCCTGACAGCTTCTAGAGTCCCCAAGTTCTAGGAAACATGACTTATGTGTCAAAATTTGGAAGTTCGGGGCAGTACTCTTGTTTTTCATACGCTGCAGCAAAACCGACATTATAGAAAAACTGGCAGTTGCACAACCACCGCTTCATATTACTAGCAGTTATGCAGCCACCATGGCATTTTTGTAACCACCACCCATATAAAGCGGCAGTTTCGTAACTGTTGCTTATGTAAAGAGGGGGTTTCGCCACAGTCCCAAACAGGGTCACATGACTTGTAGGAGATGGTTGAATCATCTTTTCCCTTCATCCTTTTGCCTTTACTATCTAGTTGGACCCTTTGTGGTGCTTCCTAATAGTGTTTTGACCTTCCTCCACGTGCACAACCTTGTTTCCGAAGTCGACAAATCAGACAAACGCATGCACACAAGCACACATAAGAACTTGAACCCATGTCTTTGGTTGATGCAAGATTGCTCGTGAACCTAGATGTTCCTACATTTGAAACCGAGGGTAATGGAATTTGTCTATAAGCTCCTACTCATGAACCTTTTGTGAGCTCCTCAATATTTTTTCTAGTTTTGGCCACTTTGGATGCACTCATCCAAGTCATGTTTCCAGCTGCTATGTTTTTCCACTTAACTAAGTACTCTTTGCTTTCTACCTCGTCTTCTTACTAATCCATGTATCCGATAATGCCTTAACTTCTTCTCTTTCCTTCTCAAAGAACTATAGTTTCCAAACTGTACTTGCAGATGTTGAACTTTCTTCTTCGCCATTGTCTTGTCCCTCATAGTAAGAGTACAAATCCTCTATGTTGAAGATAAGTGATTTGTCCACCCCATATGTTAGCTCTATCTCATAAACATTTGCTAATAATCTTCCCAAAAATTTGCAAGGCCCAATTTTCTTCCACTTGAGCTTGTTGAATGTTCCTCTTAGGAACCTCTTCTTCTGCAAATGTGCCAAAACCAAATCACCTATTTGGAAATCTTGTTCTCTTCTTGTCTCATCAGCATCACTGTTTGTATTTCATGTTACTCTCCCCCAAATTCTTCACTTCTCTATGCACTTCATGCATACATACTGCAAAATTCTCTACTTTAGCACTTCTCATATCTCAGCTGTACTTATCAACTCACTCAAACACCATGAGGGCTGCAACCATACACTATTTGAAACTGACTCATCACTGCAATTATATTTACTGAGTTGCTGTATTCAAACTTAGCTTGTGCTAGTGTCACATCCCATTGTCAAGGCTTATCTTCCACCAAGCATCTTAGCAAATTACCAAGGCTTCAGGTTCACCACCTCTGTCTAACCATCCATTTGGTGATGATATGTTGAACTGAAGTCTAACCTTGTGCCCAACTTTCTCCACAATGTTCTCCAAAAGTGCCCAACAAATTTTGTATCAATATCTGAGACTTTTCTTCTTGTAAAATCACACAATCTTACCACTTCCTTGAAAAACAAAATTGCAATGTGTGTGGAATCACTTTTCTTACATGCTACGAAGTGTGCCATCTTGGAAATTCTATAAACAATCATGAAAATAGAATCATTACCTTTTTGAGTTTTTGGCAGCCCAACAATGAAATCCATGCTTATCTATTCCCTTGGCCTCTCCGGAATTGGTAAAGGCTGATATAAACGGTATTCTGACTTTTTCCTTTAGTAAACTATACATCCTTGCACAAATTTCTTCACATACACATTCATCCTTGGCCAATAGTAACTCTTATTCACCCATGCTAGTGTTTTGTCAACATCAGAATTGACCTACAAGGCCTCTACTTTGCTTCTTTCTTATCGAGGTCTCAAGTTCTCCCTCATGGAACTTTTGAGTATGCACAACAATTGTCCTTTGAACAATAAACCATCCTACCACAAAAATACTAGGTGTGGAGTTCTATCCATGCTGGTTGAATTCATGCACATTGTCCCTGCATCTCAAAAATCCAAGTCTTCCTCATACAACTTTTTCATTGAGTTAAACCCAATGAATTCTACTTTCATCCCATTCATCACAAGAACTCTTCTACTCAAAGCATTTGCAATGTTATTGGATTGACCACTCATATGCCTCAAAACAAAACAAAAGTTGAGGAAACTCAACCCACTTCATGTGAAATCGATTCAACTTACCTTGGTTATTAATAAACGGTAGTGTTTGGTGATCTATGTACAACATGAACTTCTTGGGCAACAAAAAGGCTCCACTTCTTACGTGTTTGTATTAGAGCATAGCATTATTAGTCATAGACTGAATACTTATGCTTTGTTTCATTCAACTTCTCACTAAAGTAATGCGTTCAGCCTCTTGATTCAAAACTCCACCAACTGCTGTCCCACCAGCATCACAATCAACCTGAAAGACTTTAAAAACTCTAGCTAATAACGTTTGTTCAGTTACCTTTCTCTTCAAAAACTGAAAAACTCTGCTCTGTGCATAATCTCTGTCTCTGTAATGGGTGCACATGTATTGCTAGAGTTTCTACGGAAACTTGCTAACCCATGAAAGCTTCTTGCCTAAAACACAGTTTCAAGTGACGGTCCATTCAATATTGCTCTTACATTTTTCGGATCCATTTTCAGTCACTCTCATGAGATTACAAAATGCAAATATATCAAGCTCCATTTTCATGAAGCAGCATTTCTTTAAGTTGACCAACAAATTTTCCTCCTTCAACCTTTGCAATACCAATATCAAATGCAACAAATGCTTTTCTCCTAAAATTCAAAGTGTCATCGAGATACACAATAAAAACCTTACCCAAATAAGGTTTCAGTGAATCAATCATTAGTTTGATGAATGTACTTGGTGTGAGAGGGATGTAAAATCTGACAGCATAATAGTTGTCAAGAATTCCTTTAAAACTCCAAGATCACGCTCCAACATACAACCACACACACAAGTATCTGCAAAATAAATTTGACAAAATAACACTGCTTCTAATGTAAACTCTCCTCAAAAGGATTTTAAATATAAACATCCATGAATCTCATATTGTGAGCTCTCATGGATTTCACCCACATTTGGAAGGGGTGAGGAGAGGCTTTTAAATAGGCAAGCAAAGAGATGAAGGTCAAATTGTAAACGATAGATCATAAAAGACTGGTGGAAGATCCAATCATTGAAAAAGGGGCATGCGAAGACAAAAGATGGCATCTTCACCAACCATTGCCCCCTAATGTTGACCTTAACACACCCGCACATGTCAGATGACACATGTGAAGTGGTGATGTAACTTGGACATTATAGAAAGTCAAAGATGCACATTCCAAATATCCTTTATTTTCTAAAATAGAAAATAAGAGACCTAGGAAATATTATTAGTTACCAAAGTAAACTTAAGTACTAATGTGTAATTACATAATTACACCAACACTAGGACCATTTGACAATCCGAACGGCATAACAAACCACTCATGCAACCCATCCTTCATCTTGAATGCAGTCTTCTAATCATGACCTTCTCTAATCCAAATTTTATGATGCCCACTCTTCAAATCTATCTAGGTTAAGCATCTTGCTTCAATTAAATAGTCCATCAAATCTTCCATCCTTGGCAATGGAAATCTATACTTGGTAGTAATTGTGTTTATTGTGTGTGAATCCATACACATCCATCATTCTCCACCCTTCTTAGGTGCCAATATTGTTGGACTCACACAAGAGCAAGAGCTCAAACTATCCCTTATCAAACCCTTCTCCAACCCTTCTTAAGTGTTAATCCATATGTTGTGACACTAGAACCATATAATGGCTAATGCTTTGCAAAGGTGGAAATCCATCCGGAAGATCTTTAGAAATAATATCAGCATATTCATTCAAGAAGCTACTCACCTCGTGGAATTCCTTCCACTCTCTCCACTATCCCAACCTCCGAGGGTTTGGGAATGAAAGCCAGACACACCTTTCCTTCTTCACCTCCTTCAAACACTATTTATGGAAATCATGTAAACCTTAGGACTGTTGTCCACCTCTTCTCTTTCCTTCAATGGGCTCAATGTGAACCTTCTACCATCTTTCATAATCATGTAAGTGTTCTCTCTCCCATCATACACGGATTTTCTATCAAAACTGTCACAATCTTCCCAACAACAAAAGACATACATCCATGGGCATTATGTCACACAACAATTCATCCTTGTAAGACCCAATTTAAAACTTCACCACATTTTGCTCACTCACTGACACTTGATGTCCCTTGAGCAACCAAGACAACTTGTGGATTGGAATGCATTAAAATTTTCAGCCTAGGGTTTTCTACCATTTCCTTGGAAACAAGGTTATTTGTGCTGCTGCTATCGATAATAACCTTAAAACAATTACCTCTCACTTTGCATATAGTCCACAAAATATTATTTCTTTGCACCAAGTCATCCTTCTCTTTGGCTGGTTTTAACGGAACTCTCTTCATACAAGACTCTTCACCACCATTGAGCTTCATCAACTTTCTTCTTATCACTATGTGTTGGAGATTCCAACACTCTCCTCGTCCACATGAACAACATGATTTCTTGAATCAACCCTCTTACTATTGTTCTAAAATGTTTTTGGACATTCAAAAGCTCTATGTCTAGCATATTCTCCACTTTCAAAGCATTTCCTAATGAATCCTCTACCTTTTCCTCTAGAAGAATACCCTCTTCCTCTTTGTGTTTGATTCGGACTTTGAGACATGCTAACTTCTTGTTCATGAGTAGGTTGTCGGCTGTCCTCTACCATGCTTGATTGTCATCTTCCTCTTGAGAACCTTCCTCTACCTCTAGAGGTATTGTGCTGTCTTGAGGACTACATTTCTTCAACCTTCAACACACATTGATAGACCTCTTCCACTGAGTTCAAATTCAGCATTCCAATCTCATTATGAATAGACATACAAAATCCATTTATATACTTTGATATCCTGTAATGTCCCTTTTTGGGGACACTCCTAAAATGACTTGGAGCTGGTTATGAAGGACTGAAATCAGAACTAGGGCAGACTGTAGATGACTGAAAATTCACTGTGAAAACCCTCAACGCGCTGCCAACACTTTGCTCCTAGGGTGGCGACCTCTTAGGAGAATTCAAACACACTTTTCTAGGCACAAACTTCACTCAAACCTTTAGGAAATAGGCTCAGAATTTATAAGAAATAACTAGCAATCATTAGATGGAAGAAAACTGATTTTCGGAAGCCCACAAATGCTATTTTAAATTTATTATGAAACCCTTCCACTGCAGATTTAAATAATAATTTCCAGAACGGATATAACACTCATATACACTCAAACAATTGGTAGAAATGGAAGATTTCACCTTTAGAAAATAATGGAGAATCCAATCATGCAAATTGATCACATAAAAACCAGCAACATCACCCAAAACACTCTCCCAAGCAAGTCACTTAGGGCATAAATCAGTAATAGCCAGCAATGAAGTGTAGAAAACCAAGTGTAGTGTGGGGTTTCGTTCACACCAACTTCTCCGCAAGGGTTTTCGTCCTTAGGAGGGTCTCAATCAATAGTTTTCATCCTTGAGAGAGATGGAAAAGGTGCTTACAAAGCAATCCTTCGCCAAGATATGAAAATTCACCAAAAAGCATGACTCACTAATGGCCAAGCGACCTCCTTTTACAACCATAAGGAATATTTTACAATGCAAATCTGATGGTCGACCCCTTAAGAAAAGTAATTTTAAATATCTAATTAGTATTTGGAACCTACATGCTCAAAATACTTTTATTTCCTAACTAATTAAGTTCTTCTATTGGAGCACTAGGCTTCCCAATAGGATACATGATAGTAATAAAAATAACAACAATAAAAATGTAATCCAGATCTTCCCCTTGCTTTTTTCCTTAGACCCACGGGGAGAAGAATGGGTCAAGGTCTTCAAAAAATCAGCCTTAAAAAAGGGACATGACATATTCTCTCTTGATCATCCTCCACATGACCAACTCTAATAGTGAGTTTGTAGAACTCCTCAGTGTATTCTTTCATTCATCTCCTTTTATCTCAAATTCTTTAAAAAAATTAATAAAATCAGTTGAAAATCTGAAGGCAAGAATTTACTTTTTAGCTTTGCAACCATTATGTCCCAAGTTTTGATTGTCTTTTCTTCTCCTTTCCCTTTTCAGCTGCACATGATCCCACCCCATAGATGCATGCCCTTTAACTTGGTACAAGAAAACTTGACCTTTTTTGGGTCTTCTATTGACTCATAGTCAAAATAATTTTCCAACATTGTCATCTAGTCAATAAGATCCTAAGGGCTCAAGCTTCCTCCAAATCTCGGGTTATTGATCTTTGGCTTCATATCTTTGTGATTTCTCTAAGAAGTCTATATCCTCGAGTCCATTTCCTATCTTTTCTTCTTAAACCTCCTATGCTCCTTCCTCTCTTTCATCATCGGTGACATCAACAAATTTGGTTCTTCTTCTTTGTGTAGTCTTCATTGTCTCTAATCTCACTTAGATTCATCTCAGCATCTCAGTCAAATCTGCAACTCTAGGTTCCCTTCCTGTTCTAAGAGATACTACTCTATGTGCCACGACTTTCACCAAAATAGGCCTCTTTCACAAACTTCAGCTGACTCAACATGAGCCTCACATGCCCAACCCAACAAGGCAGTCCTTGCTTTGATACCAATTGATGCAGACAAGAATGAAGCGCCCAATCAAATAGTTTACTTACTCCCCAGCTATTGACTCACAAACCACACTTAGATGGACACATGCAAAGCCAAGGACATAGCATGGAACCAAACACAATCTATTGAAATACAACATTGTTACAAAGATTCATACACACACATTTCCATACCCTACTGAACTATGATGAATAAATCCTCTCAATCCAAGACTGATTACAATACATACAACATTACTCTTTGAGCCAAACTCTAGCTTTTCTCTATTATGCTCTTCAACTGGAGATCTCTCGAATTGGAGCTTGTTTTCCTTAGATCTTTTCTTGCACAATCACCTCCAACTCTTCACCTTCCTCTAACTTTGAACCATCGTGTCTGACACTAATCCCTGACAGCTCATTGAGTCCTTAAGTTCTTGGAAAAATGGTCCATGTGTCACAACTTAAAAGTTTCGGGCATTACACTTATTTTCTTACACTCTGGGTGAAATCACTAGTACAGACAAACCAACAGTTGCACAACCACTGTGACGGTTATGCAACGAGTGCTTCAGCCAATTAGTGGTTATGCAACCACTGCATATGTTAAACAGCAGCTTCGCTGTCATGCCAAAAAGGGATCACTTGACCTCTAGGAGATGGTTGAAACCTCTATTTCAAAATCAAAAAGTTTCACCAATTACTCTTGAGGCACAAGGGCAGACAAGTAACCATATGTAACTCAGCGAGCTGAGTCAATAGGCAAAACTCACCAAGTTTTTCCTATTGAATCAGCCACAAAAGTACATAACATCCAATTAAAAACATCATTTTTACATCTGAAGCTTGCGTTTTTCTACATTTTCCTTTGTAAATACAGTGAATGTGATTGATTGGCACACCATTAGAGTTAGGGTTTTCAACACAAAGGAAAACATCAATGTATACACGGAAATAACAGGCAGTTTGAAACAAAGATTCTGAGAAAATTTGTAGGAACGATGAAATGATAACATTTCCTTACATTTTTCTAAGTAACTAGTTTCTAATGTTTTCAATGTTCCATATTCAATTGCTTAAATTTTTTGCTTCTTTTATTAACAACTAAGGTTTCCATCTTAAACATTTTTGGGGGGTTTTTATAAGGTTTCTATTGGTTATGTTTACAAGAACAGCATCCAGTTCAACTACATTTAGCAAGCCTAAGTCTACTGATCCTTCTTGGAAGCATCTTGAACAAGTAAAGGGCAATTGTGTGATATGCACTTATTGTGGGATGAAGATGAGTGGAGGTTACAATCGCCTCAAATATGACATCACAAAAATACCAAGAAAAGATGTGGTCATGTGAAGACAAGCGTTGTTAGAGGCTCAAAGAAAGATGTACGTGTACATTGTGAGTTATGCAGAGAGAAAAGACGAATGTTGAAGAACTTGGAGCCCTAATGAATAGGATGGTAGCAAGAGATGATTATGACATTGAGGCCTCTTCTATTGCCCCAAATCTAGGGAGTCAAAGACGAGGATGGGGACGGGTCTCATTCATTGAAGACAATCTGGCTACTTTTTTTGTTCCTCGAACTAGTCTTGGGTCACAACCTTCACTTGTGTTAGCAAAAGAAAACTGAGAAAGGAAAGAGAAGACAAAATTGCACTATTGGAATGGACGTAGGAAGAGTATATTTATTTTGTAAAAGGTCGTTACATTTAGTTATCAGTTAGAGGCAAGTAAAACTGCATAACCGAACAGAAACTATATATATATATATATATATATTAAACACCCTCTTAATGACTAGCCCGGAAACAACATCAAGTTTATCTTGAAACTTGACAAACAACAAAGGACGAAGAGGTTTAGTCATTACTTAAGCAAACTACTTCGTAGGAAAAAAATGGAGAGAGATTCCACCCAAATCAACCAACTAGCGAATATAGTTGTCATGTGAAATGTCTAGCATGAAAAATTCAAAAACATTATCATGACAACCTAGACCTCATTTGAAAATCCCTCTCACGGTCAATGTAAACCTGTCCTCCGACCAACTCGGTCACTGTGTTACCCTCATAATGGCTAGGAGGAATGTGCTAATGTGATTTTCAAGTGTGTTTTATGTACAGGGAGGTGATTCATGGATTCATTTAGAACCATTCAGAAGGAATTGCTCTTGGAGACCTAAAAAGGGCTATTTTTGACCTTTTGCACACGTTGAGCACCCTCCGGGAACGTATAGGGAAAAGATAAAGCATCGAAGAGGTGTGTGGAATGCACATGGTGAGCACCCTCCGAGAACATATAGGGAAAAGATAAAGTATCCAAGAGGTGTGTGGAAGAGCAATGTAATCATCGAAGGTAGTTTAAGAAAGTTCTACAAGAAAAATCAAGTTTAGGAACAAGTTATGTAACACTGGGGTAGTTATAGCATGGTATAAGGAAATGAAAGCAGTGAAAAAGCTAGTTGGCTTGTTTCAGATGTATCAGGAGCCTCGGGATGATTTGGAAAGCAATCAGATACTCATCGAAAAGCTAAGAATGCCAACTTCATGGTGCAAAAGGTTTCAAGAGTTTCTAAGGAGCAACTTTTCAAATTTTGGCCCAGCGGTGTAGATCAAGACCTTTGATCCTGGTGCAAATTCAATTAAAGATTCTAGGACTTCCGAGGAGAGTTGGAAGCTGATTTAAAGGCCAAAGTGAATCAAATGGGATCCTCTACATGTTCCATAGGATGAGTTTGATAAAAATTTAGATTCTTGTTCGGTGGCAGTTGAACCTTCCGGGAACTGCCCGTGACTAGAATTGAAAAGGGGCTTGAATTTTAAAAAGGAGGCAGAACCAAGTCCTGAAAATGGTGGCAATGGATTCCTTAGGTGTTTTCCACTCATAATGATATGAGGTTTTTCTATGAAACACCTAGGGAATCTCTCGGGGCAAGAAGACACTCTGATAGGCTATTTTTAGCAGTGTTTGGTGAAGGCAAGCTTCTAAATGTGGAAAATGCGCACTTGGAGACCCCCGATGTCCCTTTGACCAAAATCAAAGGGGACATGGGGGACACAAAAATGCGCCACCATGGTGAGAGGTTCATGTTTTGAAGTTGTGTCACTTAAATTGTCACTTGAGGGGTTAGAAATGTGTTTTCCACTCACAACTCAAACTTGGCCCCTTTCTCATGACAACCAGACCCTATGTGAACTTATGGGCACTTGATGTTTTGTTGGACCACGATTGCCGTTAGACCAAAACCCATAGGTGTTAGTCTTCGCTACAATTGCCAGAGTTAGGATCTACGAGAGGCGGTTAGTCCATGTCACGAAACTCACGGGGAGTGCTGGACACACATGCCAACAATATCCCCCTCATGTTACCGAGTGACTTTCGAACACGAGACTTGTCGCTCTGATACCATTTGTTGGACCACGATTGCCGTTAGACCAAAACCCATAGGTGTTAGTCTCCGCTACAATCGCCAGAGTTAGAATCTACGAGAGGCAGTTAGTCCATGTCACGAAACTCACGGGGAGTGATGGACACACATGCCAACAATGTCCCTTTGTCCCCTTGCCAAAGGAACATGGGGGGCACAAAAGTGCACCACCATGGAGGAGGGAGAGCTTTCGTCACTTAAATCACATCTTTGGGTATTAGGACAAGTTTTCAACTCACCTCTCAAACCTGGCCCCTTCCTTGTGACAATAAGATCCATGGCACATTTTTCAACCCCTATTGTCCCTTTGTCCCCTTTGTCCCTTACAAAATGTGGTAAGGGACATGAGGGGCTCTGAGACCCATTTAGTAAGTATGGCCATGGAGGAGGGAGACTTTGTGTCACTTAAGTTGCAAACTAGGGTGTTAGTGAGTGTTTTCAACCTCACATTCCCATCCCCCTTTCATGATGATCAGACCCATGGTGCATTTTGACACCCCTGATGTCCCTTTGTCCCTTACTAAATGTGGTAAGGGACATGGGGACATCTAAAACCCATTTTTAGTAAGTTTTAACCCCACCCCTCATGGTCTCATCTAACTAAGGTTAAGATAGGGTGAGTTCAAAAACAAGTAAATGGGAGGGAAAGCATGAAGGGGTTAGTTTAAAAACCAATATGGCTCAACACTTAGCTTTTTTTCATGTTTATCCATGTTTTCTCACCACCCTCCATTGTTGTTATAGCTGCCAAGAAGAACCAAGCATCCACCATGGCCAAAACACCTTTTTGCTCATTGCTTGCAAATTTCACCTCTGATGAATCTGATACTTGGACTATGGCTTCCCCATGAGAACGCCTTTAAGATGAATGCTTACTTGCCCTCATTCATGATCTCATTCATTTTTTACATCCTCCCAAAGTTTCCATCCATGAAAAATGTCTCCTCAGATCTACGGAGTTGTAGCGATCCAAATTGCCTCAAAATCAGAGACGGAGATCTACAAAATATCAGCTTTCTAATGAGCAGTTGTTTGCCTCATGAATTTGAGTGTGCATCAAGATATGAATGGCTGTTCCTTTTTGCATTCTACCCTGTCCGAAGAAGAAAACACAGATCTGCAAGTTTACTTTTTGTTTTCACGAAGATCTAGACAAAGAAACCCCTAAAAATTGGAGCAAAGCATCCTAATGTGAAGTAGAATTTTTGGAAACCATTTTCACTCCGATCCGACACTTCATGGCCAATGCCTATTTTTAGTAAGTCCCTATTCAAGACACTTACTAAGAATAGTAAGTCAGAAGTATGAATGGATTCAAGTCACTCAGTTCATTCCCCAAGAGGAAAAATTCTCAAAAGTGACAATTTGACAAAATTGCCAAAACTAGTCACCCAGGAAGAACTTACTAAAAATAGTAAGTGTCCATAAAATGTTCAAAATGGTCATGGTTGTTCTTCCTCCGCATACCTCACTAATTCCAACCTTCACGGGAGACAAACTCATGCTTGCAAAGGGGTGGACAATGGCATTGTGTCTCAAACAGAAGAGGAACTCTCTTAGTCCCCAATTTTGGTCACAATGGTGCATTTTGGTTTCAATGTGCTTCTCACTTCATCGGATGAGTTCATCAAGGGATAAAATCTTATTCTATCCAACCTCTCATCTTCATTCATTGTAGGATCGGAATGTTCTTCAACTCATTTCATGAGTTGCTCCATTTCCCAAGGACCGAGATCATCAGGTTGAATTGTGCAGGCAATGGTCTCAAGTTGCATCAAGAATTTGGTAGTTTGGAGGCATTGCAATGTTTTAAAGGTTTGAAGGCTTGTTCAAGTGAGGAAAATCATCCTTCATTGTCTTCAGTGGTCAAATCCTCATCACCTTTTCCTTTCGATGAGTCCAATGGTGCATCATCCTGGTGAGGTCTTGTAATGTCCCCTTTTCCCAATCCAAGACCTTTGGCCTATTTTGTCAACCCGACGGCCAAAGAAAAAATATAAGGGTGACTTAAGTCACAATAAATTATTATAAAGTGCTGTAAAAAAATAAAATAAAATTATTAAAGCACTTATATTAATTTATTTGGCTTAATAAAAATAAATAATAATCCCTATGATCAATACGAGGGGCAAATATCATTGTGAAGGGGTTATTATATATATTCTTGGGCCAAAGAGGAATACTGAAGTTGGGAAGGATAAAATATTATTTGTCTTGTATTCTTCCTATGAAAAATGTCATTTGGAAGTCCAAAGGTCACTTTCATTGGAAGTCCAAAGGTCACTTTGGGTCCCATTTCCTATATAAAGAAGAGGTCGACCTATGTAGAGGCATTCCAGATTTTTGATATGATATTTTCTCTTGCATGTGAGCTCTAAGCTTGTGCAAATAATCCAAGGATGAAACCCCTTAGGATTATATCTCTTGCCGATGAAAACCCCAAGAGTATTGTGAGAGATTTCCACTCAGGATTTCTCATTGATTGTAATCTGATTTTCAGTCATTCCCAGCAGTGTATTTTGAGGGTATTTTGGAGAATAAATTGCAGCAGTTCTTCTATTGGATCGACCCAGTTAGGGACTGTTTTGGCATGTTTTCTGAGGTATTTAAATCTGATTTCTATTGTCAAATCATCTACAGATTTTTGTGAAGTGAAACAAGGAAGTTTCATAATTTTTAAGAGGGTTTTTCAGAGGTATTTTAGCTAGTTTATTATTCAGATTTCAGATCTGATTTTTGGGATTCAAGTACGTCATTGCCAGATCATTTCTAATGAACTACCTCATCCGCCCCACTGTTCCCTATGGGTCTGTTGTCTGGGGGGCCTCCCTTTTGGACACAGATTGGGCTTCCGCCGAGAGGATTCAAACTCTCCTCCTTCGACGTTTCATCAGATGCAAACAGACGATTCCCCAACATATTATTTTGGCAGAGTTCGGAGCCCGACCTTTCTGTTTGGAAACTATATTTGACATATCATCTTTTCTTCACCATATCAAGAGGTTTGGTGATCTCTCCGATGAGCAGGACAGGTATCCATATCTCGCCTATTGTTCCTCTGTGAGTATTGCCCAGGCTGTGGGCCGGTGTTGGTTTGCCGAGACTTCTGCCTTGTTGGACTCAGTTGGTATCCAGATTGATCGTCTCCCCCCCTTCCAATACTCTCTGAATGCCCCTAGTCATCTCTTGCCCACCAAGCAAGTGTTGAACAGGTCCATTCGGGAAGATATCTACAGGAGCTTCATTCAGACTACTTGGGTGAACCCCCTGGGGGTTTGCGCCCTAAGCTGTCCTTTTATGTAGAGCGCTTTCTTGAAATCAGAGATGGACTCATCATCCGCCCTCAGTACACCTCTCGTCACTGGGTGCATGCCCTCCATATACCTCTGGGTCAATTTCGAGTCGACTCCCACATACTTCGGTGCGAGACTGATCACCACATTGATCGGGAGGATAGACTTTGTAGGCTCTGTAGCCTTCATGAGGTGGAGACAGAGACTCATTTCATCTTCCGCTGCCCCATATACTATGAGATCAGAGGACGATTTCACTGTCTCTTCAGAGGGACTCAGACTCTCCCGATCTTCTTCAGATATATTGACCAATGGTGCCTTGCCCTCTACATCCGTGAGTCTTTGCTGTTATGAGACCAGATTCTTCATCCCCCTCCGAGAGTCGTCCCCACGAGACAGATTACAGCCTTCTTTCCGGTTCTACCCACTGGTGGAGGTACTAAGCAACAAAGCCTTTTTAACCCAGATACAGTGCATAGATCAGTTCGTCCCCGGTTGGACCTTCACACTTCTCTCGATCACCGCCAGCAAAATCGATTGCACACACGTACCAGTGGGCAGTCTAGCTCCATTCGCCCCCTAGCCGTCGCATCAATCTCAAATCTCAGCAGGGAAGGAGGTTTTCGCCCCCATCGTCGGATTGTCAGTCCATCAGGAGCTTCTTTTCGTCGGCCTCTAATGTTAGGAGGGATGTGGCTAACATTCTTGATTAGACCATTGGTCCTCGTTTGCCCCCCCTTCTTTCCCTTCTTTGCTTCCCTCGTTTCTCTCCCCCGCTTGCTCCATTGCCCCCACCTGTGGGGGTATTGGCTTCGGGTTTCCTTTCTGCTGTCTTTTCTCTTCTTCTCTTCTTTTCTGTTTTTGGGAACTCGTTTTGAGTTGTCCCCGCTCGCACTTTGTATATTGTTTGGGCTGCAGTCCCATTGACCTACTTTTGTGGTCATTCGTTGGACATTAATATATTTATCTTATCTTATGTATCTTATCTTATCATATAGTTTGCTTTGCTTGTGCTCGCAAATAAGGAACCCCTGAAAGGTTTAAGATCCAATTAGGGCTCATTGGAATTACACTTCGGTCATTTGTCATTCATAAATTACTAGGCAACAAGAATAGGAATTGCAACAGCAAAGTTTCAACCAAGTCTTTAACTTTGATTTACAGGTCTTCATAGATTAAACATATCATCCCTAGGCCTCCATATCCTGCTTGTTATCATCCACAACTACATTCACAATATGCCTTCCCATTAGTACCTTTAGAATGATTTTATCACAGTCTTATCAATAATTTGCAATTGTCAAGAAAATGCGACTCCACACATTGTAATTCTTCACCAACTTCTATGCTTCTGGCAAAACCAATGTATTTTTGAATATCCTTGCAATACAAAGTCTCACATTTGCTTTTCACATCTACACTCACCTTTATGTTTCCTTCAAACATACTTAGCAGATCTTCACAATTTGGATGAGCCAACGCACGATTCAAAAAGAGCCTTCAACTCAAATTGTGTTCAACTGCAAACAAGTCTTTTCGACTTGCACAACTTGAAGAAAAAGGTCAATCAAACATCAATGAACTTCTTCCATCTTCGATTCATCGGACCAACTTACAAATTCCTATCCATCGCACAAGCATTTTTTTCTCATGCGTCCTAGTCTTCATATCTGATTACCAAAGATATTACCCTTTCGGTTAGAATTGTATCCCAAACTTATTTCACTGTTGTGTCCCACATTTACTTCACAGTCACAATCAAATCCATTCAATAGAACTTAATGATAAACAAAGCCTGATCAGCTTTTAGTTTATCCTATCAAGAGACTCTTCTTGTTTATTTCCAGCAATATTGTTTTTGACACAGCAACCCAAGTCTCTATCTATCAAGAGTCATCTTGCATCTTGAAGTTTTCATAACTAATCTTGCTAAACACTAGAACTTAATCTCATTTCTCAACCCAAGTATCCTTGTCACTATGATAACCATAAGATTCTTATGCTTAAGTGATCAAAGTTCCCTCACTCAAACCTACTGCTTATCCATCGCAACAAATCCAGACATGCACCAAGCCAAATCAAACTTCTTTGATACCACATGTTGGGATTATACACATCATGCGCAGCCAAAGCTTAAAACATAAACAGACAATGCCCACAACCTTCAAGAATCAAACACAACAGCTTGGTGCCCAAGTGATTCAATACTATTAGCCCTTCTTAGACTAGTGCATATATTTCACCTTGAAAAACCTTTTCATGTAAAAAAATCCCAACAAAGTAATTCCTTTGTTTTGTTTATTAACAAAAACCCGTTCAGAATACAAATAGACTCTTCATTGGTTCTATAGCTTTAACCATTTAATATTCAAGCCATACACTCCATTCAGCTACAAAAGACTCTTCAAGGTTCTATATTTAACATTGCAAGGCATACACTACACCATGTAACTACAACCCATTCACACTACTTTTGAAACCATTTAGAATTGGTCATCTAACACCCCATACAATATGAAATTATTGCAATCATTTCCAAAATTCATTATCTGAATGGTGTGTTGCCTTTAGAACCTTGCACATAAATTTGTAAACCATCACACACCTTTGGTAAATCGCACAAAATTCCCTTTTACTACGGTTCTGAACAATATCATTATTCAAGCTCATCCTCCCCGTGTTATAAGCATTATCAAGACATTACTTGTCCACCTTTCCAGATCCCGGTAGATTGTGCCATCTGACATGTAAATGGAAATATTTACCTTGCATTCATTGCAATACAGTGATTGCGCAGCTCCATTGTAACTAGAATGCAACTTATCACGCACTAACACAATAGGTGCACACAGATGTTCCATTCACATTACCACACCTATGTAATATTATTTAGACAAAATTTGTGCATAAACCCAGTCAAAAATTTTACCGTGCACCATAGGACATAGACCTTAGCCAATATTTGCGCACCTATTCCTCCTGTACAAAACCATATGAATTGGAGACATTCCCAACAAAATTATTTCAAACAAGCAAGATAACAACCTCCACTTGTGTCACCCAATGGCTGTGAATTTTTGGCCAAAGGGACCGATGTTGTACAAAACCGCTCCAAAGGGGACAAACTTACGATACCACCCCTAACGGAATCTACAGCTATGCGCACCACCAATCGACACTCAGCCGACAATTTCATTAAGATCTCAAAAACATGTTTTTGGTTATTTATTGTTTGGTTTTCAACTTTGAATCATATGTACCAGGTTAGTATTTAAAACTCAATTTGTGGTCATTTGCCTTGGACAGGTCTTAATATAAATCTTATCTTATCTTATTTTCTAAAACTCATGAGTTTCCCATTGAAAACTCGAAAATTTGGAGGTCAAAGTTCGTAAACCTTATTTGTGCAAGACTTGATTATGGAAAAAAATGGTTATTATTCCTTCAAAAAAACAAATTTCCATATCAATTTTTGCCATTTTTATCCATTTCACATTTGCTAAGTGAGGTTTTGTCCAAATCCAAATGGCCATCGGATTAGAAAGGAATTTTCCATGTTTACTCTCAATTTTCTTAAAGGACTTGTTTTCTCCCTTTTAGGGATCTTGCATTTGTGATGCCTAGGTTTGATTTTTTAATTTAAATTGTTTTCCCATTTTAAAATCTTCCTTTGATAACACTAGCAGTTAGGGTTTTAGCCAATGCTTTTTTAGGCTTAAAGGTTTTAGTACAAATTCTTGACCATCTTAAAAACGCATTAAATTTGCACATAACGATCCACCCATGTAGCATGGCTTCAGTTACTTCAAATATCAGAGTAAGAGCTCTGAGGACAAGAATCACTCAATGTTATTGTGAATAGCTTGGAACAACCAATCATGTATTCTACTATTGTGGGAAGAGATGAATAGTTGGTTTCAAGTTAAATACCACCTCTCACAAATCATTGCTAAAAAGTCCTTGGATTATACATAGTTTCTGAGGATAAAGATTGAGATATTGCTTACAGCTTGTGGATTTGAGAAAATGGATTCAAGGGAAAGGGAAAGTTGAAGTGATCTTTAGTGAATATTGAGGCCATGAGGGTTGTGTTTTAAGATTTTTAACTATGATCCTCATTCGTATGGGGGGTGCACAAGGACTTTGAATATAGGCTATCCATTGAAGATAATTCATGCTCATGGAGTCTGGACAAAGTCCTTTTCTCACATTCCTTGACATACCATAGCGGTATCATGTCAATTCACTCCAAGGTACTCATTGGAACCTAGGATTGACCACAATGATCTCAAGGATATTTGTCAAACTAACATGGTATACAAAAACCTCAATATGACTAAAAGTGCAACAAATTATTAGGATAAATTTATTTAATAGGCCAATTGACCATTGTCGGGAAGATTCAAGGCTCCTTTACTCCATGTGGTTTGATCTCCCTGATATGTTAGAAGCTATTGCCTCCAACGATTTTTGACCTTTTAGTAAAACATGGTTTAAAATGGAAACCACGGAAGATCATGGAGAAGGAAATTTCCCCTAATATGGCAATGAAACAGCACCCATGCCCTCCCCCTCTTCTAATCAAATGGCAATGGTACATAAACTCTTCTCCACCATAACGTTTTAAATTTGTGAAAGGAATGATAAAGTATTCCACCCACAGTTCAACTAAGATCACTACAAAGGTCCAGATCTGGCATGACGGCTTTTTAGTCCCCCTCATCCGATAGAGATATCTCTTATTCTAGTAAGGATGCTCGGTTTTACCAATCTTAGTTTACTGAAAAATTGGAGCAAGCAAAAACCCTAGATTTTCTCCACCTAGGATTAATCGCCTACACGAATATCAAAAGCAATAATAGACAGATGAAGCAATAAACAACGATGGGAGAGGCATTTCAAGGCATTCAAGAAATTGATTCTTTGTAGGACAATTTGGCAGATGCAAACATTTTCAGGAACATGTGTTTTGAAGGAGTTCGAATATACACTTATACCATTTATCTTTGAAAAGTTGGACTATCATTTATGCTTAGGCACGGTGTACTTGGAAATATCTATTTATTTGAGAGCTATCTTTTCAAATTTTTATGGCAACATGCTCCAGAAGTTTTCTCAGGATGGTCGGCAACGAAGGTGCTCTAACAATGCTCACAGGTTGGTCGGCAACATTGAGAGGTAATTTCTTTTAGGCAAATTAGACATTTAGATTTTACGATGTATTTTGAGGAAAAACAGCACCGTTTTTTAATTTATTGAATGACGATAATATGACTAGTGTAAAATTAGTTTATTTAAATCTAACGGGCCACAAACGCCCTTAAAGCATGTATTATGAATTATTAATATTGCAATATGGGAGATGCCCGACTCCCCAAATATGAATTATCTACAATGCTTCTTCTTTATGAAGAATGGCTCACCTATTCTTGGAAATTTAGCATATGGATTTGCACGCATGCAAATGACATGCAACAGTGTGGGAACGAAGTCCCTCCTCAATGAAGGTGAGGTTGCCTTTATTGAAAACCAAAACTGTATTTACATCTGTACATTCAAAATTGTATGTGGGGGGTGTTTTGGAACATCAATGGAAAGAAAAGTGAATGAGGGAGATGGAATGGAATGAAGGAAAGGAATGGAAAGGAATGAATGGAAGGAACATGCAAGAGTTAGGTAAAAGCAGAGCCTAATATTGCATGGAGAAGAACAATAAATAACTAACACAAATAAAATGGAGTTTGCATTAGCTAAACGAGAATGAGTAATAGGGAACACACATGAGCAAGTAGATAATCAGAGCTTGATCATTGTGAACAAGAACAACATATTAATAACGTTGACAATAAGATCCAAGACAATATTTGCATGCAAGATTTAAACACTAACATCTAATGAACATAAGAACATCAAATGCTAAAAGAGACAATGAATGAGACACAAAGTTCATATTTCATTAACTCCAAAATGTCTTCACAAAAGAACACAAAGTTTCTTTCTTTGAAACAAAGCTTGCACACAAAAGTATTTTCTTCTCCTCTCTCAAAGTCACCCTTACAAATGAGCCCCTAACTTTCTTTTATAACCCAAAAGTTGGTTACAAAGTAGTTAGGAATTTACATGCACATTAAATAGGGCATCTTAAGTGACTTTGACTTTTTCAACCAACTTTTAAAAAGTGACTAAAAATAGAAACCACTTAAGTTAAAAAGTTATTTAAGGAAAAATACATAAATAAAAGAAATGGGTACATGTGGACCCCACTTAAATGACTTGGACACACATAGACATCCTAGTCAACAATGCGCCACCTAGATCAAAACACCTATGATCAGTGCCTTATCCATTGGGCCAAGAGTCTGCCTATCCTGGTCGTACAGGAATGAACTCATTGACCGTGCTCCGCAATCCTCCAGATGACAAGAGAGTCGATCTTGAAACTTGAGCAATTCATCCACCCCTCCATTTGAGCAACATCCTGGTGTGAGCAAGTTTGTCTTCATTCGTATTCACATTCACAATTACACACAATTCTCCACATGCTCCGAATAGCCTTCCATGGTGAATTATTCATTTGTCGTGAGACTGTAGTCGTTACGCCACCTTGGCTTGTCAGAATCCAACTTTTGATCTTTCACCATTGAGAAGATCTTCCAAGAGCCAAAATTGCAATTCACTTCCTGGAGTTATGTCTTTTGTCTTTGTCACCATCCCGAAGTGTTGCCATTCTGATCCACTCACGATCATCCAATTCGAGAACGCTCCAACTTTAAGACTGGCCGATGAAGTATTGCGCCCACTGCTAACTGAGAGCTGACAGGGACATGCTTGAATGATGTGGCCTTGCTTGATGATCCACACAATTGTACTTATCATTGGTCTTGGTTTTTCGATGAATATATCCGTACAACGATCAAGTGAAAACAATTGATGTAGACAAGATTCTCCCATTATCGATCTCTGTCGATAACAATGGCTTTTGACTCCGAAGAGACCTCTGCCAATAGCTACGACTTATACCACATAATGAGGAAGTCAGAGGTTGCTTCCGCTTCGGAGCCGTTGGAGTTGAATCACCACATTGTGCAGGTGTCGTGGTGCATCCATGCAAGTGATGACCAATTCAGAACAAGCATCAGGAAAATTGTGACTCGCCTTCGGTTGATATGCGATCGCAGAATCGACCTACGTCGACGTGTCCCAAGTTGGTATCGGTGATGTTCTCATACTCTGAATGGAGCATCGAGGTGAGTAGAATGCCCTGGAACCTATACCGCAACATCGTTTTGTTTGGAGATGACATGATTGTGACAGAAGCGTGATTTCAGGCTATTACTTCCATCTTACAAAACTGCACAAATCACCTGTAAAACTGCCCTGGGAAAAATAGCAAATCTTGTTCTGAGAAGTTCTCACTGGATGAGGGAGTTTATTAAGGTACCACAAGTTTGCGTGTCAAAGGGTTTTTTCCCAATCAAATTCTTCAGTCAAATATTAAAGGTCAAAGTTGACTCTTCTGAAACTGCTAGGAAAATGCAAGTGTAAAACTGCGAAAATCCCGTTTGGTTTTAGCCTGGGAAAAATACCAAACGTCACCCTAGGCATCTACAACTTGGCAAGGGAGCATATGAAGGTGAGGAAAATCCAAAGAAATAATTCTTTTCTCTTGACGATCATCTGAGTTTAAAATATCAACTCTCAAAGTGAGTCACCTTGACAGGTTGAAAACTGCATGCGTGTAGCGAAATTATGCAAAATGTGTTTTATTTAACTCCGTGAAAAATATCAAATGAGGTGCTGCACTTTTGAAAATTTGCAAAAAGAGTACATGAAGTGGAGAAGAATTCAACGAACCAAATTGTTTCTCTTGACGATCATCTAGGCTTGAGATATGGATTCTCAAAGTAGGTACACTTTCGCCAAGAAAATGCGAGTAAACATATGGGGAAATTCAATGAACTAAACCTTTCTTCGAGATATCAGTTTTTCTTCGGTTCGTTGAATTACTTCAAACAGGTGCTGCACATTTGAAATTTGGCAAAGGAATACATGAAGTTGGGGAGAATTTTTTTAAATTTTCTTCGAAATGGCTCCGACTTTGAGATATCAAAGCTCCAAAATTGATTTTTAATTACAACCCGCGGCACGTCTTTCTGCATCTATCTGGTTTCTTTATTAAATTCATTTTTCTTTGTGCCGATATACATCGTAATGCATTTGAATGCGTGATATTTTTTTCTTTGGCAGCGAGTGATTTTTTTTCCTTTTCCTGGCGCAATGATCAAATTTCTTCTTCTTAAGCATGCGTAGTATCCTTGTTATTCTCTTTCTCTTCTTAAAAAAAGGAATAATCAAATAAAATAAAACAAAAAAATTTTATGCATGTGCGTGGATTTCTTGTTTGTTTGGATTTTATTATTCTTTTTCACTTTATGCATGCGTGGGCAAAATTGGCTTGTTTCTTATGCATGGGTGGACATAAAACAAACTTTTTTTGATCTTTTCTCCAGCATGGCGTGGACTTCATGATTGTTTCTTTTTTTCTTTGCAAGCTGTGTGGATCTCCATTCTTCCTAGATGCATGGGAGAAAAGACTTTTCCTTTCTGTAGGATTGTGGTTAAAAACAAATTGACTTCATTCTTCCTTTGAATGTGCAAGAAAATTTATTCTCCTCCTTTTCAGACTATGCGTGAATAAAAACAAACTTCTTCTCCCTTCCAAGCATGGCGTGGAAACTTTGTTCAACCTCCGTGTTGATCTTATTCCTCGTGGGTAGCGTATCATTCTCCTTAACTGGACTACGTGGATTTTTTGAAACTCCAAACATATGTTGCATGGAAACTATGTTTGTCTTTTCTGCAGGCTGAAAAATTTCTTTTTGTGTGGAAACTTGACAATGGATTCAACTCCTAGAAACAAATCCATCACGTGGGCCTTTGTTTTGGCATTTTATTTTTGTCTTGGACTGGTTGCGTGGATTGTCTATCCTTGGATCTGCATGAAAATATTGCTTGTGTGGATCTTGATTGGCTTTGTACAAATCAACAACAAACAAAAACAAACTACCAGCTATGGGAAATTTCACCTTATTTGTTGCATAAGGGATTTGTTTGGATTCGAAATCAATCCTTGCACGTGCATGAAATTTCCTTCACCTTTGCAATCGTGGATCTCAGAAACTTGATATTGCTTCCCTCCAAGCGTATGATCTCCTAACCTTGTGATCTCGCAATGGAGACAACTACCTGGAACTCTCAAGGTTTCCTGGCTCTAGCTAATGCCCGTGCCAGGTTTCCGTGTGAAAGTCGGGTAGTGCCTGTAGAATAAGCTTTTCCTTCTTCTGGCTCTGAATATCTGCAATATTTCCTTTATTTCTCCTTTCTCCCAATTTCCCCTGCTTCTGCAACCTGTTGTAACCGTCTCCTCATCAATTCCTGGATGATAGAAGCAAAATTAAAATTGTCTACGACAATTGGAAGCAGAAGAAAAATTGCCCCCAGCACTTGCTCACAGCAGTTACAACAATTAATAAAAAAAGAAAAGTTCTTCCAAGTTTGTCGAACAACTTCTATGAGTATTAAATTAATATTTATTAATTAAAAACCCTAAAATTTAATAAATATTAATTTTATTAAATAACAGGATAAATATTAATTAAATAATTAAAACACAGTTTGTGCGTCGTAACGGGAGAAGGGCTCATTCAAAATGGATGAAACAAAAGCCAAAATGACCATGAGAATAAGACGATTGCGATGAAGGATAAAAATTACGTGAAATAACACTTTTCAAATTTTTTTTTAATTTTTTATAATTTTTTAAATAATTTTCCGAAGTCAAAATTAGCTGAGGCATGCTCTTCAACCGAGGGTGAATAAAGGGTATGGGTCTCTTGCCATTCTTGAGAGACAGTGCTTTTGGCACCACTTTCAAGACATCTCCTCCAAGATGTTTCTTATGAACTCCCTCATCCGGCCCCACTGATTTCTCTATGGGTCTGTTGTCTGGGGGCCCTCCCTTTTAGATATAGATTGGGCTTCTGCTGAGAGAATTCAGACTCTCCTCCTTCGTCGCTTCATCAGATGCAAGCAAACGGTCCCCCAGCATATTATTTTGGCAGAGTTTAGGGTCCGACCTTTCCGTCTGGAGACTATATTTGACATATCGACCTTTCTTCACCGTATCAGGAGGTTTGGTGATCTCTCCGATGGGCGTGATAGGTACCCGTATCTCGCTTATTGTTCCTTTGTGAGTATTTCCCAGGCTATGGGTCGTTGTTGGTTTTCCGAGACTTCTACCTTTTTGGATTCGGTTGGTATCCAGATTGATCATCTCCCCCCTTTTCAGTATTCCTTGAATGCTCCCAGTCATCTCTTGCCCACCAAGCAAGCGTTGAACAAGTCCATTCGAGAAGATATCTACAGGAGCTTCATTCAGACTACTTGGGTGAATCCTCATGGGGGTTTGCGCACTAAGACGTCCTTTTATGTAGAGCATTTTCTTGCGATTAGAGATGGACTCATCATCCGCCCCCAGTACACCTTCGTCACTGAGATGCATGCCCTCCGCATACCTCTGGGTCAGTTTCGGGTCGGCTCCCACAGACTTCAGTGCGAGATTGATCACCACATTGATCGGGATGACAGACTTTGTAGGCTCTGTAGCCTTCAAGAGGTGGAGACCAAGACTCATTTCATCTTCCAAAGCCCCATATACTATGAGATCAGAGGACGATTTCATTGCCTCTCAGTTTTCTTCAGATATGTTGACCAATGATGTCTTGCGCTCTACATTCGTGAGTCTCTGCTGCTCCAAGACCAGATTCTTCATCCCCCTCCGAGAGTCATTCCCACGAGACAAATTACAGCCTTCTTTTTGGTTCTACCCACAGGTGGAGGAACTAAACGACAGAGCATTCTGACCCAGTTACAGTGCATAGATCAGTTTGTCCCCGGTTGGACCTTCACATCTCCCCCGGTCACCACCAACAAACTCGAATGCACACTCATACCAGGGGGCAGCCCAACTCCATTCGTCCCCATAGCCGTCGTTTCAGTCTCAGATCTTAACAGGGGAGGAGGTTTTCGCCCCCCTCTTCGGGTTGTCAATCCATCAGGAGCTTCTTTTTCGTCGGCCTCTAATGTTAGGAGGGGTGTGGCTACCATTCCTGAGTAGACCATTGGTCCTCATTTGCCCCCCCTTTCATTCCCTTCTCTGCTTCTCTCCTTCTTTCTCCCCCGCTTGTTCCATTGCTGGTTGGTTTCCCCCTATGGGGGTGATTTGGCTTGGAGGGGTTTTCCTTGTTTGTTTTGTTCTTTTCCATTTCTTCAGTTTTTGGGAACTCGTTTTAAGTTGTCCCCGCTCGCACTTTGTATATTGTTTGGGCTGCAGTCCCATTGACCTAATTTTGTGGTCATTCGTTAGACATTAATATATTTATCTTATCTTATCTTATCTTAGACTTGGTGAAGGGTTTCATCAATCACAAAAGACTCAAACAAGGGTTTTCGTCCTTAGTGAGAGGATGAGAGATGCTTCACAAGCAATCTTTTGAAAAGAGATAATTAAAGTCACATAATGAGCATCAAATGGCCAATTTGCAATGTCTCCTTTTAAATCATAAGGGGTGCACAAAATAATCGAACCTCATAAAGTACTTTAATAATTTCGTTTACAACTTGAGCCTACAGTGCTCACCAAAGGGATAACTAACTAATCTAATTAATTTTCTCTATTATCAGCGTTTGGCATCCCAATAGGAATCTTCATCACAGAAAATAAAAACAAATCCATTGTTCAAACTATCATCAGGAAATCTTCAAGAAATGTTCCTCTTGCTCCAACCCTTAATCCCTTGTCCATGGAGGATGGGAGTACGCGTATGGGTCGAGAGACAACATGCCACTAGATTTGATACCCAGAAAATGGGGTTGACTATGATGACATGGGTCATGCTGCCAGCTCTTCAAGTGCACCTAATTGGACATACGAAATAGCATAGGATGTGTTAGATGTACTCAGGGACGTACCTGGGTAAAAACCCGTAGACGTACATTTGCGGCGAACCCCATGGCTTAAATACATCTTTTGAAGGCATTAAAAAACTTTTTAGATGGAATTTGACTTATGTCAATGCAAAAAAACGAAGTCCATTTAAATAATAAAATCGTTAAACCCTAAACACTTCGTAACCAAAAATGCTATAAAAAACACTCACACAAACAATTCATTGTTGGTTTTTGCAAGTGTATGAGCAAAGAGCCAATTCATTGATAGGTGGACTTTTGTAGTATATTTTCAAGTTTTGTTTGTATTCATGTTGACATGATATTTGACATATCATATGTATGGCAGCCACCTATGATCAATGAAACATTTACAACTCTTTACAGCTATATTGAATGTTTTGAAACTGATTCAAGTTTTGTATTAATTTCAATTTTTTAAGGACTAAAAAGTACCCCTAGTAAACTGAGCATATATATATATTTATTTGCCAAGATATGTATATTTTAATGTACCGGACGTATCGAAGAAGTATCCTACCCAATGGGTTTTATCAAAATCCTGAAAATCAGCCACTATTTATGTCAGTACTCTGAATTACCATTTTATCCTGGCATGCACTGAGGATTAACACGAAATATCCTAACCAAACACTTACAGGAAATCATTGATTTCCAAATGAGGTAATGTACTCATCCATCAAAAGGACATCATCTCACAAGCTATTTTGGAAAGAGGTGGACTCAAAAAGGATATACTTCACTGCATTTTATAAAAGGCATTATGGGTTGACACCAGATTGAAGTTTCAAAAATATTACAAAGTCATTTTGGACAACTACCAACCTTCAATGCTTTTCTTCCAATTCTACTAACAAAAGCAAGAGCTTTTGGAAAGATTATCCAAACAAATATATTTCACACTTCTTAGCAGAATTTGCTAATACGGACTCATGAACAAAATCAATCACTAACAGCCTCATGACCAAGAGTTCATTGCTATTTATATGTGTTTTGGAATCCATAAACAACTGCATTGTATCTTCTAATCAAGCAAAATTCTCTTTACGTCAAGTGATTTTCTAGAAACTTAAAAGCTCATTGTCTCATTCACTACTAGAATCTCATATTGAAAATCTCCCAGAAAAAGAATCTCTCATTCAGAAGTAAATTGTACATGCTTTGAGCCACCAAGGAATCATAAAGATTCGTGATTGGGTTCTTTATGTAAAAGAACCCTGCTAAGCAAATATTAAACATACAAAGAATCTAGACATTCAAAATTCAATCTCTCAGGAAAACGAATCTAGAGTTCATTGTGTTCAAACTCAGAATGAAATAAAGTGAGTAGATTGTAGACACAAAATCTCGCACTTGAACTGATAGAATTTAAATACAGTTTATTAGGGTTTTTATGTACCTAAAACCCTCAACTAAGCAATTATAAGCCCTTCTGAAAGCAAAAAACTTCAGATGGTCTGCCCAAATATCTTTGGAACTCTTTTCTGCTTGTTCTAGTTTACTTTGCTCAATTTGGTGTAGACACACTGTCCCCTTACTGACATTGCTAGGTCACTAACGGTTTACTCTTTTATCTCATTCAGACACTCAGTAGAGGTGGAAAACTCCATATCCCCTAAAAATATGACTTACTGACTGTGAGTTTTCTTTACCTTCATATTTTTCTTTGGTTTCACACCCTCTAGTCGAGACTTTATCTTATGGCTGGGTATCCCCTCTGGGCGCCCCTGACCCTCTTTTCTATTTTTGATGGGTATATTTTTTCACTTATGGGTCGGCCTTCCAGTTGTCAATTACGTAAATTCAAACATGGGAATCATATAAATACATAGTTATGATAGATTCAAAATAAAGGACCAAGCACTAAGCATTACTATCATCACCTGGTGCTTACATCCAAAAGTTTGCACCCTAAAGCCACTCAAAGGCATCCATCTAGCATCCATTCAGAAGGAACAAGGCATTGCATACAATCTACATGCATAGCATAGGAAGGGGGAATTCATTATATTCCATCCACACATTCTACAACATTGTTACATTTAGCTACAGCCCGCTATCAGGTGCAACTTGCACAAGGGCATCCTAGGGCACAATTTCTACACATTTCAAGGTAAATACCATAGGACTTCATCGAGCCATGTAGTGCAGCACTTCATCCATAAGTTCACAGCTCAGGATGACTGACGAGCTTAGTCTGACTCCCCATTCAGACATTTTGCTTTGTGAGGTACCTTCATGTAATTTGTTTTCTTATGCATATCAACTTCAACACTTTAAGTTCACTCAGGATACTGTCATTTAGTCTGACTCCCCATTCGTACATTCTTGTTTAATAGTTCTTGTGGGCTTATGCAGGTGATACTTTAGCAGGTTGCATTCAAAGGTCAACTATTAGGTGAATAGGGAACAACTACGACACTCTTGAGCGACATAGTGAAAACCACTACTGACTTTCTGGGATTAACTATTTTGCGCAGTCGAGGCGCTCAGTAGAACCCTGGTTTCCAGTGCCATTGCCCTAGAGTGGGCGCTCATGTTCATGACTCTTTCGTGAGTTACAAAATTTATACGGAAGTAATTTACTTCGACACTGCTTGCCCATTATGTTCAGTATTTTTCCCAGTCCAGATCAGTTCCAAATCAAGTGTAAAACAACTAAGTCTCTTCATCCATCTCTTGTGCTCACAGGGTAAATCATATTTACATACCAAAGTTTGCTTGTGAATCATTTTTGTATTCTCATAAGTATTTATATATCATTTTATTTCAGTAGCTGACTCTACAATATTTAGATTTACGATTCAAATTAACACTTGGCTCTCAGTTCAGCAGTGTTATGCACCACAAAGCCATACACCAAAAATCTGAATAAGGGATGCATTCACGTATGAAACGTGAATTTTCAAATGTCTTGTTTCTATAAAAGAAGTTACGGGCTTACTCTCTAGTTCAAAATTGAGCTTCCGATTTTGGATGAAGGAAGCCTTGTTCTGGAACCTGAGAGTATATTTGGAAAACAAAAACCAAGTCCTGTAGCTCCGGCAAAATTAAGGGAATACCTACATTAAAATTGAAAATTATACCTAGGGAAGAAGCTTCGTGGGAAAACCAGTTTTCTTGTGGATGATCATCCTTCACTTCCTATGCTTTGCAAAGAAAAAAAATTTAATATAAAAACAAAAACAAACCCTAGCACTAAAAGTGACACTCTTACTTATAAAATGACCATATGATATCATTCTATGTCACAATTTACACTTCAGCAAAGAGAAGAAGAGGAAAAGTGAAAAAGAGGAGAGCAAGGGCAAGAGGAAGAGCAACTAACAAGCACAAGTGCAAGAGGTATGTACATATTACATACTACTCTACATTGATTCAAGAATGTAAGACTTATAATTTAGTATTTAGAGTTTAATATTAGTTAAGTTATTAACTAATAAACTATGTTGTAACCACTTCAACCATATTTACAACTCCCCACAACCCCTCCCTTTCACATGATAAAGTTTCCAGAACGGAAACGGGGGACAAGCGTCCCCGAAACAAGTGTGCGTTTCAGGGTTTTCGTGGTATTCTTTTTAACATTTCCGTGAACATTTAAGGCATTTCGGGGACGTTTCCGCAGCTCAGATGGAGTTAAAAAAAACAAAAAACAAAAAAAGGTCCAAGAACTTTGTTGTTTCTAACAGCTAATCTACCCACCCAACCTTCCCTAAGACACTTATTAAAATATCTAATGACATCTTTATCTAAATCACACTTTCAACATTGTGAAGAGCAAAGAGACATCAAGGAACAGCTTGAAGGAAGAGTTTAGGAGGTGTAAGAGCTAAGAGTCAAGGAGGAGTTTAGAAGAAGATTTGGAAGGAGATGATTATGAGGGATGATATATTCCCGAGTCTAGATTTAATCATGTATATATGAAACATTGAAATTGTTATAAATCTTTTGAACTTCAATGAATACATAATATTTTTATCTCTTATGCTCCATGGATTAAAATTTTGAAAATGAGTACTATATATATATATATATATAATACGGACATTTCCGTAATGTTTCGTACCAAAGGTTTTTTTGAAAATTGGCATTTCAACGTTTTGGACCCGTACCCATATCCATTTCCTAGCAACATAGTCATTTTGTAATCATCTCTCACATAACAAATTGATGGACACACAATCAGCAATGTGTGCATTCCAGTTTCTCTTCATTTCTTCTTTGTGCACATTTTCTAACATTGGTATCAAAGCCCTTGGCGGCTCAAAGGGATAAGAGAAGAAAATGCAACTTTCAGTAATTGCAAGTTTGAAGGATATTCACCAATTTCGCTAGATAAGAGGGCACCAATATCGAGTGTTGCAAAGCTCATGAATCAAGCCGAGTCGCAGGTTTGGGCAATTAAAGATTAGGGCTTGTGAAGGGCACGAAAAAATAACAACAAAATCGGCATAAAATGCAAATTTAATTTCGCAAGGGCAGTTTTGAAGTCGCATTTGCACAGTCCATAGAAATGATCTATGCAAAGGTGCAGAATAAGATTGTAAAACACAAGATAATACAGTCGCTACAATTTCCACTATAAATATCTGAAGATAATTTCAGTCGAAAAGTTTCCGCTAGGGCATGGGACATACAAATTTTAGGTTGTTTCATAGGTTTTATATCGTAGTTATCCAAGGAAGAAAACGAGATTTTTAAGTGCATTAATTTGTCAAGGGCATCAAAGAGTTGAGAGCTATTTCTGTATATTTCAAACATCCAGGAACATGAGCAAACAAATCGCATTTCAAATTACTAACAAATTTGCGCACTTAATATCCCGCTACCAGTCGCAAGTCTTTGCTAGGGTACGGGACATGAATTTTAGGTTGTTTCACAGGTTTTATACGGTAGCTATCCAAGCAAGAAATCGAGATTTTAAAGTCCACTATTAGGGCATGAGGGTTATATATTGCATATTTCAGACGTCCTAGAACATGAGCAAACAAAAATGGCATTTCTAGCTACTAACAGTGGAAGATTGAAGCGATCAAATAAAACTATGAGACTTGTCATGATGGCAATTTTTGGAATTGTGTTAGGAGTCTTTGTTGGCATTCCTTTTCCACATGTTTATTTTATAAATTTTGGATTTCCATCGAGGCTTCCTATGGTTAATACCATTAATGTTGAATTTGCTTATTTATATCCCCATAGATTGTGTGGTAAGCCCCGTGAGGATTTTCCATTTAAACAAAAATACCTTGCATTTTTCATTGTTGACCTTACTCAAAAGGTCACCATTAACGATGAGATATCCAAGTTTTCAAAAAAATTACAATCGTTCTATTCCATTACGATCGGAGGACAAGTGAATGAGATCAATTCAAGTGGTCCAAACAAGTAGTTAATGTTAGTGTGATAAGCCATACACAATACAAGGAAAATATTAAAGACAAACCAAATAAAGTTAACATGGCCATTGTTGAAGACCCACCAAATGTTGACAATGGGTGGTAAAAAATTTGCTGATGGGTAATATGTATTTTAAATAAGCCCAACACTTTGAAGGTAGGAAGCCTTCTTCCTTCACGCGGCATTGCCCTTTAAAAGAAGCTTTCACACATTGAAGGAAAAGGGATCTCACTGCTACTAGTGTATGTAATACTTGGCATGGATGCCTGCCCAAATAGTTCGGGAGTCTGTGGATCTCATAAATTTACCCTTACAAGGGTCATGAGACAACTTGATGGAGCACTGTGTGTTTAGCTCAGTATGGATGGTTGTCCAATAATACGCGAAGTTCGTAATTTGGGAGTTCAAGGAGGTGGAATCTGGGAACTCGGGAATTCAACTCATGAACTACACCTTTACAAGGGTCATGAAGGCAACTTGATGGAGTTCTACCTAGTCAAAGCACTATGTTCAAAGAGGAAGCTTCTAAAGAATGTGTGACTCTGTTTAACTCTATTATTTTAATCCTTTGTCAATATGTTTGTTTTTTTTTTCTTATGTAGAAATAAGTCTTAAGAGGGGGTATAAAAATATAAGGCTTATAATTTAGTTTTAAGTTAATATTAGTTAAGTATTAACTAATAAACGGTTGTAACCACTTCAACCATTTTGTAGCCAACTCTCACATAATAAAATGACAGACAGACAATGAACAATGTGTGCATTCCGTTTTCTTCTTCATTTCTTCTTTGTGCAAAATTTCTAACAAAACGATAAATCTAGAACTCGTTAGAATGATCTAAAAGTGTAATTGATAGAATGCTTCATCCCATGAAGGCTTCAAAACCAATGTATAGAAACAAACAAAGTAATTCATGCATATAATTCTTCAAATATTACGGAGGTCTTCAATTGTAGCTAATGATTTTGTGGACTTGTCTTCTGATAACAAGAAAAATTGGTATAATCAAGCTCCCATTGATGATATAGGTATAACTTTCTACAGTAAGATTATAATTTTTTTTTTGCTAAGGTTACCTAGGGAGAGGGCTACACTAGCCCATTATGGCAATCACCAACCCACATCGAGTCGTACGGAACCTTCATGGATGGACAGTGTTTAGCTTCAAAGCCCACGAACTAAACCACATAACGTGCTACCACTATCATATAAGAATATGCACAACCGGCTATGTAGAATTTGCCTTAACAAGTTTGAGTAGAGATTGGAACCTTGGTAAATGAAATTATCTACATGTCAAACAATCAAGACCCCTTACACCATCAAATACGTTGGAAAAGTATTAGACTATACCTCTAACATAAAAATAACATATATCATTCGGCATTTACATTGCTATTTACACATGTCAATTTAGTAAATAACATATTTGAGACAATACTTGTACATTACAATGTGATCATTATGAGTACCCATAAACTCATAGACTAATGTTGGGCGATCTGGCTTGTTGGGTTTCCAGTCTGCTAAACATGAAGGCTTACATTGATATATGTATATAATCCAAATGAAATTAAATACAAAAATTGAAAAAAATCCGTTATTTAGATTCAACATGTTTTTTATCCTTTGGTCTTGTTGTGATTCTAAAAATCAATAGGTTATCTCCTTTGTCGGATCCTTGTTGTAACAAAAGGGACCCTCCTCAAAACGCTTTGTTTTAGAAATGTGATATGATGTACATTTATGAAAATCTCATCTGACGACAGCTTCTAGTCTCCGGAAAAAAAAACACAAGGCTTGGACATTGTTTTTCTGTATCGAATTCAAATGAAATTAGTATGATGGTAAAAATTGAAAAAAAATCAATACCAGATCCACATACATGTAATCCTTGGGCCTTACATGGATTAAAAATAATAGTGCTCGCCTTTCGTTAGATCTGAGTGCTACCAATTGACCCTCCTCAACTGGTGCAGTTACTCTCAAAACACACTACAGGATGATTAGGGGATAGGATATGCAAAACCAATGAATCCACATACAATTGAAAAAATGGATATCTGCAGGGGCGAATGATATATGAAAAGACAATAAGCAAATTAATGTTCTGAATAGTTTACATTGGAGAGCACCAAGAGATGGTTAAACTTCAATGTCCAATCATGTGACTATATAGTCACTGCATTCGGCGAATTTAATGGAAAAATATCAAAAATCGCGAATATCAAATAAACCCTAAGAAATTCATTGAAATTCGCAAATGTCTTTGTACGGTTTGTTCCCATCTTTTTCGCTTCCATTTTTCTGCCCTCCAAATCATAGAAGTCTGCCAAAAAACACATAGGTTTATTTTGCTTGTAAATCGTTGAATTCTGCCAAAAATGCTAAGGATTACAGTTGTTACAAAACTAAATGTTGTCAAGGGCATGAGTGCTTTGGACAGCTTGTGCTTGAAGTTAGATATGCGTATGCAAAGCCATCTCGTGGGTGCACTAGTTGGCATGCACAGCAAAAAGACCTTGCCGTATTTCCCATGTTCATCACCTGTCGCGCTTGCATGTATATATATTTAGGTTATAAATTATTACAATTTTAATTATTTTTAAACTCTCAATAGGTTTCATTTAGCATTTATATTTATATTGATAGTTTCAATAAAACTTATCTTTAATTTTTAGTTCATGAATTTTATCAAGTTTTTATCATATTATTAGGCTTTTTAAATATAGTTACATATTATAATTTATAAAATATAAATAATTTTATTGAGTTTTGATTAAAATTCAATTATAGTCATCCAAATAATAATTTGCTCATTATATAGTATAGTTTTATAATTTTTCTATTAGTCGAATTTAATCACGAATTAAAAAAAGAAACAAACAGACAAATATTTTATTTCATAGGAGAAATATTTTTACAATTACAACGATGCCAAGCTTGATAGCTATTTGTCCAATCCAGAGCACTATAAAGGAAAATAAACATATCAAAAAACATTAAGGATAGTCAAGTTTTAGAATAGCCTGCATAGCTTCATGATCCCGTTGAGGCCACCAAAGAGGAGGATAGCCATAGTCATGATTATCTAGAGCCCAATTTGCCAATGCATCTACCTCTTGATTTCTATGTTTAGGAATATGTGCGATTTGGAAGATCTGAAATTGTGCCTGCAGACCTTTAATTTTATCTATTTCTCTCGCAATCTGCCAGTTTGAACTCCTCTGAGTCCCATTAACAGTAAGCATCCTAATTACAATAAGATTCCGCCTACACTTGAGTCCATCCACACTTAATAGCCTCTTGCAGTCCCTGATAAATAGCTCTGACCTCAGCAATATTATTAGTAGTGATACCCAGTTTTGTAGCAAACATAAAGGTTGCTTTCCCATCATGAGTTCTTCTAATAGCCCCCATCGCAACAATCCCTAGATTTCCCCTAGAAGCCCCATCCGTATTCAATTTTCCAAACTGCATAGGAGGAGGAACCCATGGTTGCTTTTTGTCATCTCTCCTTGGCAGATTAAAAACAAGGTAAAGTGGAGCTTTTAGCCTGTAAAGAAAGCACCTTTACATATATTAGCCCACTCCGAAGAAAGAGTAGAGGGAAGGGAAACCTTTTGCTTGATGGTTTCTGCCATATTAATTGTAGTTTTCTGCCACACATACTCCCTATCTTTTATCTCTTCCTGGAAAATGATTTTATTTCTTTCCTTCCATATATGCCAAATTAACAACAAAATGCATGTCTATAAAGTTGGGGGTAAATTATGTCCTTTTGGTAGATGTTCTTGCCAATCTTTCATCAATTGCTCAAAAGAGTGAAAGCCATAATAATGTAAATGAAACATATTAGCAAGAGATTGCCATAAAGGTATCACCCACGAACATTGAAAGAAGAGATGATATCTAGTCTCCTCATCCTGCCAACATAAAGTGCATCTAAAAGGACCATAAAAACCTCTTTTCATAAGTTTGTCTCCTGTTAGAATTCTACCATGGACTAAGAGCCAAATAAAGAAACTGACCTTGGGCCATAAAGTTGGCTGCCATATTTGCTTAAACATTGCTTGGAAAGGGTGAGAAATACTTTTAAGTAAAGCCTCATATCCTAAATGAACAGTATATTCTCCCGCTGAAGTATTTCCCCATCCTATTACATCTGATTCATTAGATGAAGAAAGAGGATACTTTTGTAACAAATGTTCAATCAAGACTTGATCTTGTTGCCCAATCTGAATAGGCCATTCATGAGTAGGTATCCAACATCTTCCCATTTCCCAAGGAAGGGATGATTGTCTAGTATAATGCATAACTCTTGTCCATCCTTTTTGATGCATTGCTGCCATAAGATTATGTAAATGAGGAAATTGCTGAATTAAAGGAGGCTGGCCATCCCATGAGTCAAGCCAAAAATAAGCCTCATGCCCATTATTTATTATCCAAAAAATCCTTTTTTTGATAATGCCTTCCCCCATTTTGAGAACAACCAGAATAGGAGATCCTCTTCGCGGAAGGGACAATCTAATAATATGTTCTGGTGGATAATTTTCCATATATTTGGCTCTAATATTAACAGCCCACAATTCATTAGGAGATGTAATCAGCCTCCAGTAAAGTTTGCCAGCAAGAGTCTGTGCTTGTTTAACTGCTGATCTAAAGCCTAATCCACCTTCCTTTTTAGGGCGACATAGAGTGTCCCAATTTACTAATGACCATTTGTGTTGATTTTGTGTGCCATTCCACAAAAAAGTCTGACAAATAGCATCAATTTTTTTCAAAACTGATTTAGGAATATTAAGAATAGATGAAACATAAACAGGAACAGCCTGAAGGACAGCCTTAACCAGAGTCATTCTGTCTGCTGTAGAGAGCCATTTATTGGTCCATTTTTGTATCTTACCTTTTATCTTTGCTATTAGCCACTCCCAATCTTTATTTTGTTTAGCAGCAAGAGGAACTTCCAGATATTTAATAGGAAGAGAACCTTTTTTGAAATGGAAGATCTTGAGAATTTTCTCTTCCTATTGTATAGAGCAATGAAAAAAGATAATACTTGATTTTGTTTCATTGATAAGTTGACCAGAGGCAGAAGAAAACACATGGATGATTTTAGTAAATTGTTTAACTTCCATAGGAGTGGCTTTCCCAGCCAAAGTAGAATCATCTACAAACTGCAAATGGGAAAGAGGCTTTATAGATTTGGCAAGTTGCACACCTTGTATTATTTTTTCTTAACAAGCTTTATTTGTTAGTCTTCCCAGACATTCTGCCAAAATAATGAATAAAAAAGGCAACAAAGGATCTCCCTGTCTTATTCCCCTGGAAGCACGAAACTGATTTGTAACTTAATCACGTATTTTATCATTGATTTTTTCGCAACGATTTTTTTGCAAATTTTATCGTTGACGAATTCGAACACGAATTCAAATGCGGTGACTAAGCTTTTGACTATAAGCGTGAAGCAAAATGGGAGAAACTACTAAATATGGGATGACATAGAATTCACTGGCTTTTCTTAGGAATAGGGAGTCCTTTGGAAGGTTTATGCTTGTCATAACATTTTCCCTAATGGGGTGTCTTAGCAAGCATTCCAATTAATAGGTTGAATATTTATGTCTTTTCCTATGATTGCCTTACATTAATTGTTCCAGTTCTAGAATCAAATCTTGTTTTTTTCGTCCTCTACAATGGTCGCCTCTTAGTGGTGTGTTTAATATAGATGGACATCTGATTTCTGAATCGGCTGTTCAAGTTGAGAGGAAAATGTCATGCACACATCAATTCAAAAGAATATCATCAGCTATGAACTTCAAGCTATTCTTTGATCCATTTAGTTGTCCCAAGTTAGCATTTCCTATGTATTCACTAGGACATGCACTTTAGGTAGTCTTTTTGTTAATTGTGTACACAGTCACACAGTTGTTCATTGAGATTCACCAAGCTATATATAATGTCACTAACTTGTTGAGTGTTAAAAAGGGGATTTTCGTACTATACTATAAAATCCACTGAGAAATACAAGCAATTTCTTTAATAGAACTGAACAGGGATTACTTCCACACTAGTACATTGTTTGAAAAAATTATAGTTCCAACGCTTTCTCTACTTGTAAAATTCTAATAATTTCTCACCAATCTTCTGAAAAAATGTCTAACTAGAACACATAGTACACAGCAATTTTAATACAATGTTACATGGAAGACAACAGTTCCAGCTATGTAACTCCATATCAATCGATTGCAGAGAATCTTGGAACAAACTTATTACAATTCTATTATGTGTCAAGAGAGTCTTAGTCCCACTGCTTCATCATCCTTTGTGCTCCTACTTTTGGTGTCGAAGTTTCTAACATGATTCTTTGGTACAAAATTTGAGCATATCCTTTGCACACATTCTTTTATCCAATGATGCAGTCGAGGATGAGGTGTCAACTGAACACCAACTTGATTCTTGCAAGTTCCAACCATGGTCCAAATTGCTTCGCTATGTGCACCCACACATAGATGTATATAAGACATGAGACCAAGATCACGACTTACTGCAATGCTGATGACGAAACTACAGACTTAAAAATACACACACATCACTAGTTTGTTATTGTATTACAAACACAAAGAAGAGCAATAGTCGTGTTCTAGACTTAACTCAACCTTCTACTCCTCTCTTAATTTTGTGGACGTTGATATAGTTTCTTTCTTTCTTTGTTCTCTTTGAACCAATACCACCTACCTTGCAGGCATAAAGCTCCTCCAAATCATCATTTTTTCATGCTTTTTCCATTACTCTGACTCTCAGAGTGGATCTTCAATTTCTTCCTTTCTTGAAAAATGTTCCAAATGAAAAACACCATCATTTTGAGTTGTTCCTCTGCATATGCGTTAGCTGCAGGTGAAACCATCGGGTAATGGAGACTGACGGTTTTGCAACTGCTGCCTATAATAACTGGCTGTTTCGTCATTCTTTAGGGAGCACCCTTGACTGCTCCAAATTTGATGACAAAACCTGCTCTTCTATGATCCTTGGGAATTGTTGGAGTTCATAAGTCTTCAAGGAATGCTTACAAGTCACTTCAACCTGTGACACAAAAAGAAACACATGCACTTCACAATACACACATCTTTTTAGTTGATGCAAGATTGCTTGCCATACCCTAGGTAAGTAAAAAGATTCATGAGCTCTTGCTCATGAACCTTAAGTGAGCTCTTCCAATGACCCATCGTGCTTGCCAATCAAAGATCAATCACCCAAGTCGAATCTTCCGCTGCCCTATCCTTCCGCATGACCAAATATTCCACATACTAAATACCTTTGGTTTTCTTGACAACTCTAGAGTCCAAAATGGCCTCCTATTGACTGAATTATTACAGGCAAATTCAACTTGCACTAAGATCAAAACATATTGCTTGAGCTTGTCTCTCACCAAACATCTCAATAAATTACCCAGACTTGCATTTACAACCTCTATTTTCCTATTCATTTGTGGATGGTATGCTAAGTTGAAGTTCAACTTAGTACCCAATATCTTCCACAAAGACCACCAAAAATTGCCAACAATCTCAGTGTCTATCGAACACTATGCTTTTAGGAAATGTATGTAGCATTGTTACTTCTGTTAAAACCAAAATTGCAACATTCATGGCATCACTAGTTTTCTTACACTTTTGTGTTGTTGGCAATCCAAGCACAAAGTCCATGCTAATCTCTTCTCATTGTCTTTTCAGTATTTGCTTTTATTATTAGCATATTGACATATGATATAGCTGTGCACAAACTTCTTCAAATCTATAATCATTTTGGCTCAATGGTACCTCTCATTCAGCTATACCAATATCTTATATAGGCCTCCATGTCCACCCATTCCACCACTATGTTCTCCTTTATCGAGTTCTCCCACATCGATCCTTGCAGTATGCACAACTTCTATCCTTTAAACATAATCCATCTTGCAAAAAGAAGTCCACCCAAGGAGTTATTTAATGCTGGTTGGACTCTTGCATGGTCCATGCATCTCTGAAATCGAAATCCTCATAGACCACGTAATCATTATGAATTTTTTTGCTTCAAATGAGCTGATTGTTCATGTGTAAGGGTTAAATAATAGGTGATTACCGGCGATTGTGTGCATTGGTGCAGCTGATAAAAGGAACTAGCTTTTTTAATGCTTCTCAAGCACCCAAGCCTCAACAAGAGGTAAATGAATCAAAACTCGAGTATCTTGGTTTTCTTTTTCAGGTGGTTCTATCTTCTTGAAATCAATTGATGGCTAGAGAGGATTAAAAATGTTAATTATTTATGTGGCATTTTGGAAGAAGTTGTGGTAGAGGTGGGTGAAGAAAATGCAGTTGACCCCCAATTCTTTGGGAAAAATTGACCCTTCTCCGACCCTTCCTGTCCAATCGGAAAGAACAGCTAATGCGTTCCACTTCTACAGTCAGGGTATATGGTCGGTTTGTGATTCCTGGATGCTTTCAGCATCCTTGGAGCGCATCTCGAAGTTCCTACGGGATGGAGATGATGGGGTCGGCCCATGGCATGGCTCGAAAGAGTTGAAGGGAGATAGTACATCAAGCTGTTTGCAAGGGCCAACTTGATCCTCTTCCCCGAAGATCCTACATGTCAATGTCAACACACAACCGAAGCTCCCC
Organism: Taxus chinensis; assembly: GCA_019776745.2. Taxonomy (NCBI): domain Eukaryota; kingdom Viridiplantae; phylum Streptophyta; class Pinopsida; order Cupressales; family Taxaceae; genus Taxus; species Taxus chinensis. Next base: position 18,591,973 of record CM034157.1, read on the forward strand.
ATCCTTTTTCATCTGACAAAATGTATGAGTTGGTCTTACGATCGACCTTTCTCAATTTATGGGAATATAGCTCTATATTTTGGATTGCTTACAAAATTGTGAAAAGAATATGTGATCTTTAATTCGGAAATACACCTGGGGATAGAGGGACTTGAACTCTCACGATTTATAAAACCAACAGATTTTCCAACTACTACAAGAAGGAAGCTTCAATTTAATGCAAATGAGTAAAATAGCTGTTGCCTTAAATACACATCAAAAGGAAAAAAAATTGCTATATTTTTTCATTCTTACATCTCCAACAACTGGTGGAGTGACCGCTAGTTTTGGTATGTTGGCTAACGTCACAATTGTTGAACCTAATGCATACATTGCATTTGCAGGTAGAAGAGTAATTGAACAGACATTAAATCAGATAGTAGAGAAAGAATTTCAAACTCCTTGGCCCATTGCATCGATTTGATGTTGGACGATATTGGGGAAATGGAATCAAGACAATTGTGGAGCATGATAGTAAAATTTGCATGTATATCTACAACCTGGCTTGGGTCCTTTCTTTAATGAGATAGTTCAAAAAATCCAAGTAGCCGATCCAACATGGTGACCTGTTTTGCAACCTCCTTCATCACCTTGCAATCTTTGCTACAATCAAAAGTTCCATTGAAGCAAATGTTTGTTAGCGAGAAATGGAGAGAATCTTCCAAATCAAGGACCACTATTGGGATTTGATCTCATAGAGAGGGTGATCCACAATTCCTTTGGATGCTAGCAAGGGAGATTGTAGATGCAGATCTGATTTTTAAATTGCAGCAGACTGTAAGTATAAAATCAGCGACTTTATCTATAACCAAATATGCCAAAAAATACCACAAAACACCATAGATCAACTCGCCACAATTTTATATATATTTTATGGAATATTAGGAACCAAATACACAAAGAAATGCTGAAGAATTCACTACTGAAAATTAATTATGAACTGGAAATTGTAGCCACAAGAAAATTATGAAATATGGGTCTAAAAACCCTCTAAATTCACCAAACTTCAGATTCCGGCCTTATAAAATATTACAAATCAGATTATCAAACCAGATTTCTAAAATATTAGGAACCAAATACACAAATACTTCACCAAAAGCTCCAAACCCTACCCAAGGTAGGTCGCTCCACCCTTAATAAATCAAATACTAGCTGGAAATTACAAATATTTCTTCAAATCAGCCCCTAGAATCTATCCCAAGCCAAGTAGAAGGGTTTGCATCCTTCCCTTAACCTCTAGAGGGGTTTTCATCCTTCTAGGCAAGTTGCATTAAGAGGTTTTCATCCCCAAATGCAAGAACAAGCAGCTCCAAGCTTACTTTGCTCCAATAAGATAAATGTGCCAAAGTCTAACCTTCAAATGAGCTCTTCAATCTCCTTATATATCCTTCAATTGGCACCAAAATATAAAAAGCAAGGCCGACCTATATAATAAAGGAAAACACTAAGGAAAATATAAAATATTAGTAGAAAACCATATCATAAAGGCTATGATGCCAGGGTTTGTCCCCCAGACCCCCGTTCCCCGCCTGATACGTATCCGGTACGGATACGTAAAGGTACGGGTACGGGTATGTACAGGGTACATCCTAGTTCTTCCCGGGTACGCCAAGGGTACGTAAATTATGAAATATGGGTCTAGAAACCCTCTAAATTCACCAAACTTCAAATTTTGACCTTATAAAATATTACAAATCAAATTATCAAACCAGATTTCTCAAATACTTCACCAAAAGCTCCAAACCTTACCCAAGGTAGGTCGCTCCACCCTTAATAAATCAAATACTATCTGGAAATTACAATATTTCTTCAAATCAATCTCTAAAATCTATCCCAAGCCAAAGAGAAGGGTTTTTCGTCCTTCCCTTAACCTCTAAAAGGGTTTTTGTCCTTCTAGGCAAGTCGCATAAAGAGGTTTTCGTACCCAAATGCAAGAACAAGTAGCTCCAAGCTTACTTTGCTCCAATAAGATAAATGCACCAAAGTCTAACCTTCAAATGAGCTCTTCAATCTCCTTATATATCCTTCAATTGGCGCCAAAATATAAAAAGCAAGGCCGACCTGCATAATAAAGGAAAACACCAAAGTAAATATAAAATATTAGTAGAAAACCATATCATAAAGGCTATGATGCCAGGGTTCGTCCTCCAACCCCCCGTACCCTACCTGATACATATCTGGTACAGATACGTCAGGGTACGGGTATAGGTACGTACAGGGTACTTCCTGGTTCTTCTCGAGTATGTCATGGGTACGTCCAGACGTACCCGTGATGTACCCGAGAAGAACCCGAACGTACCCAAGGCAAACCCTTGGAGAAATATGCCAACTAAGGTATTAAAATATTTTTTTACTTTGTCAATGCAAAATAATGAACCCTAACATTTAAATGAATAAAATATTGAGTAAAATAACCTGTGGAATTATAGTGTTCCTTTGGAATTTATGTTCCGTTACATGTCAAATAAAGACAGAGTCGTGCAGGTGGATGACTTTGTAAGTTTGTTGGTGTCAAGCAAGGTGGCAACTTTCAATCAAAACATTCAATACAGTGACCTCAAATACAGAATAAAAACAGTTCACCCAAAAAATATTGTAGGTATGGAGAAATAGAGGTTAAATTGTATATTTAAAAAATATGTTAATAACTTAATATAAATTATATAGTTTTGAAATAATTTAAATTACAACTAATAAAACAATACCAAATAAATTTTAATCATATTGATGACTTCATATCCTTTTAATCATATTGACTAAAAAATGAGTAAAATGAGTATATTCATATAAATAAATATATGTGTGTGTGTATATATATATATTTTAATATATATGTATGGACGTATCCAAGACATATCGTATCCAAGGGTTTTTTAAAATTGACATCCGTGTATCGAACCCATACCCATACCCGTATCCTAGCAACATAGCATAAAGGTGCTCAAGGTTCTTCTCCTTCATCTTTGCTTATTTGCCACGGAGAAGGAATGGCAAGAAGACCAAATATTAGCTCTTAGGTGGGAAAAAGGAACATTACAATTTCTTACAAATTTGTGAAAAGAATATGTGATCTATAATTCGAAAATACACCTAGGGATAGAGGGACTTGAACTCTCACAGTTTATAAAATCAACAAATTTTCCGACTACTGTAAGAAGGAAGTTTTAGTTTAATGTTAATGAGTAAAATAGTTGCTACCTTGCATACACATCAAAAGGAAAAAAAATTTGCTATATATTTCCATTCTTACATCTCCAACAATTGGTGCAGTGAATGCTAGTTTTGGTATGCTGGCTAACGTCACAATTGTCGAACCTAATGCATACATTGCATTTGCAGGTAAAAGAGTAATTGAACAAACATTAAATCAGATAGTAGATAAGATAAGATAAGATAATTATATTAAATGTCCAACGAATGACCACAAAGATAGGTCAATGGGACTGTACAATACCAAGCAAAGCAGAAACAACAGGGAAAACCCAAGAGGGTCTCCGAAAACAACAAAAGAAGAAGAAGAAGAAGAAGAGATCACAAGGGATGAGAGGAAGGTGGAGGGAAAGGCCTCAACACCAACCCTCACGACTGTCGCCCAAGGTCAGCTGAAAAGAAATTGGTGATGTGCTACTGTCTGGTGTCAGGTACTGGAAATTGTTGGAGACGCCCATGTTTCGTGGAATGTCGAGTTCTCTGGGTGGACCTGGTGGTCTGTCGTCTAAAAGAGGGAGCTTTTGGCTATGCCCGAATCCGAAAATCTCTAGTCAAGGAAGAAGCTCCTCTAATCCTGACAGATCTAGCCAGGAGGTCCCCACTAGGGTCATGCACCCGCTTACTGCCCCTCACACCTAGCAGCAAATCAAAGAAAGATGTGATCTGTCGAGTAATAGCCTCCCTGGAAGGAGGATGGAGGGCCCTGTCACGGAGCTTAATGGCTTCCTGTAAATAGAGAGCAAGACACCTCTAATCATAATACCTAAAGAAGGTCGTGAACGTAGGATGTTCACGGAAGAGACAATGAAACCTCCCTCTGATCTCATAATAGATGGAGCATCGGAAGATGAAATGTTCCTCTGTCTCAACCTCCTGGATGGAGCAAAGCTGGCAGATCCTCTCAGAGCGAACTAAATGGTGATCATTCTCGACCCGAAGCCTGTGGGATCCGACTCTAAACTGGCCCAAAGATCATCCAATGACGGGAGGTATAGGTGGGCCGAATGATGAATCCATTGCTAACTTCCAGGAAGTGGTTGGCGTAGAAAGCCATTTTCGGGCATACCTCCTCTCAGGGGTTGGTCCATGTAACCTGGGTGAATAGTCTGTATATGTCATCCCTAATAATTTTGTGCAAATCCTGCATGCTCAGAAGGAGGTGAGTAGGAGCATCCATGGAGTACCTAAAAGGGGGGAGACGGTCCATGTTGATCCGAAGAGATCCAAGAAGACGAGAGGTCTCGGCATACCAGCACCGAACATGACCACTACAGTCGGAGAGAGTAATGGCCTCAGAAGAACAGTAAGCAAGGTAGATGTATCTATCCCGCCAGTAGAGGAGTCTGAAAGTCCCTGGATGCAGTGCAAGAGTGAGATGAGACCAAAGATGACCTCTAATCTGAAAGGGCGAGCCCTAAACTCGGCAAGGATGATATGATGGGAAACAGTCTTTTTGCATCTAATGATCCGTCTAAGCAAAAGGATCCAAACCTGCTCAATGGAGGCCCAATCTGACTCAAGCAGGGGGGGGGCCCAAACCTCAGAACCATACAAAACAGTGGGTCTCACAAGAGAGTTTGAGAGAGACATCTTGGACAACATGTCCTGAAAGTGATGGCGGAAGCATTGTTTCTCCAAGATCGCGAGGAAACCATACCCCTTGTTGATGGGGGGTTGAATAGTCGGACGTAAACTGAACCGAGGTCCAGAGAAGAGAACCCCCAGATAGGTGTAGGAGTTGATGATCTCCAACTCCTCCCCCCTGTAGAAGAAGTGGAAATCAGAGGTCTTCAACACATTGAAGACCATAACCTTGGTTTTACCCATGTTGACTGTAAGCTGCCTATGATCGCAGAAGAGGGCTAAAGCATCAAGTTGTCTCTGTAACCCCTCCGCCGAAGAAGCCAAAAGGAAGAATCTCAAACTCCTTGGCCCATTGCATCGATTTGATGTTGGAGGATATTGGGGAAATGGAATCAAGACAATTGTGGGGCATGCTAGTAATATTTGCATGTACATCTACAACCTAACTTGGGTCCTTTCTATAATGAGATCGTTCAAAAAATCCAAGTAGCTGGTCCAACATGGTGATCTGTTTTGCAACCTCCTTCGTCACCTTGCAATCTTTGCTACAATCGGAAGTTCCCTTGAAGAAAATGTTTGTTAGCAAGAAATGGAGAGAATCTTCCAAATCAAGGACCACTGTTGGGATTTGATCTCATAGAGAGGGTGTTCCATGATTCCTTTGGATGCTAGCAAGGGAGATTGTAGATGTCTGTCATTTTAAGTTTCTTGAATGTTCAATTTCTTTGTTTTCAAACATATTTGAATTTTACTTTTTTCTTCATTTAAGACATAAATATAGAGTTAGTTTTTTTTTTTTTTTAAATTACAAATCACAAAGCCATTTGTTTCTTTCCTCCATGTGGTTGATGGAGAAAAGCCTAAAATGGGCTATATATTTGAGAGTATAGACTAAGCAAAAGAGCAAATAAAAATTGCCTATGGCAAGGTGCGGGCCAAGTACAAGCCCATCTAGGATATCGTTGACTAATAGTGGATACAATTACTCTATAGATCACTTTATGCTTGTGTCTACTCTCTAAACCCAGCCATCCCAATTCCTTGAGAGATTTAAGACTGGCAAGAAGGTTATGAGTGGCCTCTACACAGTTATAGAAGCCATGGAGACAAATCCACAAATGATGGTACAGATTATGTCCGAGATTGAGATCTATAAACAAGCCCTACGAGATTTCAATGAAGTATCAACTTGCCCCATGGTTATTATTTTCAATCGTTTTCTCGTGACTAAAAATCTGAGATAGCGCGGTAGAAAACAACAAATCTGAATGAGCTTCATACCTTTGGTTGTCTTCATATGTGGTTGGGTTGTATTCATATGTGGTTGGATTGTCTTCATTGCTCTTATGGAAGTCTAATCCATCATCAATTTTCTTTTCATTGACTATTGTTAGAATAATTCCAGCAGTCTGAGAGTGATTATGGGCACCCGGAAATGCCCCTTCTTCTTGCGTATGACTTCCAACAATGTCATCCACATCTTTCTTCCCCAAATCTGATTTTTCCTTACTAAAATTCAGCCCTATGCTATCATTAAATACCAACATGTCAACGTTAAATACCAAAAAGTATTTAACTTGAGTTGTATGCTCATTGATCTCCTTCTCCTTTCTTGGCTCGTGCTCTACTACTTCATCAAACCCTTGTGTCACTATGGTGTTGTTTGGAAAATCAGCCAAGAGATCCACTTTGGCAAGAGGGTTGGGGGTTTCTAAGACTCCCAAGGGATGCTTCCTCTTAGTAACCACTTGTTACAATATATCTTCCTCCTTAACCTTGGAGGGATATGCATGTCCATCCTTGCCAAGCAAACTTGGGAGTTTGGATCCCTCTTCTTGAAGCTCTGTAGCCTCTTCTTGCCTTGCCAACAAGATGGGGCTCTTCTCTACTAGGGTTGGGATATTCTGCCCATGACCCTTGTGCATGGTTCGGGGCTTGGACCAATTTCCAATGCCCACTCTATTTTTTCTCCATCCTATAAACTCGAAAATTTATAGGGCTTCAAGAACAACTTCGGAAGGGCTTGATACTCTTCAAAACTAGTTGCAACATTGTTAACCTTTGAAACCCTAGGTTCTTCCTTGAATGTCCTTCCCCTTTATAGGTTTTGTATGGTGAGGGAAATAGAGACCAAGGTGTCCACTAGTCTTTCTTGCATCTTCATCATTTTGTCCATCTTTCTTCCAGACAAGAAATCCTCGGGCAAGGAAAATCAGTGCTCTAATACTACTGTAATATCCCTTTCAAGGGCTGAAACTGAAAAAAAAAAAAGGAAACCACACAAACTCGAGTGAAGTAAAATCTGATTTTTATAACAGCAGCTGTAATATTCTTTAAAACCCTACGGTGAACTATATAGGAGCTTAAAATTCACCAAATAACCATGCACAACAGCTGAAAAATACTTCTAAATAATTATTTCAAGTACGGCAATCAATATCCATCCAATTGGCAACAAATAAATGGAGAAAATCACCGAAGATACACTGTTGTAATTAAATTTGTAATAGCAGTAGAACAGCCACAAACAAAGGCTGAAAATAATAGATAAACCCCTCCAAAAATCACCAAAATGTAGATTTCAGCCTTATAAATTATGGAAGAATCAGAATATAAAATCATATATGAATTTTGTGCCCTAGAAAGCACCAAACTCTAGTCGCTCCCCTAGGGAAGAGCTCCAAAAATTATGTAAAGCTTTTGCAATCCTTCTTCTTGATGTCTCTAACCCAAATCAACAAGCAATTCTTCAAGAGATGTCTTCAATTCACCCACATGGAGAGTTTTCGTTCTCCACCAAGCCACAAGGAAGGTTTCCGTCTTCCTTGGATGCCACACAAGAGGGTTTTCATCCTCAAGTGGAAAGGTATTAAGCAACTTGCCCAAAAAACCAATTGTAGATGTAAAATGCGCCAAAGTTGGTTTGCAAATGAAATCATACAATCTCTTTTATACTCCTTGCTTGGTGTCAAAGGCCAAATAGAATAGGACCGACCTCTTAAGCTTCACTTTATCTTTTAATTGCCTCTTTAATTCCTCCAAACCCAGCTGACCTGCAGCTCTAAAGGAAAAATACTAAAAGAAAACATTAAATCTAAAATAAAACTAAAATGAAGTGCAATTCCTTCCCTTGGTCACTTATGCTTCTTGGCCACGGAAAAGGAATGGCAAGATGTCTTCATTAGGCCTCAATTCGAAAAAGGGGGACATTACAAATATTCAACGAAATATTTTTTTTGACAAAAAACCTCTTAGTTTCTTATGAGCAGAACTCAATGCCCTTGCTTGGTGAGTCTCCAATAATTCTGTCTGAATCAGTTTCGAGTAGTCATTGGCATTGGGGAGCAATGTATCGGCATAAGCTTAAGCTAAATGGTATAGCTCAATTTCCTGATGGCTCTTGAGACGATATGGAAAGAGCCAAACTTGAGCCCCCTTCAAGTGTGTGTACTTCAATCACTACTTCGACATGGATCTTCCTATGGCTAACTCAATGTCTACTTCTACGAAGTCTAATCAACACAACTCGATCATGACTTGCTAGCTTTCGGTGCTTTCCAAATTCAAGAAGGCTCTTACAAGGGATGATGGTGTATACTTCATTCATGTTCTGATTGCAATCTTTGTAACTCAGATGACATAGTGGTCCTTGGGTTTAGTGGATTTTAAACAGCACATCTTTCCTCACCTATTGAACTCAGCTACTGGTTCAACTCTCTCCATTTGGACAACCTCAACTTTGTGTGCCATGGTCTACAGCCTATCAAAAGAGATTAAAGATCTCTCCTCTTCACACATCAACTTTTGAGCATTTTATCTAAAAAAAACTTCCAACTGTTTGCTCATTGAGACTTTCCTCCTTGGTAGCAGCAAAGAAAAAAGACAACCGTAGTTTGCTTCTCCTAGAAGCTGACGCCAACACAAGCTCCATGTAAGTTGGTTGGAGGACAAAAACCCTCCATTCTTTGAAGTTGAAGCAAAGTCATGGTTCAATTTTTTTCACAGAAATTGCCATTGGTTAAAAGATAGAATCTATATATTTACATGCAAAACTATGTTTGAAACACTACTAGTAGGAGCGACTCGTGGTTTGAAGGTTTTTACGAGCCTTCAAGGGCACAAGTTGGACAAGGCTACCAAGCCTTGTATTTTGATTGAAAGAAAATTTCACAAGGGGATATCTCCAATATGCTAAATTTTGGCGGTTAACCATTAGTCCTAGCCCTAGAAGTTTTAACTAGTCTTTAGTTCTAAAAACACCTAATTCCAGGTGTGAAAAAAAAAATTGCTTCAATCTTTGATGTATTTATGATTTAAAGGTATTTTTTTGCTAGCTTAATTGTTCCTTGTGAATTGACCTTTCGTCTCCCCCACATGACTCTTCATGTTCCTATTCCTCTTTGAACAAATGAGATTCTTTGAGCAATAACCCGTGTGGGAGGGCATTTTTTATTGGTGATGTCCAGACTCTTCCTCTCCTCTGATTCTGGTTCTAGTTATGTCACTTCCACATCAGCAATGGATCTCATACTGTTCTAACCGCTCAACTCATCTAGCTACCACACCTGAAAACCAAGAATGAGACAATTGCTCCAGTCCAAAGGCCCGTGGAGGTTATTTTAGGAAAATATTCGTACATTCACCTCAGAGAAGGCCCAGTACGCATATGCCTGCAAAGTAGGATGAAGCCCTCGGTTTGATCGCCTGAATGTATCTGAGAGCCTACAATTTCACATTAATGAATTCAAAACTCCAAAAGAGGTATCAATTTTTTTTGAAGGTCTCTTTAGTAAAGTGAATGAATTCATGTTGCTTCAATTGGACAGATTTAAATGTTTGTTCACCTTCTGATTTTCCTTCTATTGAAGAATTCCTATTAAAATTCAAATCTATTAAATCACAACTAAAAGTTGGTGGAAGAGAAAAGAAAGATGAGTGCATTATTTTGATTATATCTAAATTAAAGGGTTCTTACAATGTGTTTGCATCCACTTTTTATTCCATAATGGATGCATTGGATGAAAATTTTAAAAGTCTATTTTTGAGTTGTTTTGTGAAAGGCTTACTCGTGAGCAAACAAAATTGCAATCACTTGATGCCTTACCAAGCCTAAGTCATGCACTTGTGGCTAATTCCTCTAAAGGGAAATGGAAATCAATAGCCAAAATCAAGACCTCCTCCAACAGAACCAACCAAGGCTTCTCCTACCACCACTGTGACCTCTAAACCTTTCAATTATGATAAGTCAAAAACATTTTTCAAACAAAAAGGTTTATGATTCCTATCCATGCTATAACAAAACAAATCATCCTGATTATAAATATGTTGGCTAGATTTTATGCACAACATAAAACCTAGGTAGTCATGAGATAAATCTCCTTTATTTAACGGTGAGGCTCATGTGTAAGATGTTTATCTATTTGCAGTGGTGAATCCTAATAACTACTTTTTGGGGGTTTTACTTTAATTTCCTCGGCTCGTGAACCACAGTTGAGGTAATTTTGCAACAAGTAAGCAACTATGTTGGGAATATTTGCAGAAGGGGGGAAAACGGAAGTATGGAAAGAAGGAAGATGTGTTGAATCAACAAATAGTTATCAGAGTTTGTCTCATCCACACAAAGTAAATAAACAGAGAAATCACAACATTCAACAATAAGGGAAATAAATAACTTCTAGCCTAAATCTACGATAACACGAAGTTTATCTAAAACCTTTGAATAGAAGTACTCAACAAAGCACTGTAGACACAAAGTTCTACAGAAATCCACCTTAAATTCAATCCCAGCTTTTACATAAATCACCTAAAGGGTTCCAGCACAAAGTCTGAAATCTAAAAAATGCTCCAGTTACAAAAGTCTTTGCTAAAACAAGTTCTAGTGATCCTTTAACCTGTAGGCTCTTTGCCTATTTATAATGTGTTGGTGCTCAATTTGATCTCGCCCCGTTTGTCCATGAAATTTTTCAATTTGCGGGCTCTGTCATCTTTTTTATCTCCCCGTATTGATGCATGAAAACTATGTCCTCCATTTGGTTGCCATGATTAGTCCCTTCCTTTGGTCGAGGATCACTTTAAATCTTGAATTTGTTTTTCGTTCCTCTGTCCATGTGAAAAGATTTGTAACTTGGGCATAAAATCGGGTTTTCTCCCTTCCGTTCTTATACAGTCACGTTTTGTTTTCCCTGTCAATTTTTTGTCCCAATATCTGTGGAAACGTGATTGGATACTTCTCAGAAGATCATATTTGGGCCTTTTATCATTTCTAAATTCTTTGTCTTGAAAGAAAGTATTCATTTCCAGGCTCAAACGGTGAGTTTCCTACATTTTATGAGTTTGAGGGGTGTGTTTTTCGCTCATACAAATTTACATCTCATCATCTATAGAAACATGGCCCTTTCTAGTTGGATGTGGCTCGGTGGGGAACTTTGAAAACTCTAAGGCTCACTTCAACTCAAAACTTTTCCAAGTGGAGGTTCAATGCTCATCTAAAAATTCACCCTTTGGTTGTGACCTTGGAGTTACACCTGGGAGACACATGCAGGTTTTTGTTGCCTTTCCCAGACCTTAGACAATATTTTTCATGTGGATGGTATAGGTTTGGCGAACCATGGACACATGGCAGGTCCATCGCTTATTTGAAGATCCAGCCTTAGGGTCCCACCTTAATAGTTACGATCGGGGAGACACGTGGAGGCTTCTGTCAGCGCCGCTATATAGTTAAACTTTTCCAAAGCAATTTTCTAAGTCTTATGACATGTGGAGGGACCACACCTATTTTGAGGACCAGACCCCTAAATTTAATTTTGAAGAAGTGCCAGAAGGACACTTGGATGCTTCCGTTGACTCTGCCTTTACTTGTTCTTTTCAACGGCTAAGGAAAATTGTCTCAGACCCTTGACACATGGCACCTTCTACTGATCCTTCAACTTTTTTTAAAAATCTCTACCGGCTAAGAAACATAGTGAGCCTGTGCTTTTTTGGCGTTTCCGTTTTTGGGGACTATACTCGAAGGTGCGCAATTGCCGACACATGGAGGCTTCTGCTGGCTCCTTTTTTTATTCAGACTTTTTCAAAGGCCAAAAGGCATTTTTCTGGTATCCAAATTTGTTCTCCTTTTCAAGCTGAGCAAGCATCACAGATTTGACATGGAGCTTAGAGACAGATAGATCATAATGTGTGTCATTTTGTAGCTGGGGATGAGATCTAACTGGCCCTTTGTCACTCAGATTTGTGGAGAGATGGATAGCACCTTCAAGAGGATTTGACCTATCCTCACTACTTTAGGTTGTGCCTTTCGACCAGGGTGAGAGGACCCTTAGTGTAACCTCTGTTTGATGAAGGAGATGGAGATATCCTTCTTTTGCACAAATTTTATGAAGAAAACCTTGGAAAAGTATGATCAATACTCCATAATTTAACTCTCAAGAGTTGTCACTTCTAAAAGATGGAGATACTTTCAAAACAAGGCTAAGGTTACTGAAGACATTATGAGATCTTGATTGTTCTGCATATTTTAGTAAATAGATTTTGTTCCTTTGTGGATATACAGGGCAAACAGGGGTAGTTCAGGATGGATTCATGGTTTTTGAATAATTTTGGTGGGAGATTAAGCAGGATAAAGTTGATTATACCAGATCTTTGAGAGACTTCACAACAATTGGAAAGCTAAATGACAGAAAGCTTCAGAATAGCTAAGATATTCCTTCAACCAGAAGGTGTGCTTCAATGGAGGCCCAGATCAGCACGTTTTCACACAATCTTTGAGAATCTAACATGAAGGCTCGAGTTAAAGACTCAATTAAACATCAAAACCCCTGGTTCTTCATGCCTAAGATACACTCAAAGGCTTACAGACAATCTTTATCAACAAATGACAGTGAAGTGATTTTAAATTGTTTATCTCGTTGCAGGATGAAGGATCTTCTTGAAATGAAATTGCAAATGCCACTAAACTTTCACAGGGATGAGATCCTGTGTGATTTCAGAGGGACTTTAACACAAGATTGCAATAGGAATAAGAAAAACTACTTGCAGACATTCTGAAACAAAGAAGACACAAATTGCTCCAAGATTGACACAAATTAACTCAAAATTGATTAGATTCATCAGTAGGGGAAAGCTTCCAGAGTAATCTCAGAGCTTGTCAATGGCTATACATCTGCAACCAACTTGACATGATAGAAAATCTAACACAAGAAATTAACAGGTTTCTCGGATTGGTCTCTCAGGAAGATGGGCTCTCTCAAATTTTCTCTTAAGAATTCAACCCCCGACCTTTTGCAAGAGTATTCTCATTGCATTTATACATTTCACTCACTCACTCATCCCAAATTTCCCCCCCAAAAAGAAGAATATTCGAGGGACCTTTGCTTGTTACCAATTTGCCTCAGAAAGTGACGTTTAACAAATTCACATCTGAAAGCTGCCAGGTGGACCAATTATGAACTGATCACATTTCTCAGACCCTCGACTAATGACTAGGATGCCATGCCACAACTTTTTGGCAGTCCTTCTAATCATTCTGATTCTGTCATGTGAGAAATCCCCATTTTAATCATTTTTGAGAGGCTCTGTATAGCTGGATCTGACAGATAATCCTTTTCAGTCTCGAGGCAACACCTTTTTCATCTTTTGCACCTGCAACCTTCATCATTTCATCCTTTTCCCTCTCTTTCCTCTGCAACTCTGCCCCCGCATCCATCTTCTCTGGTAATTCACATTTTTGCAAGTGCTGAGCAATTCCAACTTCAAAATATCAACCATAACAATCCTTGGACTCACAAATTAAGTTCTAAATCCATTCAATGGCACTTTGCAGAAAAAAAAATGACAAGGAATTTCATCAAAAAATGATGAAAAATAGTGTGTATTCACATCTCCAGGAGTCTTGGAGAAAAAATGGCAGAAAAATAGGTGAAATGCACAACAACCATTGATTCTTCCCCTTCTCTACTTTATATTATAGCCATCCACGTGTTTCCTTGGTGCAACTACAAAGGAGAAGTACAGGGGCAAGTTTCCAAACAAGCGCGGGCCTTCCACGTGCCCTGGGCCCAAGAAAAATGCCTTTTGGCCTTTGAAAAAGTCTCAGTAAAAAAGGAGCCAGTGGAAGCCTCCACGTGTCTCAATGGTGCACCTTTTGAGATGGTCCCCAAAAGAGGAGACCTCAAACAACCGCGGGCTCACTACGTGTTTCAATATGGCAGAGTTTGTTAAAAAAGTTGAAGGATCAGTGGAAGGTGCCATGTGTCTAGGGTCCGAGACAGTTTTCCTTAGCCATTGAAAAGTCCAAGCAAGGGCAGAGTGAGCGGAAGCCTCAAGTGTCCTCCTGGTGCTTCTTCAAAATAAAATTTAGGGGCTGGTCCCCAAACAGGTGTGGTCCCTCCACGTGTCCCAGGCCTTAGAAAATTGCTTTGAAAAGTTTAAGTATAGAGCGGAGCCGGCGGAAGCCTCCACATGTCTCCTCCCTGTGCAATTGTTAAGGTGGGACCCTGAGGTGGATCCTCAAATGAGTGCCGGCCCTCCATGTGTCCATGGTCCACCAAAGCTATACCGGCTGCATGAAAAATTTGTCTAAGTCTGGGCAAGGCAGCGGAAACCTCCACGTGTCTCCCGGCGCAACTCCAAGGTCAAACCAAAAGGTGAATTTTCAGATGAGCGTCGGCCCTCCACGTGGACAAGTTTTGAGTTGAAGTGGGCCTTAGAGTTTTCAAAGTGCCCCACTGAGCCGCATCCAACCAGAAAGGGCCACGTTTCCACAGATGCTGAGATGTAAATTTGATGGGGAAAAACACACCCGTCAAACCGTAAAATGCAGGAAAATCACCATTTGAGCCCGGAAATGAATCTTTCTTTCAAGACAGAGAATTTGGAAATGATATAAGGCCCAAATATGATCCTCTGAGCCACATCCAATCACGTTTCCATAGATATTGGGACAAAAAAATGACAGGGAAAACAAAACGTGACTGTGGAAAATGGAAGGAAGGGAAAAAACCTGAGTTTTCACCCAAGTTACAAATTCTTTCACATGGACAGAGGAATGAAAAACAAATTCTGGATTTAAAGTGATCCTCGACCAAAGGAAGGGACTGATCATGGCAACCAAATGGAGGACAGAGTTTTCATGCATCAATACGGGGAGATAGAAAAGATGACAGAGCCCGCAAACTGAAGAATTTCAAGGACAAATGGGGTGAGATCAAATTGAGCACCAACATCGGCTCCGACTCGGGGATGGGCACTCCCTGTGAGTGCCACAAGAACAAATAGCAGACCAAGTGCCAAAAACAAACCATTGGGCAATGGAGTCAAAGAATAAGCTTGCAGAGCAGAACAATAATAACCAACTCCCCCAAGGATGAACTGAGAAACCAACAAAATGGCCACCAAGGACCAGGACAAACAAAAATAGAAAAACATGAAAGCAGAAAGAAACCAAAAGACTATACACTGTACAATGGAGTATACCTTGATTCTGAGAAATCAATCAAGGAAATGTTTCAAATGCCTGCCATTAACAGGAAATTCAAGCAGTTCCCCATCTAAGTCTTTTAGGAAGAAGGTATTTTCACCAATTCGAATGTCAATTGAATAAGGGCCCATCCACAATGCATCAAATTTACCATGCTTTCCCTTATCTTCATGCCTGCTATCCCATAATAGCACAAGATCCCCAATGCTGAAAGCTCTTGGAGTCACCTTCTTGTCAAATAACTTCTTCAACTTTTCTCTGAATTTCACATGCCGCTGATGGGATGCCCTTCTTTCTTCATCTAACTCAATAATCTGATTGATTCGAGCATCATATGGACTAAATTCTTGATCTTCAATTTGTTGAACAAACTGAAATGAAGACAATTGCAAATGAAGGGGCAACAAAGCTTGAGTTCCATATACCAACTCAAATGGGCTTTTACCAGTAGCTCTTTTGACAGTGATTCTGTCAGCCCAAACAACAAACTTCAGTTGCTCACCCCACTTCTTTTTGTTCAGCTCCAAGGTTCTTCTAATGATCTTCAACAAGTTTTTATTGTTGGACTCAGCTTGTCCATTTCCTTGGGGATTGTAGTTAGAAGCATATGTCAAATTGATTCCATACTCTTTGCACATTGCCACCAAAGGTTTGGCTCTGAAACTCATGGCATTATCAGCAACAATCTTAGCTGGCACTCCAAATCTGCATATGATTTGATTCAGCATGAAGTCCATGATAACTTGGTGTGTTGCTTTCTTGGTGGGGATTGCTTCCACCCACTTAGTGAAATAATCAGTGGCTACAAGAATCCATTTATGACCAGCACTGGAAGGATCTGAAATTTCACCAATGAAATCCATTCCCCATTGCTTAAATGGGGCTTCAATTGACACAGGCTGCAAAGGAAGGGAGCCTGAAGCTTTCATTCTTCCAGAAAAATGCTGGCAACTTTCACATTTCCTAACCAATAGAGTTGTATCTTTGAAGAGAGTTGGCCACCAATAACCATCCTTCAAGATTTTATGTCATGTAACTCTTCCAGAAAAATGTGCCCCACAAAATCCTCTATGGAGATCATCAATTACCTTTGGAGCTTCATCATCATCAATGCATCTTAAGAGCACTCCCTCGGGTTCTTCCAAGCTAACCCAAAATCAGTAATGACATATTTTTGAGAGGCTAACTTAAGAGCTCTTTTCTGATTTTTACTCAAATGTTCAGGGCAGCATAGATGTCTGAGATAAAATATTATATCTTTGTACCATTCAGAGCTTACCAAATTTTCAAGGACATCCACCCTTTCTCCTTCTACTTCATTCACCTCAATAGTTTGCAAGTTTCTCTCAGCCATAAGCTTAGCTAGGCCCAAACCTCTTATCAATTTCATGGTTTGGATATCCATGTCATATTCCTGCAACTTGTTTACCCATCTGCATCTTTTTCTTGAGACCTCCATCTCTGATAAGATATCTTTCACCATGGTGTGGGGAACATAAGCAACAACTTTAGAGCTCAAGATGTAAGGTCTGAAAACCTTTGTTGCTTTCACCAAGGAAAATGCTTGCTTCTCCATGATGGTGTACTTCAACTCAGCTCCTTGCAATGCCTTACTGAAAAAGGCAATTGGTCTCTCAGCCCCTTCATCATCCTTCTGCAACAAGACAGATGCAATGGTGTTTTCTGAAGCAAAAGAAAACATTTGAAAAGGCTTCTTGTAATTTGGAGCTGCCAAAACAGGGGCATGCTTTAATGCTTCTTTGATCCCATTGAAAGCTTGAATGGAAGCTTCTTCCCATTTGATAACTTGGTCCTTCTTCAGCATGCTAGTAATGGGGATGGTTAGCTCAGCAAAGTTAGACACAAATCTTCTGATAAAGTTTATTTGTCCAAAGAATGATTGAACTCCCTTCTTAGTTATTAGAATTGGAACCTTGCTGATGGCTTCCACTCTTTTGGGATAAATCATAACCCCTTCCTTTGATACAATGTGACCAAGCAGCTTTTCCTTTTGCACTCCAAAATGGCACTTCTTGGGATTCAATGATATGTCATACTCTCTACACCTTAACAACATTCTCTCCAAGTGTTGCAAGTGATCATTTATTTTTCTGGAAAACACAGTTACATCATCTTGATAAACAACAATGAAATCATTAATATAACCAGCAAATGCTACATCCATTGCTCTTTGGAAAGTTTCTCCAGCATTCATTAAGCCAAAAGGCATCCTGACATAGACATAAGTTCCCCAAGGAGTGGTAAAGGTAGTCTTTATTCTTTCTGACTCCTTCACAACAACTTGATTATAGCCAGAGAAACCATCCAAAGTGGATAACAATTCAGAACCAGTTACCAATTGTAGCATATTCTCCATGTTTGGCAGAGGGTAATTATCTTTCAATGATGCTTTATTCAAGTTCCTAAAGTCTACGCACAACCTTATATCACCATTATTTTTTCTGACAGGTACTAAATTTGCAACCCAAGATGAGTACCTTGTGGGCTGAATGATCCCTCCATCCCTCAACTTCTTCAATTCTTCTTGCATCTTCAAAGAAAGGAGTGGATTGATCGGCCTCTATTTTTTCCTGAAAGGCTTGGCATTAGATTCAAGAGGAATTTCATGTTGGAACAAATCTTCCCTGTATGCCTTCAACTCAGAGTAAGACCAAGCTAGGCAGTCTTGATATTTCTTCAACAATTGAACATAGGACTGCTTCTCTTCCTTGCTCAGATTGCTTCCTAACCAGATTTTACGTGGTTTTTCCTTTGTGCCCAGGTCGTGCTCTTCCACATCTCTTGAAACTGACATACTTCTGTTAATAATGCAATCAACATTATCAAAGTTTGATTCAAGTGCCACCAAACCTCTGAGAATCATGTTTGTCTTCAGCTGGATGATGTCTTTGCCAAATAAAGTTTCCTTTCCTTCAGCAACACACACCATTGGTTCCCAATCTATATTTTGGTCAGCAAACTCACCTTGGTTCTGCAGAAACCATTTCACCTGGGCATCATCATCGAACACTTGCCAATTTTTAACGTTGTCAGGGACAGATGGCCTTGTTAGTATTTCAACATCATACTCACGAAATGGAGATACTGTACAATTTCCAAATCTGGATCCTAGCACTGCTAACTTGTCTGCAACAACATTAAACTTTCTATCATGGTGCACAATATTAAATGAGTCAAACATTTCAATCAAATCCCAGACTGCATGCTTGTATTGTTTCATTCTCTGATTTTTAGTAGCATACAGTTTTCTAATTTGCTTGACAATCAGTTCTGAATCTCTTTTGACAATGATATCCTTTACACCATATTTCCATGCAATTCTCAAACCTAATAAAAGTGCTTCATATTTAGCAATGTTTTTATTGCATTCAAAGTTGAGTTTGAAAGAAAAAACAAACTCTTCTTGGCCTGGAGAAATCAGAACAATACCAGCACCATTTCCAAACTTGGAACAAGCTCCATCGAATAACAAGGTCCAAGGAAAACCTACTTGTTCAAGACATTTACATTGATCAATCTTGTGCTCTTTTCCATCAGCAAATCCAACAAAGTTATCAGCATCTACATCAGCATACAACACTTCATAAGAAGCATTATTGGGATCTTCAATGAGGTGCAACATCTTCTTCTCTCCATACAACTTTACAAGGTTGCCTTCAATTGGAATGGTGAAAAAGACATATCCATCTGAACACTTCCACCAACACTTGCAGCCCACTTTCTTGATAACAACATGCCCCATTTGGTAGGGCAATCAACAATAACAACATCAAGTTTCAAGTTCTTACCCGGATAAGCTGCAAGTTGTACCACCAAACCTTTTACACATCCTACAACTGGCACCTCTCTAGAATCCATTGCAGTACACTTGCCATAAGTTGTTGTCACTTTAATGTTCAATTCATTCATGACCTCTAGAGGCATAACATTGCATGATGCTCTGGAATCAAACATACAATTGTGCAGCAGTCTGTCCTTAATAATCAGTGTTGTAAAAAATGGATCAACATTTAATTGAGACTCAACCAAAGATGTTCCCAAGTAAACTTCAGGTGGTTCACCTATCTCCTCCAATGCTGGTGGTTTTTCTAGGTCTGCAATGGTTGGAGGAGGAGTGTTTACATTATTTATATTTCTACCTTGGGTACTCCTATCTTCTTCCAATCCCAAATACTCAAAGGCCCTCTTCTTGTGCTCAGGAATCCTAAGCAGTTCAACAATTGGAATAGAAATCTTGATCTGACTCAAGACTTGGGCAATGTCATAAGGAATGTATTTGGGCAAGCAACATTTGGAGAAAGATTGAAAAACTTATCGGATGGCACAATATTTTTCACATTTTGGGCATGGGTGGGAACACCAGTTCTACTTGAGACAACAAGGCCTTTTCCAGATGCATCTTTCTTTGGAGTTTCTTTTGGGACATTGGTGAGAACTGGGGTTTTTGGTTTGGCTTGAGGCCCTGCCCCTTTGACAACTTTACTTCTTGTGTTATACTCTTTTTCTTGGGCAACAACAACATTCATTAACAGTTGTCTATCCTCTTCTGATGGGATTCCTCCATCATACTTCTTAATCATTAGAGCTCTTAGGTACTCAAAATCATTATTAGGAAGTTCAAAATCTTGTACCATATCTATTTCTAAAGTATGAGAGGGAGGAAGAAGAGGTACCCGGTGAATGCAATCCCAAAAACTTGCAGCAGTTCTTGCACTTATTACTTCAGTTGAAGTTGCTCCTTGCTGTGAGCTTGTAGAGAAATCCACCATGCATGCATCATCATCAGTGTTATCATCATCATCAGCTTCTTTAACTTGATGATCTACTTCACATGGTGGGTGGGGTGAGAAAAATTTGTTACACCAATCAATTTCATTTGTCTCTTCAACAACAACAACTCTGGCATTTAGAGGATCAGGCACTACTCTATTTTCCCTAGCTTGGGGTTGTCTAGCTCCCATGGGTCCTTTACCTCTGTCATCAGATCTCTGATCATTTCTAGGATGATTTACAAATCTGTCTTGTCCTTGTTGCCTATGCTGACCTTGAGAACCTTGTCCAATTCCTTTCTCTACCCTGGCTAGCTTGTAAGAGATTTCTTTGACAGCTCCGGCCAAAGTCTTTACAACATCCTCAAGATCCATAGCCTTACTTGATTGAGGCTTCTCTGGGTTGATCAGTTTAACACCCTCCCTCTTAGGATGTTTTCCAACTACTTTAATGTTGTTCTCAATTTGCAGAGCCATGGTAAAGGCCTGCCTCAAAGTTCCAGGGTTCTTATCCCTCAAATAGTAAGCAACTTTCTTATCAAATGCATCTGAATACTTTATCAGACATGATTCATCACATGGCCTCAAATTAACATGAAGTATTCTCAATGTTTTGTTAAATCTTGTATTGAAATCATGCACCGATTTAGTAGGATTCTTTTTTATATTTTCAAATTCTGATAAAAGAAACCTAGGGTCTGTTTTATCTCCATACTGCAATCTAAAAGCATTCTTCATCTCTGTCCAAGAATCAATGGAATTATCTGGCAAAGATTTATACCAGTCCCTTGCATCTTCTTCTAGAGTATGGATAAACAATTTAATGTACACATCCTCAAATTCTATTTCAAATTCCTCCATCATATTGACAAAGAGCTTCAAGTGTTGATCACCAGTGATTGCATTATTTCCTTGAAACTTAGGCAATCTATTTCTTACATCTTGTGGCACAACATTTGGATAGCCAGCCATACCTCTAAAATTGATGGGACCAAAGGTATTAACAACAAATGGAGGTCTGGGTGGAGGCGGAGCCATATTGTTTTGTGGAGGTGACCTTGGAGGAGAAACAAAATGATGAGGAGTGAGGGGTCTGTGTGGTACAGGGATGCAATTCTCAGAATGACTGCCCTCTAAAGGCTCTGTTTCTTGGAAAACTCTATCAGATTTGGAAAATACAGGGGCAGATTGAGAAGAAAATTTTTCAAATACAAAAGAAGGACCCTCTCCAGATGGAGAATTCAATTCAACAAAGAGACTACCTGATTCAGAAGCACTTGAGGAAGTATTGCAATCTTCAATCACAGGCTGATCAGTTTCACCAATGGAGATCTTTTTCTTGATGTTTGATCTCCAAAAACCTTCCAAATTCTTTTTCCTTCTGAATTAGACTTTCCCAACTCTTGAAACAACCTTCTACTAGGGTCCTTGGTGAAGAAATATCTTCTTCCTTCCAGCTTTGCAGAGATTAATGACAAATCTTACTTGATATATGTTAAGACACTGGTATCTATTAAGAATTTAAACAACATGGAGTCGCCACTAAGGATTTTCACCTTAGTTTGTGCAAATGCACTATGAAAGACCTATCAAATGTCTGTCAATACAATATTCATGCAAAGCTTACAAGATCTACTCTTCTTCTACCCAAATTTATCAATGATGATACAAACTTTAGTGCAATAACTGTATAAGCTGGAAATATTGCACTCAGAACTTACAACTTTGAACAATTCTTACAGATCTGAATAGATAATGATGTTTCAGCAATGTATTAGCACTTAGATCATGTAAGAAACATTACCAGGGTCTGTATGTATTGCATTTGTAATTCTGTCCCCAAAATGGTGTATGAGTGTTGTTTGCCACACAAATTTGTTCAAATAGTGTTGTTCAAAGAGATCAAATAATCCCTGAAAATCGCCATGGTGCCATGAGTGTTGGTATCCAAATTTGTTCTCCTTTTCAAGCTGAGAAGCATCACAGATTTGACATGGAGCTTAGAGACAGATAGATCATAATGTATGTCATTTTGTAGCTGGGGATGAGATCTAACTGGCCCTTTGTCACTCAGATTTGTGGAGAGATGGATAACACCTTCAAGAGGATTTGACCTATCCTCACTACTTTAGGTTGTGCCTTTCGACCAGGGTGAGAGGACCCATAGTGTAACCTCTGTTTGATGAAGGAGATGGAGATATCCTTCTTTTGCACAAATTTTATGAAGAAAACCTTGGGAAAGTATGATCAATACTCCATAATTTAACTCTCAAGAGTTGTCACTTCTAAAAGATGGAGATACTTTCAAAACAAGGCTAAGGTTACTGAAGACATTATGAAATCCTGATTGTTCTGCATATTTTAGTAAATAGATTTTGTTCCTTTTTGGATATACAGGGAAAACAGGGGTAGTTCAGGATGGATTCATGGTTTTTGAATAATTTTGGTGGGAGATTAAGCAGGATAAAGTTGATTATACCAGATCTTTGAGAGACTTCACAACAATTGGAAAGCTAAATGATAGAAAGCTTCAGAATAGCTAAGATATTCCTTCAACCAGAAGGTGTGCTTCAATGGAGGCCCAGATCAGCACGTTTTCACACAATCTTTGAGAATCTAACATGAAGGATCGAGCTAAAAGACTCAATAAAACATCAAAACCCCTGGTTCCTCATGCCTAAGATACACTCAAAGGCTTACATACAATCTTTATCAACAAATGACAGTGAAGTGATTTTAAATTTGTTTATCTCATCACAGGATGAAGGCTCTTCTTGAAATGATATTACAAATGACACTAAACTATCACAAGGATGAGATCCTGTGTGATTCAGAGGGATTTAACACAAGATTGCAATAGGAATAAGAAAAACTACTTGCAGACATTCTGAAACAAAGCAGACACAAATTGCTCCAAGATTGACACAAATTAATTTCAAAATTGATTAGATTCATCAGCAGGGGAAAGTTTCTTTGAAAATCTCAGAGCTTGTCAATGGCTATACATCTGTAACCAACTTGACATGATAGAAAATATAACACAGAAGAAATTAACCAGGTATCTTGGATTGGTCTCTCAGGAAGATGGGCTCTCTCAAATTTTCTCTTAAGAATTCAACCCCCGACCTTTGCAAGAGTATTCTCATTGCATTTATACATTACACTTACTCACTCATCCCAAATTTTCCCCCCAAAAAAAGAAGAATATTCGAGGGACCTTTGCTTGTTACCAATTTTCCTCAGAAAGTGACGTTTAACAAATTCACATCTGAAAGCTGCCAGGTGGACCAATTATGAACTGATCACATTTCTCAGACCCTCGACTAATGACTAGGATGCCATGCCACAACCTTTTTGGCAGTCCTTCTAATCATTCTGATTCTGTCATGAGAGAAATCCCCATTTTAATCATTTTCTGGAGGCTCTGTACAGCTGGATCTGACAGGTAATCCTTTTCACTCTCGAGGTAACACCTTTTTCATCTTTTGCACCTGCAACCTTCATCATTTCATCCTTTTCCCTCTCTTTCCTCTGCAACTCTTCTCCGCATCCATCTTCTCTGGTAATTCCCATTTTTGCAAGTGCTCAAGCAATTCCAACTTCAAAATATGACCTTAACAATCCTTGGACTCACAAATTAAGTTCTAAATCCATTCAATATCACTTTGCATATAAAAATGACAAGGAATTTCATCAAAAAATGATGAAAAATAGTGTGTATTCACATCTCTAGGAGTCTTGGATCAAAAATGGTAGAAAAATAGTGCAATGCACAACAACCATTGATTCTTCCCCTTCTCTACTTTATATTATAGCCATCCACGTGTTTCCTTGGTGCAACTACAAAGGAGAAGTACAGGGGCAAGTTTCCAAACAAGCGCGGGCCTTCCACGTGCCCTGGGCCCAAGAAAAATGCCTTTTGGCCTTTGAAAAAGTCTCAGTAAAAAAGGAGCCAGCGGAAGCCTCCACGTGTCTCAATGGCACACTTTGAGATGGTCCCCAAAAGTGGAGACCCCAAACAAGTGTGGGCTCACCACGTGTCTCAGTCTGGCAGAGTTGTTAAAAAATTTGAAGGATCAGTGGAAGGTGCCATGTGTCTAGGGTCCGAGACAGTTTTCCTTGGCCGTTGAAAAGTCCAAGCAAGGGCAGAGTGAGCGGAAGCCTCCAAGTGTCCTCCTGGTGCTTCTTCAAAATAAAATTTAGGGGCTGGTCCCCAAATAGGCGGTCCCTCCACGTGTCCCAGGCCTTAGAAAATTGCTTTGAAAAGTTTAAGTATAGAGCGGAGCCGGCGGAAGCCTCCACATGTCTCCCTGTCGCAATTGTTAAGGTGGGACCCTGAGGTGGATCCTCAAATGAGTGCGGGCCCTCCATGTGTCCATGGTCCACCAAAGCTGTACCGGCCACATGAAAAAATTGTCTAAGTCTGGGCAAGGCAGCGGAAACCTCCACGTGTCTCCCCGGCGCAACTCCAAGGTCAAACCAAAAGGTGAATTTTCAGATGAGCGTCGGCCCTCCACGTGGACAAGTTTTGAGTTGAAGTGGGCCTTAGAGTTTTCAAAGTTCCCCACTGAGCCGCATCCAACTAGAAAGGGCCACATTTCTACAGATGCTGAGATGTAAATTTGACGGGGAAAAACACACCCGTCAAACCGTAAAATGCAGGAAAATCACCATTTGAGCCCGGAAATGAATCTTTCTTTCAAGGACAGAGAATTTGGAAATGATATAAGGCCCAAATATGATCTTCTGAGCCACATCCAATCATGTTTCCATAGATATTTGGGACAAAAATGACAGGGAAAACAAAACGTGACTGTGGAAAATGGAAGGAAGGGAAAAAACATGAGTTTTATGCCCAAGTTACAAATCTTTCACATGGACAGAGGAACGAAAAACAAGTTCTGGATTTAAAGTGATCCTCGACCAAAGGAAAGGGCTGATCATGGCAACCAAATGGAGGACAGAGTTTTCATGCATGAATACGGGGAGATAAAAAAGACGACAGAGACCGCAAATTGAAGAATTTTCAAATGAATTCCCACATGTAGAAGCTATAAAAAGGGAATAGTAAGCAATCTTCCTCCTGGAATTCCTCTTTGCATAACATTTATAATTTACAACTGAAGACTAAATCAATACCTTGCATGTTTGCCACCTATTCTTAATTAAAGGACCTTTTCAAACAACTTGAAGTAGTGGCTTTTAAAAAATTACTTAAGTTTTACAATTTTTGTCCTCGAAAATAAGGAGAAGAAGAATGAAGAAAGAAATAATACCAGCTGCAACACTTCATTCTTGCCCTTGATCTGTCAATTAATTCGCTGATAGACGTGCCCCATGTATGCCTTATTAACTTAAGCTAACCTGGACACTATGCATGATTTGTCGGATAACCTTTGTAATCACGCTTCACCTTACCTGAATCTGCTTTTGTCTGAGGCTTCCCTTTTCCACCCTTGCCTGAAGCTTTTGTAGTTGTGAGAGCTAGATCTATTTGTGCAAAAGCTGGAATTGCTTCCCCTGATTCTGAAGATATCTCTAATGTATTTGTCATTAACCTCAACTTAATTTTTACAAGTATGTGCATAAATGAATTGTCCGGAAAGAATTCAGACAAACATTCAACTCATCCTCTTATATTTTTATATTGGCAGCCTTAAATTCTAGGAATTACTCCGGATGCAAGCGAAGAGAAGTGGGCTCAACTAAGAGATTGCATGCATTTATAGTGGCTGCGTTGAAACTGGAGGAGTAAGACACTTGCAATTCAGCAGATAACGTCACAAATACCCACACAATTCCGTTAAATGGCTTTTATTTACTTTAAAATTTGCGTGGAAAATAGAAGGGGCAGCTGCGTTGATTTAACTAGTCATGAATTGTTTTGCAAAGGAAGACAAGATGTTGGAAATCCACGATTTGGCTTGCAATTGCTTTCTTTGAATACTTGCATGGATTTTGAAGAGAGAAGGTTGCTTTTAAATTGTAAGACAAAGACTCTATAATCCACGATTTCCTTTTAATGAATTATCCTTTTAAAAAGTGCATGGAAAATAGAAGACTGGGCTGCCAAAATTCACAACAAACATTTAAGTGATTTTGCCCCCATTAGGAATTGCGTGTATTTTGGTAGTCAAGGATTATTTGCAAAAGAAGACAAGACACCAGAAAACCACGATTTGTACTTGAATGACTTTGCAATGGCTCCTTAAAATAATTGCGCTGAAACTTGAGGAAGAGGAGTTTTGCAAAGAGAAGACTCAGCATGGAAGAATGACGATTTGCTTAAGTGACTTATGCTTCCAAAAACCACAACTTGCACTTGGAAATCTTCTTTAAAAAATGGCGTGGAAATTGAAGGAGGGCAGCATCTTGACTTTTGCAGACAAGAACCTCAAAAACCACGATTTGCACTAGAAGACTCATGCATGCAATCATGCAAAGGCAACAAAACCTCTTCAACCAAAAATAACTCTTTACCTTGTTCATTTGCATCTAGGGGTTCTTCTACCTGCTCTTCCTTTTGAACTAAATCTGATTTTTCTCTCATAAGTTCTTTAGCCATTATTTCCTTTTCATCCTACACATGCTTGACACTAATGCCCTCTTCATGCTCATCATCCAAATCTGATTTCTTGCACCCATTGAAACCCATGCAATCATTAGATGTTAAAAATGTAACATCAACAACAAAAGAGCTCATACCTTGGAGAATCATAGTCTTTACTTTGCTTGAACATTGCTCTATAACACCTTTGGCAAGTGCATGAGCAGCACATGATGTCTTTTCACTCAATCCTTCCTCCAACATAGATAGCAAGTGTGTTGGGGGACTCTCATATTCATTTAATATCAAAGACATAATGGCTTGCATGGAAATCATGATCTCTTGAGCATGATCATTACTTATAACATCAAAGAACACCTCAAACATGTGAGAAATAAGATCATTACATTCTAAATCCATCATTAACACAAGATCATATTTTTGCCATAGTGTTCAAAATGCAAACCCTCTTACCAAAAGAAGGGCTTGTGAGGCCCCACAGACCTTGGAAACTTCCTGCCATGACCTCAAAGATGTCTTCCTTGATAACATCACATTATGGCAATTTTGGGGCTGCAATCCTCATGACCTCACTAATGTAGAAGATGACCATAATTCTGACTTCCCCATCTTTGTGATCCAACAACTCATGCTTAGCCAACTACCTCACCAAGGAATCTCTTGCAAGAAGCATAGATCCATAATCATCTTGCTCTATTGTTACCAAGCAACTTGCTGCTTCTTCCAGAATTTTGAGCAACTTGTCCTTTGATGGAGGTAGGTGCTTGAGAGCTCTACCAAGTCTCCGGAATCTTGTCTTCATGTTACCTGCACTAGATAAATACATGATCCATAAGCAATGTCAAACCTCACAGGTGCAGAAGAACATGCTCTGATGCCACTGTAATATCCCCTTCTAAGACAAGTTAGGAATCAACACAAATCTGATTACACAGCTGTAAATAATTAATATTCAAACCCTAAACTGCTGCAATTTTTAAAAATTCATATCTTTGACTAGAGAAGTCCAAATGAGCTGAAATTTTGGATAATGGACCACCAAAATATAAAGAACAATATGCAAAAAACAGATTTCGCACAGCCAACCCAAAACCCTAATTTTGACCTAAAAAGTAGGTCGCCCAGCACATTTAGAGCATCAAATCCACTCCAAAAATTATGAAAACATCTTCTCCTTATTTCTCCTAGTTTATACAATCATATGCAATTATTAAATCAACCCCAAACTACAGATCTGATTTAAATATCAATTTTCCATACCCAGAAAAGCCTGCAGACAACTGAAATATTCAAAAATGCATAACTCCTTCAATATTCCATATTTTCTCCTCAAACAAAATGCAGATAATTCTATAAATTAAGATCTTTCCAAAGAACTAAAGACCTGAATTTTATGACCTCCGAAAACCCTCCAAAACAGCCCCCAAAAGTCTCAATCAAGTCTCTAGGGTTAGATGGAATGACATAAATTATTTTCAGCTCTTTCTACACTTCAAAAACCCTCCAAATAACAGTCTTCAACACAAGAGAACTCAACAATGGAGCAAGATAAAATACTTCAATTGATCAAAACTAGCTCACTAACTTCCCACGCAAGAGAGAGAGAAAGCATCAATGGGCATGCATCCCAACTCCAAGCATGGAGCATAAAATAAATATCATCATAACATGAGTCTAACAATGATCCTAGCACTCCTTTTATAAGCAAGGAGGCACAAAATTCGAAATCCCTAGGAGAGGGAAATTATTAAATAAAAGAAGTTTATTTCCCCTAGGTGTGGCATCCCCTTTTAAAAATGGTGATTTTAATATTTAAAATCTACCTAATTATTATTTAATTAATTCCCCTTTTTAATTTGCATTTTGGGAATTTAATTAAATACATTACTCGCTCTATAAATATTAAATAATTAAATAAATATTGCTTTATAATGTCAAATGATTAAAATCACTCTCAGTTGTCTTGTTTCTGAAATGATGATAATGTCAAAGTTGTCTTGTTTTTGAAATGCGGATATTTGTTTGTCATCATTGAAAGTCTGCCACTGTTCAACATTATCAGGAACTTTGAGGCGGTAGACCATCTCCACTTTATAGTTTCCTTATCTGAATATGGACGGCGTTCTATCCGGATTGAATAGTGCAACTGTGACTGCCAAAGAGTCTGCCTTGGAATTCTGATTTATTAGAATGAAGTCAATAGAGAAGGCTGCAAAATTGAGTGTGGCAGAAAGTACTCTATCTCTGTAATGCGTCGGCTTATCTCTTTTGACTTGATTTTGTCCTTGAACTTGCTTTACGAGAAGTTCAACATCTCCTTAGGCTTTGAGGAGCTTCACTCCTTTCTTTCTAGCTTGCTCCATTCCTAGCAGTAATGCTTCATACTCCACCGTGTTGTTGGCGTTCTCGAACATCAATTTGTGGGAGTATGGGAATATCTCATGATCTAGAGATATTAATAGAACATCGGCTCCTGACCTAAAAGAGCAACAACTACCTTTAAACTCCAGCGTCCAAACTTTTTCCTCTTCTTCTGGTTTCAGCTTTGGTTGGAATTCTAGCTTGGGTACATTTTTATCCATTTCTAAGAAATAGACCCCATGGTCAGATTCCTGAAAAATAATTTGAAATCTAGGATCCTCAAATTTCGTAACTGTGTACTTGGACTTCTTTTCTAGCTCCAGCTTTTGGTTTACTCCTTTGATAGGAATATGAGCACAAGACCAATCCATCTTTACTTCTCCTCCCAGCTCTTTGCAGAAATTTCTGCTTAGCAACATCCCGTAGGAGACAGGAATATTTGCAACTAAGATTGTCATCTTTAATCTTTTGTCAGGAAAAGCTGCCAGATCAACTTGTGCGTCTTTGATTTGCCTGATTAAAGGGACGTGTCTCTCCATAGAGTAGCACCTTCCTATTGTCTTTGTCAAAGTAAGCCCAAGAGCATCTACAACTTTAGCTGGTATGAACTTGTCAGAAGCACCTGAATCTAAAATGTAATTGCTTAACTTGAAACCATTAAGCAATAGGGAAACATACAAAGGCTCTACTCTTTCAGAAGATGATGGGGGGTTAACTGCAGCATTGTTTTGGGAAGGAGTATCATTGGGTTTAGGCAAAAGGCCTTTTCATGTATTAGATGGTCTTGGTGATTGCACGTATTTGACTAGCCTATTTAGCTGCTCAAGAAAGGCACTCAAGTATTCAACTTCTGATTTTCAAAAGAAGGTATAGATGTGTTAGATTCAGATACCTGAGATGTCTTTTGTGGTTGAGATGAAGAGCTCGCATACTTATCTCTGGGAGCTAAGGAAGAAGGTAAAGTGATGCCCCTTCTCTGTTCATCGGTTAATGCCTCAGCTTGGCGAGTTTGTGATCTTGTAAAAACTAAATGTGCATGACCATGATTATTTTCATGAAGCTTCTCATCGTCATGTTCAAATTTGTAGTTTAGGTGATAAATGTTGGAGTCACCAGCGGGATCTACAAAATCATCATTATCGAGCTAACCAGTGACAGCTTCTTGGTCTTCTTCATTCATCTCCACGTTTCTGCGAGCAGCTTCAATTGCTAACCTTTGAAGACCAGCAATATGGTTCCGGTTGTTAAAATTCCGAGCAAGGGCAGTGTTACTACCCTGAGCCATTTGAGTCGTTTGTTTCTTCATCTGCAACATCTCATTTGCTAACTTTTGCAATAGTGAATCGGAAGTAGTAACAGAGGATGAACTTTCAGCTTTAGAAGTGTTGTTCTTTATCTTTCCAGCCATGATGAAGTCATCTTCAATTTGAACCGCCATGTTTTGAGTTGCTAACAAGTCAGCAGGAAGTTCTCTTTGCAATTGATAACCTACTTGATAAAGAATACATTTTGATTCTCGTCGCTTAGAGAAGCAGAAGCCAGAATTTTGTAAAGTACTCTTTGGAATTTTGCAATAAAATCCCGCATGTGCTCATGTGGCTCCTTTTTTAGCTGAGTCAGTTGAGTTATCAAGGTACTGGAATCTTCAGCTGGCTTGAATCTTTTTAGGAATGCATCTCGCATAGTAGCCCAGTTGGTTACGATGCCAGGAGCTAACTGGTAGAACCATTCTCCAACCAAGTCATGCAGAGTCTCTATGAAAAAGTCTGACAGATACATCTTCATGTTCGACTACAAACACTCCACAGAATATAAAAAACGCAGCCAAGTGGTCATCTGGATTCTGCTTGCCGTCTCCAAAGAATTTTGGAAAAAAAGTTCTCGTCCCTTTAGGTAGATCATGCATAGGAGTCAAATTCAGAGGTCTAAAAGTTGCACCTCATCGAACAAATGTTGCAGGGGCAAGTGGTTGATTCTGCATTATGAGAGGAGCACGTGTTCTTCGAGAATAAACATGGTGAATAATTCGAGCTGTTGGATTATGCTGGAAACGATCTGGATTCGAAAGAGTTTGCACTCTTCTTCCTGGTGAAAGACTGGATCTACAGCTCCGAACTTGAGGATGATTGAAATTAAATTGCTCCTGCAATCTATAAAAATGATCACTCCTTTCTTGAGCCTTGCTAGACTGGGTGAATGGGCGTTTAGCCAGGTTAAGATTTCAATAGAAAGGGAACTAGCGTGAAAAGCTTTGGCCTACTAAAATAGTGTTGTTCCCCAGCGGAGTCGCCAAAAATTGTTGGCTAGATTTTATGCATAGCTTAAAACCTAGGAAGTCATGAGATAAATCTCCCTCATTTAACAGTGAGGCTCCCGTGTAAGATGTTTATCTATTTTGCGGAGGTGAATCTAATAACTACTTTCAGGGGTTTTACTTTAATTACTTCAGCTCGTGAACCACAGCAGGGCAATTTGGTAGCAAGTAAGCATCTGTGATGGGAATATTTGCAGAAGGGAGATAAATAGAAGTAGGGAAAGAAGAAAGGAAGATGTGCTGACTCAACCAATAGTTATCAGAGTTGGTCTCATCCACACAAATTAAATAAACAGATAAATCACAAAATTCAACAAAGACAGAAAGAAATAACTTCTAACCTAGATCTAAGATAACACAAATTTTATCTAAAACCTTTGAATAGAAGTACTCAACAAAGCACTGTAGACACAAAGTTCTCCAGAAATCCACCTTTTATTCAATCCCAGCTTTTACATAAATCACCTCAAGGTTCCAGCACAATGTCTGAAATCTAAAAAATGCTCCAGTTACAAAAGCCTTTGCTAAAACAAGTTTTGGTGATCCTTTAACTCGTAGGCTCTTCCACTATTTATAATGCATAGAAGGAAAATACAGATATGAAACTTCAAATGAATTCCCACATGTGGAAGCTATAAAAAGGAAACAGTTGGCAATCTTCTTCCTGGAATTCCTCTTTGCATGACATGCATGATTTACAACCGAAGACTAAATCAATGCCTTGCATGTCTGCCACCTATTCTTAATTAAAGGACCTTTTCAAACAACTTGAAGTAATGGCTTTTAACCAATTACTTAAGTTTTACAATTTTTGTCCAAGAAAATAAGGAGAAGAAGAAAGAAGAAAGAAATAATTCCAGCTGCAACACTTCATTCTTGCCCTTGATCTGTCAATTAATTTGTTGATAGACGTGCCCCACGTATGCCTTATTAACTTCAGCAAGCCTGGACACTATGCATGATTTGTCGGATAACCTTTGTAATCACACTTCACCTTGCCTGAATGTGCTTTTGTCAAACACTTCCCTTTTCCACCCTTGCCTGAAGCTTTTACAGTTGTGAAAGTTGGATCTATTTGTGCAGAAGTTGCAATTGTTTTCCCTGATTCTGAAGATATCTCCAATGTATTTGTCATTAACCTCAGCTTAATTTTCACAAGTATGTGCACAAGTGAATTGTCTAGAAAGAATTCAGACAAACATTCAACTCATCCTCCTTTTATATTTTTATATTGGCAGCCGTAAATTCTGGGAATTACTCCGGATGCAAGCAAAGAGAAGTGGGCTCAACTGAGGGATTGCATGCATTTATAGTGGCTGCGTTGAAACTAGAGGATAAGACACTTGCAATTAAGGAATTGCATGCAGTCGTGGATTTATAATTTGCTTGCCGCTTTTAATACTTGCATGGATTTTGAAGAGACACTTGCAATTCAGCAGACAAAGTCACAAATACCCACACAATTCCTTTTAAATGGTTTGCCTATTCACGACTTTAAAATTCTGCGTGGAAAATAGAAGGGGCAGCTGCATTTTGATTTTACCGTAGTCATGGATTGTTTTGCAAAGTGAAGACAAGATGTTGGAAATCCACGATTTGGCTTGCAATTTCTTTCTTTTAATACTTGTGTGAATTTTAGGAAGAGAGAAGGTTGATTTGCAAATTAGAAGACAAAGACTCTGAAAATCTACGATTTCACTTTTAATGAATTATCCTTTTAAAAAGTGCATGGAAAATAGAAGACTGGGCTGCCAAAATTCACGACAAACATCTAAGTGATTTTGCCCCCATTAGGAATTGCGTGGATTTTGGTAGTCAAGGATTATTTGCAAAAGAAGACAAGACACCAAAAAACCACAATTTGTACTTAAATGACATTGCATTGGCTCCTTAAAATAATTGCGTTGAAACTTGAGGAAGAGGATTTTTGCAAAGAGAAGCCTCCGCATGGAAGAATCACAATTTGCTTAAGTGACTTCTGCTTCCAAAAACCACGACTTGCACTTGGAAATCTTCTTTAAAAAATGGCGTGGAAATTGAAGGAGGGCAGCAGCTTGATTTTTGCAGACAAGAACCTCAAAAACCACGATTTGCACTAGAAGACTCTGCTTTGACCCTTAGGCAATTGCTTGAGTGATTTTGCCCCTCAAAGGACCCTCCAGAATGCTGCTTTTTCTTCCTTGGCCATGGCTGCTCTGCAAAAGGAAGACAAACTCTTCCAGATCCATGATTTGTTTAATTATTCAACCTAGATTAAACCCTCAAACAAAGAAAAAATCATGTTCTTTCCTCTTGTTTGATCCGGTTACCTTCAAATACAAGCTTTAACAAACAAATTGATTGGCAACTAAAAACACTGGATAGCTTTTCAAAACCCTAGGCCCGAAAAAAGGTCTGACAAGAAGAAAGAATAGACTACGGGGATTGCCAAACGAAAAACGGAAAAAGACCAAAAACCAAAACATAATAAATAAATAAAAACAGAATACCTGAAAGAAGCTGCTGGCAATTGCTCGAAAATAATTCTCCAATTACCTAGTCTGAAAAACTCTTCCCCGGGTATGCTCTGTGGTAATAATAATGGGGTGAAGTGACTTATATAACCCAAATTTCTCAAATTTTAGCTCAACCTATTTTTAAAAGAATTTTATTTATTTAATATATAAATAAATAAAACGCTTTTAGACCAAGTCTGGGAAGGGAATTGAGTGAGCTTCAGCATGTGGGTATTTGGCGATCATGGTTTTATAACTTCCTAGGGACACTTTTGAGCAATGCGAGCAACTGCAGGCAAAACAAAACACAAAAACATGACCCTTCACTTAAAAAAACGAAAAAATTTAAAAAGGGGTAGTCCCAGATTTCAGGGTGAAATCTCTATCATTGGCCTTGAATTTTAGTTCCATGCTTTGGTAATTTTGAGAGAATTCTCCCAATGAGTGGAGCCATTGTACCCCAAGCACCAAATCGGTTTCTCCAATCCCAATCACATAGAAATCATCTTGGATCTTATGCCCTCCTAGTGTGATGTTGAGCTGAGATACTTTCTTAGTGCAAGGAATAGAAAACCCATCAGCAACTATGACATTGAAACCTTTGAATTCCTCTACCTTTAGCTTCATCTTTGACACCAACCTTTCATCAATGAAATTGTGGGTAGCCCCACTATCAATTAAAACCATTACCTTTTGCCCATGGAGAAGACCTTTTACCTTGAATGGGTGGTACCTAGGAGCACCGGAAAGTGTAGCAAGGGTGCTGTTTTCTTCCGGATCAGATTTTGGTGCATCTTCTTTTATTGGTTCAGAATTGGCTGCCACTTCTTCCCCTTCATTGCCCTCTCCTTCATCATCGGACACCACTTCTATGTAGTGTATTTGCCCCTTTCCAAGGCACCTATGTCCTGGTGACCACGGATCTCTACATGTGAAGCAAAGCTTCTTCCTTCTCAGCTCATTCTTGGACTCTTGGTTTTTGTCTTCTTGCTTCCTTCCTTCTTGGCTATTAGCCCCTTGAAAAGGCTTCATAGGCTGCCCCAAAATAGGTACTTTAGGCTGAGATAGAAGACCCTTTGGCTGCCCTCCCATTGCTGGTCTGATCTGCCCCTTTTCGCCCATAATTTTTGATGAAAAACCAGTCCTAGGGATTGCACCTTCGAGGTCCAAGGACTTCCTTATGGTTTCTTGCAAGGAAGATGGGTCAAAAGCCCTTACTAAACTCTTTAGGGGTTTGGTCAGCCCTTCTATAAACAATACCATGAGTCTCCCTTCGGAAATATCATCTACCATGACTGAAATCTTTTGAAAATCAGCAACATAATCTTCTACCGTACCTTTTTGTTTGAGTTGGGCAAGATCATGGAAGTATGCTTCCGGATCCATCCTTTCGAACCTCTCCACGAGCCTTGTGCAAAACTCTTCATAGGAATGAATGCGGTGATGCCCTTGTGTCAACATGCCATGATGCCACCAATCATGGGCAACTCCTTCAAGGTGAAGGGTTGCAAATTTTATTGCCTCTTCTTCCGCCATAGGTCTCAAGGACAAGTATGTGTCAAGTTTTTGGATCCATGCCCTAGCTGATCCCTTTGTGGAGCCATCAAAAGTGGGAAGATTCATCTTACCCAAGGCATGTTGCACTTCTCCCTTTGGCGCTAGGGTTCTTTGCCGGTAATGTTTATCTTCTGTCCTTAATTTGATGAAATCCGTGAGAGACATTGCCTCCCGAAACTCATCCATCATTGCCTAGTATTCTTCAAGCCATATGGTGTAGTCATGAGCTTGTCTAGGGCTCCCATGTGGAGCGACTACCTCCTTGGCCACGAACTGGGGTTTGTAGGGCCTTGCAAAAGAAATTTTCTCCATCTTTGATTCACGGGGATTGTAGGAATCTTCTTCCCCCTTGGCCGAACCACCACCTTGCATGTTTTGGATGGCTAGGGAAAGCCTATCCAATACATCCACTATTCCTTCTTGTGTCTTCATAATCATCTCCAATTTTTCTTCCCCGGTCTCTGTTGTCTTCTTCTTTTCCCTTCTCTGGTAGTACTGCATACCGCTGTCATTTGCCATACTTCACAGGCTGGGAGGATGGAGCTCTGATACCACTGTAATGTCCCTTTTTAGGGGGACTCAGGAAATGACCAAAAAGCAACTCACAAATCAGATTTATGGAACTGCTGACTTATAACCCTGCAAAACTGCGAATTAAACCCTTCCTAGGGCAACAACTTCCCTTGGAGGAGTTAAACCTTCAAAGGTGGGTCAAACCTTGCAAAAATCCTTCCCTTATGCCAAAATTATTAGTAAACCCTCAGCAAACACAATCAGCTGTTAGAAATCAGAATTGAGTGTGAAAATATTTAATTATGAAACCCTAACCAATGAACATCATCAAGCTTGAAAAAAATAGTAGAACACCTCCAAAATTCACCAAACTCAAGATCTTGGCCTTAGAAAATATGGAGAACAAGATAGTAATTTCAGATTTGCCAAATTGCATCACACATACCAAATTTCACTCCAAAGTGGGTCGCTCCACTCAAACAAATATAATATTGCACCAAAGAGACCAATCATGCAAGAAAATGATAATTTATTGCCTTTCAAATTAGCTTAAAATAAATATAACCTCATGAAGGGTTTTCATCCTTCACAAGTTCTCAACCAAGGGTTTTCGTCCTTGGAAAGGTCCTCAATCAAGGGGTTTCGTCCTTGAGAGAGAGTAGAAGGGCTACACTAGCCAACTTTCACCAAAGATATGAATAATCACCAAAACATAATTCAATAATGCCCAAGCGACCTCCTTAAATAGCCACAAGGAGTGCTTTACAACATAAAAATGATGGCCGACCCCTTAAGGTAAGTGCTTTTAAATATTCAAATGGTATTTGGAGCCTACATGCTCATAATACCTTTATTACCTAACTACTTAAGTTCCTCTATTGGAGCGCTAGGCTTCCTAATAGGATACATGATAATAAATAAAACAACTACCTAAACAACAATAAAAATATAATTCAGATCTTCCCCTTGCTTTTCTCCTTAGACCCACGGGGAGAAGAATGGGTTAAGGTCTTCAAAAATCAGCCTTCAAAAAGGGACATGAATTGTTGGGAAGTTAGGTCACAGTTTTGATGTGGATTTGAACAATATTCTGCATAATTCAGGTTGTAAATTGTTCGAAGGTTTATACGTTTTACCAGTGACAAACTTCTATCCTTGGCGTTCATCACCACTCAACGCGGCCTACCAGATTTGCTCCTCAACTACAAAAAGAGCCATTCTATAGCTATCGCTGCTACCATTTGTAGGGACCACTTGTAAATAGGATAGAAATTTTGTTGTAAATGTTGTCCTCTATAAGATTTTTGAATCTTCTAGGATTGCAAATTTTTGAAAAAAATTATGTTATATATATGAATTTTATTTCTCTGTAGAACTTTGTGTAACACTCATATTGCAGGAATTTTCTTGCAATATACTGCAATGTAATTTATTTTATTTCTGCTCAATTGTAGTGGGAGCCACTTCACTTGTAGAAGCAAAAAAAAAAATCCAATATAATTCTATAACTACAGATTTGTCTTGCAACCTCCTGTAATGAAACCAAATATTCTTTTGCAAGTAAAATTTGTTCACGCATTAATTTTACCTTGCAAATATTTGAATAAGTTGCACAACAACTTAGTACACAGCATGCTATGATACCATGTCAAAATTATTATAGATCCACAGGATTATATGTTTCTTAAGAATTATGACAAGATTCAATGTAGAATTGCAAGAATTTACATAATCAATGTTGTGAATTTGAACTGAAAGTAAAATAATACAAAACACAAGAATTTGCTATGGGGAAAACCTTATGGTTAAAAAACCCACCAAAATAATACAGTCCTATAATTCAGAAGTTACAAATATCTCTGACAATATTAAACATGCCTAACAATTACTGGCCAAGAACCCAAAACATTAATCTTCCTCACTTCTTCACATACATTCGAGAATCTCTCCATGTAAAAAATAGTGAATTCGATTCTCACATTTTTCCAATGGAAAATCCCCTTTTATAAGGTGGTTGATAGGTTACAACAAAATGGTTGTACCAAGTCACTCTTCCCAACTAATTAAATTAGTTGGTCAAACTTTATAATTATAAATATATAAAGTTTATAAACTTACGATATAAGTATATATCGAATAAACTCAACGTGGATATGAGTTTGTGATGGGTAGGCCACAATAGGTGTGTCCCAACAAAAATTATATGTTCCAACAATTTATTATATATGAAGGTAGATAGAAATAAATCAAAAAGTAGATGGACAGCTAGAAAACCAGTAAAGGATCCAACGGATAGTGGTGTAACAGTTCTTGGGTCTCCTTGTAATTAGGAGGTCCAAGGCTCAAATCTCAACTCTGTGTTAAGGGGGTCTACTACTGACAGTTTGGATACGCTGGTGATAGAGCACCGCGATAATGTGGTTTAATCCTTGGGCTCACCGAGAGCTTAAACTACCATCCTTGGATGGTTCCCACGGTCGGTGAACAGGGGCTAGTGATGCCACAAGTGCTAGGGCCCTCTCCTTAGGTAACTCGAGCAAAAAAAAAAAAGAAGACCAGTAAAGGATAGATAGAGAAAAATTAAAAGTTAGGTAGACAACTGGAACAACTAGAATAGTTAGCAGACAGCTATAACACTTAGGTAGATTAGGTTGAGAACTAGAGACAGAGATAGAGACATATCAAGAAGTATCAACTTGCCCATCGAAAACGCTAATTTGGATAATGAGGAATTTATGAAAAACATCAGCAATTGTAAAGTCTTAAGGGAAAATATACACTAAAGAGGGAGGTCATGTTACAACCATGATCCTCTACATGTGAGTACTGTCGTTGGGTTATTGATTGACCAACTAGTGGTGTGCATAACCCTTTACTAGCCTTCTAGTAGTCTCTTAATTTTTCTATTTTTGATTAGTCAACATAACTAGAAGCTTAAGGATTTACATACCCTGGTTTTTGCTATAAGTAGGAGCAGGTCTCCATTTGGAAATCATCATTTGTGGAATCCATTTCTTGGTTTATTGTATTTGAAGATTTTTTCTTCGAAGCAACTCTACTTTCTTACTCCAGTAATTCAGTATTCCAGCATTTTGCATTTATCTATCATTTCAAATCCTAGCTATTCTACTCTATTCGTTATTTTTGTGTTGACCAACTACTACAATGTTACAATCTCTCTCAATTCTCTTGTAAAATATAGAAATATCACAATGAAGCTCCCAGTATGTTTCTTATCAACCTTAAACCATGCACCTAAAATGTTAATTTTATTAAAATGTTTTCCCAAACAATTTCAAACATGTTAGTTGTATCATTTTAGATGTGACTGATCAATAATAAGCAGTGTTATGTGGGGACGCATCCCCTAGATTTTGGTGATGTCCCAGACATCCCAAACATTTTGGGTACTTGGGGACTTAGAGGGGACATTCCATATTTTTTTTAAATCTTTCAAAAGTTTTCTGATTTTTTTACTTTTAAAATGCTGTTAATTTTACCAAGAACATTAAATTATGATCTTGAAAGTAACTAAAAGACATTAGACTACAACTTTGGTGGGTTTCCCAAAATATTTCATTTAAAAAAGTTCAATTCATTGCCATCTTTAATTGCTTATGCATTATTTTGGCACCCATCCCTGCTGTCACTATGCCCATCACTTGGGAAATTTTTTCCCGTCCTACCGAAGTTACTCGTTTACTTCGTAATCTAATCCCGTCTCCCACCAAACTACAAGACTTAAGTAACTAAGGCTTCATCCCCCTGCTTCAATCGAGTACCTTACAAAATGGCAGAATGGGAGATAGGTAGTCTTGTTGTATCAAATTCAGTAGCCATGCTGTAGACAATGTACAGATTTGACTTTCACCTGCATTTAGAAACTTCACCTTTGTAGGCAATAAAAAACATTCAGAGATCGTTCAATTCAGATTAAAAAGCATAAAAATTTCCCACGAGCAACTTGCATCGTTATGTTATGAATGTCGTAATATTACTTCTATTGGTTTGATGCTGTAAGGACCTTCTTCACACCTTGCATCCATCTTTGATTCCTGCGTTTTCAATTATGCAGTCCTAGCATGTTTCAGGCCCATTTACGATGCAGTGCCACTAATGTAGTCTGATTTCTTAGTAAGGCAGATTTATCATCTGACACCCCTTGTCTAAGCTTCCATGTATATGATTCAGAACCTTTTATGTTTTAGACTTTTTTAATTTAGCAAAAATTAAGCTTCCCAAGCCAATTGGATGACAGAACAACCAGTTACTGTCAAAGTTCTACAAAACAATATATTCACAAATTGCTTTCCGGCTAAAAATCCAGGTTATCAATTATAGCCTATTTCATCCAAGTTCTAAAGTGCCACTAATGAACATATATAACACAAAAAGTAAAAGAGTAAAGGGCATGTCTGAGATTTCAGGGCCCTAGCATTTTTATTTTTTCTTAGTTTTTCAGAGGTTACAAATTGCAGAAGCTCAGGCAAACAGAATCAATTGTTTTTCAAACTTTAGGTTTTAGATTTCAAGTTTTAATTTAATCTTTTGAAACAGGGCAAAGGAGTGTGGCATAAAGAAGGTCATATTAAATTTCATTAAATCAAAACTCAATTGCAAACCAACTTGTTACAATTTAAGGCTTCATGCACAAGGATAGAATCAGTCTCAATTAGATTCCTAATAATAGTGCCTATTTTACTCCTAATCCAGGACACACCATTAGATTCCGGTCTTTAATGCTTAGAAGATCTAATCCTATTGTCTGGCTCTAGCTCAGGTGTGCAACTGATTTAAGAGAGGTTCCATACTCTGACCATATTAGCCTTGTTACTATGGCTTTGTTTCCAAGGCCCCGAGCAAAACTAAAACATATTAGATCCTTATAGAATCTATCATTTAGTCCCCAAGGCTCAAACCCCGCCGACCCCCAGATTCCCCTGAGCCGTCCCCAATTAGATTGCGGCATGTTGGTTGAGCAACTTACATGAGGCTGTTCTCCAAGCCACCTTATGTCAGCCAATATTTTGTCATAACATTGATCTCATCGATCCATCCTTTACAATACCTTGTTAAATGGTCTTTCCTATTGGTCAGCCACTTTTAGTATCATGATTACGTTTCGGATATGG
Source organism: Taxus chinensis (assembly GCA_019776745.2). Classification (NCBI taxonomy): domain Eukaryota; kingdom Viridiplantae; phylum Streptophyta; class Pinopsida; order Cupressales; family Taxaceae; genus Taxus; species Taxus chinensis. The sequence goes on from CM034157.1 coordinate 18,633,010, forward strand.
TTACGGATACGAAGAATCCAATACATGGATACGGTGAAAAGTTCTTACCTCTAGATTATGGCTGGACAAGAAATATCCCTCCAGTATTAAAAAAATAATGTTAGCCTCTGATCAATAGAGAATATGTCCACATAATATGCATGTAAAAATATATATAATGGACAAAACATTACTGGTAATACTTATATAATGCCAACCAGAATGCCAAAGTGCAATAATCACATATTTTATACACCAATATCATATCTTATCCTTACAGGTACAAGTATAATAGGGTTAATTAACTTTCCATGTGATCATGAAAATATGAAGATACGTGTATAACAACAGCTCCAAATGTTTCATTTACTGGTTAAGAATGCAGCACAAGCAAGCCATGATTGCGCAGATTTGTGAAGGCACTTAGATATATAATGTCACAATTGTTCGCTTAGTCCAAAATTCAAATCTACCTTATGAGATCAGATACAAGAGTATCTTGGGCCGTTTGTACTTGTTCCCTACTGGTCATATATGTTCGTAAGGCAACGAGAAGCAATATAATCATCATAGACTTGGCATACCACATAAATAAATTCAACTGAAAGCCATTTAATCATTTAATGTTGAAATAGACAACTTTGACAAATAATTTGACAAAGATAGATTCAAGTTTTTGGCAAACTGAATATGCACCAGGCTATGGCCGGATACGTCTACAGATGTATCCAACCATATCTAGACTATCCTGGCCGTATCTGTATCCTGTGATGTATATTGAACCCACACCAGTATGTGAGATTGTCATATTTTCTAATGGATTCATTTGATTTCTTGATAGTCACGACAAATTGTTGCTATCCTTTACGTACTTGAAGCTAGTTCCTTGGACATATGTTTACTCTCTATCAAGCAAGAAAACATCATATAACTATAGCACAAATAGGTGTAGCATTTGAAAAATAAAAGTTACATGACTTGTGCAAAACTTGTCAATACAATAAAAGAAACAAAAGAACTCAACTAATCTGACTCGGCTAATCCTGGAAAAGAATAACAAGTTCCTTGAAAGCAAAGAAATATATGTATTATAAAGTTGAGTTACCTTTAAAGTTCTCTTATTTGTAAATTCCAAACATACCAACTTGAACAAATCCTGCTTGAGGTTCCATAATTAAAGAAACATTCCCCTTCAAATTGTAGAGTTAATTTCATCCTGCATTTAAATATATTAGATCTTTTTTCCCAAGATCCCACTTTCGTACAGAAACAAAGTGTACAAGCATTGTCTACCCACATGAAACTGAAGGTAACAATCAACTTGATGCGATGGTATCCCTAGACTTCAATGCTGGTAAATCGCCTGATATACCTTCTTCAATCTACATTTGTGGCATGAGTCAAGTTATTGTCCCTAATAGGGTTTCTAACGAAATGATCTTTTCTCCATTTGATGAATATTGCAGCTAAGTTACATAGCATTATTCAGGGTCCTACAAAATTTCTGAGGTATCCATCAAAAAGTATCTCTCAAAGTTTAACCTTAATAGTTGTGTTACCAAGAAATGCCTACAAGCCTCGATCGTACCCACATACGTGACCGTACCAAAAAACGGGTAAGGTGTATGGCTGACGGTTTTTACAATTTGAGCTGTTCCCAACACCATGCATTCCATTTGTTTGTATTTCGAAACAATAGGGTGTGTTCGAAACATGCTGTTAAGCTCTGCACACGGCTTTGAAATGCCATGCAATCTCGAGGTTCATATCAAAAACAGTCAGAAAATTCCGAACTAGTGTTTCAGCTTTGTCCCGACTTCTCGGCATTTCAACAAAGTCACTAAAAACACAAACCAAAACCAATATGTACATAAAATCAATGCATTTAGGTGATAAGTCAACATTTTCGGATACTTCGGGACATCTCAACATTTCTTATACATTTGACAATATCTGGTCAAACCTGTATATACCCTGGTCAACACCTAGTGTTTGAGCGTGCTTTCGGCAACATCTAGGAGCTATAATTTGCAGATTCTAGGTTTTGGAGGGTCCAACCCTCAAACTCCGGTCAACAGCCAGTGTATTTCAGGGTTTCAGACAACCATATTTAAGGAGCTTCAAGAAAACCATAGGAGATGCTGAAGGTAGCTATGATGGATTAGATGGGTATAGCAAAAAAAATATATAGACATCTCGGGTTCCTACAAATACTCAAGAAGCTTCGGGTTAGACACATGCTCGCAATGCTCCGATTTTCGACGCTATGCTCAACTATGCTTTGGGGCCTTGGGCACATGCTCAGCAAGCTTCTGGTTCTGAGACATGCTCAGCAAGCTTCCGGTTCAAGACACATGGAAAACAAACTTTCGGTTCCGACACATTGCGCAACTAGCTTCGGGTAAGTGATTCTATTCTCCTTATTTAGCTTTGGGTTACTAACACATACCAAGAACCAAGCTTATAATGTCCGATTTTCCGACAACTTGTCACTATGCAGGGCACTCTGGGCACATTCCAACCAATACCATGGGCTTCAAGGAAGGAAAGCAAGGGAGGTGAACATTGTCCATAATTGTACCCCGATTCTATTTTCCTTATTTATTTGATTACGCATTATGGCTTGGAGTGATTCGATTAGGTGATACCCTGACCATGTCCCTTTTTGGAGGTTGATTTATGAAGACCTTAACCCATTCCTTCCCCGTGGGTCTAAGGAGAAAAACAAGGGGAAATATGGATTAAATTTTTATTATTGCTCCCATTTATTATAATTTATCCTTAGGCCTATTTAAGGAGGTCGTTTGGGCATTTATGAGGTACCTTGTGTTTCTGAAAGTACGATTATTTTCTATTTTGGTGATAAGCATTGGCTAGTGTAGCCCTTTTACTCTTTCTCTCAAGGACAAAACCCCTTGGGTTGAAGATCTCTTCCAAGGATGTAATATCCCCTTTTGGGATATTAATATCCTCTTTTGGGATATTATTCAAATCTAAAAATTAATTTATCAAATCGACTCTAGAAGGATTAAACCCTCCTAGCTCGACCTCAAATAACCCAATGTCAACACTAATACAACCCAAATGGGGTTGGAGTAGGCCAAGGTAGTGGGTTAGATGGGAGAACTAGTTAGGAAAATCAATCTTATCCAAAACTGAAATTAATTGTAGTAGTGAATTAATTTAGAAAGCACCAGAACAGTTGAAACTTAGAAAATTCATAACCTGCTCAATATTTCATATTTTGCCACTCAAAATAAAATGCACAATTAATCTATAATTCAAGGCCTTTCCAATGAACTATGAGATCTGAATTTTTAGATCACTTAAACCCACCTTCAAAACAGCCCCCAAAATCTGAACACCAGTGTTACGCTAGGGTTGGGATCCCATTTGCATAAATTATTCCTCACGTCACTTTATAGCCTTCCAACATCCCCAAAATAGCTTCCTAAACTCAGAAAAAAAAACATGCCCTCAAGGGGTCGCCATAATCTCCAGAATATAGGGGGACGTCCCCCAGCAAATTTGAAATGCACCCGAACGTTTCCCTCCTTCCTTTGGCGCATTTTCTCATGTAGAAGGATCACTTTTTTAGACGTCCCGGGATATCTTTTCACTGAAAAGTCCCCAAGACGTCCAAAAAGAATATCAAGACATCCCTCTTTTGAAATCTGCACTCTTCCAAGAATAAAACATGGGAGAAGAAATTAATTATTTAGTTTTCAAATAAAAGAGTAATAAACATTTTTTTATATTTTTTTAAACTTCTAATACATTCTTAGTAAAAAACAACATGCAGATTTTTCATAATTAATGTCCCATAAACTGCAGTTTATTATCTTTGGTTCTCTCCAAACCCAACAGTTATGTAACCTATTTGTCAATACATTAACTAAATGGAACATGGTCAAGTTTTATAAAGATGAAGCCCTGTCATAACTATACAATTCCTTTCCTTGTTCAATAACTCTTCGTTGTTGATTAATTCTGGAATATATCTTAAGAAGTTCTATTTAGGCCTCAAGTCGAAAAAGGGGACATTGTCACTGTTTGAATAATGACCCCTTCCATGATGGTGACACATTTTATGACATGCTATCAGTCTCTTGCTACAGAGCATAAGCATTTAGGACAAGGGACTTCATTAGGTGGAATGTCAAATCCGCATTCTCACATATATAATATGATAGTCACAATTTTGGGACAACAGAATAAGTAGACTTCCCATGTTTTTACAATGTCTCGCTGGCATTCACCATATGAAGCAAGCTTTATGCTCTGCAATAATTAGAGAAACTATTGTAATTTCCACAAGTTGAATTGCCATATGCATTAACTACATGTACCATAGTCTAGTCCAGTACTAGCATGTTGAAATCATGAGCAACGGTTAACAGTTACTCTTGAATGTAATAGATTCTAATTTGTGGTTAGTTGTAATAGGTTTGTCAACCACATTAAGTAGAAGTGAGTTTAACATGAAGTTATTCGAGGGATGAAATGCACATAAGAAATATACTCATATTCAAAACATATAGATCTACTTAAATGGGAAACAGAAAAAAGTAAAATGAAAAACCTCAAATAAAGACTCTTACCTCTTAAATCCCCATCGAAATCTTTTGAAGCTGATGCAGATGAATAATTGGATTAATTATTAATAGTTTCAATCTTCAAATTTTCAATTTTAAGTCTTAGTTTATTGAATTATTCATGTTATATTTGTAAAATTAATAAATTATATATATTTTTTAGTAGCCATCCCCTTGCCGTCCCCCCACCATCCCCAAATTTTCAAAAAAAATTGCCGTCCCGGAGTCTTAGGTAACTATGGTAATGATTCAGTTGGTTGAGATAATTAGCATTACTTCATAGTTTTTATGACTATTGAATTGCTTTAGACAATTTTTCCACTCACTCCATTAAATAGAAATAGGAAAACAGAGAAGTCAGAGGTCAGTCAAAGGCAGAACAAGTTTAAGAAAGGCTAATCCAGAAATCATAGGGTACACAACAAATAAAAAATTGGATATGTATATGAAATCGGCACTTCCAGAGTACACTTTTTTGTGTATATATTTGTGACATGTTGAACATGCCACATTTTTTGTATGTATTCCTCGTGCAAAGTTCACCCCATATAAGATAAATAAAATCCAATTGCCCGGAATAGAAGTTGAAACATTAACTCTTCCCTCCTTTCATGGGATTGGCAGCCAGAGGAGGACCTCTTGGGGTAACGTATTATGCAGCCTAGATTGAACAGTAAAGAGTGTAAGAAGTGAGAGCATGTTGTTTGAGCAAGTTTTTTTAGTCAAGCTTGTAATCCGAGCATTTTAGAAGGGTTGCAAAAGAGCCACAACATTCTTGGAGGCTCAACTTGAGCAATAGGCTTGTAAATCTTGCTCCAAGTTAGAAGCATTTTCTGTTTCTTTCTGTCCAACTGTACTTTTAGTTGATTCAGCTTGATGTGCATTGGAAATCACAGTTGATAAAATTTCACTGGCAGTAGCTTTATCACTTTCAACCCTATGGATTGGAGAATAAGCAAATCATTGTGACTCAAAGGGAGGATTTCTTTTGCGTCTATTCCGATGATTCTGTAACCGTTCAGGCCTATGAGAAGAGTGACGAGAAGATAATGATCTGTGATTCATGTTCAGCAGTAGTTGTTACATAGTATGAGTCATTTCTCTCAAATCCCTGCTCATGCTTTCCATATTCTGTACCGTAGGCAAAACTGGAGTTTTTCTTCCATGACCGGTTTTGGCACTCTTTTATCTCTTCCTTGCTTTGAGCCCATTTTGGATATGTTAATATCACTTCACAGGCTGACAAAATCACTGCTCCAGTACCACTATTATGAACCAAACTAAATTCTGAAACTCTCAATTTTGGAAATGATAAGTCTTTCCTAAAAACTAAAATATTATGTAAATCCACTCACGCCCTTTAACTATCATGAATGAAGTCTAAAATTCAACTCATTTTGAGGGGTAAGGGACTACATCGAATAACAATGGGGCTTGAAAAAGAACCGACTCCTGATGCAGAGAAAGTGAAATGGTACAACCGTTGTGATGAAGCCTTTGGATTATTGTGTCTTTCTGTGTCTCCAAATCTTCTCTTTCACGTTGAATCTGCCAAATCTCCTAACGAAGTTTGGACCATATTGGAAAGCCTCTTTGGGAAAACAGATGAAATGAGAGGGCATGAACTGGAAAATGAGCTTATTAGTTTGAGCCCTAGCAGTTTTGACACACTTCAAGACTTCTTCACAAAGTTCAAATCTGTAAGATTGCAGTTGAAGGAATGTGGAATTGAAAAAAATGACTCACAACTTATCCTTTCAAAACTAGGTCCAAAATACTCAGTGTTCGTCTCCACCTTTCATGCCACCAAAGATGCACTTGGAGTAACATGGAAGATGCCCTCTTTTGATGTGTTTGTTGGTCAGTTGACTAGGGAACAAGACAAGTTAATACAAATGGGCACATTGAAGTCTTCTAAATCACATGCCTTGATTGCAGGGAATGGGAAACCTAAGGCTTCTAACAACAAGGAGAAGAAACAAGAGAAGGATCAAGGACAAAAAAAGGATCAAAAATTGTCCCAACCAAAAACCAACACTGAACCCACTTCCTTTGAAACTAAACCTAAGAAGGAAAGGGTGAAGTGTGCCTATTGCAAGAAAAATTGGGCATGATGAACACAAGTGTATGAAGAAGCAGATTGACTACCTTACATTCTGAAGATGAATAATATAGGGATCCATGAATCTATCAAACAAAATTCATCAACCCAAGAAACTTCTAAGGAAAAAGACAACAATAAAGAGAAGAAGGGAAAGGGCTTTAGTTGCATGTAGTGGCTCCAACTTCATCATGGGTTATTGACTCATGTGCCTCGCACCACATGGGTTCCTCACAGGTTCAATTTTCTTTTGTGGAGCCATGTAGTATGTCCTCTATCACATTGGGTGATGACACCTCTGTAGCAGTTGCAAGGAGTGGGTCAGTTGAAGTAAATGGTGGAACATTCAACAATGTTCTAAGTGTTCCAACACTTTCCACCAATCTACTATCAGTGTACCAGATCACTCATATTGGGAAGGGCATGAGAGTTGAATTCAACCCAGATTTAGTTATCATCAGAGAGCTACATAGTGGTAATACAGTTGCAGAGGGAAGGGCAGATCACCAGTCACGGTTATATACCTTCTCTCATTTTGCTCCTGACACTTCTCCAACTGCATTGTTGACTCACTCTGATGGGGTTAGCAAACTATGACATGAGTGATTTGGCCACCTTAACTATCGCTACTTGGAACAATTGAGAAAACATAATATGGTCGAAGGCTTTCCTAAAGTTATTTTTTCTAAAGGTATTTGTGAGGGTTGCACCCTTGGGAAGCATCCAGAAGATAAATTTGACAAAGGAAAAGCTTGGAGAGCTACACAGGTATTGGAGTTGGTACACAGTGATATCTCAGGCCATTCCCCAAACCTTCCTTCACTAGGGCATGATACATTCTCACCTTCATTGATGATTTCTCGAGGTACACTTGGGTCTACTTCCTTCGTCAAAAGTCAGATGTTTATGACTTTTTTCAGGACTTCAAGGCTCTTGTAGAGAAACAGTCAGGGAAAGTCATCAAGATTATGCAGACAGATAATGGTGGGGAATATGTCAGTAACAGGTTGAGCAGTTTTGCACTACATAAGGGATTGAGTTACAACGAACAATTTCATACAGTCCTTCACAGAATGGAGTTGCAGAATGGAAGAACAAGTTTTTGAAAGAGATGGCCAACTGTATGCTTCACTCTAAATCACTGGCACCACAATATTGGGATGAAGCTATTAACTGTGTGAATTACATCCAGAACCATGTCCCTCACAAAGCCTTGAAAGGAGTCACTCCTTTTGAAGCTTGGCATGGTTGGAAACCATCAGTTAAGAACTTCAGAGTCTTTGGATCTCCAGCTATGGCTCGCATCCCTAAAAAGAAACGTAAGGCTATGGAACCTCAGAGTCGGCCTTGCATATTTGTGGGATACCCAGATGGTGTTAAGGGATACATGCTTCTTCATCTGACCACACATGAGTTGTTCATTGAGAGAAGTGTCAAATTTCAGGAAGGTCCACCAAATTCTACACATGACACTTCTCCACTTCCATCGGCTACACTTGGATTTTCTGACGATGATTCTGATAGTTTTCATGAGCCTGGACAGATTCCTAAGTAGGTTCCTGAGTAGATCACCATTGAGGACTCTTCTTCTTCTAGCACTGAAAACATGAGAGTAGTGATGGAGCTTCATCTCCTTCCACATCTGGCCACAACTCAGATGATGAAGAGTCTATTCCCGACTCTCCTACTTCTAGTCCTCTTTGGGCTAGGTAGACATTGCAGAGTGTAGGTACTTGGGCAGGGGATCCTATAGATGTTAGAAGGACACGTTCAAAGTTCAGGGGTGGGCCACATGCTTTCTTTGCCTCTGCCTCCGATCCATAGACCTTTTAGAGGCATCTGGCAATCCCGAGTGGGACACAACTATGTAGAGGAGTACAATTCCTTGATTAGGAACAACACTTGGGATTTGACACACCTTCCTAAGGGAAGGAAGATGGTTCGATGCAAATGGATATATCAGACATTAGTTAAAGAAAAAAATATATCTAAGCACTTATAATAATGTATATGACTTAATAAAATGTACATTAAAAAATACCAATGTAATTTTTTTATCCATCCTAGGAGAAATGGCGACTTGCCTTAGAGGGGAAAAAGGGAAATTAGAAGGAATTAAAGATTATTATATTTTTGTATTCCCTCTAGGGGAAATTGCGACTTAAGTCATTTTTAAATTATTATAAAGTGTCAATTGGGAAAATAATGCATCGAAAGCACTTATAATAATTTATATGACTTAGGTACTTAACAATTGTAATTTTTTATTCATTTAGGAGAATGGCGACTTGCCTTAGAGGGTACATGGGGGTTTTAGAAAGAATAAAATTAAATTAAATTGTTGGGTGACTTGGGTTGGGAAGGTTATTAATATGCTTCTTGGATAGGTATTGGGTATTTTGAGTCACCTCTTTCTTTTAAGGAAGGGGTCAACTTGGTTGGGCATCATTCTACCATTTCATACTTTGTTTTTTTGGCTTGTGAGCTAAAGTATTACTGCTGTAGTTTTCTGAGGATGAAAAACCCTCAACAAAATTGAAGGAAGAACGAAAACTCTTCCTCTTTTGGTGTGTTGAAGGTCTAGCATTGAATCTGATTTTTAAATCATATTTTATTGCAGCTGGAGCAACCCAGTTTTGGGCATTTTCTCGGTGATTCAATGGTTGGAAAAATTATATTTTTGTATCAGCTCTTGCAAGGGCATTTCAGGAAATAATTATTCAATATTTTTTAGAGTGTTTTGTTGGAGTTTCAAGCCTATTTTCCACTGCTGATTAGCTACAGGTCAGATCTGCAACTTTCCATCATAAAATCAGATTTTGGACTTCATTCTGTTGATGTTCTCTATTGCATAATATTTCTAAAAATTCAGTTCTATAAAAATCAGAAAAGAGGAAATTATTGGTGTGTTTAGTGGTATTTTAATTTCTCTATCCTAGTCGCATTTTCTAGATTAAAAATCAGATCTGCAGTGTTAGTTTTAGTTTTGTTGTTTTCAGTTGGGGTTTCAATCTTTTCCATTGAAGTTTCAATCAGATCCTTGGTGGGGACATTACAGTGGTATCAAAGCAAGTTTTCTTTCCATCCTGTGAGGGAAATCTTCAGAAATCATATCTGAATGCAATCAGCAAGAATTCACATACTATATCACAGAAGGAATACTCCTAGAAAGGGCACAATGGAAGAACATGATCAAAGGGCTCCTCCCAATGATACTCTCAGCTATATGAATGAAACTATTACCAAAGTGCAGAGAGAGTTGCAACAAACAATGAGGGAAAATCAAAGAGAAATGTGTGATGCATTTACCAGTTCGATTCGTGATTTGGCTATGGCTCTACAAGGGAATGTTGCAGCTACCAATCATGTAGCAACTAATGTGGGAGAGGGAAGCTCAATGGGACCAACCAGGAATACTTCCAATGCTACACATCCTACCTTCAAAGCCAAGTTTCTCCAAAGAGAAGAACCAATTGAGGAAGTGGCATAAAATGATGTGGATGACGTAGAGGCCTATGGTGATGAGTATATGCAACTCATCCTTAGGGTAAGGGATATGCTTCCTTACAAGGACTTTTGCTAGTTAAAAAATAACAAGGGTGCAAGGAGGAATAAGGAGAGCTCACCAAGAGGCACCAAGAAGAGACATCCAGCAAAGGTTAGGAAAGGTAACTCTTCCTTCATTTGATGGTACTGAAAAATGTTCTGCTAGAGCTTGGCTGCAAAATCTTGATACATTTACATCCTATGTATGAAGAAGAAGCCCTCAAATTTGCAACTTTACATTTAGAGGGTATGGCACATGAGTGGTGGTACCATGGGTTGATTACCCAAGGTCATGGTTCCATTACTACTATTGGGGAATTCAGTTCATGTTTGATTGAGAGATTTGATAGGACAGATCCAGATATGTACTTCAGGGAGCTAGCACAACTTAAGCAAGAAGGGTCACTAGAAAAATATATTTCTGAATTTGAAAAAATTTCAGTTATGGTACCGGATATCAGCGAAAAGAGGTTAGTATTGTTGTTTATGGAAGGATTAGAAGAACAACTAAAGGGTCTTGTGAAAGCATTCAGCCCTCCATCTTTACAAGGGGCCATTAGGAAAAGCAATTGACTTGGAAAAAGCGGTTCCAAAGGGTAGAAATTTGCAGCAAAAATCAGCAGCGTTTGGGCAGCCAAAGGGAGTGTTTGGGCAGCCAAGGCCTCTTCATCAAGTGGGCAAAAGACACCAAATTATGGGCAGCAAGGTAAGCCATTTCAAAATAAAGCAGATGTGAAAGATTGGAACAAAAACAGCAAGGAAATAGAGACAAGAAATGAACTTAGAAGAAAGAAATTATGTTTTCATTGTAGAGATCCTTGGACTCCTAATCATCATTGTCTTCCAAAAGGGGCAGCACACTATATTGAGATTATTTCAGATGATAAAGAAGAAGAAGAGGGAGCTGATCATGAGGAAGAAGAAGAGCAAACAAAAGAGGAAAATGAAAGTCCCAAGGATGGAACATTGGCCATCTTATCCGGAGCACCAAGGTACTATGCTTTCCGTATCAAAGGTGTTCTTCATGGGCAAAGAATTATAACTTTGATTGATAGTGGAGCTACTCACAATTTTATTGATGAGAGCTTAGTGACAAGAATGGGGTTGAAAGTAGAAGATTTTCAAGGATTCAATGTAACCGTGGCGGATGGATACACTCTTGCATGTACAAAGAAGATTCCCCAACTTGAGATCACATTGGGAAGACATAAGGTATGTGATGATTTTTATGTCATTGGTATTGGTGAAACAGATGTTGTTTTGGGAGTTCAATGGCTGCAATCTTTGGGTGAGTTCACTCAAAATTATCAAACCATGGAACTGAAATTTAAGTCCCAAGGCAAGGAAATAACATTGCAAGGCTTGAGGAGTGGAGTTCCTCAAGTGGTGACCACCAAAAGTATGGAGAGATCTTTCACTAGAGGGCAGATTGCATGGGCTGCACATTGTTTGGTAAGTGTTACTTCTGATTTTTCATCGCAGCCATCATATCATGTGGATATTCAATCTATTTTGGATAGACATAGCAAAGTTTTTTCAGATTTACCTCACGGTTTGCCCCCGAATAGAGGATTTCAGCATATTATTGAGTTGGAGCCCGGTTCAACTCCGGTTATATCTTCTCCTTACCGTCACCCAAGAGCTTTCAAGGAAGAAATAGAAAAGGTGATTAAGGAATTGTTGGATATGGGCCACATAAGGCCAAGTTCTAGTCCATTTGCCTCTTCAGTTGTTTTGGTAAAAAAGAAAGATGGGACCATGAGCATGTGTGTGGACTTCAGGTTGTTGAATAAGAAGACTATCAAAAACAGGTACCCAATACCAAGGATTGATGAGTTGCATGGGGCTGTTTTCTTCTCAAAAATTGATCTAAGATCCGGCTACCACCAAATCAAGGTAAGAGATGAAGATGTCCATAAGACAACTTTTAGGTGTCACTTTGGTCATTTTGAATTTTTAGTGATGCCATTTGGGTTAACCAATGCTCCTGCTACTTTCCAATCATGCATGAATCACATTTTTAGGGAGCATTTGAGAAAGTTTGTCTTGGTATTTTTTTATGACATTTTGGTGTATAGCAAATCATGGGAAGAGCATTTGAGACATTTGGATGTGGTTTTAAGCATTTTGGAGCAGTAGTCTCTTTTTGCAAAGTTGTCTAAATGTGAGTTTGGCATGGAAGAAATTTTGTATTTAGGACATGTCATCAATGCAAAGGGGGTACATGTGGACCAACAAAATATTCAAGCCATTTTGGATTGGCCTACTCCCACCACCTTGACTCAACTAAGAGGATTCTTGGGTCTTTGTAGTTATTATCGCAGATTTGTGAAGGGATTTTCACAACTTTCAGCCCCCCTAACAAATTTGACAAAGCAAGGAGCCTTCACATGGTCACAATCAGCTCAACAAGCATTTGATCACCTCAAAAAGGTAATGAGTTCATGCCCAGTACTCGCTGTTCCAGATTTTTCAATGCCTTTTGTGGTGGAATGTGATGCATCCGGTGATGGAATTGGGGCTGTTTTGATGCAAAATAAACACCCCATAGCATTTGAAAGTAGAAAGCTCAAGGATGTGGAGAAAGGATATTTTATTTATGACAAAGAAATGTTGGCAATCATGCATGCTCTAGTGAAGTTTAGACAATATCTTGTTTGTGGCAGGTTTGTTGTCAAAACAGATCATAACAGTTTGAGGTATTTTCTTAATCAAACTGATTTAAATGATAGGCAACAAAAAATGGGTAAGCAAAGTGCAATCTTTTGACTTTGAAATTGAGTTTGTGAAGGGGAAAAATAACATAGTTGCAGATGCTTTATCAAGGAAACCATATTGTTGTTCCATAAGTGAAATTGCAGCAGATTGGAAGGCTGATATAACAGCAGAATACGCCAAAAATCAGCTTGCTTGTGATATATTTGATGGGAAAATTGATGATGACAGGTACCAAGTGATTGATGGCATCATACTCTATAAAAAAAGTGTCTTTTTGGTCCTCGAATCTAAGGTAAAACACAGAATTTTAGCAGCCATGCATGACTCACCTTTAGCTGGTCACCAAGGGTATTTTAAAACATATAAACAGGTAAGAGAGAAGTTCATATGGAAGGAATTGAAGAAGGTGCTGCAACATATTAGGGAGTGCCTCATATGCCAACAAAGCAAGGCACAACATGAATTTCCAGCAGGTCTTTTGCAACCCTTACCCATTCCAAATCGAAAAATGGGAGAGTATTTCTATGGACTTCATCATTGGTCTTCCTACAATCCAAGGTAAGAGTGTTATTTATGTAGTGGTGGATAGATTGACCAAGTATGCTCATTTTTTTCCTCTTCCCACTAAGTTTGATGGACCTTTAGTGGCTGGAATATTTTTTAAAGAAGTTTTCAGACTTCATGGGCTGCCAAAGAATATTGTGAGTGATAGGGACAGCAGATTCTTAAGATCTTTTTGGCAAGAGCTCTTTCATCTTGCAGGCACGGAACTAACTCCAAGCACAAGTTACCATCCACAAACGGATGGGCAAACAGAGATTGTAAACAAATGGATAGAAGGGTATTTGAGTGCTTTGTTACAGGGCAACAAACAACATGGATTAAATGGCTTTATCTGGGAGAGTTTTGCTACAACACTTCCTATCACATGTCCATTGGTATGTCTCCATTTAACACACTATATGGCTATGATGCATTTTCATTTGTTGATGTTGTTCTTCCGGATAGTAGAGTGTCAGGTGCTAAAGATTTGGTGCAGCAGAGCCAAGATATCATGAAAGCACTCAACGATAACCTTGCACATGCCCAAAACCAGCAAAAGTTATATGCAGATCAGCGAAGGATTGAGAGGACTTTTGAGGTGGGAGACATGGTTTTCCTAAGGTTACAACCTTATAGACAATCTTCCCTCAAAGGGAAGGGTTCGGAAAAGTTAAAACCAAGGTTCTATGGTCCCTACAAGGTCACACGAAAGGTGGGAAAGGTTGCATACGAGCTTGAACTTCCACCTCAAAGTAAAATACATAATGTGTTTCATGTATCATGCTTGAAAAGAGCATTGGGGCAGCATATTGTTCCCTCCATAGAGTTGCCTCCTCTTGATGATGAAGGCAAACTTGTCTTGGAACCGGAAGCCATTTTAGAGGTATGTGAAAAAAGGTTGAGGAATAGAGTCATTCGGGAGTATTTGATTCAATGGAAAGGGCTACCTCTTGAAGATGCAACATGGGAAGGTGCAGAAATTTTAGAGAATCCAAATCTACAATTGTTTGTGGGCAAGCAATTCGAGGTTATTGTCAGGATGTTGACTTCTTCAGAGAATCTAGGGAGTTCACATTGGCAGATTGAACGTGAAAAAAGGAAAATCAAAGGATTGCGGGATAATTTTCAGTTGTTGCAAATCAGTCACATCTCTAGACAGAAAAATAAGGTGGCCGATGCTCTAGCAAATTGGGCTTTGGACAATCATGACATCAGATGCTATGGAGATCACCCTTTGTGGTGGCCTGAACAAGATCAAGCAGATATGTTAGCTATTCTGAATCTTGATAATCTTTCATAATGTTTATTAAGTTTATTTTGTTTCATAATGCTCGGGATTGGACTAATAGTTTCCATGCCTAGCATAGTCGAAATTGTACAAATATTTTCCTTATGAAATAATATTTTGTGTTTTCTTTTTTAAAAACCAAGCCATAAGAAACTGAATGCCAAAAGAAATAAACAATTACAATTAATAGGATTGTTGGAGTATATTGTTTGACTTTGTTATTTATGTTATAGCCTACGTCATAGTTGTAAAATCGCGATTTATCGGGTGATAATCGCAATAAATTGTTTTCCCCATGCAAAACGATCTATCTTTCCATAAATCGCAATTTCTTTAATGGCGATAAATCGCGAATTTCAGCACTGAAAAAACTGCAAAAATTGTGGAAACTCGGCAAATAAATCGTGAAAAATCGCGAACTTAGGTATAAATGGAAAAAAAAACCCAAATCTAACTCATTTTTTCACTTGCGTGGCTCGGTTTTCCTCCTCCTTTCTCCTGTGTGGGTTGTTTCTCCTTTTGCGACTCGATTCGTGCTATTTCGTGACAATATTTGTGCATTTCATGACAGTATCTATGCATTTTGTGACGGGATTTGTGCATTTCATGACAGTATTCGTGGATTTCGTGGTGGTTTTGTTCATTTCGTGGCAGTGACAAAGCATTTCGTGGCAGTAATAGAGGTTTTGGTGGCAGTTTTTGTGCATTTCGTAGAGGTTTCTGTGCATTTCGTGGTGGTTCATGGCCCTAACCCTCCAGGTAAGACTGTATTTCTTTTTTTTATATATATTTTAAATATTAACAATATAGATTTAAAAACGAATTTACATATTAATTCACAATATGTAAATGAGTTTACATTTAAATGAATAATATAGTTTACATTAAAATGAGTTTAATATAGTTTACATTTAAATGAGTTTAATATATATACTTATCGTTTACATTTAAAACATTTCTAGCTCATTCTAGTTTACATTTTATTTCTCTAAGGCTTGTAAACTTAAGACAATTGTTTTTTTTGTTTTGTAGAATGGCATCGGGATCCGGTTCAGCTGCTCGTAATAAGCCTAACGCAAATGACCCACGATGGAAGCATTGTGAATGAGCAGAAGGCAATTCTATTATATGCAATTATTGTGGCATGAAGATGAGTGGCGGTGTTTATCGCCTTAAGTTCCACATTGCCCGGATACCAGGGAATGAAGTGACAGTGTGCAATCAAGCACCACTTGAGGCTCAACGAGAATTGTCTGCTTTCCTTGCGGCTTATGCAGAGAAAAAAGAAGAAAAGAAGAGGAAAGCTGATGCACTTGCAGCCCTTGCAAATAGGAGGGCAGCGAGGGAAGATTTTGACATTGGGGCATCTTCTATTGCCCAAACTCCACGAAATCAAACATTGAGACGAGGCTCATCCACTGATAGTAGTTCAGCGATGTTTTTTGTTCCTCGAAGTAGTCTTGGTTCACAACCTTCACTCGAAGGTACCGCTTGGAATAAAGAAATGCACAACGAAGCAAGAATAGCTGCGGCAAACTTTTGGTACTACAACAACATTCCTTTCAATGTGGCAAAAAGTCCATATTGGGAGAATTTGGTCATTGCATTGATTGTTGTCTAGAATGAGTTCAAGGCTCTTACTCCTCATGATTTGAGTGACCCATTGTTAGAGGATTCAAAAATACCAAGTTATTGTAGATGAGCAAAAAAAGGTATGGCAAAAAAAAGGATGCAACATTTTGTCTGATGTGTGGACAGATGGGAAAGGAACCGCACATTGATTAACTTTCTAGTGGCTTCAAGTGGGCAATTGGTCTTCTTGAAGTCAATTGATGCCTCCCACCAAGTGAAAAATGCAAACACTTTGTGTGATATGTTAGATGAGGTGGTCATGGAAGTGGGTGTGGAGAATGTCGTCCAAGTTGTGACTAACAAAGTAGCAACATATGTAGCAGCAAGGAGACTTCTTGAGGAGAGGCACCCTACACTTTTTGGACCCCTTGTGCAACCCATTGCATTGATCTCCTACTTGAGGACATAGGAAAATAAGACATGGGTGAAAAATGTGGTTGAAGAAGCAAGAAATATCACAAAGTTCATCTACAATCACACTTGGGTTGCTAAAAGCATGATGAGAGAGCACACCAATGGAAAGGAGCTTGTGCGAGCAGGAGTCACACGATTCGCCACACCCTTCATCACATTATGGAGCATTGCAGCCTCACTAACATCTCTTAAGCAAATGTTTGTGAGTACACGATGGTTGGAGTCTCCCTATGCTAGGAAGGCCGAAGGGGAAAGGGTCATGAAGACCATTTTTGATGATGTGTTTGCAAAGCACAAAAGAAAACCTTAAGGTAACTTTAAACTTAACTATGTTTTATTTATCATTTATTTTTTATAGTTTTTGGGTTCAAATTTCTCTTTTTTAATTTTAAAATTGTGCATTATTTTGTTTTAGGTGTCAGAGCCTTTGGTTAGAGTTATATGCTTGGTGGATGGGGAAAAAACCCAATGGGTTATTTGTATGAGGCCATGGATGTGGCCAAGGAGGCCATAGCAAATTATTATGGGCAAAATCAAAGAAAATATGAACCCATTTGGTACGTGATTGATCGGAGATGGAACAAACACACTCCATTGACATATACATGCAGTGGCCTACTACTTGAACCCAAAGTTTTTCTTTTTGATTCATTTAAGGCTCATGAGGAGGTTATGGATGGCCTTAATTCATTCATAAAGAGGATAATCCATGGTGAAGAAACTTGAGATGCAATTGTTGATGAACTGTAGATTTACAAGATTGCAAAGGGGAGGCTCTTTTCTTCGGCTCTATGCATTGAAAAGAAAAAACCTTCTCAACCAAGGTAAAAACAAATTGAGTCATTTGTATTTAGTCTCTATTACTAGAACTAGATACTAGAACTTCTTTTATTTATTCAAACCTAGTTGACTTACAATTTTATAAATGTTTTATTTGCAGATTTGTGTTGGGAAGATTATAGTGCAAAAATACCAAACCTCCAAAGACTAGCCATCTACATTTTGTGCCATCTGTGTAGCTCTTATGGGTGTGAACGTAATTGAAGCATGTTTGAAGTTGTTCACACAAAGAAGCGCAACAGGTTGACAACACAATGCCTCAATGACCTTGTTTTTGTGTGATACAATCTTCATCCATGTGAGACAAGTGGAGGGCAAGAGAGTCATGATGCAATTAACTTGCAAGATATCGATCCATATGCCGACTGGATTGTTGAGCCTGAGAGTTTTGATGAGCAGCCCATGTTTACTTCAGAGGAGATCACAGCTTTGGAGAGGGAAGACTGAAGAAGCAATACAGCATCAGGGCAAAAGACATTAAGAAGTTGGTGAGGATGCAGATGATATGTTTGTAGAATGATGTTTGTTACAAGGAGGAATGTTTACCTTCCACTTCCACGAGGGGCAAGTGCAACAGACTTATTTTAGGCGTGCTTGATGATATAGAATATTATTATATTTGATGGTGCATTGAAAAGTCACATGATGACTATACTCTATGAGCATTGTTTGTTTGCATACTTTGTAGTTTGTACTCTCTTTTTTGGTCAAAACTTAATCAAAAATATGCATATGGGCCTATCTACATTCATTTATCGTGTCACTTTCACATCATTTAACATTGTTTTTATATTTAATTTAAGTTTATTTTATGAATTTAAATGTTTTTTTAAAGTAGCGATAAAGTTGTTGATTAATGCCGATAAATTGCCGATTCCCAATTTCCAAGTCAAAATTTGGCCTGCCGATAACGATTTTTTGAACAATGGCCTACGTCAGTGGGTGCGCATGTACAAGTGTGCATGTGCGGGTATGAAACGTACCAGGAATGAGTATGTTTGGGTTTGCAGGGGAAACACATAGGGTATGGCAAAACATACTCAGGTGCATTCTTCCACACCCTACATGTTTTCACTGCAAACCCACAGTCAAAAACAGATTTTTGTTGGTCAAAAATGACTTTAAAATATTTTTAAAACAGCCTAAACCCTAAAAGACACTTCGCGGTTTATGTACACTTTTGTGTTGGGTCCCTTGGGATCAAAATTTTAATCCATTTTTTATGTTTGAACATTTTTAAGTTATTTACTGGCATACTCAATCAATATGTGCCAAGTTGAGGCAAACCTTCTAAACATTGCTGCCAAGGGAGAGCAAAACCAATGATGGGTGACAAGCAAGAAACAGTATTTCCAAGCGATAAAAATTAATAATCAAATATAGTGAATTCTAGAAACTGGGCCAGCTACTGATCAAGACATCATGAACCACTGTGTGAGTTGACTTTTCTTGTAATCTGTCACAGCAACAAAACAGCGCACAGAATTAGCTATCACTGTTCTGCAGGCAACATCATGATTGTTGTGCATATTTCATTTTGTAATAAAATTAATTTGCTAATTATAATGAGATGACATTTATAATGGTGGAAAGTCTATAGATTTGCATATGTACTTGTTCTAGGTTCGATCAATGAATATCATGACGTTTGGCATTGAATTATCAATCTGTTTTGTGGTTATTTAGCTTATTATGTTTACTCTATGCATATTACACGGTTATTTGGCTATATTTATATATTTTCTGTACAGCCATATGCAAAGCCATGCCCAAGCCCCCAAAAAAACCCTCATACTGGCATACTGGACCCCCATACCCGTATCTGACCCATAACCATACCGGCTACCTAGATTATAGCTTATTCAACAAAGCTTCCCCTTTCTGTGTATTTTATTGTTGTGCCATGCAGGTAACTGAGATTTGTGTGTATTAGCTGGTTTAGTGCCACAGTTTTCCATTCTTCAAAATCATTTCCACATTAGTTCACCACTGGCTTTGTTATTTCTATTTCCTTGCACAAAATGTAAAATGTATCTCCACATACGTGATGTTTTAAAAAAAACAATTCCCAAATGCATGGTCAAACTCGAGTCTTGTGAAGATAAAATAATTTTAGTATTTAACTTTGCTAGCAAATTAAAAAAGGATCATGAACTTTTAAGCTTTTAAGTTTTATAAGAATATATAAGAATATATATATGTGTGTGACATTAACATTGGTCATTAAATTGTTAATTATGAGTCCCGGCCGCATTAAACTTAAAAAATATTTAAAATTTAATAAATATAAAAACAGACATTATAAATATATTGGTCAATAGTTGCAAAAAATTTAATCAAAATTTGCAAATTTATTTTGGCAAGAATTTTTATATTTTATATTTTTTGTGAACCTGTACTGTATCCAGGGTAAAACAATTCAATAAACCACTGTACCTGACCCTGTACTCATACCAAGCCTGTACCCGAACTGGTAACTTACTAAAAAGCCTGCTGAATTAACCTTCTTGGAGTTGTCATAGAAATAATAGCTTACGCTTGGCTTCTTTATGACATGTACATACGTGATTCATTATATACAACCATATTCCAATCATATTTTGAGCATACTCACCCTTCACTAAATGTATACATTTAATTCGGGCCTTTAAGATTGTAGCTTGTTCGGACAAGAAGCATTATTTTTTTTCAGCATTGATGAAATATCTTTTGATTTTCCATCTACAATATAAATGGGTTTGACCATGCGCTAAATGCAATTACTTTAGGCTTGAAGGCAGTAAACTTGCTGGTTTTATCTTTCAACAATTTACATAAGGGTGTGCAATGTATATGCAAATTTTAATGAAATAATTTGTTCCATTACTATAAGTTATATGAACTTCCTACGTGACCAAAACTTCAGATATGGATATGCCAAATTCTATAAAAAGGGATTATGATAGTTAATGTTCTACCTCAGGAACTTCCATTGAACCATTGTATTTAGCCACAAGCTGAGATGCAAGACCCCCTACATCCTCTTTAATCAAATCCCAGGCATGTTGAAATCGCTTGTCCACCTTCACATTAGCTTCAGAAATGTTTCTCTGGTACCGTACAAGAAACAGTTTTGGCACATCCTCTTCTTCTTCATATCTTCTTGGTCCACATGTTTCACTCACATTCTCTGAACTCAGGTAAAAGAAACAGTATTTCTGCCCCAAATTAAAGAAAACCGGTATCAGAAACAATCCACATAGAAAGGTCTTTCCCAAGAGAATTGTTATAAGCTAGTATCACTAGCTTACACTTAAAGATCTGTCATAAATTTCCCTAAAATGATGTGTTCTTCATTTTATTGTTATTGCAATGTGTAATTTCAAGAACAATTCAGTTTATCAAAACCATGTTAAGGGCTTCAATACACTGCTGAACCTGATGCAAGAACTCACATAGAAAAAGCACTAACCCAAAGAATACAAAGTAAATAACACCATAATGTATGATCGACAAAAAATGATCAATGGTCTATGTTGAGCTGGAATATCGATAAGTGGGAGAACATCATCTCCATATTAAAGATATAAGATAATACTGCTTAGAAAAGAGTTATTTCAACAATTAAAATTATTGCAGGTTTTCAAGAATTTCAAGCATCTTCAAATCATCAAACAAGAGAATAGTAAAGATAAATATGAGATCAAATATAAGATCTGGTATATGCTGGATATAAGTGGTGATATTTCTTTCGATATTTTATTACTGTTATTAGATCAATTATTTTTTAGTACTTATATTCCTCCTCCACACGTGCTATTTAATTCCATTGGTTGAATATATAGACAATTTCAATGATCTATGGTCATGTGTGTGTTGAAACATAAATACATACAAATACTGAATTTTATTTGTTTTTGTGAGTGTGTGCATCCATTATTTTGTAATTCATAGTTTAAATAATCCATGAAGATATATTTCATTACAATACGGTAAGTTCAATTTTGATGGCTTGGAAATGAAAATCTCAACAAAGACTAAACACTTGACTAGAATTTAAACCATTAACGATCATTTCAATAACATCTTTCACAAAATGGCAATAAAACCACATACTTTCTGCGCGACACCATCTAACCATGCTAGAGTAAGACGTTTTGCTTTGAAAGCATGTGCTGCTGCTAGTGAAAAAGGAGCAGATGATATGTTGACTGTGTCCATGATGACCTCATTTGTAAGATTGTCCTGAACACTGCGCAAAGTCTGCAAATCTGTCAGTGAGACTATGACTCAAACAAGCATAAAGAAAACCGATTCTATCATAAATGGTATGAGAAAAACAAATTTACAAACATAACAACTCAATTAGATATACAACTTACTTCGCGTGCTTTACTGAGATTAAAGCCAGGTTTTCCAGCAATAATAACACAATACCATGGAAATGATCCATTACCAGCTAGAGAATAACCTCTAGGATCACATCCAAGATTCATAGAAGTTATGCTCCTAAGCTGTGGGAGAGCTGCAAAATGACATGCCACTCAAATCAAAACAGACTATCCAATCTACATTTCATTTATCATTATGTAATGGCGGTACTTATTAATTTCACCTTGCAAATGCTTTTATGTTTCCCTCTTTTCCTGGAAATGCATAATCAAGTGGTATCGTGGTTAAAAGTTATATTACTTCATTTAAAAAAGAGTATACTTCAGACAACAAATTAATGGATGTTTAATTGACATTTTTAAGGTTTTGATAGATATGTTGTAGACGCCTAAAAATTCGCTGTGCTAATTTAATTGTAAATTGCGCAAATCATACTAACATCCTTCTTCGTTCATTAATTGACGGTCTTTTGTTAATTAAATTTCTCTTTCAAACACTAATTAACGACCTTTCGTTAATTAAATTCCTCTTCATTTGTTAATTAATAACTCATTACTAATTAGTTAAACTTCTCCTTAATTAATTGATTAATGACATTTCATTAATTAAATCGCGCTTCAAATCACTTCTAAAACTAATCAATCCCCCCTTAATTCCTCTCAAAAGGATTCTACAAACTAATCTAAACCTATTAATCAATTTCTAAATGATTAATTAAATTCCATTTCTCCCATCTAATACACATGGAATATTAATCCTGCTTAATTACTCATAATCCTAATTAATTAAGCTTAATCCTACATCTTCATTATCTCACATGCACCAAGATCTACACATTTACCAAAAAATAAACCTATAAAAGAAACTCCCAACCTACTCCCAAGACACACCCAGCTCTCATGCTAGCATTTTACACTTAGAAAGCAAAAGCTAATTGAGAAAAACCCTTTGTTGAATGCAAAAGATTAGCAAAGTTGGCTAACACTAATTTGGACAAATTACTTGTTTCACAAAACCCCTCCTAAAAAACCAACGCTACCGCTTCATCTTGCACACGGTTCAACGGACATCCACAAATCGAAAGTATATCCAAACATCAAAGGGGAGGTTTGAGTTTCTTCACTTAAACTTTATTTTCTTTCCTTTAAATTGCCTTATCCTGATGTATAGAGTAGAAATGATTAATCCTAAAGAACTTCTAGGTGTAAGTTCTACTTAATTATATTAAGCATTTAAACACTAGCATACATATGCAATAACAAAAAAGGAACAGGAAACTTTCTCCTTGGTGGTAGGACTAGTTCCACAAAACTTTCTACTTAGTGGTAGGATTATTTCCTTAAAGGTAGAATAGATAGAAATGCATGTTCTGAAATTTAATTAATCACACAGGATCATAGATACTATCATTTCTCAGATTTACATAATGAAATGAAATCTAAAAACATGATATCTTGTTTCTGACCACACCCTTACAAAAAAAGCTTCTGAAGATCATATTCTTACTATCCCTTCAAGGTTTCCTCTCGGAGACATTGTAAAGAAGCTGAGAAGCTAATATTGTTTAATTTAAATACTTTTTCCTATAAGTTCCTTACATATTTTGACTCGTTCACTACTTTTTTGAGCACTTCTTTGTTGCTATGGTAAATGTTTATTGATATATCTTTTATATTTCTTGATTATACCTGGATCATACACAGGTAAATAATAATTAATTGGTGCAAGAGCTCGATGCTAGTTTTGTTGAAGTTTGACAAATGTTATGAGATGTGAAATACCTTTCAAGATTCAACAATAAGAATATAAGGCTTATAATTAATTATTGAGTCATCATTAGCTATGTATAAACCAATGAACGATTGTAACCATTTCAACCATTTTGTAACTATCTCTTGCATGATAAAATGATGGACAGAGTCTACAAGGTGTACAATCCGCTCCTTCATTATCTCTCTATTCACATCTTCTAACATTGGTATAAAATCCATTGGTGCTCGATGGGGATTGTAATTTGAATAGAAGATTGCAAATCATGAACAAAAGGCTATGCAAATGCCATTTCAAGATTGAATTGCACAAATTTCATTGCAAGTCGTCATTTATCTAGAAAAGTCGTGATAGCCGCAAGAGGGCAAACATCGAGAGCATCTGGTTATTTTGAGAAAATAAAGAACACTAAATCGTGTGCAGATAAAATAAAGAAACAATCAAGGCCATAGAAAATTCGTGTAGGCACGGGTTTCATGCATAATTGCGATTTTAAAACCTCATTAAAGGCATGAGCTTATAGTCACCATTACTACCACCATTGTCATTGAAAACGTGAGTTCCTGGCCTTGAGTTTTTAAGGGCAAATACAGTCACAAAAAAGGATAAATTGCAAACAGTTGAGTAGGGAAATATACAAACAGGTAATGCAAAATCGTGACATAGAGATGGAAAGAAAAAAATATAGACTCGAGGGATCACCAAAAAGAGCCATACATAAATGCCAAACCACCATTCACCATTGTCTTCTTCTGATTTTTTAGGGTTGTTTGCAGGCAGATGCCATAAATCCATTCTAACACCATTCCAAAATGGACGACACCAGGATCTTCAAGGCCACGTGAGGAGACAAACTTTTCAAAATTTTCTTTAGACATACAAACATAAGCACGAAAATAAAGTTGAGAATATGGTCAAAGACCTAGGGCATAGACCTATTACATGGGGTGCCTCGTCACACTTCTCTTTTCTTTGAGTCAACTTTAACTCTACTAAAGTATATTAGTTAATGTTTAATGAACAATTAGTTATCAGCTAACTATTGTTCGCTTATGAACTTTCCTAACTATATTATAACCTCTTTCAGCATAATAAATATGAGAACCACACCTCTCAATGTATGCAGTGTACTTTTCTTATTTCTCTTCTTTCTTTTTGTGCTCACATCTTTAAGTTCTAAGATTGGGTATCATATCCATGCAAACAGAATATGATCCCTTGATGAAGAATAATACCAAGAAATTGATGGAAAAACCTCTAGCGAAACAACCCATTGGTTGCACATCGGTATACAAGGTCAAATGTGAAGCCAATGGTACTATGGACATGTACAAAGCTTGTCTTGTTACAAAAGGTTTTTCCCAACATAAGGGAATAGACTACGAGAAGACTTTTTCTCCTACTGCAAAGATGGTCAGTTTTTGGTTGCTTCTATCCATTACAGCCTAGTTTTGTAGGAAGGTATTCCAAATGGATATAAAGAGAACCTTCCTAAACAAAGATTTAAGTGGCGAGGTCTATATGGTGCAGCCTGAAGGTTTTCACGTATCCGGACGTGATCATCTAGTTTGCAAGTTGATTAAGTCCTTATACAGACTAAAGAAGGCTCCACAAGTCTGGTTTATTAAAACTGACCCTCTACAAGATTCTGGATTCAAAAAAAGTC
The DNA here is from genome assembly GCA_019776745.2 of Taxus chinensis. Taxonomy (NCBI): domain Eukaryota; kingdom Viridiplantae; phylum Streptophyta; class Pinopsida; order Cupressales; family Taxaceae; genus Taxus; species Taxus chinensis. Next base: position 18,658,473 of record CM034157.1, read on the forward strand.
TTTCTGATCCGAATCTTTATGACAAAAGCAATGGTGATGACATTGTAATACTTATTGTCTATGTTGACGATTTTGCCATCACAGGTAGTGGGGCCACTCTTATTCAACGAGTTAAATCAGATTCGTGTGTTGCTTTTGACATGACTAATCTAGGCCTCCTACAATATTGCTTAAATGTAGAATTTTGGCAACATGACCATCTGATTTTTATAGCTCATGTCAAGTAAGCTATGAATCTTTTGCAGAAGTTTGGAACATCTGATTGTAGTGCCTCTACACTTATGGATATTGGACTAAAGTTGTCAGCCCATGATGATTCATCACTGGTCGATGAATCGCTCTACGAACAATTGGTGGAGCACCTATCATATCTTACGTCCACACAACCAAATCATGCTTTTGCTCTCAGCTGTCCTCTTCAGTTGTTTTTTACACTGAAGCTCATACATTGGATGACAGCAAAGTAATATGATTGTTGCAGATTTCATAATAATATCTAAGGAGAAACCTACAATTTTAATGGCTCAACTCCTTGGTTTTATAGTATTTGTAAAATTCCGAGGTAAATATGTTCTCAAGTTTAGTCATTAAAGGGGGGTATTTAAGTATATTTGTTAAAGTTTAAAGAACTATTAGTTATCAGCTAACTAATGTTTGGTTATGAAATTCCCCAACTATATTGTAACCTCTTTCAATATAATAAATATGAGCACCACACACCTATCAATGTATGTTGTGTGCCTTTTTTATTTATCTTCATTCTTTTTGTGTTCACATCTTCTAACAAACTTGACTCAGACATTTTGAGGCAATAGTGCCAGAATGTACAGTGATTAATGTCTACTGCAATACTAGACTAGCATACGCAAAACATACCATATCAGGGCAAAGTACCTGAACAATAGCAGCTTTGTGTTCGTAAAAGATAAGTCTCAATACAATTTGTAAAATACAAAAGGCCATGATACCAGCGCCTTTACCTCGTCATTCACTAAGCTTCTTATGGGATAAGACCCAACAGTTGTCGGTTATACCAACCAACATAACTGAGTGTTTCTAACAAAATGTTGACAAAAGATACTAACAAAACATGCCTCCTTTTATTCATAATTGAAAATTCAATCGTATGCATATTATTTAGGGGAAAACATTTGTTTATACCGGGAGGATCCAAGTGAGAAAACCTAATCAAGGAGAAACATAGTAGAGGACTAGGTGGTCATTTTGGTCTCTGGAGAAGACATCAACACACCTTAGTGAAGGCTATTTTGGACCAAAAAAGAGCCCGGATGTGAAGAAATATGTGAGGATGTAGAATTTCTAGTTGATTCTCAAAAATGGCACACTTTGATGTATGCAAGAAGACTAACGATGTTACGCACATAGCAAATTTGTTTTTCAGTGAAGGTATGACTTTGCATGGGTTTCCACAAAGTATAACTTCTGATAGAGATAAGAAGTTTGTTGGGCCTTTTTGGAGGACATTGTGGAAGAAGTTGAACAGCCAGCCATAGTTCAGTTCAATGTACCATCCTCAGACGAATGGGAAAACGGAGGTAGTCAACAGAAGTTTGGGAAATATGTTGTGATGTTTGATTTGAGATAATCCAAGATTATGGTACTCAGTCTCGATGAACCACTAGCAGAACACATATTTACCTAAGACTTTGGGATGGCAAGACAGAGTTTCCAAGATGGAAAAAAAAATCCAAAATTTTGGGAAGACAGGTATAGCAATAATATTTAAATATTAAAAACATACACAAGTTTTTAAAAAAATATGAATAGCAATAGCATTCAGTGACAATCCACCATCCGCATTTGTTTTTAAATTTTTTTGTATTCATATATCACTCTTGATTCTTCTCAAGTCTTTGTAATACAATACAGTCAGGTTATGGATAACCACTAAATGTTTTCATCTACGCCTTGCTGCTTTTATCATTTACACAACCTTTCTCTTCATATAGAAATATACATATAGGTTTGTAAGTTTGTTACGTGATTAGAGCTTCCAAAGTGAAATTTAATTAGCTTTATGCATACCAAAAAAAATCGAACAGAGATGAGTGACTTTCAAAAACAATCTTACACTACAAGTGTACAATCTGTTCTTCCCAAATTTATTTCATTTTCAAGTTTATTCGAGCCTATCACAATGGTGCAGCTAAATTGAGGCCATCCATTACCACTACCAGACATCGGGAAATCTGGGGAGGTGAATCATCATCAAAAATAACAATATTAGATTTACTTTATTTTTATTATTTTAAAGCAGTCAGTCTTTAAAGAGAAAACAACATAGAGAAAATTTAAAATATAATTAAAAAACGTACGTCTCGGGAATGCCAAGACATCCCTGAAAAAAGAGGGACATCCCGTGTGCTTTCAACTGCCAGGAAATGTGGGGTGGCAGGCGGGAGAGGGGTGTTTCCCCCCATCCTATCATCCCATGGACGTCTTGGATGGGCTGGTTTAGGGGGGACACTTCCGCACGTAACACTAGAAAATCACCATTTTAGAATGGAAATTCTTTATGAGACTGGCCCAGGATGGGTTACAATGTTGCAGGACAAAGGAAACACGAGTAAAAGAAGTGTAGAAGCGGAAGATTTTGTTGAGTACATGTGAGAACTACACCAACAAGTGTGAGAGAAGTTTGAAAAGAGTATTGCGAAGTACAAGTAGCATGCAAATCGCAGGAGAAGTAAGAACTTGAGATAACTAACATGAATTTAGCACACCAAAATAAGGAGAGGTTCCCTAAAGGGAACATATGATACGTTGAAATCAATGTTACACATTACATAGGGACGCATCCCCTATATTTTAGTGACGACATGGACATCACGAATGTTTTGGAGACTTGGGGACTTGGAGATGTCCCCGATTTTTTATTTTTTATTTTTTATTTTTAAATGTGATAATTTAAAAAATCTATTATTTTTACCAAACAATAGATATTTAATCCCATAGGGCCATAAGTACTCTAAAAGACATTAATTACAATTTAAATCTTTAAATTTCATTGAATAAAAACAAAAATATTTAAATATTAATGTTTATATATTGTTTTAATAGTCGTCCCCTCTCTATCCCCAAAATTTGGGAAATCATTTTAAATTTTAATTTTTAAATTCTGGTGCTTTTATTTTAAAAACGACTATTATTTTTACCAAAATATAGAAATCTAATCCCAAAAGTAATCTAAAAACATTAAATACATTTTAAACCTCTAAATTTCATTGAAAAAAGTTTAAATATTTAAATATTAATGTTTACATATTATTTGAATAGTTGTCCCCTCTCCATCCCCAAAATTTGGGAAGTTGTTTACCGCCTGAAACCCCCACCCCCTTGTCCCCCATCCTCGAGAATTAGGTAGAAGCGGATTGGACCATGCAAGGTTCCAAGGATGTTTGCAATAAATGAATACAAGATAGAGTTACCAAAGGGGATCGACATTTCATCGATATTCAATATTATGGCCAAGTTGTACACTTAACACGAGGGGCAAATGAGTGGTGGAAATACTGACTCAAATTGTGTGAAGGTAAATTGGAGACAGCAATTGCTTGGGAGGGAAGGGGAGGAAATTAAGAAGGCGATGATAAGTTGTTTGATTCCAGAGTCATCAAGTGGATGTGGTAAAAGGAATATCAGGGGTATCTAGTGAAGTGGACAAATAGAGAGGCTGAAGATGCAACATGGATGAGTGCATACAAAGTTGCAAAATAGGGAGATCTATTGAGGAGCTCATGACTCGTTTCATTTGTCAGGGTCATATGATGTACGAGCATCCGGGTTCCCAAGCAATCCCATATCAACCAAAAACAACGAGAAGCAGAAGTAATAAGTGTTTGCAGCAATTGTTGCTTACGGTTTCATGAAAACCCTTGCGAGGTAGTACACCACGAAGAGAAGCTTGCGATAACGTATGCTTTTGATATTTCGCATGGGGCAGCTTAAGAACATCACCTCGTCCTTGTCTACAATGAAAATGAGGGGTCAGGGCTGCATCCCCATGGAAAACAGATTTTAATTTTAATGGTGATAGCTGAATTCATGGACTTGCATTCAACCATCAATATGAACCATAGTAGTGAGCAATTTCACTTAACTTGTGTGAACCATTCAATGAGCCATCATCACATATAGAACAATCAAACCAATGAAAAACATAACAACCATCCACATGAGCATGAAACAAGGGAGAGAGAACACATGAACACAACATTTAGGTGGGAAACCCTCAAGGGGAAGAAAACCCACTGATCATTGTATTAATAGACAACAATCAAGATTTAGTGAAGCACCAACTCCACAAGGAGCACCAACCCCTAATTTATCAAGCACCAACTTGCAAGGAGGCACCAACCCCCTAGGGTTTTAGTGAAGCACCAACTCCACAAGGAAGACCAAGCACCAACTCAGCCACCTAAGAATGTTTTCCACCTCTTCTTGTTGCTATCTCAACAAATGATGGACTTCTTTGCTCTTCTATTTCTTCTTCGCTTCTTCTTCTTGGTCTGCTCTCTATCTCTGATATATCAACATGCACTCAGGCCTCTTGAACACTCTCTGATCCTCAAACATCAACTTCTCTTCATACACAAGCTCATCTCCTCTTGAAGACACTCAAAACTGCCTCATTTGCTCACTTGCTCATCTTCTTCTTCACCTTCACTAGGTCATCAAATTGACTTCATCAAGTTGATCATCTTCAGATATTCAACATACATGCATTCTTCATGGTCTTTAAGACCTCATACACCTTACACTCAAGCCTCTATAGGTCGCTTCAAGCTCTCATACTTCTCTTCACTCAAATAGGCCTAAAACTGCCTTTATATATATATATGTATAGTCGATTACACAACCATCATAGGTCGGCCATACATCATTAGGTCGGCCATGCATAAGACCCAAAAACATCTGAAAAACATGAAAAACATTAAAACATAACCTTCTTTGGTCTGCAATACTCAATTTGCTTTTTACATCATTTTAGGACTCAAGAAACCTACTTAGAACTAGGTCTTCTTCACACAACTTTACAACTTGACACTTCTTGGGCAACTATGGTCTTCATCAAAGCTTGAAACTCTTCAAAACAATGTCTAATGACCTCTTCATACCTTCTTCCATGCTTGGAAATCTCTACAACATTCATTTTCACCATAAAACCATCTAAAGAACAAGACTGTCCTATTAGGACTGCATACCCAGAAAATATGCCTTCAAGAATGAAGCTTGTACAACCTTGAAACACTCAACCATGCCAAATAAAACAAATGTAAAGGTACTACATGACCTCAACAACATCACCAAGTCCATTAGACACTTCAAATCAGATCATAAGGGCTCAAGAACATCTCTTTCTCCAAGCACACTCAAAACTGCCAAAACACCCAAAAACCAGTAATGAGAAATTGACTTGGTATGACCACTTAATGACTAAAACTTGTCTGGAAATCATCATAGGAATGTAGTATAGGTCCATGGCATCATGAAACATCCATTTGTTCAACTAGTCCTTTGCAAAACTTGACTGCTACAACAAAATCTTCAGAAACAAACCTTTTTCATGTGGGGTCCACTCACTCATCTGACAAACACAAAACCACCTAGAGATACCTAGGAGAGTCCTCTACATGCTCCAATCATCACACAAGCAAAACAATTCACTTTTGAGCCTGTTTGAGCAAAATCTTCCATATCGACTTGAAACTAGGGTTTTATACCTGTTTTGGTGTTAACGATTGTTCATAAAGCTCTGGACCTTAAACCCAAAACTAATGCCACAAATTCTTAGCTAGGACACATACCAACATCTCCCAAAGAGCTTAGGTTCCCATGCAGAAGATTCACGTACCAACGAGCATCACAAAGTTGACCTTGAGCTGGGAAACACCATTTTCAAGAACTCGATTTGACCAAAAACTGCAATATCTTGCTTGTTCTTGCAAACTATGACCTGAAACTTGGTCCACACATCTGAAACAACATGCCAACACTCCTCCCATGCTCACCTTTGCATACTGGCACTGAAAAATGATCAACCTACCTCATTAGGATAGGCAATTCTCAAGAAATCCTCTAGGTGTAGACCTCAAAACCACTTTTCATGCTTTCTCCTTCAAGCCCTGACCTAAAAACTTCATCAACATGCCTAGAACATGTTACAACTCTGACAATACTCACATGCTAATACTTGCTTTGGAAATTGAGCCTCATACCTCATTCGGCCCTCTTTTCTTCACTTTTTCAAATCTCTACAACTTGGTCTTCAAGCAACAACCTCACCTTGAAACTGACTCCACCATGCAGACCTTGTCCATGCATTAAACATCATTTTACATCATGCTCAAACAATGCAACTTCACATACCTGTATACACTCATCCTTCATCCACTTCATGCTCAAACATCATGACAAGGCACAGACTAGGCTTCTTCAATTTGACCATACTCAACCATGCTGACCTCAATAGGACACTATCATCTTGACATCAAGAATCTGGACAAAAAAAAGGGGCTTCTTTTCATCAATGGACCCCTGATGTATATGGAGTGCAATTCGTTTTCAATTTATTAACTCTAGAAGAAATTCGTTTTTTTAGATATGTTTAGTATTTCTAAAAACACTATGGACATGTGGAGGAAAAGACTGTTATCCCCACTTGAACAAATTGTCGCACTTGGAGTTATGGATTTCAAGTCATGGGAGGCAGTATGGGCTCGGTAGTAGATGAAAAATAAACCCGTTTAATCCAGCATGCTACTAAGAATTATCTTCTAGTAATTCTCGTATGAGCTTCTGGCGAAATCTCTCGATATATTCGAGATGTAATCACCAAAAAAGCTATTGATGCTAGGGATCCACGTCCTTCATTACAAGCTTGTACACAAGCTTCTAATGCGATCCGATTAGCTACTGCACCAAGTGCATTTCTCCAAGGAATACATCTAAATATAAGCCATCTTTTCGGAATACATCTAAATATAAGCCATCTTCTCGGAATACATCTAAATATAAGTCGTCAAACAGTTGGCAAATCTGCAGTAAGATGATTGAGCCGCATACCCATTGTACAAGAGTGAAAGCCTACACAATCAGTAAAAACTACCCAATTCATATATTAGTCGTTAGGGCCCAAAAGCGGGAAGGCGAAAAAGTATAAGTTACTATCATACATACCGAAAAACATGCCCACCAAAGGCACAAAAACAGATGGTAAGGTTGGATTTATCATAAAATAAATATTTCAATATTTCTCTCTATTAACAACAATTATAAGCCCAAATGAGTGATAGGACCAAATAAGCGGACTTGCCTTTTTTCATAAAATATCTAAAGTACTTTACTTTATAAAGCTTGTTTAATATGACTGTTTAAATGGGACCAATTTCCACATTTTATAGTGGTACATATAAAGAATTTTGTCCAGGAAATTAAATTAGAGACAATTAAATTTAATTCATATTCAATCCATTTAAATAATTCTTTATTTTTTAATCCTTTTTACAGAATTAAAATCTGCTCTATCTATTGAAACTATAAAGGGTTTTAAATGCACCATAAAACCATGCACAATAGTTGAAAACACTTCTAAATAGTTATTTCATGTACGGTAACACATATCCATTCAATTTGTAATAAACAAGTGGAGAAAACCCAAGATAACACATTGTTGTAATTAAATTTAGAACAGTAGTAGGACAGCCAAAAACCAAGGCTGAAAATGATAGACATACTCCACAAAAAATCACAAAAACAAAGATTCTGACCTTATAAATTATGTTGAATCACAATATCACATAAAATCTGAATTTCGTGCCTTAGAAGGCACCCAAATGCTATCAAACCCTAGTCGCTCCAGCTAAGAAAAGCTCAACAATGCATGCAAACCCTTGTAGATGTCTTCTTTGATCTTCTAATGTCCAAATCTGCTAGAATTCTTCAAGTTGTCTTCATGTCACCCAAAAATGGAGGGTTTTCGTTCTCCAACCAGCCACAAGGAAGGTTTTTGTCTTCCTTGGAAAAGCCACAAAATTGGATTTTTGCCCAAAAGTGGAATGGCAATGAGCAATCAGCTCAAAGATCAAATGTACAGAAAAGGCGCCAAGATAGATGATGAAAATGAAGTCTTTGATTTTAATATCCCCTTCTCAGTCGAAGACCCTTCGCCTACTTTGTCTTTCCAACAGCTAAGGAAAAACCCAAAGGGGAGACTTAAGTTATGATATTTTATTATAAAGTGCAAAAATAAAATAAAATATTTTAAGCACTTATAATAAATTATTATAAACTTAAAAATAGAAAAAGGCAAAAGCATTTGGCATTAGTTATTCATCCTAGGGAAAAATGCGACTTGCCTAGAGAGGTAAAATCAAATGGGAAAATATTAAATGAAGGGACAAATCTGATTGGTTATCCAAAGTGGCTATTTGGGTCACAAGTTCTATAAAGGCAAGTCGACTTGCCTTAGGAGGCATCACTTTGTTTATTCTAAAATATCAAATTTATATGTTGAGCATTGTTTGCTTGCATTTTCACTCTTCCTAAACGAAAAACTAATTCCAAAATACTCCTAGAGAAGGACGAAAACCCTTCCTCTAGATCCTAAAGTGAGGATTCTCTACACAAGGGACTTCATTGTGAAACATTGGGTTAGAAATTACCTTTCAGTCTTAGGTTTCCAGCCGGTAGAAGAAAGAAAGTTTGCAGATTTTTGAGCAAGGGTTTGAAGGAATAAATTGCTATCATGTTTCTATGCCCTTATTCCAGTTGGAGCGACCACCTAAGGAGCTGATTCTTGAAGTGTTTGAGAGCTAGCATTGGACTCTTTCTAGTTGCTGCATTTACCATCTGATTTTTATCACATCAGATTATCTCATTTTCAGAATTTTTGGAGTTCTGGAAGTATCATTTACAATTGTGTCTGAGGGCAGCCTGTCTACAGATTTTATAAAATTATTCCAGCGTGTTTTGGAGCTCTATTCTGGTATTTCTTTCATGTTTTTATCAGTATATTATTGTTGAAGTTTGATTTGAAGGCTAAAATCCAATTGGGTTAATGCCCATATTTCATGCATTTTCTTATCTAGCCTTAGTCGCATTTCTCCTTTATAAATCAGATCTGCATTAAAATTATTGCTATATCTTTTACAATCTGCTTTTGGCTTGATGGATTTGAATCAAATCTGTGTTGGGGTTGAAAAGTGTCCTTTTGGGGACATTGCATTGATCTCCATTTATATCCCTCCTTTGGCACCAAAAGTCAAAATAGAAGGACCGACCTCATAAAGCTTCATTGGGGCTTTTAATTTGTTTTAAAATCTCTTCCAACCCAGTCGGCCTGCCTAAATAAAGAAAACACTAGAGAACACATTAAAAATAAGTAAAAGAAAAATAGAATGGAATGCAATTCCTTCCCTAACTCATTCAACTTCATTGCCACAGAAAGGGAATGGAAAGAAGTCCATTGTTAGGCTCTCAAGTCGAAAAAGGGGACATAACAGTCCTCCCTTCCAAAAATTGTTTGTCCCCAAGCAATTGCAACTTTACATGCACCAAGTATCATCATATCAAAGTAAAGAAACATGTAGTGCTCTCATAATCTAGATTCAATGCTCATTAAATGAAGGAGCTTCAACCCAAACAAACCCATACCTCTACTTCCCTTTTCATCATGAAAGTCTTCATAATCTTCAACTTCAAAAAGAACAATGGTATCACCTTTCTTTGCATGACTTACTTGTACAAAAATCCCATTGCAAACTGATGTATTTGCCATCATAAAGCAATAGAATAGATGCATACTCATCTTGATGAAATTTCGACCCCTAGTCAAATCAGATTGTGGAGGGGCTAGGAAACATTTTACCATAGTCATAATTCACATGGAATCTTATCCAATTTGAGGCTATCAAATAAGATTTGTTCCCTACTTTAAACTGAAACCTTCTTCCTATATCAAATAAGATTTGTCCCCTAATTTATTTAATGCAGCCCCCTTCATGTCAAAAAGTGCGACCCATTTTGAAGAGGAATAATACTTTTTAAAGTATTAATTGATATAATTAATTCCTATTTTTAGTGGATGAGGTCAAAGCACACTGTGAAGCTTAAGTGAACTGGAAGTAGAGAGCTAAAATTAAATAAATTTAATTTATTTAATGGCAGCCATGAGCATGCACAAAATAGGCGCCCCATTTGAAGAGAAAAGCTTATTAATTAATTAATTAATTGCCAGGAATAGGAGAGGCAATAATTAATTATAGAATGATGAGGGTTATATAAGCATGGGCTGCCATAAGGATGAATTAATTAATTTTCAAGCAGGAAGTGCAGCCCAGACAAATTTTTGCCCCATTTGAAGAGGATTTTTGCTCAAAAAGGTGTTTTCATTGCTGGAAGCTTCAAAGTTTGGCGCCTAGTTTGAAGGAGCTTGATTTGTGTCTGATGTAATTATCTGCATAAGTGGTACAAGTGCTCAAGTGAAGTTGGTAAAATTCATACTTGCTTTGCATGCAAATAAAACATCAAATTTTGGGGCGGGAGGCTTGATATATGCAGATTTTTATAATTAAAATCAAATGTTCATGTTCCGGTTGTCATCTATCTAAATTAATTGCAGGAATTCATTACAGGTGCTTTATAAGAGAAAGGGAGCTTAAATCAATGTCCAATACATTGAACATATCCTCCGAATCTGAAGAAATCTCCTAGATCTGCACCAATTGTAAAGAATTCTGGCTCGAATAAAAAGAAGAGTTGCTCAGAATTGCTCAGCAAAGCAAAGATTGGCAGAGTCTCGGCCATGGCAAAGTCAATGATGAAGGCCCTGAACCTATCACTGATCAGCAGAATTTGCACAAATCGAATCCAATTGCAAGGGCATTTGCAAAGGCTTCATCCTCTTGTTTCTGACACAGCCCGTGAAGAAGTCAGTGCATGGAGAATTCCTTCCAGGATCTTGTGCATGTGCTCCCAATCTTCCAGTTGAAGCCTTCATTGAATTTGCATTCACCCGAAGTGCTTTCCAGAATTTTTAATTGCTCATATGCAATTAAAAATAAAAATGATGAGTTATTTACGACAAACATTGCACTGATGCATGTACTGGAGAAGAACTACAAAAGCTTCAAGGATAAGAGGGAAGACATGTCAAAGGCAACACCCGCAAGCAAATCACAGTCAGCCGCTTCCAGCTGCTTCCAGATCCAGTTTGGTGAGAATCAAAGGCAAAAGAATCAACTGCATGCAGAATATGGAAAAAGAACATGACAAGTGTTGCAGCTTTCTTCTAACTTTCCTCTTTCTTCTTCTTTCTCTTATTTCCTCTGACAAAGTAATTGAGCGATCAATTAAATTATAAAACTTAAGTGATTGGTTTAAAAGCCATTACTTGAAGAAGTCAACTACTTGGAAATAGGTGGCAGACATGCAAAATAGAAGGTTCTATTTTCAGTTATAAATCATGCATGTCATGCAAAGAGGAATTCCAGGAGGGAGATTGTCAGTTGTTTCCTTGACAACTTCCACATGTGTCAGTTCACTAAAAGCTTCCTATTTGTAATTGCCCCTCTACATTCTATAAGTAGAGGAAGAACCTACGGGTTAAAGGATCAGAATTTGTAAGCAACATTCTTGTGTTCCAGACTTTGTGCTGAAACCCTTGATAGTTATTTGAAACAAAGGAATGGAAAGGAGTAGATTTCCGAAGAACTTTGTGTCAACGGTGCATTTTGTTTCTAGCTTTTTGTCTTAGATCTTTCATAAACTTTGTGTTATTTTAGATCTAGATCTGAAAGTTCCCTTTGCTTATAATTCTGTGTGTTTAATATCTATTGTTTTGTCTTATGTGCATGCAATCAACTCTGTAATCTATTGATTGGGTTGCACATCTTTCTTTCTTCCTGTGTTTATATTATTTCCCTTCTTCTGATAAATATTTCCTTTCTTTAACAGTTGCTTACTTGCTGCAAAACTATTAGCTATGGTTCATGAGCTGCATGGTTAAAGTAAAACCCCAAATAGATACTAGCAATTTTATTGACAAATCTTACACGGGAGCCTCACCGGTAAATGAGGGAGATTTATCTCATGACTGCCTAGGTTTTCAGCTATGCAGAAAATCTAGCCAACATTGTGTTTAATTGTATTTCCCTTTGCAATTGTTCTAAAGCATGGAGTATTTCCAGTATGGATATTGTCAAACTATCTTTTCATCAAATGGCTCAAGTACAACAAAACTGAATTTGTAAAAGTGCAATGATTTTGCTTAGAACACCTCCATACCTTTGGAATCCCCAATAGCTCAATTCATTTTTATCCCATGATGACTTGCTTGGGATTTCTCCAAATTTCTTCATTATCTTCTCCAGTTGCTTCCCTTCATATTTTAGTGCCCATGCTTGAAATGAGATCCCTTAGTACATTGCCACATAACCATTAGAAATCAAGGGAATATGGAGATATAACAACCAACATCTTTACCTTCCACTTATTTGGTTCTTGCTTGGCAATTTTTCCATTCTCTTGAGCTTTCATAGGGTGGGAAAATCAATCAATCATTTAACTTTGGCAATGTTGTTCCATTCTTTAGAAAGGTAATTCCATCATTTTAGTTGTTACATGCAGATTCTTCCTTGTTAGCCCATCATATATCCTCTTAAATGCCCCTTTTTACTTTCTAAGCTCAGTCATTGGTTTCTTTTCAACATACTCCACCAACCTATTTAAAAATGAAATATCAAGCTAAGGGACTTTTACCTTGGAAAATGCTCCATGATTTCCGTTTCCTCTCATCTCATTGCATCAAACTCCCATCCTCATTGATTGACCTTTTATAAACAGACCAGCAACTATGTTATTACATTCTCCTTAGAGAAATAGAGATCAACCATCCTTTGACTTCTACTTGTTCTATTTCTTTCAACTACCATTAATGATAAGGAATGCCTTCAAGTTTTCTCTCAAAATGCATATCCGATTTTTTCAGCGACATGTTGTGACTACTGAAGGCCCAAAGCTCAAACATTAAGTCATGTGGACTTAAGAACCTTCCTCTCTTGGCTGGTCATTTTTTTGGAGGCCTTTTTTTAGGGGGGGATGGCTATTAAAAAATAAGGGAAAATTTTAAAAATATAGGAAATTTCAAATATTCATATGATAACATTGATAAAGCATTCATCACACACATTATAGAACCTTAATACATAAAATTGGAGTTGAATTGAGATTTCACATAAGATTCAAGTTTCAATTACAATTAATATGATACATGATACAATGAAATGCCTTAATACATAAAAAGTTGAATTGAGATTTCACATAAGATTCAAGTTTCAATACAATAATAATTTGAAATGCCCAAGGGCTACAAAATGTCTGAAACATAGAAAATCAAAATGAAAATATATTGTTGCCCCTAATCAAAATCCGCTAAAATGGCATCAAAATCAGACCCTGAGTCTGAGTCACTGGAACTATGAGGGATTGCCTCATCCAATGGAACCCCAACCAATCCCACTTGTGCCTCCTCATCAACCTGTGTGGCATCTTCGGGATCAACATCCCAACGTGCAGCTGGAGTCTGACGATACTCAGGAGTCTGTCGATCCTGAAGTCGCAAGGCACTATGCACGGCTACTAACTTCTCTGCTCGTCGAGAGGTAAGCTTGTTCCTCTTAACTGAGTGGATGAGGCCATATGTGGACCAATTCCTCTCTGCAACAAAGGAACTGACAACCTGTGAAAGGAGGCGAGTGGCAAGAATCCTCAAGTCTGGTGCATCCTTGCCATGCCATGTCCACCATCCAATAGGGTCTACTTGAGCTAATGTAGCTCTATCTGTCCTCGCCTCTGGTTTGCTAAATGTTGGACCACGGAGATTGACAAAGGATAGCCATTGTGTCTGCAGTAAAGTGGACTCCTCATCAGTGTACATCTTTCGAAAGGCCTTCATGAGCCCTTCTTTCACCTCTTCATCATCAAATGGAGGCATTCTCCCAGGCCGTGTTGCATACCATTTGGGATTTAGAGCATAGGCTGCCATATGAAGCGGGGTGTTCATTGTGTTCCACCGCCGTGTCACAATGGGCTTGATATGCTCCTCATAAAATCCCAAAGTAGGATCCCTGCTACAAATGGCTTGCTTCATCTGCCCAAGCATGTTGTCAAATGTCTCATAAATCTCTCCAAGACTAGGAGAGTCTGTATCAACATATCTTATGACCCCCACTACAGGTGAGATGATGGAGCAAACATATTTGCAAACAAGTTACAAAAAAATTCAGAAAATATTAAGAATTTAAGAAACAAAGATGAATCAAATGCTATCACAAAGAATGAAAAACTAAAATAATTTACAAGTTATTAAACATGGATAAAAATATTAAAAAATTAAAAATTAAAATATAAAATTAAAATATAAAATCAGCAATTGCTTACCTCACTGTGGACCACCAATCATCGTCGAGGATCTTTTGTTTCACACTTTTTCCTTCAGAAGTGTTTGCCTCTGGCCATCTACCCCACTCTTGATTAACCATCATTAATTGTAGAGCCTCCTGCACCTCAAGCATCCTCTCTAACAAAATGAAATAGTTGGCATATCTAGTGTCCACGGGCTTGAGGAATTCCTTCCTCGAAAAAGACCTGAATAGAGCAAGTGAGGTGTGATGGTTGCAAATGAACATTTGTATGTGTCTAGCCTCTGCCACCACTGTCTTCACCCAATCTATCTTTCCAATGTCTTTCAATGCGTTGTTCAATGCATGAACACAACATGGAGTCCAGAAAATGTGCTTGTAAGCACCCTCAACCATCAAGCCAGCTAACTTACATACGCGGGCTGAATCAGTCACCACTTGTACAACATTAGAGGGCCCAATCTCCTCTATGGCATCCTTCAAAATTTGAAATTGGAAGGTTGCATCCTTCCTCTTCCCTGTACAATCAATAGCTCTAAGAAAATAAGAGCCAACAGGACATGTGACAATGATATTGATGAGTGGCCGATGTCTAATATCGGTCCACCCATCCATGATGATAGAGCAGCCCACCCGTATCCAAGTTTGCCTCATCTCCTCCATCACCACACTCACCTTAGAATATTCTTTATCAAGGAGGTTGGTCCGTAGTTTATGTTCTCCAGGAGGGACATACGAGGAACCAACAACAATTACATCTTTGAACATTTGTTTGAAGTAAGGGAACGTGACACATGAAATGGTATTGCATTGGCAAAGAAGAATTTGGCAATAGAAGAGTCAACTACTTCCCGTGATTGCACATTGAACATCCCCGCAACAGTAGTAGCCTTTCTCTTTCCCTTGGTAGAATCCTCTCCCCTTTGACTTTCAACATCCACGGATTGGGTAGGCAATTGTGTACCATGCATAGTCTCCAATGGCATCCCTTTTTTTCTTGCCTCACCCTCCATGTGCAACCTAGTCACTTCGGCCTTCTCAGCTAATGTTATTTTTTCACAACCTTTTACCCCCTGTCCAGCTATGCCCAAAAGATGACAATAAACCCTTGTGTAGCTGCCCCTAAAATCTTTGTTGCAAATATGACACAACCACACTCTACTCCCCCCTGAGTTTTTTTTCTTTGTCAATGGCTGTTGTAAATTGTGAAAGAGGCTTTTTAGGATTGAATGGGCCCTTTGCATAGATTTTGAGGAGTTGAGAAGGGCATTCAAATGGATTATTTGAACCCACAGTTGCTACAACACTCTCACTCCCTGAAGAAACCCTATTTCTACCTCTATGTTGCATTTGAATCTCTTCACCCTCACTACCCTCATTGTTGCTCATTGTTTTTTATTGAAAATGCAACACCCAACTGCAACTGCAAGTGAAAACAAAAAACAAAAAATAAAACCTCCCTAAGTCTTTGAAGTTTGAAACTTTGAAAAAAACAAAAACAAATGAAAAATAATTTGTGTAAATTTGCAAAATGAACAAAGGATGTGAAACATACCTCAAATGGTGTAGAATATTGCTCTCTTGCCTTCTTCTCACTGTTGTTCTCTTTTCTTCTCTCTGTTGTTTTCTTTCTTTGTCTTCTCCTTCACAAGATGGGAAATGACAAAAATGAGCTTCTTTTTTTGTTTTAGTTGTAAGAGAGGTTGTTTTAGGTTTAGGTTAGTTAGGAATGAATGTGGGGGTCCTTGTGGGCCCCCACATTCCTTTTTTTTTATTAATTTTGTGTTTTTTTTAAATTAAACTTTGTTGGGATGTAGGGGACGCCCAAACGTCCCCGGTACGATCGAGGGACTTCTCGAAGTCCCTCTGAATTTCCTGCCCTAGAAGGCACCCAAATGCTATCAAACCCTATTCGCTCCCTTATAGATGTCTTCTTTGATCTTCTAATGTCCAAATCTGCAAGAGGTCTTCAAGTTGTCTTCACTTCACCCAAAAATGGAGGGTTTTCATCCTCCAACCAGCCACAACGAAGGTTTTCATCTTCCTTGGAAAAGCCACACGATTGGATTTTCTCCCAAAAGTGGAATGACAATGAGCAATCAACCCAAAGATCAAAAGTCGAGAAAATGTGCCAAGATAGATGATGAAAATGAAGTCTTTGATCTCCTTTTATATCCCTCCTTTGGCACCAAAATCCAAAATAGGACCGACCTCATAAAGCTTCATTGGGCCTTTTAATTTGTTTTTAAAACTCTTCCAACCCAACCGACTTGCCTAAATAAAGTAAACACTAGAGAACACATTAAAAATTAGTAAAAGAAAAATGGAATGGAATGCAATGTCTTCCCTAGCTGATGCAACTTCATTGCCGCGGAAAGGGAATGGAAAGAAGTCCATTGTTAGGCTCTCAAGTCAAAAAAGGGAACATTACACTTTGGGTTCCATGTCAGCCGACAAAAACTCATGTAAATATGAGTATGTTTTTTTACCAAATGCTGAACAAATTTGAAATTCAATATTTCTGTTCTACAACATACACGCCTCAAAGCTGATGATTCCCAAATCAGGAAAAATGTTTCAGATTTGGGACTTCCAATCTACGATATTAATGATTGTTATATCTCATAGACAATTATTCTCAAATCCCAAGTAAATCTAATAAGAATTTGGGGTTTTCAACCTATAATATCATATATGCATGAGTAGTTCAGAATCGTGTGCCTCAGCTAAGACTAATGAAATCCAAAAGTATGTCGGAATGGGTTCGACATGATGCCATCTTGGGTCCTGGTACTTGTCACTTTGGGATACATGTCAGCACACAAAAACTCATCTAAATGTCATTTTGTTATCAGAGAGGCGGAGACAGGTATATTCTATATGAACCAGAAGACTTCATGCACTTACTGTGGATGGTTGAGTTTAGTAAGTGTTTTTCAATTGGATGTATAGTTTATTCAACTTATATAATCTTTGATTTTTTTTTATTGACAGGGACTCAAAACGGAAAAAAGGTTCACAGTTACAGACTTCATTGAAACATGATAACAAAATTTTGTATTAAGAGGATTCACATGCAGGCCTGCTATCTAGCTAAAGTTCTTCATTAATTGAAGCAGACAATCTTAATACACACATCTGGATCCAAAACACCGGAGCAATATATTTTAAATTCACCACACAAAAAAAACTTTATACATACTGCAAATATCTTTTTGTAAAAGTCTCATTAACACCTAAAAACAGGTTCAAAATAGTGAAACACCTTGTCAAGCATTACACGCCTCTCTAGATCATAGATATCCCTTTGACGAACAGAAATCAAGAAGACTCCTCTCTCTACCACATTTGTTCAGAGACAAATTCCTAGAATGACTAAAAATGAAATGCATTTGGGAAGCATAATTTTCCAACCTGTGTTTTAGCCCACTCTCATAACCAATGATGTCACCATCATGTAATGTCATAGCCTACATTTATAAAAGGTCGGTTCTCAAATTATCTATATTTGCTCTGCTAGATCTCACCAGGGTCTCCTATTGCCTTGTTTGCTTGGCTTCTTGTAGTCAATCGTTTTTACATCAGAACAAAATAAACATTCTTAGCGCATTCCTTATAAGTTTATTATTTGGAATGGATAGCCAAAAACTCAAACTCTAACATTTGGGCACATTTTCTCGAAATCGCATATTGAATGCTATAGGTTTGCAATGTAAAGGAATCCTAAATAATATCCTGTTTTTCTGGGCTTCTAGAGATGCAGAGTACAAAACATATATTGCCTACTTTTGCCTTTGGCCATTTATATCCTTCGTGGATGAGACAATTTCATTTTTAAAATTATTTCCTTATAGTGCTTCCTAGTTGCCATTTTCTCGTTACTGTTATAACAGTGAATTGTGATAGAAATTGAAAATAAGTTTGCCTTTTTCTTTTCGGTACAATTTTTTCAGTTCAATTTGAATCAAAATTACTCCCCTTCTATCTCTTATGCCTTTTTCATATCAGCCTTTAAGCAACCTCAATTTCTGTAAGCAATAGTTTTATTCATCTATGTGATATTAAAGTAAGTTCAGCTTTATTGACAACATTAAACCTGTTGCTGCATGTAATAAAGTCACTCACCGTGACTTTTGTGTTGCTCCATAAGATTATGGAAATCAGAACTATTGATAGCGCCTGGAAAGAAATACAGAGAAGATGCAATTAAGCTTTCCTCGAATAAAAACAAGTCTGTTGCTACATGAGACAATATAGACGTCTCACAATATTGCATTACATACCGTAATGTATGACAGGATCTACACCAGGATCTTTCAAAAAGACGATTGCTGGAGCAGACTCCACTCCAAGCCTGTTATAAGTGTTAACATGCATAAGAAAAGTGCATAACAGACTAAATTGAACTTTCTGACTGCATACAAAACTGAAGAATAAATGGATAACAGATGAAACAAAAATAGACGAGTATCTATAAAGAGAAACAATTAAAACATGTTTGAAGTCACAATTTGCCAAAGGACCAAAAGCTTAATTTATCCATTACACAATTGACCTAATATTTGCTATAGAAGATTATAAGTTCAGTGGAAACTCAGTAATTATCATTTTAGAAAGGTTGTTCTAAATAACAACCATTATTGCAGACTTTTGAGCCAGCTCAGCATTCTCATGCAAAGATGCCATATATGGTAACGTTATGCAATAGTAGGATCTTAAGACCAACTACAAAATAAAGACATTTTGAATGTTTAAGATGAGCCACCCTTTGAACAAATGTGGCCATGCAACTAATTACACCGTGTATGCAAGAAGATTGGCAGCACTTCTTGGACCTGATAATTGAATGTTTCTTTTAAGCATACGAAAAAAACAAAAAAACAAAAATAAAAAACAAGACAAAATAAAGGATTCTTATAACATACAATAATGTATATGGATCCAAATTGCACATAAAAGATAGAACAAAGCCATGAAACTGTCAAACAACAGAACCACCTACTAGCATGCAGGCACAAGCAGCGCGTCCCTTACAGCTAAACTGTTATAAAGTTTTCTTTTGTTTTTTTAAACTTGATTTGTTTTTTAATTTTATTTAGATTTGTTTTTAACAAAGTTTCTTATTTTTTAATTTTTATTTTAAAAAAAACAACAGAATTATATTAATAGAAATATAATGTTCACATTACAATGCCAACCTATTGTGCTCATACTCCAAGATATATCCTTGAATTCCACCAACAAATAAGAAATGAGAAAGAGCATATCTGCAAATTATCCATCCAGCGATTTCAAGTGGAGTATCTTTTCAATCTGATTTTGCTTCTCTGAGACCATGTCAGAGGTAAAGGGCCAAAGTTGAGCAGATTAGTATGATCCAACGCCCAATTTGCTAAAGCATCTACCACCTTGTTTTGATCTCTAGGAATATGTTGATATATGATAGTCTGAAATTGTCTAGCTATCACCTATATATTATCTTGTATTCTGGCGATAAGCCATATTATAGGTGCGGTGTCCCAATTGTTGAGCGAAAAAGAAGAGGGGAGTTCCCAAAGAACCATGGGCTATCCCTCCCATATTGGCTAGACAAGGATTGCCTCTAGCTGCTCCATCTATATTTAATTTGACCCAGCCAAACAGGGATGGTTTCCATTTCCTCAAAGCAAAGGGCATCAGAGGTTTACAACCAAACTTTGTTTGTAATTGGCTTTCCCCCAAATTAAGTTTTTGTAATAAAACTCGCCACTTTCCAGGAACTTGGGAGGGAATCTTCAAATTATGCATCATAGTTTCCACAATATTACTACGAGTTAGCTCCTTGAAATACCAACTGTCCCTAGTTTCTGATTTGAAAATCTGTTTATTTCTTTCTTTCCAAACATTCCACAACATGAGAGAAATAGTAATCCAGATTCCTTTGTTAAAGTCTTGAGTGTTAGAGACTAAGTGTTTCCATCCTCTAAGAGTATCCACAAGATTCATAGAGGAATTCCAAGTAACAGAAAGCCAATCAGCCAGGATATGCCATAGAGACGTAACAAAAGGACACTGAAGAAAAAGATGCATCTACGTTTCCTCTGCTTCTTGATATGAAGGACACCGACAGGATCCTACCATCCCTTGCTTCATTAAATTATCCCCAGTAAGAATCCTCTTGTAAAGTAGAAGCCAAACAAAGTATCTAACCTTAGGCCACAAAATTGATTGCCAGAGATCAACGAAGATGTCCTTCCAAGGGTGTGGCTGAGTAACTATGAAAGCACTGTATCCGTCAACTACAAAGTACTTTCCTTCCGAAGATTTTCCCCATGCAAGGGTATCAAGTTCAGTGGTAATAGGAAGGATCCTATTCTGCAGGAGGGTTTGAAAGAAATGAATTTGACCATCAGCCAGGTTGACCCGCCACATGGATGGAGAGATCCATTCAATCCCCTGAGACATTGATTGTATATAATGACTCACCTTTTCCTTTCCTTGACTGTGAAGAGTGTTCATAATATTACTAAAGCCAGATACTGATTAATTAAGGGTGGGTGTCCATCCCACGAGTCAGTCTAGAAGTTAGCCTAATCCCCTTTTCCAATTTTCCAAAAACAAATTGTTTTTTGATGAGCTCTTCACCTATTCTGAGGACTGAAAGAATCAACGACCCCCGAGAAGGTAAAGAATGTCGAATTAGTTCATGCGGCAACATACCTTCCGCATATTTTGCTCTAATATTAATGCTCCATAGCTGATCCAGATTTTGCAACAATCTCCAATATAACTTAGCAACCAAAGCTTTGTTATTTTGCACACTAGACCTAAAACCCAATCCTCCCTCTTTCTTTGGAAAACACAAAGTTTTCCATTTCACCAGATGATGGCTTATCCATTTTACACATCAAGTATCTCGCTGCCTCAGCAATGGTGACTTCCTCCATAGTCTTGTCTCCAAGTGTAGGATTTGGTTCCAAGGAGTGACCTATGAATTGTGAGCATTGATTTTCCACCAATTCGTTAGAATGCATAGCATATCTTATAGGACTCATGAACTTCTTTTCTAACCACATGCACGGAATAAAGAACTCACTAGCAATATTGAACTCATCCTTCACAATGAGGTTCGAATGCACAACAAACTCTATAAATTTTCTTTCATTCCAAGCGCAAGAGATGGAGAACTCAATAGTAACATCTACCTTGATCCTCAAAAGATCATCTGGGCTCCCCATGCCAAAACAATCTTGGACTTGAATTGAAGAAGCAACATGCCCACAACTGCAAGTTGTATCTTTGAACCTAACATGCTTCTTAAAATATTTCCCATGTTGACAAGAATCCTTACTTGTTTTTGGAAGCTCTTTTTGTAGAAATCCACTCGGCTGGAATGGCCTTCTTTGTTGTCCAAAAAGTGCAGTCCTAGGCTGCCCCCTTGCAGCTGTGTGGAGAACACTTCTGGATGTGGAGTGACATGTCTTTTGACCTTGCATATGTCCCATGGGCTGCAACCACTAAACTTCTATGATCTGGCTAGTACTCCCAACATATTTCTTTTCAATGCAAGGAATGTTATTCTTATTCAATGTACTACCTTGAAGATGTTTATCAAAAACTTCAGCTCCATGCCACATTTTAGAAACATTCTTTTCATACCTTTGGTTGTCCTCCGAGTGTTTACCTTCTTTTGTCGAATGAGTATTTTTTGGGATGTCATTAGAATACTCACCTCCTTGGGCTGAAGTAGGAGCCTTTGATAGATTTGGCTTCACACTATTGCTCATGTCAAGTATCTTCCAAAGCTGTCCTGAAAATCCACACCATAGGGTAATGACTCAATCTTTGGAGCAGTGATAGGTGCTTCTAGGGACCAAACGGTATTCCAAACTGAAAAAAAATGACTCCAGCAGACAAGACTTGGCGAATATTCGGGAATATTTGACCTTAACGGAGGAACAAATTTATGGAAACAACATAATTTTTATGCAAAATATAGCTACAAAATGTATCAAATGAGTCTATAAAGTGTTGGAGAAGTGAAAGCTATTAGAGCCAAATACCAAAATCACATCATCAACAAACCAACTTGGCTGATAACTAGCTAGTTGTTTGGTTTACTAGTCCGGTATTTCCAAGCTCTGACCGAATTTCAGATCTGGTATTAGAGTGGTTAAAAAATAAGGATGGAAAAGTGGGTGGCTAATGTTTACAAGTGGAAATCAGTTTTCATTCCCCGAATGGAGGGTGGCCTAGACTTGATAGGTGACATTAATGTCCCTGGTCTATGAAATAGCACCTCGAGTCCAGGGTTTCTCGTCTGGTCATTAAGGTATTAGTCGTCACTATGTCGCTTATCCTCCTCCTCGGGGAGCCACTGTAAAGAAGGAAGTAATTGTCGGAGTATCGTTGTCTACAAGATTTTTCAAAAACTGGAGAGATACACGTGTGATTTGAAAAGATATTTTCTCTCGTGCAGAGTTTTGTATCATTTTGCAAGGCACCTCCATGTACATCAGTATCAAAGTAAATAAATTCATTAATGAATTTTAGGACGCTCTTTTCTAAATAGGCAATCGGCACTTGTAACAAACCATCTCTGTACTTGTAGTAGACACCTCAAGATGAATTGCTCCTCAGTCTCAACCTCCTAGAGAGGAACAAACGTTATTCCATTTTCCTAAAAAGCGGTTTCAGAGTTTTTCTCAGTATTCTGCATTTTTGCCTTCCATGTATTCTCGTGTCAGAGTAGCTTCCTAAGGCTGGAGCTGTATTGGCCTAGTTTGATTGGCGAGTTTTCCTTGCATAGGTTTTTCAAAATTTTCAATATTCGGCAGGAGTGAGTTTTCCTAGGTGCTTCTAGGGCTTCCATGGGCTGTTCCTTCTCAATGTCCAGCAGCTTTGATTGTTCTTCTTGCTCCACCATTACCATTTCGAAATTCTTTTCCTCTTCCTTCCTCAAGACATGTTGCAAGTCTCCTTGTGTAGCTTGTGGTTTAGGCCTTAGTTCAATTCCAGCTCGATCTTTCTTCAATCCCATGAAGTTGGCAAGTGGTTCTTTTTGGATCTCAACTAGAAGGACTTTATATTCAAAGTAGCTGGCAGCAATGTCATCCACTATGGAGGGTTGAGTTTTCCTCACCGGAATGGTTTCTTCTTTTGGAAGAAAAGTGGGCCGGAATAACCTAGATGAAGAATCACTCACGGTTCTTGGTGGCTTTTTTTATTGTTTACCCTTGAAGAGCTTCCTTCACCATTTGGATGTTGCATGGTATGGATAAATTGTGCCATCATATTAGCCAATCTCTCTTTCCCTTGGGCAAACCTCTCAAACCTAGCATCGTCAAAAATTATGTCCACCATTTTATCTTCTCCTTCTAAATCACAAGTTGGTAAGATCAAGTGCTCTGATACCACTGTAATGTCCCTTTCGGGCTCAAATTTGAAAGATACAAAATTTGCAGAAAACCCCAATGATAGCAAACTGAAATAAATTTTCAAACCCTAGAAGTGACTGATTTTATTAATTTATGGCAGCTCACATACACAAAACAGCTGGAAATAAATATAATAACCCTTCAAAATATTTTATTCATGAGCTAGAACAATTATAAGACAAGAGCCCACCGGAAAATTATTTTTTTTGTATTTTTGGACCAGCTGGAATAAATGAATGACAGCAGCAAATACACTTCACAAATATGGCTGGAAATAATGATTCCAAAGCCCAAATACAAGTCCAGAAAGTGCAATCAGCCTCTAAAAATATGAGGAACCCAATTACCGATAGAAAGTGAGTTTCCGTGCCCTAGAAGCCAACAAACTTCACCCCAGGAGGGGTCGCCACCCTAGGAGAGGGTCTGAAAACTCCCAAAAATGCCCTAGCAGCCCTTTATCACAAGAACCCTTGCTGAAATCACTGAATCAATTTATTGAAGCCCAATGGAAACCCCTGAATGGAGAATCCTCAAGGATTGAAGGGTTTTCGTCCTTCAATTAGGGAACAAGGAGGGTTTTTGTCCTCACTTGCAGCCCCACAAGAGGGTTTCCATCCTCAAGTGGAAAGGATGAGCAACAGCCCAAAAACCTCATGAAAATTATGAAGAGGAATAGATGATCCTCAAACAAGCCAAGCGACCTCCTTTTATACACAAATGATGGCACAAACCTCTAGAACAATCTCCAAAAGGGGTCACCCCACTTGGAGAATTAATTTGATTTAATTATTGCCTTTTCCCTCTAGTTTCTTTCTTCACCTTGGGTCGGCCACTTTAGCATTTAAAATAAATTAATCCTTTAATACTTTTCTCATTTTTATGTTTTCACTTTTTTCCAAAAAGTCCCTTCCTTTTCATCCCTTTGAATAGGCTAAATACTTTAAGAATTTAAAAATATCTTTTATTTTAATGATATTATTAAGTTGTTAAAGATTTTGAATTGAACAATCCCAACTTAAAACATTATTAATTATTTTATTAATAACATTACAATGAAAACCTTACCAAACTAATGAAAATGATGCTCTCACAGAGGGAAAAGAAATGGCAATTTCAAATTTGCAAGACTTTTGGGAGCAGAGAAATTTTCAGAGGGAAAACGACGACTAGGGCAGTGGAGTTGTGGGCAAAGCAAAACGTTTTACGCAGAGTTTGTGTGGTAAAAATGATAGGATTTTAGTTTATATATGCCTCAAGACTTTAGGTCATGAGTTGCCCAATGAATTGCATTTAAAAGGCTTTTATTTTAAACATACCGCCTTCATCGCACTGTTGCAGAACAAGGGGAACAAGGGAACTATTTCGTCAATTCCCATCGGGCACAACTTGTGCGAAGAACACTTAGCTTGGCCTTCAACACTGGGGGCTCTGATATTAGATGCCGTGCCCATAAATTTCACGACCCAAATTAACCATCCAAATACACCATAAAATTTGGGGCAATTTTTTTAAAAAACATTAATTAAGTATTAAATAGATTATTCCATTACTAAGCCAAAACACTAATCCAATTAAGGATGACTAGAAATAATCCAAACCATTATTTGCGCAAAATAATTTTACATTTATTATCATTATATGTCACTAAGCTTATAGGGTTTGTAATTGATGTAATATCGCTTTTGGGGATAAAACTGAAAATTAAGGAAATTAGCTCAAACACTAAATAACCAAGTCTGATTTTTAAAACCAGCCAACTGAAAATAATTTGATTTTTGCAATATCCTAGGGCAGCGCCACTGTTTATGGATTTCAACTCCACTTTTGAGCCTTCAAAACCCTTTAATTATCCCCACTTGAATTTCTAAAATTATGATATAACCTCAACAATCATGTAGCGCAAGAAATCTGATTTTTAATGCCCTAGATATGAAGATATGAATTTCATGAAACCCTTGTTTGCATTTTTCAAAATTCATAACTCAACTTAGAAAGCACCAAAAATCATGAAACTTGAGATAATGGCCTTATGAAATATAGAGAATAAGATGATAATTCCAGATTTGCCAAAATGTCACTGCACATACCAAAATATCACTTAAATATAGGTCGCCCCTCTTGAAATTAAATATAATTTGCACCAAACAATTGATAAAATGGTAGATTTCACCTTTATAAATCATAGGGAGCTCAACTGTGCAAAGAGATCACATAGAAACCAGAAATATCTTTGAAAACACACCTCCAAGCAAGTCGCTTAGGGTAGAAGTCTGTTATAACCAGCAATAGAAAGATATCCACCAAAGGGTAGTGTGGGGTTTCGTCGACACCACTTCTTCACAAGGGTTTTTGTCCTTGGGAGTACCTCAATCAAGGATTTTCATCCTTGAGAGAGAGGAAAATATGCTTAACAAGCAATCCTTTACCGAAAATGAGAAATCCACATAACATAATAATCTAATAGCCAAGCGACCTCCCTTTTATAACCATAAGGGGGCTTATAATGTAAATGATGGCCAACCTCTTAAGAAAAGCACTTTCTAATTTCTAATTGGTATTTTTGGAGCCTACATGCACACCAGTAGCTTTTATTTCTAATTTATTGTTGGGCGCTAGGCTCACCAGCAATTACAATGCCAATTAAGAAATGAACATAAAATGAAGCACATGACGACATTGCTAGCTTCCTCTAGCTTGCTCGTTGGACCCATGAGGAAGGAAAATGGGCCAAGGTCTTCAATTGGAATTGGCTCAAAAAAAGGGACATGACAATTGACTAAACGTAAGTAACCTTATTTTGCACAAATAGTGGTTTGGATAATTTCTAGTCATCCTTAATTGGATTAGTGTTTTGGCTTAGTAATGGAATAATCTATTTAATACTTAATTAATGTTTTAAAAAAATTGCCCCAAATTTTACAGGGTATTTGGCTGGTTAATTTGGGTCGTGAAATTTATGGGCACGTCATCTCGAATTATGTACCTTGGGATATGATATTATAATGTATATGGGTTGATGGAGATGTTGACATGTGGCACACATCCCCTTAGTTAGTTATATGTTTATAATAAATGGGGTCACATAGGAATTAGTTATATTGGGTAGTGAGTTGGCCTACATTGGGATTAGGTGTTACCCATCCATTAAGAGTAATCTATATCTATATAAAGCATGTGAGTATCATTATGAGTCATGTCATGGATGTATGAGTTGAGTCTTCTACTTGGTAGAGTTATATTGGAGGTGTCCCCCTCAAAGTGGATTCCCATCTTGGGAGATTGCGGAGTTACTCCTTCCTTAAGGAGCACTGTATGGTGTTGCCCTACCTTAAGGGTGTTCTTCTGCATATATTATATATTTGGGATCCTGGCCCAAGAATATATCTTGTGTTGTGTTATCTTCTACAGATTATTCATTTACTATATACAAAGATCTTATCAATTGGTATCAGAGCTTCGATCTGGAAATTTGTTGGTGATTTGCCTATATATCTACAGATTGACTTGGAATTTTTCAGAATTTTTTTTTGTAAAGTTCAGGAATTATTCAAGGGAGCTTCCCTCCAAATTTTAAGAGTTTTTGGAGTTGTTTTGCGAAAGATATGTCTTTTTTAGGGTTGAAACCCTAATTTTAAGGTTTCGTCTATATCCTCTGAATTATGACGAACTAGCTCTTAAATTTTTTTGGGTTGATGTGAATACATGGCAAGGTGATACCCCTAACTTTTCAAAAAAATTGGATCTGTTTTGAGAGAGACATTGCGGTTTTATGGTTTTTTAATATATTGCTCCACAGGCCAAAATTTTACGAATTTTTCTGATTTTTTTACATTGTTGGAAATCTCTCAAAAATTAAATTGGGGTTTGTGTTCTGTATGCTTGGAGTTAATTTTCTCTATGGCTCTCGACGGTGCCCTACCCTGCCCTAGCAATGGCTCTCCCACGCTACTGTGACTCCCCCCTCGACATTCCAAACCTCTATAGAGTCTTCTATTTCCTACCTCGATCGCTAGTGCATTTCCGTGAATCTTTTGATCACGTTTTTCATGTTTCTTTTTACCATGGTTTTACAGGTTTCGTGGCTCTTTTGATCATGTTTTACGTGATTCTTCTGGCCACCGTTTCACAGGTTTCGTGGCTCGAATTCGTGAGGTCACGATTCACAGGTTTTATAGCTCGAGATTCGTGATTTTTCCTGGTCGCGTTTTCCACAGGCTTCGTGGCTCGAGTTCACGTAATCCCTCTGCTCAAAATTTACACTCTCGTGCCAAAATCGTGGGTTTCTGCCATCTCGAGGGTCTTGGCTCCTATTTCAATAATTTCGTGGCTCACTCTCAGCAATTTCGTGGCTCTCTTCAAGGGTTTTTTCCTACAATTTCGTGGCTCCTATTCCTACAAGTTTGTGCCTTCTCTACAACTTAGTGGCTCTCCTTCTGCAATTTCGTAGCCCCTGTTCCAGCAATTTCGTGCCTTCTATGCACAAGGCCACCCGGTTTGGGGGACTTGGAGACTCTACCACTCTAATCGTTTCACCTCTCCAAGCAGTCTACCCCTCCACGATGTCTCCCTCCACCCCCGCAGTGCAGTTAGTTTCTAGCCTTGGATCGAACAAACAGGGTCAACGAGAACATAGCCTCCCAAACATTATGGCTGAGCTGCTCAGCAAATTAGAGACATTGGAATCCTCCAACAGAACCCTTCGAACTGAGGTTTTTGAATTAACCTCTCGGGTTGAAAAGGTTGAAGCGGACAACCTTTCTCTGCGCAGGCAACTTACAGATATCACGACCCAGGCCATTCCTACAGGCACTAATGATCAATTACATGCAGAAATTTCAGATTTGAAGCACAAACAGGAAGAGATTCAAACCCAACATGAAAATCTCAGGAAACAATCTGATTCATGGGCACAAATTGTGAAAGGTAAGGACCAAAACACTTCTCCTATTACAGTTGTGGAGGAAGTTGTACAGGAAAAATTTGTGGAAGAAAGAAACAGACGAGCAAGAGAGCTCAATCTCAAGGTAAGAGGTCTGCCCACACCTCCTTTTGATCCTCTAGCCATTGCATCTGACTTCATCACAAACAAGTTGGGGCTGCCGGAGTTGCAAATTGATAGAGCATGGCTTGGTCTTGATTCTACCCTCTTCCTTCGCTTCAAATCAGCTGAAGACAGGCTTCGGGCTCTCAGGGCTAAACGAAGACTTTTCTCACTTCCGGATAAGATCTTCCTTGATGAAGATCTCACTAGAGCCCAGGTGGCAGAACTCAAACAGTCCTAGGAGATGGTCATGGCAGCCAGGAAGGCAAGAAAATGGGCAGTGATTCGGAATCTCAGACCAGTGATTCGAGACACTTTCCCTCCTGGTTGGGCTCCCGGGTCCAAATGACGGTCCCGCTGGGAGAGGCGTCGTAACAGGGGCATTTCCATTTCATGTTGGAATGGAAATGGGTCTTACTGGTCTTCACCCGGTCTCCTACAGGATGCATTGGGTCACTCAGATCTCCTTTTTGTTACGGAAACCCATGAGAGCCCCGTTCGTCCTCTCCCGGACCTTAGGGGGTGTTACTGGCTCTCCGTTTGCAAGCAAGATACTAGGAGCTCCGGTGGAGTTAGGGGTTTTAGCGGAGTCGCTTGTTTGGTCAGGGACACTCTTTGGGGCAGAATCTTTGTGGCGGCCGAGGACGAGTTTGCACGTTTTCTATGGATCAAGGTTAGGCGGACCCCACACCTTATCTGGGACATTTATATTGCAGTTTGTTACTTCCCCCTGTCTCTTCTCCTTTTGCCATTGAGAATGGCCCGGATGGGGACCCCTACTTTGACCTTTCTGCTGGCATTTCTCAGTTCTCTACAGTTGGTGAGGTCATCCTTTTGGGTGATTTCAATGCTCGAACCAAAAACATCCAAGTTCCATTGCATGACAGGACTGTTGATGCTCTTTGTACTTCGGAGGTGGACCCGGTTTCTGTTGGTCTTCAGAGGGAGTCTGATGATGTGGCAGGGCCCTTGACGACATATGGCCGACACCTTTTACAGTTGGGGGAATCTCATGACCTATTGATCCTTAATGGCATATCTTGTTTCCCAGATTCCCAGTTCTTCACCTGCAGACCTCACTGTGGTGGCGCTAGTGTTGTTGATTACGTCATGACTACCCCTGACCTTCTTCCCTTTATCCACCACTTTTCCGTCTCCCCCATTCCCCTCGCCGACCATGCAACCCTCTCATTCTCCTTGGAAACTACTCCCCCCAGACCCCTAGCCCCCCTCACTGCCCTCCACGTACCACTCTGAGACTTGATGAGGGTGACCCCATAACCTTCTCCTTTCATCTCCGCCAGCTTCTCCCCCCTTATCCCAATTTACTATGTTCCCCACTGACAGGATGTACAACCTTCTTGCCACTGCTATCCATGAGGTTGCCTTGCTTTCTTACCCCCATTCCACTTCCAAGCCCCTTAGTACGAGGACATGCCCCATGAACCAATGGTATGATGAAGACTGCAAAACCCTCCACCGTCAACTCCGCATGGCCTTTACCCATGACCTCCCATCCTACCCTCTCAAAATTGCCTATCGTAATCTCCTCCGCCACAAGAAACGCACCTTTATTGCCCACAGAAGAAGGGATCTCCGCACCTCACTTTTGCATTCCCCCAAACGCTTTTGGCGTACCATCATTCCCCGACGCTCCCCCTTACCCCTGGACCTTGACCCCCATACTATGTTCACCCACACCTCCACCCTTTATGACATCCCCGGTCAGCCCCAGACCCAGGTTGTGTCCCCACCCTCCACCTGCCACATCTTCACCTACACAAATGTTAAGAAGGCCATATCGGTGATGAATTGCAGTAAAGCAACAGATAGGGAAGGCTTCCAAGCAGAGTTTTTCAAGCATGGGATCAACACCATCAACAGTTATTTGGTAGACCTTTTCAATCAGGTGGTGTGTACTGGCTTCCCGCAATCTTGGTCCCACCACATTATCCACCCTATTCACAAATCCGGTCCTACTTCTGATCCTAATAATTACAGGACAATTATGGTGGGTCACACTTTCTCCAAGTTGTACGCCATTGTTCTCCATTTGCAGCTTTCTGAGTTTCTTGAGCAGTACCAGTGCAGAGCCAGAGGACAGGTTGGTTTCAGGACAGGGTACCAGACTATTGATCACATTCTTACCCTCCGTGCTATCATTGAGGAAGCACGTCACCGTTCGTCCAGAGTCTTCTGCTGCTTTGTGGACTTTCGGAAAGCCTTTGACTCTGTTCCGCGGGAAGCCCTTTTTCACAGACTTAGAGACATTGGTATTTCGAAACCCTTCTTGTCGACATTACTCGGCTATATGAGGTTTTGGGTCGCCTTCGCACTGCTGCTGGGCTTTCCGATTTCATCAGGAGCACCATCGGGGTCAAACAAGGCTGCCCTCTCTCTCCTACTCTGTTTGGTATCTATATTGATGAGTTGGAGGAATTTCTCAGAGACCACATACAGGACGGGGACGGTTGTCTTCTCCACCAGGTTTTGATCTACATTCTTCTCTTCGCAGATGATGTGGTCCTTCTGGCTTCTTCGGCGGAGGGGTTACAGAGACAACTTGATGCTTTAGCCCTCTTCTGCGATCATAGGCAAGCTTACAGTCAACCTGGGTAAAACCAAGGTTATGGTTTTCAATGTGTTGAAGACCTCTGATTTCCATTTCTTCTACAGAGGGGAGGAGTTGGAGATCACCAACTCCTACACCTATCTGGGGGTTCTCTTCTCTGGACCTCGCTTCAGTCTACGCCCGGCTATTCAACCCCGCATCAACAAGGGGTATGGTTCCCTTGCGATCTTGGAGAGACAGTGCTTCCGCCACCACTTTCAGGACACGTTGTCCAAGATGTCTCTCTCGGACTCTCTTGTGAGACCCACAGTTCTTTATGGTTCTGAGGTTTGGGGCCCCTCCCTGCTCGAGTCGGATTGGGCTTCTATTGAGCGAGTTCAGATCCTTTTGCTCAGACGGATCATCAGATGCAAAGAGATTGTTCCTCATAATATCATCCTTGCCGAGTTTGGGGCTCGCCCTTTCAGACTAGAGGTCATCTTTGGTCTCATCTCACTCTTGCACCACATCCAGGGACTTTCAGATTCCTCCACTGGCAAGGATAGATACATCTACCTTGCCTACCGTTCTTCTGAGGCCATTGCTCTCTCTGATCGTAGTGGTTGTGTTCGGTGCTGGTATGTCGGGACCTCTCGTCTTCTTGGATCTCTTGGGATCAACATGGACCGTCTCCCCCCTTTCAGGTACTCCATGGATGCTCCTGCTCACCTCCTTCTGAGCACGCAGGACCTGCACAGAATTATCAGAGACGACATATACAGACAGTTCACTCAGATTACGTGGACCAACCCCCGGGAGGAGCTACGCCCGAAAATGGCCTTCTACGCCAATCACTTCCTAGAAGTCAGCAATGGACTCATCATTCGGCCCACCTATATCTCCCGTCATTGGATGCATGCTCTTCGCATATCTTTGGGCCAGTTCAGAGTTGGATCCCACAGGCTTCGGGTCGAGAGTGATCACCAGTTGGTTCGGTCTGAGAGGATCTGCCAGCTTTGCTCCCTCCAGGAGGTTGAGACAGAGGAACACTTCATCTTCCGATGCCCCATCTATTATGAGATCAGAGGGAGGTTTCATTGTCTTTTCCGTGAACATCCAACGTTCACGACCTTCTTCAGGTATTATGATCAGAGGTGTCTCGCTCTCTATTTACAGGAAGCTATTAAGCTCCGTGACGGGGCCCTCCATCCTCCTTCCAAGGAGACTACTACTCGACGGATCACATCTTTCTTTGATGTGCTCCCGGGTGTGAGGGGCACCAAGCGGGGACATGATCCTAGTGGAGATCTTCTGGCTAGATCTGTCAGGACTAGAGGAGCTTCTTCCCTAACCAGAGATATCCGGATTCATGCATGGCCAAGGGCCCCCTCTTTTAGACGACAGACCACCAGGTCCACCCAGAGAGCTCAACATTCCACGGATCATAGGCGTCTCAGACAGCTTCCAGTCCCTGACACCAGACACCAGCACATCACCAGATTCTTTTCAGCTGACCTTGGGCGACAGTCGTGAGGGTTGGTGTCGAGGCTTTTCCCTCCACCTCCCTCTCTTTCCTTGTGCTCTCTTTCTTCTTCTTCTTCTTCTTATGTTTTTTTCAAAGACCCTTTTGGGTTTTCCCTGTTGCTTTTGCTTTGCTTTTTATGGTGCAGTCCCATTGACCTATTTTTGTGGTCACTTGTTGGACATTTAATATAATTATATCAAAAGGGTCATTCATAAAAACCCTAGTTTTTTTGGAGATGGCAGAATTGATGTTAGAGAATGGTGGAAAAAATTAAGGGAGATGTTCTAAATCATCAGATATTTGGTTATTCAAATTTTGGATTAGTGGCCCTGCACAGATTTGGTTTTCTGAGTTAGAAAAGGAAAAGTCTAATTGGTCTTGGAGGAACTGGAACAAGTTTTCATGGACATCTGGGAAACAAAAGAAGAAAAGCATGATGAAGAAGAAGAATGTAATGATAATAGTGAGGAAGAGGAAATATTAGAAGAAGAAAATAAAAATGTTGAGGTTGAAGCTGCTACACATGATTTAGAAGGAGAGACAACAGATCAAGATACGAGTTCAAATAATGCATCTCCAAGGAAAGAAGCTTCAATATTTCTGTTTGAAGGGTGTATTCACAGGAAAAAGGTAATTGTTTCCATAAACCCTAGCAGCAAATATAACTTCATCAATATGGATGTAGCTCAACATCTACATGTTCAAGCAAAGCATA
Organism: Taxus chinensis; assembly: GCA_019776745.2. Lineage (NCBI taxonomy): Eukaryota > Viridiplantae > Streptophyta > Pinopsida > Cupressales > Taxaceae > Taxus > Taxus chinensis. The sequence goes on from CM034157.1 coordinate 18,692,162, forward strand.
TCAAGGAAGCTCAAGTGGATGGTAAGCATATTCAAGTTTTTGAAGATTTAAAGCTCTCTATGGATAAATATGTTTTACATTCAGATTTTTATGCTTTAGATATGGATGGTATGGATATTGTTCTTGGATATCCTTGGTTAGAGACATTGGGAACAATTAATATTAATGTGCAAAAGAAATTCCTGAAATTATGGTACAAGAGAAAGAAAATTACATTGCAAAATATCAGACATAGCAAGGAAAAAAATAAAGTACAAATGGAGCATGAAGATGACTTTGAAGATGGCGAAGAAGGGAATAAGGACAATTTAGAAGGAGAGAATGAAGAACATAATGAAAAAGTCAAAAATAATTCCTCTACTCAAGATAAAAAAGAAATAGCAAACAAGGTGGAAGAGGAAAAGAAAGTTGAGGAAAAGGTTGATAAGGTTGAGGATACTAAGGTTGCACCATATAAACACCCACATCATCACGAGAGGAAAAAATCATGGATACATGCTTGGACACATGAGGGCAGAAATCTATATGGATATATAGGGAATTGGAGGAGCAATAATTATGGCTATATACGGAATAAATGGAGCAATAATTATATGACATGGAATCACAGGAATAATTATTATGGATATGCATGGATGCCGAGGAGGAACACATATGGAATCATATGAGTGCAATGGAATATGGAATCAGGTTTGGAGCAGCATCACCCATTAGGATTTCATATGGATGGTTGGATGATCGAGCATGGTGACAAGTGTGCAATGATTTACAGCACACTCATTATATGGCTTCTTATGTTTCGGGGACGAAACATGTCAAGGAGGGAGGGAATGTTATGTGCCTTGGGATATGATATTATAATGTATATGGGTTGATGGAGATGCCAACATGTGGCACACATCCCCTTAGTTATATGTTTATAATATATGGCGTCACATAGGAATTAGTTATATTGGGTAGTGAGTCGGCCTACATTGGGATTAGGTGTTACCCATCCATTAAGAGTAATGTATGCCTATATAAAGAATGTGAGTATCATTATGAGTCATGTCATGGATGTATGAATTGAGTCTTCTACTTGGTAGAGTTATATTGGAGGTGTCCCCCTCAAAGTGGATTCCCATCTTGGGAGATTGCGGAGTTACTCCTTCCTTAAGGAGCACTGTATGGTGTTGCCCTACCTTAAGGGTGTTCTTCTGCATATATTATATATTTGGGGATCCTGGCCCACAAATATATCTTGTGTTGTGTTATCTTCTACAGATTATTCATTTACTATATGCAAAGATCTTATCTGAACAACAGAACTGTTCCCTATGTTCTTCATGGGTCTTATATGTCCGGTTTAAGAACTTTTTGAAATACCCAAAAACTTGTAAAATCGCCTATCGTGCTTCCACAAGGAACAGTTGGAACATGCGAGCCATTCCATAAGTTTTGCGTGGACACAACATGTACAACTTGAGCACGTTTTAAATCAACTTTTCCTAAGTAAAAATATAAAGCACACTATGCCATCGCATCTATCACGGGATAGAAGAACATAAGAAACAGTTCCTCTAGCTCTCTCCAAGCACAATATGCACGATTTCTTCCATTCAAGCCCCAAAAACAAAATATTTGCCTTCGCTAAGGCAAAAACATGAAAAAAAATGCTATGGGAACCTTTGTATTTAGTGAAATTGCAAAATTTTGAGTCAAATTTTGCAAGTTATTTTCATGTGATAACGTGTCTTCTATATCATTATGGTATATTCCAAAATCTATGAAGATGCACTCCTCTATGGTGTTAAGTCAGTTTGTCATAAGAGAAACATACTATCTAAGCATGTGCAAAGGTGGAAATAAGGCAAGCTGAAAAGTCAAAAATTTCACAATTTCATGGTCCTTAAATCTTTCCATGCATCATAGCAAACACCATGTAGCATAGCTATAGACAACATAATGATTTTCTAGATTTATCTAGCCACCAATTCCAGCAAATTGTGTACCAATTCAATTAGGAAGAAAAAACAGAAAAACAAATATGGACAAGCAAAGAAAGAGTGTGTACAGGTTCCACCATAATGGAGAATTGTCTTCCCGCCATAGCACAAATGCAAATGATGCATATTCCCAGTAGTCTCTTGCTGCCTGCCTCAAAAAAGGAGCAGCACGTTGTCCAGTCTTTGAGAAGAAGATTACTTTTACCTGCAATTCTCAAAAACACAATATATACCAGTCTTACTAAAAACAATTTAAATTTCTTTCAATAAAATGAGACAGTGCAAGACATAACAAATTACATGGAATTAAAGTATGAAATAGAAAGAAATTAATCAACTACATATGTTAATACTTGGCAATCTAAACTATGAGGTTTTAATCTGCCCATTATTAGGATAGCTGCTCGTATATGCAAACAATATATCCACTATTTTATAATGTAGGAAAACTGGCAATGAATGATAATCATTGCCAAATATCAAATGGCTTGATACTAAAATATTTCAGTCGCAAACTCCCATGCATTAATTTAGTTCTTCAGTCAAATCTATGTAAAAGTATAATTCAGAAGATTTTGTTAAATTGGGCAAGAAATTGAATTTGGAGTAAGAAAACAAAGAGAATGATGTAAAACCTGATAGAAAACTGTTTAAATGTTCGTACTTATTTGTCACAGACTTCTATAAGCATTTGCAAATCCTCTTTGTCATTGTGAGATGACTTCACCACAGGTCGGTGCTGTCAGCAGCTACGAAAAAGATGGGGTTGTAATCACGACGGAATTTGGTCCTCATCATGGACTTAAGCATCCTTCATCCACATGCTTACCTTCTCTTCACCTACACTTCGTGCAATCTACTTTATTGCAAATGGATTTTTTAGTCGCAAAAATCTTCCTCGGAAAAGTTGCCGTTGGCATAGGAGACCAACTAGCTACTCATTCAATCACTGTCAAGACCCTCAACAAATTTCCTAAATATAAAGTTTGTATTGTTAATTTTCAGCTAATAATGAGTAAATTCCACTAGTGTCCCTTTGATAACCATCAATATTTGGCAGGAGATGTAAGCATTCCAATGGACCAATTTGATGATTGGTGTACTAACCAGCAAGAGTTGTTTTTCATATTTGTATTTATTGTACAGTCTACAATGATTGTGTTGTTTGACAGCTTAATGATGGTCAAATTGTTATTACACTCAAAAGTAGTCACTTCTAAATAGTGTATTTCAAAATTAGGACTTCAAGAAGAAAACAAATACTTTGCAAGGAATAGAAACGTGACCGCTTTTGTCGAGAAAAATATTAACTGAGAGCTTTCACTGTGATTAGTCATTGACCTCCTAATATGATTAGTTAATCACCGAAGGTGTGATCATCAAAAACCTAAGAGGCTTTTCCTAATAACACAAATAAAGAATTGCATAGTAAATATTGAAATGATTAGTTAGGTTAGCAAGTGATTATAATGTTGATAGCAAATGAATACTCCCATGCACCCTATTGCATTGGTGGTTGTTGTCATTGATGTCACATGGCAAAGAGAGAGTGCAAAAGCATGCATATCAGGTGGTACTCAATGGTGCTCAGTGGTTCAAGGTGGTTTCAGGTAGCTTCAGGCAAGTTGCAGTTCAAACTGGGCCATTTAGGCTTGTCTCTGGCACCTAATAAGGAGTGAAGAGTTGGTGCAGGTCATGAAATGATCATAGGAGCATGGAAGCAGCCTTGGAATAGTGTATACAGCATGTGTGAGCAAAAACAAGGCTCAGCTTACCCCCAGGAAAAAAAATTCAAAATTGCTCAGAAAATGGTTTTGAGAACTAGCAGTGTAAGCAAAGGTAAATGAGACGGAATGGAAGAAGTCAAGCATATCTGTGGCAAATGGGCTTATGGACCATGTAGCAGGGTGAGTTGTGAAGCTCCAGACCAAATTTCATCAGATTCTGAGAAGGTATGTGGAAGTTATGTTAGTTTTACTAAAATAGGCTTTTTGGAAATTGAATAAAAAAGCTTCCTAGCTTCTTAACGCTCAAGAAAAATTATAATGCATCCTTCAAATAAATCATAGAAGGACTTTTTGTAAAGGACTCCAGGCTTGAAATGGTGTAAAAAGTTTCAAGACATTTGGACATGTATTAAGAAAGTTGTGAGCATTTTTCAAACAAGCTTCTTTTCCTTCCTGGCATGTGTTCTGAGTCTTCAAGGCCAAGTTGAGTTGTTTTTGTCCTCTAATCAAAATTTTTAAGTGCTGACTGCTACTAGGAATCTCCAATCATCCCCTCAAACTCAGATGATGTCAAGCACAAGGTGTCAAAGTGAGTTTCTCAAGTAAATCCTTCAATGGTCATGGAATGACAAGCTTGCTCTCTCAAGCTTGACTGGTACAGTCATGTGCAAGACCAAATAGTGATGAAATGTTAGCAACAAGGACTCAAACCTTCCTCACAAGTCAATTTCAAGGTGCATGATAAGTTGAAGTGGTTGTTTGGTGAAGGTCAAGGTGTGAAGTCACCCTGACATGCTGCCCTGGAAGAGTGAAGTCAAGAAACCTTGCTAAATTCCTTCATAAGGTCACTGTTCTGAGGAGTCCCTCTGAAATTGTTTGCTTTTGATCATCATTGACCTCATATACAGAGGCTACAACAACTTTTCATATCACTTGTATGGAGTTCTTGGTCAAAATGATGAAGGTGGTGGTACTCTTTGCTTGTTTGTCAATGTTCTTGAAAGTAAATGCATGGCACAAGCTTGTAAATCAGTGAAATATGTTGCTTAAGTATTGCTCACATGGTCTCAGGTGGTCTAGGACACTCATGGAAGGTGTGGACTTGTTTCAAAGTCATCTACAAGACAAAAAAAATGAAAAATCAAACTGAGTTGCTCATACAATTGTCATTTCTTGCATTCCACCAGTCTGTGCACTGTTTCTTTGACTTGTTGGGAGCATTTAAAGATGATTTAAGCTTGATTCTTGCTTGGAAAAGATGGAGTATGTTTTCACAAGACTGTTGCTTTTGAAATTTTCAGATTTCATCCATATTTGAAGGAGTTATAGAATTTTTCCCTCACTCGAGCATGCACAGTCATATTACACTGCCCTAGGGTTTTTCAAATAGATTTTTGCTCGAATAAAATGTTTTACCCAACCAAATGCAACAAAATTTTGTACGAATCTCTGTGGGCAACAAACGACCACGTTGCAAAAAGAATGAAACATTTTCATCGGGTATTTTGGGAGAAATGTATGACAGTCCCTTCTTGAAACCGTATTTGACTGTTAAAGACCATTTCTTCGAATTTCTTGCATTTTTGAGCAACTGATATCAAATTTCTTGTTAAGACAGGTTTAAAAGGGTATTTCAATGTTGAAGAACAAGTCATGAGTTTGAATGAGCCAATAAAGGTTGAAAAACTATATGACAGTCTTACATACAGTCATTCTTGACTGTGAAAATGGAGTTCCTTCCACTACACGTTCAAATTTTGAAGAATTTTAAGTTGTTGTCTGCTTCATGTTGAATCATGTTGTTACAAGGGCAAGCAAACATTGAAGAACCTAAGCTCCATTACTGTGGACTGTAACAGTGAGTGAAGGGAATTCTTGGTTCAAAGTTCCTAAGCTCAAATTTGAATGAGCTTGAAGGAGATAATGAGTCTTTCACAAATTAAAACTCTTCAATACCATCTTCTAGCTTGATGAAGAAGAGCAAAATGCAAAGACCTTGTCCTTAGTTTGCATCTTTGTAAGACCTATTGATGTCTCTTGGAGTTCTCGTTAAGGGAAATGCAAAGATGTGTTTGTCTTTCTCGAAAATAGTGAAAAGTGTTTAGAATACAAAGTGTTGAAAAAGTAATAGTTGATATGGAAGTTTGAAAAGTGAATGACATCTATGCAGAGTCAAGATCGAAGCCTTGAAGGGAGGTGAAAGGTATCAATATAGACAAGAACTAAGTGAAAGATGCCAAGTTGACAAAGTGAAAAGTGTGTGAGAAAATCAAGAGAGTAAAAAGAAGGATTCATGTTTACAAAGTGTGAGGTTATAGTAGGATGAAAATAATGGAATAAGACTAGCTCGAGTTGTCAAGAATTTGAGGTATAAAATCTTGAGTGAAAGGATTTAATTGAAGAAAAGAGAGATATGTCATATATGAAGATACATGACAAATAGGACTGCTTTTGAGACAATTTACAATTGAAGTAAGCAAATCTGACATTTTGAAGGTGACTTGAGAAGAAGTGATGTAATAAAATCTGAAACAGTGAAGTATGAAGCTTGAAGTTGAGAAACATTGGTATATTATCAAGAATGAAAAGAAGCTGAATGTTGCAGAGATAGAAGTCTTGACAAGACAGTGAATAATGAAGGAGTGTTCATAGGAGTATTTGAAAACTTGAAGACCTGAGAAATCGGACTCTCAAAGATAGAAGGACAGTGAGTAAGGTTGTTGCTGACATATTTAGGATCACAATCAGATGTTCTTAGCATCAAATTGAAGTGTGATCAACCTTTCCTTTGTAAACATTGAGTTGTAGCTCAGTCAAATTAGAAATTTGGTGCTTTCTAGCAAGTTGTAGCTTGCAAACTGTTCAAGTGGGTGCTTGAACTGAAGTTGGTGCTTCATCAGTTGAGTTGTAGCTCAACACATTTGTAACCAAGATCTTTTTAGTGATTTGGTTCAGTGGGTTTTCTCCCGATTTGGGTTTCCCACTTAAAACTTATATGTTCCTTCTTTGTGCTTGGTGGTATATAGTTTGTTAAATGGTGCTGATTATTTCAAGAATCTGATTGTTTTGCAATAAATTGTTGAATTGAACACGAGGACTTGGTATTCAGCCCCCTTTTCACGACGTAAATCATTATATTTATATGACATGAAAACCCAATGGATTGTCGGCTAACACAACCGAACATACTAACAGGAGTTATAAAAAAAACTACGGAACGCCAAGAATACAATAATTAACCACATGACGCGTCCACTACTAAAATATGACAATGTTAACATGACAGTCTACAAGTATGCCATTTGCTTTTGTTCTTTATCAAACAAAGAGATGTGTTGTGAGAGACAATCAAAGAGGCCCAACGAAAGGTAATCACTTTGTATTGGTGATCCCAACAACATGTACTTTCATTCAATAACATAAAATCCGTTGCATAAAATCTATTAGATGTCAGCGTGTTTGTTTCTACAATGATATATGTTTGTGAATTGATATGCTAATGTTTTCTACCATGAATCCTCGTCTAGATCAACTTCGTTACATAATTGGACATGAAAGTTTTTGGTAACATTCTGGCATTGTTGTTGAGTCTAGAGGTTGTTAGTAGGAATGAACTGATTGAATGTGAAGAAATAATCAAAGGGTCATCTCAAAAAGAAGTTTCAAATACCAAAACATTCTTCACTTCTTGAAACCAAGAGACAGCAGAAGGAGAAAGATTCTTGTGTACAACATTCAATGGGATGGGGGGGCGGGTTTGAAGACAACTAGCAAAAAAGGTATTTAAAAGTTCCTATCAAAGAAAGTCATTCAAACTTGTATGAGGACGAGTGACAAAGAGAGCACATACCTTCATCGGACATATGTGAAATTGAGAATGGATAGTCTTACTTATGTGATAAGCACTAGGCAATTGAGATATATAATTGCACTCCTCATGACTAGCTACTAAGATGTTAGATTTTGCCATGTCCCTTGCCTTCCCATGGAGTCGGCAACAGTTCACAAGTTAACCTATTGAGGAATCTCTGGATCAATGTTTAATCACAGCTACTCAAAGCATTTCAAAAGATTCCACCATCTATCACTCATAATAATTCAGATTGCAGATTTCATCTTCTAGTTCATCGCTTTTCTCAAAACAAATCTGAATATGCAAATATATGTGACATTATTTTACTTGTCCCATACCTTGTGATGTCACCACGATCCACAAGAGGCTGAATTTCTTCACAATTCTACTGCTGCAATGACATGCTTCTTTCTTCACCATTCTCATCTTGTGCAATCTGCCCTTCTTGGAATAGTCCTACCATGCTCTTGGCTGCCACTCTTTGAGGAACTCCCTTCCTCATACCTTGCAAAACAATTTCCTTGTCTTGCACTTTGAACTTCAACTCCATGGTTTGATAATTTTGGATGAATTCACCCAAAGATTGAAGCCATTGTACACCAAGTACTAAATCCAAACCATCAATACCAACAACATAAAACTCATCACTTACCTCATGACCTCCCATGGTGAATTGGAGTTGTGGAATCTTCTTGGTGCATGTGATTGAATGTCCATCTGCCACAATCACATTGAATCCTTGGAAGTCTTCTTCTTGCAATCCCAATTTGGCAACCAAATCTTCATCAATGAAGTTATGTGTTGCTCCACTATCAATCAATATGGTGATCTTTTGCCCATGAAGATCACCTCTAACATGGAAAGCATAGAAACTAGGCAACATCATCAATGTAGCTAATGTAGCACCTGTGACAACCACCTCACCTTCCTTTGCTTGGTCTTTTGGATCAGCATTATCTTCATCCTCATCATTATCTGAAACTACCTCAATGTAATGGATAGATCCCTTACCTTTGCAACGATGGTTGGGTGTCCATGGGTCCTTACAATCAAAGCATAATTTCTTCCTCCTTAACTCATTCCTTGCTTCAATTTCAGACCTGTTTCTTTCCCATTCTTGTGTCTTTCCTTGCTGCCCACTATTTGTTGCCCCTTGCTTATCAATTTGAGTTGTTATTGGCTGCTCAAATGTACTCTTTTGCTGCCCCAAAGGCGCTGTTCGCTGCTGCCCAAACTGCAGATTTCTCCCCTTTGGGACTAAACTCTCTAAGTCCAATGACTTCTTAATGGCACCTTGAAGAGATGGAGGATTAAAGGCTTTAACAAGGCCTTTTAATGGTTCTCCTAACCCTTCAACAAACAATAAAACAAGCCTTCTTTCACTAATATCAGGCACCATTACTGCAATTCTTTGAAAATCAAAAATATACTTATCTAGAGTTCCTTCTTGCTTGAGTTGGGCTAACTCCCTGAAATGCAAATCCGGATCCATCCTGTCAAACCTTTCTGTCAAACATATGTTGAATTCTTCAAGGGTGGTGATAGAAACATGCCCTTGGGTGATGATTCCATGGTACCACCACTCATGTGCAACTCCCTCCAAATGCAAGGTTGCAAACTTAAGTGCCTCTTCTTCATACATAGGATTCAAAGAAAGATATGTATCTAATTTTTGTAACCAAGCTCTAGCAGAACACTTATCTAAACCATCATATGAAGGAAGAGTTACCTTACCCAACCTTTGTTGAATGTCTCTCCTTGGTGACTCTTGGTGAACTCTTCGATTTCTTCCTGAACCCTTGCTATTCTTCACTTGGCAATAGTCTCGGAAGGATAACATCTCTCTCACTCTGTAACTTAGATTTGCATACTCATCACCCCATGATTCCGCATCATTTTGTGTTTCCTCTTCCACTGGTTCCTCTCTTTGGAGAAACTTAGCTCTGAAAATCTAATGTGTAGGCTTGGACGAAGTCCTAACTAGACCCGTAGAGCTTCCTTCTCCATTGTTGGTTGCTCCTTGGTTGATAGATGCATTGTTCCCTTGTAGAATCTTGGCCAAATCTCTAATGGAGCTAGTAAATGCTTCATGCATTTCTCTTTGATTCTCCCTCATGGTTTGTTGCAACTCTCTCTGACTTCTAGTGATGACTTCATGCATATAGCTAAGCTCATCATTGGGAGGAGCTCTTTGATCATGTTCTTCCATTGTCACCTTCTTTGGGATATTCCTTCTTTGATAAACTATATGACTTTTTGCAGCTTGCATTCAGATCTGATTTCTGCTTCTTTTCCTCACAGGCTGGGAGGATTACCTACTCTGATACCACTGTAATGTCCCCAAATGACACTTTTTCCCCAATTGGATTTTAGGCAAATCCAAACCCCAAAATACAGATTATAAAAGATATTCAAAATTTATAATGCAGATCTGAATTTATCCTAGGAAAATGCGACTAGGGTAGGAGATGAAACTCATAAAAATGAGCAAATAACTCATGAAAATTTTTCACCCAAACAAATCCACAAATTTATAAAGCCAATACATGAATAAAAATCCAGATTTGAGCTCCAAAAGAGGCTGAAATAATTTATTAAAAATTCTGCAAAAACTTGCCTCAGACACAACTGTAAAATGGTCCTTTCTCCACACCAAAAATTCTGAAAAAGATGATCTGATTTCTAAAAATCAGAAGTGAGAAGCAGCAACTCCAAATCAGCCCTAAAACAACCCCAAAACACCATATAGAATCAACTCCCTAAAGTGGTCGCTCCACCTGGAAAAGGGAATAGAAGAAAACTAGCAATTTTTCTCTTCAAACCCTTGACAAAAATCTGCAAACTTATTGCCTTCCAACTGCTGGAAAATACTGAAAATATATTGTTAATTAAATGATGCACAATGGAAACTCCAGGGTGGAGAATCCTCTCAACTAGAGGAAGGGTTTTCGTCCTTCTCTAGATCTCTTGGAGGGTTTTCGTCCTCAAGAGTGAAGATGCAAGCAAAATGCTCAACATACAAATCTGAATTTAGAAGATAAACAAGTGATGCCTCTCCAAGCAAGTCGACTTGCTTAAATAGAAGAATAGGGCCCAAATGGCCACTCTCACACCCAATCAGAATTTTCCCCTTATTTAATGCTTTCCCCCACTTGCTTTTTCTCTCCTAGGCAAGTCACATTTTCCCTTGAATAAATAACAATTGCTAATGCCTTTTTGCCTTTTTCTATTTTTATTTTATTATTAAGTTCATAATATTTTATTATAAGTGTTTTATAATATTTTCTTTTTTTTTTGCACTTTATAATAAATTATCATAACTTAAGTCCCCCTTAAGTTTATTCCTTAGCCGTCGGGAAGACAAAATGGGCTAAGGGTCTAAGGGTGACTTAAGTTATAATATTTTATTATAAAGTGCGAAATAAAAATAAAATAAATATAAAAACATTATATGCACTTATAATAATATTATGGACTTAACTTAAAATAGAAAAGTGAACCAAATGATAAAAGCACTTAGTAAAATTGTTTATTTCTAGAAAAGTGTGACTTGCACTAGGAGGCAAAGGTAAAATAGAAAAAGACAAAAGTTCATGGGCCAAAAGTTATCCTCCCAAGGAAAATGTGACTTGGTCTAGAGAAGAAAAGTGGTTGGTGGAAGCATTTAATAAGGAAGGAAATTGTGATTGGTTGTTGAGGGTGGCCACAAGGCCCAATCCTTCTATTTAAGCAATGGGAATTGCTTGGAGGAGACACACTTGATCATTATCTATTTTCTGAATTGTATATGAAGCTTAGAGTTTTTGTCTAAATTATTCTAAGGAAGAAAACCCTTAGGAATTACCTCTAGAGGACGAAAACCCTCTTAGAGCATTGTGAGGGATCTCTACACAGGGGATTCTATGGTGCTTGCAAAGATTTACATTAATTTTCAGAGTTATTTCCAGCAGTGTTTCAGAGTGTTTTAAGCTGATTTTTAGAAGGGTTTGAAGAGGGAAAAGTGTGGCTGAGTTTCCTTTTTATTCCCAGCTGGAGCGACCCACTTGGAGGTTTGTTTGAAGGTGTTGGAGGTGAATAAAAGTCAGATCTGGTTGCTGCTATATTCTCTGATTTTTGGCCAGCTGTGACATCATTTTAGAGTGATTTTTGGTTCCTAAATCTGTCATTTCCAGCTACTTCTGAAGACCAAGGTTTGCAGCAATTAAATAAATATAATCAGCCATTTTTTTGGAGCTCTCAACTGGTATTTTGATTTGCAATATTTTTCTAAACTCAGCTCAATAATTTCTGATTTAAAATCTGAGTTTTGCTATTTGTTTAGAGGGTTTATACTTCCCTAGCAAATTGCCATTTTGGATGATTATTTTCAGCTTCTTGCAAGGTCTCATACATCAGTCTAAGGCTGTTTTGCCTTCATAAAATGTGAATTGCATATTGGAGGGGTGAAATTAGAAATTATTGATTGAATAGTGGAAGTTTCATGTTATGCCCTAGTTGCATTTTCTGGTTAATAATTCAGATCTGCACCCAGTGGTTTAATATTCATTTTTTGTATAAGTGCTTTGGTGTTGGATTTGCCCAAAAATCCAAGTGGGAATCAAAATGTCCATTTGGGGACATTACACCTCAGTACACACCATGCAGCCCTTATTTAGAACTTGTCGTTCAATGCTATGCCATCTTATGGTGCTACCAAATACAAGCAGCTTATCATTGCCCATGGATGAGAAATCATAGATCTAACTGTTCAGTATGATTGATCTGGCTTGCAGAATTTCATGCTAAGAATTTTTTTGCTATCCTCCAGCTTTCTATTATATATGATCACACTGAAAACAATCAGACTCGAGGCAAAATTGCAAGTGTGAAAACATTTTTGCTACTAGATCACTGACACAAACCACATTAACTAAGGATTCAATTCGCTAAGGAATGACATTGGATTGGTAGAATAAATCTATAACTTGAAGCCAAAGAAGAATCAAAGATTAAGAATTTACAAACTGCAACTTATGGGTCTAATGAAGAAACTGGAAACCAAGACGATAAATAATGAGTTGGAGATTTTTTTCTTAGAGGCACTCGTACTTTAGTACAAAAAAAACTTACTCCCTATCACATTTAAGTATTTGCCTTCTACCAACTCACCCGCGCATGCTAAAGACACATAAAACTAGAAGTTTCTGTATAAACCGCATTTGAAGACTACTACAAATTTTGGAAAAAAAAAAGAGCGGGTTTTTTTTTTAATCCAACAAGAATGAAGTGCCCAGCAAATAATAAAAATTACCCTGGCTGTAAACTAATGACTTCCAGAAAGTGTAATATGGGACCCACACCTTACTTCATCCCAAACAAGATGAAATTCAAACTTTTAGCAACTTTTCAATGCCCAGTACATTATTTTCAGCGCCATATACAGAAAATCACACCATGCAGCAGGTAGAAAAGCCAAATAGTAGGTATGAACGCTTCTGCTCAGATTTCAATGCTTCACACTTGGATTGTCAGCCAATTTCAACACCACACCAGCCAGTATCAGCCAATAAACAAGCTGTGCAGAAAATTATAATGCCATTTCAGGTAAATCAGCAGTTTACAACACCCCTTGTCAATTTCTCACGCTCCAGCACAAAAAGTTTGGCTTTCTTTCAGAAAATGTCACTCCCCAATGCTTTCAGGCAGGTTGCAACTAATCAATTTGTGCCCTTGGCTAACTAAATAGTGTCCCACGCAGAACTTTCAGGGATAAAATGAGAAAAAAATAACCTCTCCAGGCTTAGGTGCCCTCCAGGAAAAGATAAAACAAATATTTCTTCTGTAATAAATTCATCTCAGGAATTTTTGCTCATTTGCCCTTGATGCTAATATTATTCAAGAAAAAAATAAAGGTAACCTTTTAAAAAAACTGACTCGGAAAATATAAAAGCTTATTCTTTCTCAGATAACTTCTTCACAGCTCTACCATGGCTTCAGCTTCGTCAAGGATACATTGCCACCATCATCTCTGATACCACTGTTCACTATTCAAACACAGGATAGATGAAGTGATAGCTAGATATTCTATTTATGCAAAGAAGAAGCTTGTACAATAGTAAATACCCTGTTAGATTTTACATTGGTCCATACAAGCTTAATAAGCTTACGGGAGATGGTTTGCATTTGGGACCCAACAGTCCAAACTTCCAACCGGATACACACCTGTAACTAACATAAGCAATTAACGTCTAACATTAATTATCACTACCTAACATTAACACTATAATAACTCGTTTATTGAAGGGGGTGTCTCACTAAGAGATGCACGCCCCGACCGATAAATTAACAAAAATATATGACTTTGGATCACAAAACCCAACACAACGTGGGGGAGATACATCAATGTTGTGCCATGAAAAAACCACAATGACGATGAGTGAAAAAACTACAAAGCTACTGAAATATGTGGGGCCTCAGAAACACATTCGTTGTAGACAAGAATCAACAGGGTAAGAAGCTTTTGTATTCTGGCCCAAGTACAATGATCGTTGGCTTGAAGGAATCCCAAAAGAGGGTTGTGTGTGTGACAAGGACGTCCAATTTTATTTTACAACAATCAAATCCACCAAAATAAACTAAAAGTAGTTGAATGGCTAAAACAGCAGTAAAAGTTAGATAAAAATAAACTAAAAATAGGTGGACAGGTAGAACCGTTAAATATCAATGCAATATTTTTAGCCTGTATATATACAGGCTTCTCTTATATAAATATACACTCAGGAATAGAATCATATGAGTTGGTATCAAAGCCAAACAATCAGGTCCTTCCAGTTTCTGAAATGGTTTTCATGTTTTGGCTCCACCGTTCAGCCTTTATTACGGTTAAGAGTCTTTGGCACCCCTAGTTTATTACTATTTAGATTTTTCTAGATTTCTCTTGTCAAAATTTTGATTTCATGATCTTTTTTTTTCTAATTCAGCATTCATCTGCTGCACATTAAGGTTATGGATGTCTTTCCTCATTTTAGGCATCAGCTCCAACTTCTGGTGGTCAAATTGTTGATTAAATTTTTAGTATCATTTGTTTGTTAGCAATTTCTGCTAATAAAATTTATGCTGCCAATTGTTGATTTCATTTCATGATACATGTTTCTTGCTTGCTGTTCAGCCATACAGAGCTCAATAGCAGCTCATTTTATTATCAGATCTAGTTGTGTCAAATCTAGTCTGCAGCTCCTGATTTCAAGGGGTCCTCCTGTACTAAGCTTGCCACTCATCATACCTTTGTTCTTGTAACAACAATAGTCTGTTATTTCCCAAGATCTCCAGTTTCAAGCTTCAATTCCTGTAGACCTGGTTCCCCGTTTTTTATGCATAGTTCAACAAGTCCAACAAGCTCAACCTGGAACCCGGACTTGGTCCAGCTGCTCACCCAAGAACGCCTCAACCAACAACAAAATGATTTTCAACTCTACTTGTGCGGAATATGATGAGCATGTTCCAGAGATTGATTAAACATCATGCGGACCATATGACATCTCAACATTGGTTTCACCTAGCAACTTGGCTCCATCTATGCTTCCTATAGTTATGAGGGAAATTGATTATTCTCCTTCGATTCCATTTCCACAAAATCATTGCCATCCTAACCACAACGCATCATGCATTCCTCGGAATCTCAGATGGTTAGCCATGTGACCCATGGTGAATATGTTGTTTTGAAGACTACAAATCTTCCACAGTAGCTTCCACTTGTGAGCAAGTCTTTTGACCACCACCTCACCACCTTGCTACCTACTTCAATGTTTGCATTCAGGGATAGGGCAATCAGCATCACATGAAACAGACTGAAGATGAACTCATTGCTCATCCCTCCAAGTACGGTCCACTCTTCTTCCTTGGGATAGTTTGAAATTCAAAAAACTGGTGATGAACTCATTGCTTGTCCCCTTAGTTGACAGCAGCTCTTGATACAGAGCAAGCTTCCTCATAGTTCCAGGATGCACTCTTCACATATTTAAAGTTGGGAGCTTCTCCTCCTACTTCATTTCCTTCTATAGATTCTATTCTTAAGCAAGGAGGAAATCCATTGGCTTTGCTTTCAATAACTCATATGACGAGTCCCATGCCCCAGATCTAACCTTCTACCTACTACAATACTATCTCCTCAATTCCTCAATACAAAGATCTCCATAAAGATCATCAGTTTCTCAAGCTTATATCTCCATGTGAGGATTCTTTTGGAATCGAAAAAGCATCGCAATCTCCAATGTATTTCATTGCCAAGTGTTCCAGCTCTTCTTCAAATTTTAGATTATATCCATCTAGGGATTCCATTGTCATTGTTTGTGGTTTGCTTGCACTTCAGACACCACTAGATCCCATTTTCTATGGTCTCATCTTGGTTGCTACAAGGTGGTTCTGATTATCCATTGAAATTGAGGACAATTTCCCGTATACAAGGAGGAAATGATGAACACTTCCATTATAATTAGTGTATTAGCCCTAAATATTTATTACATCGATAGGCGCCTTACAATGGCAGCCATGGATGTTGTTGGTGGACTGTAAGGTCTGTGAATTGTTAATAATTAACGTCCAACTTTAATTTCGGCGTTTATTTGACCATCGCAATGCAACTTTAACCTATGTTACCAGAGAATGGGTATGTGTACGGGTCCAAAACGGGGAAACGCCAATTTTCAAAAACCTCATGGAAACATCCTTACAATATATATATATATATATATATATATGCATAGTACTCATTTTCAAAATTTTGAATGTTAGTTTAGTGAAAAACTGAATTCAGAAAGAGAAAGAAATGAGTCTGATTTAGAATGGACCAAAGATGTCCTTATATAGCTTTTAGAAAGTGTCTTTGGAAGGTTGGGTGGGTAGATTAGGGTTAGAAACAATAAATGCAAAAAGAAAGTATTTTTTTTAATTTAAAAACCATACCACCACAGCGACAGGCTGGAAATGTCCCGGGTGCAGCAGAGCCATACCCAAGGCATGCAGGCGTTTCGAAGCAATTTTGGCTCCATACCCATACCCATGTCCAGGATGTTTCTACAAGGTCAAGGGTAGGGGAGGACATTTCCATGCATCATAGATTTTAACCATAAATTTGACATCCATTTGATCATCACCTCGAAATTTTTTGTTTTTGCTTCGAGCATTTAATTGAAAAAAACGTAATATCTTCGCCATACAGTGCAGTTTGAGCTAGTGTTTTTCCGTAAAATATATTTTCAAGCCTGACACAGTGATGCAGCTAGATTGATGTCATTTGTCACTGGTCAGTGGAAAATCTGCAGAAAAGCTAATGAAGTTTTTAATCAATGTGCAATGTGAAAAATCCAAGACAAGTCTTGAGATTGATCTCTTGGCATTTTTCATATAGGTGTATTTAAGATTATTTGTACTAGTTCTACCACAGTCAAATCTATATGCAAGAGGGGTGTGTGGAATTATAGAAAGGATAGATAGACATAAATTTTAAAGGTGGACAGCTGGAATGGTGGATTGAAATAAATTAAGAGCAGGTGGACACTGAGAAACATTAAAGGCCATTGTAATATTTTTAATTCATATATATACAGGCTTCTCTTACATATAAAGACACTCAAAAATATAATCATACCAATGCGACAGTTGAGAGTTGAATGATGGAGAAGGATTCTTAAGACCAAGTCTTCCAAAGGATAGAAATGACAATAGTAGAACCTCCAATTAAGAATGCCCAAGTCCAAGAATTTTATAAGGAGATTGATGACAAAACTGTTCAATATCTAACTAATGTTAAAATATAGAGCATTATATAGCCTATAATGCAGTTATGTAGTTGTGATTCGGTTGGTAACTGTTCAACCAAATGTAACTACCTCTCTCATAATAAATACACCCTGCCTGAATCATTTGAGCAGTGCAGTTTGCCTTCTCTGAATTCTTTCTTCTCTTTGCATATGCTAACAACTAACTATAAATTGGTCAAAAAGAACTGCATGTGTCATGTACAGCTATACCTTTGGCAAAACAAGCGAGTGTAAAAGTTTGGGAATAATGATATTCATTATTGTACTGTTCTCTGAAGAACGTCTTTGCCACTTTGATTCTCTGCTAACAGAAAGCCTTGATAGTAGCAGAAAGTGGGATGCTTCAAATTCCCTTTACGTGGCAATCATTTGACATCTAAAAATAGCAATCACATGGTCTCACTTTGGAGTCATTTTCTTCATCTGAATTCTGAAATGGTTTCTTTTATTGATCCATTCCCGGTGTCTGTTTCCATGCACATGCTAAAATAATTCTATTCACGGTTCTTTCTGCTATTGACACAAACTTCCCCTCAGAATTTCCAATGGTTTAGTCTTAGACATATGCCCATTACTGCAATTTGAACCCAACTGACACTAAGGATACAACAAGTCTGGTGGAGTTCGACTCTAGTAGTAACCATGGTGCATTAATGATTTGAAGTTGCTAAGAATCAAGGTACTCCCTCAGTGATTTTAAGACAGTCCTCAATTAAAATAAATCCACACAACAAAACCACTTGACAAAAGGATTAGATGATATTTATTCGTACAAAATGTATTGCTAGAGTTGTAAATCAGTGTATCTAGGACCAAGGTTGGAGACAATTAAATTTGCATGTGACATAGGGGGGCTTCTGCATCTGCTACCCTATGACCCACACAGTTCTGCCAAAAAAAATGGAGGAAGAAGAGGAAGTCATAGAGATCCATGCTATCGGTTTTTTAGAATCACCAACCCATAGTAAGGGTACGAGCAGAGTTGATGGCACTATGTGCTTTTGCTCATCAACACCTCTAGAAATATTTTTCCTCGAGGTTGAGTCTTCAGCCAATAACCAATCCATCCCGAGTTAAAAGGGCACAGCATCAACCAATTTTGACTTCGCAAAATTGTTAAAAAAATAATTAAAAAAAGAAAAATTTGAAAATTTTGAAAAGTGTTACTTTGCGTGGTTCATTGGACTCATCGCGATCGTCTTATTTTTGTGATCGTTTCGGTCTTCGTTTCATGATTTTCGGGCAAGAACTCTTCCCGCCAGGCTTTAAAACGCGTTAAAATACATTAAAATAATTAATTAATATTTAATTAATTAATTGCTCCTTGTTTGATTAAATTAATTTTTTAAATCACTTAAGGAGTATTTAATTAAATAAATATAAATTAAAAGTTCATTCGACAAGTTTTAATGCCGGGGAAGTAAGCTTTCGCTTCCAACTGCCGGGAAGCCAATTGGCTTCCCGAACCCGGATTTCCCCTTTCCTGGCAATTTCCTTCAATTTTCCCGCACGTGGGTTTTCCTCTGCCAATTGCCAAATCATGGATTGGCAAACGGGCATAAAATTCCCCAATTTCCCACATGGGGAAATTGGACGGGGATTGCCAACCCATTTTTCCATTCCCGTTGGCAATTGTCCGTTGCTTTCCCCATTTCCCCTGGCACTTAAGCCACTACCCGGGAAGAGAGGAAGTTAGATTAATTCCCGTAACTTCCTCCATCAAACCCATTGGAAAAAGTCGTGCGAAGCTTTCAATTGCTTCTTATTTCTTCAGGAAGACATAATATTTTGTCAGCATCATGCAAGAGAAACTCACGCCATTGTGAAGGAAGAAATATCAGTTGTGCATGCAAAGGAGGTTTTATCAAAATCTAAACTAGCCAGAGGAGGACAACAAATTTCCACGCAGGTAGAGAGAAAACAGCAGTTTAAAAAATTTCCACAGGAGACGCCAAGTGTGGGATACACAGTCCACTAAGAAGAAATATTTAACATTTTTAAATTAAAAAAAGGAGGAATCCACGCCAAGGAAGGAAGTAGAAGAAGGAACAGTTTTTTTTGCCCAAAGATAAAAAAAAAGAAGAGTTTTGAAAGAAATAAAAGAAAAAAAATATGTTTAAGTTGTTTTCCAGAAAAGGAAGAAAACAGTTTACATAAAAAAGGCAACGTAAATTAGTAGAATAAAGAAAAATCCACGCAAGGAAACTTTCCACGCCTAGTAAATAAAGGAAAGGAGCAATTTTTTTTAAAAAACGCAAAAAAGGAGATGTTTTAAAGCATGCGCCTTGCAAAGGAAGACCACGCATTGCAGGAAAGGGCAAAAAGAACAGTTTTGAACTTCCAAAAAAGAAAAAACATTTCCACGCACGCGTCCCAGCCAAAAGGAGGAATTAATTTTGAAACAAAAAAAGAAAAAGAAGCAACATTCCACACGCATTGGAAAGGGAAAAGAAAAAACAGTTCAAAACAAGTTTTCAAAACAAATGCGCAAGGATTCAGGCGCCTGCAAAGGAAATATAAGATGGTTTGACATTCCCACGCATGTTGAAGGGAAAGACCAGTTTTTCACGCATTAAGGAAAGAAAAGAACAAATAAAAAAAGAACGCAATTCCTTTTCCTTTCCCACGCATTGGAAGGAAATAAAATCAGTTTTAAATAAAGAAGATTTAAATTTTCTTTTCCACGTGAAAGGGCAAATAAGGAGTTTTTAAATAAAAAAAGAAAAGAAGAAAAGAATAAGAATCATCCAAAGACCACGTATGAAGAGAAAAGGCGCCCAGCAAACCAAGAATTCATTTCCACGTGTGAGGGAAATAGGAACAATTTTAAATAAAGAAACAATTTCAGAGAAGTCCATGTGTCTAGCTGGAAAAGAGAACGGTTTTTAGAGTAAAACAAATTGGTTTTTCAAGTTGATTAGTCCACGCCAAGGATAAGGAGGACAGCTCCCACGCATGTAAGAAATAAATACAAATCAAATACCCACGCAGGTCCAAGGATACTCCATTCACGCAAAATATTAAAATCGGGAGATTTTAATTGTTATTGTCAGAGTTAGAATTCGAGCTTGGTCTCGATTTGTTTTTATTAACATATTAAAGTTTGTAATTCGAGACAATTATTATTATTATTTTTAATAATAATAATAATAATAATAATAATAATATAACGGGAATATTTTTCTTGCATCGACGGGGTGTTGGAGACTGAGACCCAGCCCCGTTTGCATTGTTTGGCGTGCCTGAGTCACTTTTCTGTTAAATTCATAATGGCCGAAAGATCCAAATCTGCAGGGAGATCGAGGAAGCCAGTGGAAAAATCTAATAAATCTGCCCTGAAATATGAATTCCAAGGAATTATCCCTCCCAGCTCCATTAAGTCGGCATATGACAACATCACCGATACAAATCTGGGTCACATCAACGTGCAACAGTTTTGCGAGCGAGTGAAAACTGAAGGCAAAACCATTTTCTCATATAGGCTTTACCATAGTGGCCTACCCCAAGCAGCAACATTCCCTGTCTCGGTGCAGTGTCCAGAATTGGTGATTGCTTGTGCGGAGCATTACGACCCTGAGAGACGAGGAATTTATAAAGATAACCGCGAGCCTTTCCTCTTGATCACACCTGAACACATTGAGGAGTTGCTCGGCATACCTGACTTTCCTGAGAATGCGGATATCACTCGCCAATCAGCGCAAGAGTTCTGGGATGAAGAACCCCTGAGATGGAGCAAAATGGTCAACAACAACTGGCTGGTAACCAAGAGACCTCGAATTGATAGGCTCCCCAAAGAACTGTACCGCATTGAGTTCGTGGAAGAAATTGGAGACATGATCACTCTCCTAAGTCGAGTTTTTGGTTTACCTTCTGCAAGGGTCTTCCACCCATGGATGTACCAGTTTATCTGTATCATCCTAGCCAAGAAGGAGTTTGTGGACTGGGCCACCATCATCGGTAACACCATTCACAAGCAATTGATAGAAGTCAAGATGACTGGATGCTTCTACATGACCTCATATCTGACCTATACAGTAGCACGAAGAAAGCTATTTTCGGGACTTGAAACGAGAGGGATCCTGGGGTCATCAAACAGTGTTTTTCACTATTACCCTCAGCTCAGCTTCAAAAATAGTTCTCACCATTTTAGAAGAGTCAACGATGCATTCACCTTCCGCGTGATCCGGAACCTGAATCGAAATACTGAGGAAAGGTTTTCCAAAGAAGCCATGAGTGTCATTTCCCAATGGGGAACCTGGTTTATACAATTTTCATCTTTTTCCTACATTCGCGTGAGTGGCTTTGCTGGGACCCCGTGGAAACTTCCCAAGTACGTCAGTGACAAGTGGGCGTTAATGGAGCTGGCACGACAATTGTTCCAAGTTCACTGCCTACTTAGTGACAAGCACCGTCCAGGAATTCATTTCCCGATCCAAATCGGGGAATACCAATGCCCAAATCTATTCAGTGCACAACTCATGGAAAAGGAGTTTGCTCTCATAACCATCCATCCATATGTGAAGAGAGCCCAGTTCGATATCAATGGATATATGCAAAAGATTATGGGAGCGAAGTACCAACATAGTCCTACCATGGAGGATTTCTGGGCTGCTTGCTCGGATGAACATGAGGTAAGAAGACGGGAGTACTCTCGCCTAACACTTGCTCAGATCAAGGCCTTCCACATCAGGAGTCCTCCCGATTCATTCATAAATGATGATGAGGATGTCGTCGATCCCTCATATGATGCCATTGCCTTTACACCATTGCCTCGAATCGACTGGACCAAGAGAGATGAATTTTCTCTTGATGGCAAGAACCAACCAATTATTGAAAGAAGCATATCTTGGTATGACAAGGAACTTGCCAAATTTCAATCAATTCCAGATCACGTTTCGGGATCACAAAAATTGCCTATACGAGGGGGTCTCCATTCGACCAAGGTTTCTTCTCGATCAACTTCGTTACCATCCAATCATACACAACAGGCAAGAAAAGAGTGGTTGCCAAAATCCACTTCACCAAGTAACGTGTCACGAGGAGAGAGATCCAAAGATCCAAACCCCGAAGAAGGAAAGGAGCGTGTGTCTGGATTTTCTACCTCGAGTAGAGATTCTTCTACCCACATCGTTAATAGTGCTCAGAAGCTGGTAGCAAATGATCCTCAGCCATGCTTCAAACAAGCATCCACTCAAGTGCAGGTAATTCAAATATCAAACACTTCAGAGCATGTAGTTCATGAAGGGATTTCCCAAAATCTCCCGAATAATCAGGAAGTGGATATTGAGGTTGTGTCTCCTCAAATCGAGGTCGTAGATAGGATTCAAGAAGGATCTCATGATGTCAGGAATAATGAGAATATTGATTCGAGCTCCAGGATTCTATATGCTGAAATAGTGAATGATACTCCTTCTTGGGTTGATTCCGAAGTGAAGAAAAGGAAGAGAGTTGTCAAGCCAATTGACATTGATTTTGATGCCCTTTTCAAACTTTCGAATGACGCCATTCCTAAGAAGCCTAAGGTGCTTTCTCGAATAATGGTGGATAATGATGGAAACAAATTTGCAGACCTTGCCATTCCACAAGTGGATAAGGAGCGCGATGCTATGACGCCTGCTGACTATGAAGTTTCCAGACTGGCACTTGGAAGATCTACATTAGAAAGTGATATGGCGATGGCTCGAGATTCAATTGATATCGTGCTAAAAAGACTTGAGAAATACAAGTCTCAAAATTCTCGGCTCAAGGCCGAAAAGAATCAATTGGTGGAGTATGTTCAACATTTGATAAATCCCATATCATCCACCTTCCCAGTACCTGATGCAGTGGCTGCCCCAGATGAAGAGACTCTCAATTTGTCAAAGGAAATAAACACATTAGGCCATGTCACTAAAACTTGGCTTTCAGAGATTCTCGTTTTAGGCCAAGGGACGATCAAGACTGCAGTTAAGCTTCATGAAGATATCAGTGCATATCTGGATCCAATTCTTTCTTTCAAAGAAACTTTTGTTTCTGCTATATCAAATTTGGATGAGATATTGCCCAGTCTACAGGAGATGACGAGTATGGAATCTTCAGTTTTAGCTATTGAAGGAATTCTCGAATTTGAACATCGAGGGACACGTTTTCTTTGGTGTCTGCATCTCAAATCAAGAAAGACGCTTCTCGAGGATTCTATGATCCATTATGACAACATGTGCAATGAAGCTTTCACTTCACTCTCCTTGATCCAGGAATTCATGGCTGAGATTCCTTGTAACCTCGTAAATGAGCATAATCAAAGGTGTTCATCGGAGCAGGTGGAAGAACAATTTTCACAATTGTTTAAGGACATGTACACTCCTGCCAACAATTTCTCGTCAGTTTCCATGGAGCGGTGTATCAAATTGAAGAACTTGTTTGAGAATGCTCAATCTAAAATTGTTAATTTAAATGATATGCCAAGTAGAATTCTTGAATTGCAGGTATTTTGTGAGGCTATTCTTCGGCCAAGTGAACCTCCAGAAGAAGAAAAGATGTTTGAAACTTTGGGAAGGTTTAGATCCTTTCAACTGGCAAAAGCAGCAGATCCTAATTTCACCGGCGGTGCAGGGAGTTGATTTTCTTGGTATCTAGCGAAGTGGGAGAGTCCATTTCTCATACGTTTGAGATAGGCGGACCCCGTTTCAATGGATAAGGCACTGGTTATTATTGTATATTTTAAAAGGTGTTGTTATTTGGGAAACAATGGATATTTTAAGTAATTTCTATTTTTGGGTTGTCTTTAATAAAGTTGGTTAGAAAAAGTCAAAGGTCACTTAAGTGCCTTATTTAATGATCATGTAAAACCCTAACTACTTTGTAACCAACTTTTGGGTTATAAAAGGAAGTGAGGGGCTCATTTGTAAAGGGTGACTTTGAGAGAGGAGAAGAAAATACTTTTGTGCAAGCTTTGTTTCAGGAAGAAACTTTGTGTTCTTTTGTGAAAAACATTTTGGAGTTAATGAAATATGAACTTTGTGTCTCATTCATTGTCTCTTGTAACATTTGATGTTCTTATGTTCATTAGATGTTAGGTGTTTGAATCTTGCATGCAAATATTATCTTTGATCTTATTGTCAACATTATTAATCAGTTGTTCTAGTTCACAGTGATCAAGCTCTGATTATCTACTTGCTCATGTGTGTTCCCTTTTACACATTCTTGTTTGGCTAACTCAAACTCCGTTTTATTTGTGTTGGTTATTCATCTTTCCTCTTCATGCAATATTAGGCTCTGTTTTTACCTAACTCTTGCATGTTCTTTCAGTTCATTCCATTTCACTCCTTTCCTTCATTCCATTCCATCTCCTTCATTCACTTTTCTTTCCATTGATGTTCCAAAACACCCCCCACATACAATTTTGAATGTACAGATGTAAATACAGTTTTGGTTTTCAATAAAGGCAGCCTCACCTTCATTGAGGAGGGACTTCATTCCCACACTGTTGCATGTCATTTGCTTCTCATTCCAATTCTGAAGATATATTCAATGTATCTGACATTGACTTTGTCTTATTTTCACCAATATGAGCACCAGTGAAGTATTCCTGCAAATAATTTGGACAAGTATGTAGTCCATAGCATGAATATCTAATTTCTTCACCGAGATCTGATTATAAAGCCTGCTGCCCTCTAGTTTTAGACTTTGCTTGCATGTTAAGAAAACTAAAAATATTATTTAATTCACCTGTGCACTCACATCAACATGCAAATATACAGAATAATAAAAAGGAAGCCTTTCCAACCCTAGGCGCCAAAACAAGATGCTTCCCGAATTTTTTTTAAAAAAAGTCAGCTTTTAGGTATTTAGCTATGCCAGAATGTGTCGCACTTTTTGGCTAGAAGTCATGTTAAAAATAAGAAGGCTAGGAAGTGGGAATTTTTTACCCTTCCAGGAAGCTCCAAAATTCCCATCTTTCACTTAAGTGATTTAACTTTAATGATGGGAAAAAACAACCTTCCAGGAAGGCTCCAAATTCCCACCTTCCTTCCACCACCAAAATTCCCATTGACACTTAATTGATTTAACTTTAATGATGGGAAAAAACAACCTTCGAGGAAGACTCCAAATTCCCACTTTCCTTCCACCACCAAAATTGCCATTGGCACTTAAGTGATTTAACTTTAATGATGGGGAAAAACAAACTTCCAGGAAGGCTCCAAATTCCCACCTTCCTTCCACCACCAAAATTCCCATTGACACTGAAGTGATTTAACTTTAATGATGGGAAAAAACAACCTTCTAGGAAGGCTCCAAATTCCCACTTTCCTTCCACCACCAAAATTCACATTGGCACTTAAGTGATTTAACTTTAATGATGGGAAAAAACAACCTTTTAGGAAGGCTCCAAATTCCCACCTTCCTTCCACCTCCAAAATTTCCATTTGCACTTAAGTGATTTAACTTTAATGATGAGAAAAACAACCTTCCAGGAAGGCTCCAAATTGAAACTAAAAATTAGGAAATTAGCACAAATCCCAAAGATATCAAATCAGATTTTCTAAATCAGCAGACTGAAAATAAACCCAGATTTTGGACAGCGAGCAGATTTTAGGAACAGTAGTATGAAAAGCTCACAATTTCACCAAAATATCATTCAACAATGCATCCACACTTTTTATAAACCTTTTAGAGATATTTTAGAACTGTTTTCAACCCCAAAAACATGCTAATGCTCAGCTGAAAAATTAAATATAACCAGCAGAAGTACAACTCCAAAATAATTATGAAAGGAGGGTTTAAAAACCCCAAACTTAACAACAAATAGTAGATTCTGGCTTTATAAATTATGAGGAAGAAAAATATGAACTCAAATCAGATTGTCGTGCCCTAGATGGCACCAAACCCTTCACCAATGCAAGTCGCTCCACAAGGGAGAGGCTCAACAATGCCTATAAAAATCTGATTATGTCTTCTTTCCCCTCAAATCTGAAATATGTCTTCAAGCCAATGGGAAGGAGGGTTTTTGTCCCCCAACCAACCAATAGAAGGGTTTCCTGGGGATCCTTCTAGGAAGATGCCACACACTTGGATTGCCAAACCCAAGAGTGGAAGAACAATGAGCTACCAAGTCCCACAAGTCCAAATAGAGAAAATGCGCCAATGATAGATGATGCAAATGAGCTCTCCAACCTTCCTTTATATCCTCTCTTTGGCCAAAGCCCCACAAGGACAAGGCTGACCCATAAAGTGGTCTTTTTAATCTTTAATTGGCTTCATTAAAGCTCCAAACCTAGCTGACCTACTAAAAGCAAAAAACACACTAAAATAAAAACATTAAAATTAGAAAATTAATGCAAAGGAAGCTCAATTCCTTTTCCCAACTCTTCTACTTTGTTGCCATGGAAAAGGGAATGGCAAGAAGTCCAAAATCAGGTCCTTAAATGGGAAAAAGGGACATTACAGTCCTCCCTTCCCAAAATTGCTTGTCCCCAAGCAATTGCAAACTCATATGCCCAAGCATCATCATGTCATGGTGAAGGAACATGTTGTAGTGCTCCCGTAATCTGGACCCTATTCCTATTAGATGAAGGAGCTTCAACCCAAACAAACTCATACCTCTATTGCTCATTTTTTTTCTCATCATCTACTCATTTCTATCCAAATGATGGCTTCCCAGCACTTCCGTAATGCTGTCCAAAAACACTGTAATCATGCATATTTCCTTCAAAAATCAGAATGTTCAAGTCTGAAAAAAAAACATCATAATCTGATTTATTCCCTCCTTTTAGATGAGATCTTCTTCCCTCATCATTCCATGATGGAATGCTTTTCAAAAATTAAGACACACTGCTGTTCATGGCTGGTAGTGGCAGCCCCAAATCTTATTTTTGCAAACTCAACCCTATAATCATGGCATAACAACTACCAAACTGAAATCTCACAAAGAAAAAGGAAACTCCATGAGTAAAGAAAGGACTGAAATTGATTACATATGCTGAAAAATTAGGAACAACAGGCCTTATCATGGGGCCATGAAACTGAAAAAGCCTCCTTAGAACTCTGATTTCATCATTCTCAAATATCATTCTTTGGTTGCCATGTGAACAGCTGTAAATTGAAAATCTTAAATCCATTCATCTTTTTCCCATAGAACCTTCTTTTGGTTCTGCAAGTTTATCATAATGGAACCATGGGTTAGCGATTCATAGAGAAGAAAATCAGAATTCCCCTCAAGCTTATGTTCCTTAAACATGTCATGCTAGCATTCTTTTTCATCAAGTTCATTTCATTCCATAAGCAAAGAGAAAAATGAAATGGCTTTACCTTCATCCTTTTTGTGTCTCATGAGATAGCTCGGATGGTCAGCCAATGGGACATCATGAACAGCCCTCAAGATCCTTTTCTTCACCCTTGATTTGAAGACCAAATAGACTTTAGTCTTGTGGAGAATGACCCCATCCATTATTTTGTACCTTTTATCCACACTTTCATTCTCCAAAACCACATTAGCACACTTATATTCAGTTGTAATAAAAGGCTTCCAATCAACTGTTGTCTTAGATAAAGAGCAAAAATGTGATTTCCATGACCAAGTATCTTTAACCAAATACTTAACTTGAAGTGTTTCCAGAAGCATACCTTGTAATGTAGCCTTCTTTTCTTTGTTTGAGAAGCTCATCTCTATGTTTTGATGATTGAAGGTGAGCTCTCCCAATGAATGCAACCATTGGACTCCAAGCATAATGGTCATATCAGCCATGCTAATTAAATGAAAATCAGCACATACCTTATATTGTTCCAATGTGACATGGAGTTGGAAATACTTCTTTGTGCATGACATAGAGTAGCCATCCGTTATCTTCACCGTGTATCCCTTGTAATCTTCAACCTTCAATCCCAATTTTGCCACCAAGCACTCATTAATGGAATCATGAGTGACTTCACCATTAATCAAACCCATGGCTCCTTGTCCTTGGAGGGTAGAGTCCTTCACAACTTTGTCAGAATTCATAAAAGTTTCAAAACAACCTTCCATCAAATTTCTTTCAACCATGTGCATAGTGTAACAATATCAAGGAATTCCTCTTCCTTGCAGTTCAAGGGGTCAACTTGAACCACATACCCTTGCAAGGAAATATCTAAATGCCATATGCCATCATCACCAAAACATGACATGCAATCCTTAACAACAAATTTCCCATAATGACACAAGTATGGCAGCGATATAAGAGGAGATAAAATTTGATTACATCATACCTTGGGCTGCCATAAAAAACCACTTCATTTCTTGGAAGATGTAAAATAAGTCCTTGGAAAAGAGTCTTCTCCCAACCATACGTTGTTCTGAAATTTCCAACGACCTGAAAGTGATTGTAGTCATCTGGAAAAACACCCTCTTCAACCACATGACCCTCAACAAGGTCACTCAAAAGTCTTGGTCCATGGACCCTATGCAAATCTGATGTGCCATCACCCGTATCATCATGAAGGCTTCCTATTTGTCGTGATGTGCTTCGGAGCATCACATTTGCCCCAAGGTCATCCCATTCAACAATTTTTTCATGACCATAAATTTGAATTGCATGCTAGGAAGTAACAAATCTGAATCATGTTCGTACCTCCAGTCGTCCTTTGACAATTGTGATTCACCCTTCAACTCTCTTCACCATCTTGCAAATCAGACTTTCTTCTTTTTCTTCATGTAACATGCCTCATTAGAAATCATAGAATCATCATGAAAGATCAAAGGGTTTATACCTTCCAACTTGTGTTTCATGATCTTTCCCTTCCTTTCTAGGCTCATACACCCAACCTTTATCCTTGGGCTCCTTATTGATTGTTGTTCTAAACAGACCAACAAACTAATTATTGTCATGTCTCTTAGAGAAATGGTTTCCAATCATTCTTTAATCTTTTACCACTTGTTCACCATCCTCCTTTCCAATCTTGGAGTCCACACACGTTGAAATATTAGTAGTACTAACCAAACAATGATCAACAATTACCTCAACATGTTGACATTCCAGAACAATAATGGGAGTACGAGTTGAATCATCATCCTTGATGGGCTCAAGCTCCATGATTTCTTCCTCTCCCACATGCATGATGGATTCTTTCTTTACTTGCAGCCCTACTTCTTCCTCTTGTGTAGCTTTGTAATGTCCCCAATGGACATTATTTTACCCCTAAACAGATTTTAGGCAATCCCAACTTTAAATATGCAAAATACAGACAAATTGCAGCCAAACAGAAATCTGATTTTTGCAGAAAATTAACTCTAGGGCAGCGAACAGAAAATAATGGATAACTCCAAAAATACTTGCTCAATCTCTTGAAATTTTAAATGGAGCTTGCTAATACAATAACAGATATTATAGAACTATTTTTGAATTTTTCGAATAACAGAATGCTGCCAGAAATTTACAGCGTGCCCTAAACAACTGAAAACTTCTAAAATTAATATCTTTTGCTAGAGAAGTCCAAATGAGCTGAAACTTTGGATCTTGGGCCACAAAAATATGAAGAATAATATTCCAAAAATAGTTTTCGCACAGCAAACACGAAACCCTAATTTTGCCCTAAAAAGTAGGTCGCCCAACACATTTAGGGCATCAATTCAGCTCCAAACTTGACAAGCTAGGGTAGATCTCTCACTACCGAAGAATGCCCTGCTAGCTAGGGATGGATCTCTCACCACCGAAGCTAGGGTTCCTGTGGGATCTTACTCCACAAGCTGGATATTTGCAAACAGCAGTTGCACATGAAAGAATATGCATAAGCTACAAGCTTAAGACACAAATTAGAAAATATCAAATGGTATGGAATCCTAGTTTCCCTTCAAGTCGACTTCTCCTTATAAAGGAAGAAGAGACCCAAAACAACCTCTACAATATCCAATTAGTTCCCAAGGATTTTCCCTATGCAAGCATTTAATATTTTCCCATATTAAATGTTTTTCCCAACAACTTTTTCCCTCCTAATGCAAGTCACATTTTTCTAGGGGAAATACATAGTAAAATGGGCATTTATCCTTTCTATGTTCCCATTCCCCTTTTTAAGGCAAGTCGCCTTTTCACCTAGGATGGACAACAATTTATATTTAGGTCTTTTCCATCCTTGATTTAATAATTATTAAGTCATATAAATTATTATAAGTGCTCTATATATTTTTTCTTTTCTTTTATTAATGGCACTTTATAATAATTAAATATAACTTAAGCCACCCTTATATTTTTCCTTTGGCCGTCGGGTTGACAAAATAGGCCAAAGGTCTTCAAATGGGAAGGGGATATTACAATCCTCCCTTCCCAAAATTGCTTGCCCTCAAGCAATTGCATCTTTGTTTTGTCCAAGAGCCATGCACAAGAGACAAAACATGCTGAAGTGTTCTACCATCCGGGCCCCTGTACCTGTTAAGTGAGCTAAAACATGACACCATATATCATCCACAAGATGCTCATATACACCTAGTTGGAGCAATGGTTCAACAAACTCCATAATGAAGACTTCATCATCTACCATATCATGAATCTCATGATGGAAATAAATTGGAATAGGCAAGCAATAAATAAGACATGTCCACTTCATACCTTGGAGTATCCTCATCAAGCTTGGTCTCCAAAATGACTTGACTTTTTAGCCACAAATCCTGAGTATTTTGGTCTACAATGGGCTGAAATTCTTCATAAATCAGCTTATCAAAGCTGCTAGTTTGGAAATTGCAGCAGCGTGCAATTCTACACAAGTGTCCATGTGAAGTTCCTCTTCATGTGCCAAGCTGCTCCGTAGAGTCTTATTAACTTTCGTAGGTGAAGACTTCCTTGCATCATTCGCCCACATCTTTTCCTTGAACTCTTGTAGGTGTTGTCTTGCTTGAGTAGCTATCAATTTAGCAGCTCTAGCTCTGCTATTCCACTCCTCACACCTTTTTAGAGTTTCCATTACATCCTCCTTACTTGCATATACAAATTTCTTCTCTTGAGCTGGAATAATTTCTCTAACAAGCAAAGTTTCATTAATGCAATTATTTTTCTCAATGGAAATCATACCTTTTTCTCTAGAAGCTTCTTCTTCTTCAAATGAGTTCTTTTGTAATTCAGGTATCGGCATATGATGACCTCGCTTGGGCTTGCTACCAATCTTCATCATGCAATAATCTGGAAATGGCATATTATCTCTGAAACCCTTACTCAAAGATTGGTATTTCCTCCAACAAGAATCCTCATCAATCACCTCTATTGGATGCCCTTTAATTGTTCTCACCATTTTTCCTT
The DNA here is from genome assembly GCA_019776745.2 of Taxus chinensis. Lineage (NCBI taxonomy): Eukaryota > Viridiplantae > Streptophyta > Pinopsida > Cupressales > Taxaceae > Taxus > Taxus chinensis. The sequence goes on from CM034157.1 coordinate 18,723,761, forward strand.
ATTGTCCCAAGACTTGCTTTGATTTAAATTCTGAGTGAGCTGGCTCAAATAAAGGTTAGTGGTTTCCTGTTGTTTCACCATGTTGGTGAACATTTCCTTCATAAAACCCATATTGAAATCTTTCCAATTTGCCATATTTAACCCACACAGGCTGGAGGAACAACAGCTCTGATACCATTTGTAATGTCCCCAATGGACATTATTTTACCCCTAAACGGATTTTAGGCAATCCCAACTTTAAATATGCAAAATACAGACAAATTGCAGCCAAACAGAAATCTGATTTTTGCAGAAAATTAAATCTAGGGCAGCGAACAGAAAATAATGGATAACTCCAAAAATACTTGCTCAAATCTCTTGAAATTTTAAATGGAGCTTGCTAATACAATAACAGATATTATAGAACTATTTTTGGAATTTTTCGAATAACAGAATGCTGCCAGAAATTTACAGCGTGCCCTAAACAACTGAAAACTTCTAAAATTAATATCTTTTGCTAGAGAAGTCCAAATGAGCTGAAACTTTGGATCTTGGGCCACAAAAATATGAAGAATAATATTCCAAAAATAGTTTTCGCACAGCAAACACAAAACCCTAATTTTTCCCTAAAAAGTAGGTCGCCCAACACATTTAGGGCATCAATTCAGCTCCAAACTTGACAAGCTAGGGTAGATCTCTCACTACCAAAGAATGCCCTGCTAGCTAGGGATGGATCTCTCACCACCGAAGCTAGGGTTCCCGTGGGATCTTACTCCACAAGCTGGATATTTGCAAACAGCAGTTGCACATGAAAGAATATGCATAAGCTACAAGCTTAAGACACAAATTAGAAAATATCAAATGGTATGGAATATGTTTCCCTTCAAGTCGACTTCTCCTTATAAAGGAAGAAGAGACCCAAAACAACCTCTACAATATCCAATTAATTCCCAAGGATTTTCCCTATGCAAGCATTTAATATTTTCCCATATTAAATGCTTTTTCCAACAACTTTTTCCCTCCTAATGCAAGTCACATTTTTCTAGGGAAGTACTTTATAATACATAGTAAAATGGGCATTTATCCTTTCTATGTTCCCATTCCCCTTTGACTAAGGCAAGTCGCCTTTTCACCTAGGATGGATAACAATTTATATTTGGGCCTTTTCCATCCTTGATTTAATAATTATTAAGTCATATAAATTATTATAAGTGCTCTATATATTTTTTTTTCTTTTATTAATGGCACTTTATAATAATTAAATATAACTTAAGCCACCCTTATATTTTTCCTTTGGCCGTCGGGTTGACAAAATAGGCCAAAGGTCTTCGAATGGGAATCTCATATTACAGCATTTGGGGCTTGGGACTTGAAAGAAATTTGCTCACAAGAGGATGATTTCAAGCAAAGTTGAAAAAGCTTCAGGAATCTCTCTTGGCAAGAGATAGGAGTCTTCATGGGTGGACTACATGATCCAAGGCATCCAATGTTGTTTAAGGGCAGCCAGGGCTATGCATTTCAAACAGTTCAATGAGAATAGAATCTTCCCTTGAAAGAAAAACCTTAGTGGTTGAATGGCTATGACACAAAGGTGGGCCAAATAATATAAGCTATCAGCAGTGCTTCTATTTTTACCCATAATTCATATGTTTTGAATCAGATAGGGCAAGTGATGTTAATCCATTGTGTCAAGCATGCAAATTTGAGCAATCAACTTCTTGCATGTTGGTTTGTGATCATTTCATTGGCCATAATTCCTAGTATTCCTGGGACAATGTAAGTATGGATTCTTATCTTGGTTTGAAAGTCCTTGTTTTCTTCCATTGAAATGATTCCTATCTTTGAGTCAATTAGTGTTGATAGGTTTTCCAAAATGGCTCATTTTTCCATGTAGCCAAAAACAAGTGATAGACAAAATTTGTCACAAATCTTTTATTCAAATCAGTAATTAGATTGCACAATTAGTTTTTAAGCATTGATCTGAAATAAACTACGTTTGTTGGGCATTTCTGGAGAATTTTGGAACAGCAACATGAAAAGCTTCAGATTTCACCAAAATGATCATTCAACAATGCATCAACTTTTTATAAACCTTTTGGAGATATTTTAGAAGTTTGGTGAGTATTTCAACCCCAAAAATTTGGTGCTAATGTCACAAGCTCAAAATTATTAAATAATAGAAGCAAGGTAACAACTCCTTGATAATTAGATTTTTTAAAAACCCCAAATGCATCCAGATAGTAGTTTACAGCTTTATAAATATGGGAAGAAAATATGAACTCAAATCATATGTTCTTCATGTAGGATGGCACCAAAATGTCACCAATGTTGTCGCTCCACAAGTAAAGAAACAATGCCTTGAAAAAAACCATTATGTCTTCTGATTTCTGAAACATCTTCAACCAAAGTAACTTTTTTGTCCCCCAGGAAAAACCACTAAATTTCGTCTTTAAAAGAAGATCTAAACTGAACTGCACAATTTGCATTTATTTAGTTGATATATATGGTGCCTTCAACAAACAAATAAGCAAAGCCGATATTGCATGTAATATTGTAAATTCAGTCATCAATGCAATAAAGAATGCTTCCTTGAATAAAAGTTTGGTAATGTGTTGGCAAGTGTTTCTGTTGTAACTAAGCTAGTCTTTCCAACACAGTTTCAGAAAGATTCTCCACCATTGTCAAATATTTCATCATCCCTTCAACTAATTAATTCAAGTTGTCTACAATCATCTTCAATCTTTTGATTTATTTATGGCTGAAGTAAATGTTTGGCAGCCCTATATGTTTATCGAATTGAAGAGGATCATTGATTGTGCCTAGTGCAAACGTGAACTTTGAATTCCTTAGCCCAATTTATTAAAACCATGCTATTTTGAGATTGGTTTTCAGTCTATGATCACTTCTCTTGCTGGATACAATTAAAGGTTCTCAAGATCGGAGGTTCGACTACAGCCTGGTTAATTTGGCAATTTTGCAGTCCATGCACGGATATTACACTTGTCTTGATCATTGGTCAATTAAAAATCTTGAAAATTAGCTGACTAGGTAAGGCATATAGTCTACCTAATTCAATGAGATTTTTTCCGCACATTTATTTTAAGAAACATTTTCCAATACACAACCAATTGGAAAGAAAGGTTAGCCAATCAGATTTCAAATAGGGGATGAATTTTAGTCTTATATGTGAAAACTGCAGTCCTGATGCAATATCAATCTTTAAAAAGGAAAAACATGGCAGTTTTATGCCCTTTTCCATTTGGTGTTTCGCACCGTGGACACTGCAAATTCTAATCTACCAATATAAGGACTCAAGGTCATTTAACAATAAATTTTTTGAAGCAACTCCATCTTTCATCATCTAACAGCTAAGTATTTCATGGAACCTGAACTAGGCTTCATCTAATTTAAGGGAACTCATTTCCAACCTTCAATGCTTGCTTGTCTATGAATGAAACAATCTCCTTCTTTCAAATCTCAATAATCATTTTTTATAGGCCTATGCTTTTCTTAAGAAAGGTGAACTCATGTAGAAATTTTGTTTTCGGGGAAAAAATAAAAGTATGAAATTCAGAAATACAATTTTCAAAATAAAAAATTGAGAGTATGTACCAGAATTTCAGGTGAGTATCAGACCAGAATACCGATATTTAGTGAGCAGAATATCTGTTGCAATCCAGTCTATGATAGCATCTGCATTCAGTACACATTCCAATATTTCCAAAGACCTGTTATAATCCCAAAAAGTCAATATAGAACTGAACATATTTTAAATCTTCTACAGAGAAAATTGAATATACCTGGAAAAGTCACAATTTGAAATTCCATAATCAAATTGTCATCACTTATTTGAGCATGGTGTGATAAATGAGAACAGGCCAAGTATTTTCCCAATGAGAACTCAATTGTATAAATGGAAGTGTTGGGTTCAAATTCAAGATACAGTACATTTTATCAAACAGACAATAATAAACATATGAAACTGAATCTTGAAAAGAACCTTGGAAAATTTGTTAATTCAAATTTCAACACTTTTCTATCAATGAAAAACATCTGAGATATTGCTGTGAAGGCAATCTTAAAATGTAATGCAATCCTACTTACATGGAAATGCAACGATAAGGCAGCCCTGCAAATCGATTGAAAATGTCATGAAATATCAATGTAGAAACAACAAATGTACTAGAACCCACAAGGTAGTACAGACATTCTTAATACATATGGCATTATACAATTAAAAACCCTAAATTTTCAATCCAGAAAATGAACTGTAGTCAAAAGGACAAATTGTTTCATTGGAAAATTTGACAACTTAAATGTTCTTGAATCCCAAATAACCCATTCAACTCTGTAATTACCCAAGAATGTTCATCCAAATTGGAAGCATGGATTGTTAAGCAAAGAAGGAAGTTAGCTGCTTCTTCATCTATGAGACAAAATAGTCGTTTTCTGCTACCACTGGCAAGTGAGACGTCTTATTTGATGCTAATCAATTTGGTGGCAGGCCAATTTGACCCTATCAGAGAGAATGGAAACAATAAATTGTAAAGTCCTGATTGAAAGAAAAAGCCTCCTACAAATAGGCACACTGTGAAATGGGTTGTGCAAGGTTGGGTATTTATTATGCATGTATTACAAAATTAAAGTTACAACCGCATCAACCATACTAAAAGGATTATAAAAGGGGAAGTCTGATTCATTTATTTTCTCTACACACCCTCTTAAGACTTACCCTACATCTTCAAAACTGTGAATCTGAACATTGCACTGGAAAACATACTTACAAGGGTCATGAAACAACAAATGGAGCATTTTCACTTTGAAAGCAATGTTGGATGGTTGATATAATTAGGGCTCCATCAAGTGCTTTCTATTTTAAAGTTGTAGTTGAATTCCTCGAGTTCCCGGATTCCACCTCCCCGAACTCCCTTGAATCATGAGATCTCCCGAATTATTGGACAACCATCCATATTGAGCCATCCACAAGCTCCATCAAGTTGTCTCATGACCCTCTTAAGGGTATAATTCCCAAGATTCGGTCTCCCAAACTAACTGGAAAGCATTCCATACTGAGCTTCATCTACACAAGATCCCTTCTTGTCTTCAAAGTGCGGGGCTTATTTAGAATGCATATTCTTCATCAGCGGATTCTTCATCAGTTTCAGCATCTGGTTGATCTTCAACAATGCTTACATTAACTTCATTTGGAATGCGTTTGAGTTTTCCTTTGAGAACATCGTTGGCTCAAATGGTACAGTTCCATGTTGTGTGACCTCGTTTTTTGCAGTAGTAACATTCAAATTCACTTGTCTTTATCTAATTTTTATGATTATTTCTTGAGTCTAATGCCATCTCAGAGCTGAGAATCACCTTTTATATCTCCTGCAATTTTTCTCTTTTCTTCAGCTAATGAGAGCTGAAATCGTATCTTCCAGAGTTTGAGAAGGCAACTGACTAAGAGTAAAATTGACATTGTTGAATTTAGAAGGCAAATTGTTTAACAAAATGGCTTTAGCATCCTTGTCATCTACTGTGGCATTAACTTTTTCTAATTGTCTAAGGAGAGATCTCATATTGCTATGTGGCTCAACATAGTGACTTTCTCAACCATCTTGAATCTAAAAAGTTGAAGTTTTAGCGAAAATTTTGTATTGATGGCTTTTGCTCCAAACAATTTATTTAGAGATTCCCAGATTTCTTTGGACAATTTTTCTAGGTCTACATGATGTAACTCAAAGTCAAAGAGAGCAAGACCAATAATGGCTTTGGCTTTATCATCTCAGCTCTGCCAATCCAATAATTTAGTTGCATTTATAGGTGATTGCTCTTTGTAATGTCCCCAATGGACATTATTTTACCCCTAAACGGATTTTAGGCAATCCCAACTTTAAATATGCAAAATACAGACAAATTGCAGCCAAACAGAAATCTGATTTTTGCAGAAAATTAAATCTAGGGCAGCGAACAGAAAATAATGGATAACTCCAAAAATACTTGCTCAAATCTCTTAAATTTTAAATGGAGCTTGCTAATACAATAAAGATATTATAGAACTGTTTTTGGAATTTTTCGAATAACAATAATGCTGCCAGAAATTTATAGCTGTGCCCTAAACAACTGAAAACTTCTAAAATTAATATCTTTTGCTAGAGAAGTCCAAATGAGCTGAAACTTTGGATCTTGGGCCACAAAAATATGAAGAATAATATTCCAAAAATAGTTTTCGCACAAGCAAACACGAAACCCTAATTTTTCCCTAAAAAGTAGGTCGCCCAGCACATTTAGGGCATCAATTCAGCTCCAAAATTGACAAGCTAGGGTAGATCTCTCACTACCGAAGAATGCCCTACTAGCTAGGGATGGATCTCTCACCACCGAAGCTAGGGTTCCTGTGGGATCTTACTCCACAAGCTGGATATTTGCAAACAGCAGTTGCACATGAAAGAATATGCATAAGCTACAAGCTTAAGACACAAATTAGAAAATATCAAATGGTATGGAATATCTTTCCCTTCAAGTCGACTTCTCCTTATAAAGGAAGAAGAGACCCAAAACAACCTCTACAATATCCAATTAGTTCCCAAGGATTTTCCCTATGCAAGCATTTAATATTTTCCCATATTAAATGTTTTTTCCAACAACTTTTTCCCTCCTAATGCAAGTCGCATTTTTCTAGGGGAAATACATAGTAAAATGGGCATTTATCCTTTCTATGTTCCCATTCCCCCTTCTAAGGCAAGTCGCCTTTTCACCTAGGATGGATAACAATTTATATTTGGGCCTTTTCCATCCTTGATTTAATAATTATTAAGTCATATAAATTATTATAAGTGCTCTATATATTTTTTTCTTTTATTTATGGCACTTTATAATAATTAAATATAACTTAAGCCACCCTTATATTTTTCCTTTGGCCGTCGGGTTGACAAAATAGGCCAAAGGTCTTCGAATGGGAAGGGGATATTACACTCTTTCCCACTAACTATTCCCCATATATTTTTATTCATTAATTGCATTTATATTTTAACTTTCCAAGTGTGAAAGTTGAAGCCAAAATATTTCTACTGGGATTTCCATTCTAAAATATTTATTCAAACTGAAAAAATACGTGAATATAGATAAGTGTCAATACCCAGATTGTGCCCTAGGTTACTTTGAATCTGAGAGATATGAAGTAACAAAACATTTGAAACAGTCTGAAACCCTTCCACGGCTGTACAAAACTTTTGAAACAGTCTAAAATTCATATGTAGAGTTTGTCTATGCCCTATCAGAAATTCACAACCATTAGTAGCATATAAATGGTGGAAATAGAGTGTATTTATCTTGGTGACTAAGTTTGCGTGCTCTAGTTTGTAGCCAGGATTTGTGCAGAAATGTGTGGTTTTACAGTTTGTTGACTATTCGACCTCGGTTTCTAGCTCTTCCAACCCTCACGACCACTTTCTAGGCTCTCGCGAGTTTATCCTCTCGCGCCCTCGTACATAGCACTCAATTCAAGCATAAACAAACTTGAAACTTGCGATTCTGAAATCAATCTTTCTTCACATTCTTTTCCTTGACGTCCTGAGTTCCCTCAAAGTTTGAGCCCCTTTGACTACGAACCTCGCTCTGATACCAATGTTAGAAATGTGGACAAAGAAGGAATGAAGAGAAACCGGAATGCATACATTGTTCATTGTGTGTTTGTCATTTTATTATGTGAGAGATGCTTATAAAATGGTTGAAGTGGTTACAGCTGTTTATTAGTTAATACTTAACAAATATTGACTTAATGCTAAATTGCAAGTCTTATATTCTAATAGGATTCTTGGATGGTCAAGGACAACTGCAAGACTCTGTGGCATATAGTTCAGTTGTCAGCAATTAGTTTCCTTTGGAGGACAAGATGCAAAGCTACTTTTCAGGAAGATAACTCCCAGCTCAGTATGGGAAAGTCGCAACTTTTTAGACAAAATTTGACTCTAACTGAACGAACCAAGCTTGAGTGGTTCCTAAATGATATGAACTCTTTTCCCATCGAGGAGCAGTTCCAAATGTTTTCTTTCTCCCCTGATGCAGGGAAAGATTTTCCTTGTAATTATATGCTCATATGATGCGTGAAATATTTGTTCTTTAGAACCATATTATTTGTTCTCTAGAATAATATAAGATGCATTTCTTCAAAGAACAATCACACCCGCTAGACTTATATTATTCCTGTCTTTTGGTCACAACATCCCAAAGAGGAATTTTCAGTGTTACAACAAATAACCAAGGTATCACTTATGTTATTTGAAACCATGAATTTGGAGATGATCTTATTGCAATTTGTTTGCAACATTCATGTTCTTGTGTATCTTAAAATTGTGAAGAATATATAACATATATTGACTAATTAAATCTGAAGTAATAAATACTTATTGGAATCTGAATCATGGTGGATATTAAGCAAGGAATTGACCAATAAACCATCTAGTGCAATCCGATTTTAGTAATGAATACGTGAAGAAAGACAGGAGATATTTACAATATGTTAAGTCTCGCCATCAAGTCATTCGAATATTTTTTTGAAAATACATTTCAATTCATTGACAGAAATGAAAGTCAAAGTGCAAAAGGTGTATTACAATGAGAAAAAAGTGAAGCAACGAATTCAATCCTTACAAAATTCAAATGCTAATTGAGGATCCTTGTTCGTAATTTGAGTAAATGATCCAAATCCATGGTAGTCACAACAATCTTTACTTGGATTTAGATGTGTTACATGCATGTGAGGAAGCAATATTAATGATTTACTCAGATATGAACATTCAGATGGAAACATGCAAGAAAGATAATAAAACTGAAACAGAAAAGTATATGGCATACTCTTGAGCCAGATGTATGGATGTCTATCTTTCTTATCTACGTATATGCTCTAAGATGTCTATTATCGATTGTTATCCAATGCTACAGATATGTATGCAGTATACATAGATTATAAAGCCATGAAGGCTTAGAGAACCATTATGGAAGTTGAACTGCTTGGGCTTCCAGGTGTGACTCTTCACCTTCCGAAGGTTATGTGGCTCGACTGCCAAGTGTGTGGTATGTTGTCAGATGCTCTGGCATAACAAGAGCCCTCAAAATGCCACCTCGCATGGCACAACGTGGTGTAAGGTATTCACATGGCCAATGTGTACTCCGGATGTTCTGCAGAGGGACTAAGCTACACAGTATGTATGCAGGTTGGATGGGCCATGTTGTGCAAAGGTTGCATGCATGGCACAAAATAGTGCAATGTTGTGTAGGCTGCACCAAAGGCACTGATGCAATAACATATTGTTTAAGGAGTTGCATTGAACGGTGTCAAGATTGATTGTCAAAATATTCACCCTGAGGCATCTCTCTACACACCATGAGGGTGCTGCCCATCAGCCCTGCAAGGTGAACCCCTTAACTCAAATTGGGGCTCCACCGCATTTTGGGAAAAGGATGTAGTGTTGTCTTCTGAGATGCGTTGCATAAAAAGTGCACATGATGCTCGGAGTTGCGCATAGGTGCTTAAAGTGTGGAGTTGCACAAGCCAAAGCACTCAAGGTAAGAGCATGAATTGGCACTGTGACATTTGGATCAATAAAGGAACCAGATAACTTTTAAAATACAGATCATTTAAAATACAATGCCTTTTCCAAGTCTAACCTCTCCATGAGACTCCTAAAAGCCTAAATAGATAGCACCCAAAAAATAACAAAGCCCAAAAACATTTGAACACATTGTAGCTGAATTTGAAAATTAATGCTCCTAGATTAAGCTCGAATTACGTTCAAATATTGCAATATCCTATGTTACATAGACGGCGTCATATCTCTTATTTAATAGGCAATTATGATTGGTTATTGCATTTATCAAGAAAATAATGTGTGTTTGTAAAGAGTGTCTTTAGTTACCACAGCATTGATTTCAAACCTTCTGTATTCCAAAATGTTTTGAGGGCAATACAGAGTTGTAATTCTTCAAAATATTTTCTATCATCAGCCACTAAGGCAGCTTTGTTCTAAACACAATAATTTCATTCAAACAAGACTCGTCAAAAAATATATTATGTGTGGGAATTCACCTTAAACAAATAGAATTCCAAATAGAGATGATGCTCTTTTACATAAGACCAGGTATTTATAGGTCTAACACCAGAAATATGTATGCGGCAAGAAAAGATCAAAAAGAACTAATGGAAAAAATATCTAGAAATTTAAATCATAGTAGTCAGACTCAGTTTGGATTCAATGACATATTTCAGACTTAGACTAGGCAAAAAAGGTTAGTAAAGACTCCGAAAACTAAAATAACTTTAGATAAACAAATTTCGTTAATCTAGACTTGCAAGCCAAATTAAAATGACTCATTCTGCTAACTCAAACTCAAGACTCCCAAGTACTCGACTCATAGTTTAACAACAATGTTTTATGCATTTATCATTTAAGCATTTGAGAAAAGCATCATTACAATACAAATCACGCTTTCTATGTTTAGTGATAAGGAACAGCTTTCCAAGTATTTTTATCTGATCTTGGTGAGAAAGAACAATTTTCAAGTGCTCTTCTACCTGATTACATGGAACCTCCAATAAACTATTGAACTACTGACTTTCCATATACAACTGTGGTGCAGCTAGACAGAACACATTTTAAGATATGATGTAAGAAGGGACGGTGACATGGGCCCTATGTAGTAGGTGAGTAGTGATTAGGGTTTCATACCTTACCCTTATTGTAATATTTTTTCCCATAAAAATTCCTCTTTAATTTGGGGTATTTGTCCTCCGTTCTAATTTTGTATTTGAATGTGCAATAGAACTTATGGGTGTGCAGATGCCTCCGTATTACTATTTGTTTTTTTAGTTGAGCTTCCTGTGGATGCAGGTATGGTACAATTACACAATTTGGGATGAGTAGTTTATCTGCGTGTTAATTTTTTGAATCAAAAATTATACTTCTCTATGTGTGTAAAAAAAGATGGAACAACATAAGAATTACACTGACTTAAGAGGCAGGAAAACATACTCTTAGGAAAAGAAACCTTCACATGTAAAAAAACAATTCTGAAGGACATAAGACACTAAAATTGTTGCCATCACCAAAGATGGAGCCCAACGAATCATAACAAGAGACTAATAGGCTATAAAGTATAAACAAGGAAATAGATAAAATTTATATAAGTCAATAAATGAGCAAAAGTAGTACATGGAACAAATAAGCTCATTAGTACAATCCATGCCTTGGAAGTGCATGTAATCAACCTGTTGGTATCCAAATTGATTCTCCTTCAAAGTTTGAGCAGCATCACAGGTTTATCAGGAAGGTTAGAGACAGATAGATCATGATGAGTCATTTTGTAGCCAGGGATGGGATCTAACTAGCCCTTAGTCACTCAGATGTGGAGAAATGGATAGCACCCTCAAGAGGATTTGATCTATCCTCACTATTTTAGGTTCTACCTTTTCAACCAAGGTAAGAGAACCTATTTTGTAACCTCTGTTTATTGAAGAACAAGGATAACTCCTTTTGCATAAATTTTATAGAGAAGACCTTGGGAAAATGATGATCAACACACCAGATCTGACTCTCACGAGTTGTCACTTCCAGATCATGGAGATATTTTCACAGCAAGGCAAAGGTTACTAAAGACATTTGAGACCCTGATTGCTTCTGTATGTTTTGGTAACAGAGATTATGCATTTGTATGCACACAGGACAAACAGGGGTAGTACAAGTAGGATTGATTGTTTTTGAATGAATTTTTTGGTGGGAGGTGGGGCAGGGCGAACTTGATTCACCAAATCCTTGAGGAACCCTACAAAATGGAAGGTTAAACCAACAGAATGCCACAGAACAGCTAAAATGTTTCTTTAACTAGAATATGTGCTTCAATGGAGGCCCAGATTAGCACTCTTTCACACAATCTTTGAGATTTTATCACGAAGGCTCGAGTTAGAAAATCCAACAAAGCATCAAGATCTGAGTCAAATCATGCCTAAGGTACACCCGGAGGCTTACAGATAATCTCTGTCGAACAGATGAAAGAAAAGTGATTTTAAATCGTTTATTTCACTCCCAGATGAAAGTTCTCCTGAGAAATGAAATTGCAGATGCCACTAAACTGTCACAAGGATTGAGACCTGTGTGATTGAATCAGATTTTTAATACAAGATTGCAACAGAAACAAGAAAAACTACTCGCATACATTCAGAGATGAAACAGACACATTTTGCTCAAGATCAACACAGAATAACTCAAGTTTGATTAAATTTATCAGCAAGGGAAAGTTTCTAGAACAATCTCAGAGCTTGTCAATGGTTGTACACTCGCAACCACCTTGACACAATCAAACTTAATACAAAAGAGATATACAGGCTTCTCAGACGGCTTCTCAAAAGACAGGCTTTGTCAAATTTTCCTCTTGGGAATTTTCTTCGACCTCTAACACTCCAACCTCCAACCCTTTGCACGAAAAATTTGTGTCATTTATATCATTTACAACAGAGCCCCTTCTTCCCCAAAAGACAAAAACATTTAATGTACCAGTAGCCGCCATGATCTCGATCATGATTCCCAGAATCAGGTCTGTAAAAGTTGTCAGGTGCTCATGGGGCAAATCTCTTCAAAAATCTCAGCATTCAACTCCTTCATCTGGTAGAACACTCCTCCTTCAACTCGCCAACCACTTCCGCCCCTAATCTGTCAAATCTGATTCCTTGCGTGCTCGGGAAAAGAAAAACGGAAAATCATATTGAGCCCGAGAGTCAGACCACTTTAATGGCAAAAGACGTCTCCAGATGTCTCCCACCAAACTTAGATATCAAAATTAACTACCCTCTCTATTTGGCGTGTAGGAAACACCAAGAAATCATGAAGACTCGCACTCCAGGCGTGTTTCAGAAAAATGGGGAGGCAAATCAAATTCAGACTCTCAGTTGCCGTTGATTTTTTCTTTGAATTTGGGCCGTCCACGTGGAAGATTCAAACTTAAAAACAAACCCGGGGGCTTCCTCTGACTTTTTACAACTTTTGGAGAAATGGAAAAATTTCACATTTTGCTCCGCATATCCGCCCTTGGGAAATGAGCCTGACACGTGTCCTAAGGTGGGCCCCAGCGGAACCGCGCTTCCTTTTTCATTTTTAACCTTTTTCTCCCAAGAGGAAATTTTTCCAAATTTCCCCCGAGAGTCCGCACCTCTGCCGTTGACTAGAGAAAGCTTTGACTTTTCCCTTATCGGGCTTGCGGGCCATTTTGAGATTTTAATCTTTTTGATGTCAAGAGGCAAAAAATCCAATTTGTCTCCAATGGTCCGCTTCCCCGCCTCTTTGACTTTTCAAACTGCCACATGTCACAATGGCACATCCAACCAGAAAGGGCCACTTTTCAACTGATGCCAAGAAGTAATTTTGACCAGGAAATTACACCTGTCAAACTGTAAAATGCAGGACAACCACCATTTGAGCCCAGGGAGACAGAAAACATAACAGAGGCCACAATCTGAAGAATTTTAATGACAAATGAGGCAAAACAAATTTGAGCACCAACACAACCTATACAGGTATTATAAATTATACATATTTTATCCATGAAATTAAGGACAAAATGAAGATGAGAAGCCATTTATGCTTTTTTGGGGTATAACTTCTATGCCAAGCACAAATCTAATTATAGTTACAAAACTCATGAAAAATAGCCGAAAACTTGCCAAACTTTTGAGTTACAGTGCATGGTGAGTAACTCACCTGTGACTTGTGCACGAGTCTGTACAAAAAACTCACAAGTCAAAAGGAAAAAAATCAAATGTTTTTTTTTCAATTTTTGTTCCTTGCTATGGATTTGAACAATTTTTCAGCTGCCATTAAGTGATCATCATCGGATTTTAAGGATTTTTTAGCTGCCGTGATATTATGGTAAATATGATGTGCATTACTGACAATTTTTGATACCTATAAAGACATGCAAAATTCAATCTGTGATATGCACAGGTAATCTGTTTTTGGTCTCATTAAATTACAGTCACTTGATGTAAATAAGATGCTGCAGGAAAGCTGGACTTGAGCTTAGCTTTTTGAGACACTGATTGCTTCCGTTGTGATGCAGCAGACTTCAAAATTCATTTTATGAATTTATATTTATTTAATTTTAATTTGCCAAGTCACAAGTCTGAACCAAAAATTTGGGCTGCCAAGTGTTTGCGGAGTCTGAATTTTTGAACTACAAATCTAATCATGTACTATCTTCATCTTTGGTGAGTACTATGGTTTCCTGAGGTTCTAGAGTGGCATGCATTATTCTTATCACTGCAATGGCTAATGCCAATAGGAAAGACGAGCCCCAAATTCCCATGTAGATAACATTCACTTATTGGTATGTTTTGCATACTTGCGAGTACTAAAACTTATAATTTGTTTTTTATCGAAGTTCATAAGGTTGATATTGAAGACTGAGTTATGAAGATAATATGCAGTTAAGTTATGGAGTGATTTTGAACTGGCATCGCCGATAGGTTTCAGCACTTGGTGATGTCCTTCAGTTTGGATATATGTGGAAACCCTTCAATCAATCACTCATCACTTTCTATTGCAATTCACTTCATTCTATTGTTATATATTTTCTATCCTACTATGGGCAAATGCTTTTATTTCTTAGTCATGAAAGAGCTCTTTGCACCCAAACCATGTTTATGGCCTGTCTTTCCTATTTGGCGATACTCAGACAATATCCCCAAACAATTTATAGGTACCATTGTTGTATTCTTTGTATGCAATGAAAATAAATTTACCAACAGTATAGGGAATTAAACAGTTCCTTTCCTGTAATACCAATAAAAGACAGTTAAGAGAACATGAAAACAACACGGTACTTATCCTGCAATGCCAGTAAATAAAGATTAGAGAATTTAATATGCCTTCTTTTCTATTTGCAAACACACAAAAAATCCTATAACTCAAGATTTACCGTATCGGAAGAAAGGACGGCCTGTGACTCTATTTCTTTCTGCAAGATAAGCTGCTAGCTGAACTTCACCCAGCTCTACTTTTCCAGAATTAGCAACGCCATCCAGCCAAGTCACTGTTCATGAACATATTTTCAGCTTTGCATTAAGAATTCAACATATGGTAATGAAAATTATCTTGCACCTACCCAGAAGTTAAGCACTGAATAAAATGTATCAGGAACATGCAATATCATAAAGAAGTAGCCAGCAAATGGCTGGTGGGACTGTTATCATTTCACAAAATTAATAAAGGAAAGACAGTTCTTAGGGAAGTTTGATCCGGATCCCAAGAGAGATCCAAGAAACAACACCCTAAATGGGAATCTAGATGTGTTGTACATGTGTGGAAGCAATATAAATGAATTAATCAAATATTAGACGGAGATATGAATGAAAGATAATAGAGCTGAAACATAAAAGTAGATCAACCTGTGTTCTTTACATGGCATTCTTTTGAGAACGATGTTGGATATTTAATTTTCTAGGCTACACCTATACTCTGAGATGTCTACTATTTGATTTCTATAGATGTTACTGATATGTATACCTATTTTACAAAGTCGTGAAGACTTAAAGAGCCATTATGGAAGTCGAAATAGTTGAGCTTGCATGTGTGACTCCTTGATTTCTGACAGTTGAGTTCAACAGCAACAAAATTTTGACAGTGAAACAAATTCTCACGGTGTGCTGCCCCTCAGAACTGCAAGGGGATCCCCTTGGCTCAAATTGGAGGGTCCACCCCCATAGGAACAGAGGCAGCAATGATATCAGCACCTGGCAGTAGTGCACAACATGAGCTGACCTTAGCGGTGTGTCTTGTAGGTGTCTTGGACTGTGAGATAGCCATCAATAAAGAGTGCATAAGGTTTGGCTGCTACACCCTTGATCTGGTGTCAAATATCAAGATATGTACGGCCGACTTGTGGCTAGCATAATCTCTTATCATGTCATATCTCATTTATTTATACTTCCATTTGCTTAGTAGGTCGAACTTCGTGGTTTACATAACATAGTAGGGCATATATAGGAGTTAGTAACCCATAGATGATCATCATATTGAGCACTTGAGTTTTATTGTATGGTTTGGAGGTTGCCCCCTTGAAGTGGCTGAGTCAGTTTACTTGAATATTGTGATATTTTCTCTATATTTAAGTGTTCTTTGGTGTTCTATTGCTACTGATATTCAGATCTATCTAAATAAAATCATTACAAGCTAAGCCACAAGGTTCGTCAAATTTTTAGCTAAAAAGTTGAAATTCGTCGAACTTGTCATGTGCCCCAAAAAGTTTGTTGAAATTTGTGTCATTCCCCTGAGGAAAATGCCAAAAAGTGAGGGACAGTAAGAGCGGGAAAAATAACATGGGGAAGAGCCCTAGCAAGTCCTTATAAACCCTACTTCTGCTCTGCAAAATACATCAAATGTTTTTGCTTTGTCTAGGTAAAATACATCAAATTTGTGAGTGATTTTACCAAAATATTTGGTCGCCACCTGGTGTTTGTGTTGAAATTCGAACAAAAAGCAAAAAAATTGGATGTTGGAGGTGTGGGCATTAGTGTAGCAAAGTGGGCATTTGCATAGACGAGAGTCATAGGACTCAAAGCATAGTTGTGCCACCACTGGAAGAACTAAGGGCCAAGGCAAAGTCGTGGATAGCGGGAAGGGGCGGGCATTGCAGCGCCACCACAAGAGTCGCCGACACCAGCCAGTGCCACCACGGGAGTCATCGACACCAACCTTCACACGCAACCAACCCGAGCCTTCCTCCAAAACCGTAAGTTCAAAGCATTATAATTTTAGGTTATGTTTTTTATTGAAAAGCGCACTTTTATATTAATACCAAAAATGTACAATGCTTATCATATAAAAAAACTTGGGTGGAAAGAGTCACACCCTAGAATGCAATGTCCAATCAAATCGAGCCAAAAAGGCCTCGAGAGAGGCCAAGTCACCTCAAAGCACCAACATTTAAAAACCACAGTGCGAATTTCAATAAAAAAGGGAACATAAACATCAAGCATCAACTGCAAACATGGAGGCAGGTGGTGGAGGAGGGGGCAGACTATCAGGCTTATCGCCCCAGCCCGAACCAGAGGGATGAGCCTCATCAGAGACAGGCTCCCACCCATCCCAACCAAATTCCTTCTTATGTTCACCATCATCATGCCTGCGGGGAGAAATGGCTAAATCTATTCGAGGGAATTTCCCTTGAGAAAGCCAAGCCAACCAGAATCACCAAGCGAAGCAGAACATAGGTGAAGGCGGCCTCGATCGAGGGGACCTCAGGTGGAGGAGGAGGACTCCTGTGGACAGTGAGGACCCCCCATCCTCGAGCAGGAGGTGGCGAATGGTGGCACCAAGGTGGTGAGCAGCAGTGTGCGGAGGTGCATCTCGGGGGCACCCGATTGATGACACAGGGAGCCGAACCCCAATGGTCAAGGAGGCGTTGGAGATGCTCCACCTCTAAGTGCACTTTTTCAGCTTGGTTTTGAATCTGAAGCATAGCAGTAGAAATCACAACCACCTTATTAGTAACAGAGAAATCATAATCTAGAGGAACATTATTAAATATAACATTATTTTTGTCTTTCCATAAATGGAACAAAATTTCAGTTCTAAAGATGTGCCAAATTTTGTTGTAAACTACAGGTAACATGGCCGAATCCCCCAAAAGAACCACTTTCCAGGTGAAAAACTCGGGAGAAAAGGGTTGGAAAAGGGTGTGAATCCATCTCCAAGTCATCTGAGCATGAGGGAAAAACCAAAAAAATGTGTTTGATAGACTCTGACTGGTTGCAATACAAACAGAAGGGGTTAAGCCCAAAATGTTTGAGACTAGAACAACAGGGAGACCTTGGTGCAGAAGACACCAAAGGAAATGAGATTTTTTAGGCTCAACAATGGCTGACCAAACCCTCTGAAATTGACGGGACCAAACAAAAGTCGAGGAGGAAAGAGACCAACGCCTGTTAAGCATGTCACTGTCAACAGAATGAGGAGCCAACAGAGAATAACCAAGGGAGGGTTTGTATCTGTGAAAAGGAGTAGCAGTAGGCCAATTCCAGTCATGCCACCAAGGAACTCCAGAGGTAAGTCCTATCTTGTGTAAATATTCTTCAGGAATGCAGTTAATTAATTGTCAGATAGGAGCAACATCTGTAGGAAGAAGGTGGAATTTTAAAGCCAGAGTCTCCCAAGAAATCCAGGAATGAGAGTTCTTGCAAAACAAATCCCCAACAAATTTAATCCCCTTTTTGAAAAATCTGAGGGCTTTAGCCCAAGGAGCCAAAGCCAGGGGTGAATCATGAAAGGAAAAGAGAGAGGACCACTAGAGAGAGAATGAATTGAGAGAGATGCCAGATCTGAAACCATTTCCAACCCAAATAAGGTGTGGTCTGAGAGATTCCCAAGCCTTCCAAATACTTTACAGAATAAAAGTGCCCTTAATCTTAACTGGCACTGGGCAGAGAAGGAGAGATTGAAAGTTAAGACCCTTCCAAGCCTGTCTGCCCATAGGAACACCCTGACAAATACCATGCCGAAGGAGAATTTTCCAAGCTTCATTCCCTTCTAGGCTACGCAAGATCCATTTAGCACAAAGAGCCTGCCCCTGGTGTTTGACATCAATTAATCCCAGACCACCAGCTTCTTTAGGCATACAACAAACTTCCCAAGCAACCCTGTGGAACCCCTTGTGCCCTTCAGTGTTGGCCCAAAGGAAATCATGAAGAAGCTTCTCAAGTTTGGCATAAGCAACATTGGAGGGAGCCCAACATGAGGAATAATACACATGTGTGGCAGCCAGAACCTTAGAGCATATATGAAATTTCCCTGCTAGAGAAAGTGGTTTGGTGATCCAAAAAGAGATTGTGTGTTCAACTTGTTGGACCAAGTAAGACCAAAGTTGAGCTGAAGTAGCCTGAAAAGTGAAAGGGATACCAAGAAATTTGAACTGCACCCCAGGTTGAATCCAACTCCATTTCATATCAGCCAGCCAAGCAGGAATGGGAGACTGAGATTGTCGATAACATTAAGTTTTCTCCCATTGAATAACAGAACCCAAAGCAAGATAAAAAAGTGTCAAGACAATCAAGAGCATGATGAACAGATTGCTCTTCCTCCAAGAGTGTGAGAAAAGAATCATCAACAAAATGACCATTAATAAGTTGTTGAGTAGTAGAAGGAAAAGAAATACCTTTTACTATTCCTTGAGAAGCATTGTGAGCAAGAAGATAACTAAATCCTTCAACAACCAACACATAAAGGGAAGGGGCTAGGGGGAAACCTTGCCTAATAGATCTGAACAAACCAAACTTGGAAGACTGGGCACCATTAATAGTAATACAGGCTCCAACATTTTGAAAGAGCATTTGCACAGACCGAACAAAGCGAGGACCAAACCCTAAAGCTTGGAGCATAGCTAAGATGAAAGACCATTCAATTTTGTCATATGCTTTAGCAAAATCAATCTTGATAAATAAATCCTGTTGAGAGGAAAGTCGAGCCCATTCCATACCTTCCCAGATAATTATAATATTATCAAGAATATACATGTGTTTAATAAAGCCAGTTTGCTCACTTCTAATAATCAAAGGCAGAAGATTAGAAATCATGTTAGCGAAAGCCTTAGCAATAATCTTGTATGACATGTTAAGCAGAGTAATGGGTCTCCAATTGGAATTTTTTTTGGGATCTCTTATTTGGGAATGAATTTGATATTTCCTTGATTGATCAGGTCACCCAAAGAATTAGTTTCCAAAGCTTCCAAGTAGACATTGTGGAGATCAGGACCAATTTTGTCCCACAAAACTTGATAAAATTCAACATGGAATCCATCAACCCCAAGAGGTTTGTCTGAATCCATTTGAAAGGAAGCCTCTTTAAGATCAGAAAGAGATAAAGGCCTATCACAAGCCACCCGCTGGGTTTGAGAAACTTTGCAAGGCACCACTTGGAGACATTTTAAAAGGGCCGCTTCCCGAGCTAGAGTGGCAGGTTGAGCATTAAAAACCCCATGATAATGATGCACAAAAGATTGGAGAATCTCAGGCAAGGTGGTAAGCCTACCATTTCCCTTGAGAGATTGCCTTGATCTTCTACGAAGACTGTTTGGAGCGCAACATGGAAAATAACTCATTGGAAGCTCGGTCCCTAATTTTAAGCCAATGCAGGTGAGCATGAAGTTGAGGCCCCATGGGCCTGGTAGGCTTCGTGGACTTTAAGAGTGTGCCGCCAATAGGCAACCTTGGGTTTGCAAAGCATGATTGAAAGGAGAGGAATTAAGTTCTTGTGAGATTATGGAGAAATCACAATATGAGCCTCATGGGCATGTTGTCTGAAGATGGAAGCCTCCTTCCCATATATGTGAAGGAAGGTGGTGGTCCATTTGATGGCATCATTCCACCAAGTGATCCAGCCAGACCCATCAGAAGGCCGATCAACCAGATTCCATACTCATTGTATGTGTGACACAGTCTGAGTGTGCTTAAGGTGAATGGTGTTAAGGTAAAACTGTGAAGTAACCTGATGCTTTTTTATAGGTACAGACCATGTAATATTAAAAAAATGGGAGAATGTTCCAAAAGCAAAGTGGTCTTAGCAACAACAATAGGATGACCCAGAATAGGGGAAAGATAGAAAAAATTGACTGGTCATGAGGGAGTGATCCAGCCACTGAACAATTCGATCTTGTCCTTCTCTAAAATTAGACCAAGTGAACCAGGAAGAAGGGGATTTGTGACGAAAGGGAAGATTGGGATCAAAAAGTCTGAGCTTGTTCCTGAAATAAAACCAAGCCTCCCACTCTCCCACACACCAACACATAGGAAGATGCCCCTTTTTATCCTTAGGGCTTTCAACCATGTTAAAGTCACCACAAATGAATCCAGAGAGCCTCTGGAAAGGAATTAAAATCCAACGGAAAAAAAGAGCCCACTCGCCCACATCATTTTAAGTGTACATGTTGGCTAACCCAAAAATATGCCCATCAAAATTGAAAAGGGACCACACTACTTGATGTGTGGGGTCTGAGCCCCAGGAAATCACATGCTGGGCAATGTCAGGAGCAATCAAGGTCATGACTCCACCATAGCCAGGATCATGATTAGAGGTATGACAAATGGCATGGGGCCAGATAGTACGAGCTCCATAGTGTAACAAAAACCATCCAACTTGACTTCTTGCAAACACAATATTTTCATGTGATGAAAATGAAGACAAAACCACTTCTATTAATTAATTATTATAACTAAATCAATTAAGTAATTAACTAGCCAATTACTTAAGTCCATGCTTTTTGACCTCTATTGAGCCAAATCCCCTACCCATCCACCTCTTTGTCTCACGCATCAATTTATCAAAAACAATTCCACTCTTTTTCCTCAAGCATTGCTTGCTACTCTTATATTTATGATGTTGGGTCCAACAAAGAAACCCGAAACATTGGTAAATTGAATTTCACTGCAAGTGCACACAGAAATATTACACATTGATTAAATCCACATGTAGCTAGGAATTTGTAAGCCTAAGTAACATAGTTTAAGCATCCTAAAGGCTCGAACATTACAAAGATTTGACTCCACAAAAGTTACTCAAAATGAAAAAATGGCCGAGTCCCAAAAGTATGAGGGTTGTGGACGTGTACAAGCACCTTCAATACAAGGTGCCATACTGCTTTGCTGCTTCAAAATGTCGCCATGTGTCAGCAGAACCCAAAATCTGTAAAATCAAGAAAGCTATAAAAAATAACTAAGACACTAGCACATATTGACAGGTGTAGCAAAGCACTTCATATAATAACATCTCAAAATAGTTTTTTGATTAGTTTTTTTGACAAGCTCCAACCTGTCGAAATTTGGGGGCACTCCACTGCAATCTAGAATGTTTATACTCTCCAGTGCACCAACATCCTGCCACATGTCCGAGTGAAACAAGAAAGGGCAGAAGGGTTGATCAAAATCGATGATGGACATTCTGCTTCACCAAAATCTAGGTCATCCATTTGCCTTCATCACAATTTAATGAGATATTGACACCTCTCACAACAAAAGGGTCGAGGTCTTACATGTGAACATGAGTCAACATCTCTTTAAAATGCCATGGGGCAGAGGTGAGCAATGTTCAACTTTAGTTCACCATTCATCCCAACTATGTATGGTGCATATATCCAACTTCACGTTCTCATCAGATTAGACTATTTCATTTTCAACCCCAGCTGTCACTACCGCCAAAACATTATTAGCTTGTGAGATAGAACGCTTTTTGAGAAAATCTCTGTGGAATCCTCTGCAACCAATGAAGACTAGGGCTTTTGCCTTTATTCCCTCTTTAATGGCTAATCTTTCATGTGATATCAATTCATTTTGCGGTATGGTACCACACAAGAACTGTTTATCTTAATGCTATTTCCTTGTCTCCCTGTAATGTTAAGATTTACAGTTCCTTGGTGACACAACATTTTTACTTATATAGCATACTAGAATCTCTTGGAGATGCTTTAGGACCTCCTTCATTTTCTATTATTATTTGCTGTAGGTTCAAGACCCATTTACCCATTCTGGTCATCCATGGTTATAGATATAATTCACTTTTTCTTTTGCAATTTTTTAAATAGGACTTCATTTTTATTATTCGTCTGAATTAGCTTCATTGACCTCTAATTCCAGTCTATAACATAATCTTTCATCGAAATATCATTTTTTCTGATAACTGCCCAATTTCCAATTTCTAATAAATATAATCTCACCCTGATTTAGTAACGCTACATAAGGAAGTTGTTGGTCAAGTACAAAATCTCTCTTAACCTATTCTGGCAATCCATGGTTATTGATATAATTCACTTTTTCTTTTACAAATTTTCAAACAGGACTTCATTTTTATTATTCGGCTGAATTGGCTTCATTTGCCTCTAATTCCAGTCTATAACATAATCTTTGATCGAAATATCACTTTTTTTATAACTTTCCAATTTCCTATTTCCAATTTCTAATAAATATAATCTCACCTAATTTAGTAAAGCTGCATAAGGAAGTTGTTGGTCAAATACAAAATCACTCAAACTACATAAGAAAGTTGTCTCTACTTCAATGACATACCAATTCTTTTCCAGCTAGGAGAAAACTTCCGGCAACTTTCACTCCCAATAGAATAAACCTAATTCAAGGCCAAGGTCGTCAGCTTAGAGGAGATACCATATGAGACCATTGACTACTTCTCAATGATAATATTTTTAGAATTCAAAGCAGATAATAGAAACAAATACAATTTATTGCAGTATGAATGGCATTCCAACTTTTCATGCTAAATAATGCAAAACTAAATTATCAAAACTAACTTGATGGGCGATCACCAATCATAAACATATTTGTTTTACCTGTATTAGCCAAGTTACTTCATCTCTAAGCATAGATCCAAAGTTCTCAGTCGTAAGAACTTTGGTATCATCGTCCGTGATGTCTAAAAACACAGAACACAAATAGCTATCAAAAACAAATGTTCTCTAGACTTGCATGCATTCAATGTTAGACAAATACAAAATTCCTATTTATCAGAAAAATGAGGACAATTGTAATGCTGAAATAAACAAAAAAAAGATTCCTGCAACTGAACATGGTGTACACCTATTTGTATAATGCATTCATAAAGAGTACAAAGGTATACAAGGAAGCTTCTAGATGAAGGAAAACTTCTAAGAGAAGAAAGATGCACTAGTTAGCTTCTAGAGTAAGTGCATAAAGATGTGTTGTAGGCATTAGATTGAGCATTGTGAATAAAACAAATATATTTTTATGTATTGTCTTGGCTACTGAAGGTAAGAAAGTATTTAGGCATTTTTTGTTTCCAACCAAGTAATTGTATTTGTATAGGTGTTAATTAGTTTTTGGGATTAGTCATGGTTGGGACTACTTTTGCTCAGTATGAATGGGTTATCAGAAAGAAAGAAAAAATTGTATTAATGTCCACAAATGACCAAAAGGAGGTCAAGGGGACTCAAGATACATCCAATTACAATAGATTGAGCTAGGGTAAAAGGACCCTGGGAACAACGACTAACTAAACAAACGAAAAAAACAAAATCACTAAAAGTAAACAAAAGCCCCAACCCATGTCGTTAGAATACCAATACGAATAGCCATATTGGGGGGGGCAAGAATAAGAACCCCCCAAAGAAAAAGGGCCTATGAAAGTCGGAGAGACCGGATGGTAGCCTCATCAAACATCTCTGACCATGTCCAAGATAGAAGACTCAAGTGTGCACTATGAAAGGGCCAATGCAGAATCTAAGAATGCTCATCGAGGAGTGTCTAGGGCTAAGGGCTTAGGGTGGCAGGTTCAATAATCCCAAGAGGAAGCAAAGCACTCCCACTAGAGTCCCTCCTAAAATCCAAGGCCAAAGAAACTCCCGAAGTGGCAAAGAAACTTGTAATGTGTGCTTGTCCTTGCAGCCAAGGAAGCGGTCGCGAAGGAGCGCTCTCTTGGCCGACGACTATAAATGTTATGACCCAATACACATTTAGATAGTCTCTTGGTCCTCTCTAGTGTTCATGTTGTCGTATTTGTGGAGGATATATTGTACATGCATATATTAGTTTATGAATAAAGTTTTTATATTCTTTGGTGTTCTTGTTGTAACATTTCTTTGGTTTGGTTGTGTATACTTAATTGTTATATTGTCATCCCGAAATTTTTAACTGTCAAAATTTCGAAAATTTTAAAGCTTTTCACATCAACGTGTTGCACCAATCGAGTGATCTACATCATTTCAAGATGGCATTATCCTTTGTCTTCTCCTACGACCCAGTTGTCATCGTAACATTCTCGTTATCGCCATTGTCCCTCCTCACCTCGCATACCCTCTTGCTCTTTGCAAATTGACACTAATCATTAAAATAATGATTTTAATTTAATTATTTAAAATTAATTAATTAATTATATTAATTTAACCAATGTTATTAATTAATTGACTTTAAACTAGCATCGATATTGTAAATACATCTATCTAAAAGACACCGAGAGAAATCAATCTCGAGGTGCCTATCTAACTTATGTGAGAATTCCAATACAGGCACCTCGAGATTGATATCTCTCGATGTATTTTAGATAAGATGTATTTAAGATATCTATGCTAGTTTTCAAATATAGAAGGGGGTATTTAGCGTTAAATTTTAATTACGCAATAGGTAAAACGATTTATGTTCGATATTGTCTTCTATTTAGTAAAACACATGTTAAATGCTAAAAACTAAAGTGTTGGGGGAGCTAGTACATGGTAAAATAAAAATACGTTCTAAAAGTAAAAACTGAAATAAAACTAATGGTAAAAGTCGAAAATACATTTAAGAAGAGTAAGTACTAGAAATAAGACTATAGCCTTGCATTTTAGTAAAAATAGTAATATTACATTTAGGAAACTAAAAATAGTATAACACTATGGTCCACACTTATTGTTTAGGTGGCGGCACTAGGATTAGGGCTTCCACTGGAGGGAGCGAAGAAGTAAATATAGTCACTTACATGTAAAAGTAAAAAATACGTTTTTAAAAGTGTCCAAACTAAAAGCTAAAAATGGGTATGGAGGGAGGCAATATAATAATATTATAGTTACCCACTCACACTTATTTACTCGCACTAATTATCTTCCAATAAAAATTAATATCCCTGCACTAATTATCTTCCAATAAAAATTAATATCCCCGCACTAATTATCTTGAATTCACTTGCAGTAATATCCTCACACAATGTTATCTTTCACAGTTTTAAAATAACTTACATTTCCATTTCCATGTATAAATACATAATCGTATATTTATTTTATTTATTAAAATTGACTCGCATTACAAAATAAATTATTTTAACCATTAAATATTAGTCGGCAAATAAAACAAAATTCAATCAACGCACACCATTACACTCCTTGCCTGCCACTATAGGAACACCTCTCGGTGTAATAATTAAATTAACGGTATTAATTCCGCATAATTAATTAATGTAATTTAATTTATTAATTAATTAACACTATTAATTTTATTAATTAAATTCACCATTTAATTATTAAATTAATGACGTTAATTTTATTAATAATGTTAATTGGTTGTTTTAATTAATTAAATTGATAAATGACGGAGAGTGAAGTGGGAGTTCACTCCCACTTCACCATCCGTCACTTGCCAATCGGATAAAAATTAAAAACTTCCCCGCACAAGACCCATGCGGGAAATTTCTCCCAGTGATCCACATGGAAGTTTACCAAATGCCAAATTTGGAAAATGGCAAAACTTCTTCCCCACTTTCCACCCACTCTTCTCCCTCTTCCACATTAATTCCAACTTCCCGTAATTGGACAAAAACGGTTGGAAGAGGCATGAAATTTCAATATTCTTCATTTCTTTCTTCACGTGTTAAAGAAGCACTGTATTCCGGCACAAGGACACGACTAGTGATTTTTGCAAGAGGAATGAGAACATTAAAAATACTCAAATGAATAGGAGCCAAAGATACGTGGATAAAGAGGTTGTTAACAAGGAAAGATATAATGCAAGAAACTGAACTAATAAGTTATACAAGCGGAGACGGACAATGCAAATCCCGTAGGAGGAGATTGTAAATTTAGTTCTTTGGTTCTCCAAAGTCCAAGACACATGGAAGAGACCGTCATAAAAAGAAGAAAGCCAAGCCAAGCCCGCGGAGATACATACAAGAGCATGCAGTGAAGGAATGAAAATAAGACAAATCACAACCTATGCAATATCCATGGGAAGAGAGGAAAACCTGCATAAAAGACAAATAGAGTCCGTGTGAGAAAGAAATAAATCTGCACAAGTGTGCAAGAAAATGTGTGAACTAGAAGAAATTTAAGTCATGTACAGCCAAAAAAAAGAGATTGAAAACCAAGAAAATCCAAGCCAACATGGAAAGGACACAGGTATAGATAGTAAAGAAAACGCATGGACATGTTGCGGGAACAGAAATAAGCTAGGAAATGAAAGAATAAGAAGTCCAAGATGTCTAAACTGGAGTTGGTATGTGAAAGAGAAGGCAGATAGACTTGGAAAACTCAGCCATCCACAAAAGAAATAACCAGGAAAAGAAACCAGTAGCCAACAAGTATGGAAAGACTGGAAATATGCAAGAAAAGTGTTTGAAAATCAAGAAACATTGAGT
This sequence comes from Taxus chinensis, assembly GCA_019776745.2. Lineage (NCBI taxonomy): Eukaryota > Viridiplantae > Streptophyta > Pinopsida > Cupressales > Taxaceae > Taxus > Taxus chinensis. Next base: position 18,750,895 of record CM034157.1, read on the forward strand.
TTGGCAAAATAAAAAAGAAACCAAAAATAAAGCCATTGCCTATGCATGGAAAGAGAAAGCATGCGCAACAAGACAAAAGAAAGAAAACTAAGAAAAGTGAAAGTGTGCAAGTGGAAAATAAAAGAAGCCAATGCCCAGCCGCCTAAACCAAGAAAAAGCATGGAAAGGGAGAAAGCCAAAGATATGCACAGACCAAGATTACGTGACATAGAATTTTACCAAGGCTATGGAAAAATTTTAAATGCATGGGAAAGATGCTATCTTTTGATGCCTTGAATCGGAACTTTCTCATGTAAAGAATTGGAATGCAGGATTTTACCAAGGCTGCATTGGAAAAACATCTGGCAAGCACTATCTATGGTGATGCCAGGCAAATAGAAACAATTTGCATGCTGTTGCATGGAATTCTAAGCTTGCAAGAAAGTTGGATCAACTTCAATTTAAAAAGCTCTCATAGAATAAGCTCTGTGCAAAGAGTGGAACTGTATTGGGATGACTACTCCTGCCAACAAGATAGACACAAGACAACAAGTATAGTGAACCTGTCATGAGAGGAAAGAGCTTTCCGGGAGAATAAACAAGTTCTCGAGTGAACAAAACTTCGTAGAAGATAGTGTCGAGGATACGCACTTGACAAGTTTGAAAATTGATAACACCAATCAAGTGAGCAAGCTTTTCATGGAAATGCGGGCGAGATGAGCTAAGCCAAGAACATGTCGTGAGCAAGAAAGAAGAGCGTGACTATCACAGATGTTTAATTTGTAAATCATACAAACATCATATGATTAAAAATGGGATAAAATTCATGTTGTAGAAGTGAAAATTCAATAAAATCTCGTTTTTTCCTCTTTCGTCAAAATGAACCAATAAATTGGAGACAGTGACCCAGGTGTGACACCACAAGTTTTATTTCAGACTTGTTTACGCCTCTCCTGCTATTGGTCAATTCTTAAAAATGTCAACATCCAACTAAACTACAGGCATTAAAATACGAGTTCCAAGGTGTCACGCACACGTCTGTATTCATTTTGGACTATAACCATATAACTGACACAAATCTCGGTCACATTAATATGGGCCAATTCTGCGACAAAACTCGGTCTGAGGGTCACACAGTGTTTTTTCAACACCTGTACTGCAGTGGTCTACCTCAAGTAGCAACCTTCCTAGTGTCAATTCAATGCCCTGAGCTCGTCATTGCATGCACAGAACACTATGATCTGAAAAGAGAGGTGTTTTTAATAGCAACAATGAGCCCATCCTCCTATTCACTCTTGAGCACATAAAAGAGCAACTCTGAATTCCGAAATACAAGGAGACTACTGAGATCACAAGAGAGTCTGCACAACAATATTGGGATGAAGACCCACTACAATGCTCCAAAGTCATGAACAAAAATTGGTTGGTCACCAAGAGGACTCACACCAATTGGCTTCCCAAAGAATTGTCTCGCATTGAGTTCCGAGTTGAAATTGGAGACATGATCACCTTACTAAGTAGAGTGTTTGGCATCCCTTCTGCTCGCTATTTCCAGCCATGGATGTACAAATTCATTTGTGTCATCCTAGATCAAAAACTTCACATTGACTAGGCTACGTTCATAAGCGACAAATTACAAAAACAGTTGATTGAGGTGAAGACGACTGGTCATTTCTATATAACTTCTTACTTCGTCTATGGTGTGGCACGAAAAAAAATCTTCACCGGTCTAGAGACTTGAGGCACAATGGCACTGGGTCAAAACAATGCTTTTCACTTTTACCCGCATCTCGAATTCAAGGCAAGTATGCATCATTTCCGATGGGTCAAAAATGCTTTCCTCTTCTACGTCATCAAAATGCTCAAGAACAAGTCAAAGTAAAGGTTTTCACATCAAGCCAAAGAAGTGCTTTCAAAATGGGGCACATGGTTCATCCAATTTCCTACATTTTCATACATTCGTGTCTGTGGATACAACAGAGTGCCCTACAAATTGCCAAAGTATGTAAGTGATAGGTGGACCCTCATGGAGCTTTCTCGACAATTTGCATTAGTAAACCACTTCCTGGGTGAAAAACATAGATTTGGTGTTCATTTCCCTATCTCCATTGGTGTGTATAAGTGTTCATCTTTCTGCATGTGCAGAGATAATGGATAAAGAGATGACCGTTGTAACACTACACCCATTCATGAGAAGGTGGGAATTTGAATTTGTGGATTCATGGAGAGATTCTTATGCCCAAAATACAGATACACCGTCTAGAGGTGGAAGACTATTAGGTTGATTGTGCAGATGAATTCAAGAGGAGTCATGACTACTCCCGAATGACTCTAAATCAAATAATCACATTCAGACTGAAAGATGTCCCACAAGGAGTTACTGATAGTGGCTGGACATGATTGATCTTGCATATGCTTGATTGCATTCATCACCCCTTCCCAAAGTCAATTGGTCTAGAAGATATGATACGATCACTTGATGACAAAATTCAACAAGTGATCAAGAGTCTTGCTTGTTGCTATGAGAGAGAATTGGCCGGATGCACTGCAAACGAGAGAAATACACCTAAAAATCATATGCCAGCCAACCAGAATGAAAAGAGAATTGCAAAAGTCACTTAATCATCCTCTCACCCCGTCACACAAGCTTCATCCCATACACAAGCAAGTAAGAGGCAATGGAAACCAAAGTCAACTCAAGATCTACCTTCGGTGACTAGTGAACCTGAAGTAGAGGAAAGAAGCCAATGAGGGGAAGGAGCATGTTTCTAGGATCTCACAATCAAGCCAACATTCATCAACTCATAACAATTCAAATTCTCAAGGGCTGATTGAAAACACCACTTTGTAATTCATGGTATCGGATCAGGCATAGTGACTCAAATCTCCAATTCAAGTGAGTCTTCACATCCCAAACATATTTCACAACCTTCTCCCATACATCATGAAGATGTTGCGGCAACTCCTCATCCTCAACATGAAGACTCCATTCAGGCCCCACCTGAATTTGAGTATCTGCCACCAACATAGGAGCAACTCCCACCCAATGCAAGAATTCTATGTGGTGAGCTAATTGAAGAGGTACCCTCTTGGCTACACAGAGAAATCAAGAAGAGGAAAAGAATCATCAAACCAGTCACGATTGATCTTGAAGCTATTGCATCAATGACAGATTCTTTCACTCCCAAGAAGCCCAAGGTCATCTCCAAAGTTGCAGTCAACGAGCATGGAATTTGGTATGCCGACATAGCAGCACCAATTGTTGATAAGGACAAAAGGGAAATGATTGTTGCCGATTACAAAGTCTCCAGAGTAATTCTTGGCAAGTCAACCATGGAAAATGATGTTGCTCATGCTCGAGAACTCGTTGATATAATTTTGAGACGGATGGAGAAGTACAAATCTCAGACCATCTAGCTCAAGGAAGAAAATCAGCAGCTTATTGCATATGTACAACACCTCATCAACCAAATTTCTTCTACTATTCAAATTCCTGCTGCAATAGCGGTACCAAATCAAGAGACCCTTGTGTTATCCAAAGAAACAAACAATATGGGTCGTGCAACCAAAGCATGGATTGATAATATTTTGATACAAGGTTTGTGGGTAATTGATGAAGCTATGAGAATCAATGATAAGGTTCATACTTATCTAGATTCAATCATGCATTTCGGAGAGTCTCTCAGTATCAAAATAACCGCTCTTGACAAAATTTCCCCTGATATCTAAGAACTTGCACAAATGGGCTTCTTATCTCTCGTCGGCGAAAGAATCCTAGATTTCAATCACCACGGACTTCACATTGAATGGTTGAATTTTGCCAATTTCAAGAAAATGGTGCTCGATGATGTCAGAGTACAATTTGATGGTGCGAAAGACAAGGGCGAATCAATCAAGTGTGCAATCGGGGAATTCATCGAAGAGATCTCTTGCAATTTCATTGGCAAGCAAAATCAAAGGAGCTCTGTACGATATCTCAAAGAGCAATTGATTGATCTAATCAAGAATCAATATTCTTCCTTGACAAATTTTGATCCCGATGCTCTTCACAAACTCATCAAACACTGAAATTTGTTTGCCAACATGGAAGAGAAAATGGTGGAGTTTCATATGGTTTTTAATAGGATTTTGGAAATGCAAGTCATTTGAAAGACTTTCCTTTCACCTCATTACTTCCCTGATGAGTCAAAATTGAATGGAATTCACCGGAGAATGCATTCAGGAGATTCAAAATGGCGAGATGCTTGGAATGAGATTTTCAAAATGATGTTTCAATGTTTTGATGAGGTTGCCCTTGGTGATCAATGAGTTCATTTCTCGTACGATTCGGGATAGGCAGACTCTTGGCCCAATGGATAAGGCACTAACTAAGTGTCATGTTTGAATATGTGTCAATGTTTTGTTTGTGTTTGCCATGTCACTTTCTAGTGGGGTCCACATGTACCCACTTATTTGAAATATTTGAAATACTTTATTTAAGTCACTCGAATCATAAAATTTATTTAATAAAGTGACTTTACTTTATTAAAATAAAGTTAGTCAATTAAATTGACTTAATTAAGTCCTAATGTGATGTCATAAAAAACCCTAACTACTTTGTAACCAACTTTTGAGTTATAAAAGTTAGAGGTCATTTGTAAGGGACTTTTGGAGAAAGGAGAAAATATTGTTTGTAGAGAGGTAATAAGAAACTGTGTTCTTGTGTGAAGAGAAATAAAGAAGCATTTATGGAGAACTTTGTGTCTTATACTTGTTTCTTTCCTTAGCATTTATTACTCTTATGTTTAATGAATGTGAAAGCTCTTGCTCTCTATGGATTTTGCATCTTTGATTCAATTGTCATTCACTATGTTAGTTTCTAAAGTGCATTCAAGTTTATGATCTGCATTTGCTTAATCTTGCATGCACCCCTTTCTTACTTCTTCATTCATTTCCTCTCACTTCTCTTTCCTTCTTCTCCTTTTCTTATCCACTTCTTTTCTTCCCAAAAACCCAAAACAAACCCAAATACAATTTTGAATGTATAGTTGTATATACCTTTTTGGTTTTCAATAAGGGCAACCTCACCCATCATTGAGGAGGGACTTTGTCCCCTTTACACTGTTGTCATATTTTGCATATGTGCAAAATTACATGCCAACATATACTCATATTTCTTTTGTGGTGTCATTGCTAATTTAGATTTGGGTAATACTAGGCATGAATTGCTTTGATGACTCAAAAACAATTGAACATGGTGAAGTCATAGGGATTGAGTTCTGGGTGTTGGTTCAAGAGATTTCATGGTAGAGACTTTCAAGCACCACAAACCTATTGGGAAAGAGAAGGCTGGTGGGGTGGAGACTAGAGCTTTGTGAGACAATTCAAAAAAGAGCATTTTTTGATATATCTATGGTGCAAATAGTGAGACGGTTAAATCACAAGTAATGGAGGTTCCTTTGTGATCAAAAATAAAATAATCAGGCAATTAACAAGTGAGTTTTAAAATTTTCCTTCTTTTCCAATTCCGCATTATTCGAGTTCCAATCATTAGGCAAAGGCAACCAATTAGGTTTTCATACCCATGCTTCAAGAGTTGTGAGGAATTGAAAGCACAAACTGAAAGGAGCGGTTTCCAGCAGCATTATGGGCTTACAAGGCAATGTACAAGGTGACAACAAGGCATACACTTTCCAATTGATGCACATCCAGGAAGCAACAATACATATGGCTTGTTTGGTTCTGATTTTAAGGATAGTAGTCATGAACAACCTTGGCAATTATGAGAACCTAAAGGAACAGATCTTGCACTTGAATAACCTACATGATGGTTGATAACAGCTCAATGGATGATTAAATATAGAGCATTATATAACATATAATGCAGTTATGTAGTTGTCATTCGGTTGGTAACTGTTCAACCAATCTGTAACCACCTCTTTCTATATAATAAACATTGTCACACTTGTTTGAGTGTGCATTCAGCCTTCTCTGAATTCTTTCTTCTCTTTGCATATGCTAACATTGGTATCAGAGCATCAAAGGTTCGCAGTTCGAGGAAGCCTTTTCAAAAGGCACGAGAGTGCAAACGGTTTGAGGAAGCCCAATAGTAGGGCACAAACTGAAGATGTTATCTTCAGTCGCTTATTGCAAGAAGACTGTCACAGGAAGGGTTGAAGTCTGTCGTATTTTTGGGCAAAGGTCGAGAAGACGCATTTTCGAGGGCAAAGAAGACTGTGTTGTCTGTCGTGGGCAAAGTCGATCCAGTTGATGGCAGCAGAGTCAAACGTGGGCAGTTCGAAGGCAAAGTTGTTGTTCAAAGACCAGTGAAAACCCTTTGTCAAAAACCAGTCGCAAATGGAAAAAGCAAAAATCGTCCAGGTTCTATGTAGATTGTGGGTTGAAACCATTCGTAGAAACAAGGCAATATACAGTCGCAAATGAGAAAGAAAACCAGTCGCAAATCGTGAAGGTTTTAATCCAGTCGCGATGGCAGAATAATATAACAGTTTGAAAAGTCGCGAAGGAAAAGCCAAAAATACGTGGTCACAAAACAAAGAAAACAGTTGAGGGCAAAGGGCACAGTCATTTGGGATAAGAATCATGAGTTTTTGAATTTCGAGGGGATAAAAGCAAACAACAGCAAGTGTCTGAGAAACAAAAAAGGGCTAAACGCGGTTTAGTGGTTCGTTTCTATTGTGAAGTCCATAGTTCGTTTTGCTTCCGGAAATCGTGATTCAAGGGCAAGAAAAACGTTAGTTTAGGCCATGAAAGCAAGTCGAAAGGTGAATAATCATTGCCTTGGAATTTGCACAAAGGTATACTTGATAAGTACTAAATTTCGGATATATGCAAATATGTTCGAAGGCAGTTGGAGGGGTAATTTGCATTGAGAAATTAATCTCCTACTATATGCTTTAATTATTTAAATATATTTGCTGGAAAAAGGATCTTTTATTAAGTGTGGGGCAATTTATTATTTTATTATTTTTGTTACTTTGGAATAATAAAATGGCAAATATTTCACACTTGACTTTGCCGGAGACACAAAAATTAACGGGCACTAATTTCAATGTATGGAGTCATAAGATTTTAACACTTGCAGAGTTTCGTGATTGTGATAAAATAATCACGGGTAGTGAAGGTCGACCAGCGACGAACTTTGAGGATTATGACAAACGTCATAAGGAAGCGTTATTGCTTCTCAAGTTATCGGTGTCAGATGATATGATACCGGAAGTGCGGAATGCCACTGTGGCAAGCACGTTGTGGGCCAGTCTGAGGGATAAATATCAGACGTCAGAAAAGAGTCGGGTTTTATACCTGAAGAATATGCTCTTTTCCGTAAAGTTACAAGAAGGTGGATCATTGTCTGAGCACCTACTTCGGATGAAAGACCTCCGAGACCAGTTATCTTCCATCAACAAAAAGGTGGACGACGATGATATGGTGGCTCTGGTTTTGAACAACTTACCTTCTTCGTATGAGTCATTTGTGGAGGCACTCCATTTAATGGCTGAAAGTCAAACACTCACGTTTGACAAGGTGAGTTCCTACCTGTTGCAAAAGGAGCGGAGACAAATTCAGGCAGAATCTAATTGTGACCAATCAGAGAGTGCTCTTGTCACACAGTCAAAAGGAAAGTGGAGACGTCATTCTGGTGAGTCTTCCACTCGGTATCAGGTCACATGCTATTACTGTCACAAGGTTGGGCACCTTAAGAAGGATTGTCGGAAGCGGAAGTATGATCTTTCGCAGTAGAACAAAAAGCCATGTGATGAGGAACATGTGGCAGCAGTTGCAGAAGAACGGGATTCGGATGACGGGCATGCTCTTTATTGTCTTACAACATCATGCTCGCATGACAGTGGTACTAGTTGTTGGATCATTGACTCTGGTGCGTCTGCACACTTTTCATGTCGTAGGGACTGGTATGTTTCATTTACTGCAAATATATGTTTTGAATCAGTAGTACTAGCTGATGGAGAATCACTTGCAGTAGAAGGGATAGGAGATATATGCATTGTATTGAATAATGCTCATAAATTGTTGGTATGGAATGTTAGATATGTACCTTCTTTACAAAAGAATCTTCTATCTATTCGTCAATTAACTGAAAATCCCAATATTTCTATGGATTTCTGTGGGAAGAAGTGTGTTGTCTCTGATGTGAAACAGAGACGGATGATTGCCCTTGGTATTGGGGAAGGTGGTCAGTATTAGCTTGTTGATCCTGCTACGATCAACATGAATGCACGTGTGGAGGACAGCTCCACCATACAGGATGTGCAGGAGGCTGCAATGCCTTGGGAGGAAGCCATTCCTCACAGATCTGTTGACTTGGATACAGTCAACCTACATGCACTTATTGTGGAGGGAGTATCCACTATACCAGATGTACGGGAGGCAGACATGCCTTGGGAGGATGGATTTCCTCATTCTGAAGAACAATTTGTTGTGGACGGAGACTCCACTATTCCAAATGCACTGACGGTGCATGGTGAGATGGCATGCCAAGCCACTCACTCAGAGGTACTTGCTCGAAGGACAGTAGAGCATGAACAATTTGCTCATTGTGTTGTGAAAGATCTTTCCCAACAGAGGGGGATAAATGAGCAAATAGATGAGACAGGAGGAGTTGGTTCTCACTCCTACTACTGCGGAGATGGTTATTTCTCCCACTGCTGAGACGGAGATGGTTATTTCTCCTACTATTGCGGAGTTGGTTCTAACTCCTACTGCACAGATGGTCACATTTCTCTTCTTGAAAAGGTTGGATGAGCACTACATGGTGTTGCAAGGACATGATCGAGGTGACTTCGATTGCAGGATAATTGAGTCTTTGTACAGACTCCAATAGGCTACACAAGCCTGGAACAGATTTTTCAATCCACCTCTCAAAGGTTTCTGATTCCAGCACTCTAGAGATGGGGCTGACACTCTCAGCCATTGATGATTCATCATTGGTCAATGAATCACGTAACAAAGAACCAGTGGACCACTTGCCATATCCTTTGTTCATGTGACCAGATTTTTGTTTTGCGGTTCTTCTCCATTCGACAACCGCAACACAATCATGGACTGCTGATTTTGAAGTACAACCTATGGCACAGTCTGTAGATCTAATGACTAAACATATGGGCTTTAGGACATTTGTAAAATTTCGGGACAAACTTGGTATTGTTTCCGGTTTAGTCATTAAGAGGGGTTGTTAAAATATAGAGCATTATATAGCATGTAATGCAGTTATGTAGTTGTCATTCGGTTGGTAATTGTTCAACCAATCTGTAACCACCTCTTCCTATATAATAAACGCTGTCACACTTGTTTGAGTGTGCATTCAGCCTTCTATGAATTCTTTCTTCTCTTTGCATATGCTAACAACTATCTATCTTAAGACTTATTCAACAAGAGTTATAATGCTGAATTTTAGAAAATGTATCAAGCATCAGACCAAGCTTACAAGTTTATGTTCCTTTAACAAAATTTGAATTGGCTGGCTACGTTCCCTCACAGAATAGTCCCTTGTCATCTTTGTCCTGAAAGCTGGATGTAGCGTTTCAAACTCTATGGATGCTTTTGTTGGCAAGGTTCTATGTTTTCAAAGCTCCATTGACTAAAGATGAACTACACATCTTATATTCAAGCTTATGGTTGCCGATCTTACAACCATGTAATCACAAAAGCTATCCTTGAACTTTCTGCTTTTTCACTAAGTCATATATCTTTGCTTTTATTTATGAAAACTTCATTTCCAGAAGTTAGAATCTCCGAGTCAGCAATATTCAATCATTCTTGGGCCTTCAAATACATTTTGATGGGTATATGTGCCTTTAAATCCATTGGTGAAGTAAAATTACTTTTTTATCCGTTGTCAAATAGTCCAGTTTGTATATCAGGCTTTCATCCAGATAACCTGGGTCAAACCCTGGCAACAGAATTCATGAGTTAATTTTGTTTTGTCGATGGTGTGGTGGTAAATGGGTTCTTTCAAAAGTGAGACACCCAGGAAAATCCGACTGTGATAAATGGACAAGAAGGCTTTCACCCAGTCCTGGGTTAAAATCCCAGCAATTTGGGCACATATTTAATTTAGTCCATGGTGTTGGTCTAGTGGTAAATGGGTTTGTTTGAAAGCGAGACGACCACTTCTTGATCAAATCCGATCGTTTTTTTAGATGGACACACAGGCTTTGACCCAGACAACCTGGCTCACAATCTTGGCAACGGAATTCATATATTTAATTTGGCCTTGTTCATGTGGCAAGGTAGTGGTAAATGGGTTCCTTTGAAAGTTAGACACTCAGGTTAAATCTGACAAGTGATAGAGGACACCCCGCTAATGGGTAGCCATAATGTTGTGCCCCCTCAGCATCAAAATAGTGCTTAAATGTCCCATCCTTACTATGGTGCCCCTCAAAGAATCCAGAGCTGACGTTAGTGCTCACTTGTGTCTAACTTTTAGCCTCCAACAACCTTAGCAAAAGTCAAAAATATTTCTAAAAATAGAATATAATAAGATGATGAAAGTAATTTAGACTTTGTGTAATTTCGTTTTCCGAAATAATCAGTTTTGCTGCTGGTCTAGACGTCTTACTTGTATTCCTCCATAGAGACAATTTTCTTGCAAGGGTCAATATATATTTTACACTCTTATTTTATCATATTGATCTGTCTGAACTTCCACATGCACTGGATTTATCCTGAATCTTTTCAAAATGGCTTTAACCTGTAGGCAAAGGTTAGTCCTCGGTTCCGCGTGTCATGACAGATCTGTCAAATGGAAAACTATTTTTACCACTGAACTTGTAAGTCTGCCAAGTCTGGACAGAGCTTTTCCAAGCCAGGTTCTGTGATTTCCTAATTGCCATTGACAGATGGAACTAACTCTCATGAGTAGAAGACTTCAGACGAGGAAGAGAAGTAAATTTCAACTCTGGAGAGCCTACTTACTTTCTCTGTGGTGAATGACAAGGCTTTGCCAATCATTGGCATTTGGCTCTCATATTGATATTATTGATGCTGGCTGATGCTTAGCTCAAACACATGGTAAATTTAAGTTACAATGTGTGCTACCACAACAGACACATCCAACCTACATGCAAACCATCCAACTTAATGAATTATCCAAAGTATTTAAGATACCAGGTACACTTGTACTAAAAATATCTTTCAACATTGCAAACGGTGAAGTCCAATGTTGTAAACCATGCATACTCGGGAGATTGGCAACCTAACATTATCAACTCTGTCCATTGCACCCATTAATGGTGATACTTGTAGGAAAATGCCAACCCGACCTGATGTGAGGTCCAAAGTTAAAGAAGGCTAATTGCCCAGGAGAATGCTAGACCGCAATTCTGATATCTCAGCTCTGTTAAAGATACTGTGAAGAAAATGATGAATAAATACAAGGTATCAAAAAGATTACTGTCATGGTGTGTGTAACCCATGTGATTTTCTTTTGGCTTTAAGCTGACACTTTCTATAGACGTTCACACGGCCATTTGCCATGGTGAAGCATAGAATCAGAAGCCTCAACAAATTCATGGTGAAGCATGAGACAATCAATCAGTATTGTTTTTCACACATTACCGCTGAAGCAGATAGATTCAATTTCAAATCCCTTTAATTTGAGGTTGGTAAGGTCCATTGACTGGAGTAATGTCAACCAAGAGTTTTTAAGATTTCTTTGAGAAGTGCTGATGTTTGACCCCTGAACATACTTCTCTGCCAAAATAAGTATGGCAAAAGTTATGATCCAAAGGTGGAACCCGGCAAGGTACATGTCTGGATTTGAGGTTTTTTTAGTTTAAATATTATGAATAAGATAAATACTGATGATCATTGTTATTGTTTCTAACTAGTCCTGTTATGTGTTACTCAACCATGGAAATAGAGGTGCAAAAGAAGTGCACCCTGCGGTGCCTTGATGTTCACACCAGGAATCATGTTTGCATAGGAAATCTTGTAGTCAACACCTTTCAGACTGTTGCTGCTATGAGTGCTTGAACCACGTACATTCTTGTCTAAGATTAATTGTCATGGAAGATAGTTGTCTCAAGTGCGTGGAAAATGAACCTCAGTGCCAACTGGAGTTGGGCTGGGAAGATGGGCGAGGGGGAGGCAGATGCTGGTACATGTTGTTTTAATATGACTGCAAGCTTTATTCATAAGATTCAAGTTATAGAGTGTTTTGTGTGCATTTTGAGAAAAGAAACCAATATTCCAGCCATAGGGTTACTGCATGGTTCTATAGCAAGTCACATTATAATGTTGGGACTTCAGATCCTGAGAAGAAAGTACAGTTTGTATTCAGCATGAGTGATCCTCATGAAACTGGTTTGTAGCAATTGAGATGTGCAACACTTGAAGCTGAAAACCTCTCTATGCTTCATGATCTGTGACAGAAAAGGTTCTTGCTTAAGCTCTTTGAAAACTTCTTGCTAGAGTTAGTAGAGCTGTCCTTATAGTGATGCAGAATATACCCTACATGGATAGTTCGGTAGCCTGTTTTATATTCCCACAAAGATTATTTTCTGATCCAAACACAGTGATGTTAGCTCAGATTGATGCCATTTGAGCAACAGTCAGCTTGAAAATCAGCAATGACCCTAAGCGTAGTGGAGCTTACCTTAATCAATGTCGTATGTGAAAAAATTAAGATAAGAGCATCTTCATTGAGATTGATATACTGAAAAGATGGAGTCTGCACTAAGGTTGAGACGAATAAATGTGAGAGCTTTGCTGAAATTATGGGAAGCTCATAGAGGCAAGAACCTGAAGCTAGCACGTTGGCAACTTTCATGTCGAAAGACAACTCTTCATAGATGGATCATGTAGTGGAATCCATAAATATCGATTCCAAGGTTCTGTAAAATGGCACTAAGGTTTTTTCCAGAAAATTGTTTTCAATAATTATGGCTGGAGTCTTCAAATCTCTAATCATCCAAGTAGAGTCAAACTTTACCGCCAAATTCAAAATGTTGAGGGACTTGATGCCAATGATGAAGCTCTCTGTATTGTATGAGAGATTTATGGGAAGAACTACATAGAATTTAAGGTATCTGATGTTTTGGGTTACTCTGCTGGACCCACCATCAGGTATAATAAATTAGAATTTAAGGTATCCATCTTTTCAGGTCTCTATATATTTGGCCTAAGTATTCAACAATGTATGATGAATCTGTATTTTTAATTTTATAATGAGCTATGGAAGACTCGACCAAACCAAATCTATAGCTATACATGGCCGGTTTCAACATCTATGTCTTATTTACAGATCATGGCACCAAGGAAAATTAAGATAAGAAGAGCCAGAATGGCTATCAATGTTCCAAATTGCATAAATGTAAATATTTTAATAGTTTGTTCAAGCAGTTGCCTCCAACCCTCATGGCCATTCAAGTCATTCTTGGGTTGTAAAATCATCACCTGTACCATGTAGTCAGATCCTCATGGCACTCTTATATTCATTCCTACTTCTTTATATTATAATCTAGTGTTTATGTGTATATGAATTATTACAATAAAGGATACACATGACACCAGAATAGCTATAAAATGAATATTCTCCATATTATAACCAATCAAGGTGTGAAATGAAATCACCAGCCAGTGCTGAGCCTGACCATCTACCTACTGGGAAAAATAGTTTTTAAAGGAGAATTAATTATCTTAAGCTCAATATATGATTTTATCCAATAGGCTCCAGTTTTATGCTTTTCTGAATGGTGACTCAGACAACAACATGCGAAGACACTCTGAGTTACGTCCATAAATATGCTAAAGTATCATCTAAAAACTTTCCTAGATCTTTAGCTTCCACTCCCGCACAAATCTCATATAAAGTGCCGTGTAGATCCAGTGGATTGGCATTCTAAGATTTCAAATCATGGGAACTTTTTTTTTCATATGGAATATACAGACTCAAAGAAGACACAGATAGCTAAGCAAGATAACTCAATATATATGCTATTTATGCCTACAGAAGAAGACAAAATTAGAATGTCTACGATATATTGTTTACTTGAGAAGTCATCTAGAAGACTAGAACCAACCATCTTCAGATGTCTTTAGCAATGGGAGCTCTAGCCTTGATAATTTGTCTCCAACGTAACGTTTCTTGACTATTTTGGCAATATCCTGTAGTTAACAATATCAGATACAAGTATTAATTTATTAAAGAAGCATTTTTTCAAGACGAAAATTTAATATGACAGAAATATTACTAGTAGCACAAATAGCTAGACATCAACCTGGAAACACCAAATAGCTCAAAACATTAAACAAACATTAGTTTTTGGAGAATAAGATTTTGTAAACACCTGCAATTCATCAACATCGAATAAGTCATAGTCTCTTCTCCGCAGTTGGTTAGATAGCACCTCAAATGCATGTTGTACCTGTAAAAATCAAATTAATAAATTGCATCATGAAGAAATGCACTTTTTTTGTAACAGAAAATTATAGCATGATGTTTAGCGCCACAGTGTTTTTGTACTTGCATTTTTTAACAACTAAATTGAGAATATTTTATTATATAAAGGTTAAAACCAATATAAATTTTTGAATTCAAGATGCCGTCCTACTTAGTTTTACAACATTCAATCTCAGAACTAACAGCAAAGCTTAACATGACATTGGGAATCAGTAGATATAGTCAATAGATTATGAAGAACATATTGAGGCTAAGAATGCACAAGAGATGTGTACGGCCTCCTTTGATTAGAATCTGAATAATATGCAGGTCCCTGTTCTTATTTGAAGAGTAAAGAGATTAATATGAAGTGGAGGTAATTCAAATTAATACAGAACAACAGAGTTCTGGTGGCCAAAGAACTTAAGAAATTCTATTCAAAAGCTCTCACTTTTGAAGGGCAATCTGTAAAATTAACAAACATCGAAAATATGTTCCAAGGCTGTTGCAAACAGAATTCATCGCATCAGAAGACTAGCCTATCTATAGTTATTTTGTAATCAGAAATCATAATCCTAGTTAGTGCTAATGGGTATTGATCTTAATCTTGAGACTATTTAAACAAAATTTGAAAAGTCGGAGGTGGGGAGATTGGTGAGAACGTGCAGGATACATACCTCAACAAAACAGTCTTGAAGAGCTCTAGATAAAACCATGGCCAACAGGATTTTCCATTAAAAATCAAATTACTTAAAATAGCATATTTTATTAAATTAAAACAAGTAGCCAAAAATCTATTTGGGTAAATAAAAGGGCAGTTTCTAGACATTGAAATAAGGTCGTAATCTCAATCTTCGACTTGTGACAGAACTGAGGGGGATCTGATTGTTCTGATGTTATAAGCAATGAAATTTGGAATATGATTACCATGCACATACAGTCCTCAGTTAGGAATGCAAATGCAAAGACTTTTCTTAAATGGTAACCAGAAGAAGATATGATTCAGCAAGGGTTATCAATACAATGTCAGTGATGTCCTGATGTGTATGTTAGCGGCAAAAGCTATAGGCTATCTGCGAAATTTGCAGCTTGGCAATAAATGAGGCATATCATCCAAATAGATCCGCAACTTTGATAAAAGAATATTTTCTGTTTGTTGTTATACATGAAAGCACTAGCGCAAAATGTCAAAAAGAAGCAACAGCTTCAAAGAGAAACACAAAAAATGACAAGGACTTTAAACATTAGAGCAAAGAGTAAACAGAATACAGAAATCAAATAGTTGAAAAGTGTTTATAATAATAGAAACCCCTAAGTATACCTTTCAGAATACATATCATTTGTAGTGATCTATGGTTATGAGGATGAGCAAAACATGATAACTTTAAAAAAAAAAAGGAAGAACAGGTGTATACATTGCTGCCGAATGATGATCAGGAATTGTCCCATATGTATCTTAGGGTCACATGTTAAAACAGCAAAATATCCTCTGTATACTGATCCAAAAGTAATTAAACAATGTGCATTCTCATTACAGTTTCATTTTTGTATTTATGGGTGGATCATTATTCGGTGAATGAATTGACTTGCAAAAAAAATGTGACACTCCCATCATAGCTTCGATGTGGTTCTGAATTGCTGCACTGAAATGTAAGAAACTAATCCTATACGTTGGCACCATGGCCAATGCAAATTAGCAAACCAAACATCAATCAATATCAGCGATAGCAACCTTGGTTGGGCACAGTGAAACAAATCACACTCGGCCATGACTTGACAAACTAAAAAGTAAGAGCTGACTCAGCATAACTTAGATAAGAGTTTGACCAAATGGCAATTAAAACCACTCACTCGAACAAATTATGAATTTTCATTATTAGTTTTCGAGTCATTATTTATTAGTTTGAAACTTTGAAATAACTGACTCTCCTTATTTTCTCGACGAGCAGAGTCAAACTTAGAAGTGACCAGTAACCCGGGAAGAGTGTTGTGGGTATGTATTGCTATATACCCCCACTCTCTATGGTGATATTTGATATGAATCTTCAATGAAGTCCCTAGGAAGTGAAGGAGACCGTTGCAGCTCAAAAGAAAACTCTCTATTGTAATTGGATGTATTCTCAAGTCCCATTGAACTACTTTTCGTCATTCGTCAACGTTAATACAACTTCATTCTTTATTTCTCTGCCTGGTCTACTCCAATAACTACGTATGTTTCAGCCCCATGCAAAGAGTGGTGAGAAGAAGATGATTTATTTCTCATGTTGAGCAGTAGTTAATAAGTTATTATGTAGTTTATGTCATCTGTCTCAAATTTCTACTAATAATGTCCATATCCTTATCAAAAAAATATAATGTCCATATCCTTAACCAAAGCCTAGAAACGTTCTTTCATGGCATGTTTTAAGGCTCTTCCAAGTCTTTCATGCTCTGACTATTCTTGATATCTTTTATAGCTTCACCGCATGGCAGAATCACAAATTGATATCACTGAAATGAACTAAATTGAAATCTCCAGATTCTGAAAATAGAAATCTCTGAAGAAATGTAAAATTCTGAAAACAAAAAACTGATTGATAAATGAGCTTTTCACTGTAAAAAAATAAAACTCTGTCCTAATATCATCGATACACGGAATAGCCAAAGCTCTCATGTGAGCCATTCTTAATTGTAAAGACAAACAGATATTTAATGTATCCAATGGTAGTCCAATAGATCACACAACTTTACATTTTTTATATTTCTTGCCATAATTATAGACAAGGAAGCCCTATCCTATCTTCATATACACTTCGATATAGAGGCTTCCTCCAACAACAAGCCTATCCTTAATCCTCCTAAAGCAAACTTTAACCTTTCTGATTGACAAACCAATATCACTGCTCAAGTGAGCCACTCCCAAATGTAAAGACAACCCAATCTTTGATGTATCACATGTGTAATGTCCCCTTTTCCCAATCAAAGACCTTTGGCCTATTTTGTCAACCCGACAGCCAAAGGAAAAATATAAGGGTGACTTAAGTCGCAATAAATTATTATAAAGTGCTATAAAAAATAAAATAAAATTATTAAAGCACTTATATTAATTTATTTGGCTTAGTAAAATAAATAATAATCCCTATGGTAAATACGATTTGCCTTGAGGAGCAAATATCATTGTAAAGAGATTTATCATATTTTATTTCTTCCTAGAAAGGATAATGGCGACTTGGGCCAAAGGAGAAGAATGAAGTTTAGGGAGGATAAAAATATATTTAATTAATGTATTTCCCCTAGGAAAATGCGACTTGCATTAGAGGGAAAAAGTGGTTGGGAAAAGCATTTAATATGGGAAAATATTAAATGCTTTGCATAAGGAAAATCATGTGAGCTCATTGGCTGGTTTGGAGGTTGGTTGTTGGCCCTTTTGCTTTAAAAGGGAAGTCAACTTGCCTCTTCCATCATCATGAAATTTTATATGATAATTTTGTCTTGCATTGAGCTCTCAACTTTTGCAAAAATTCCAAGGACGAAACCCCTTGTGGTGGACGAAAACCCCAAGAGTTGTGAGGGTTTTTCACTCAGAAATTCCCATTGAATGTAATCAGATTTTCAGTCATTTCCAGCAGTGGGTTTTGAATAAAAATTGCAGCAGTGTTATTACAAATTCTTCTAGTAGAGCGACCCAGTCTTTTGGCAGATTTGGCATTGTTTCCGAGGTATCTTGATCTGATTTTTATTGTCAAATCATCTACTTATTTTTGGGAAGCAAAGCAAAGAAGTTTCATAATTTTTAAGAGGGTTTTTCAGATGTATTTCAGTGGTTTAATACTCAGATTTCAGATCTGATTTTTGATCATTTGTGGCTTCTAAAAATTCTGATTTTAATATATTTGGGCTTCAAAAAATATGGCAATCAGTTTGTGAAAAGAATATAATTTTTTGAAAGTGATTTGCATTGGTTTCTCATCCAAACCCTAGTCACATTTCCTCTATTTAAATCAGATTTTCCCTAGTTTTATTGCCATAGCTTTCAAAAATTATATATTATTATTTGCAAGTGGGAAGAAATTCAGATTTGGCCAAAAGATCTATTGGGGATCTTTCAACATGCTAGTCCAAGTGGACCACACAATTTTGCATTTATTATAATTTTTGCTATAATTATAGATGACAAGATCTCTTCTATATTGAAACACTTCAAAATGTAAGCTTTCTCCAAAAATAGCCCTATCCTTCCTTAATCCTCCTAAAGCAATCTTTAACTTTTGCACGGCTTTATTCTCATCCAGTTTTCCTATAATAGACTTATGATTCATTCTCATCCTATTTTCCTGGGATAGACTTATGATTCATTTGCATCCTATTTTCCTAGAATAGACATATACTTTACCCTTACCCTATCTTCCTAGATAAGCTGATTCTATGTTCACATTTAATATTCTCGAGTCCTCTTAGTGAAACATATTGGGCTCATTACATAGCACAGGGAAAACCATTCGTAAGCCAAAGTCATCCAAGAAGGATGTCAGCACGTAGATTTACTCAAACAGAATTTCAATAAACATGCACTGCTCGGATCCTGTAGAACTAAAAGATACACTACTCACCCCTATTCCATTTGATCAAATCATAAATTCAATAATTGGCATGACCACTCCTGCTTCTCTCCTAACATGTGAAAAGCTCCTTGATTATTCTACATAGAAATAAGCAGAAATCGAACTCTATATATTACTTCCAAAACTGGTTAAGTTTGTAACAGACAGAACTTCAAGAATTTTGAAGTAACTTACCTCAATAAAATTTTCAGTCCCAAGATCTATGTCCTTGTTGGATTGCCTGTAAATACCAATAACTAGCATGTGAGGGAACTTCACCAGAAAAATTGCTATAAAATGGTACTAGCGGAGGAAAAAAGCTTTATACGTTGCCATCAACCTGAAGCCTTTCAAATACATAAAAAAAAATGTTCACGTAAATAATCTCGAGGTATATACAATATGGAACATATCTCAAGATTCAGTAACATAAAACATTATATTTGTGAAATCCTTCTCAAGAAAGGGGAAAGCAAACTCGATGCACCTTTCTAGCTGAAAAGAGAAAATGGGTTTGCAATTCTGAACAATTAAATTCAGAGATCAGCACAAGAACAAATTGAGATTATTGGAGCTAAAACATATTTTTGTCTATGAATTTTTATTTATATTCTTTTAAAATACTATTGTGATTACAGGAGTGTAAAAAGAGCTCCGAGAGATGAAAAAGAGCAACGAACACTAAAATAATAATATAACATTAACTAGAGAGGATGAACTCAAAACAGGTAAACCCTAGATCGTTTGGAAGTAATAAAATTTTCTAGTTCCATAGCAGTTGTGTTCTTGTTCTATCATGTACATGTTGATCTATCAAGATGATTAATGGCATTTAGGAGGTATTCCAAAGGAAAGCACAAGAAATTACAGTGTTTCCAAGTTTTTTTCTGGAGATTCTCTTCCTCAGCACATGGCTTACTTAGTGAGAAAAAATTTACTTATATTGAAAATATTTGAAAATCAGAAGGTTGTTAGAAAAATCATAGAAAATAATATACTGAGATTGATTGTACAAGAATGCAAGGGACAGAGTAAAAATATAATACGGCTTTTTTTAATATCTAATGATGTTGTGATTCCTGACAGTTTCTATTCACTATCTTTACTAATGGATTTAAAAGCTTAAATTTCTGAAACATGGCATTCAACCAGATTAAAATGGATGGAACACTAACCAACAATGTAAAAATTTAAAAGAAACACAGGAAATAATACTTTTATGTAATTCCTTTAACTAAAAGAAAAATCTTGGTAAAGCTAGGAATTACCATTGTGAGGTCAGCCTTTCATATGCTTCAATAATCTCATCAGACGAAGAATTTGATTTAACTCCAATAACTGATCACATAAAAAAGCAATATTAATTCATGTCTGTGTATTAATTATACATCAACATAATTAATGTCATTATCAACCAGCATCAAGGCTAAGTATCTAAGAAGAGTGGAAGATGACATGTTGGAATTCATGAAGCAAACGGATCAAAATAGAGATTTCCTAAATTTAATAGTGATAAAGAGAGAAGTGCAGATTTGGATGACCAGATCTAGAAACTGCCAGAGCCAATGTTCAAGCCTTTAGATGTTTTGCGGCATTCTAATAGAAAAGTCTCATATATAACTATCAATAAGCTGAAGGAATAAAATACACAATTTATATGAGAAAGGGTTAGTAATGAAGAATATCTGCATGTTGCAGCCCTGCCACAAACGGGTCACATTGTACTATAAACTATTCTGCCACAATAATTTAGAAAGAAAATGTTTTAAAGGAATAGTGCAAGGACCTCATTTATGACCACCCCAACTACAGAATTTCTGATATGGAATAAATTATGAGCACAAAGGCATTTTAATAATGGATCATCTCAGGAGCTAGACAATGTAAGGTTCATTTCTCTGTATACATTTTGCGAAAAATATGATTGGAGCAGGAAACATATAACCAATACAACCTACAGGAAACATAGCAATTACAGATGAAAAACCTATATGCAGAACAGCTGTTCCCTTCAAAAAATTCCAAAGTTTGTTAAAGGAAATATGACCTGTACTTGCAACCATAGAAATGAAGTATAGAGAAATCAATAGACTTCCATTCAAAAGTGAGATCTATCAAACTTGGCGATAGCATCATAGATGAAATCTTTTCATAAACAAGGTAAAATCGATTTAGTAACTAGCATAAATAGATTTTTAAAAACAAATCTGATATGTGCAAAGAGATATCCAAAAGACTCTAGGTGCCAATCTTTGTGTTGTTACACTTATCTTGTGGTGAGATTGCCACTTTAAATCTTTTAGATACTTCTTGGTGCATATCAGACCCATGATAAATGGGCAGGTGCTAATCATTAGACTTTATGATGCGTGAAAAATAAGGAAAAAAAGAATTTAAATTAAAGTCCAGGAATGACCAAACAGTAGGTCACTAGAACTCAAGAATATATACAATTAAAATAAGAAGTGCTAGGGTAAAAGGACCAACAAAAAGAACAAAAGGACTAGAAACAAAAAGGGATCAGCATGGGCTGATGAAAGTTGGAAAAACCAGTGTTACGCGGAGACGCGCACCCCCTTTTCTAGCCGTCCGGGACTTGGGGACGGGGACTGGACATTTCCCCGACATCCCGGAATTTTTAAAAAAAAAGGGGGACATCCCCTAAGGTTAGGGGACGCACCCGGGACGTCCCAGGTGCTACACTATTTAGGGGACGGCATAGGGGACGTAGTAATGTCCCCGGAACGTAAGAGGACTTCACGGGTCTACGTCTTAAACATTAAAACTCTTAATCTTCTACGAAGCGACTTTAAATTCCTCACAATCTTATATTTTATTCTGCATAACCGATGCTCATCTTTCACCCTAACTAAAAGGCCTCTACAGGAAAGATTTTTGTATTGGACTCTCACACGAGTCATCTTGATAATAAAACATGCAAGAGCAAAAAAGAGCTCTCAAAAGAGCAAGAGCAAGAGCAAGAGCAAAATGTACTCTCATCACAATTCAATGCTTGAGATAAACAAGGGAAGGACATCAAAGTATTTGGTTTAATTTGGATGTAATATTCTATTGTTAATGCCCCAAATTAAAACGTTCAAACTGGATGTTAAAATATAGCACATTATATAGCATGTAAAACAGTTATGTAGTTGCTCGGTTGGTAACTGTATAACCACCTCTCTCATCAATAAATACACTCTGCCTGTTCGTCATTTAGACAGTGCAGTTTGCCTTCTGTCTTCTTTCTTCTCTTTGCATAGTCTAACATTGGTATCAGAGCGTTAAGGTTCGCAGTTCGAGGAAGGTCAAGAGGCACGAACAGCAAACTCGAGGAAGCCCTTGCAAGGTGAAGGCAAACTGGAAAGTATTTGGTGGAGGAAGTCGACGCACCTGCAAGCAACGCGGCGAGCAAAACGATGGTAAGACGACGCCAGTCCGTTGAAAGCGGAAGGCAAAAAACGTGAAGGGATCGTGAAAAAAGGGCACAGGCAAAAACGTGGGCGTAAAAAAAATCACGGCTGGACAGAAATACGTGACAGCGGGTTGAATCGTGGAAAAGGAAAGGGCAGCACAGGAAATCGCGGTTCAGACGCGCGAGGGACAGCAGCGCGGGACAGACGCGCGCGGAGGGCAGTCGTTGGACAGAGTTTTGGCGAGAAACGTGCAAAGTCGTTGTAAAATCGTGAAGAATAGGGCAGAAACAGCAAAACAACAGTGGACAGAAGTCGCAAAAATCTGTTCCTGTTGCATCAGAGGCAAAAACGTGGGCAAAAGTGTGGAGTGGGTGGGCACCAGTTGCAAAATCAAAACAAGAAAAACGTGGTCGAATAAAGGATTTGGCAAGAAATTAATATTAGTCGTGGGAAAAATAATATTATTTGGGCAAATACAAAGGTATTTTCCATGCATTTGGAATAAGTATTTGCATTAATATATATTCATAGGGCTATTTGCTGAAGAAATTAATTCATTTAATATTATTTGCTGGAAAAGGATATTTTATTAAGTGTGAGGCAAATTATTATTTTATTATTTTCCGTTACTTTGGAATAATAAAATGGCAAATATATCACACTTGACGTTGCCGGAGACACAAAAGTTAACAGGCACAAATTTCAATGTTTGGAGTCATAAAATTTTAACGGTTGCGGAATTTCGTGATTGTGATAAAATAATCAAGGGTGATGAAAGTCGACCAGCGACGAACTTCGAGGATTATGACAAACGTCATAAGGAAGCGTTATTGCTTCTCAAGTTATCGGTGTCGGATGATTTGATACCAGAAGTGCGGAATGCCACTGTGGCAAGCACGTTGTGGACTAGTCTGAGGGATAAATATCAGACGTCAGAGAAGAGTCGGGTTTTATACCTGAAAAATATGCTCTTTTCCGTAAAGTTACAAGAAGGTGGATCGCTGTCTGAGCACCTACTTCGGATGAAAGATCTCCGAGACCAGTTATCTTCCATCAACAAGAAGGTGGACGACGATGATATGGTGGCTCTGGTTTTGAACAGCTTACCTTCTTCGTATGAGTCATTTGTGGAGGCACTCCATTTAATGGCTGAAAGTCAAACACTCACGTTTGACAAGGTGAGTTCCTACCTGTTGCAAAAGGAACGGAGACAACTTCAGGCAGAATCTAATTGTGACCATGCAGAGAGTGCTCTTGTCACTCAGTCAAAGGGAAAGTGGAAACGTCACTCTGGTGAATCTTCCACTCGGTATCAGGTCACATGTTATTACTGTCACAAGGTTGGGCACCTCAAGAGGGATTGTCAAAAGCGGATGTATGATCTTTCGAAGCAGAACAAAAAGCCATGTAAAGAGGAACATGTGGCAGCAGTTGCAGAAGAACGGGATTCGGATGACGAGTATGCTCTTTACTGTCTTACGACATCATGCTCAAATGATAGTGGTACCAGTTGCTGGATTATTGACTCTGGTGCGTCTGCACACTTTTCATGTCGTAGGGACTGGTATGTTTCATTTACTGCAAATATTTGTTTTGAATCAGTAGTACTAGCTGATGGAGAATCGCTTGCAGTAGAAGGGATAGGAGATATATGCATTGTATTGAATAATGCTCATAAATTGTTGGTACGGAATGTTAGATATGTACCTTCTTTACAAAAGAATCTTCTATCTATTCGTCAATTGACTGAAAATCCCAATATTTCTGTGGATTTCTGTGGAAAGAAGTGTGTTGTCTCTGATGTGAAACAGAGACGGATAATTGCCCTTGGTATTGGGGTGGGTGGTCAGTATCAGCTTGTTGATCCGGCTGCGATCAACATGAATGCACGTGTGGAGGACAGCTCCACCATTCAGGATGTGCGGGAGGCGGACATGCCTTGGGAGGATGGATTTCCTCATTCAGAAGAACAATTTGTTGTGGACGGAGACTCCACTATTCCAGATGCATTGACGGTGCATGGTGAGATGGCATGCCCAGCCATTCACTCAGAGGTTCTTGCTCGAAGGACAATAGAGCATGAACAGTTTGCTCATTGTGTTGTGAAGGATCTTTCCCAACAGAGGGGGATAGATGAGCAAATAGATAAGACGGAGATGGTTATTTCTCCTGTTGAGACGGAGACCACTGCTGAGACGGAGATGGTTATTTCTCCTACTATTGAGGAGTTGGTTCTAACTCCTGCACAGATGGTCACATTCCTCTTCTTGAAAAAGTTGGATGAGCACTACATGGTGGTGCAAGGACGTGATCGAGGTGACGTTGATCACAGGATAATTGAGTCTTTGTACAGACTCCAGCAGGCTACACAAGCCTGGAATAGATTTTTCAATCCACATCTTCGAGGTTCTGATTTCAGCACTCTGGAGATGGGGCTGACACTCTCAGCCATTGGTGATTCATCACTGGTCAATGAATCACGAAACAGAGAACCAGTGGACCACTTGCCATATCTTTTGTTCATGGGACCAGATTTTTGTTTTGCGGTTCGTCTTCATTCGACAACTGCATCACAGTTAAGGACTGCTGATTTTAAAGTACAACTTATGGCACAGTCTGTAGATGTAATGACTAAACATATGGGCTTTAGGATATTTGTAAAATTTCGGGACAAACTTTGTCTTGTTTCCGGTTTAGTCATTAAGAGGGGGTGTTAAAATATAGCACATTATATAGCATGTAAAACAGTTATGTAGTTGCTCGGTTGGTAACTGTATAACCACCTCTCTCTTCAATAAATACACTCTGCCTGTTCGTCATTTAGACAGTGCAGTTTGCCTTCTGTCTTCTTTCTTCTCTTTGCATATCCAATTTTATTATGAAAATGGGTTAAACAAGGGCATTTGCCATTTTGTGCATTGCTGTTTTTTTAAATTTTTTAAATGCAAGCATGGTTAAAATTTAAAAACTTAAACAAGGGTTTTGTTTTTTTTTTTAATTCCAAATGCAAAGGTGTGTTAAAAACTTTAATGTATAGTTATATTGTTGTTTTTTAATTATTGCAGCCCCAAAATGAGTTCAGACATTGAGTATGAAGCTGAATGTGAAATTCAAATGAGTGATGAGATGGGTGGGGGTATGCAAGGAGAAAGAAAATTAACATACCTAATAGTTCACATGGGAGTGTTGACAAGTTTAGTTGCCCCTCCACAATGTTGAACAAGTATGTTAGAGGACCTTTTGAAAAGAAAAAACCTTTGAAACAATTTGGTCAAATTATTGAGGGTCCTAGATCAAACATTTCAAGGGGGAACTAAAACATGGAAAGTGCAACATATGCTCATTGATCTTGGTTGGGCAGCATTACTAGGTTGAATGCACACTTATTGCACATTCGGGGAAAGGTGTAGGCATGTGTGGACAACTATCACTTGAAGAGAGGGCAGAAATGGTGAGGTTGTATAATGGAGATATGGTCAAGAAAAAGTTCCAGAAGTTTGTGGTCATGTTAGTGGCACCCCTTCTAGTTCTCACTCTCTGAGAACTTATACTAGTTTCTCAAATATTGCAAGCACAACATCTTATGAGGTGACTGAAGTGGATGCTTTTGGTAGTAGGGGGAAGAGGAAGGTCGTGGCCTCCAATCCAGTTGTGGACATGTATGATACAAAGGCTAGGGAAGAGGCTGATGATGCCATTGGAAAATTCTTTTTGCCACTGGCATCCCATTTCATGTTGCTCACTCTCCTTATTACAAGGAGGCTATGGCTAAGGTAGCCAAAGCAGGTGTAAGTTATGTGCCCCCAGGAGACACAAAGTTGAGAACCACAATCTTGGATAGGAACTATTCCAAGGTTAACTTATTGATGGAGGAAATGAGGTGCACATGGGTCTCTCATGGTTGCAACATCATCATGGATGGGTGGACGGATATCAGACACCACCCACTCATAAATATCATTGTTTCATGCAGAGAGGGTCCTTACTTTTTGAGGGCAGTTGATTGTTCAGGAAAGAAGAAGGATGCAGAGTTCCAATTCACCATTTTGCGAGATGCCATTGAGGAGGTTGGCCCTGCCAACGTTGTGCAGGTTATCACAGATGCAACTTATGTGTGCAGGGCAGCAGGTAAGCTTGTTGAGGCTCACTACCGACATATATTTTGGACCCCATGTTGTGTGCATGCCATGAACAATGCACTAAAAGACATTGGAAAAATTGATTGGGTCAAAAATGTAGTGGTTGATGCTAGAGATGTGCAGATGTTCATCTGCAACCACCATACATCATTGGCACTCTTTCGTAGCTTTTCGAGGAAGGAATTCCTCAAGCCAGTGGACACACATTTTGCATCATACTTTATTTTGTTGGATAGGATGGTTGAGTTGCAAGAGTCATTACAATGTATGGTCATGACATCAGAGTGGTCTAGGTGG
The DNA here is from genome assembly GCA_019776745.2 of Taxus chinensis. NCBI lineage: Eukaryota > Viridiplantae > Streptophyta > Pinopsida > Cupressales > Taxaceae > Taxus > Taxus chinensis. Next base: position 18,777,704 of record CM034157.1, read on the forward strand.
GATGGGTCCAAGACAGAGCAGGGGAAGAAGGTGAAAGCAGTGGTGGTGAAAGAAACATTTTGGACAGATGTGAGATATATCACATCCATATTATCTCCAGTTTTTAGTGTGATAAAATATGGGGATTCTGAGAGCCCCAACCTTGGTGAGATATATGAATGTATTGATAGTATGCTTGGCCAAATGAAGGTTGTTATTCGGGCAAGGGACCCCACCTTGGAGTTCTACCATCACCATATTCAGCCCATCATTGAGCAGAGATGGGAGAAGTTGAACACCCCTTTACACATGGCTGCATATGCACTAAATCCGAAGTGGTATATTGAGAGGCCTGGCAGAGTTGTCCCTGTAGATGATGAGGAGGTGAGGAAGGGTTTCTTGAAAGCCCTAAAAAAATGTATAATGCAGAGGATGGTTCACGAGTCAGAACTGATTGGCTCAAGTTTGCTTATCTAGAAGGCTACAAAAAATCGACAAAGATAGATAGGGGCACATTGGCACAAGAGAGTCCAGTTAGTTGGTGGCGATTGTATGGACCTGCAGGATTGCTACGTACACTTGTTATTCGTCTTCTTTCTCAGGTTTCTAGTTCCTCTGCTTCTGAGAGGAATTGGTCAACATATGGGTGGATCCACTCTCTTAAGAGGAACAAACTTACCTCTAAGAGAGCAGAGAAACTTGTTGTACATAGTGCCTTGCGTCTCATGGATCGCAAGACACCTACGTACAAGGAGAGCCCAGCATTACGGTGGGATGTGGATCCTGAGGATTCAAGGCAGATTGACGAAGATCAGGAGCAACGAGGATTGGTTGATATCTCCTTTGCAGATGTAGATGATGTTGATACAGATACTTCTAGTGAAGAGGAGCGGTTCGCGAGTGTTCCTTCAGAGGACTCTGATAGTGATTATTGAGTTGCCATTTTGGTTATGTAATATCATATATGATATATGTACTTTTGAGTATATGACTATGAGTCTATGACATAATATTTAATAACATATGTAGTTGTACTCTTCTCATGTTGATTATTGAAGACTTCTTGTTTTTAATTTTCATTGTCATATTGAAGTTTTGAACATTGAATATATAGCATTTTGGGCCTTGGCTTATGTGATGAATAATTGGATTAATCATTAATGGTTTCAATCTTCAAACTTTCAGTTTTAAGTCTTAGTTTATTGAATTATTCATGTTATATTTGTAAAATTAATAAATTACATTTTTTTATTCAGTCGTCCCCCCACCATCCCCTGCCGTCCCGAAATTTTCAAAAAAATTGCCATCCAGCAATTTTTGGCGCTAATGTTTCAATAAATCGTAATTTGAGGGTGGAGAAAGGTCCCCTTCTCAGACCTGGGAAAGCCACCGTTGGCCTTTTTTCTGACAACCCGAAGGCTAGTCAAAGGAAAATAAGATTCACATTTGGGAATGTCTTTGCTCCTTGGTGGATTCAAAGGCGGATTCTTTCTGGGTCTTACACAGGAAAGACTGCATGGTATGGTTCATTTCGGCATTCTGAGGAATTGGTTGGAAGTACTAATTTTAGTAAGCACCAATTTTTGGCAAACGTTCATTTATCAAAACTAAGTTGACTTCCTCTTCAATGTTTTAAGTCTGTTGATCTCATAGATTGGAGATCAGGCAATTTGGAAACTAAATTGATATATTTAATTACAAGGCTCACGTTTTAATGTATTATATTCGAACGTTGACCCCTTGGGAATAGTCAAATTGACTTTAGGAGGTTGAAATTGAAAAAAAAATTTCTTGAGGCATGGCGCCTTCAGTTAAGATTATTTTATTCAATTTCGAAAGTCATCGTGAAGCATCAAAGCTATAAGGTGACTTAATGGTGCATTTATCAAGCATTCAATGATTAAAATCCCGTCAATATTAAGCTTTGGAAAAGGGCGCCATTTTGGAGAAAGGATTCAAAAGCGTCCAATACATATGACCAAGTGTTTTTTAGGGTTTCGTGAACATCAAAGGAAGTTATAAAAGGAAGATGAGCAGCAAACCAATATTGTTATGCTGCCGGTTTGACATTGGTTTGCTTCGAGGAATTGAAGGCCTCAACATCGTGCATCAAAATCTAAGTTTGTCCCAAGACACTTAGTAGGGTGCATTTTCAACTCTAGTGAGTTCAGTGCAGATTTAGATTACCAAGTGCATTTTCATTTACAGTGCACTTGTCTAATTAGGTTCAAACAATATTAGAGTTTTCTGGTTTATGCGCTTTTGCTTCAAAAGCAGATTCGATCTTTTATTGCATAACATCCAAAATGACAAACAATTCATGAAGAAGTGGGTATTGTTTCTTTCTTTCCTTCTTGGCTAGGCGCCCATGTCATGCAAGGCCTGTAGAATCTCTGGAAGACAAATCTGATTTTTAAAAGGCAAAATTTCTTTGGGCCGTACCATTCATGGGGCTTGGGATTCGTCCAAAAATACTTGCATTTTGAGACTGTTTTTGTTAGTCTAAAAAGCGCCCATTTTCCTAATAGATTTCTAATCAGTATCATGGTTAGTTTGATAAGTTTTAAGGAAACTTCTGAGCTATTCAATGTTTAATGAACAAGAGTGCTGAAGTGGGTTCATATGAAAAAATAATAAGAACTATTATAACAGCTCGGAGATCTAGTACTTAAATCTGATTAGGTATTGTTAGCAAGTCTCACCACTTGTTATACTTGTAAGGGATGGCAGAAGTACTTTGGCTAGCAAGTTACCAATCTTGCTTAGCATACTGTAATGCCCTTCTTACAAGAATTTCAGCAGTCGATATTGTTTTAATTGACCTCCGCCCTATGGTAGCTACTATCCCATTCTGAGGTTAGCAAGCACATTCTAGGTGTTGCATTATTTCTCGCTTTCCGCATTTTCTTTTCAAGCATAGTTTTCTGTAACACTCCGTCATATGGTCTTACCCCTCATCTAGAATACTGGGTTGGGTAGCAGATACTTGGCGTTGAGTTCCAAGGTTCAGCATTTAGGGTAGAAGATTAGTCATTCTGTAAACTCCGTCAGATGGTCGCCCCTCACTCCATACTGGATTGGGTAGCACATACTTGGCGTTTAGTTCCCATTCAGCATTTAGCGTAGAAGATCCTCTGACCATATGCTCGCCATCATGCAGCCATTCTTAAGTTCTTTCGTACATTTTGGTTTACCTTCTAACCTTAACAGGTACTTTGATCGTAATGTTGTAATCTGTTTTAAAAAGAAGGAAAACGGAAAAATTGGCCCGGACATATTTCACGGAAATAATAATTTCCCTCTTTTGCCAATGCGTCAAACAATGGTAATTTGGTTCATTCGGGCCTGTTTTTTCCAATTGCAAGTTTCAGTGGAAAAATGCAAGTATCAAAAATCAGCCATTTTTGGAGAGGTCCGGGAAGATGTAGAAGCAAAAATGCAGTGCCATAACTTTCACAGCTCGTTTTAGGTGTCGTCTTCAATAAAAGTGATATTTACTCGAGCTTTACGCATTGATGGCAATATATCTTAATCATGAAAATCCACTGCCTATAACCTGTACCTTAATATTAGTACTTAATGACTAATTGCAATCTTATTGAAAGAATCATTCGTTTTGATTCTTTTTATATATATTTAATATATTACAAAACAATAGTTAACTTGGTATATACAACTTATACAGTATACTGTACAGTGTATATATTTATATAAAATAACAGTCATTGTATTTTATATGTTATTTAATTCATATACAATCTATATCATGACTGTGAGCAATAGCATACATTATAAATTTAATTTTATACGTTTTGTATATTCTGTACAATGTACATTATTATACATTTATACTTATAGTTAACACTTAACTGTACATGATATATACTATAAAATTATAATAGTATATTGAATAAATCATCCAGAAGTTTTACACTCAAAATCAGTATCACGCATCAATGACACTCCCACTAGCTCACTTCTCGCATCGGGTTTTAACATTGTTTTTACATTGTAATTTAAGTATATTTTATGAATTTAAATGTTTTGAAAAGTTGCATAAATTAGTACAGCTGGATAAATTATCGATTCCCGATTTCTTAGTCAATCATTTGGTCCTGCCAATTAATCGCTGATAACGATTTTTTGAACTATGCATCAAACATCTCTGACCATGCCTGGGACAAACAAATCATATGTGTCATCATCTATCACTATGAAAGGACCAATGCAGAATCCAATAATGCTCATCATGGAGTGTTTAGTAGCATAAAGTTTGGAAAAATGTATGCTTAATCATAATGGTCCTATAGTTACCATGGGCAAAAAAATCCCTAGATTTATGATGTCCTAGGACCACGATTGAGGAAAAGTAATGTCCCCTTTTCCACGCTAGTCACTATTAAGGCCTTGGGCCCATTCCACCTTCTGTGGGATTCAAGGAAGGAAAGCAAGGGAGGTGAACATTGCCATAATTGTAAAGTAATTTCCTTATTTATTTAATTACTAATTATGGCTTGGAGTGATTCGATTAGGTGAATGTCAAAACAAAAAAGGAACTTCTATCTTCACCTTCATTAAGGTCGGTCTTCTTGAGAGCTACAAGGGAGATAAAGAAATATTCTTTTATGAGGTCGGTTTTCTTAAGTGAAGTGAAGATTAAAAAAGTGCATTTCCCCCTTCATTAAGAGGTCGGCCATGAAGATTGGGCTTCTAATTCATCCTTGGTGCCAAGAAGGGGTACTTAAGGAGGTTTGAATGGAGGAGGACATCATCATCATTCATCTATTTTGACATTTACTTGGATTTGGAGCTAGTGTAGCTTCTCTTCTTGCCATTGAAGGACGAAAACCCTTCCTTGGACACCTATTGAGGACGAAACCCTTCAATAGGATCACACTTGGGGACGGAAACCCTCTTGTGTGCTTTGGTGGCTTCACCCGGAAGTCACAAGTGAGCTTTAAGGAGGATTTTATATTTATTTCTTCCCTTCTAACCCTAGGCGACTTGCTTGGGTGAAGGGTTTGATATCATCTAGGGCACTTTTGGACAATTTGAGTTGAGATTATTGTTCTTCATATTTTATAAGGCTGAAATCTACATTTTGGTGATTTTTGGAGGAGTTTATCTATCATTTCCAGCCCTTGGTTTTGGTTGTTCTGTTGTTGTCATAAAATTAATTGCAGCTGGGTGTAATCACTTATTTTCTCCATTCTTTCGATGTAATTTGGATTGATAATTATTGTGGTTGAATTAATTATTTAGAAGCATTTTCAGTTGTTATTGCATGGTTAAATGTTGATGTGAAGTCTCTAGAGATTTTGTTGCCCTAGAGGACTGATTATTGATTATTTTAATAAGGTTGAAGCATATTTTCAGTCATTTTCAGATTGATGCTTGTTGGCTAATGGTGTATTTTCAGATTTGGTTCATTAGGGTTTAGGCTAAACCCTTATTCTTGGTTTCAGCCCTAGAAAGGAACATTACAGTGGTATCAGAGCTTCGGTCTTCCCAGCCTGAGGGTTTCTTGCAAGAAGATAAATGGCAAATAGAATTTTTGGTGATGCTAGATTCGAAAGGCTTGCCCTAGGGAAAGAAAGATTGGCCAAAAAAATGGCTCAGTTGATCCATACCCTTCAAGATCTGAATGGTGGAAGGAGCTCTTCAAAGGGAGTCAATAATACTCAACCATCCAAAGTAGACAACATTGCTACATGGTATGAGGAGTATAGGGCTCTTCCCGAGACGAAAAACGATGTCATGTCATTTTCTGAGTTCGTGGGAGTAAGCAAGTGAAGATCAAGGCCCAAGCCTAGGTAGCAAGCTGCACAAAAAGAAAAATTAGGGCTGCAAGTAATGGAGAAGAAACAGCCCATAGAGGAATCCACGGTGCAAGTTGAAGAGGGAGAAATCGTGGAACTTGAGCCAAAGAAGAAAGAAAAATCAAATTCACACAGTGTTGAAGAAAATTTGAAGGTTGAAGCTCAATCGCCAAAGGACAAGGAGGATATTCATGATTTCGGCAAGACTCACGAGGTGGTTCCTTACATGTCTCAACAAAGTGCTTCAACAAATTCTCATAAAGACAACCGAAGGTATGAAGATAATTCAGATTTGTTGTTTTCTATCATGTCATTTCAGATTTATAGTCATGGACAATTTGTTAAAAAGGATGACCTTGTCGCGAGTTTGAGGCTCCATAATAAGTCACATCAAATGGGTGATAGTCATGGTACTAAGAAGGGAGAAAAATCAGAATTATAAGGGGATAATGGGGCAAAAATGTCGGGTGACCTTGTTAAGAGGCATGCCCATGAAATGAGGGTCTCTCTAGATGCCCATGATAATTTTCAGCTGGCTGGACTATTCCAAACAGCAGTCACCAAGGAGCAAATCGATGGGGGTATCCACAAAGAGCAATCCCAATTTCCTCATCATCTGAAGAAAGGTAAAAAACCTTTGATGTTCTTTGATAGTTTATTGAATTTTAATGGTCACACAGGGCAGTCACATAATGAAGTCAAATCAGATTTACTGAGGACCTATGAGGATGACTCATGCGTGAGAGAGGGGCACAATTAGAGTGTTTTCTGAGTGTTGTTCCTAACTCGGAAATTATGAGTCATAAGAGTGTCGTAGGCAGCCCCTAGTATAAGATTATCTCAGTTTTGTTCTTGCTGATATGTTGTTACCCTCACACACAGCTGGTTGGGGAAGGTGATCAGATTTCATGCTTGTTATGTCCTCCTATGTCACCATTGATTGGACATTATTATGCACCTCATACTTCCCGGAATAATGAGGTGAGAAGTACTTTTTGTTGTGTGGATTCTTCAGCTCAATTTCAAGATTGTTTCCACATGTGGAATATAGGTGAAATGTTGGGTGGATATCTATGTTTGAGGTATCAAGGACATGTTGGTAAGTCTGGAGAGGGTCTTTTTGCACACTAGAGAAAGGAAAGAGAGATTAGGAGTTAGAAGGAGCTTAATAGAAGAGTTTAGAGAAGGAAGGATTAGAGACAAAGAAACAAGGTAAGCTTCCACCCATGACTTCTTTTTTGATTTCATATAAATTGTGAAATGTCTTGTTTCAATTGGGTTTTCTTCTTAAAATTCTTTGTTTAGATTCACGTTTTTGAAAAGGGAATTTTTGAAAGTGGTTTATATTGGTGGGTTTAAGCCATTTTGACTTTGTATTTAGTCGTACGGGTTTGTACATTTGAGTTTATAACTTGGAGCCCTATGTGTTTTATAAGTTTTTATGCATTCTAATTTTGAGAAAAATGTGAATTCTCAAGCAGTTGTGCTACTGAAATTTCATTAGTACTTGCTTATGTGCCATAGCCCCCCAGTGCCCTCCCTTTGACAAGGCACAAATGGCATTCTACCCATTTTGGAAGTGCAGGTATTCTAAATTTCATCCCACGAACGTATTAACATCATTCCCACTTTGAAAGTGGAAGATTTTTACATTCCTACCTTGGAGGTAGAGAGCATGCATTTTGTCAAAACACTTGGAGGAGCATCTATTGGACTAGGGGAATGGAAATCTACCCTCTGATCCCTCTTATGATGGCTTGGAGTCATCTTGTGTGGCACCAATTATGGATGGAACAATTACCTAAGTAGGATCCCTTCCTTCTTCATAATCAATGAAACCCAAATGTGACCACTATGAGACAGCTAACTTAAATTGAACACTCAATGATAAACATGTGTGTTTGAACCCTTGCACAAGGGGGTTGATTAAAGTATCTCTCCAATCAAGACGGTCGAGAGGTGAATGTCCCATCCCCTGGTTGGTTTGCAATGAGCTTCTCAAGAAAGAAAACCATCCACAAGAACAAAGGAACAAAAATGATCTGCAATTGAAGACCGTGGACATTAATTTTTATCTTGTTAAATTTAGTTCATCTGAATGGTGTTAAAGCCCAATTTGTAATAGAAGATGCATATGGCTTGTTGGACTAATATGAATATAAGGCTTATAGTTTATTATTTAGTCACTATTAATCATGAATTAACTAATAAACGGTTGTAACCACTTCAACCATTTTGTAACTAGCTCTTGCATAGTAAAATGATAGAGTCTAGACACACAAACTACTATATATGTACATTCTGGTTTCTCCTTCATTCCTTCCCTGTTCACATCTTCTAACATTGGTGTCAGAGTCATTGGATCTAAACAGGGCTAGGAAGTTGTAAGGCAGGTATTTTGAGCATAGAGGAATGGATGACCAAAGACGAAGACTGTAAATTGCAAGTTTCAGGCATTCCTGCAGGCATGGTTGACTGAGGGAGAATGTCCTTTTAGCATTTTCAAAGGATTTCCAAAAAGAAATCAACTTTTACTGGCCACCATTGGAGTAGGGCACATTCTGAGTACATTCATCTAGGCTTCTTCAAGTCTGGAAAATCACGATTTTTGATAGCAATTTATCAGTTCGGCGAGTAATTACTGCCATTAACTTGCTAAAACTTGGTGAAAAACCTGTGAATTTAGGGGTATTGCATTCCCATTTTGAGCTTAAAAGCAGTCAACATTTTTTCACGGGATTTTTCTGCTTCGTGAAAGGGCACTCTTTGCGAATTTGCCAGTGAAACTAGGGTTTCGAAAACCACAGTGAAAGCCAGTTGAATAGAGATAAAATTCAGAACTCTGCTAAAATCAGGAGTTACAACTTACAAAACAATGTGAAACTTTGTCGCTAGGTTTCACAGCAAGGGCACATGAGGTTACAAAGGCCATGAATTTTAATCTGGTATTTTATTTTGCAAAATAGCTTAAGAGTAAGACTGTGCAGGTGCTGTGGATCTTTGATTTCTCTGTGTGCAGACTTATATGCATGTGTTAAATTACTGGTGTATCATTCTTATTTAGAATTTCCTACATTCTTATCTCCCTTTTCCTTGTCAATTTCATTTTTTTAGGTGATTCACAAGGGAACCGGCCCTCTCTGGAGGTTCACAATAGTCATACGTTACCCACAACCTTGAGGTGTTCCAATTTTATCAACAGGGAGAGAGTACACACACCATTCTGGATCAGGGTGCAACTTTTGGTTGACAACAGTTAGACAATAAGATCTTGAAATCAATCGCTAAAAGTGACAAATTCAAATGATGAAAAATAGCTATTTTTTAAACCCCGCAATTTCTTTTTGCAAACACGTTGGGACATGTTTAGATGTATGTGTCAAACACATTTAGGGTACATGTTTGACACAGCTTGCCCTATTTTAGGACACGTGTCCTAACATGTCAGGTCCTGAAGGATACATGAGATACCCACAACGCATGACCTCAATTAGTTAGTGTCCACAGTAATCCTGAGTTTGAAAGAAGGTTCTTTAAGAAGAAGAGGGGTACACTTAAAAGTTACAACCAAACATGCACCAATCATGCTTAATTTAAACTAATTATTGACGAAGAGTCGAGCATTTAAAAGCCATGCAGTTTAATAACTCAATAAATATACCATGGGCCATTTTTTAGTTGTTCGCGGCCATATGTCCGGGTTGTAAATAGAGACCTCTACCCCGCTGAGTTAAAGCTTTAAAATTCATAGATCAGACAGAGTATGCACCATTATTTTCATATGAATAGAGTTTCTGCAAGAGTAGATTGTTGAGCTATTAAACAAACTTGGATCTCAGCAAGTTTTGGAGGTAGTTGAATGTTTGGACACATGAGAATACTATTGAGTTATTAAATAAACCATGGTCAACATCGACTTCATAGGTGATAGTGCATGCTTTTATCTTTTATTTGCCTTCCAAAAAATGCTTCATGAGTCGGATACAATGGGATACACAACACGTCGGGAGCTATTAGGATGTGTCTAGTATCCTAGCAAAGAACAGGATAAAAAGAAGAGGGGGATATGGTAAAATACAAGCAAACACACCAATACTCGGGTTGGCATCTATAAATAGGGGGACCTAGATGGATGAGATATATCGGCCCGGCACCATATTAAATAAGGACTCTTTCACATACTCAAGATACTCCCTCAATGATACTCCTACGAAACGAAACTCCCATACTCAACTCCCTCAACAAGGACTCCTTTAAACTAAATTTGTCAATGAATCCCCTTTCGAGCACTCAAAAGCAGGGCAATTTAGTCCAAGCCTTAATAAATACCCAGGAACTATTTGGAGTTAATGGAGCATATTGGGTATAAATATCTCAGTCCATTTTGCATTATAATTCTTATAGACATAAGAGTTGCACCATTGTTTTGGAGGGACTAGAATGTTATGTTTTATCGTTAGGAGTAGGGGCCACATGGTTATTAATGTTTTAATTTTGCGTTCAGTAGGTCACTTTTGACCATGGTACTTAAAAGCTTGAAAATACTGAGTCAGTTACTTTTATTTTATTGGCCCTTCCGTAAGGATAAAATGCGACTATCAACTTGGGGTCTTCATGCCTTGGAGAAAGTTATATAAGGAGTTGGGAGGAAAAAGTGAAAGAGATATCTTGCATACACTAATTATTCTTCATGTGCAACTGTTGTTTGCAAATCTATAGCTTGTGGAGTAAAATCCCAGCAGGACAACCCTAGCTTCGGTGGTGAGAGACCCGTCCCTAGCTACAGGGCATTCTTCGGTAGTGAAAGATCTACCCTAGTCTTGTCATTTTGGAGTCGCTTTTCAGGGCTGTGCAGAGATATTTTCAGAGGTTTCAGAGGAAGGGTTTCGAGGATTTTTGGGGGATAATTTGGGGAAGATAATCAGAGGGGCTTCAGATCAGACTCACGGCAGCAATATCTAAAGGGTTGGGCATGGCATTTCCGTTGAAGGCACCTCCATCATTTCCCGACCCCATTCCAAGCAAGGGCGACTTGTTTTGGAGCTTGCAGTGCAGCTTTATTTGGAGGGTTTTTAGTCGGCCATTTTCAGATTTGAAGGTTGGAAATAGTCATTCCCATATCTGTTAATGTTATTTCCAAAGTTTCATATTTTTGCTTGTATTTGGAGAGGTATACGAACCTCTAGAAGTTTTCCAGCTGTTTAGGGCTTCCTGTGTAATTTTCTGGCAGCATTTTATTATTGAAAAATTCCAAAAAATGTTTTCATTATGTTCTTTATAATATTAGCAAGCTCTCTTCAAAATTTTCAAGTGATTTGAGTGCAAATATTTTGTGAGATATCAATTTAATTCCATTCGCTGTCCTAACTGCTGGAAATTGCAAAAATCAGTATTTTATTTGGCTGCAAATTTTCAATATTTTGTGCATTTTTAAGTGGTATTCCACAAGGGATATTTCAAAGTATCATTGTCCCAATAGTGCTTGGTTGGTACAATTTTACAATTCGGAACATGCTTTTGGGTAGGCGATTCTCAAAGTTAATATGCACTTGATAAGTATTAAGGATCGGATCAACCAATTTTGCTTATATATTTTTATACCGTTTATGTTATTGATCTTTATTCAGCTGCATCTATCACGATCTTATCTGTAAACTATCAGAATTACCGGCTATTTTAAAGTTATTGCTAGCTGATGTAAATAATGGTCAATGTTACTTTAAGGTTGTAAATACTTATTTAAGGCTACTGCATAATAACCCAAAATTTTAAGAACCATGGTAAAGATTCAAATTTACTTGATGAATTCCCGGTGATTTACTGAATTTTATATTGAAAGGCATTGCATGGAGCCTGTAAAACTGCATATTGGTATTGGAAAAGACTTTAGTGCTGTTGATACTTCAATGTCAAAGTTAAACTAGTTGCATCTTAATTACATTAAGTGGTTGGATAGGGGAGTCCATACTTGAGTAGGGATCATAGTTGAAAAGATACTTGAGACATGGGGTAACACCCAAAACTTGAACAAATTTAAATGTTTTGTCAAGTGTCCAAATTATACATTAGCTGTTATACAACTTGTACCCAATAATCAAGGTGTAAAATAGCGAACCACATAGCAGACACATCATATTTAGGGGTCTGTTTAGATATCCAATGCACAAGTTTAGTTGTAACCTTTTTACAAGTGACATTTCACACTTGTGTTTATTGTGAATTAACCTAAAATGTGATCCAATGATCCCTCCAAGTAAATACATGAAATAATATATATAATACATGGTGATTCAACTGCTAGTAAATTTTAAAATGTGGCACTTCATTTAAATGGCACAGGGTCTAACTGTAGATTATGCATGAGTATTGGTTCCTTCAAATCTGAGCAAACAAGCATGATACAATCAATGCACCACAAACCTTAGCCGTCAAACTTTTCCAAGAAAAGTCCTCTCAACCAAAGTGAAGCCCTCTTTTGAACAAGGGTCTAAACATTTGGTGCCAATTGTCTTAGACCTCCATTGCCACAAACTTCTTAAATCGCCTACCTCAATTGTCTAGCTTAGTCTAAACTTCTAAGTAGCTGAATTGGTCAACCTATGGAGAGTGATCCATGCCATTATGAGAATATTACATTGGAATGCTCCAAACATTGGTGGTAGAAACTTGTTGTTTACATTGCAGTGTACGGTGTTGCATGATCTCAATTTATCTCTATACAAGAGGCATGAAGTCATCACTGTTTTGGAGTATTGGTTAGATCAGAGGTTTCATCTCCCCGAAGTTAAACTACTCGCCTTTATTTCAAATAATATTTAGGCGATAAGGCTTATGCATTGTGAGAATTCATTCTCAAAAACAATTGGTAAACTTGTCTCACAATGGCAAACATGGTAGTTATATCATTGGGAAACTATTTATCGACCACCGGAAAATATGTTACATTGGAAGTGTGCATTTTTATTCTACCGCTTATCTGCAAATTTTGTTAGATGGCAACATTGAGTCAAATAGTCTCTTGCCATCTTCAGCCAGTGTAGGTTTGACAATCCTTCTCATCTGCTGATCCTCTAGTTCACAGCTGCATGTATTTTGCATATGGAGACCATCCACCGTTGGTAGTTTACATTGACAACTTGGCTACTGGCATTTACGTTGGAAACTTCCCATTGCTAGGAAACAGCATTGCCCAAGATTCAAACTTACATCAGTAACTTTAGCTGTCAGTGTTGAATTTTTTTGATGGTCAGGTATTTACAAGCAGAATATGAATTTACGTGATTACCACATTGATAGCTTGTAATTCCTTCTATCTCAGTTGGATTGCTGTGAGCTACCTCTATCTGGTCAACTAACCTCTTTCTCATGTTTTGTCTGCTGACGATGTCTACTCAATAGTCTGAGTGGTGCCACCATCATTCTCCATAATAGGACTGCTACTGGCATACCGCAATACTCACACAAACTTGACTAGATTGGTTTTGGCATAAATGAATGACTATATAGTTGATGCATTGGTAATGAGCATTGTTTCTCAGTCAGCTGCATGCCTGAATGATCTACATGCGGACAGAAATCAGCTGACTCTACACGGTTGCTCCGTTATTATGCCTCCCACATACTCATGATTCGGTATCCATGTCTACCTTGCATGCCCTCCACATCAATCTACCCACATCAATGTACGAAGAAGTAAGTGGTTTAATTTTTTAAATTTGCTACATGCCTCTTTGATATTCAAACTGAATAATTAGCCAATAGGATTTTATTGTGGAAATGTATGTCCCATGGAAACATCCAGTAAACCTGTCTTACATGGTAAATATGGTTTATGTTAGTTGGGAAACCATTTTTTGACGAGTAAGTGGTTTAATTTTTTTTATGATTTGCCTACAATGCCTCTTTGATATTCAAAACTGAATAATTAGCCGAAAGGATTTTATTGTTGAAATGCATTCCCAAAAACATCCAGTAAACCTGTCTTACTTTGGTAGGGAATATGGTTTATGTTGTTGGGAAACCTTTTTTTGACCACCGAAAAACAAGTTACATGAAAATTAAGTTGAATAATGATCAAATACCTAAAGCAAAGTTAACTTCACCAAAGAGAATACTATTTATTTCTAGCATCCATTGCCATTCCTACCCACTACGCCTATGAAGGAAGATACACGTGATTGTTGGTTTATTCTGCTACTCAATTGGATTAGATCTGTAGCAGATTTGTCACAAGTCATATTTAGGGGTTAAGGACCATTTATTTCTGCTATTCTTTTCTCTATGTCAAAATTCGGAGTGGACATTGAGACTATATTTTAATTTGTATTACGGTTCAAGGATGCACTTCGTATGGAAGTATGTAATTGTTACAAGTTAACTAAGGAAAACACCTTTTTTACATGTGTGGTGTATGAGCTCAATCTCTAAAGCATTGGCTACAACAATCAGACTCATCTTCATCTTCGTTTTAGTACTTGGTATCTAGATTGGTTCTTTGTCAATTTGGGGATTTCAACTGTGAAAATAACCCTGTACCCAATGACATATGGTAGTAGCCACACCCCATAGTCAAGTACCGTGTGATAATGGCACGACATAGCATGCTTTGGAATTCACTGCACACCTTTTTTTTAACTGTTATGTGGCCTTCACATGATCCAGGGCGCTTCTCAACCTCACTATATTCTAAAGACTTATACATATCCTTTGTAGACATCTGCAACCATAATTTTCAACTTCAAGAATTGCCGAAGAATAGGAAGGAAGGTGGCATTGATGAATCGCTTGGACCTAGGAGGAACATGCCTTGCAAGATATGGAGTATGGGAACAACTCAACTAGTTTTATCTAAAAGACTGATGAGACAATGATCCAAGTATATGTCAAATTACTCCCAAGCCCACAACGACTTCAAACAACTGATTGTCTAATATTAGTTCTTAACATGATCCTAAATTTGCTTGGCTTTTCATTCAAAAATTCTTTAGGGAAATAAAAATTAAGAGCAACGGATGGGTTATTCCTGTTACAATAGAATTCATTGGAGGGGGACCTTAGAAGGCAACATAACAAAAGCCCCTTCATCCGAAGGCCCAAAAAAGTAAGGGGCACTATCAAACCTAGTCACTTAACAGAGTCCTTGAGAAGCACCAAGATTGCAAGGGCTATTATACCAACAATTATGATATTTGCGTACCCATTTGATGGTTCTCTGAGTAAAGCATGAAGAAATCAGTTATATATATTTAGATATGAATTTATAAACACTCCTCAATTTCCTATCGGAGAATCCCTTGCTCCCCTAAAGGTGTAGGTGCTAGCTATAATGCATACTGAGATTTAGCACTAGCAAAGCACATTAAGGTGACGCCAGTCTAATTTTATGTTAAAAAGATCAAACAAAAGATATAATTAGTATTATAATACATTTATTTATAGAATAATATTTTAAAAAAATTCAAACAAAAAATAAATGATAACAATTATAGTATTTGTATTTATAAGATGATAAATATATATATGAAATTAAAAATATGTATAATGAGCTATATAACTTTATCACACTAACTAAAGTTTTAATTATTGATAATTAGTAACGAATGTATTTTACGCTCCATTGTGCATCCTACTAAAAATTACGTAAATAAATAAATTAGTATGTTGTACTATATTTAATGTAATATAGTTACACAGTTTTAATTATTGATAATTACTAATGAATAGATTTTATGCTACATTGTGCATCCTACTAAAAATTATGTAAATAAACTAATTAGTATGTTGTACTATATTTAATGTAATATTAAAAAGTGTGATGAAATGCTCTATCTTCCACATGTTTTATAACAATTTGAATTTGTATCATGTCTCTATTTTTCTTTGCTATTGGAACCGCCCTTTATATTAATTATAATAAAAGAGAGTTACAAGAGCAGGGGCGACTGGAAAACTCACGGTCCAATAAAAACGCCATGTAGGCACTAGAAAACGCCCAAAGGGTAAACCAAAAGTGCAAGAATTACATAAAAGCAGAGAGGACTAGGCACAAGTTGTCGCTTCGGGAGGATCGTCCCGAGGAGGGATGAATGCTCCACTAGATGGCTCAGCCGAAGGAGGATCAACCTGCTAGCCATCTTGATCTGGCATCTGCATCTGTAAAGGAACAATAATTCCCCAACTAGGGGGCGGAGAGCCAACAAGTGTTTGAACTCTAGGCGGAGGAGAGGCCCACTGCGGAGATTTTGCCATGGCCTTCCCCCTTGAAGGAGGGCTCCAACCTGGCTTGGAAGAGGACGAAGTTGAAGGGCGACCCCGGGGAGAGGCGCTTCGATGGCTGCGAGAGCGGCTTCTGCGATGCGGTCCTAGTGGTGGAGACTGCCGAGGCGGAGATGGCGGTGGTAGAGGGTCTAGAGGGACCCGACCCATTGTGCACGGTGAACTCCCCCAATGTGCAAGCAATTCCTGTAAGTGAGCAAATTCCAAAGCAATTTTTTCGGCTTGAGCTTGAATTTGTATGCGCACAGTAGACAATATAACCACTTTGTCATTAGTGGAGAATAAAACAAAAAATTGATCATTCTGGAATAACATAGAATTTTGAGCTTTCCAAATATGAAATAGAATACAAGCTTTAAATAATTGTCACAGATTATCAATATAATTAGGCCAAGGGCTGAAATCTCCAAACAAAGCCATACACCATTGAAAGAACTCAGGGTGGTAGGGTTGAAAGAACAAATGGATCCAAGACCAGATGGCATGAGCACGGGGACAAGACCAAAACAAACGCTTAAAAGATTCAAGATTAGAGCAGAAAGGGCATTTGGGATTGGGAATTCCGATGTGACTAAAATGCTCGCCGATAGGAAGGCCCTGATAAATAAGGCACCAAATAAAATGATTAACTTTAGGCTCAAGCAAGAAGTTCGAAGCACGGGAAAACATATAAAGCCATGAAGACCACGCACATTGCAAACCCCAACGGGCATTGAGTTTGGCAATGGCAAGCGAGCTGGGGCTCAATAATTGGTATATGGTGTTGACATTGTCGCAAAAAAAGGCAATATCATGATTCCATCGCTAATCGTGGCACCATGCATTCGGAGGCTTAAGCCCCAGTTTATGGAGCATGACATCTAACATCAACTCTTGAATCCTGTAGATATGAATGGTCTGAATTAGCAAGATTAAATTTTGTCTTGAGCTTGGGCCAAGAAATCCAGTCTTTACGGGGAAACCAAATCTAGAAAGGTTGTGAGGAATCCCTTTTACGAAGATAGACTGAGAGATTTGATTCCTCAGAGTTTCCACAGGCGGAAGACTATCATCTTGTGATGATGGGAGACCACCTGATATTCTGTGAATTGAAATAGAGCCTGGTGCGAAATCCATCGCTAGTCCAATGAAGCAGGGTTTCACAGATTCTAAATCTTTCTATATGTGTTTGGCGACAAAGGTGCCAAGAATCTTGACAGTAGCCCTAGTGATAAATAAGGTGCGCAATCCTATATTATTCCAACATTTTTTGCATGGAAAACTTTCTTTGATTTCCATTTGCATGGAAAAAATTACTTATTTTTCACGTATGTACAAAAATTCTATTGTTCTTTTTCTTTTTTTTAACAAAAATCTACCTTTTGATTTTCATTTCTTTACAAAATCATACTTTTTTTTCTTTCGAGTTATAAAAATCTAACTTTGTTTTTCATTTCTGTACAAAATCCTTAGTTTTATTTTTTGTTTCTCCAAACCCTAAATCTTAACAAAAAAATTGGTAGTGATATTTTCCCTTTAAAATTATAATAAAATAAAACCTTGAAAAAAATTAATAAAGCAAACAAAAAAATTGTGTTGTTTTTTCTCTCAAATTTCTCTACAAAATTCTAATATAACTATAAAAACAACCTATCAAAAAATAAAACCATCACTTTTCTTTACAAATTTTAAAATGAGACCTTAGCTATATATCCATTTTTTTTCCATGTAGAGGAGTTAGCACCATCCCTCCTAACATATGTACAAGGAGAGGTTTTTCTAAAAAGGATAGCTCGAGAGTAATTTTCAAAAAATATGAACAAAGAAGGCAAACCTATGTTGATCACGACATTACGACAATAAAATGGCTTAGAGATTGGAGGCATGTTGTACGAGAAAACTTAAAACAAGAACATTCAGTCGAAGGGAACAAGAACATTCAGTCGAAGGGGACAAGAAGATCACAAATGAAAATTGGTGATTTTTAATATAATTTACTTGTTTTAACATATTAAAAATCACATTTTTAAAAAATTAAAAAAAAATATTGCACTTTCATTTAATTATGAAAACTACATATTTGGACGATGGAGTCACATATGATAGTAAATCCTAACTTCTTTCAATAAATGTTCAATAACAAAATTGATTTGGTTCCTCCTTGCAATACATGTTCATGGATAACCCTCTTTACCTCCCCATTACTCCATGTGTTAGACACCATCAATATAATGGCCCTATGGTTCCTTGTCACGAGATTGCCCTTCTTACCACGATGACGATGACATGGACTTCCCATATGTCCCTTACTTTTTATTGGCATTTGATTTTGCACGTATACAAAATATGACAACAATGTAAAGGGGACAAAGTCCCTCCTCAATGATGGGTGAGGTTGCCCTTGTTGAAAACCAAAATTTTATATACAACTATACATTTAAATGGTATTTTGGGGTTTTTTAAGTTTTTAGAAAGAAAAGAAATAGATAGGAAGAGGGAAGAAAAAAGGAATGGAATGGAAGTGAGTGAGAATGAATGCATAAGTAAGAAAGGGTGGATGCAAGATTAAGCAAATGCAAATCATAAACTCGCATACACTTTAGAAACAAATACGGTGAATGACAATTGAATAAAAGATATTAAATTTATAGAGAGTAAGAGCTTTCACATTAATTAGATATAAGAATAACAAATGCTCAAGAAAAGAAACAAGTACAAGATAAAAAGTTCTTCGTAAAGGCTCCTTTATTCATCTTTGAACAAGAACACAAAGTTTCTTTCTATTTCTCTTTACAAACAATGTTTTTCTCTTTGTTCCAAAAGTCCCTTTACAAATAAGCTCTTACTTGCTTTAATAACCCAAAACTTGGTTACAAAGTAGTTAGGGTTTCTTATGACATCACATTAGGACTAAATTAACTTGTATTAGTAAATTACCTTAATTTTAATAAAATTGAGTCACTTTATGATCCAAAGAACAATCTGGGAAGCAACTCTAGTGGGGAAACTTTTGTGAGTCATAACTTCATCACCGTAGCTCCGATTGACTCCATTCAAAATGCTTCGAAAATATTGGAATGTTTAGAATATGGTGAAAGGGTGTGTCTAAAAATAGTAATTTCACAAAATTTTCGCATATGTAATTCATGGAAGGTGAACCACCTCGTCTCCCTCAAGATTGGTGACCTTCCACATTCTTCTAGATGTCTCTTCATATTTCTAAAAGTATATATAAGTATATGTAACCCGAACGGGAAGGACAGACATCTCCTTACAAAGATAGCTATTGTAATCTCGGTCTTTTGAACAATATACATCTCTTTTCAGAGATAGCTTTATTGTTTACATCTGGCACAATTGTTATTATGTCCTTTAATCCAAAAACCCCTAAGTTTTGGATCAGTGGTATCAGACAAAGTTGTATTGAGAGTGTATGATTCCCAGGATGAGGTCGGGATATAAGAAGCTTGGGTGGTCCACACAAGATCCTTTAGAATACTTGACTGCTCGTTGCAGGAGACCTTAAATGCAAGACAACATCGAGACAAATGATCCTCTCAAGAAAATGGTGAATGAATCTCTCATAGAGAAAAATGAGTAGATGTTACAAAAATTTATCCAGGTCCTTCAACATCTACAAATGGGAAATCATGTCTCCCCCTTTGCGAGCCAGCCCTTCAGTGCCCCGACACCCTTCAAGGTTCAAGTAAATTTTGATATTCCTATTTTTTAGGGTAAAATAAATTCTGATGTAGTAGAAAATTGGTTGGACCAATTATCCTCCTACTTTTCTGTCAATAAATTCATTGATAAAGAGAAGATAACATTTTCTCTCTTGAAATCATCACTTTCTGTCAAAAATTGGTGGGGGTGTACAAGAATGGACTCAATAGGGATGAATTGGGAATTGAAGAGGAACCCACATGGGATGATTTTTGTGTATTCCATAAATTAAGAATAATACCCTATTGGAGCCTATGATGATCTGTACATACAGTGGCAACAACTCCACCAAGGTAAGGACTGGTTAGTTCAAGATTATATTGATAATTTTCATTCTCTGTCTGCAAGATTGGGCATTCAAGACATAGAGCATCACAAGATCCTCAAATATTGCAGTGGCCTACAATGGTACATATGGGAGGAAATGGACCTCTTTCAATTTCATACCCTTAATAATGCGTACAAGTTCATGATCAAGATTGAACAAAAGCATAGAAAGAGAAATACAAAGAACCAACCTTTGAGGGGGAAAGTGATAAGGAAGGTCAAACCCGAGGTTAGGGTTGGAAATGGAAGGAGTTGTAAGGAAATAAAACACAGAAGGAGAAGACAAGGAAGTGGTGTGACCTCCACAAGACTAATCATCATTCCAAGGAAGAATGTCGAGCCATCAAGTCCTTACTAATTGAGTCACCATCTTCAACACCCACTGCTCCACCGGTGACACACCCCGAGGTCAAAGATGAAGAAGATGAAATTGTAGATGTTGAACCAGATGTGATCATTGCCACCTCACAAGTCAAGAATATGGATGAGAAGGAAAGGCTATTTCACTCCAAGCTTTGGGTAAAGGGTAAGCCTCTACATTTTATTCTTGATAGTGGAAGTCAAAAGAATTTAATTTCTGCTGATGTTGTGAAAAGTATGAACCTCCTGTAAATCCACATCCACAACCATATAGTATTGGGTGGTTGAACCTAGGAAGAGATCTCCATGTCACACAACAATGTCTCCTCCCATATGCAATCAAACCCTTCCACGATGAAGTCATGTGTGATGTTGTTCCATTGGATGTTTGTGATGTGCTCTTGGGCCAACCATTCATGTGGGAGAGACATGACATATATGAATCATGACTTCGAAGGGTTACCATTAACATTGGGAGTCGGTGCTATCAGATACCCAAGGTCATCCCCTCCAACTCAGTTTCCCTCATCAGTGCCAAACAATGTAAGAATTTGGTCAAAGAAAAGAAAACATTTTGTCAACCTGATGATCAGGCCAAAAACCACCAAGAAAGTTGTTGTGGCCACCTTGACTACACATTCAGTGCAACAAAAGAAGCAGATTGACCAAATCATAGCTGAGTATGATGATCTATTCTAGTCACCCACAGGGGTGCCACTTCAGTGCGAGGTAAAATATGTTATTGATTTGCTCCCAGGATCTCCTTTACCTAACAACCATGTGCATCACAGGTTAGTACTTGAAAATGATGAGATCAAGAGGAAACTCCAAGATCTGATTCAAAAGGGACACATTAGGTATGAGCTCTTCACCCTGTGGAAGCCCAATTGTCTTGGCACCAAAGAAAGATGGAACATGGAGACTTTGCATTGACTATCGGGCCTTGAACAAAATTACTGTGAAGAATCGCTACCCCCTTCTGAGGATTGATGATTTGCTGGACCAACTCCATGGCGTGAAATTATTCACCAAAATTGATCTCAAGTTTGGCTATCACCAGATTCCCATTGAGCCCACAGATGTCTGGAAGACTACATTTAAGTCTCGAGAAGGTCTATTTGAATGGTTGGTCATGCCTTTCGGCCTAACTAATGCTCCTGTGACATTCATGAGGATGATGGATGACATCCTGTGGCCCTACACCAACTCCTTCATGGTTGTCTACTTAGATGATATACTCATCTATAGTCAGATGTGGGAGCAACATCTACAACATGTTCGAGAAGTACTTCAAACCCTTCGAAAGCATGGTTGTATGCAAATCTAGAAAAATGCACATTTGGGATGAGGAAGGTTCAATACCTAGGATATGTTGTGGATGAAGGAGTCCATGTTGACCCAGAGAAGATCCAGGTTATTCAGAAATGGCCTACTCCAAAGACTCTTACAGAACTCTGTAGCTTCTTGGGTCTTGCCAATTTCTATTATCGATTTGTCTTGGGATTTTCACATATTTCTTGGCCACTGAACCAAGTGACTAAAGGAGGAAACAAGGCTACATTTTGATGGTGGGAGGTTCAACAGAGAGCATTCAAAATTTTGAAAGGAAAATTATGCTTGACCCCTGTTCTCTCCTTACCTGACCTGCATCAACCTTTTGAATTGATGACAGATGCATCTGAGTATGCCATGGAAACTGTTATCATGCAACATGGCAACCCTGTTGTATATCATAGTGAAATATTCAATGACATAGTCAGGAAGTACCCAACATATGATAAGGAGCTTTATGTCATCGTCCAAGCCTACAAACAATGGAAACACTACATTTTGTGGAAGGAAACAATCATCTACATAGACCAAAGGCCATTGGAGTTCCTTTAGACCCAAAGCAAGCTAAGGAATGAGAGACACCAAAAGTGGGCCACATACCTGTAACAGTTCCACTTGATAATAAAACATAAGAAGGGAAGTTCCAATTCAATAACATATTTCCTGAGCCACCCTCCAATTTCATCCCTCACAACTATCCTTGACCTCTATGGACATGAGACTTCTAGTTGGTGCACTTTGTATGAGACGGATCTGACTTTTCAAATACATATCAGGCTCTCTGGGGGGAAAGCATGTCCCTAATTTCTATCTACAGGATAACCTCCTCTGCCACATGGGACACATATGTGTTCTAGTTGTTGAACAACATAAGATGATATGGGAGGCACACTTTAGTAGGACAACTGGACACTTTGGCATGGACAAAACCACGACAATACTTCAAAATCACTTTTACTGGCCCAATCTACAAAATGATGTGGTTAAGTACATCAAATCTTGCACCCCTTGTGCAATTGCCAAACCAACTAATAAGAAACAAGGATTGTATACACCATTTCCAGAACCAACCAAGCCTTGGGCCTCCATCTCAATGGACTTCCTCTCAAGTTTGCCAACTTCAAAACATGGAAATGATTGTGTTTTTGTTGTAGTTGATTAGTTTTCTAAAATGGCTATAATGATTTTTTGTAAGAAAAATATTTTTGCTGAAGAAATTGCTAAACTCTATTTTAGTCATGTATGGATCACTTTTGGGCTTCCCAAGTCTATCATTTCTGATAGGGATAACAGGTTCTTGAGCATATTTTGGTCCACCCTATGGGAAATGATGGACACTAAGTTGATGAAGTCCACAACCTTCCACCCATAGACTGATAGGTTGACAGAGGTGGTGAACAACCTGATTGTCCACATGCTTCATATGTATCACTCCAAACACCCATGTACATGGGATGAGGCCCTCCCTTACATACAACATGGATACAATCGGCCCTACACAGCTCCACCAAGCACAATCCATTTCAATTTTTTGTTATGGATTCTAGCCTATGACACCCATTGATGTGTGCATTCTGGTGCATACAATGGAATACACACCTCATGGAAGAATTGAAGTAGAAAAGGACAACAAGGTTTGTTGAACAGATTTAGTATACTCAACAACAGGTCCACGATATTTTACAGAAGATGAATGAAAATTATAAACAATGCCATGATCAACACAAGGGTTCCACATCATTTTCAAGGTAGGTGATAAGGTCTAGTTGTGGCTTCAGAAGGAAAGACTTGCAGGTCCACACAGGAAAATTTGACCTCTATGGTATGGTCCCTACACTGTCACCAAGAAAGTGGGAGAAAATGCTTTCGAGTTGAATCTTCCACCCTACCTTGGTTTGCATCCTATCTTCAATGTGGACCTCCTCAAACCATATCATCCACCTCTATTGGACACCTCGGTCATAGCAGAACAGTTGGACATATTTGAACTCAACCCAGAAAGCTTTTCTCCAGTTGAAGAAGACCAGATTGTGGACACTTGCACCAAGACCACCAGAGGACGTCCTATTCAGCTCCATCAAGGGATCTAGATAGGAAAGTTCAGTCATCAAGGCGAATGGCTCACTGAATACCAGATCAAGAAATTATCCCCACACTTGATGGGAATCCTTTCATAATGGGGACCATTGCTTTTGAAGGAGGGAGGAATGATCCATATAACAATCAGGGAAGTAATTATAGTGGGGAAACTTCTGGGAGTCATAATTTTGCACCATAGCTTTGATTGACTATGTTCAAAATGTGTCAGAATCATTATATTACGTAGAATATGGTGAAGAGGTGAAAAATTATTAAAAAAAGTTTGACCTTTGAAATCACTCCTAAAGGCCTCAAAATGCAAATTTTTAAGTGTTGTCTAAAAATATTAATTTCACAAAATTTTTGCATATGTAATTCATGGAAGATGAACCACCTTGTCTCCATTGAGATTGGTGACCTTCCACATTCTTCTAGATGTCTCTTCATATTTCTATAATTAGGTATATAAGTATATGTAACCTGAAAGGGAAGGACACACATCTCCTTACAAAGATAGCTATTGTAACATGCCAAAAAGTAACTTTATGTTGGCAACTTATGTTATAAAAGGGGCTCTCTAATTTAAGTCATATCAATGATAAATTAGAATTGAAAGGAGGGAAAGATATAAAAAAGAAATGGAGAGAGTCATTTGATCATTAGGTGAATTTGGTACTTCTCTTTTGGAAATTGGAGCAATGAGCTCTCATTTTCAGCGTTTGAGGACGAAAAACCCTCATTGGATCCTATTGCGGATGAAAATCCTCAATAGTCGCAACACTTGGGGCCGAAAACCCTCATTTGTTGCATTGGTGACCTTAAAATTCAAAATTTTAGAACAAGGGTTTCCATCCATGCTAGGGCACAAATTCCAGATCAGACACGCTTTTTAGGGGCTGCCACATTCATTTCCAGCTTGATCTACCAATTTGGAGATTTTGGTATCACTTTTCATTGGGTTTCTATGATTGGACAAATTTGCTTCTAATTTTGTTTGATAGCTGCCATTTTTGTGGTCATTTTGAGCTATCATTTGCATTTTGTTTCCAAGTATTTATGAAGATATGGATTTTTGAAGTTTCAGTTGTTTTTGAGCAATTATTTAATTCCAACGTCTGTATTTTATTGTTGAAGCATTAATTTACATGATTTCATAAGGGGTTTCAAATTGTTGATCTATTTTTGAAAATTTGTGTGGGGAAGAAACTAAAATATAAATTTGACTACCTAGGTCGCTTAGGGTTTCATGGACCACAAATAGGTCGCTGCCCTAATTTTTGCATAAAAGCTTACTATCATAAAAATCTGAAAAGTGTTGTTCATCTTCAGCTTTGCATAGTTTCCTAAGAGTCCCCAAAAAGGGACAGTACATTTTCCTACCCTTGTGATGACAACATGAATGTGTTGCCTACTCGACCATGTTTGGTTAACCTATTTATTAGTCACCCTAGGTCCTTCCTCTTCCACCACGGAATCCTTGCTTATTTACTTTGCTCTTAAGCCGATGTTCCTTTATCTTCTCCCTTTTATTCTGTATTTTTGATCCATTGTGATGGCTCCTCCTGTCAATCAACCTTAGTTTGATGTGATTTCTAATTCTTCAAATTCGTAAGAATATGTGTTTCCCTACCCAAGCTTTAAAAAGGAGCCCAACGGAGAGTATTTCCTTTCCGTGCATGCTTCTTCAATGGTAGCGAGGTCATCCTACATGAGAATGAAGGAACTTTCAAATGGAATCTTTCCCACTAGCAATAATGCATGCATAATTCTCATCCCGAGTTTCCTACTATAATGGGAGTAGTTGTTGATGAGAATTGTGCCCCTAACACAAACTTCACATCTGAGATCTTTACTCTTGGATGCGAGCAACAGAACCCTAGGAGAAGGATTTGTTTTGTTCAAAGAGAGCTGCAGACTTACAACAGCACTAATTTAGAATTTAATGTGGGAGAATTTTTTCTGCCATTAATGGAGGATGTGCCAGCAGGTAGCCCATCACATTCAAGCTTTTTCATCAACACTTTCACAAAGGAGGAGGGACTGAGTTACCTGAGCCAGAAAAACCCAACAAAAGAAGCTTTTATTTGGATCTTTCAATTGTCCTACTATGGGGGGGTGAGACCTACAATAAAGAAGCTGAAAGGAGATAAGCATGCAGAGGCTATTGGGATACTTCGATAGCAGCAAGATCTCTTAAACAAGACAAGGAATCGAGGTATCTCAGCTAACCAGAAGGAAAAAGGAAAGAACACTTTGAAGGAGGCAAGCCTTGAAGACGTGGTGTGGGCCATTATCTAATGTCACTTCAAATTTGGATGGAATTTTAACCAAAAATAGGGAGTTCTATGAATATAGTAAAGGCTTCATGCAAGCCACCTTTGAAGTTCTCAATGCAATCCATAGCCGTGTGAGATTAGATAAAGATATAAAATTCCTCACTTGCAAAGAAAATCATTTTCTCTGCTACATAAGGCCCTTAAAATTGTTGCTAGATGTCTTATAATGGAATATGACACTGAAATACAGGATAATATCAAATGGATAAGAGGACCTCCTCAGCTGGAAATCACCTCTAAGAAGTTATAGGATAAACTACTTTTTACTAATGACATGATTCTCTCAAATATTTAAATGGACTTATAAATTCTCTCCCAAAGAGTGGAAGGACCTTTTTGCAATTAATCAGGTGTCCTGTTTAGAGCTTTAAAAGTCTTTCTATTATTATTTATATCTACGTTGCGCTGGAACACTTCCTCTCTAGTGTCCCTATGAGACTTGGAAATGTACCGGAAATGGTATGCACCTACGAAACAGCTCTGAAATATACCCAAAAGGCATTGTTTTACCGGGCATGTTCTGGGAAAATGGAACAGAAACATCAGTGTTGTTTCCATGATTTCCGGGGGGGCAGATACATAAAATGATAAAACAACCAAAGAAGATACTAATACATTACAAAAAACCCTATACTTCTAGAACACACTACTTTAAAGATGAAATATAAACACACTTATATGTCGATGAGTATATATTTATTATTTTTCAAGTGAAATTTTATCTTGATGGGCTAAAAATGAGTATTATGCATTTTCTTATATAAATTTATATTTTTTAATAATATATTGTACGGATGTATTCCATTCCATTTGACTGGGTATCCAAGGGTTTTTTGAAAATCAGTGACAGTATTGGCATTTTGTTTATGTTTCATTCCCTGGCAACTTATTTTAGACGGTTGCTGATTTGATCAAAGGTACAATAGGATCTCTCATGGTTAAATCTGGTATGGGTTATGGCTTATGCTAAGTTTGTGGAGAGAGTATAAGAATCTCGTGCATGATTTTTTTAATTGTTTTTTCTAGGGCTGCATGGAAAAATATTCTTTTTCATTGGGTTCTTTGGTCTGATAAACTAATAGCTTGCCAAGAAATCTGACAGGAATTTTAGCTTCATGCAAACATAAGAAAGCTGCAACTTTTTCAGAAAGCTCTATGCATTATACGTATTGAGGTTAAAATGTTGAAACATTTTTCACTAAAAAAGGAGATGTACCTATTGGCTGTATCAAGTGAACTCAAGTTCTTGGTGCTATTGGTTTGTAACAGGATTCAATTGCAAACCAGAACCAGTTCTACACGTAATATTCCTCAATAACGTTAACTTGAAATTATATCCTAAGTGCCTGGTGGACACAAGGGTTATGTCAAACACTGCCCCCCCAGTTGATTGGACTCAAATTGAACCTCCTAATATGCAAGACTAGTGGACAAAGATAGTTGGAATACGGAAGCTAACGAGTACCGGCTTCCTGATCGTTATGCTTGCATATATTCAATAACTTAAGAAATGAATGAAACTGAATTAGTATGCTTTTATTAAAATCAAGACTCTAAGATAAACAGTAGGGTTTAGGATGTGGGATCAGAGTAAATTAACAGATAACACTGCCAAAGGCAGATTTACAAGTATTACAAGATGCAGCTGAAGGTTGGAGGGAAGGAAGTCAGATTCGGGGAAAGACATGCTGCTCTATAAATGTAGAGAACATTGGACGAGTTGTGGAGGACTCGTCCTCCTCCTGTAATCAAATCTCATTTGGACGATCCTTAGTTGAATTGTCCCATCCCTCCATGGATGGGATTACAGCGGGGTATTTGTCTGCAGGGTTCATTTTAAGGACCCTCTCCCAAAAAATATTATAAACGAGGGTTCGAAGGTTCGATGAAAAATCCAAATTGGAAGTATAGGCGAAAGGCGAAAACAACTTGTTTAATGACGGTACTGCAATAAAAAACACCGAATAATAAAATGGTGGAAATTAAATTCAAAATTATTGAACATTGATACGAGGTACATATATAGTGTTTGATCTCCTATCATGGTGGAGTAACACTCATCTTCAATCCCTCGATATCAACTTGAATTTGTCAGTATTGGTATTAATAAGCAAGGGTCAAACATCCCTAGGATGAACACTAAAAATAGCTACGTGAATTGGTAACACTTACTCAAGTAATTAAACTATTATAACTAATTATTGGTATGAGTTCGATAAACTTGTAATTAATACCTTGCTGACAACATTTAATTAGTTACACAATATTTTGGTAACATTCACTCCCCTATTGTTAACATTATTAACAATATACACTAAAAATGTTGTCAAGGTAGTTACTACGAAAATTTATCGCACTTCCTTTTGTGCACTTCAACCACATGCGTGCTCATGATCTGGATCATTTTGGCTCAGGACACCAACAGGTTAAAAGAGTGTCTACAAGAAAGATATTTTCCAAGGAATAGTCTAGCCAACAACTTTCAACAAATGGTGGATTACAGGACAACCAATTATTGTTATGTTTTTAAAGCCATTGTCATCATTACAGTGTGGAACACAACTTCTATGTTTTACACTCGGGTATTTTTTAGAATCCCGTTTCGGTAACCTTCTATGTGTTACCATCGGGTATTTTCATGGGTGGTTTATTAACCCATGGGTAATGGGTAACCGTTATGGGCTGTTTTTGGGCCCATGGTTTTTCGGTATCCTTTTGTAAAACCATTCTTTTGCTACCCATAGGTTTATATTTTTGCCCATTGGTTTTGATACCCATGGTTTTGTATCAAACTACTTAAGCAGTTGTCTATTTATATGGTCTTATGCATATGATAGATGTACAAGCAAATGTATTGCAGATGTGCTTATGAATTTGGGTGTGAATTCTGTAGAGTTTGTTGAGCATAGCTCCAAACGGATCGGGGTATTGTATTGAGAGAGTGGAGGCTTGTAATAAAATCATGAGCAAGTGATTCTTGGTGGACGTAGCCCAAATTGGGTGAACCACGTTAAATCTTGTCTCTCTGTGTTGTGTTATTTATTCTGCACTTTTATTTGAGATTGTAATATTTTCTGCATATTAGTTTCTACTGTTGCGATTCTGTAAGGGATTATTCCGCATATTTTATCTCTTATTTCCAACAAATGCCGGTCACATTAACAACCTGTTGTTAAGTAACGTGTG
The DNA here is from genome assembly GCA_019776745.2 of Taxus chinensis. NCBI lineage: Eukaryota > Viridiplantae > Streptophyta > Pinopsida > Cupressales > Taxaceae > Taxus > Taxus chinensis. The sequence goes on from CM034157.1 coordinate 18,807,099, forward strand.
ATTGTCATTGTCATTTAATGCACTTTCCTTTCCTATATATATAGCCATCCCCATTCATTTTGTCTCATTTTCACCTGCAGGTTTCTATGAGATAGAGTTTTTCAGAGAGTTCCAGCCTTCTCGTCCACTTCCAGTCTTCCACTATTAGGGTCAAACTCGATCATCAAGATTCAAGGTGAAGGCACATCTGTCATCATATACAGGTATCTTAATCTACGATTTGCAAACCTCTTCTTTTATCAAGCAATCAAGTTTCAACGTTCAAGAATAATGGCCCCAAGGAAAAAAACCATTAAACTGACTCCCTATGTTTACCGAAACATTTTATATCCCCAGTTGCTGCAACTGCTCCAAGACCCTCAAATATTTAGCCAATCTGGTTGGATTGTTAGCTCAGGGTTCCATGGTCTTATTTACATGCCCCAGTATCAGACAGAGCACACATTACTAAATAATTTAATGCAAATGTATAATCATTCTGATGGCACATTCGTAGTTCAATTACCCTCCCATGAATTTATCATCAAAATAACACCTGAAGACATTCATCATATAACAGGCCTGCCCCATCAAAATGAATTCCTGTAACCTCCAAATCCATTCTTCTTGATGAGAAAATTTTTTTTAGAGTCTCATTACAATCTCTCTGTTGAGGCTGAGGTAAATAATCCAGCCAAAAGAGGCATTAACTCTCAATCTATCAAAGACCCCTTTCTCCTAGCCATGGTGGAATTTTTTCAGTCCCGTATCGTGTTACAGGGAAGATACACTGACATTCCTCAGTGGGAAATGCACTACCTTCTTCAAACCATTTCCGGTGTTAGATTCAATTGGTGCACATATCTAGCATCAAAGATTCATTCTGATCTTGACAAGGCCAAAATCAATCCTACTGCAGTTATTTGTTCTTCTTGTTATGTTCTTGCTTTATATTATGAGGGTTTTTATGGACTCAAATCCACAGCTATTCCAACTGCTCTTCACGAGAAGATGGAAAAACATGGAATGCCTATTGACCAACAGTTGGTGAGTATTTTGTTTTAAAAACATTTAATCTTGATTCCTTTCAAAAACAAAATCATTGTTAAATTAATTCTTGTATTGTAAATATGTAATCTATAATTCTGTTTTGAACCAATGAACAGGTCAAAGAAAGTGAAACACTGGAACACCATCAAAAGGTAGTTCACTCGCATAACTCTGTTGGGCCTGAGGGGTCTGGTGACAACAATACAATTGATGTCTCTGAGTCTGATGACTCTGTGGCTCAAGAGTCAAGACCAGACAAATGGATGTGTGGTTCTTTGGATTCGTCGCGCTCGGCCCGGTCCCATAGCAAGGAGAGAAGTAGAACGTGCTCTGCTTCTATCCAACAACAAAATCAAGGTTTTAAGTTTTACATACTACACAATGATCAATCGTTTCAATTTTATTTAATTATTTTACAGAGTAATGATATTGATAATCTGAATCTCTGATTCTCTACAATGTCATATTTCTAATTTCATTATCCTAATGTGCAGCCTTTTCTGGCATATCTGCATCACCTCAGAGAGAGTCTTCTCATGTTGTAGCAGACACCACATACATACCTGAGGGCCAGGCTGAGCATGAAGAGATTCAGTCTGCTGCAGTAACCGACCCAGGCATTTCAAGTTCTGGTACAAAGCAACTAAAAAATAGTGACTTAAACTTTATTTATATTAGTGTTTTGAATTTCTTTTACGAATTTATCATTCTTTTTAATTGGTTTCGTTAAATTCAGGATTTTTCGTAACATGGCCTGTGCCACCACCACCCTTCCACCCATTGCCACACCAAGAGTTTGTTGACTACAGACAACATTCACAGCGTAAGAAATTCTTATTGTTCGCTTGTTTGTCTTTTAATTTCAAATTTTTAACATATTGATTACTGATACTGGTAGTTAAATCTTATATTGTTAAAGTATATATGCTTACAGATCTTTTGCAATCTGAAATTCATCCTTCGGCCATGCCCACTACCACCACCTATGCTCTGACTCCATCTCAACACAAAAGGAGTGCATCAGTTCCTGCCCGACCTCCCCTTCCACCTCTGTCATCTGCTTATGGTAGGGGAAAAAGGCTTATGCTCCCTAATGCTGCAATGACTATGAGCAAGGGAACTCAGAATATCACAACATCTGATTTCCCCAGTTTTAATGTTGAGGGTGTGCAGAGTGCCAGAGGCACTTCTGTTCTAAACAATATAGATATGGATGAGGAGTTTCTTGGGTTGGACAACTATTATGGGATGCAAGAGTCAGGGAGGAATGTCGAGGATCTGATGCAATCTGTTCGTAAGAAAATGCCACATTCGGTAGGCTCTTCAGATCCTCCTTCCCCAACTACGCAGGGAACAAATGATGATGCAAAGACCATATTTTCACTTGAGATCCTTGTGTCAGATAATGCTACAACCCTTGTCATGGAAAATGTTATTCCTGACCTTAAGGAGATGAAGATGTGGGAGATCAGAGTGAAAGCTCTGATAAAAGAAATTAATGATAGATATCATAATTTTGAAAATAGAGAACAACTGTTTTCATTGGTTAAAAATCAACCATTGGTGATTGATGGTATTCTTGCTCAAGCACAAAAAGGAAATGCAGTCACCGACAATGTTTACAATAGGGATGAAGTTTTGACAATAATGTTGAACAGATTGGCTAATTTGAATTCTGAGGTGCAGTCATACTACAACAAGTGGAATCGTGACAAGAATCTTGTCACTATTGCTAATGCAGAGAAAGACTTGGCCGTGGTAAGTTCTATTTTTTTTGTAGATTGTTACATATATATAGTTATTCTTTATCTTATTCTAAATAATAATTATGTGATTTTTAATTGCAGTCAAAATACCAGACTTTGAAGACAGAGGTGCAGTTGTTGGAGGAGCACCTGAGAAAAGTGAAAGAGAGTGTCAAAGGGGCTATTGGTTTTAAAGAAAAACTTGTTCTGTTAAACAAGCAGAACAATACTTTGCGGAGGATTATCAAGGAGCATCATATGGATCTGGAAATTCTTATGAAGAAAAAAACTGATGAGGATCCTTCTATCCTTTCAGCAGGAGATGCAGCTAGGGAAGACAAAGAAAATTTAGAAAACATTAAGGCTGTGGAAAAGGAATTAGTAGAGTCTGGTGTAATCCGAGATAGTGAGAAATGTTGTAGCTGTTGTTGAATTTGGTCAAGGACAAGGGTCCACTTAACTTGAATTAAAACTTTTATCTATGTTACTATTGATGTATTCAGTATTTGACTGTGACAAATACAATTTGAAAACATTATCTTTATGAGAAATTGTTGATCTTTTTATTATGAGATCTCATGTGAAATGGTTTATTATCTTTATGTGAAACAATTGATAAATAATACACATGGATTCTGGAATTTAGTTTCAAATATGTTTTTGATTATTCCTAATAATCACGATGTTATATAACATATATGGATTATAATATTTTTGTGAACAATTGTGCTTGTGGAATTGTGATAGTGATATTGGATTATAATTGGAATTTGAAAACATTATCTTTATGTGAAATTGTTATTTGTTGATCTGTTTATTTCTGTCATGGGTGTTGTCGAATGAAAACTCTAGTCATTTATTTTTTCAAGCTTCTACAGTATTAGAATAGTACACATTGATTAAGGAATCTGGATTTACATTCTTCAATTTAGTTTCAAAAATTTATGAACTCAATAATTAAAACTTTTGCCTTGAAAGTTGCATGTGCATATTGTTGTCAATCTTTATAATTGTCAATTTATTCTTGAATCTCTATTCTTGATTCCTCATGTAAAGATTATCTCCAATAATGATGGATCAAGTGATGTATTCGTAGACTGCCATGTTTTTTTATTAATCCTAATAATCATGATGTTGTTACTTGTATATCATATATGGATTATAATTTATAAGATATTTGCCAACAATTGTGCATGTGGAATTGAAAGTGAGAAATCAACTAATGAACATACTTTATTAGTAACGAACTTTAATATTATTACATCATCCAATTTACATATTGCACAAATATGAACTGTCTACCATTTTTTATTTGCAAAGTTCAAACATTATTAAATATATAGAAGGGATTAAACAATTTCCAAACATTATATGCCCAATATATGTGAATGAAAAAATATCAAGTAATAATTTATATTTCAGAAAATGAATACAATCAACTGTCTGGTAACTGAAACAACCCTATCCTGGATGGTCCTTCATCACTTCTTATATCTGGTGTAGTTTCTTGTCTAGCAGAGTCCAAGTCAATTTCACCATTATTAGAGACTTCATTGTTTGCTAACTGATCAACAACTCTACGCTCTGCAAGAGATGTCCATGTCGCTGGTGCTCTTTCATACGGAAATGTGTCCACCCTATATCTTGAAACATAGATTCTCAAACAAGTTTCCAAATTCTTGTCCAATCTGTTGTGAAGTTTTGATTTGACAAATGAAAGTGCATTAAATACCCTTTCATCTTCAACAGACCCAAGAATCATTGTCTGTATGAGTTCATATAGTTTGAAGTATTCACTTATAGTTTCTCTCAGAATGTTGCTCTGATACATCCTTCTCCACAATAGCGTGACAACTCCCATTTCTGTTGGGTCAGCAATAAGCTTATATTGATCAGACATTGTAAATCCAAAATGTTGTGACTGGGATATGAGTAATTTTCTATCCAATATACCATTTAATTCCCCTCCATCAACATGTGAAGATTTGCAAAACTGTTCCATAAGTGCAGCCATGGATTTCCTGAAGTTTGTATTTCTTTGTTCTTCATCAATCATCGGGTTCCAGAAAATGGGATTTACAACTCCCATCGCCTCCAGCAGATCACTATTTTTAAAATACTCTCTGATCTCAGAAGATAATGTTTCAGATATTTTCATCAATTTTTACGTACATCAGAAACTACAACATCAAAAAGACAGCTCGTGACAGGTACTTCCTCAAGTTCAGAACCTGCTACATAAGGATCTTTGTATAAAGTGTGCATTTTAATATTTTTCCCATCAACAGAAATACAAAGATGACCACTGATATTGAACTTTAAATAGTTGTTCGGATCTTTGGTGTCTGTCAAAACCTTGAAGCTGCTAAAAACTGGCTTTTGAATCCAATCTTGGGTGATATACAAGGTATCTAAAATCATACATACTTGTCTCTTTAATTTTAGAAAATCAACAATGTATATGGATCTTTCCTGAGCATGTTTCACCAAGTTGTTTATTTCCTTCAGCATTGGAAAAATACCACATAAAGTTAATAATGTCTCTATATCAGTCAAGCGATACAACAGATCTTTAGCCTTGTCCACTTGTCTTCGATGCTTGAACATATACCCTGCTAAGGACTTGTATTCCTCAAAAATCCTGCAAGATGGTTCATACAATGATATCCATCTCGTGTCAACATATTTTAGCAATTTTTTACCATTTTTTATTCCAACAGAAAATATTTGAAACTCCAGAAATATTTTAGGACTGCTTGACATATATGAATGCAAGTCCCATATCAGCTCCTCCACCTTAGCAACATTTTCAAAATTACTTACAATCTTGTAAGCCAAATTCATTCGGTGAGCCATACAGTGAATAGGTATCATGTAAGGGGCTACTCTTGTTTGCAGACGGATACAAAGTCTAGTTTTGTGACCTTGCATGATAGAAGTGCCATCATCTCCTACACAAATCAGCTTTGTAGAGATGGAATGATCATCCATACCAGCTATTTCCTTCAATTTTTAATAACAAGTTTGCAGATGTTCTCAGCATTGCAGTTCTCTGTCATTTTGTGCATATTTAGTAGATGATTTTCCCTGAAATGGTTACTGAAACTGAAAGTGTAGACATGCATGCACACCCAAGATGTATTATCTACTGTTGTGACCTCATCAATCGACAAAGTGATAAAATTTGCATTTTTTACCTTCTCTCTCAAATCAGTGATTTCTATTTCTCCCATACACTTTGCCATCTCCCATGCACTGGTATCTGACTAGTGTGTTGTTGGAATATTTGGAAATCCATTAGATTGATACAATGTCTTATAATCAATCAGATCTGAAATTGGTCTGCCATTTTTTAAAATGTGAAATATTGTTCTGAATTGAATGAGTTTTTCCTGAAGACTTACGTCAGTAGCTTTTTCAAATCTAGCCTTTATAGTTCCACCTTTCTCAACAAGGTCCTGAAGATGTTTATGATGATTATCATATTCTACAGCATATCTCATATGCAAACAATCTTCCTCAGTTTTCCATCTAGTTATTTTTATAACTGTTCCATCATCTTGCTTTTTAGACTTGTATATCTTCCCATAATGCTTCTCTATTGTATCCAACTTCAATTGCATTTTGTGGTCTCTGCCAAGTTTCCAACTACAGATAGTACATCTACATTTTGTAGGAGTATCAGTATTGTTCTCAGGTTCAACAGGTTCAATGAATGGATATTTGGTTGACCATTCAAATTTATAAGTCCTTCCTATAGTCCACTTCCCACTCTTACGTTTCTGATGTGAGTTTCTGGAATGTTTATCAGAAGTTTGATTTGGATGGGAAATGGGATTATCAGTACTATCAATTTGAATTGGATTACTTTGGTGATTGGAAATTTCATCTAGAGTAAGGTCACTGCTAGGGTTTTCTGCATTTGAGAGAAATTGGTTTGCTTACAGCTTCCCTAAGTAAATCAAAAAATTAAAGTAACATTATCATAGTAGAAATTGGTTTTCTTACCTCTTGCCACTGGGGTTACTTCTGGCTGACTGAAATATTTTGAAATGTCCATACTGCATTTTCTTTTTCCTTGAAGTTGAGTTCTTTTCTCATTTGTAACAGGGGCCATCGAATGGATGATTTTGAAGTCTGCACATGTGACAAAAACATAGAACTTTCAAATACCGATGACAACAAAGCTTTACCCAAACACAAGCCAACACAACTTAAGAATGACAGATGAAAACACAAACGAGCACTCGAATGAAAAAGGAATATGCAGGAAGGTTGAAGAACATAGAGTTACCGATCGACAATACAGATAACCGTTACCGCCAACAACACATATATCTGTTGACAACACATATATTGTTACTGGACAACACATATATCTGTTACTACGGCAACACATATATCTGTTACCGGCCAGTAACACATATATCTATGTTACCGTCGACAACATGTTAGTAATATATTTGTTACCGGTAACGGTAACAGCAACATATATCTGTTACACTTATATATTATTATCAAACAGATATATCTGTTGTCGGTAACACATATATAGTTATTCGGTAACACATATATTTGTTATCGGCCTGTAACACTGATACATGTTGTTGTAACTTTGACACTTGTAACACTTGCACATATGACTTGTCAGCCTATAAAACTGATATATTTCACTTACCTCTTGAGTCTCTCACTTTTTCCTAAATCCTTCGGCTTGTGGTCTTATACTTTAATATTATTCACATGTTTATAATGTAAAAAATAGGACTATACTATGGAAAATTAATCCTATATATATTAGAATGTTATAACATGAAGGTGAATTTACTAACTTCAGTCGGCCCTTGGTGAAATACATAGGTGAAATTATATTCAAATTTTTTTAGGTCCTGTAAAATTTTGGCGAACGTGCTACCATACGGTAGTACAAAATTCACCAGATTCAAAATTCAAATTAACTAACTGCTTCGAAAAGATGCATGGTGATGTGTGCAAGTTGATAAACCATAATAACTGCTAATGCAAGGTGTCACAGTCAAGGCTGGACATGCCTACTCCATTATGAAGACTATTTTGAAAGAATTTAATGAAGACTAAAAATAAGGAATCTAGTTCTTAGTTCTTTTATGAGATGTACCCAACTTCCAAACTATTTTCATATCCAGTCGCTTAGATTCCTAGGCATGTGTTGGGAGGAAGTGGCTATAAAATGTCTATCTTGAATGATGTGATAAGAGATATAAATATGTAATAGGATAGAGGAACTAAGTAATATGAAACTGTTATCCAAAATGAGCACCCTGCTTATTTTGGCTAACTTGCCTTCATTCTTGCCTTCCTTGTGCTTCAATATCAAATTTTACACATTTCAGGCACTCAAAGGTTTCTGGAAATAGCTTCATCAGATAGGATTTTTATTCCCCTTTTTAGAAAGGTAAAATTTTCCTCCTAGCTCCTTATAATGTTCGAGTTATGGCTCGGCCGAGTTTTTTGGGGAAAGTTTCCCTAGACAGGCCCGCGGCTAATGAGAAACCGACAGGTGGCAAGGCGGAGCGGCGGGTGTCGGGGGGATGTTGGAGTTTTTTGGCACTTTGGTCAAAAGGCACAAAGGAAGAAGTTCATCCGTGGGCCCGTGAAAGGAGGAAAATATGTTGGCTAAGGCCCGCCAAGCAATGAGGTGGCACCACGTGTCCTGTCAGCGGCGGGAGTCGGGGTGGCGGAAGGATTTGGAAAAATTTACCAAAGTTGCAAAAGGTGCAAAGGTGAGCGTTGAACATGTGGCCCCATTGATTAATCAAATGGCGCTACATGGCCACATTAGCGGCGGAGGTCGGGCCCGTAGAGGTAAATTGGGAAATTTTCCCAATGAAAATTTAAAAGGCGCAAAGGGCAGAAAATGATCCTGAGGCCCGCAGATCAGCTAGAGGGTGACACGTGGCAGTGGAGCGGTAGGGTGCAGAGAATTTTTGGGAAGTTTTCCTAAATTCAAAAAAGGGGACAATTTTCAAGTTTCGGCCCACCAACCCGAATTTTGCCCTAAAATTGCCATTTTTTCCCTAAATCTTCAGTGGGGCATAACTTTCTATCTCGAGCTCGTATTTTTGCGTTCTTTATATCATTGGAAAGCTAGTGAAATTATCCACATGATAGACTATTAAATTTTGAATTTTGATGGATATTTGCAGGATAAAAATGGGAAAACGTCTGTGGCATGTAAGAACACAGAAAATGACTCCAACCACCAAAATTAATGAAGTATGGGCCTCTGTTTTGCTTTGTAAAGCAATGTACTTCGAAGTATGGGATTTTTCATGGAAAACCATCATTTTGCAGGCCAATTAGATGAATCTTGTCAGTGGTTGAAGTTCCAAATCAATTTTCCCGCATTTTCTCCTTTCTTCCATTCTACTTGATGGTTAAAAGCTAGTTTTGGCTCATTTGTAACAGGTGGTTCATCATTCTTCTCCGCCTCTCCTTTCTTTTCTTCCCCAAGGTCAAAAATGGATTTTGAACCTCCTTCCTTGCTCTGTGATGGTGTTTTTTTGCCTCTTACCAGTAAAATGATGTTTTGTGCAAACTTCTGGAGTAATAAAAATGTGTTTTGTGATGCATTTGTCCATCCTTGCTCGTTTTACTTGTCTTCTTCTTGCCTCTCTTCATTATAGGTATTTGTGCATGTTTGAATGTTCATTGCAGGTTTTGGAGCTGTGTTCATGGAGTTTTGGAACATTTTTTTGTGAAATTTATCTTTGGTTTTGTGATGCACTTGTCCATCCTTTCCATTGCTCAGCGCTTTTTGTTCCATGGCAATTTTGATAGATGTTCAACATTATCCTTCTCTGGTATATCACCGTTTTAGTTTAGGCTCTGTTTTTCCCTCTTTTCTCTTTCTCTCTCTCTCTCTGTCTCCTTTTCATAATTAGATTAGAATTAGATCAACTTGCCTGCACTGGAATAGCTTGTGGTAGGTAGTTTAGGAAGAGGAACCAACCTTCTCTGGAGAGATTTCCCCATTTGCAAAGGTCCCACACTTTGGGAAAGCTCAATGTTGTGTATTCACACCAAATGACATTGCCTTAGAAAAGCAGATCCATAGGTCATTTTGGGGGTGCTGTAGATTTGCACTAACAGAAACATATATAGTTATTTCTAGTTTGTTTTGTAAGAAACTCCTTTTTTGAATGAACAAAAACACGATGTTCTAAGAGGAAAAACGTGTCAAAAATCCAATCCAAGGGAGAGAAAGGGCCCACTCAACTGAGGAATTGACTATTGTGGTATTTGTGTTCATGTTTTTCACGTATTTCTAAATTATGTAGTGAGCTTAATAACAATCATTTTCAGCATTTGTAATATTCCAGTTGAATCAACATTTTTCTTTCAGTAGCTATTTCATTATATCTTGTTTTTAATTTGAGCAAGTTTCATTTTAAAGTATATTTATTTTGCAAAACATTTTTTTCTTGCATATTAATTTCAATAGAATAAATGTTGATTGAAGTATTATTTAATTCTAAGTATTTTAGAGTTATTTCTTTCAGTGGTTTTAGACGTTGACTGCTTTTAGTAGTTAGTGAGGTGAGCCCAAATAGACAAATAAAACCCCCAACAACCAGAACCCATGCCAGTAGTTATATGTTTATTGTCAAGTCATTATATACTTCCTTGGGCACCATCCTTAGTTAAATTGACATCAACTTCAGGTTTATTGCTTAAATGATTGGATATCACAGTGACCCATAATTTTTGGTGTTGTTAGCAGGGAGTGTGTCATTGAAACAAGGATATGTAATTAGTAGTGATCCCAGCCTCTTTTTAAAGATAAAAATAATGTACATGCCGCATGATGCTAGGGGAAGATACATACCTATGAAATCTCAATACATAACATCAAGTGGAGAGAACATAGAAGAGTATGATAATAAAATATAGGAAATTGAAACTAAACCTGTTTTTCCTCATAAGGAACCAAAATCCCTCAATACTCATGCGTTACAAAATATCTTCAAAGAAATGGCTGAATGAGTGGAAGATCTTATTCAAGGAAACATGCCCATGAGATGAATCTTTACTTATCCCATTATCATAAACAATGAAGAAGAATCCCCTATGAAGAACATTTCTCCATCTATACTACTACCTTCAGAGGAATGTTAGTAGAGGACCTATACCAATTTTTGTTTGAGTTCAAAGTCTTATGTTAGACATATGAATACAAAACAGATAATGAGAAACTCAAACTCTTTCCTTCCACCCTCAAGGATTATGTCATGAAGGATAAATTATTTCCCAGGAAGAAATGGAATCTTGTTTTCTAGACAAATACTAGGATTATTATAGAGGAAGGGATATGAAGGATAAATTATTTCAAATAAGACAAAGAAAATGGGAACTTGGAAGATTACTTAGACGTAGTCCTTTTTGTCCATATAAGGAGTGGATATCAATTAAATGAAGAATTGAGAAAAAAAATCTTTCTCAAATGACTAGATGAAGAGGCTAGGGAATCTCTTAATCTAATGGGAAGAGGAGATGTGAATAAGATTACCCTTAAACAAATTGCTAAGTTGTGTAGAAGTTATTCTAGAATAAGGGGAAGTATTGGGAAAAATAGAACTATGAAAGATACCTTTGACAGTTCACAGATTATGGAAGAACTTTCCAACATGAAAACATACATATTAACACAACTAAATCCTACTTTGGATGGGTTAGTGGCCAAAAGTAATGCTGCCACAAAACCTCTGAATATGTATTGTCATAGGTGTAGGAAAATGCATCCTTTAAAGGATTGTCCTTTAGACCACACAGACATGCATCTGATTTGTGATGTCAATAAACATGATACTAATCATTGTACCTTTCTTCCTTTTTTTGAAAGAAAGAATAAACAAAGTTTCTTACCCAATAAGAGAATTAAACTATGTTTGGAGACAAACCAATCAATATGGCATTCCTCCAAAACCTACTCCAAACCCTTGGTTAATGAAACAATCCAATCAAACACCTCTATCAAATGGACTCTTAATATGTATTTATTATTTTTAGCATACATTTCCAATAGTTTCCTCGTATCTCTCCTCCCCTTCTTTATAAATGTAAAATGCTTTAGCACTATTAAGGGTTGGATATTTTTGCATAACATTGATCTTGGAGTTGAAGGGTCTGAAAAACTTTGTGTTTTCTATCTTGGTGTTGAAAAATATAAAAGATATCTTTTACAAACTTTGTGTCGTAGTTATATTGTTTTCATTTAAGGTATTGCTCCTATGTTCAATGCATTACATGGTTCTTTATTTCAATATCTAGTTTATTGCATCTTCAACAAGTTATTACTGTTTGATCTTGTGTCATTATCTTTTGATCTACATTTGCCTAAGAGAAAGAATGTTTCCACTCATTCTTTTCCTACACTTCTAATTTATTCATATCACTTTTCTTCTTCTCTCCTTATCTACATTCCTTTCTATAAAGAATAAATCTACTTGGATGAGATCCCAACCACAAATGGTTAGAGTAGTGTGAATATTATACATATTATTTGGTGCGGTTAGATTAGTAATAAATAGGGAGCCTCCCCTTTATATGAAGAGGGCATTTGTCTCATGTACTGTGGTTGAACCTCATATTTTGTTTCCGATAAAATATCTAGCCAACAATTTTTGGCGACTCCATAGGGGAATATGAGCACTCAAGAATAAATCCACTATACTGTTGGGGACTCCATATTTTCCTTGTTCTATTGTTTCTTTCAAGAGTCAAGATGACTAGAAGGGTGTTTACTTGAGCAAGAGGTAAAGATGATACTTTACTTGATTAGCTGCAACAACATAAATTTAATCTCACACCGAAAAGTCATTCCTCCAGACATGCACGTAGTTCATCACCTAGACATAGGAATCATGTTGTGCAAGAGCAAAAAACATCTTCTATGTGTAGAGCAAGGATGTGCAAGGGAAAGAGTAAACTAAATCTAATTGATGAACAAAAAGAATGTAAAATCACATAAAACAAAATTTTCTCCAAACATCAATCTTTATCCATATCTCAAAATAGATTACATTAGTCTCATACACACATACAAATTCTCTCTATTCTTTATATCTTATATATTTCTCATATCTTTACACATATCATATTGTCCATACATATACATTATCTCATGTGGTACATCATATACATTGGATTAAGTACAATAAATATATTTCTTACAAAATAATCCAAAAGACACTTCTTTTGGTCATGACTCCGTCGGCTTTACGCCTTACTCTATTTTTATCTTTCTTTGATCCGTGGCTTTTATGTAGGCTTCCATGGCTTTCTCCTATGTTTGGCAGACTTTTTCTGTCTACCATGGTTCTCTATAGTCTTTGGTGGCTTTCCTCCTTTATCCATGGCTTCTTGCTTAGTCTTGCGGGTTTCCCTTTACTCTGTGGATTGTTCCAAAACTTGATGAAGAACCCTGTCAACATCATCCCCAAACTTCAAACATTGTCTCATCCTCGAGACAACCAACTGATGAAGAACCCTGTCTTTCTTTCAAAATTTTATATTTCTATCCCTAGAAACTCTTTAAACTGTAATTTTGGAAAACACAGGCAGCAACCCCCAGAAACTTAGATGTCTAGCATAAGGAAAGGTTCCCCCACTTGAATCACCCGACCAGATTTATGGGGCATCATGGTTTCCCTGCAAAATTTTGTTTCTCCAATTCTTCTTCATGGTGTGTTTTGGGGGATGTATTTTGTGATTTGAGTAGTGATGTTCTTTTCAAACTGGTACCACAAGTCTAGATGGTGCTTGATCTTTTGTATCCATTCCCAAAGTTATGAATTATCTTGAATCAATGGAAGGATATATGAAGGGGGAGGCTTTGATTGGATTTGACTAAATCTTTGTTGTCTGTTGTCTAATTCTTGTTGCATCCTTATAAGTTCCATATCCATGGTATTGTTGCATTCTTGCATGTCTAAGATATTCTTTGTGCATTGTTGTTGCTTATTTTGATATTATTCAGTAAGTTCTGCAAGTTTTCTACGTTGAGTCCCATCCTTGTCTTTATTTATATCATATTCTGTAGATTCTTTATGTAGTTGTTGTTCAAGTTTGTCCAATTCTACTTTATCTTTTTGAGTCAAACTTGGCCACCCCATGGTATATGCATAGTATGTTGCGGCATTGCCAAATTTTGTCTCTAATTTGGTTATAGCCTCATGTATCTCCTTTATGCGTTTTTGATTTTCTAAAACTTGTAGTTGTATGACTTGGTCCTTGTATTCTTTTATAGCTTCTTCTTGGATCTTTTTCTTTTCATGTTCTTGGATTGTAGTATTGTCTACTATCATCTCTTTTACTACTTGTTCTGTTGTTATTTCTATTTGTAGACTGGAATTGGTTTTAATGTGTGGCTTTGCTTCCTAAATAGATGTGAGTATTATATTCATAGATTCTTCCATGTCTACACATCTCTGCATCCAGTCTTGTTTTGCACTTTGATCTAGTAGTTGATTGCATGTAGATTTCTGGAGGGGTGAGAGTTTATGTAAGTGTACCATATACCCTTCTTGTGTTTGTTTCTACAACTCCTTGTTGTAACTGGATGGATTGTTCTTTCCTTCTCTGTTGGAGGGCCTGATTGATTTTTGTTAATGGATCTCTAGGAGACTGTACATGTACTATGCTACTGCTACTTCCGCTTAGTGTAGATGGTGCTGATGGTGGTACTTGTACTTTATTTTCCTCATATGTCTTTTCTGTTTTTCTCCTTTCGTGTTCTTTTCTATCTTCCTCCTCTTGTTTCTTCTTTAGTTCTTCTCTTCTTACTTCCTTTTCTTATTCTTCTTTTTCTTGTTCCTTTTCTTTTTCTTCTTCTTGTTCTTTTCTTCTTCTTTTTCATTTTTTATCTTCTTCTTCCTTCTTTTTCTTTCTTTTTTCTTCTTCTTTTTCTTTCTTTTTTTCTTCCTTTTTTCTTTCTTTCTCTCTTCTTCTTATTTTTTCTTTCTTTTCTTTTTTCTTCTTCTTCTTTTTCCTTTTTTCTCTTTCTTTCTTCTTTTTCTTCTCCATTTTCTTCCTTCTCCTTTATTTTTTTTTCTCTTCTTTTTATGTTCTTTTCTTCTCTTCTTCTTCTTTTCTTTTTTTTCTTGTTGTTTTTCCCTCTTAACTTCATCCGTCTTGCTCTTCTTTTCTTCGATTTCCTTTTTCCTTGTTTCCTCCCTTTTCTTATTCTTTTTTTTTCCTCCTCTATTTTTTTATCACCCTCCTCTTGTTGCTTCTTTGCTTTTGCCTCTTTTTCCTTTTGTTGCTTTTTTGTCTGTTTCTTAGTTGCTTCCCTCTGCTCCTCTTTTTCCTTTTTGTATGCTTCTATATGTTTCTTCCTCGTCCTCTTTTTCTTGCTTTGTTTTGTTAAGAAGCCTTATTAATTCTTCTATCTCCTCCATGTGGGTTTGATCTTTGATCGTCTTCTTATTATTTTGTTTTAATTGTTTTATTTCTTGCTCAAGAGATTTCAGACTGTTTTCTTTGTTTATGTTTTCTTGTGCTTGAATTTCCTTAAGTAATTCATGTGGAAGGAGATGAATTATATCTCTGATTATCAAGTCAAATTTCTTCATGTACTGAATTATAGCTTCTGCTATGGCCACTTGTTCTGTTCTGGTGCTTACTTCATATTGTTGTGCCACCTGGGAAACACCACCCCAAGTTAAACATGTCTTATAGTATCCATAGGAAAGTTTGGATAATGTTGTCTCTTCCTGAGGTTCAGCTTCTCCTAAAAATTGTGGCCTTGATTCTTCATGTGGTACACTTGGTAGTAAATGTGTGGGAGAGGGAGTTCCTTCCTCTTCTGATTCAGAAATGTGTATTGTTCCTTGTGAATCTTTGTCTTCTTCCTCACTAACCTCTATTTCTTTCGCATTCTTCTTATGGCCATTGCCTTTTGGTGTTTTGTAGCTGGGGCCGAAGAAATTTTCCCTTTATTTGGCCTTATTTTGTATGTTTTGGGTCCTTCTCTACTTGGTTCTACTTTTCCCTACTATTCTGGATATTTATTCTTGAATTCCTCCCATGTTTCTTCAATCACTTCATTAATATTTGGAGGCACTAGTTTTCTAGGGTCCACTGGAAGATTTCTTATTACTTATATGGTTGTAGCCACCAATTCATCTGATGCTTCATAGGGTAGTGGGGCTATATGTGAAGTTGCATGGAATGAAGCGTCTTATAATGGTATAATCTATGTCTTCAATGAAGATGACTTCATTTTCATATCTTGCCACTATTTGTTCTGATACCCTTGCTTGGTTTTCTACTAGCTGTCTGATATTGTTTTCAACCTATCAAGGGATGTAATTTTTTGTACTTGATCCATTTTATTCATATGTTCCAAAAAAAATTCAGCAATAGGTGTATCTAGCCTCCATTCAACTATTTCTTTTGGCTGGGAGGGTTTTAGTAAAGTACATGGTGAGACATAATAAAATGGACCCATAACAGAAGGTATGTTTACCTTCCTTGATTTTCTTAGTGTTCTCATGAAATTAAGAGGCCAATAGTTCACATAGATTGTATTCCAAGTATGAATTTACCATATCTAGGGAAATTTGGGCACTAAGTCCATGAGCTCCATCTTCATGATTTGTATGATAAATTTTTAGACAAATGGCCTTAGTGATGTACCCGAGGGCATGATTTTTGATGTCTACAATTCGTACTCCTCTTTTGGTCTTGGTTATGCCCATCAACCATGTTATATATTTCATGGGAGTTTTTTTCTTTGTTGTTACTGAGCATCCTCTTGCTAATAGTCATGTAATCCTTGCAATATTTCCCCCTTCAATCAATTAACATAATATATTTAATTAATCATGACCCCTTCATCCTATACTAATATTCATCCTCACATTATTAATTAATTTAATTATTTTAATTAAGTTAATTTCACCCTCACACCTCCACCTCATCATTACACCTCACCCTGGACCCATTCCAGGGGCATTTAACTCACAATGACCGAGTCATCACTCTCAGCACTGAGTCATCACTCCCAGTGTTGAGTCACCACTTAACCTAACTAACTAAGACTTCTTCCTAAACCTAATTGGACTTCTTCTATGACCTTCCTACCTTCTCTCATGTGAACTCCACTTCCCTAAGTGGACTCAATCAAAATCATGCCAAAAATAGTAAAGATCTACCTATTTTTGGTAAACCTAGACTTTCCCACCTTAACCGATGTCGGTTATCCCTCAACCGATGTCGGTCACCTAACGCCATCGGTTACCTTATATACACTTTCAAAACTCTTTACATGGGTTGGTCATTCAGTTATTGGAGCCTGATTATATTCAAGTGTGAATCTTCAAGCCCTCCTGCATCCAAATGATGAACACACACAACCACAGTGCAAGACAAACAATCCAGTTTTCCCTTCCAGAGCATTGGAATATTCACACGGAAGCACATAGGGAGTATTTCATGACACTGAGACACAAAATTTCTTCTTCGGATCTGATCAACCATCCTCATCCCTCCCAAGATTTGCAAGACATCAAGTAAGTATTGTGATCCTAATCATTTTACTTATTCCTTTTGTAGATCTTTGGTTTCTTTCAGTAGTTTATTTCCTCTGTTGCCTGTACATCACCTTCCTCCCACCAACCCACTATTCAACCATCCCAAGCCTTTTCACCATTCTAAACCTCCTTCTTAGTATCCCTGAGTCTTCTCAGCCATATTATGACCCAAACCATACTACCCTCACTCTCTGTGCAATCACAGAGAGCCTAAAAACCTCTGTTTAATAATTTACTATCAAATTTCCCCTACCGACATCGGTCACCTTAACCGTCATCGGTCTCCCCTCTCTACCGACATCGGTCATCAGACTGATATCGGTCACTATGTTTTCTACTAACCTTCACCAAACTACCTCTAACATCACCTAAACTCCACCCAGACCTTACCAGATACCTCTGTGACCTTACCTAACACCCTTGTGACCTGTCCCAACCAGAAACATACCTTTCCTGATGCTAGATTAGTTTAGATTTTAATACTTTGCTTAATCTAGTTTGTTGATAATGTTTTGAGATACCTAAATCAAAGTGTTAGCAATAGGACCTTTATTTCTCATATTTACTTTCATTAATTTGATAAAAATAGAGGATTGACAGCCATTCAAGGAAGCATCACACTTCCCAGATCTAGCCTTGCTAGGCAGTCCTCTGACTCATTTGCTATTTAATATCATTTGGTGGTCTTGCTTTGTATCTACAGGTAGTCCTTCCCAGACAAAAAGGAGTTCTCTATGATCATCTTGGATAAAGTCAGTAACGCATGCATTCAACCTTCAACCAACATAATCACAGGTATTCCTCCTTGACCTTTTACCTTATCTGTTTTATCACACAACTTATTCGGTGAAACATTTTGGCATGCCCGGTGGGACCCATCAGGGGTTCTTTTGCATTGTTCATTCCTAGGTGAAATATTGTGTGTCTATTTCCTTTTGAAAGAGTTCACATTAAATTTTCTCCTTTGGAACATTCTCTCTCTTCTACTTGTCTCATTGACACTCGTATTTTGGACTAAAAAGAACCATTCTTTTTATTTTTGTATTACATTAGTGAAAGACATACTCTTTCCTATTCATCATTGCTCTCATCGAATGTCATTGTGGATTTGGGTCTAAAATATTTGCATATCATTTCTGAGTGTTGCATCTGTAGCTCATTTAAAATTGTGGGCAACCTATATGCTGGAAGTCATGCCCAGCTGATGGTTGAAAAATTGAATCGTAGTGCACACTTTCTTCTCTACACCAAACCACTAAAATAAAGTACTCATTTTCTTAAACAACATCCTACCCAGAAGAAGTTGTCAATGATCACACGATCAGAGGATTGACAGTGGGCTCCAAACTGGTTTCTCTGTCCAGTCATTATCTCAGAGAAAGGACCTCCCTCGCCAAAACTTACCTGAAACTATCCTTAGTTGTTGGATTTTTGTAGGGCACCTTTTATCAAACCAAAAACTCTACTCTATTCACAAGTCAGTCCTAAATGGCATAAGCCGGAACATAAAATCCACCACATAGGATTTCATGTTTGCTAGTTTTTGCTTGATCTGTGTTTTGAGGTGTGAGTTCATTTTCTTCATTCTTCACTCCTTTCACACTCCATAATCATAGTTGGTGTATTCCAACTCTTTCTGAGTGTGTTAGGGTCAATCATTTCCATACTCAGGTTTCTGGGTTGGTCTTTTATTTGATCTAAATCACCAAATTCACTTTTTTCCATCTTTTCACAAATTTCACAGTGACCGGCGTCGGTCCAGTGACCGTCATTGGTTTACTCATCTAACCATCATATTTTTACTGACCGTTGTCAGTTTCCTGTTGTTTTGGTCATTTTAACCAAAGTAGCATTCATCACATTTCTGTTCTTTCTGGGGTTTCCTCAGTTACCTCACCATATCTCTGTGTCTTTGAAATCACTGTCAAAGTCTAGATTTGCTTCATTTTCATCATTTATTGCCACATTTACAAATCTTTTATTTTCCACAGTAACTGGTATCGGTCCTCTGACCGTCATCGGTTACCCTCTGTCACCGACACCGGTTACCCAACCATCATCGGTCTCTGTGTTTTAATTTTTCAATTAAAACAATGACCAGTTTTCACCTTCTGGAACTATTTTCTCCATTCCTTCTGTGCTTTTGTGTTATCTACAGAGATCAAATTACCAGGTCTACTATAAGTCACATGGTTTTGACTCATAGCCAAGCCAACGCCCTCATATTCCATGCTAGCCTTCAGCCACTCCCACCTAGCCCATCGCCACCTTCCATTCTATCACCTATGGATCCCAGTCAGCCTATTATCATCAGTACCGGTGATGAGGAGTTCACAAGACTCCTTGATCAAAACCCCGCTGCTTTACAATATTATTTAGCCCATTCATCCACTCGGGATTCATCAGGGAAACTTGTATATGACATGCCTGTGTCCATTCCTCCTACCCTCACACCCACTTCTGCATCAGCTACTACTAGCTCGGCCTTACCCTCTTCCACCTTACCACCTGTGGTGTCCCAACTTGACCCTACATCATTGATATCTGTTGCACCTATGACATCTGTCATGCCTTTGATGTCAGTTTCTCCTATGATGTCAACCATTCCTTTATCAACCACCTTGAGTGTAGGTCTATCTGCACCCACCACCTCTCATATACCTATTGCATCTCAGCCACCCATGGTGTCGAAAGCCCATACTCCCTTCCAAAACATTGTCCTCTCCATCCCACAGTCTCTTCCTCCAATTACTATGAGAGTCGTTACATCCACTCCACCTACCTACACTTATCACCAACAACCCCCTATCTCATCTATCACTTATTCAGGATACTTCCACCTGCATCTATTCCTCCCTCACAATTTTCATACTCAGCACCACCATATACTGGGATGCCACCCCATGTCATACCTTCATCATCTACCCCTTTATACTGCAGGGGTGCCCAGTCATCACAACCTACTAATGATCTTATAAAAATGATGATGGACAAGATGCAGACATTGGAAGCATCGGTCTTTGGCTCACGTAATTCTCTGACATATGATGAGATTTGCAATGAGCCCATTCACCCATCCATTCCAATTCATCCATACCCTATGCATTGGGAAATGCCTAAATTCAACCGATTTAACAGCAAAGAAGACCCACAACAACACTTGTGGTCTTTTAAACATGGGTGTTATCTGATCACTCATGATGATGCTTTTCTCTTACGAACATTCCCAATGTCCTTGACAGGACCTGCATTGGATTGGTATAGTGCTCTACCTAGGCACTCCATTTTCTCATTCAACCAAGTAGCTCAAGCTTTCCTAGACCACTTTTCTATCAACATTGTCAAGAAAGTCACCATGACCGACTTGTACTCGACACGACAATACGAAGATGAATCTATCACAGATTTTGTCACTCGTTGGTGAAGCCTAATCAACCAGCTCACGTTTCAACTACCTCAAACTGAGTTAATAGAGTTGTTCACCAGGGCTTGTGCTAGGCACATCTCACCAACTCTCCAAGTTCAAACCTTTTGCACATTTGACGAGGCATTCACCATGGCCTGAAAACTTGAAATTCATGCCATTGAAGAGAAGAAGATACAATTGCGTAACAAGAATGTTGCATTTAAATCAAATGATACCTCTTCTTCTTCCAAACCACAAAATAATTACTCCAAAGAAAAAGGATCTGCCACATGGTAGTTTTGAAAGTTGGCCCATCTCACCCATCCAACCAATCAAATCCTTCTTCCAACCTTTCTCCTGTTCAGGATTTTCAGTTCAAGTGGGAGCAATGAAAATACACTCCCATAGGAGAACCCTACTCTTCAGTTTTAGAAAAACTTCTAAAATCTGGAGCAATCACTCTTCCACCCATCAAACCACATACTAGTTTTGACCCCTCTCATCCTATGCCTGCATGGTACAAAGAAAATGATTACTACAACTATCATCGCGTTAAAGGTCATAGTGACAGTAATTGTATAACTTTCAAAAATATTGTCCAAGAAATGTTAGATAGTGGAGATCTCATCTTGGATAACCCTAATGCACCGGCTAATCAAAACCTTCACATCTTCAAGAAACCATTCCCAAACCACACCCCATCATCTAACCAAACCAGTGAACCTTCGACCAATGACAGTAATGTTCGTGAGGTTCATGTTGTTTTTGACATCATACCAGCTCTTCCTCAATTTCCTCCTACTCCATCTATCAAGGAGATTCTTGCATGAGCTCCTTCATCCATGGAAGATTTTGTTTCATCTACTCCTTTACCCATAGAGGAGTCTCCCTTATCTCCCCCTTCACCCATGGAGGAGTCTGCCATATCTGCTGAGACAGTTTCCCCACACACCTCTCAACCTGATGAACAACCCACAGTATTTACTCTCCTACCCATGGGAGAGTCATGCTTACCTTCCTCTTCACCAAAATATGAACCTACCTCATCCTACTTGTCATCTCCCCTACCCATAGGGGATCCATTAGTAGTGCCCCTTCCTATTGGTGACAATTCTCCATTGGCTTTCAAGGATCCTGTTGATTTTCTCTTGGCTCTTTTACCCACAGAGTCTGAAGCCAACCATTTCCCTATCTCACAGACATTCTTTATAGGGATTACTACCAAATCAACATCATCCCCCCCTCCAATGGTGTCATTTTCATGTTTGGCTGACCGCTTGGATTATGTCAACAATTCCATGCTTTGGGGATGCCTTCGGCTACCTTTCTCAACTCAGATGCAAATGTTGTCTGCTGATACTTCCATGATCTATCCAAAGGTGTTTCAGACAACCAAACCAACCATGCCCATGCCAGTTGTAGCAACCTCTTCTTCATCACCCTCGCCCACACCTAAACCTTTACCATCGACTGAAATTTTTCCAATGCCTAAAGCCTTACCTACATCTATATCTTCCTCCACATCCAAACCCATTGCCACATTGGGAGTCATGCCGACATCAAGCCTAGTCCATCCCCCTGTCAAACTAGATTTAGCCACATCCTCACAAGCCAGCAAAGACTATTCCCCCACCTAAGAGGAAGACCCAACCTCTTAGGCTGCATACACCGGCTTCACCCACTACCCCTCTATCACCTTCACCACTTCCATCTATCCTAGGGCCCCACCCATCAACCTTGGCCAAGCAGCCTCCTACCCAAGGTAAACCAAAAACACAACAACCCACCTCCTCATCATGATCCTCTATTACACCCAAATTACCTACATAGCTTATGCCTTCACCATCACCTGCATCCTTTCTACCACCTATACCTACACCACTTCCAGTATCCTCATCATTACCTATGATATTCCCTTCTCTTCAACCAGTACCTTCCACCTTGCCTCTTCCCACAGCCTTCACCGCACCTCCATTATCACCTTGGCTAACCCATCCCCTTCCACCATCTGCCTTCCCTTCTACATCACGCACTTCTTCTTCACCTTTACCCAAGAAGGTGCAACCAAAGTCCAAAAACCCACTACCCTCCAAAGAGGTAGTTAAACCTACACCACCTTCAACCGCTAGTTCATCTGCTACATCTTTACCCAAGAAGGTGCAATCCAAACCTAAAACCATACTACCTACCAAACAGGTGGTCAAATTGACTCAACCTCTGATTCCACCTCCCGTGGTGCCTCTCCCACCAAAATCACCCACACTTCCATCTAGACCCACACTTACTTCACATTGTGATCCATTGGCAGGGTCTTATGCCAACATCTTAGCTAACCTTTTGGAAACCTCTGTCATCACATTGCCACCACTTAGACCTTACAACCCACTCAAACCTAAACCAAAGGGTTTGACGATACAAAAATTTGTGCTTACCATCGTGTGCCAGGGCATGATGTGGAAAATTGTAAGGCTCTTAAGACTGTTCTTCTCCAACTATGTCCTCCCGAAGAAAACTTTGACGATGATGATCTTTTAGATGAGGACCCTATTCCACCTCCACCTATCACCACACATCCTCATCCCTTACCTATTCAATGACCTTCATCTCCACCTCCACAACCCTTTTATCCTCCTCTAACATTTAATATCAATACGGTCACATAAGAGAGCTAGCCAAACCTCTGCCAAAATGCCAATGTGCTGCATTTTTTCACAAAACCAGTATATGCCCTCACCATATTTTTTCCATCATGTTCACTATAAGCTATAAACTCACTTATCCTTTACACACTATTAATATCCAAACATTACCACTCCCCAGAAGGAAAAAGGAAAGGAGATAAACAACCAGCCCATTCACTCTTTTACCCTTCACCACCTTCACCTACAAAGAGTCTATGGATCCAAAATCCATTCCTCCTAATTTTTTTTCATGAACACCATTTCCCTGGACCTCTAACTTATCAATAGATGGCGAGGCTCCCTCTTCTCTTCCCTTCCTGTATCCTGACATGATCGAATGATGATACACCTTCTATTAATGTCATTTTCAATGTCAGGATGATGAGTCTATTCTCACCTACCTTGGTGTGGAAGATTCTTATATTCATTGGTCATTACTACCTAAGACACAAACCATGTTGAATGAATTCGACCATTGAAATCAATATTCACACTTAGGATGACCCACACATTCTAAAAATAGGCCAATCTTTAGACTCTGAACAAGAAGCTTTACTTCTTTCCTCTGGGATCATACAACAATCTTTTACTTGATCCTACCCTGATATGCTTGGTATTGACCCAAACATTGTGGTCCACAATATCGTAACTATTCCTGAGGCCAAACCCATGAAACAGAAGCTGCGAAAAATGCATCCTCGCATTTCCCTTCTTGTCAAAGAAGAAATCCAATGCCTCCTTTTGGTTTCCTTCATCCTACCCATTGATTATCCCCAATGGATCTCTAACATTGTTCCTGTCACAAAAGTGACAGGGGGACTCCACATTTGCATGGATTTTTGTGACCTTAACTTAGCTTCACCCCAAAGATGAACTTTCCTCTACCTAGTATTGACCAACTAGTTGATCTCACCACCGGCCATGAGATGCTATCACTCATGGATGGTTTCTTGGGTTATAACCAAATATTACTTACCCTAGAAGATCAACACAAAACCACCTTCATCACTCCTTGGGGGACCTTCTGCTATCATGTCATGCCCTTTGGCCTTAAAAATGTTGGTGCTACATATCAGTGGGCTATGACTTATATCTTTCATGACATTATGCATCACATATTGGAAGATTACGTTGATGATCTTCTTTCCAAATCCAAACATCGGGCCAAACACCTTATAGTCCTTAAGGTCATCTTTGACCATCTCATCAAGTACTGTGTTCACCTTCAACCTAAGAAGTGTGTCTTCGTTGTTATCTCTGGAAAGCTCCTTGGTTTTATTTTTTCTTTCCATGGCATAGAAGTTAATCCTTGCTAAAATCAAGGCTATTCTCAAAATGCCTCCACCTACTAACCTTCATCAACTTCGTAGTTTGCAAGGAAAGTTGCAATCTATTCATCACTTTATTTCTACATCTTTCCAACCACTACCATCCATTTCATCATCTCCTCAAAAAGGATGTCTCCTTCAAATGGGATGATGAATGCCACAAATCCTTTGATGCCTTAAAAAATACCTCCTCAACCACCTGTGCTCATTCCCCCTAAGGATGACCAACCATTTTACCTTTACATTTCTACTACTGATAATTCCTTGGGTGCCATGCTCACTCATCATGATGCAAAACATAGGGAACAAACAGTTTATTATATAATCCATATGCTTTTAGACTATGAAACTAGATATACTCATGCCAAAAAACTCTGCTTAGCCTTAGTTTTTTTCACCACTAAACTTCACCCATCACCTACTCAACCACAAAACCTTTTTTGTCACCAATACTGACCCCTTACATTACATGTATGCTAATCCCTACCAACATCAATGTGTTTCACGTTGGCTCATGCTTCTTGCAGACCTAGATCTTGAATTCATCCATCAAAAATCTGTCAAAGGAAAAATAATTGCTGACCAACTCGTAGATGCACCTCTCTCCAAAAATCAATCCTCTAACTTTGATTTCCCTGATGAATCCATCGCTACCCTCTCTTTGGATGATACCATTTACCAGATGACCTTATTCTTTGATGGTTCCAAATGTTCACGTGGGGGTGGTTTCAGAGTTATCCTCATTCCTCTTGATGGTGAGCCTATGCCATTATCTTTCAAACTAGATTTTGATTGTACTAACAATATCACCGAATATGAAGCACTCGTGTTAGGTCTTCAAACCACCATAGCCTTAGATGTTAAATCAATTAATATCTTTGGTGACTCTCAACTGGTTGTGAACCAAGTTAATGGTATATACCAATGTCGTAATGAGATACTTCAAAAGTATAAGCATCATGTTGACATACTTTTGACTACCTTTGACCATTATGAACTTCAAACCACCCCGCGTTCCACTAATAAATTTGTAGATACCATGGCTTGTCTAGCTTCTCAAATCCCCACTTCACCCTCTGACTCAAAAATATTTTTTCACTGTACAAAGGTTGCAATCACCTCTTATCTATTTGAGATGTCAACCTTGTAGGAAACATTGAAACTGACCCACGTGACCTTTGGTATAAGTAGTTTGTTGACTACCTTTCCCTTTCCATTCTGCCTCCAGATCTTACTCGCAATGGACAATGAGCCTTTCTCAAAAGTGTCTCTCACTATGTCATCATGGGTGGTCTTCTTTATAAATGTGGTTTTGATGCTATCCTCTTACGATGTCTTACAAGTTCTGAAATTCCCTACACCATCAAGGAAGTTCACGATGGAATTTGTGGGGGTCACTTCAGTGGTTTAGCTATCACTAAATGCATTCTTCACCTGGGCTATTACTGGCCAACCCTAAACCATGATTGTTGTGACAATGTCAAGCATTATGTGAAATGTTAGCAATATGCTAATTTGCATCACACCCCTAGTCATGCCTTACAGGTCACATGAGACCTTTGGCCTTTCTCTCAATGGGGTTTGGATCTTGTCGGAGAGATCAAATCCTCATTCTTCCCAACATCATCAATGGATTATTACCACTACCAAATATTACACTAAATGGGTGGAAGCCATACCTCTTATTTCTACAAAAAGATGAGAAAATATGTGAATTCATCAATCATCACATCATTTTTCACTTTGGTGTTCCTCACCGCCTCATCACTGATAATGGAAAACAATTTAAAAACAAAACCCTACAGAAAACTTTTGATGCCTTCGGAATTTAACTCAGTTTTTCTTCACCTTATTATCCTCAAACAAATGGCCAAGTGAATCAACCAACAAAACCTTAAACAAAATTCTTATGAAAGTGGTTGACGATACTGGAAAGGATTGGCACATGCACATTCCTTTTTCCTTATGGGCTTATCGTACTAGTATTCATACCTCAACTACTGCCACACCTTTCTCTTTGGTCTATGGTACAGAGGTTGTCCTACCTCTCGAAGTCCAAATTCCATCTCTTCATATCTCACTCAAAGATATGCTCAACGATGATGATTTTCACCAAGACCATTTGGCACAACTCGAGTTATTAGATGAAATGTCATCTCAATGCTCTTGATCACCTCCAAATCTACCAAAAACATATCAAATATGCCTATGATAAATGTGTCCAAGAACGAACCTTCCAGGTTGGTGACCTCATCCTGAAGGAAAATCAACATGTAACAAAAGTGGAGAAAAGTAAACGGGGAAAATTTTCTCCTAATTGGCTTGGACCCTATATCGTTACTCATACCTATGGATCAGGTGCTTATCATTTGTCTTCACTCGAAGGTAAACTTGAACCTGAGCCCCTCAATGCCTTGCATCTTTGACCATTCTATTGTTGAATCAAGTCCTATATCACCTTATGTCTATTAAGCACTTGTCCCTTGAGCACCATTCACCTTCCACTTACCTATTTTAAGGATCAATGACTAAACAAGAATCATGTGATTACCCTTCACCTTTCAGCCTTATCTTTAATATGAGTGTCATGGACTCTACTCATGGCATGATTCTCATGGATAATTTTCATCCTTTTCAGGATGGAATCCCATGGTTGTTCATTACTTAAAACCTTTCTTTCATAGCTAACCCCTGTGTGCTATGGTTTTGTCTTCATAAAAGAAGCCTATACTTCTCTATAGTCTTGTCCATGACCTAAAAGTCCAAAAAAAAACAATTCAAAAGAAATATATGGGATTTTCAAATTCAAAACTCCTTGAATCAAACTTCTAGCAAAAAGATGACTCCCTCAAAAAGGACATCTAATCTTTCTATCTTACTGCTATAAATAGACTACTCCCTCGAAGGAAAACTATACAAAGCTAGCCATACTGTACATAGTCTATCACAAAAAGAAGACTATTCTTACAAAAATAAAATAAAAAATATTTTGAAGCTTCCCACATCGATCAGCTTCATGAAGACCTCAAGGAGATATACTCTATTCATCCCACATAGACTTCCCACATCGATCAGTCTATAAAAACAAAAGAAAAAGAAAAAGATGACTTTTTCATCATGGACTTGCCTATTTTGATCTTGGGTCTCTTGCCAAAGAGGCATGTTGTCTCACACCAGGTTATGCTAAACCAACTTTCTTTCACCTCACCACCTTTCCTTTCTAACCTTCTACCTACTCAAGGGATGTGCCGCAAATGTGACATTTCATGATCATGTGACCTTCTTCACCCTTAGAATAGTCAATCATGCAATGCCTTTAGGGTTTTATGTTCATACGCCATCTTTGGTATGATAGACTTGTAATGGTTCTTATCAATTAGGTGGCTTTTTTGTCTCCTCTTACCATTCACCTCTTTTCTTACTTATTGATCCTCCTTCACAGGACCAGACCCTCGACACCTACATTTTGGGAATTCTCTTTCACCAAAATCACCCATGCCCTAAAATGCCTATGACCTAAACTCAACCATCAACCATATTAAATGACCTAAACTCAACCATACCTAAATGACCTAAACTCAACCATGCCTAAATGACCTAGACTCAACCATGCCTAAATGAACCTATGCTTAACCTAACTCAATCATGCCTAAAACCTACCAACCCATTCCTCTACCTCATCATATTCTTCCCTAGCTTATGGGAGAACTACATCGGCCTGAGGCCCCTTTTTGTCGGGGCTATGTAGGAAACACTCTGAGGGCATGGGGCCCTTAGAGGTTAGCTTGGCCACTCTTTCCCCTAACCAATTTTCCCCCTTTTATATTCACATTCTACCTTAGTTAGTTTCCATTTTACACAAAACTTGGAAATTAAACAATCATAAAAACATACATATTTACCATTTTATAACATCACCATATCATACATCAATCATTTCACATTTCCATGATATCAAATATTTGGAAATTTACACCACAACATACATATACATCATCATTTATTTTCCATACTACCAATAACTTGAAAATAAATTAAAACACAAAAACATGACCAAACCATGCCTATACCTAGACTCCACCATGCCTATACCTCGACTCCATCATGCCTATACCTGACCTCCAACCATGCCTAAATCATCAAGATTCCATCATGCCTAAATCAATGACTCCACCATGCCTATAATCACTCCATCATGCCTCATGACTATCATGCCTAAATCACCTTGAGAGTCCATCATTACCTAAATACCTGACTCCATACATTAAATACTAATTCAACATCATTCCATATATGACTCCAATGCCTACAATCTGAAATTCAAAAATGACCTACATCATCCATCATGTCAAATCATCAACATCATACCCTAATCATCTACTTTATATCACATGTAGCCTAATCAATGGAAATAAATAATGTACATACATGACCTCAAATCATGTCCATCCAAATACACATATAACATCAATTGCCCTGTATACAAAGCCTAGTACATCATATGTAGTCAAAATCCATCACCTTATAAATCCACCCCTATCAATACAATATACCCCATGACGCATACAATAAATATCATATCTCCAACTCATCCACCACTATATCTATCTCCTCAACCGTTGGGCTTGTACTTGGCATATAAGGGAACATATATGACATATAAAATATCAATCATCACTTGATACCCTCATGTCCAGTCTCACATGTCTCCTCCTCCTGGTCCTCTATCAACCCAGTCTCTATGAGTGCTCATAACCTCACCATCACCCTGTCTCTGGGGTCGAAAACCCCCTATGCTATCTAGAACTGTTCCTGGATCTCGTCTATTCACTAGCTACCTTATTGGGCTTGGATACTTGGCATATGAGGGCACATCAACTCCCTTGGTGGCTAGGTATCCTTGATATGTGCTTGATGATCCCTGGGCCTTGGGGGAATCCCTGAACTGTGCTTCAACCTGGGCCTATAAGGCCATCCCCTGGGTTCACTGGCCAACTGACTCCCTATAAACGTATGTCATCTACCCTGCCAGATGATAATAAGGCCTCAGGTCCAATTTTCATGCTTATGTGTGGGAGCCTTATTCAATCCTGTGCTCCTAAACCTATTGCCATAAAATACATGCCTTATAACATCACCATATCAACCATACTAACCTATTCACATGTTCCTATAGGGCACCTACCTTGCATACAAATCCATGGACATCTTATGTCCCTGTGCAACATGCCTGTTCATCACTTTATTTTAGGGCCAATACCTGTGCTCTGCAAGGCCAATTGTGCCTCTGATTCAAACTAGTCTTCCCTACAAACCTATAACATGTGCCTATAGGTGCCACCTGACCCTGTAATGTATCTCTCTGCACTATGCTTAAGTACCTAAACCAGCCTTCCCTAGCCTTTTTGGTGCCGCCCATAGCTGTGTCCACCCACCACTACCTGTATCCATCAGTGACACCTGCATGTCAATCCATCTATCTCCACCATGCCTCCTCCTACCCTAATAGGAACACTTGACCTGGTGGATGACATGGGTCTCTCCATGTCATCCTATGGTACTATGGGAAAGGTGGGGCACGTCCTACCTGATCAACTATGCCTGAATTACCCAATATCAATCATCCTACATGTATCCTCAGTATCTAAATCTACCCCTAATTCAACTAGTTTCCATACTCTATTGTATGACAAATAGTAGAAATTAAATATGGTACATCTCCACATCAACATATCAACTATATCAAAGAGGCCCTATGTGTATGTAGTATGACATATCATATGTGTATGCCACCCTCGGTTGTCCACCGAATGGTACCCATAATCTCTGTAACCAACTCTGATGACAAGCCACCCCAAACCAATCATTATCATGGTAAACCAACTGAGTGCACACACATAGATGACACATCAATGTATGCCCCACCAATTGTAATAAATAGGTTACAACACATACCAAATCTCCTCAATCTCCCATAGGCCCATAGCTCCCTATACAATGAACTAGGAAACCGGTGCCCAAGAAAAATGTATCTTCTCCTTGATCATGTCCTGTAGCACACCCATCAGTGCTCAATAAAAAATCCCACCCTCAGAATCTGGAAGAGAAAAACATCCCACCGCCACCATCATCAACACCAATAGCCTAGTCTCATGTGGATAGGATGCATACATATCTCCATAAGTGAGACTCATGTTGTGATACCTCAGCTCACCCATCACCTCACCAAATACCACCACTATCAGCTCCACTGATGCCTCAAATGAAATGGAATATACTGGCTCCCCAACAATAGGAAGCCATAGGATCCTATAAACATCCTCCAAGGTGATGGTCATCTCACCCATCGGTAAGTGAAAGGTATTGGTCGTGGAGTCCCATCTATCGATGAGAGCGACCATCAAGCTATGATCCCGGGCTATATGCCTATAGCGTTAGATCACACTAAGTCCAACATCAGTCATGTGCTCCCACTCCTCCTGGTCACGCTAGGCCACATATGTACCAGTAGGGGTGGTACTCTGTCCCTCATCCTCAAATGATCTCTCACCTGCATCATCCAACATGACCTTGTCAAGACTTGACCACCTCAAATCACCTATTACCCACCACACAATACCCAACCACATCAATCATGCCTACCCCCTTTACCTAATTCACCTACAAACCTACTATCCCTTATCATCATTACCCACTAACTTAGTTCATCTCACCTACTTACCTATCCCACATCACCAAAATAACATTTTACCCTTTTCCCTCTACATAAATCTTCACCTACCCCTTCCTCACCTATTTTACTTTCCTACCTAGCCCTTCTTTCACTTATTTACTCTTAATCATGACCATAATCAGTCACCTTGACCATCATCAACCTCCTCTTTGACCGGTGTCAGTTCACCCAGACCTTGACCAATGCTGGCCAAATCCCACCGATGTTAGCCAACCCATGACCGATGTCGGTCTCTGTTTTGGCCAAAAACTTAAACCCTCATCCCCATTATCAAAAAATTCACAAAAAAACAACCTAAATACCTACTCCCACCCACCCAAACCTATCCTAGATTCATTACCAACCCTATTTAAGCTACATTTGACCTTCCCCCTTCCTCATTTCATTCATTTTTAACCTTCGATTTCACAAATTAACATTACACCCAAATTTTACACAAAACAATTTCA
The DNA here is from genome assembly GCA_019776745.2 of Taxus chinensis. Classification (NCBI taxonomy): domain Eukaryota; kingdom Viridiplantae; phylum Streptophyta; class Pinopsida; order Cupressales; family Taxaceae; genus Taxus; species Taxus chinensis. Next base: position 18,839,043 of record CM034157.1, read on the forward strand.
ACAAACTCTCTTTCAATCAAATAAAGGATTCACATTGAATCCTACCTCATCTTGGTGCCATCTCCATAGTGGCACATCTGGCTGCTATGCCGGTGGTCCACCCGCTCCCTTGGTCCACCCTCCATGCCAAAATCAACTCCTCACCTCACTTTACCAATGAATCGATTAACTCGATCTCATGAACCCTTCATCCCAATTAATGTTCAATCACCCACTATTATTAATTAATTTAATTAGCTAGACGTACCGTACTATTCGTTTTCATTACACTCCTCACCCTAAAACCCATTCCAGGGTCATTTAACTCATAATGACCAAGTCATCACTCTCAACACTGAGTCATCACTCCCAGTGAATTTTTCACCACTTAACCTAACTCAACTAAGACTTCTTCCAAAACCTAATTGCCCTTCTTCTATGACCTTCCTAATGTCGGTCTCACTATAACTGATCCACTTCCTAAGTGGACTCAACCATTCATGACCAAAAAAAGTAAAGATCTACCTATTTTTGGTAAACCTATACTTTATTCACCTCCTAACCGATGTCGGTTATGACCTCAACCAACTCCGGTCCTATTAACCACCATCATTAGTTACTTTATATAAAATTTTACCTTGGTTACCTATTACATTTCCTGGTAATTTTCATTTATTGGAGAACTTATTGCATTCAATCATGAATCCAAAGCCTCTCATGCATCCAGAAGACAACACATACAACCACAATGCAAGCAATCATCTGGTTTTACCTTCCAGAGCATTGGAATACTCACTAGAACACTACGGGAGTATTGTTATGGAACTGACTCCAAAATATCTTCACGGATCAACTACCATCCACCTTCACCTCCCAAGATCTACAAGATGTCAAGTAAGTATTGTGATTTAATAATTTTTCTTATTCCTTTTGTAGATCTCTGTTTACTTTCTGTATTTTATTTATGTCTCCCTGTATTGTAACTTTATCACCTTCCTTCCCACCAACCTCTATTCAACCATCCCAATAAACTTTTCACAATTCTAAACCTCCTACTTAGTATCCCTGAGTCTTCTTCAATATTACAACCCAAACTACTATCCCTTCACTTCTATGTCCAGTCACAAAGAAGCCTAAAAATTTTCTTTAATTAATTTACTATTTCACCAACGTCGGTCAAATTTACCCTACCTCATACCGACGGTCACCTTAATCTGTCATTGGTCTCCCCTCTCTACCAACATCGGTCACTAGATCAATATCAGTCAATGTGTCTTTTTCTTAACCTTCACCAAACACCTTGCCTCATAACTAAAAAAAACTCCACTCATAACTTACCAGACACCCCTTTGACCTTACCTAACACCCCTGTGACCTGTCCCCAACCAGAAACATACCTTTCCTAATGCTAGAGTAGTTTGGTCTTTTAATATTCTACTTAGTCTAGTGTGTTGATAATGTTTTGAGATACCTAAATAAAAGTGTTAACAATAAGAAATTCATTTATCATATTCACTTTCATTAATTTAAGTAAAAACAATGGATTGACAACCATCTGGGAAGTATCACACTTCTCAGAACTAGCAATCACTAGGTAGTGCACCTATCATTTGAAATTTAATATCATTTGGTGGTATTGTTTTTGTTTCTTTATACAGGTTATTCCCTCCTAGCCAAAGGGAGGATCTCACATTAAGTATGATAAAATTATACAACTCACATATACCATCTATATAATCATAGGTATTCCTCCTTGACCATTACCTTATCTGTTTTATCACACACTCATTCAGTGAAAGATCAGGTTGTCATTCTTTGTTTCTCTGCCTTTTACAATCCTCGCATTTGTGTATTGTGCCCGTATTATTTGATGTTTTTATATCTTGTTAGTGTTTACTGACCAAATTTATTATTCTTTTGGTGGGAAATTATGTCAGCTTCGGTTGCAATTTAGCTTCATATATCCTTAGTTTACGTATTTATTTGTTGTGCTACATGGCTCCTTATATTTTCCTACGGTATTTTCTTGCTTCCATGACTATCTTCTTCATTCTTTGATTTTATTAAGTTTTGCATGGTTTTTCTTGTGTTCCACGGTTTTGTTTTCTTTGTTGCACAGGTGTCCTTATTTTTCAGCATGGGTATTTGTTTTCTCCGCAGATTTTTCCTTTACTATGTGGGTATTCTGCCCTCCACATATTTTTCTTTGTTATGTAGGTATCCTTCCATCTGTGGGTTTGTCTTTGTTATGCGGATATCCTTTCCCTCTACAACTTTTTTTCTATTTCATGGGTATCTATCCCTCCGTGGTTTCTTGTTTATTCTGTGGGTATCTATCCTCTACAAATTATTCTATTTATTGTGGATTCTTTCCTAATTCAGTTGTTTTTTTGTTAGAGTGAGGATGCCCTTGCGGGGTTTCATCCTACTCATCATCTGATTTTCAAATAGGATGGATTTTTTTTAGGTCTCGTTTTTCTTAATTATGATATTTTTCAGCCGCGCTCCATTGACATAGCCTAGCAGTTCTTTGTGTTGTAATGTTTGAAGTTTTGTAGCTCTTGATGCTAGTTTATCCTTGATGATATAAGGTCCTAACAATCAAAATTTGAGCTTCCCAGGCTTCTCCCATTTTCTAGCATCTAATAGTACTTGGTCCCCTATGTCAAATTCCTTTCTTTTTATATGGTGATCATGCCATGCTTTCTATCTCCTTTTCTCCTGAGTTTGATTATAATATGCTATAAATATTTTTTCATCTAATTTCTCTAATTCAATGAGTTTTTCATGTACTGAAGAGTCTTTATTCAATTTGAATGTCACTTCCACCCTTAAGCTTGGAAGGATAAATTCTATGGGTACCGCAGCTTCAAGTCTATACACTAATTAAAATGGGGAATATTTAGTCAACCTCTTATATGTAGTGCGGTAAGCCTGTATTGCTCCTAGTATCTTTAGGTCCCAATCTATTTTTTGAAGTGAGAATATTTTTGTGAGAACCTTGTCCAATACCTTGTTGAATGCTTCAACTATCCCATTGGCTTGTGGATGATATGGTGTGTTGCGGTTATGATTTATCAAAAGTGTTCTAACAATTCCTTAACAGTAGCATTCACAAAATGTTTTCCTTGATTGTTTGTAATGCTTAAGGGACATCCAAACTGAGTGATGATATGTTCATAGATTAATCTTGTTGTTGTCTTGGCAGTGCAATATTTGGTTGGAATGTCTTCTGCCCATCTTATCAGATATTCTATCCTTGTAATGATAAATCTAATCTAAGAATGTTTTGCAACGTGTTTGATAGGTCCAATAAAATCTATGGCCCATTTTTCAAATGGGGCTAGTGCTATGACTGGTCTTAAAATAATTTCATCTCTTTGCATTTGGATTTCCAACCCACTAGCATATATCACAAGACCTTGTATGCTTGTGTGCATCACTGAATAGTGTAGACCAACATAGTGCCACCATAATTACTTTCCTAGTTGTTTTTTTCTCATCCATTGTGTCCACCGACTATGCCTTCATGAGCTTCTGCTAATATGTTCTTCTATTCATGTTCTAGACCAATCCTTCTGAGGACATCATCCTACCCTTTCTTGTACAACTATCCTTTAATTAAGGTGAAGGGAAAATATCGACTTAGTAAGTTCTTCTTTTGTTGCTTCGTATAGTCGGTAGGAAATTCTCCTATAGCCAATAGTTGTGCTATGTAATCAAAGTCTTTTAGGATGGCCTCAACTCTAAATAGATGTGCTCCAAGGAAGTCATCATTAATAGGTCCTTCATATTCCCCTGTTTCTATTCTTGATAGATAATATTGTCCATTATTTAGCTTTCCTAGTTTTATAACAATAATAAAGTCAAATTCTTGAAACACCATCAACCAACAACATATTCTTCCTTGTAGTACTAGTCTATTTAGTAAGTATTTTAGTGGCTTGTGGTCTGTGTAAAAGACAATTGATGTAGCCAATAGATAATGTATAAATTTTTGTAAGGTATATACTATGCTTGATGTCTCTCTTTCTATAGTAGAGTAGTTTCTTTCAACTTTAGCTAACATGCGAATTGTAAATGTTATATGATGGTCCATTTTCTCTCTTGGTTGTGTTAAAACTACACCAATGGCAATGCCTCATGTATCTACATGTACATGGAAAGGGACTTTCTAATATGGAAATATTAGAATAGGTGCATGTAATATTTTATCCTTTAGAATCTCAAAAGCATTAGTGCATGGTTTAGTCCATTCTATCTATTTGTTTGTCCTTTTCTTCAAAAGTTCTTCTAAAGGTGCACTGATTTCAGCTTACTGATTTCCTTTGTTTGTCCTTTTCTTCAAAAGTTCTTCTTCAAAAGAATTTCGCGTTTGTTACCTGTCCAAGTTAATGTACCAAACTAAACACAAACCCTGAAAAACCTCAATGAAATTGATACCTGATGAAGATGTAAACGGATGAGGAAGCTGATGTAGACAAGACGGGCGCATATAAGCAATTTGCACAATAGATCCGAATAACCTGCAAAACACCGGTGCTTGACAGAAAAAGATGGCGTTAGAAGATATATGGGTGGACTGCCCGAGAAGCGGGTCCGAGAAGCGATAAGCTTCCTCGGCGGATGTCAGTCCATGTTTTCAATAAAGAAAAGAAGCATGCATGATAAAAGATGTAAATAAAGACTAGATTTTCTGATTGCAGTGATAAAACAGAAACTGAACAGCAGACAGAAAGTACAGAAAACAGGGAACAGGGAAATAATACTGGATTTATGTTACCTGTGATCTTTTACCTGTCTGCAGAGAAATCGGCGTCGACTGGGTCTAATCGGCGGCGACTGATGTGATCGGCGTCGACTGGGACTGATCGGCGTCGACTGAACAAGATCTGTGCCAACTGAAGACAGACCGAACAATTGGTGACTGTGCGATAGGATTTGAGGATTGGAAGGTGAATGTGGTTTGTTGGATGTGCCGAAGTTGGCGAGACACTGGAACAGGGTCACCAGATGATAGATGGTGATGCGACGCTGATATGACAGGGACAGAGTAACGGTGCTCCTCTCAGGGATTGATTTAGACAGGATCTGCCCTAATTTGATACAATTGATGCCAAGAAGATCTCTCTTTCTCTCAACCTGTATCTTTTGCTCTCTATTCGCTTTTTTTTCGCTCGTTCGTAATCTCTTCCGTTCTCTTCCGTAGTCTCTTCGGTCCTTAGAACTGAGTTCTGGGCTTGCTTTTATAATCGGCGCCGCTCCTGGAAAATCGGCGCCGACCATATGGGTCGGCGCCGATCGCGGAGAAGACTCCCGAGATGGCCAAATTGATCGATTCGAGAAAGATAAGACTTATCCCGACTACGGGAAAATATCCCGCTTAGGGAAGATTAAAAATGGATGCGATGCATGGGTAGAATAAATTTGGGGTGGATAAGTGATTAAGATGCATGGGAAGAAGCGTAATCAAATATTTAATATTTAATCACTCATGGATAAGATGTGATGGGATGAATTAAATTTAGAGATAGGTGATTAAATCACAGATTGGATAATATCCCAAGGGGATAGTTGGTGACGCAAACGTGCCCCAGGTTACCCGAGCAAGTAAATGGATGAGAGGGACACTAAATTGGGTAACCAATTTTAGGTGTCTACAGTTATATGATGGTCCATTTTCTCTCTTGGTTGTGTTAAAACTACACCAATGGCAATTCCTAATGCATCTACATGTAAATGGAAAGGGAATTTCCAATCTAGAAATATTAGAATGGGTTCATGTAATATTTTATCCTTGAGAACCTAAAAAGGGCCAGCACATTGTTTAGATCACTCTATCTATTTATTTGTCCTTTTCTTCATCAATTCTTCTTACGGTGCATTAATTTCAACATAGTTTCTTATGAATTTTATATAATAGCCTATATAACCCAGAATCATCCTCACCTCTTTTTGTGTCTTTGGATGTGGTAAGTTTATGATGATTGAAGTTTTAACTAGATCAAACACATTAATCATTATTCTGCTAAATACAACCGGTGCATTATTTAATATGAAAGGCATTACTGTGTACATGAAGAGATCCCCATTCTGTAGAAAATGTGGGTCTAGGTTGATATTCTAGGGCAATCCGGACTTGATGGTAACCTATAAAACCCATCAGTGAAAGAATAGACCTCTCTTCCTTCTACATTTTCTAAAACCTCTTTTGTGAATGGAGTAGGGAATGGGTCATGCACATAGGCTTTATTTAGTTCTCTATAATCCCCACATATTGTAATTTCTCTATGTATTCTTGTTCTGGAACCATAGTAGCTTATCCAATTTGAATCATCAATAGGTTTGATGATGACGTGCATTCAACATTTTGTCTATTTTTGTTTTGAATTTGACCTTTAGATTAGGGTTTAATTTATAGGGTCTTTTATTTAGTGGTTTGATCCCATCCTTGATTTGAATTTTTATTGTTCCAAGATTCTTCTTTTATACCTCACAAGTTCCTTGAAATATTTAGGGAATATATCCTAAAATTCTTGGAGTAGTTATACTACTTTGGCCACTTCTTCCTCTGACCATTAATATCCTATCTTAGCAAAATTTCATCTTCCCCATTTATTCCAATATTTTCACTCCTTAACTTTTGAGGATGATAATAGTATTTTTCCTCTTCTACTTTGGTCTCTAATACTTATCTTTCTCAATCTATTATCTTGTATTTTAAGCTTTTAGGTTTTTCTTCTCTTTCTTGTTTTTTTACTGCAAAAACTGTAAGCCATCTCTGGGACTTTATTTGGGTGTTCTTGCATTTTGTTTCTTTTGGGAGTTCTGGATTCTTTTGTGAAAATTGTTTCTGTGGTCTCTTCAGGAGTTAAGAATAAAAATTTCCTTATCTTTGTAATTCCCAAATTATATTGAGATATGCATCCCAAAAGTTAAATGTATGGAAAAAATCTTTCACAATTTGATCCCAATTTCTTCTTCCTTTCTTGTTTCTTGATGTACCAAGATCGAGGTATGGGTCCTAATGTCCATACAAATAATTGAGTCCATACTAGAGGAGAATTTTCACCACATATTTTCCAATGTCTTTCACATGTTTGGATGTGTTTCAGTGGATCTCCTTCACCTGTATACTCGTGTATGACCGCATAATATCTTTCACTTTCTAAGTATCTTGCTTTTAGTAATGTTATCAAAGAGTTCCAATGAGAGATGTTTGTTTTGTGTGTTTCACCCACCATCCTGCAACATTGATTGTCAGGGTATTATCTAAAGATTCCATTCTTTCTTTCTCATTAGGAAATATTCTTACCATTTGTTCCAAATAGCCTTCTAAATCTCCAAACCCTGAGTATTTTGGTAGAGTTTGGTGGGATGCCCTTGCAGCTTAGTCTATATACTCTTTTGATTGGTTTTTCCTCTAGTTCTTTGTTGGTGGAATAATATCCATCTTCTTTTTCAAATTTTTCTTTTGTGGGCCAAAAAATGTCATATGTAGGATCTGCGGAGTCGAGGCTATCATCATCTAGGGTGAGTATGTGGGGTGGTAATCTTCTTACATAATGTAACTTCCTTATCTCTGGATTCTGGAAACCATGTACCCATAATGCCTACGAACATTGTCAGAGCTCTCATTTGTAGATTCAATTTTTACTAAAATTTCTTCCCATCATAATTTGGTTCAAATTCTCTATCAATGTTAGTAAAAGGATTTTGAGCACATATCCCTTGTATGTCATCAAAATCCTCTTCCTCGATGTCATGCCAAATTTCTTTAGACCATGCGGCATTTATTCATGCTTATAATGGTACATGAACACAAATTCCATCTGAATATAATGTAACTTCTTCTTCTTCCGAATTCTAATTACCGATCCAGTCAACAAACCATTCCAAGGCATGAATGACATTGTATGTGCGTTTTAAAGCAACATTTTCTACAACTTCAAAATTTACCATCTTTTTCATTCCCATGAAATTGACTTCTACATTCTTTAGTGCCCCTATAGATTGTTTTTTTGAACCATCTTCTAACCCAATGCAATATCTTGTGGGTTCTAAGGGAGGTCTCCCTAACTTCTCCCAGGTGGTTTTGGACAACATGTTTACATCAACACCAATATCTAGAAGCACTTTTTTAATAGTAGTGTCAAATATGTCAATGTCCAAGTATATGGTGGACTTGCACCATGTTTGTTGTGTCCTGAAAGACATTTTTATTTTTCTTGTTATGTCCAACTTCAATCCTTTGGACATGAAAGTTATTATATTATTTGTTCTAATATTTGCTAAATTTTTTCAACTTGTCTCTAAGGCCACATTTGATGGTTAACCTTGTTATCTCTTTAAGGGCAATGACTTCATCTTCCATGAAACGTTTTTTTTCTGTTTCTTCCTAGGATTTATGCTTTCTTAATAACTGGCCTTTATTTTCTCTACTTCTTTATCATGAAGATCTGGTCTGATTTCCTTAAATCCCACTCTTCACTACTAGAGGAATCTTCCTTAGTGGGTAGCCTGATAATCTTCTTTTTTCCTGGTGTATGTTCTTTTCTGGAGCACTTAAAATAGTTGTTACTGCAACTCTATATTTTGGTTCTTCATGATCCTTATTTGGTTTAGGGGATTTCCTTTTGAAATAGTTTTCTTTGGCCTCTTCCTTTTTCTTTTCTTTTTTCTGGTTTTATTTTAGATCTAGATGCTTTCTTCCTTATCTTCTCATGTTTTTCCTCATCCCATGTATCTTAGTAATGTGTTGTACATTCTTCTAGCGTCTCTGCCCCTAATGCTTTATGTCTTTGTACCTCCATTTTGATAAAATTGGGCAGCTTTGGGACAACTAAATGAGTCATGTCCTCGTTCGTGGAAAAATACGTAAGGATTAGGATCTATAAAATCTATGGCTAAATGTCCATTTTTTCCACATTTGTAATAATGCATAGGTCTTCTATCTTGGTAGCCAATCCCCTGGCAAATTATTTTGGTTATCTCTTCCTTGTATCCATGATACCCTTGATATCCTCTTCCATATTGATAGTTATTGTATCCACCTCTGAAATCCACTCTATATCCTCCCCTATATCCACTGTGGTATCCACCACCATTGTATCCTTGATAGTTGGGGTTGTAGTTATTGCCTTGGTAACCACTTCCAAATTGAGGTTGTCCACCCTTGATCTATTTTGATATTATGGGGCAATAATTGCTAGATGTGAGGTCTGTGAAGGTGTAATTATGGGGGTTGTTTGTTGTTGTGAAGGTGGTGGGTAGGTATTGTGTTTTTCCTAACTATCATAACCATGCAGGTATTATACTCATTTAATTATTAAGTGCATCATTTGAAGGGCAGGTATGGTGGTAATGATTATAAGATCCACACCTATGTGCAATACATTAATTGGTTAGTAGGTGGAGCTACTTCTAACAAATTTAGAAAGTATATTGAGTATGCTGATCCCATAGTCTACAAGTTCCACACCAAGTTCTTTCTACTGCAGATATGGTACTAGAGGAATCTCTTTTTGATGAATGTTGTCTGACAACCATAACTCTTTTTGATTTTCCTAAGTAGGGGAAATCAGTTTTACTGTGTCCCTCTGATCAACACACTGTACACCAAATTTTTTGTCTAATGTTTTTTCTTGGTGGTGAGTTATTTCTGAGATCCTCTTCTATCTAAATATCTTGTTGAAGTTTTAGTTTCACTAATTCTAATTGTACTATTTCCAATTCTGTTTTAAGTGAAGTCTCTCCTTCTCTTCACCAAGGTTGGGCCTCTAAGCTAAGAAACATCTCTATTTCCTCCAAGAGGTTCTTGAATGGTTGTCCATCCAAAGATGCTCTCATGTAAGGTTGAAGTCCTGAAGTAAACCATTCAATGCATTTCTTATCTGTAAGTGGTTCTTCCTAATTTTCGTGTCGACATTTTTAAATATCTAGCTGAATTCTTCAACCATTTCATCTTATTTTTGAATAAGTTATCTCATTTTTCTAACACCTTTTGAAAGTGCCTATGTAAAGTGAAAATTTGTCTTAAATTCCTTCTCAATTGTATCCCAATCTTTTGATCCTTGTGCATTTGTTTTCATGTACCAACGTAGGGTGTCTTCTCTTAAAATGCCTATGAAATCATACTTTTTGTGTGTATCCGTTATATTGTTACTCTTCCAGTATGAATCCAAAATGAACAAGTGTTCCTCAACATCTTTGGTGTCCTTTCCAAATACTAGTAACTTAATCTTCTGAGCCATCTTTCTAGTTGGTTGGGGATTTGGTTGTGGCTTGAAAGATTGGTTGTTGTTTCGAAGGGTTTTACTTTCTTAGATTGATTATGAATTTTCCAGCAACATTACCTTTCCTCCCTTTGTCTCTAGATAATTCAATATCAAAGTTTATCTCCTAATAGTTCTCTAAACTCTCTCACAATCTCTTCTCTCTTCTTGCTCTCTTCTTGTAATTGTTGATATCTTTCCATCAAACTTTCTCCTTTTTCTATTTTTTGAATAGCTATGTGAAGTGGCACATGGAATGCCTCCAATCCAAACTTAGGGGGTAATGATCCTTTGATCTAGTGTAGTGGTTGGGGGACACATCTTTTCTTGAAATTTTCATAATCCTTTAGGTTCCACTTAGGAACTTTCAAACCTTTAACATCTCTTAATACGTAGAAATAGCGTATTCTAGGGTATAACTTACTAACTTCTTCTTTTCTTACTAGTGATTTTCAACAACTTTACATGTCTTTGAAGTCAATTTCTCACATCATGCAGCCTTTCTGGTATTATGTTTATTGGGTCTTTATACGCATGATATATAGTACCAGCTTGATACTAGATGCAGATTACTCAAATCCATTCATCACAATTCTATTGGAAAATAAAAAATGAAGGTCTCATATAACTCATGATATAGGTTTTCTTCTACCCATCTGCGTGCATCAAACTCAGATCCAATACTTAAATCTTTGAGCAAACTCATCCTCTGTGCTCTTAAACCACATATTCTATGACATAACTTTCCAGGGTTAACCACTCTGTCATCACACGTCAAGGAACCAAGATGTAGCTGTCTCTCACAACAACTTTGAAAATAGGTCCCGACAACGGAACCAATATGTAGTAATTTTTATGCACTTAGAATAACCTTCTAACTCCCTTGCGCATCGGCCATATATCACCCACTTGACAGGCATTATGGTTTCTTGCTCTACTTCGAGGTGTATGTGGACGCCGAGCCCCTCCTTTGTGTGAGCATTATCAGGAGATGGTTGTCATTGATGATAGATTTAAGTGCCTAAAAGTAAATGATCATGCATACATTTTGAGGAAGCTTAGGATGAGTCATTACAGCAACATACCCTATTAAGATAACAAAATATGACATCATACAGATAGTAGAGCTGATCCATAACATAAAGTAAAAGGCACTAGTGGTTTACACCCATGAGTACAATATATTTTAAAAAAAACCATATATTCATGTTGATCATAGTTCAGTAACCATACTACATCTAAAAGGGTCATACCAGATCAATATATCAGTTGAATTAATGCATTCAGAAGCTCTAGTTATTCTTCCATCATTACAAAAAATTTAGCATTAACCCATTCCCTTAGATATGCTTTAACATTCATATAGTCCTCTAATGAGAACCCCCCACCCCCTAGAATATTTTTCTCAAGATCGTACCAAGCCAAGAACACAGATGCTAATCAAACACCACGATCAATAAGATGAAAGCAATTCACCAGAATAACTTTACATAAACCTTTGCAAACAAATGAGCAACAATATCATATATTATTATGGAACTCAATGAAATACAATGAGAATGGGCCTTACTTATATAGGCAAGGAATAACAATCTAAGAACCAGTCAAGGTCGTAGATCAAGCCATAAATCATGGAAAGAACTAGTCATCAAAGAACTAGTCAAGTCCATAGATTTATGAGAGAACTAGACATCAAGGATCTAGTCAATACCATAGATCAAGGAAATCAAGGAAAGAACTATACCTAACAACTAGATAATATCCCCTAATATCTAAATAAATAAAAAGAAATATCCACACACATAAGTGGGTGAGGATAAATACAATAAAGGTAAATAAAGTACCTAGGTGAACATGAGCTAAGGTAAATACCTACTCTAACACCCCCCTCAAGTGAAGCTAGGGGCCAAAATAGAAGTGGCATGTCCACAGTATGAGTCCCGACAACTAGGCCTGATGAGGTACTCATGTACAATATATCCATGAAGAAATCTCAAACCAAAAGAAGGAAAGAATCCTGCTAGAAGGAAAGAGAAAGAAGAAGAAGAAGGAAGATGTTCTCACGAACACCCCCCAAGAACAACTTCTGAAACCCCAAGCATTCCACGCAACTCAAGGTAGCGAGGTGATGCAAAAGGCTTCGTAAAGATGTCTGCAACCTGCTGCTGAATCAGAATGTACTCCAAGCAAAGAACTCCATCCTGAATGTGCTGACGAATGAAGTGGATGTGTATCTCAATATGCTTGGTCCGCTGGTGCTCAACTGGGTTGCGAGAAATGTGAATTGCACTTTGGTTGTCACACCAAAGTACAGTCGGTGAATCCTGTGGGAATCCAAACTCTGTCAATAACTATCGAAGCCAAAGAATCTGCTGACTCGCTGTAACTGCTGCCCTGTACTCTGCCTCTGAAGATGAAAGTGCAATAGCCTGTTGCTTTTTGCATGCCCAAGCAACTGGAGAAGAACCAAGACAAAAAAGATAGCCAGAAGTGGAACACCTGTCATCAATAGAACCTGCCCAATCTGAATCTGTATACCCAACCAACTGAGTAGAACCCCTAGTGTAGTGTAGGCCAAAGTGGGAAGTGCCCTGCAAATAGCACAAAATCCTTTTAGCAGCCTGCCAGTGACTACTATGAGGAGAATGTGCAAACTGAGATACAAGCCCTACTGCAAATGAAATATCAGGGTGAGTATGGGTCAAGTACATGAGACTCCCAACCAACTACCTATACAATGTAGGATCACAAAGTGGTGTGGTACATGTGGAAGTAAGAGTAACCCCAGACTGAAAAGGAGATGGACTTGGCTTGCAATCAGCCATATCAAAGTGCCTGAAGAAGATCATGGGTGTACTTTTGCTGACTCAAATGAATCCCTGAATCTGTCTGAGAAATCTGCAAACCAAGGAAATAATGCAATAACCCAAGATCTGTCATGTCAAACTGTGTAGAAAGAGCCCTCTGAATACTCTGAATGTGGGAAGAAGAGCTGCCAGTAAGTAACAGATCATCAACATACAAGACAAGTATCACAATATCCTCACCAACATGCTGGAGATACACTGTATGATCAGAGTGGCAATGAACAAAAACTAGTAGATAGAAGAAAAGAATCCATCTTCTCATACCAAGCCCGAGGGGCTTGTTTGAGACCGTAGAGAGACCTTCGGAGCCTACAAACAAGAGAAGAATCCTGAACAAATCCAGCTGGTTGCTCCATGTATATTTCCTCTTGTAGATCTCCATGTAAGAAGGCACTCTTCATGTCCATCTGGTATACGGGCCACCCCTGTGATGCAGCAATAAGCAAGTACAAGGTGTACAGAATCCATCTTGGCAATGGGTGCAAAAGTCTCAGAGTAATCAATACCTTCAACTTGTGAAAAACCCTTTGCAACAAGACGAGCCTTATACTTGTCAATGGACCCATCAGCTGTGTATTTGGTTCGGTATACCCACTTACACCTAACCATATTTCTTCCTTTAGGAAGAGATACCAAATCCCAAGTATGATTCTTCATCAAAGAAGAATACTCAGCTGCCATCACATCATCCCACTCCTGTATCCCATGAGCCTTTGAAAAAGACTGTGGATCCTCAGAAACTACCTGACATAAAAGTCCAGAACCGGTAGAATGTGTGTGATGATGCCTAGTGGGTGGAAGATCCTCTATGAAAGGTGTTGCCTCAGAAACTGTAGTACGAGCCCACTTAGGCATAGTGACAACATCAGTGGGAATAGGATCCTCAATGACATCTATAACCTCCTCATCAATCTCCTCAAAGTAAGGATCCTCAAGATGAGATGATGAAGAAGAAAGAGGCATGGAAGAAGATGAATAATCATGAGGAGTGAAGTGCTCATCAAACTGAACATGTGTTCGAAAAATAACATCATGTGTATCAGGATCTAAAAGATGATAAGCTCTCATGTCCTCACAATACCCTACAAAGATCAAGGGTTTACTCTTCTTATCCAAAGCTTTCATTTTCTTCTTTGGCACAAAGGCCCAAGCATGGCTCCCAAAGACTCGAAAAAATGAGACATCTGGCTTAGTGTTGGACCAAGCTTCCTCTGGAGTCAAATGCTCAAGTGCTCTATGTGGTGTGTGATTCTGAATGTAGTTAGCACAATTAACTGCTTCTGCCCAGTAGATAGGAGGTAAATCTCTAGAATGCATCATACAGTTAGCCATTTCCTTCAAAGTTCTATTCTTCCTTTCTGCTAAGCCATTCTGTTGTGGAGTATGAGGAACAAAATGCTGGTGAATAATGCCTTGAGTTGCCAAAAATTTAGAAAACTCATCGCTGAAGTACTCCCCCCCATTATCAGTATGAAAGGTTCTTTATGCAACTAGAAGATTGTTTCTCGACCAAAGCCTTGAAGACTTTGAAGTGTGAAAAAACATCACTTTTGTACTTGAGAAAATAAACCCAAGTACGCCTCGAGAAATTATCAATAAAGGTAAGTGCATACTTAGCTCCATTGAAAGAGGGGGTGGGAAAAACCGTCAAGTCACTATGCACAAGCTCAAGTGGTGAAGAAACTCTCTTAGACAAATTCTTAGGAAATGGATCTTGGTGTTGTTTCCCTAATGCACAGCCAGAGAAAACTCCCTCAAGACAAGAAACTCTAGGAAGACCATCTACCATACCATGAGTGCTCAACTCCTTCAAATATCTGTAATTAAGATGTCCAAATCTTTCATGCCAAAGCTTACTCTCTGAATCTGCATGAGAAACCAATCCTGTCCCTATAGAGGAAGTGTCATCAAAACCCTCAAAGTGATATAGTCTAGAACTATGATCAACAATACCCTGAGCAACAAGTGAATAAGGCTCCAACAAAGTTCGTACTTCTGCCCCATGTGGTGTAAAAGTCACTGTTTTCCCTTGACCAGAATGACAAATTTGATATACATAAAGCAAATTTGTAGTGATGTTAGGAACATATAGTGCATCTTGGATACTACCACCATCAAGTTGTATATCACCTTTTCCTTTAATAGAAAGAAAGGAAGAATCTCCAACCTCAATTTTGGAAGTAGAACTCAAACCTAGAGAAACAAAAGACTCCTTAGAAGAAGTCATGTGATGAGAAGCACCAGAATCTATAACCCAACTGTCTGCAAGTGGTGACTGAGATCTCCCAACAACATTAAGTGCTTTGCCATGCTGATTAGAAGGAGGTGGAGTGGAGATAGAAATTTTGTGTTTCTTGACTGCATCCTCTAAGGCTTGCATTCGCTTATAACACCTATGTTCTTCATGATTACTACCCCCACAAAAAGAGCATGAAAGGCTAGACTTATTCTTGGATTTAGAAGACTCCTTGGGTTTTGAGTTGTTTTCTTTGGGTTTAGGAGCATTTTGAGATGGAGAAGGGGTGGATTTGGTTTTACTTTTTGGTTTTCCCTTGCCCTTAGGATTAGATGCAACTAATGCCTTTTGAGAGGTGGAAGACTCAAGGTGAGACAATTTGGATTCTTCCCTAGTAAGTCTTTCACAAAATGTTTCTAAGTCAGGCATTTTGAATGTGTCACCTAAGGCATCCATGCTAGAGAAAAAGGTAGAAGAAAATATTTGAAATGGTCCTCTCAACTTGGATAGAATCAAGTAAACACACTCTTCATCTTTCTTATCTCTTCCACTCCCCTTCAACTGTGTCAACAAATGCTTGAACTTGGTAAGATAGTCTATAATTGTTGGAAAATCTTCAGGATTAAGAGAGGTGATCTCAATTTCAAGTTGCATGGCTCTCATATGATCCACCTTACCAAATAAATCCTCCAATTTCTCCCATATTTTGAAAGGAGAGTCACATTTTTCCAAATGAAACAAAATACTGTCACTTACATAAGTTCCTATCAAACCCATACACTCATCAAATTTGCACTGGTACTGAAATTTCTTATATTCTCTAGTGAACACTGGTTGTTCTGAAGAAGTTAAAGCCCATAATCCTTTCCGCTTAATTATTGTTTCCATTCTTGGTTTCCATGTGTGGTAATTATGTGTTGTTAATGGCTCAACATGATCTAATGCAGAAGTAGATGCCATCCTCAAAAAATCACCAAAATAAATGCAAGAACCAAGCAATGCAACAAGACCCCCAAGCAATGCAACAAGAGCCCCCCCAGATTTTGGCACTTTATAATGAGTGTGTGTTACAATATGGCACTTTATAATTATAGTGCAATTCTCAAAATAAATATTTCCAATGGAAAGAGCATGAAAAAACAAGCACTTTTGCAAAAAAATGGCACTCAAAACTGAGTTACCGATCAAAAGTTACAAGCTTTTCAATATTATGCTCTACTATTTATTTTAGTTGCCACTAAAACAGAATAAAATGCTCTTGCCTTCACCACACAAATAAAATGAAAGGGGGCTGGAGTTAAGCACCTACTAGTAGGAATCACAAGCTTTAAGCCCTCATATGACCATACCATATGACCAAGGGCTAAGGATTTAATGGGTTTATGTCCAACTTACTATTCTGGGGTGTGTCACTTGTTTTTGAGAAAGTCACATCCAACACTCCCTGGTAAAAAATACTATTTCTGGAAAATAGTGACCTTCCTTTCCAAAATAAAAAATTTCCCGAAATAGCAAAAATCATGCACCCGTCCTGGACCCTGCCAAAAGAGGAAATTTTGTCCTTCGAAAAAACATGCAACAAAAAATAATAAACAACAAAAAAAAAAAACCCTAGTGTAGATCTCAAAAAACCCAACAAAACCCAGAAAAATTTTTTGTTTTTTTTTTCCTAGCTGACGCAAATCCCGAGGTGAAAGTGCCTTCGTTTCTCTGCAACAACAAAAAAAATCAAAAAAATGATTGCCTCCAGAAATGGTCGAGTTTACAGTCGATCTTAGGGTTTTACCACCTTCCGGATCCAATGGAAGCCTTTGTTTTGAATAAAAATGCATGCACAACAAAATACAGACAAATCCTGAATATATGAATATAAAAAAAATGTTTGCAAAATGAAACTTACAGACGGATGTCAACAACAATCTCCTGCTCTGATACCATAAAAGGAATGATAACCAGATCGTACCAAGCCAAGAACACAGATGCTAATCAAACACCATGATCAATAAGATGAAAGCAATTCACCAGAATAACTTTACACAAAACCTTTGCAAACAAATGAGCAACAATATCATATATTATTATGGAACTCAATGAAATACAATGAGAATGGGCCTTGCTTATATAGGCAAGGAATAACAATCTAAGAACCAGTCAAGGTCGTAGATCAAGCCATAAATCATGGAAAGAACTAGTCATCAAAGAACTAGTCAAGTCCATAGATTTATGAGAGAACTAGACATCAAGGATCTAGTCAATACCATAGATAGGAAAGATCTAGTCAATACCATAGATCAAGGAAAGAACTATACCTAACAACTAGATAATATCCCCCTAATATCTAAATAAATAAAAAGAAATATCCACACACATAAGTGGGTGAGGATAAATACAATAAAGGTAAATAATGTACTTAGGTGAACATGAGCTAAGGTAAAAAATGAGGTGCAATTTTTGTCATTTTAGTGCACAAGTTAGTCAGGTCAACACGTAGGCTTTATGAAATATTATGCATTAAAGTATGCTTGGTTTTGTGCCTCAAAATGGTTTCATCGCCATGCATGAACTCCTTAATTGCATGTGGTAGTGTTGTCTTAGATGAATGGACAGTCTTTGCAACTTATATCTTTATGCATTCGTATGAAGTGTGTGTGCTCAAAACCGAGTGTGTTTTATTCCAGTGTATGAATAGTGTTTCGTTTCTACACTGACAGTAGATTTAAGGTAAAGAGTTGATGATTTATGTGTCGCCACTTAAGACGATGTGGGAACATACTTGAGTATGCACTTGCAAGGTTGTTTAGGTGATGAACTCTTCTTTATTGTTTTGTACAAAAGAGTGATTCTAAACATGAAGCAAGTCTTCAATACTTACTCATGAGTCCAAATGTTAATGAATGTGTGCCTTGCATGGTCTTATAGGCATTATGAAATTCAATATGAGGTCATAACATTCTTGTGAGTGATAATTCATGGTACCATATCAATACATAACATATTCATTAGTTTACAATTAACATATTTTTTTATGTATAGGTTTGAGTTCACAATCAGGAATGGTGTGTAGTTGTAATTGCACAACATAATTTTTTAAGGCCTTCAAGTGTCATACATGCCCAAGTGGGTGTTGGTACATAAATTTGTTCTCCTTTTCAGTCTGAGTAACAAGAATTATGAAGCTTGAGGTAGTTAGATTTGGGTTCGTCTTGTGTGGGGATGTGATCTTTTAGAAGCCACTCATATTTGTGGAGAGATGGATAGAACTCGTGAAAGGACCACATCTGACCCTCACTATTTAGGTTGAACATGAAAAGTTGTAACTAAGGTAAGAGAACGCTGATATTGTAACGAGGCAAATGGGAAGGAGTGTGAAGATATCCCGCAATGATTTGTGCAAGGGCACATGCATTGATGATGACAAGCTTTTCCATTAATCTAACTTTCACAAGTTATGTCACTCCACAATTTCATTGCGATATTTTCAACAATGCCTTGGATACAAAGACAATGCGATCACTAATTTGCTTTGTGCAGGTTGTAGTATGCACTTAGACTATATTTGCCACACACAATGAAAATATTATGTGGGGTAGTTGTATGGGTAGAAAGGCACATATATTGGAATGATTTTTTGGATGGCACGCATTGATAAGACAAACTGAAATATATGCAGTATCTTTGACAACCTCTACAATACTTGAAAAACATCAGATTTAAAATGCTTCAAATAATTATGGATGTTCTTTCAACCAAAGAGGCATAAATGGATTCCATAGATTTCACACTCTTCACACAATATTTGAGAATTCACCACAAAATCTTGGTGTAAATAACTCAATGTAAACACATGAAAATCATTGATAAACCATGCCTAAGGTCATCTTTTCCAAATGCTTACAATAATTTCAAGTTCATTTGAATGAAGGTAAATGATTTTGAACTTTATTTTCAATTCCAAGGTGAATGGCTCTTCTAAAATTATTAGAGATGCCCAAATGCCACTAAACTATCAAAATTAAATGGAGATTAAAAATTGTGTGATTTCTAAAGACTTTCAATGTTATTATTGCAACAAGATTACAATGAAAACTATTTGTAAACATTAAAAAAAATGATAACAGCCACTTGATCATATTGACCTAGAAAACTCGGCGTGGGACCTATTGACTCATTACGGCCTCCTAGATTCATGCAGGGGAGAGTTTCTTTGAACGCAATCTCATATTGTGTGACGCAAATTATACATTATTTTAAGTTAGCTCACATACATGAAGATCCAACAATTGCATTAGTTCTTTATGGGTTTCTCACAAAATGAGCTTTCTCTCAAAATCTGCTCATGATTTGCAACTTTTTCTCTTTCTTTTTCCAAAAATGGTCATGGAACTCTTGCCACATTGTGAGCCTTGGTGGGTCCCAATTAAATAATATGCGCCATGGGATCAAGTTTGTTACAGTTTCATTCCTCATGATTCACTGAAAATGACATTTAACAAATTTACACTGAGAGTTGCCAGGTGTCGCCCATAAAGATTGAATCATTACAAATATTTAGATCATTATCCTTCCTGAGAGGCACATTTTTCACTTCATAGAGGCATGCAAATATTTTTCCACTCATCATTTATTACCTTTTAACTTTGTCTGCAATTTTGTATATCTTTTTACATTCCACGTGTTTGCTTTAATCTTAATAAAAAATATTTGTTTAAAGGTGACCTCAAATTTAAAAATTAAGAAATATAGTAAATACACATTGATCTTAGAAATACACAAGTTGATCAAATATAGAAAATATGTAAAATGAATAAAACAAAGTACATGTTAGGAGCTAAGAATTTATTTGCCAAAAAAGGATAAGATGCCAAACGATAGCGATTTTATGAATCTAGAGGAATGAGTTCCACAATAAATGACTTGAAATCTTTCATCCTTCAATCTGGGCATGATAAGTGGAGACACTGAGTGAAAAATGATTGGTTTTACTCTTGAATTTAGGTCAGTTTTCCCTCCTTTTTAACATTTTTCCCCCAAAAATAGGGACCTAAAAATTTAGATTTGTTTAGGTGTTCTGAACCAAAGAAAACCCCTCCGCCTTTGAATTTTGGTGTTGACACCTTATGGTGGGTCCCATTGATCACTTATGCTTCAAATGCACATTCTGAACTTTTTTGGAAAATTAGGAAAAATTTAACTTTTTATCCCGCGGGCCTGCATGTTGGATTTTTCCCACAACTCAAGTGTTGCTGAGTGATTCACTATGTATCGATACTCCAGGGATCAAGTTCACTTATTTTATTGGTGAATGTTTGGACAAAAGGGAAAAACATTCCCTTTTTCCTTCGCCACAAGATCACTAATGCTCTGCCTTTGACAACATGTTCAAATGATCATTAGTGGCCTGTAAGCTATAAATTTGTGATTTTAATCCTAGGGTAAAAAGAGGGAAAAAATCCTTGGTAGTTATTTATTGTGCTTTAATGACTAGAAATACCTTGATATTGTAGTCCTTCTCACAGTGCTTTATAACATGTGTTTCCCTAGATATTAGCCAAATATGGGAATTATGAGGCCCTTCTAATGATTAAGGTGATTGTGCTTTTCTAATGGACACTTTTATGTGACAAAATCCCACTGAATTGGCCCTCACATTTCTGGAATAATTTTTGCATTTGCAAAATAAATTTTGGAAGCGTTTAGGATAAAACCACCTGCTAAGGTCATAAGCATTAACCATGTTTTGTCCCCACTTAGTTTAGGTGTATGATCTAAAACTAGAGAAAGGTGTTAAGGAGTTCCAAGATGCCATCTATATTAGCGCAAAGGTTATAAATGAATGCAAGTTGAGTATTCCCCGCCGATGACCTAGGGCAATAAGGACCATTGACATTGAGTGAGATGCATGTAAGAATAATCGATCAATTAACTGTCAAATAACTTCCGTAAGTGTCAAATGGTCTAAAAATTTAGGGTACTTCCCTAGACCCCAATTTAATCAAGTAATTGAACAATTTTTAGGATTTAATACAATAATCATGAATTGAACATTTTAAACCTCCCAAAAGGATTTTGATATACGAGATTGGATATGCAAAAATTGTTCAATTTCTCTTTTTCATACACATGAACTTGCGAGCCATAAGAAAAACATGTATTAACACCTAGTGAAAATTGCTAATAAAATCAATAATTAAAAAAAAAAACTTAAAAATAAAGCTTGAAATGTCTACACTTTTAAATGCCCTTGGTGTCAAATGTAAGGGATGAAATTAAATGTTGTATGTAAGGGAAACGATTTGGCATTTGAGCTTTCCACAAGCCTCTTTGCACTTGAGCCTACCAAGAGAGCCACTATAACAATTGAGCATGCTATGAAAACAAATATAGCAAGGATCTTTCTAGTAAGATCCCATGTGTGAATCATTTAGCCTACTACTGAGCCAATTTATATGTAATTAATCCTTCCATTGAGCCAACCTAGTGCATTTGACATAGTATCACAAGCCATAATTTGTTAATGGAGGTAGATCATAAAGATCACATGCAAGTATGTTTCATAACAGAATGTTCAAGAACATAAGAAATATGTTTTTGTAGGACAAATTTCAACATTTGAGGAAAATGCATTTAATACAGGCTTTAGCTGTGTGCATGCTATTTACCAATTTTTGATTTTTTTGAATTTTTACATTTTTTTGGATTTTAAAATGATTTTTACTAGTTTTTTTGATTTTTTTGAAAATTTAATTCTATTTTGATTTTTGAATATTTGGGAAGAAAATATTGTAGAAGAAATGAAGAAATCATTGGACAATGCCAAAAGACGCTAGAAGGCAAAAATATGCCTCAGGTAGCAGAAAGGGTTGCCGAGAAAGCAAAAACATGCCCCAACGTAGTGAAAACGGGTGAAAAATGATTATTTATTAAAAATAATCATCGCGGCGAGTGCTAGAAGAATTTGGAAGAATCACGACAGTCGTAGGGCACTTTAGGGGTGAGAAACACGTCACAGGGGGGAAAAATGAGTATATAAACCATGCCACAGGGGGTAAAAACCATTACGACTAGTTCAATTATTACCCACCTTTACCATTGTTACTGTTGAATTTTCTCTGACCTATGAGAGAAAATTGCAAGGGTGCAGAACCAAAAAAACCATGCAGATCACATTTGAGACTACATGTATCTTCCCGTGGATGGCCCATAGGTAAAAAAAGTGAAAACTTTCACTTTTATCCTTTTGTAGTGTATTTAGTATTATTTAATCACATTAATTAGGGTTAAAATTGACGCAATCACCAGTGCGTGGCCCTTTAGGGCGCATAGGCGTGGTCTTGGGGGAATGCTGGTGTGAAACACCATAGTGCAGCTGCACTTGTGTCAAAATCACATAGGCACGTGTGCGGTGGTGCTATATAACATGTGCACTCATGTGGAAACATAAATGGCATGTGTGCATAGGCATGTGTAAGTGTGACGTGTGCAAGTCATGCCAAGGAGACGTGCTGTAGTGTGAACGCAGAAATGGTTGGTGGGGAAAGGGGTGTGTATGTGCAAAAACATAGGCATCACCTGCATGTAAAAGGGGGCACTATGCATTCTTGGGGTGCTGCGCAAAAGGGGCATGCTGGCACTGTATGGGGTCAATTTACTGGCACTTACTTCTTTGAATGAATTTTTAGGGAATTAGTGAAGTTTTTAGAAAACTTAGATGATAGAATAGATGAATTAGATGATGATAATAAAATAAAGGAAATTATTTCAACATAACAAATGTGTCTAACCTTGCAGATGGACCTACCCTGATTAGGGATGCATAGGAGTGACATGGGTGGCTCCAGGCCTATGAGGTGACATTTGTCGATGCGATCAGATCTATTTGGAGATTACACTGGAGGTGATTGTCTGTTTCACATGTGGCCCATTTGCCACAAATTACTTTAGATCATATCCTGCTCACAGCCTTAGCTGAGAGATGGCATAATGAGAGTCAAACATTTCACCTTCCGACAGGTGAGATGAGTATTACTTTGGAGGATGTGTGGTGGATTTTTAGAGTTCTTATTCAGGGTCAGTTGATTACTTATGATGGTCAGAACCATATTCTGCAGAGTATTGCCAAGATGTTTGGAGTGGTAGCATACATACCTCAGTAGGGTATGTCCATTGACATTACTAGGATGTATTTCAGATCATCAGCTTGGGATAGAGTTCCCGTATATCTCATAGCTCTTTTCAGCGGCATATTGTTTCCTGACAAGACTGGTGCTTAGTTTTTCTTTGGGCCTTATTAGAGTGATACGTGGCCTCATCTAAGGAGAGGTTTATTGCTGGGGGAAGTGTATACTAGCCCATTTATATGCAGATTTAAACTTGATATCCTACCATGGTCAGAAGAATGTGGGTCATGCTACTTTACTTCAGATATGGGCTGGGACCATATCATCATAGGCACTCAGCAGGAGCATTGCGAGCCTGAGCTCTTGGTGAGCCATCTATTATGGGTTGGGTTCCAGATGGTGATGATATTCATGGGCACATGGAGAGACATAATTACTACAAGTGGGATCTTGATGAGCTACAACCTCATATGATTACATGTGGCCATACAGGTTATATCAGTGGCCTCAGGATGTAATTGAGTTGAGCACTGCAGTTTGTTGATCATTTCATTATTAGTAGTAAGAGCTACATCCTTGAGTGGTATAGAGTGGATAGGGTCCAGCAGTGACAGTTTGGTCTCATTCAGGGGATTCTCGAGTGATGAGATGTGGTATAGCATGTAGGTCTAGAGAAACCTTTCATATGGGGGTGATCAGACTAGGACGAGCTTGACACCAATTTTCTACAGGTGGTCCCACAACCTTGGGTGCAACAATCACAGATAGTAGATCTAGGGACGACCCCAAGATTATCAGGGATGGTATGCTACAATGTTTCCTCAGAAATTGATGATTCCATATGTAATATTAGACGGGAGTGCACAAGGGGTATAGGGTCCAGATCCTTAGGGCATCCAGGAAGCAGCTTCCAGGTAGGGCCACTGGTAGGGCTCACATGTATAATACGTACACAACAGTAGGTGATTGTACAACATTAGGTAGTGGGCCATAGATACTAGCACCATAGATGCCACTTCAGGTTCCATTACGGGCACCATTACAAGAACCTATATCACCTCCTCACATGATTCCACCACATAGTCCACCAGGAGGTGGAGGAGATGGTGTAGAGGTGGAGAGGAGATGGAGGAGGATATATAAGGTGGTATAAGGTGGCTACCTTGCACCAAGCAATTACAACAGGTGATAGGATATACAACTTTAGGCTACAGCTGAGAGGGAGAGATCAGATTGCTCTAGAGAGAGATCCATATTGACTCAAGTGAGACCAGGTTCAGGATAGAGAGATATCAACTCACTACAGAGTGATATCAGGTAGTTGTGGAGAGGGCACAAATGTAGGTTGAGAGGGATCAAGTTTTATCAGAGAGGACCCAGCTACAAGAAGAGATAACAAGTGCGAGAGTGGAGCGTGATACACTTTAGTAGGAAGGTACTCTCCTCAGGAGTACAAATTTTGATTGGAGAGTGAGTGCCTCCTTAGTAGGTGAGGCCACTATATTACAAGGATTTATATCATGTGGTGTCCCAGCTGAGCAGAGAGCTCTAGATTATAGTCAGATAGCTGGTATCCTGTCACGATCTAGATCACATAGGACCTCACGATCACGTGAGGATACAACAGGGTCCAGTACAATAGCCTCAGAGTAGCATGGTTCAACACAACATAGTGCAACACCTTCACACGGGTCCATCATAACAGATGCCACCACCTAGGGAAGACCTAGGCCAGGTAGTCCCGAGAGAGGGTGAGAGTTCATGGTTGACTCTTTTATTGATGTACTTGATGTATATTTTTTTGGTGTATCGCCTCGATATGAAGGCACACTTTTTTTTTCAATATGAAGGCACATTTTTATACAGATGTATGTTATATAATTTATTTATTATGCCTCGTGATGAAGGCACATTTTTGACCCATGCCCATGATGGCATTTTGTATCTGATATGTATCGAGACACATTGATTTTGTACATGGAAATTTGATATTTATGGATATATGATGATTGATGGATTACTGATGTATCACATTTGTCTTACGAGATATCATGCTTAATCTATATGTTTATTGTGGTTTATGTTTGTATCACATGTTGTTAGATTATGATATAACATCTGATGATATCACTTTGCATGTTGATGAGATACTTTGTGTTTTACCTATCACATTTTGTGTATGAGATAACATGTTTAATCCACATTTTTATTATGGTCTATGTTTGAGGGGGGGACAGAAGGTGGTCCCTCTTTCCCCTCTTGGTGATATTATATGATGTTAGCTTAGCATACATGTTTAATTTTCATGTTCATGATTATGTAGCTTAGCCTTTATTGATATATGATGTATAGATGTGATGATAGATGATATGATGATGAAATGAAAACAAACTACACAAGCAAACAACAAGCACAAATTAATCAAATCTAATCAAAGAAACACAACTATCTACAAGTATGCAAGATAAAATGAACTCAATGCAATGCATAACAAGATTAAAGTAACACTCAATCTAAGTAAGAAAATGAATCCAATTTAAAGCACACAATATGAAAAAGGTAATGCAACTAAAACTATACAAACCAACAACTAAAAGTAAGAAAACTACTACTTTGTTTTTGTGGGACAATTTTGAAACGTTTTCACTTTTTTGGTATTATCTTAAGACAATGTTCTATTTTTTTGGAGTTTTCTATGAAACGTATGTGAATGTTTTTAGTTTTTTCGACTAACATATTTGAATGTTTTGGGATTTTCACAAAGTTATACGAATGTTTTTGACATTTTCTAAGAGGTTTTCCAAAGCTAAATGCAAGGAAACGAGGAAATGTGGATGCCCCCAATGTTAGATGGGATGTACAAGGGTAGAATGCCACATGTTATGTGCAAAAAGTGATGATGCAAAGTTGCCCCTAGTGTGAGATGGGAATATACAAAGGCAAACTCTTCACACACAGAAGTAGGATCAGCCGGATCAAGGCTAAGAGGGCTAGGCTCAAAAGTAGCTCAGATGTAGACAAAGACTAGCTTAGGAAAAAGCTATCACAATCCTAGACCTGAAATGCTTGTGAACAATGGACCCTCCAATGGCGCCAGAAACCGGTTTTCACCAAAGGACTTGTCCAAAGTGCCACCATTGCATGGTTTTCACTATTGGATGCACCTATTTATTTCTCTTTTTCTTTTTCTATTTTTATACTTTTTTTTGTTTTTCTGATATTTTAGGGACCCCACACTTAAGCATAGAACTGCTTAAGATGCATTTCATTCATGGGTTCTTGAAGCTCCTCACCATCTAAGTAAATAAGATTATAGGCTCCTGAACCAAACTTGGTGACCACGAAATATGGCCCTAGCCAATTAGGCTCAAATTTTCCCTTATTTTCTCAGTCTTTTGTGGTGTTGAACTGATTTTATTTTAGCACCAAGTCTCCTACCTCAAATTAATGAGGTATCACTCTTTTTTTGTAGCTTCTCTGCACTCGATCCTGATACACTTTAAGGTGATTAAGGGCATGAATATTTCTCATCTAATAGCTCCAACTCTTCCAGTCGAGCTACTTTGTAGTCCTCTTCTTCATTCAGGTAATCTCTTAGCTCTATATGCAAAGAGGGGATCTTGATCTCTAGAGGTAGCACAACTTCTATGCCGAATACTAGGGAGTATGGAGTGGCACCTGTAGGAGTGCAGATAGACATTCTAAATTCCCAGAGGGTAGGGTGAATTTGTAAATGCCAGTTATGGCCTATTGTATTCACCATCTTCTCCATAATACAGATGAGGGTTTTATTAGAAGCTTCGGCTTGCCCATTACCTTGAGGGTAATAGGGGGTTGAGAATTTGAGAGAGATTTGAAAATTTTTCATAACACTTTCACAGTTTTATTTTTAAAGGACTTACCATTGTCAACTACAATGGAAGAAGGGATACCATATCGACAATTATATGGTTCATTATAAACTTAGATATTTGTGCACCTTGACATAGGTAAGAGGAACAACCTCTACCCATTTTGTGAAATATTCAAGTAGCAGTGATAATGAACTTGTGGCCATCTGAGGATACAGGGTTAAGCTTACCTATAAGATGAGCCCCCACTTTGAGAATGGCCAAGGTGTCATGATAGGCTTGTAATGATTTGCGACGTGCATGTATCAAATTTTCATACTTCTGACAATGCAAGCATTTCTTCACATGTTTGCAACAATCATTTTCCATGGTAGGCCAATAGTATCCTACTCTGAGTATCTTCTTTTCTAAGATGATCCCATTAGTATGAGCCCCGCAGATGCCTTCATGCACCTCTTTGATTGCTAGGATGGATTCATCTGAATTTAAACAGTGTAACAGATTCCCGTCATAGCCTTGATGGAAGAGAGTGCCCCCAAGTAGGGTATAACGGGCTATACACTGGATGAGGTTTCATTTATTGGTATGGGAAATGTTTGTGGGAAAGGTTCCATCATGAAGGTAATTAAATATGTCACTATACCATGGGGAAAAGGGACCAACAATTTCACACACCAAACAAGAATCTGGTATGTCATATGCTGGTGTTTGTAGATGCTCAACGAAGAATGATGTATCATTGTTCCCAGGTGGGATACTCAACATGGACCCCATATTGGCCATAACATCTGCTACTCTATTTTTGTCCTCTTGGGATTTGTTGAAATGTAATATGCTCAAAGACATCCTTCAAAGAATTAACCATTCTCTTGTATAGAAGAAGTTTCTCATCTTTAACTTTATATTCATTTGTTATCTTTTTTATAATCAACATGGAAACACCAATTACATTTACTTGTCTGATATCCCACTTAATAGCCTAGCTTCATCCCTACAATAAGGGCCTCATATTCTACTATATTATTTGTGCATGGGAACCCAAGTCAAAATTCCCTGAGGGATCAAGTCTCCTGAAGGAGTGATCAACACAACTCTGACACCTGAACCATGAAAGGTAAAGGAGCCATCAAAGTATAGTTTCCATATAATAGATTCCTTGAGGTACATTGTGGATGCATCTGGGAGTTCCAGACTCAAAGGTTCAGTACCTGGTAGTGGGGCTTCAGTTAGTTGATATGCTAAAACTTTTCCTTTCATTAATTTCTGGTGTACATACTCAATGTCAAACTCACTGAGTAAGATGATTCAATTAGCCATCTTTCCTGTGAGTGCGGGATTTGACAATAAGTACTTTAATGGATCAACCTTTGAAATAAGCTTGACCTTATTATTTAACAGATAATGACGTAGTTTCTGAAAGGTAAACTATGGCCAAGCAAGCCTTTTCTATCTGTGGATAGTTGAGCTCGTAAGCTATCAATGTTTGGCTTAAGTACCGCACAACTTTTTCTTTCTACTCCTTATCATACTGGGCCAACAGTGCCCCAATTACAAAGTGCGTGGCAGAAATGTAGAGTAACAATGGTTCACCTGTCATGGGTGGCATTAGAACAGGGGGTTTAGCCAAATATCTTTGAGAAAAGAAAATTCTTGTTGTTGTTCTGGTCCCCAGTGAAAACTGACATCTTTCTTGAGAAGATGTGTGAATGTGTGACACTTATCTGCAAGCTGAGAGATGAACCTTCTAATTGCTTGGATCTTTCCTTGTAAGCTTCACAGTTGTCTGATATTTGTTGGAGGAGGCATTTTTGTTATAGCAGTAACCTTTACAGGATCTACTTCTATTCCTCTCTGTGAAACAATGAATCCTAATAGTTTTCCAGATAACATGCCGAAGACACACTTCTTTGGGTTTAGTCAGACCTTGTAGTCCCTTAGACATTGAAATATGCATTACATAATTTCTGGGTGCTCTGCCTGAGTTGTGGATTTTTCCAATATGTCATCCACATAATCTTCCATGATGTCACTGATCATATCATGAAAGATGACAGTCATTTCCCATTGATAGGTAGCACATGCATTCTTGAGGCCAAAGGGTATGATTTGATAAAATGTCCCCCATGGGGTGGTAAAATTTGTCTTATGTTGGTCTTCCTCAACAAGATATTTATCTAGTTATATCCTGAAAATCCATCCATGAGTGATAGCATCTCGTAACCAACAGTTGAATCGAAAATCATGTCAATGTTGGGAAGAGGAAAGTCATCCTTAGGACAAGATTTATTAATATCTCAGAAATCGGTACACACTCTAATACCAACAGGTTTCTTCTAAACTGGGACTACATTGGAAATCCACTCTGAATAGTCAATAGGCCTGATGAAGCCTACTTCCAATAATATTTCTAGCTCTGCTTTAACCAACAAGGTGATGTGAGGATGCATCTTTCAGAGATTTTGTTTTATGGGCTTGGCATCTGGGTGTACAACAAGATTGTGCACCACTAATGCAGGATCAAGTCCTGACATGTCTGTGTAAGACCAAGCAAAGATATCTACAAATTCTCTCAAAAACACTATAAAAGTTTTCTGTTCTTGAGCTGAGAGTGAAGCTCCCAACTTAACTATTCTAGGAAGCTCCTCCATGCCAATATTGACATCTATTATCTCCTTTGCCAGTAACTTGGACTCATCTTCCATGTGTGTAGGATCAGGGGGAGATTAAGATCCTCTTCTACCAAAGGTGGCTCAAAGAGATCCTCATCTTTAAGTGGGTCAACTATCTTGTTTGTTGATTTTTTTTTTGTTTGTCCACAAGTGCCTCAAAGAGGTTTTTACTAAAGGACTTGGAATTTTTCTTTTTGCAAGGATTTTTTGTAGGAATTTTTCCCTTGCTTAATTTTTTTCTTAAATGACCACACAATTTTGCCTCCTCCCCAAAGTACATGCATGCATTGAGATGAATGGAGAAGCCTTTCTTGTGGTCATTTATTGGAATATTGTCATGAATGCCAAGGAACTCACCAATAGCCTCGTCATTCTGAAAGATGTTGATTGACACATGTTGTTGTTGGTCCCAATTCATGAGTGATGGGTAAATGAGGTTTAGTGTCTGAGTGGTAAGGGATATAATGGGGGTTATATTTAGGATAGCCATGTCAGAAAATAGGTTCGTGGAGGCAAGGTCTTCATAAAGACTACACCAGGAATCTGTTTCACTTTCATATTTAGATGGAATGTATTTACATTTAGAAGAGGTATCCTCAACCCTTGAGGGGTGAGATTCATACAATGGACACCAATACCATACTTACCCACTATATGATGAGGTATTGGAAGGGCTTCTAGTATACCTTGTTCGTTGTGGCCAGCCACATCCTTTATATCCCATAGTAAGCATCATTCGATTGGGGATAACATACCTAGGTGATTGGTAGCATAGAGCCATTTCATCATCTTTAGGATGAAATACAATATATTTGAGTATCCTTTCATCTTCTAATAATCCACTAGGAGTGAAAGTATCAAAAGGGTAGTTCTCCCTGGATCTTTGAAACTTGTAACATGGCCTACCATGTGCTTTGGTAGATAGGGGAATGTTATGAACTAGAAGGGCCTGCTGAAGATCATATTCTCACAACCACTTTCTCTAACCTTCATCTCCCATGTAGTGAAAGGAGTCTCTTGATGTAGAAGCACCATTATCATTGGGAGACAAGGTATCTAGATCCACTTGTGAAGTGAGGGGCCTTGAACTGAACAATGGAACAACTATCTCTGTAGAAGGACATTCATAGATGGTCGAAAAATAGCCCGACAATGCTCTACAATACACAAATGGTTGGGGATTTCCCTGAATAGTGAGGGTGTGTCCTTTAAGGTGTAGCTTTAAGCATTGATGATATGTTGAAGGTATGACTTGCATGGCATGAATCCATGGGTGGCTGAGCAATATGTTATAAGGGAGCTCCAAGTCCAAGACATGGAACTTTGTATCTTGATTATAGGACCTACTTCTAGTGAGAAAGTGATCATACTAGATGACTGTCTTTCTTCGTTGTCATACACCTTTATGGTGATGACCTTTTTCTCTAAATCAAATTCTGTACACTCTAGTTGTTGAACTAGCTTTAGGGTAAAAATATTTAAACCTGATCCACCTTTCATAAGCACTCTTTTTACCTTCTTGCATTTGATTATGACTTCAATATGCAAGGATAAATTATGAGAGGGGTTATCTTCAGGGATTTCTATTAGACTGAAGGTTATATGCTCTATAAGAGAATTGTAAGTGTGTTGGGTCGATATCAATAGAAACTCCTAATCCCTGTAATGTCTTACAAAGGATGTATTTATGAACGTTAGAAATTTTAAGAAGGTCCAAGATTGAAATATTAGCCATTGTTTTCTCTAATTGATCTAACACATCATAATGAATCTCTTGAGGAGTGGGGGGAGGAGGTTCTGAAATAACAAGGTGAGCCCATCACATTGCCATGACACACTCCCTTGATTTAATCTTGATCGTTTTGATGTGCTCAATAGGTGGATTGACAACAACCTATTAGGGCATCAAAATGGTCCATCTTTGAAACATAATTGGCATTCTTAGTTTGAGACGACTGTCCCTGATCCAAATTTTCCTTTCCTTTGTTGTGCTTTGGGAAAGGTTCTTTGAATATCCTCATGTTTACATTAGGAGATTTAGTAGGGGTGATGAAATCCATTTCCACATCGCCACTATCAATTAAATCCTGAATATAGTGTTTCAATTTTAAACACTTATCGGTCTTATGACCTTTGACGCGGTGAAATCCACAATATTTTTTTCCCTAAACCATGATGGCTTAGGTGCGTCATCCCCATAAGGTGTAGTTTTAGGATATCTAACCATATTAACCACCTCTAATTGTTTTAATATTGATGACATAGAATCAGAGAGAGGGGTGAAGTTACGATGTTTATACTCCGTAGGTAGAGTTCCCTTTGCAAGTTTCAAGGGAGCATGATTTTGGACTACTTGCACTCATTTAGAGTCTACTATTCCATCACCTATGACATTTTTTTCTTATTAGGAACAAAATTTGTCTTTTCACTAGGTTTGGAATCATTATGATCACAGTCACATGAAAGGGTTTTAAGGTCCCTCTAGCTAACAACACTTTTTCTATTTGACTACCCTTTTCGATCACCTCTTCAAATGTGTTACCACAATGCATTTGCAAGTGGAATGTGATTTCAGGGTGGAGGTTGGGTACAAATATAGTAATATGCTTTTTTTTAGGTATAGAACAAGGGAAGTGGCTAGCTAACCCTCTCCATTGTTGTAGGAAAGCATCAAAGTTCTTGTTATTTCATTGTTTTGCATTACACAAATCTAACATGGTGACATCATTCTCTATATTAAATGAGAAGTGATGCATAAATTATTCAGGTAGTTCTGGCCATGTAGATATAGATCCCTTAGGGATGTGTAAAAACCATTCCAATGCTTGACCTCCCAAACTTCGTGGGAAGAGGTGAATGAGATAGTTATCACTATACGCGACCTCTTGACATGCCATATAAAAATATTTAATATGGTCTCTGGGGTCACCTTTTCCCTTGTATTTTTCAAACTTTGGACAATCAAAATGATGTGGGAAAGGTACCTGTAACATGGCTCTATCAAAGGGATATGGGCATAACTCTTCAAATTGGTACTTTTTGTTATTGCTTTTTGCTTTCTTATAAAGCTATAAGGGAATTTTACATGGTTGACCACTCTTGATTGAAGAGTTGGTCTTGTGTGGGTGGTGTAGATCTAAAAATGATTAAATCTAGTTGTATCTCCACCTTTATTTTCTGCATAAAAATCCTCATAAGTCCAATTGGTGAGTGAGAGACTTGTACTTGTTCTTCTAAGGTTACCCTCTGAGTGGGTACTTCTTTATGATTTTTATAAGGAGGAGGTTTCTCATGATTAACATGCTCTTTATGATCCTCATAATGGACTCTAACAATAGGTATATGATAGTATCCATCATTTTCGAAAGGTATCTATACACACTGAAAATTACATGTGCTACATTGTGAGAAAATGGTTACAAAAGTTCCCAATGATGATTCATGTCCTTTTAGAAAGTGTTCAAGGTCCTTAACCCATTCACAGTGTATATTTGTAGCCTAGACACCCTTACTTAGCTTTTCCACACTTTCTTCCAGCTTTTAGCTTCATTCCCTGCATGTTTTGGCCTTTAGTGCCATGACCATTGCCCAGGAAGGGCGGCACTCCTGTGATCGCCACCTTGCGCAGGGCAGTGGTCTTGTGCACTTTTCCCAGAACCTTCCATGCATCAAATTCACATGTGATGCTTCACTTAACTTTTGTGATGCCCGCTAAAACAACCCACTTGAGACCCGAGAAACAACCTAGGATTAGTTAGGAAAATTATGGAATAATTTTTTTTGTTTAAAGGAACCAACAACCAGGTTGCAAGACAACAGTTGTCACTAACAGGTTCCAGAACAAGTCTAAATTACACTAGAACATACTATTCTTTTATTAGCAATTATCAGAGGTCACAAGGTCCAAATTTTAGGGTTAGAAGTTTCAGTTAGGTTCAGAGGGTAAATTATCACCATACCCACTCTCTAACAGGCTCAGAGTTTCAACTTGATTTTTCTCACACTTAATGCATTCAAAATTTCCCTAAATCATTCCCATTGGATAGGAAATTTTCTCACCTTTCCAATGATATAAAGAAGTCCTCCTAACTCCTTATAAAACTCAAGTTATGGGCCGGCGGGCCTTGGGGTGAAAATTTTCCCCCAAGGGCGGGCCCGCGGGCCCAGGGATGAAAAATTTCCCAAAAGGGACACGTGTTGGCGGGTCGCATTTTGTTTTTCAGGCAAATTTTTTTTCCCTGCGTGGGGGTGAAAACAATATTTGCGCCCGCGCCTCCACTGTGCCGCCAGGGACACGTGTCGAGCTCTAAGCCAAAGCGGGGAGGAAACAAGGGAAGGGTGGGGTGGCAGAGAAGTTTGGGGAAATTTTCCAGGGGAGGGTGAAAGGGAGTAAGTTTGCACGCGTGGGCCACATGTCCGCGGAATTGATTTCACCAAGGTAAGGGCGGGAGTGCAGGGCCGTGGAGGTTTTTAAAAAAAATTTTCCAAAAACAATTTTTTTTTCAAAAAGGATAAAAAGTTGCACAGGGTTCCCAGTGGCCCCTCTGCGGGTTGGCACCGGAGGAGGAAATTAATAAAATGTGGCAGCAAGGAAAAAATTGGTTGCGCCTGGGCCATTGTGAGGACACGTGGCAGCCTCTTATTGGCTATGGGGCGGGGGGGGAAATTTTAAAAATTTTTCCAAAAATTTTATTTTTAAGGGTTCTAAGGGAAAATTTCGGGCCGCGGGCCCACCAAGGGAAATTTTCCCAAATTTTAATGCCAAGG
Source organism: Taxus chinensis (assembly GCA_019776745.2). NCBI lineage: Eukaryota > Viridiplantae > Streptophyta > Pinopsida > Cupressales > Taxaceae > Taxus > Taxus chinensis. The sequence goes on from CM034157.1 coordinate 18,873,803, forward strand.
AAGGAAAACTTCAGAAGGCCATAACTTTTGATAGAAAGCTCAGTTTTGGGAAAATGAGGACTTTCTGGAAAGCTCTCAATGCCCTCTTTGCACAGGAATCATAAATTTTAGATTTTGATAAAGTTTAAGGGGTCAATTTTATGAAAACATCCTGCAGGCTTTTTAAAAGCAAACTGGTAAATTTTAACTTATAAATTTGGTTCAATTTGATCTTCTCCTTCACTCAACATGCCAAACAGACATGGAGAATTATTCTAAGAAGGATTTAGGATGTTTTTGGAAGGTGATTTTTCTTGATTGATTCCAATTTGAATTTTTCCAACATTTGACAGAAAAAAGACTGCAAAATAACTGTGAAAGGTTTGGGCCCGATTTTGCAATGTTTTAAATTATTTCCTTAAGTGTTTTTTGTCAAAATGAGTTCATTGATATCATAGCATGCTAAATTTTAATGTTTCAATGTTGATTATTATTTGCAGGTTCGAACTGTGCATTTTAAATAAATTATTTTCCAGTTTTAAATTTACAATGAAAGGGATCAATTCTTGAGGGACCTATTTAACAATTTCATCTTCCAAGTATGGAAATTTCATTTCTATTCTAGTCTAATACATTTAATGATTTAATCAAACCATTTAAAGCTAAAATGCAATTCTGATTTCAATTTTACACATATTTCCAAAAGGACAAAGTAATACAATTCCTTCATACGTGTTTCTTCCTTTTCAAACATTTTCCCAAACAGATACAGATTTCAATCACAATCTGATAATCAATTTAAAAGAACAATGCAAATCAGGAAAGGTATTTTGCAATCCTTTATTGATTTTAAAAGAAATACATCTTTACATGTTGCATTTTTTTCAATTCCTTGAATGCAGATAACAAATTTCAATTTCAACTTTCTTTCAAATGACCAGAACAAAATATAAATATCTCTTTCACATTTCGAATATACAACTTTCATAACCAATTACAAACATCTTCTCTTCACAAAATACGTTACAATTTCATCCACTTCAAAGTGGGAAAGGTTACAATAAAATATATTTCACAAGGGACTGTCAAAACTGTATTTTCCTCTGCTCCAGAACAGCAACATGCAAGTTTCCTTTTCTTCCAATTTGATCACAACAAAAGTGGGGGAAAGGCAACGCTCTCCACCCAACCAAGACATCCAATGAAAGGAGAAGCCATCCTTCATCATTGGCCCCCGAGCCCCAACCACAATGTAATAATAAATGTGATTCAACTCATGGAAATAACAGGCTTCCAAAAAACATACACACAACATTCTTTCAACATGCACATTTCAAATTAAAACACAGTTCAACACAAAACAATAGTTTACAACTACATTGAAAACATTAAAACATAACTCAGGCTTTATCATGCAAGCCAAAGGAGCAAGGACTATGGGGGAAGCTGCTTATGCCTCCCAATGGGAATTGGGCATCCACCTGTAACAAACCACCAATAAAATTCATCACACATATCCTTATGCCCCCCCACAAATTTCCTTATGCCCCCCACAAAGTAAGAAATGCAAGCTATTTCTTTTCCATGGTGGATCCCAAACCCAAACTCCCTCCACAAGAATTCTGATGCCACTGGCATTCCCTTATTCCCCCCACATGAATTCCCCATAGCCTTCTCCTACACCATTCCTATGGCAGTCTACCCAAACAACCAACAAACACACAAAACATTCACCATTCACACAAACACAAAAAGAAATAACAACATAAAAGAAGAGCTAAGCTCCTACCTCTCCATGGTAGCTTTTGTTCCAACACAACAAGCTTTCAATGTCAAAAATACAGTCCCAAAATCAGCAACCAACAAGCATGCAAAGTTCTCCAATCTCCTTCCAAAAAACAAGAGCTCCAACAGCAAAAATTCACCCAAAAGGAAGCATGCAAAAGTTTCAACAACCCAAAACAAGGCAAAGAGTTTAATTTTATAGAAGAGGGAAAGGAAGAGGATGATGTGGATCCATGTAGGATGCCACATCACACATCCTCAACTCCAACAAAAAGTCCAATTCCATTCTCCAAAGCACAAAAAAGAGGTGGGTGAAAATTATGACAAATTTACTTACACACTCCAAAAAGCCCACACCCCAAAGGACTGAATTAAATAAAATGTAAGAAGAGTGCAATTAAAACATGCAACTTGATTTATAAAAATGCATTAAAAAGGTCTAAAATCAACCCTCCAACCATAGGTATGGTTGGTAAATTAAATTAAGAGGTATGGGACAAGTTTTACTTGTCCCACAAGCCTCCAAAAACAGCCTCCAAGGACAAATTCGAATTTCCAAGGAGGTGGAGTGTTTCATACTCCAAAATATGACTTACACAACTCTTACACATACTTACACATCACTTACATATTTAATACACAAAAGCCAACAACTTCTATAATTACTTTCTTATATCCCAATTTAATTAATTAATTTTAACCATATGTTTTCTCACATTAATCTACCACAATTTAATTAAATAAAAGAAAGGGACACATCACTAATAAAATACATACAAACAATAATAAAAAGGAACCACATTAATAAAACACACAAAACCCATGGTCACATTTAAAGGTGATCCCCCCATGGGAATCCCTAACAAAAACAAACACACACACACAAAACATGTTGCCATGGTGACCTTGTTGAATTCATCTAGAATTCCAATGTGGTTGGTCTCCAATCCCCCGATGTTTGTTGTGATATTTTAACCTGCAAAACACAAATACCTCCTTCGGCCTCATGGCCATATCAGAACATCCAACATGAATATAAATATAATCACAAAATCATCTATACATATGAATCACAACAACATCAAGGTAATCAACAATATCACTTGTAATTTATATCAACAACTATATCATCATCATATAATGTCCATTTTCTAGGTCTACTCACAATATCCAAAATCACATGCCCGAACAACATTCATAATATATCCATGTCAAATAGTATATCATCATCCACATATGAAGTGTCTCTAATAATCATCATGCATCATAACCAAATCAAGATCACAATAATCCATGATCAAACATCTAACATCATACTAAATCAAAAGCATAATAATGTCCATAATGTAATCAACAGTATCAAAAAGGTGTCAAAGGGAAGTGGGCACTACATCCCCCTCCCCTTAGACTCGACTTCCTCCTGGAAGTCACTGGAACAAATGTGGAAACTGAACTCGTAATAAGGTAGCATCCTCCCATGTAGCTGCAGTCTCATCATATATGTCCCATTGCACCCGGACCTAATCAACCTCTCTACCTCGAAGGCCCAGGGTCCTATGATCTAGGATGTGAATGGGCTCCACCATCACCTACCCCTGATCCTGCACCTACAATGATGTCCAATCTAACACATGAGAAGGATCTGCAATATATCTCCTGAGAACTGAAACATGAAAAACATCATGTATGCGAGACAAGCTAGGTGGCAATGCTAGATGGTAGGCCAAAGGGCTGATACACTCCAAGATCTCAAAAGGACCCATGAATCTAGGAGCTAACTTAGAACCTTTTCCATAATGGATAGGGCTCTTGTGTGGCCTGACATGAAGGAACACCTTCATGCCCACATCAAAACTACGGTCGATCCTATGCTGATCTGCATACTTCTTCTTCCTGTCATGTGCCTCCTGCAATCTCTACCTGATCAACACCACCTGTTGCTCCATGTCCTGTAGAAGAGCTGGTCCAAGAGATACTCTGTCCTCTAACCTGTCCCAGCTAAGAGGTGTCCTGCACTCTCTACCATACAAAGCCTGAAAAGGAGCCATGCCTATAGAACTCTGAAAACTATTATTGTAGGAAAACTCCACTAAGTACAGGTACTCCTCCCATTTAGACTGCTGATCCATCACATACATCCTGAGCATGTCCTCTAGAATCTAATTCACCCTGCTCAGTCTGTCCATCTGTCTCAGGGTGATATGTTGTGCTGAAGTTGATTCTCATCCCGAGGACATACTGCATGGTAGTCCAAAAATGGGAAGTGTACAAAGGATCGCGGTCACAAATGATCTTCCACAGAATCCCATGCAACCTGACAATCTCATCCAAATATACCCATGCCACTGCTCTAGCTGTATAAGTGGTCTTCACCAGAGAAAAGTGAGCCACTTTTGTCAATTTATCAACCGTGACCATGATGGCGTCGTGGTGATATCTCGACATCGGTAGCCCAACAATGAAATCCATGGAAATGGTGTCCCACTTCCATTCTGGTATAGCATGAGGATAAAGAAGGCCAGCTGGATGTTGATGCTTGGCCTTAACTCTCTGGCACTCTAAACATCATGACACAAACTGGGCCACGTCTCTATGAAGTCCTCTCCAATGATACAACTATCTCAAGGTGGCGTGCATCTTCTTCACCCCGGGATGGGCTGAATAGGGTGCACAATGTGCCTCTATCAAGATGTCCTACCTCAAGCCTCCATCTCTGGGAACATAAATCTGGCCTCTGTGCCTGAGAAGACCATCTGCCTCTAAGGAAAAACCATCAAACTTCCCCTCAAGGGGTCTCTGAGACTCGATCTCTACTCGAACTGCAATGTAGAAGCTGTCAAGAGGAAGCTGCTGAAGAATCCTACTCCACAAATATGTGCTCACTGAGGTGGCCATAGCCACATGTCTCCATCTACTGAGAGCATCTACTACCACATTCTCCTTCCCCTTCACATGCTCGATCTCCATATCATACTCACAAAGAAACTCCATCCAATGCCGCTGACGAGCATTGAGATTGGGCTGCGTGAAGAGGTGACGAAGACTCAAGTGATCTGTCCTGAGTGTGAATCTCCTGACCAAGAAGAAAGTGCCTCCATCAAACAAAGCATGCACAACTACCACAAGCTCAAGATCATGAGTCAGATAATTAAGCTCATAATCCTTGAGTTTGTGAGACTCAAAAGCCACTACTCTACCCTCCTGCATCAACACACCTCCAAGCCCTGCTAAGGAAGCATCTGTGCAAACAAAAAACTCACCCTGTGGATCCGGCACTGCAAGAATAGGTGTTGTAGTGAGGCATTCCTTCAGTGTCCTGAAGGCCTGCTCACATCTGTCTGACCAAACAAACTTCTTCCCTTTCCTCTGAAGGGAAGTGATAGGGTGTGCAATCTGAGAGAAGTCCTGAACAAATCACATGTAGTAACTTGCTAATCCCATGAAGCTGCGTACCTCAGTCACAGTAGTGGGTGCTGGCCAATCCATAATAGCTCTAATATTGGAAGGATCGATGGTGATACCTTCCCCAGAAATGATATGACCCAAATACTACACCTCTATCTGAAAGAATGCACACTTCTCCAAGTTCCCGTAAAGTTGTTGCTCATGAAGATACTGAAGAACCTGGTGAAGGTGCCCCTCGTGCTCCTCATGTGTACGTGAGTAAATCAAAATGTCATCAAGGAAGATGAGCATGAAGTGATCTAAGAAGGTCCTGAATACCCCATTCATCAAACTCATAAACACTGCGGGGGCATTAGTCAAACCAAAAGGCACCACTGTGAACTCATAGTGCCCATATCTCGTACGAAAAGGTGGTCTTATGAATGTCCACCTCCAAAATCCTCAGCTGATGGTAACCTGACTTAAGATCAATCTTAGAGAAAACTGTGGCTCCCTTCATCTGATCAAACAAATCATCAATACGTGGAAGGGGATAACGATTCTTGATCGTTACCTTATTCAGCTGGTGGTAATCAATACACAACCGCAAGGATCCATCCTTCTTCTTCACAAAGATCACTGGTGCACCCCAAGGGGATACACTAGGATGGATAAGGCCTTTCTCCAAAAGGCCCTCAAGCTGCAACTTGAGCTCACAGAGCTCTGGGGTGGTCATCCGATAAGGTGCTCGTGAGATAGGCTCTACTCCAGGAACTAGATCTATATGAAAATCAATCTCACGTGGGGGTGGTAACCCCGGTAGCTCCCCTAGAAAGACATCTAAAACTCTCTCAAAATGGGATGATCATCTAGCGATGGTCCACTAGACCCATCCTTTGATCTGTCACTAATTATAACAGCATACATCTGACAACCCCATCGCACACACCGCTTAAGCTGCATAGCGGAGATGGTGTGAATAGAAATGGGTCTCCTGACCCCTGAAATCACCGACTCAACTCCCAAATCATCTACACAAGATATAGTCTTGTGGTAACAATCCATCCTAGCCCTGTGTGTAGATAACCAATCCATACCCAAAATGACTCCATACGAGCCCAAAGGAAGGATACGGAGATCTGAGGTAGTGGTGAAAGGTCCCAAATCCACTACACACTCCTTAACTAAGGAGTCTATAGAGATCTTGGCTCCAGAAGCCATCTCAACATCCCAACTATGACCCTACCTAACTGCCACCAGCCTGCATCACTCTACTAAAGATGGTGCAATGAAAGAATCAGAAGAACCAGAATCAAACAATATAGAGGTAGGAATACCACCAATGCTACCTGTAGTCTCAATAACTGTACTCTGATGCTCGGCTTGGCGGTTCTCAACCGCTGCATAAATCCTGTGGCTACGTCCCATGTCACCAACAGTCGGCTCTGAGATCTGTGTCTTACCCTTATTATTAGGATTCTATGGGCAGTCTCTCCAAAAATGTCCAGTAACACCACAACCAAAACATCCTCTTGATCCTCCCCAATGAGTAGCACCTCCAGTAGGTGCCCTGGAAGTCTGTGGCATGGATCCTGATGATCCATCTATGGTCTGCTGAGGTCTCTACTGGTGAGCTCCCACTGACTGAGCTCTAGGTCCACCCTGTGTCCTGATGGGACCCCTAGGAGGAGGCCCCATACTCTAACCTCTCTGTGCATCAGCTCTCTGTGGCTATGAGGTGGGTGGGACTGTTACTGCTACTGTGGTCTAAATGATGACTGTGCTGAACCCTGTCCACCATGAGGAAGAGGTACTGACCCCCTCGATCTACTGTCCTGCATCTACTGTATGCGGCTCCGGACTCAGTCTCTAGCCTGCTGGGTCTTTCCCTGAGTCTCCTCTACTATATAGGCCTTCTCGATGGCCTCAGCTAATGTCTATGGATAATGGATCTGCACTGCACCTCCAATGTCTAGATTCAGGCCCCAGATGAACCTGTGAATCCACACCTACTCATCCTACATGTACTCAACATACTGGAGTAGATCCAAAAACCTACTCTCATACTCTGCTACTGAAAGAGATGCCTGTCAGAGGTCATGAAACTCATCTATCCACTACTGTATGAACCTCTGTGACAAATATCTACTCCTGAATCTCTCCTCAAATAGCTCCCAGGTCACTGTCTCAGAATCAACATGGAGCTTCTGCTCCTCTGTCCTCCACCATACTCCTACTCCATCCCTCAGTAGATGGATCACAACATGAGCTTTTGTGTTGCTAGAACAAGGAAAAGTTTGAAGCAACCACTCAAGCTCACTAGCCAGGCCTCTACCTGAAATCCACCTATGTCACCAGAGTAATGTGATGGTCGAAGCTTCAGGATCTCCCTGATGTGATCTGCAGCTGTGGTCTGATGGCCTCTAGGTCTCTCTGCATGCTCATCCCTAAGCCTAGGGCTCTGAGACCTCTCTCTATGCTCTGAAACTCGGTCACCCTGTCCCCTCTGTGGTGACTCTACCCTGGCTGACTCTGCATGGGAGTTCTCTCCTCTATGCTCCTCACTGGGTCAAGGAGATACCTGACCCTCAATGGAAGGGGCTCCCTGTCATGTCTGGCTGCATGTCCTCCTCCTAATCCTCCACGTAGAGCGGCATTAACATCCTGAAGAGTCTATAAAATCTGGGGTAGGATGGCTGCTACACCCTGATCTGGTGGTGGTGGTGGTGGTGGTAAGTCTGAGTCTATGTGAAAATTTCCCTCGCCCCGTCTGTGCCTCCTGCATAGACCAAGGTGAGAGTTAGTTCATTTTTCTAAGTTTTATTCAATTTCCATGTTTACTAAAATATGCAATTTCTAAACTAAGTTGTTTTCTAGATTTAAAAGTGTGCTAGGTTTAAGTTTCATGTCCCAAGTTTTCTAGTGTGCCCAATGGTCCAAGATTTTGAACCACTGCTCTGATACCAAGTGTGATGCCCGCTAAAACAACCCACTTGAGACCCAAGAAACAACCTAGGATTAGTTAGGAAAATTATGGAATAATTTTTTTTATTAAAGTGTCTACAACCAGGTTGCAAGACAACAATTGTCACTAACAGGTTCCAGAACAAGTTTTAATCTACTAGAACATACTTTTTTTTATTAACAATTATCAGAGGTCACAAGGTCCAAATTTTAGGGTTAGAAGTTTCAGTTAGGTTCAGAGGGTAAATTATCACCATACCCACTCTCTAACAGGCTTAGAGTTTCAACTTGATTTTTCTCACACTTAACACATTCAAAATTTCCCTAAATCATTCCCATTGGATAGGAAATTTTCTCACCTTTCCAATGATATAAAGAAGTCCTCCTAACTCCTTATAAAACTCAAGTTATGGGCCGGCGGGCCTTGGGGTGAAAATTTTCCCCCAAGGGGGGCACGGGCCCAGGGATGAAAATTTCCCAAAAGGGACGGGTTGGGGGTGGGTTGGGGTGTTTTGGGAAATTTTTCAAAATTTTCCCACGGGGGCAAAAATCCACAATTTTGCCCCACCTCTGCTGTGCCACCAGGGACACGTGGCAGCTCAACAAGCCAAGCGTGGGGAGAAATGAGGGAAGGGCGGGGTGGTGGAGAAGTTTGGAAATTTCACCAAAGGAGGGGGAAAAGGGAGTAAGTTTGCACACGCATGGGCCCGCATCTGCGGAAGGATTTTTCCAAGGCAAGGGTGGGAGTGTGGGGCCACGGGGATTTTCAAAAATTTTCCAAAAACAAAATTTTCAAAAAGGATAAAGTTTCAAGGGTTCCACCCCTCCTATGTGTGCCACGTGGGCAAAGGCTAAGGGATTGCGGGGGTGGAGGGTTTTCAAAAATTTTCCAAAAAAAAATTCCAAAAAGGAAAAAGTTTGTGAGGGTGCCTCCCCCTCCATGAGTGCCATGTGGCAGCCTCTGATTGGCTTCGGGGTGGCGGGGAAAATTTTAAAAATTTTCCCAAAAAAATTTCCAAACATTTTTCTAAGTTTTCAAGGGAAAAATTTTGGCGGCGGGCTCACCAGGGAAAATTTTCCCAAATTTTTGATGCCGAGGAAGGAAAACTTTAGAAGGCCATAACTTTTGATAGAAAGCTCAGTTTTGGGAAAATGAGGACTTTCTGGAAAGCTCTCGATGCCCTCTTTGCACAGGAATCATAAATTTTAGATTTTGATAAATTTTAAGGGGTCAATTTTATGAAAATGTTCTGCAGGATTTTTAAAAGCAAACTGGTAAATTTTAACTTATAAATTTGGTTCAATTTGATCTTCTCCTTCACTCAAAATTCCAAACATACATGGAGGATTATTCTAAGAAGGATTTAGGATGTATTTGGAAGGTAAATTTGCTTGATTGATTTCCTAATTTGAATTTTTTTCCAACAATTGACAGAAAAAAGAACTGCAAAATAACTGTGAAAATGTTTGGGCCCTGATTTTGCAATGTTTGAAATTATTTCCTTAAGTGTTTTTTGTCAAATTGAGTTCATTGATATCATAGCATGCTAAATTTTAATGTTTCAATGTTGATTATTATTTGCAGGTTCGAACTGTGCATTTTAAATAAATTATTTGCCAGTTTTAAATTTACAAACAGAGATCAATTTCTTGAGGGATCTATTTAACAATTTCATCTTCCAATATGGAAATTTCATTTCTCATTCTAGTCTAATACATTTAAATGATTTAAATCAAACCATTTAAAGCTAAAATGCAAATTCTGATTTCCAATTTTACACATATTTTCAAAAGAGACAAAGTAATACAATTCCTTCATACGTGTTTCTTCCTTTTCATTTTTCCAAACAGGATTTCAATCACAATTTGATATTCCAATTTAAAACAACAATGCAAATGAGGAAAGGTCTTGCAATCCTTTATTGATTTAAAAAGAAATACATCTTTACACTTCTTTTTTTCAATTCCTTGAATGCAATAACATATTTCAATTTCTTTCTTTCAAATAAACAGAACAAAGTATAAATATCTTTCACATCATTCGAATATACAACTTTCACAACCAATTACAAACATCTTTTCTTCACAAAATATATTACAATTTCATCCACTTCAAAGTGGGAAAGGTTACAATAAAATATATTTCACAAGGGACTGTCAAAACTGTATTTTCCTCTGCTCCAGAACAACAACATGCAAGTTCCCTTTTCTTCCAATTTGATCACAACAAAAGTGGGGGAAAGGCAATGCTCTCCACCCAACCAAGACATCCAATGAAAGGAGAAGCCATCCTTCATCATTGGCCCCCGAGCCCCAACCACAATGCAATAGAAGGTGTGATTCAACTCATGGCAACAACAGGCTTCCACAAAACATACACACAACATTCTTTCAACATGCACATTTAAAATTAAAACACAGTTCAACACAAACAACAGTTTACAACTGCATTGAAAACATTAAAACAGAACTCAGGCTTCATCATGCAAGCCAAAGGAGCAAGGACTATGGGGGAAGCTGCTTATGCCTCCCAATGGGAATTGGGCATCCACCTGTAACAAACCACCAATAAAATTCACCACACATATCCTTATGCCCCCCACAATCCCTCCTTATGCCCCCCCACAAGATTTCCTTATGCCCCCCACAAAGTAAGAAATGCAAGCTATTTCTTTTCCATGGTGGATCCCAAACCCAAACTCCCTCCACAAGAATTCTGATGCCACTGGCATTCCCTTATGCCCCCCCACATGAATTCCCCATAGCCTTCTCCTACACCATTCCTATGGCAGTCTACCCAAACAGCCAACAAATACACAAAACATACACCATTCACACAAACACAAAAAGAAATAACAACATAAAAGAAGAGCTAAGCTCCTACCTCTCCATGGTAGCTTTTGTTTCCAAACAACAAGCTTTCAATGCCAAAAATACAGTCCCAAAATCAGCAACCAACAAGCATGCAAATTTCTCCAATCTCCTCCAAAAGCAAGAGCTCCAACACAAGAAAATGCACCCCAAGGAAGCATGCAAAAGTTTCAACAACCCAAAACAAGGCAAAGAGTTTGAATTTTATAGAAGAGGGAAGAGAAGAGGATGATGTGGATCCATGTAGGATGCCACATCACACATCCTCAACTCCAACACAAAAGTCAAATTTCATTCTCCAAAGCACAATAAAGAGGTGGGTGAAAATATGACAATTTACTTACACACTCCAAAAAGCCCACACCCCAAAAGACTGAATTAAATAAAATGTAAGAAGAGTGCAATTAAAACATGCAACATGATTATAAAAATGCATTAAAAAGGTCTAAAATCAACCCTCCAACCATAGGTATGGTTGGTAAATAAATTAAGAGGTATGGGACAAGTTTTACTTGTCCCACAAGCCTCCAAAAACAGCCTCCAAGGACAAATTCGAATTTCCAAGGAGGTGGAGTGTTTCATACTCCAAAATCTGACTTACACAACTCTTACACATACTTACACATCCTTACTTACATATTTAATACAAAAGCCAACAACTTCTATAATTACTTTCTTATATCCCAATTTAATTTATTTAACTTTTAACCATATGTTTTCTCACATTAATCTACCACAATTTAATTAAATAAAAGAAAGGGACACATCACTAATAAAATACATACAAACAATAATAAAAAGGAACCACATTAATAAAATACACAAAACCCATGGTCACATTAAAGGTGATCCCCCCCATGGGAATCCCTAACAACAAACAAACACACACACAACAAAACATGTTGCCATGGTGACCTTGTTGAATTCATCTAGAATTCCAATGTGGTTGGTCTCCAATCCCCCGATGTTTGTTGTGATATTTTAACCTGCAAAACACAAATACCTCCTTCGGCCTCGTGGCCATATCAGAACATCCAACATGATATAAATATAATCACAAAATCATCTATATATATGAATCACAACAACATCAAGGTAACAATATACATCGTTTACAATTTAATCAACAACTATATCATCATCATATAATGTCCATTTTCTAGGTCTACTCACAATATCCAAAATCACATGTCCGAACAACATTCATAATATATCCATGTCAAATAGTATATCATCATCCACATATGAAGTGTCTCTAATAATCATCATGCATCATAACCAAATCAAGATCAACAATAATCCATGATCAAATATCTAACATCATACTAAATCAAAACTATAATAATGTCCATAATGTAATCAACAGTATCAAGATCAGTATCAAAAGGTGTCAAAGGGAATTTAGTGGTAGAGATAGAGGTTCAGTTCTAAGATCTAACCTCTACAGCTACCTGGTAAGGGTTATGTCACCATAGGCTTGAAAGTGTGTATGAAGGGACATCACCATGTGGTAATTGGGGCTTATATGAAATAGATGTTGTAAGGTTCAAGCAAATGGACTCACAGAAGTTTGGGATCCTGAGCATGAATTTGCGGAATCCGAACTTGAATATTCATACCCAAGGTTCTATTCATATTGTGATCCCTCTTTCAATAGTAAAATATCCAATTAGAACTCAAATTGTGCCCTTTCCCCGTAGTTATGGTATACATGTGCTCAAAAATGTGTCATTCCTACTGCTGGATAAGATAGACCAATCGGAGTGTTAACTCATCTGTAGACACATAGAGAAAGACCTTTGATAAAATGAAGGGGATACAAGGAAGCTTAATATAACACCTAATGTTCAACAAAGCTCATGATATCTAGGTAGGATGACATTTGTGTACTGGAGTTCATTTTCGGAGAGTTCTCAGATAGTGTCAAAAGGATATAGAGTCATTTAAATACCATATCAATAGAGTACTTGACCAATTGTTGACATTTGAGTTAATCAAGGCAAGTTACAAATAGATCAAATCATGGGAAAGCTGGTTGGCCTTTTTGGTGGTTTACAAATACCTGATGTGGTAGTACATTTAATGGACATCCCTAATAAGGTTCTTTAAGGGTGGTTGATTAAATTGAGAGTGGTTTGCTTACCTAGAATGCATAACATTGCATAAGTACTTGATAATACGCATTTGAAGGTGGATATTGCTTTACGATAATTTGTATTTCTTAGATCTAGAAACATTCCTTTTAGAAATAATAGGACATGCAAATGATTCAAATATCCATTTACCTTTTGCTCTAGACCTTCGGTTTCAACTTCCAGTGTTTTGAATTGGGCCATTTATACCGAAGACTTGATAAGGAGGTGATGGGTTAGCAAATTAGTTTAAGGTTTCATTGGATTGGATATGGGAAGCTCATTGACTTAAAGCATCGGGAAGATAGGATCCAATTCACCATGACATATGGACCCAATGAAAGCTCATTAGAAAGGCTAAGAGGGGAACAATTTGTGCCACAGGATGTGATCCAAAATTGGTCATGTTAAAATTGGAGATAGCATAGCCGAAGTTGTTAGAACAACATTGTAAAATACTTTTTGACTAGACATGCTTATTTGAATTTTCATTTCGACAACATAGAAATTTCATGAGTCAATTAACATCCATGAACAATTACCAAACATTGGGAGAACATTGTCTTGATGTCAAGCTGATATGATCCTATTATGAGTACTATGGAAATATGATCAACTTGATTAAGGATATGAAGACATATATTTACACTAACCTAGGTGTTTTTAGTGGGGATCAAACTTGAGACCATGCTCACATCAACGGCAGTTGACATCACTTTTATGAGCAAATGTAAAGACATGGGATAAAAATGCCAAACATTGAACTTACATGGCACTGTTGTCTGTTAGTTCATCAGAACTAGGCCCTTAAAATATTTTAGGTGAGTCAACAGTTGGAGGATGTAATCATGTTTCAGGATAGCTTGAAATGGATCTCTAAACTAGATGGTGTAGAGTCTCACAGTTTAAATAACACATGTATGCCTCCAATTTCATGGTATCACAATGACCTTAAGGTCTTCAAATTTATACTGCCATTGAACGTGCACACTTTTCAAACATGTGGTTCCAAAGACAAAGGAGGAAATAAATCTTGAGTCTAGGGATTTTGGAGATATCTTTGCAGGTGTGTACACCAATTTAGTCAGACAAGCTTATTCCTGATGGAATAGGATCCATTACAATTTGATAGGGATGTAAGGAATTGGATTTACTTTACTAAGATGTGCATCACGATTTGGTAAGGTTCACTTCAAATGAGTGCAGTAATAAGAATCCAGAGCTGCTATTAGCCCCATTCTACATGTCTCGCCGAGATCCAAAACTACTAGGTGGAGTATATTTCCATATCTATCCACCAGAAGGGTTGCTACCAACTGATAACCGGTATTAAGCATAGAAAATGTCCAAGCCAAGGTCAATGTTGAACCATAGCGGTTCGCTAGATCGGAGATAGGTAGACTTCTTTCTTGGCTCAATCAGACTCGCCTTAGTGCTATGACCAATCATGGTAGAAGGTGCCCAAATACTAAAATTGAGCTACTTTGTATGATGTCATTAACGTACAGTATGTGATGCTGACATCCTTGCTAAAGCTTCTAGAACCACCAACTGAATCACTGTGCATACAATAGGAGGAGTCACTGTCTGACATGGGATGTGTAGTATGTCACAGTGATACATTCAGGAACTAATCTGTTGTCACTGATAGCGCTGTGAAGGTTGACATGCATCAGAAACTGCGATGGGAAATTTTGCATAGAAGATTGCAAGGAGGATTCATTGACATGGGAACAAGGGATACGATGCTTTGAAACCTTGTAAGGATTTGCTCACATGATATTGTCGAGCAACATAATGTGTATATGATACAAAGGCAGTGACATATCTTCTCCTAAATATGTTGTTGATATGCAATAGGGTTACCCGGTGATTCTCCATAAGATGGTGGATGTGCCACGTTAAGGAAAAATGAGATGCACGTCAGCTAAATGCCTGATGCACCTTAAGAAGCATTAGATGTCATCTGGGAGTGATTGACCTTTCTGGAAATAGCTGATGGTGGTTAGCGTAAGTGAATGGATAGTATTGTTCCATAACCTTTTTTCGGTGAGTTGGGATAATGCCAAGTTTTTGATATACTACAAGGGTTTTAGCCTTGTTATATAAGTACTGCTTGACCAATTGCGATTTCCAACGGAGGATTGACTTGTATAGCCGATCCATATTTGAAAAATATTCCCAAAAGATAAAAGAGTGATAAAGGTGAAAAGTTCTTTGATGTGATCCATAGACTCCAAGAGTGACAAACTAAACATGAAGGTGCTAAAGAAGGTGTTGATAATGAAAAGAATGAAGCGCTTAGTTCCTAGTTTCATTTATGCCACATAAATATATTGAATCTAATCTCTGGAAGATTAGACATCAGATGAGATGTAGAAGTGTATAAATTGAGGAGTTAGAAGCACATGGAATCTCCAACTAGATTACAAAGGCCAAAGTGGGAGATTCATATCCAAGAATGGATAGGTAAGATGTAGAATAAAATGGATAAATTGTTAGGTTGATGGAGAATGAAGTATTGCTTCACAGTTATTGTCTTATATAATTTGGAAAGTGACTGGTAAAATAGCAATGTAAATCAGTCAAAGGTTGGGAACCGGCTCGGTCACCCAGAACTGTCATCGGTCAGACAGGACTGATGTCGGAACCAAGATCATCAGGTCCATGGGACACTGTCAGAGCAAGTTGGAATCGTGGTTAGGTCTAACCGGCACCAGTTACCTATGTGATGTGTTTTATTTTTAAGTCACGGGATTTAAATATAGATTTTGTTTAAAAAAATCTATTGGATGTAATTGCATAGCTAAGGTGTCCTAAGTTTATATATTTATATATAAGCATGAAAGTTAGGGTTCTAGAAGAAGAGTTAAGAAAGAGGGATTCGCATTAGATCCTTGATTCTCTCCTAGATTACTGAGAGAATGAAGATGAAGAAGAAGAAGAGGAAAGAAAGAACAGGTTACATGAAGACAGAGACTCCATGGAGAGGAGCTGGACAGAAGGTACATCTGAATAGGGGTCAGGCTATTGTATTTCCTTTGTATATTTATTGTCTCATTGTAATGGCTTACATACTATGTAAAGCACGTAACGTTTCTTCTTGTAGATCCACATGTTGGTGAGATCTTGTATTATAGATCTATGTAGATCTAGTCTTGTATTGTAGATCCATGAGATCATATTGTATTGTTGATCCATGTAGATCTAGATATTATAGAGGTCTTGTTTGCATATTCACAATACAGTGAGAGCTTGGCTGCACATTGGCAGATGCAGGGTAGCTTCAGGTATGTGAGATTTGGTTATGTTTGAGAGGCACAGTGTAGTGCACTCAGGTAGATCTAGTTAGAGATTAGAGTGAGACACAAGTGGTGGTGTGGAGGCATGGTTTAGTGTACTCAGGTAGATCTGGTTGGAGATTTGGGAGGAGGAGATACTCTTGTAGAGATACATGTACTCTTGTAGAAGAGTTAGTTTGTAATCTCTTGTTATATTATATATATGAGATCTCTATCTTTGGTGGACATAGCCCACATTGGGTGAACCATGGTACATGCTTGTTATGTGTGTGTACTTTTGTGTGATTTGGATTATTCTAGTTTATACTTCCACTGCTGTAGATTTTCTGGGGAATTGTTTGGATCATGTGTGCATGATTTTGTTTGTTATTAAATCATAGCACTATTCCCAACAACCGCAATGGTTGCCTTGGTTATTTCCCTTCAATAACTGGTATCAGAGTAGCGTTTGTTTTTCTTGATGAGAAGATCACAGGAAGAGATTTAATCTCAAGTGGGAGCTAGAAGAGTAAGGTTGCTGGAAATTACAGTGACTAACATCGGTTAAGTGGCAACCGACGTTGGCAAGGGTGACCGTGGTTGGTTACAGGGTAACCGTGGTCGGTTACTGAGCATCCTAGTTATAAACAGAAAATCACATATCTAAAGAAATGGAAAGATGCATAGAATGTATCTTGTTTGCTGAGGTGTCCCTAGTTCTTGGAGGCACAAACATGTTGGTCAGATTGCAGATCCAGTTATTGAGGTATGGTTTTATCTCGGTATTGCAGTGCTTATATTATTTTGGTTGCACATGCATGTTTGGGATTGCAGATCTAGATCTGAGAATGAGAAAAGTAGCAGTTATGTATCCTTTGGTGTAGTTATATGCATGGGATTTGGTAGAGAGGCAATAGCACAGAATGAAGATGGGGCTTCCATTAGAGAAGCATGTACTTCAGTTGAAGATGTGGTTGAGTGTCTTGGTGCTGGTAAGGTGATGTGTTTCATCTTGATGCAATTTATTGCATGGATTTTGTTGTATAAGTTTTTGTACAAGATTTGGATGCTTCTTGAAATGACTGGCTCACCTCAACTATCAGCTTCGGTCGAAGTAGGCACCTGGTGTGGTGTGCTATGCCAAATTGTGTGGCATTGGGTTTGTTCCAGCAGCATTGACATTGGTCTGAGAACTGAGGTCGGTCACAGAGGAACCGATACTGGTCAGCTAACCATGGTTGGTTAGGGGATGACCGTGGTTGGTCTTTGTGGCAACTTATCTGTACAGGGTTTTTTGCAGCAAGAGAGGGTAATTGGTTTAGTGTCCTGTTTTGGAGGATCATGGTTTCTGGCACAGTGTGTACAGGCAGAAACAGTGTTGATCACTTCAATGTTTGGATCAAAAAGAGGATAGAGTTGGCTCGGTTAGTCCATTGAGACTTTGAGTCAGGTATCTCTATATGGTTCATGTTTTATTTCTTTCGTTTGGAGCAACTGATATTATGTTTGGACTGTGTGTGCACAAATTTACACCATGGTTTCTTGGTGTTGTTTGACTTTTATTTCCTGGTTGTGTGGAATCTTGAGGACAAGGGTTTCTAGTCTAAGGATGAGATCCTCAATGAAAATTCATGGTTAGACACAGTTGTAAGTAACGAAAGATTTTGAGTACACAGGATGAAAAGAAGTTGATTCACCTACTTCACAAGAAGTCCAAACTTCTGTGATGTAGAAGTATTCTTTGATAAGAAGGGAATCATTTTTATATTCTCTTTCA
Organism: Taxus chinensis; assembly: GCA_019776745.2. NCBI lineage: Eukaryota > Viridiplantae > Streptophyta > Pinopsida > Cupressales > Taxaceae > Taxus > Taxus chinensis. The sequence goes on from CM034157.1 coordinate 18,891,976, forward strand.
TCTAGTTTTATTTCTCACTGACATATTAGTATTAGCAGAGCAGTGCAAGGGATTTCGTGTTCAGTGGGAGCAAGCCATGGTTGTTGGCATTATAGGATTGGATACATGATGCACATGCCGAGTGAGAGGAGATTGCTACTATTCAGAGTGGCAGAGGCACTAGTTGGTTTTGGAGGACAGTCATGGATTTGCAGGTATATTGAGTTTATTGCTTTGTGATGTCACTTCTGGTTTATTTTGTGGTGCCTGGATATCCCTATGGGATTACAGTTGATGGTTAGATTCAGCTGGGTGAAGATGATAGAGCAAGTTTTTTAGAGTTTTAAGGGTTAAAAGAGAAAATTGACTGTTACAGAGACCGATGTCGATTAGGATTAACCGTGGTCCGTCATCTAGTAACCGTGGTCAGTCAGGCAGTGACCATGGTCGGTTAGGGGAAACCATGGTCGGTTTGGTCACAGGTTTGACAACAGTGTTTATTTACCATTTTTAGATGGTGCCCTTGTTTTTGCTTTCATCTTGGTTGGTTTGTGCAGAGTATGTTGATGACATGTTTGCTGGTATTTGCACTTGGTATTAGTGGCATGGTTTAGCATGGATGTTATTGACATTGATGAGCACATGATTCATATTCAGCTTTGGAGTTAGTCGGTGGCAGACTTGGAGCTTCTGGAGAGCTGATGATATGGATGGATGTACATGGTGAGTTTAAACATGTTGGATAGATTCAATTTTGTGAGTCTATGATGATGCAGATGTTTGATTTGCACATGATGCCTATGCTGCCTTGAGCACGAGTAGGGGATGTTTGTACTTCCTCTTGATTACTATGTTACTCCTTGATAGGGATGTTATCTACAGATGATTGTCTTGGACATGCTAGTTGTTTATTCAGGGTTGGATTTGCAGATTGCAGTGTTTGGATTCTTTGAGTTATGCAGGTTTGTGGATTGATCACCCACTGTTACAGGTAGAACTCATTTGGGTTATCTTTACCCAGGATCTTGTTTTGCTTTCGCATATTCCAGTTTGACTTGTCTTGGTCAGTTGCATTGGTGGTTGCATGGAGACATGGATAGATGGATGGAGAACATGGTTGGTTTTACAGGTATGGCTACAGATGCGATTGAGGCTCAGAACTTCAGTTTGAGTGGGACCTCTTGCAGGTGTGTTATTCATGATGGCTTGGCTGCATGAGAGGCTTGGTGTTACGATTCAGTGGGAGCTTGAGGCTTGGTGTCACAGATCAGTTATAGCTTCGTGTAGGTTTGGTAAGTCATGGTTTTATCTTCTTTGGTTTTGAGAAGATATTTTGATCTTTCAGGTTTTATTTCTGAGAGAATTGTTGAAGGAAAGAATAGATGGTCTTCACAGTGTGTAGAGGATGGTGATGTACAGGTACAGGTACAGAGGTTCAGAAATTTATCTCCAAGTGGGAGATTGTTAGGTTGTGGAGCTAGATTGCTTCACAGTTAGCATGCAATGGAAAGTGACTGGTAATACAACAACCATCATCGGTCAAGGGGGGAACTGGCTCGGTCACCCACAACTGTCATCAATCAGAAAATATTGACGTTGGTTAGTGCAAGTGGGAACCAAACCATGTCATCAGTTAGACAGACAGACATTGGTCAGAGCAAGTGGGAACCGGCCGTGGTTAGGTCTAACTGGTGCTGGTTACCTATGCGATGTGTTTTATTTTTAGTCACGGGCTTTAAATATAGAATTTTTAAAATGAAAATCTATTAGATGTAATTGCATAGCTAAGGTGCCCTAAGTTTTTTTTTATATAAGAGTGAAAGTTAGGGTTTAGTAGAAGATTTAAGAGAGGGATTGCATTAGATCATTGATTCTCTCCTAGACTGAGAGAATGAAGACAAAGAAGAAGAAGAGGAAAAAGGAACAGGTTACATGAAGACAAAGACTCCATGGAGAGGAGATGGATAGAAGGAAATAGCAGGCTACTGTATTTCCTTTGTATATTTATTGTCTCATTGTAATGGCTTGCATAGTATGCAAAGCACATAGTGTTTCTTCTTGTAGATCCACATGTTGGTGAGATCTTGTATTATAGATCTATGTAGATCTAGTCTTGTATTGTAGATCCATGAGGTCATATTGTATTGTTCATCCATGTAGATCTAGATATTGTAGAGGTGCACTTTGTTTGTAGATTCACAATACAGTGAGAGCTTGGCTGCACAGTGGCAGATGCAGGGTAGCTTCAGGTATGTGAGATATGGTTATGTTTGAGAGGCATGGTTGTAGTGCACTCAGGTAGATCTGGTTAGAGATTTGGAGGAGACACAAGTGGTGGTATGGAGGCACAGTTTAGTGTACTCAGGTAGATCTAGTTGGAGATCTGGGAGGAGGAGATACTCTTGTAGAGATACATGTACTCTTGTGTAGAAGAGTTGGTTTGTAATCTCTTGTTATATTATATATATATGAGATCTCTATCTTTGGTGGACGTAGCCCACATTGGGTGAACCATGGTACATGTTTGTTATGTGTATTGAATTTTGTGTGATCTGGATTATTCTAGTTTATACTTCCACTGCTGTGGATTTTGTGGGGAATTGTTTGGATCCTGTGTGCATGATTTTGTTTGGTATTGAATCATAGCACTATTTTGCTACCCCGTATTTCCCCAACAGCTGGTATCAGAGAAGCATTTGTTTTTCTTGATGAGAAGATCACAGGAAGAGATTTAATCTCAAGTGGGAGCTGGAAGAGTAAGGTTGCTTGAGAACACAATGACTGAGGTCGGTTAAGTGGCAACCAATGTCGGCAGGGTAACCGTGGTCAGTTACAGGGTGACCGTGGTCGGTTATAGGGTGACCATGGTCGGTTACTGAGCAGCCTAGTTTTAAACAAAAAATCACAGATCTGAAGAAATGGAAAGATGCATAGAATGTATCTTGTTTGCTGAGGTGTCCCTAGTTCTTGGAGGCATAAGCATGTTGGTCAGATTAAAGATCCAGGTTATTGAGGTATGGTCTTATCTCGGTATTGTAGTGCTTATTTGGTTGCACATGCATGTTTGGGACTACAGATCTAGATCTGAGAATAAGAAAAAAGGAGCAGTTATGCATCCTTTGGTGTAGTTAGATGCACGGGCTTCAGTAGAGAGGAAGTAGCACAAAATGAAGATGGGGCTTCCATCAGAGAAGCATGTACTTTAGTTGAAGATGCGGTTGAGTATCTTGGTGCTGGTAAGGTGATGTGTTTCATCTTGATGTAATTTATTGCATGGATTTGTTGTATTGTTTTTGTACAAGATTTGGATGCTTCTTGAAATGATTGGCTCAGCTCAACTATCGGCTTCGGTCGAAGTAGGCACCTGGTGTGGTGTGCTATGCCAAATTGTGTGGCGTTGGGTTTGTTCCAGCAGCATTGACATCGGTCTGAGAACCGAGGTCGGTCACAGAGGAACCGATACTGGTCAGCTAACCATGGTTGGTTAGGGGATGACCATGGTTGGTCTTTGTGGAAACTTATCTGTACATGGTTTTTTGTAGCAAGAGAGGGCATGTATGGTTCAATGTCCTGCTTTGGAGGATTTGGTTTCTGGCACAGTGTGTACAATAGAAACAATGTAGATCACTTCAATGTTTGGATTAAAAAGAGGATGGAGTTGTCTCGGTTAGTGCAGTGATACTTTGAGTCAGGTATCTCTATATGATTCATGTTTAATTTCTTTCATTTGGAGCAACTGATAATATGTTTGGATTGTGTGCACAAATTTACACCATGGTTTCTTGGTGTTGTTTGAATTTTATTTCCCGGTTGTGTGGAATCTTGAGGACAAGGGTTTCTAGTCTAAGGATGAGATCCTCAATGAAAATTCATGGTTAGACACAGTTACAGGTAATGTGGGCAGTGTAACAAATCAAAGGAATTCAATGATGAGACAACCTAACTATAATGATAATGAGTCTCAATATGGGTTCGAGACAAAGGGCCTGTACTAGAACATGAATATATACCATTCACACTTTCAACACTTGTATTTTGAAATTGCAACCTAGTCATGCAAGTAGACTACAAAAGTGATGGACAGGATTATTTCTAGCAGTATCTATATGTGTTTCGTTATTCTTTTTTCCAAAATGGGAAACACTAAAACATAGGTACAAACCAAGTGGTGATGAAACAAACTAAGTGTAACTTCGGTAGAGTTTCATGTTGTCTTAGGACAAGTGAAAAACTAGGACAAAGTAAAACATTGTATGTCTCGTGATGAATAGCACATAGTTTCAAATTAAATGGAATCTTATCCTTGTTCAAATAACAAGGCTATTGACTCCAAACAAGTTGTCACTTTGTGAGAGATCTAATATGAATCATGATGTCTTAGTCAAATTGGCTCCAAGCCATAAGCTTCCTAGTGGTTCTCTCTCTAGGTGTCACAAATTACCTCTGCGAGTTTGGTTTGCCAAGAAATTCACACTGACTAATCTTGGAGTATCCCTACTTTACTTTACCCCCTTAAATACAATGAGAAATAAATGAGTTCAGTTGTATTTTCACTGGGGTCCCAATGGAAATAACTTTTAATCTAATCTTACTAAGACGTACTACTCAATTGGGTAATGGAGCACTTTCCCATTTCATGCAAAAGGTTCACTCTTGTGTGGAATACTTTGGAGTTTCTTAAGAGAATCCCTCTTATTATCTTAAGGCTTATGCTAAAGGGATTTTCTCCTGATTTCAAATCGAACAAGCCTTATCTCTTAACTGAAACTTGCATATACAATATTTTGCAAAGTGGTGTGTCTTCTCATCTTTTGGATTAAGAAATTTGGATCAAAACACCTTTCACAACCTACAACGCGTGTGCATGTTAGAGTTTGGTTTGAAGAGAGTTCTCCTTTCTTTGTCAAGCATTAGGTCTTACAAAAAATAGTTAGTAGTTATTTAAAAAGATCTACATATCATAAAAAGATGATTAAATGTTGTTTTTGGTTCTCAAGATCGTCCAATGACACAAGAGAAGAGCATACACAACAAGTAACCTAAGTATATAAAAATGAAAAATATTGTAAATTAAATAACCACCATAATACTTTGTAAATCAAGGTTCATTCCCAATTAATCCAAGTGTTTTTTAGTGAAAAACTAAAGTTATTTTTGATTCTTAAGATCAAACAAGGTGCAAGAGAAGAGCATACACAAGCTTTAGTCTTGGTTGTTTATCAAATGGAAGCTCTTAAATCAAAAGGATCATATAAATGTCCATATGAAAAAGTTCATTCCCTTAAGCATAGAAATGAGTAATGAAGTTTCCCACTTACTCTAATGTTATTAAAAGAAAGTTTAAAGCTTGCTTTTGATTCTCAAGATCACACAAGGTGCAAGAGAAGAGCATAAAAAATCATATCCCAAACTCATACAAATCATGAAAACAAAATTAATTCATAAAACCCTAAGTAAATTTGTTAGAAAACCTGGTCTAAATTAGAAAACCTGCAATAACAGAAGCTAAAAAACCCTAGAAAAATAACAGGAACATAAAGAAACAAAAATTGAAATTTTGAAAGTTGAGCCAAATTTACCTTAGAACGCTAATGCAACCCTTAGCACAGTAGCATGGCCCTTATAGCAACATCACGCTTCATACAACACCAACACATGGCCTAAAAGATCACTATGTGCATCTCCATCAAAACACATCAGTTGATTAATGTGAGCATGCAGCAAGTGAGACATCAACGCATACTTCAAAGCCTCAACATATGTGGCTAGCACACAAAGGGTGAAAATTACAATGTAACACAGGCGCATCCAATGAAGCGGTGAGTACAACCCTGAGAGTATGAGTGCAGCCTTGAGAGACGTTATTGTGCGAACATTTTGACATGATCACAGCCCCTTGAAGATGTGAGTGCACGCACCTTCCTGTAGGTGGTGAAAAACACGGGTTTTGAAAATAAAAATTTGATAGAGGCTCAAATCATTTTACTTTCTAATGTAAATTTTTATAGTACTTTACCTCTTTAGATCCTAGCCAAAGAACATGAAAATAAAAGCTTCTACTACTAATCTAGTTTAAACACCTGTCAAAAATTAGAATTTAATGTACAAAAATTTGAATTTTACTCTACACAATCTTGAAGTCTAATCTAGAAAGCTTCAAAGATGAAATGAATGTAATGGGGAAAGATCCCACTGGTCCATGCCAAATGATAACTACTAAAAACTCCGATTGCAATGCTAAACTAACTAGAATAACACCACATAGTCTATTAACAAATCTAGGAATTAACAATAGTAACATCAATCATTAAAGATTAATGGAAAACTTAAAAGAAATAACATGGTATCAATCAATCTTAGCTAAATACATGCCTACTTAGTATGAATTTCTAACTAACATAGACCTAAATAGATCTAAGAGCAATCAAATTATGGTTTGTTGTTAGTTCACAAATGGTGATAGGATCTCTCTAACAATGGCTACAAGGCCATGTTAGATATCCCTCTACTAACCAACATGAATATTGAAGGAAAATATTTAGAAATCTAATCCAAGGAGGAAGTAAGGCTCTTAATCATATTTCTTATATGATATGCAATTCAAAGCATGATGTAAAGTTTAAAGGTGTGTGGTTATTCCTTTTTATAGTTTTCTATTTGGGGGAAAACTTGCATCTTGGTGCATGTGGGACTAAAAGCACAAAGAAGATTAAGGTTTACTAATCATGATTAGTAAATTTTGAAATGTAAATGTGTAACAAGAAAATTTCCAATTTTCAAGCATGACAATGATACCCTTGTGTCAATTTTTTCATTTTTTACCTTTCTAGGACACCCTAGGTCTATCCATCCTTAACACCAACAATTAATCAATCCATATAATGGTAGTCAATTAGATGTACATCCAATTCCCATAGGTGATTTAGGAAATAAAATTCAGTCCCCCTTAGTTGATTTTAGGAATTTGTGAAGAATACCAAGTTTTGAGCAGTTTTGGGAAGGGCTACCACTGGCCTTCCCGAGAATAGTACACCCCCATGGAGAGTAATGAAGGATTAAAAATATCCAAAAAGGAGTATTCAAGTGATAAAAATTATTTGGAGTTTATTTTGGAAGATTTAGGGAAGTTTTGAAGGTTTTGGAGTTGATTCAATGAAAGCGGGTTTTTAGGCCTAAAAGAGCATGCGCTGTGAATAGGGAATTGAACTTAAAAGAAATATTTTTGGAGCTCCATAGTGATTTGGAAGCCAAAAAAAGTACTTATGGAAATTATTTTCAATTCTTTACATTATGGAAAAAACGAGACTCCTCAAAACCCCATACTTTTTTCTAGGCAGCTCATTCTTTTGGCACAAAACTAGAGGTCTCGAGAAAAATGGATCCATTTTGAGGTGGTGCAGTAATAATTGAGCCTTAAGACCATCATCATTCTTATGAAAAGGAATTTGAGAGTCAAAAAAATATAAATAAGCGCCCAAAATCTCATCTGGGAGCTCAATATATGGCCTTCACAAGTCAGCTCTCAAGGTACAGTCTTCGACACTTAGTCAAATTTTTGATGGACATGTGGCAACCCAAGGTTAAGGTGCATTTTCATGTCCCTTATGTCCCTTTTGCAAAGGGAAAAATGGTAAATCATATTTTTCCCATGTTGGGCCCCTAAAATATTGGCTAAGTACAAAAATGCGCATAGGCGCGCAAGGCCTAGTTAAAGAAAAGCGCGCAAGGATACAACGCGTAGGGTAGGGTTTAGGGAAGTCTTAAGGAAACCCGTGGTATGCGCACAGACAAAACCAAGGGTTTATGACTTAGCCATATTGGGTGTTTTTGGAAGAACACATGAAAAGCATAACCCAAATTCACATGCAAAGTGGATAAGGTGCCAGCCTGGCGACAAGGTGGCCTAGGAAGGACCATGCCTGTGGTAGAAGCTTCTAGAAGCTCATCATGGTAAAAAGTGGAAAGTTCAATCCTGAAGGAGCATGCTCGCATGGAGGACCACATTCAGACACTTGGCATCAGATCTAAGGCTGCTGGAGGATGAGTTGGTAGTCTAGAAAGCTTATATATACAAGTGCCTACAAAAGGAAAAGGAGAGAAATAGATAGAGGACGGAGCTCTGCAGAAATACTACAAGAACTTTGTTAGTTTGGGTAATTATGTTTAGGGAAGGATGTATCAAGGGTGTGGGGATTATAAATTTATTTTGAGAGCTTAACCATATGAGTTCAGATATAATGCATGACTATGGTCTGCTTCTCTGTAACATTTTGTAATGGCTCCATGAATGTAATGAGGTTACCAGCTTACAATGAATATGCACATCGATGATTATAATGCATACATATTTTTCATAGTTATTTTTAATTTATGTTTATGATTAAGTATGGATGCTTGTACAACTTCTTTCTATTTTGGTATAAGTTATACAATCTGTTAAGCACTTTTTGTCTGGAATGACTACAAGGACCTAGAAGTCGTTCTGAGTTCTATGGTGCTTGTATGTTTTACTACCTTTCAATACCTAAATTAATTCCCATTCTCACAATATTCATTAATAATTACCTTAATTAAATTAATTTCCACCTCACCTAGACACCTCACCCCACCACATCACCTAGACACCTCATCATAGACCTATTCTTAGCATGTTTCCTTTTAACTAGGACTCAATCTCTACTTACCATAACTAACTAAGACTTAGTCTAACCCTAACACTAAATGCATATTCTTCTTCTAACCTCACGCACACTTACATGGAAAGTACCATTTTGGATCCGCAACAATGGATAGAACTAGCCAAAAGATAGCCAAGATCTATCTATTTTGGTAACCTAGGATTTCCCACCTTAACCAATGCTGGTCAACCCTAAAACCGATGCCAGTCACCTAAACCATCATTGGTTACCATATATTCACTTTGGTAACCTTGTTCTAGAGGTTGGAAGAATTATTCAAGTCTGGGAGAAGAGAGATCTGCATGTAAGCATGCACCAAAGCACTCTTGCATATCCAGACATCTTGAACCAACACCAAGATTGATATGAAGGTTAAGCATTCACGATAACATTATGAGAAGCACGACTGCAGCACTGACCACCAGTTCCACAGATCAACCATCACCTCCATCCAACCACCAGGTCTGCAAGTATAAGTAAGTACATTTGGATCTGCATCTTTCCATACTTATTTAGATTAGTTTCTTTATCTTTGTTTGGGAGTCCTAGTCTCCTTTACATCTCATCACCTCTCACCTTCTTGTCAATCCCTCCACCTAACCACCTACAACCTCCCATCTCTCCATACCTGACTCTAGACATCTCTGAGTATTCCCAACACTGTCATCAACCTCACCATTCTCTATCTATTCTCTATGCAATCACAGAGAATCATCAAAACCAAACTTTATTGAGTTTCTATCAGTCTAACCCTACCGACATCGGTTAACCTAAACCATCATCAGTTTCCTCTCAACTGACATCGGTCATACCAGACTGACATCAGTCTCTGTATCTGGTAATTCTTCCTATAACAACAACCTCATAACATTCACCCAAATAAACCAAATCACCCAAAACTTGATCCTGACCTGTCCCAGTCACCTTGGCTACCTGCCCCACCTCTAGATCTGATCATAACCTTACCTGTTAGATTAAATTTTCTTATTGTATTTGAATGAGGTACCTAAATCATATCAACTACAGTAGGATGTTATTGTCTTACATTATTCCTTGCATTAAATTGTATTAAATAGTGGATTGACAACCATCTAGGAAGTATCAAACTTCCCAGATCTAGCATATGCTAGGCAGTCCACTAGAATATATATTGTTTAATATTCCTCTTGTGGTCTTGTTTTACATTCATAGGTAGTTCCTCCTAGCAAAAAGGAAGTTCTCGCAATCAGCACTGGATCAGGAAATTAGAACGTGCATGCACTCTACCTTCCACCTTCATTCATAGGTATTCCTCCTCACCCTTACCCTATCTGTTTTTCTCATATGTACACAACTTATCGGGGAAACATTTTGGCACACCTGGTGGGACCCTCATTTGTGGGTTTCTTTCTATTCATATAGGTTGCATCTTGTGTGTTTCCTTTCTAAATTGTTATTCACTAAATATTCTTCTCTAGTAATATCTACCCTTATTTCTAATTACTCTAAATGAAACATTTATTTTGGTTCATTTAAAAAGAAATCATTCTTCTTTCTTTCTACATTAGTGAAAATCATCCTCTTTCCTATTCATCATTTGCTACATCGAATATAACTGTCGATTTGGGTTATAAAACTTGTTGCATTTCATCCTTATATGCTGCATTATTAGCTCACATTTAAAACTGAGGGAAACCTATATGCTGGAATTCATGCCCAACTGATGGTTGACACAATTGAATCGTAGAAAGCACATTTATCTCTTCTCTCTCTTTTCCAAACTACACAAATATGAATTTACACATCTTCTTAAACAACACCTTACCTAGAAGAAGTTGTCAATGATCACATGATCAGAGGATTGATAGTGGGCACCCAACTAGTTTCTCTATCCAGTCATTACCTCAGAGAAAGGACCGCCCCTGCCAAAACATAACCTGAAACCTCACCTTTAGATTACCTCTTCATAGGATGCCTTCCCAACCAAAAAAATCTGTTCTAAATTCACAAGTCAGTCTCAAATAACATAAGCTAAAGTAACATAAAATCCACTCGTAGGATTACGTGTTTTTCTTAGCTTTCTTCCTGAATTATGTTTTGAGTTGTGAGGATTATGTTTCTTCATTTTATTCTTCCTTTTGCACTCCCCATCATAGTTGGAGTATTCCAACTATTTTGAGTGTGTCAGGGCCTCATATTATCATCCTCAGGTCTTCTGGGTTGTTTCTTCATTTGATTTAATTCAAAAAATCCATTTTTCTTCACTTCTTCAGATTTCACAGTAACCAGTGTTAGTCCATGACCATCATTAGTTCCCATCTGACCATCGTCAGTTTACCTGACCGGTGTTGGTTACCATCTCTTTTGGTTATTTTACCCAAAAAATATTTCATCACCTTATCTTCCCTATGCAAAGTCATCTGGACATCATCATATTCCTAACATTCTGATATTTTGTCAAGTACAGTTTCCCCATTTCATTTTTCATCAGTTCTACTCCTTTTTCTCAAGCTAGTGTTTTCCCATAGTAATTGGTATCAGTTACTGTAACTTTCATCAGTCCCCCTTCAACCATCATCGGTCATCTTAACTGGCGTCAGTTTCCCTATTTTAATTCTTAATTGAAACATTGACCAAGTCTACCTACCAATAGCTATTCTTTTCATTCTTTGTTACTTTCTGTGTCATCTATAGAATATAGTTTCACCAGGTCAATGCTAATTCACATGGTGTTGATTCCCAACCAAACAAAACCCTTATATTTCATGCTATTCTTCAACCACTCCCACCTAGCCCATCACCACCTTCCATCCTGTCACCTATGGATCCAACTCAACCTATCCCTATTTCTACTGATGATGAGGAGTTTGCAAGACTCCTTGATCAGAATCTTGTGGCCTTACAATACTACCTTACCCACTCATCTACCTGGGACTCCTCAGGATAACTAATATATGACATGCCTGTATCTATTCCTCCTGCCCTTGACCCCACTTCCCATGTCAGCTACCACTAGCTCGACACTTCCCTCATCCACATTACCCCCTGTGGTCTCTCAGTTAGGTTCCACCTCTGCCATAACTATTGCCCCAATGACGTCTATTGCACCCATGGTGTCAACCATTCCTTCACCAACTGCTTTGAACATGGCCCCATCTGCCCCCTTTTCCTCGTATATACCAATTACATCACAACCACCTCTAGTGTCAGTAACCCACACCCCATTCCAAAACCTAGTTCTTTCCATCCCTTAGTCTCTACCACCCATTACCACGAGAGTTGTTTCAACCACCCCACCTATTTACTCACATCACCAACAACCCCCAATCTCATCTATCACTTATTCAGGGTACATTCCACCTGTATCTATCTCCCCTTTGTATTTTTCATATTGACACCCCCATGTACTGGGATGCCATCCACATCATACACCCATCATCAACCTCCCTTTACTACAAGAGGTGCCCATTCCTCACAACCCACCAATGACCTCATTAGGATGATGATGGAAAAGATGCAGACATTAGAAGCATCAGTTTTTGGCTCTCGTAACTCCTTGACCTATGACAAAATCTGTAATGAGCCTATTCATCCATCCATTCCTATTCACCCATACCCCATGCATTTGGAAATGCCCAAGTTCAACCGTTTCAATAGTAAATAAGACCCACAACAACACTTGTGGTCATTCAAACATGGGTGCTACCTAATTTCCCATGACGATGCTTTTCTCTTACGAACATTCCCCATGTCCCTAACAAGACCCACCTTAGATTGGTACAATAGTTTACCTAGACATTCCATCTACTCCTTCAACCAAGTGGCTCAAGCATTCCTGGACCACTTCTTGATCAATGTAGTCAAAAAAGTCACCATGACCGACCTATATTCGACACAATAGTATGACGATGAATCTATCGCAGATTTTGTTGCTTGCTGGCAAAGTCTTATCAACCAATTAACATTCCAGTTACCTCAAGCTGAACTTATTGAGTTGTTCACTAGAGCTTGTGCTAGACACATCTCACCAAATCTATAGGTACAAACCTTCCATACCTTTGATGAAGCATTTACCATGGCACAAAAGCTAGAAATTCATGCCATTGAAGAAAAGAAAATCCAATTATGAAACAAGAACACCCCATTCAAATCAAATGATTCTTCTTCATCTTCAAAACCCCAAAATAATTATTCAAAAGCCAAAGGATCTACCAACATGGTAGTCCTCAAAGCTGGTCCATCTCATCCTTCTAATCAAGCCAAACCTTCTTCCAATCTTTCCCCTATCCAGACCTTTTAGTTCCGATGGGAACGAGGGAAGCACACTTCAATTAGAGAGCCCTATTCTTCAGTCTTGGAAAAGCTTCTTAAAGCTAGAGCCATTACACTTCCCCCCATAAAACCTCATACTAGTTTTGATCCCACTCATCCTATGCCTACATGGTATAAGGAACATGACTACTGTAATTATCATCATGTCAAAGGCCATAGTGATGGTAATTGCATAACTTTTAAGAACATTGTCCAGGAGATGATAGATAATGGAGACCTCATCGTGGACAACCCAAAATGTGCCGGAAAATAAAACAACTTTTAAATTACACATATTTAAGAAGTCATTCCCTAACCATAAATCATCGTCTAATCAAAATAGTGAACCTTCATCTAGTGACAACAATGTCTGTGAAGTCCACACAATTTTTGATATCGTATTGGCTGTTCCTAAAATTCCACCTATTTCGTCTATTGACAAATTTTTTACATGAGCTCCTCTACCCAAAGAGGAGCATACCTCTTCTACTCTTTCACCCATAGAGGAGTCCCCTTCGTCTCCCCCTTCTCTCATGGAGGAACCCACATTTTCTAGATGATGCCATTCCACTGTCTACCTCGTAACCTACCAAACAGTCAACAATATTAACTCTCCCATCCATAGGAGAATCGTCATCACCTTCTCCTCCACCAAGAGAGAAGTCTACCTCACCCCACCTACCATCTCTCCTACCCATGGGATATTCTTCAAATATACCACTACCTGTTGGGGAAAATTTTCTCTCAGCATCCCAGGATCCCGTTGACCTGATCTTGACTCTTTTACCCACAGAGTCCGAGGCTAGCCAATTCCATGTCTCAAAGACATTTTATAGGGATTACCACCAAACCAACTACACCCCCTCTTACAGAAGTCCCATTTTCATGGTTGGATGATCACTTGGATTACATTGATAATTCCATGCTTTGGGGACATCTTCGGCTCCCTTTTGCGACTCAAATGCAAATGTTGCCTGAAGATACTTTCATGATCTATCCAAAGGTATTTCCAACAACTAGATCAACCCTGACCATGCCTATAAAAATGGATTCTTCCTCATACCATCTACCTACATTCAAACCTTTACCCATGACTAAAACCAATCCAATGCCTAAGAAACTACCTACACCTTTATCTTCGTCTGTATCTAGACCAATAACTACCTTGGGTGTGATGCCGACATAAAACCTTACTCATCCACCTGTCAAATTGGTTTTGCCACATCTTCCCAAAATAGGACCAAAATTATCCCTCCACCTAAAAGGAAGACCCAACCTTATAGGCCACACCTTTGTCACCTTCGCCCCTTCCATCCATCCTAGGGCCTCACCCATCAACCCTGGCCAAATAGTCTCCTACCCAAGCCCAGTTAAAAGATAAGAAACCTACTGCTTCATCATGAGCCTTCATTACACCTCATTTACCTACATGAAAAACACCCTCACCCTCACCCGTACATTTCTTACCACCTATACCTCCACCAGTTACTATAACTCCAACTTTGCCTATATGACTTCAACCCATACCATCCACCCAACCTCTACCAACCATTTCCACCACAACTTTATTGCCCCCATGGGTGACCCATCCTCTTCCACCATCTGCTTTCCCTTTTTCATCACGTAATTCCATGTCACCTTTACCCAAGAAGGTGAAACCCAAAGACAAGAACCCACTACCCTCCAATAAGGTAGTTAAACCAACAAAACCTTCCATTTCTAGCTCTTCTACCACACCTTTACCCAAGAAGATGCCATCAAAACCTAAGACAATACCACTTACCAAACCAGTGGTCCAACCCATTCCTCCTCCTATAACACCTCTTCCCTCATGATCATCTACACCTTTACCCAAACCCACACTCACTTCCCATTGTGATCCGTTGGCAGAGTCCTACGTTAACATTCTAACGAACCTCTTAGATACTTACGTCATTACATTAACGCAACTTCAACCTTACAAACCTCTCAAAACCAAACCAAAAGGGTTTGAAAAAACTAATATTTTTGTTTATCATCGCGTGTCAGGATATGATGTAGAAAATTGTAAGGCTCTAAAAACTGTTCTTCTCTAACTTTATCGTCCTGAACAAAATTTTGACAACGATGATTTTCTTGATGAGGACCATGTTCCACGTTCACCTATCGTAGCACATCATTGTCCCTTGCTTCTTCAATGACCTACATCTCCACCCCCACAACCCTTTTTTCCACCTCTGAAATTTGATATCAACATAGTCTATATCAAAGAGTTGGCCAAACCACCACCCAAATGCTAGTGTGCCTTACTCATTTCACAAGGCTCTTCCCCCCCATTAGGTTTTTTCCCATCATTTCATTACACTACTCATGGTTACCGTTTTAATCTACCTTGAGAAACAAACATTGAGATCAATCAGATAATTTTTTTGAAAATCTTCACACGGAAGTTTTCTTCAACTTGGAAATTCTTCAAGTCCCGAAAATCCGAAAATTCGGACTTCAAGGATTTTCCCTTTCGGAGTTTTATTGGCATGGAATTGAAATTGTGTTTTTCAAGTTCCGAAGTCCGAAACCCCGGAAGTCCAAAATTTCGGACTTTCGGGTTCAGGTTTTCAGAGTCACGAAATTTTTTTGATAAATTTCCAATTTTTCGAAGTCGGAGTTCCGAAGTCCGAAACCCCAAAATTTCAGAATTTCAGAATTTCAAGTTTTGGAACTCTAGGTCGCATCTTTTGGAAAAATTACTTTCGGACTTCCAAAGTCTGAAAGTCTGAAATTTCAGACTTTTGGGCTTTCGGGTTTCAGAACTCTCCTGACCATTTTGAGTAATTTCACTTTCGGACTTCCGAAGTCTGAAAGTCCGAAAGTCCAAAATTTTGACTTTTGGGCTTTCAGGTTTTGGAACTCTTCCATCGCCATTTCACGATTTTCATCTTGATCTCCGAAGTCCAAAACCCCAAAATTCTGAAATTTCAGAATTTCAGACTTTCAGGTTTCGGACTTTCAGAGTCCTTCGCACATTTAATTCTTACCTACTTCCATACGGATCGAAATTTGGCCATTAATGTCAGATTTTTTTCTATTTAAACGCATTTTTTACCTGTCATTTTCATTTGACATTTTTCTCTGACGTCTGGGTTTTTACTGTATCTTGTCATTTTTGACATCATTTTTGAGGTATTTTATTTTGGTTGTTTTATTTTTGGTTTAAGATCTTTTGTTTTGTTTCCTCCTTGTTCATTTTCTTTTTTTCCCCTCTGTATGCCTTGGAAGATGAAGAAATTCTCATGTTCCCTTTGACATGTTTTTGATCCTAATGGATTCTAATTTTCTACAGGCATTCAGAAGATCTCATCATAGTCCTCATCCTTCCTAAGCATTCAAAATTCACTCCTCTCGGCACTTCTCATTTTTTCAGAGTTTCAGAAGATTTCGGAGAACCTTTTGAGGTTTGGGATTTGTTGTTCAGAATTTCTTTCTTGGGAATTGTGCCTTCTCCATTTTGAACTTCTCCAATTTTCGGGTTTTCAGAACTTGATTTTTTGAGTTTTCAGAACTCTACTTTTTTTTTCAAATCTCCATTTTCAGAGGTTTCAGGTTTTGGGAAGACTTCTCCAATTCAAGTTTTTCGGAAGTTTCAGGACTTTCAGAAGTCTATTTTTTGGTTTTTGGAGGTTTCAGGTTTTGGAGTTTTTAGAGCTTTTAATTTGGGTTTTTGGAATTCTTTGTTTTGGAAGTTTCCCTTTTGGGTTTTCAGAGGTTGAAGTCTTTCAGGTTTTTAAGATTTCTCTTCTTCGGTACTTTCAACTTCAGCATTTCAGAATTCAAAAAGTCATCAGGTTCCAAAATTCAAAACTTGATGTCTACTTCTACATCCAAAGGCAAAGAAAAGATGAAATATTCATTCCTTGGAGTTTCTCCTCACTCTTGCTTGTCTTCCAACCTGGGGAGTATAGGAGACACCGATCTCATACAAATTGATTTTCCAGACTTCTGGGCAAGGGTGAAGGCCCCAAATAAGAAATCTTGGATGCAAGCCATATATGACAGTGGGCTTGCTCTTGCTGCCAGTTTTCCCTCATCCATGCATTGCCCAGAGTTTGTCTTAGCTACTGCAACCCACTTCGATGAAGAATCCATGACAGTTAAGGATGCTGATGGCAAGGTTGTAATCCACTTGGATCCAAATTTCTTTGAAGATTTTCTCAAACTCCCTGACGTTGAGGACTACGTGACAATTTCACCAGAGTCAGCGGTAGAACATTGGGACAAAGAAGCAGAGTTGTGCACGAGGGTCATGTTGAAAAGTTATCTGGCCAAGAGTGTTGCCAAATTGCCAAAGACCATGTATCAGTTAGACTTCATTCAGGAGGTCAATGACATTATTGTGCTACTAAGCAGAGTTTCAGGTCTTCCCTCTCGCAAAGGAATTCCAGGAGTGCATGTTCTTATATATCACTACCATCAAGAAGAATAAGGAATTTATTAGATGGGGGGAGCATATCAGTAGCTCCATTTGCTATCAGTTGAGTAGAGTGTTATCCTCAAAGAGTTTCTATATGACATCCTTTTTGGTCTATGCCACAACTTCTATGGGAGACTTCACCGGGTTGAATACTAAGGGTATTTGAAGCACCTCCCAAATCTATGATTTCTATCCTCAGCTTACACTGGATGAGGGAAGCAGGCACTTCCACAGAATTAACGATGCTTTCTTTGTGGTTATTCTCTATCGTTTCGATAAGGAGTTGTATAATCAGAGGATTTCTGATGAATCCTTCAAGGAAGTGTGTGAATGGGGAGCTATCTACCTATAGTTCCCCACATTTACTTACATTTGGATTCCTGCTTCGTAGGTGCTCCCAGCAAGCTGCCAAGATGTCCCACTGACAAGTGGGTCTTGTTAGAATTGGTTTGGCAATTGCTAGATTACCATAAGATCCAGAATAAATGACACAAAGTGGGAGTTCAGTTCCCTATTTCAATTGGTAGATACACTTGCCCAAATATTTATAAGGCTAAGAATGTGGATGCAAAAATGGCAGAAGTAACCTTGTGAACTTTTCATCCACAGACCAATTTTGACTATTGGGGTAAATTCAGTGAAATAGGTTGGTCTAGTTCCCATGTGCCCTAGTTGGAAGACATCTGGATTCATTGTTGAGATGAATTCATCATCTGAAAAAGAGACTATGAAAGGCTAACTTTGGATGAGGTTCGGAAGTTTGGTATAGCTGATGTCCCAAAAGACATGCAAGATGATGATGAGGTTTTGGATGTAGCATATAAAAATGATAATGTTTCCAATCAACCATTGCCATGGATTGATTGGTATGTGGAAGAATGTTGCAATACAAAGGAGAGGGTGGGGCCCATTCTGCAGAGAACCTACAGTTGGTTGGTTACCTTGGGAATCTCACCCAAGGGGGTAGATCAACCTACAAATACAGAAGCCCCATCAACCATGAGCCAATCAACACCCACAAAAGGGAAAAGGTCAATTCAAAAGGCCCATACAGTTCCAAAAAATATTTCATTTGTTGTTGGGAGCTCATCTCTCTCCAAGGCTCCTGTTTCCAAAGCCATGTCTCCTGCAACACCCATGACAGAAGTAGTTGAAGTCAGTGATTCTCCAAGTGTCCCACAAGACCCATCATCTCTTTTTCCTCTTCCATTGTCACTTCCTACATCAGTTCCTTCCACTTCTACAATCATTTCTTCTTTCCCATCTCCTTCCATGGCCCAAGTATTCTCATCCCTTCCAGTTCTCTCAGCTGGGGAAACTATTGGGTCACCCATTTCTACTTCACTTCCCCTAACACTTCCATTTCCTTCCATCTCATCTCCTAATATCATTGTATCCACTCCTATGGCAGTCCTCACATCCACCCCATCCATTACTACCACTACCATTCAAATGCCAACTAATGTTGTTGGTACTCTTGTTGTGACTAATGTTTCAGGTACTGAATCTACTATTCTATCCTCATCAGCATCAGCCATTCCAGAATGGTTGTTTAGGCAGACTCCAAAGAAAAAGAAGAAAGTGCCTCTGGGGGATGTCATAGATCTGAGTATATTGGAGCATACACCAAAAAGACAGGCCAAGAGGCCAAAGATTGTTTCTAGCCTGACAGTGAATCCATCTGGGGAAATGAGTTGTAGAGGTTGCTACTCCCGTTGAGGGAAAAACTAAGGAAACAATTACAGCTGCAGATTATCAGATTTCTAGATTTTCACTGGGAAAAGCCACTCACGAAGGAGCTAAACAAGATGTACACACTACTCTTGGAAATCTGCTAGAGAAATATGACAAGGATAAAGCTTCTAAGGATGAGCTTAAAGCCAAGGTCGAGTAGCTCACTGCATTGCTACGAAAAGTAACACAACCAACTCCATCTACTGAAGTCTCAACTACTATGGCTATGACAGTTTCATCTACCATTGATGACATTTCTTATCATGAGATTGAGAAGATAGGCCAGAAAGGGAGATTGGTAAATGGATGGATGGAACATATACTACAAGAAGCTAATCCTTTAATTAAAGAGGCTGTTGAAATATATAATGATTTGCAGGTTGGAAGAGATGCTATTTGCAAAATGGATGAAGCCTTTTCTGAGGACAATAATAATCTGAATTTGAATTTGGCAACATGGAGTGAAATCAGAGAAGAAGATCCAGATCTACTCCTTCAGGAGGATGTAATCGATGATGCTTCAAAGTTGTTTGAATATCAAAAGGCCATGGAATTCTGGTGTCAGGTGCTGCAGGATTTAATTAAGAAGTTGGATGATAAACGAGTGGAAATTATGGATGCCTTGAATGATATATCAGAAGAATTTGATATTGTTAATTGTAAGTTCTTCAATGAAAACATTGATGCTCTCCTAGAAGATCAAATCAAGGAAAATTTCAAAGATTTGGTGAAGCGCGATGATGAGGTTACCAAAACTTTCAGTAGTGAATCTATTGATAGATTGGTTTTATGCCAAAATTTCATAGGAAGACTAAAGAAAGTTGTGAGTAAACTTAGAATAATTCCAGCCAAGATCACAAGGGAAATCGAGACAACAGATGTAGTGAATCACTACGCATGTGGGCCGGGAGATGAAGAAATTCAGGGGATCATCAAGTGTTTCCTCGAATACAAACATTGAATGGCTGCGTGGGAGGAAGCACAACAGAAACCTATGGAAGGAGAAGGCATTGCAGAACCAGGCCAAAGCTGAGCAGCCATGAAAGGGTAGATCCAAGCTCTGGATCGGTCAAAGTTGTAGGGTTGACTGAGTCAAACCCTTGCAACAAACTTGCTATTTTTATGGGATCATGTTCCCTTGAATTAATGACATTTCTATTTTTAGTAAAATGTTAGTTGAAGGCCCAACTGTAATGGCTCAACCTAAAGAACTTATAAATAGTTAGGTGCATGGAGTCTTTGGAGGAGACATTATAGAGATCATTTTTGGTGAAGTTTCTCTTCAAGCTTGGAAGAGTGCTTCAGAGATTTTAAAACCTTTTAATTATATTCAGAGTGATATCTTTCCTTGAAGAACCTGATTTATTGTGTTGAATGGTTGATCAATATATGCTTTGTGAATGCATAATTCCTTAGTGTGAATGATTAGCTTACCTTTATTTCAGATTATCTATTTTATGTTATGAGGAAGTAATGTAACCATCTTTTATGTCAGTTGTGGAAATATTGTTTTCCTTCTGTTGTTAAAAGTTGCATTATCATTAGCTGTAATCAGTGAAATGGATGTTTGACATGTGCATGTGTTCTATCCTCATGATTAGTTAATTGTGTGTTCAATCAAATTTGATCTCTCTATTATGTATACTTCAAGTTTAACAAAGGAACACATGCTTCTGGTCTGTGGTATTTTGTGCCCTTTCTAAGTTGCAATAGGTGAAGGTGACTAACGGTGTTCGCATCCTACTCACATTAACCCTTCCTGAGATTAAAAAATATCCCTTTATTTGGTGCATCACCATCCCTAGTATAGTTTCCTTTTTGCAAACCTCTTTCCCTAAAGCCCATGAAAATGTTAGTATAGGACTAGATAGCCATTTTATTACACTAGGAGTAGTACAACACTTAGTTTAGGAAAAGGAATCCGACCTTCTCTGGAGGTTCACCTCGAGCCCAAGTCCCATAGCTTGAGAGGTGATCCCATGTGAAGGGAAAAGCACTTCAAGGTTTTGAAAGACCATTAATTGTTGGTACTATTCGCTTAGGATAAATTGGGAGAACAGTCCCAAAATTGGGTTCTAAGACAAGAGTGAGACTTTAAAATAATCACTATTAGCATTTTAGAGACTTTAAGAGTCACGTCATGGGTTGTGTCCTTTCAACTTTACAACTATTGGTGTAAAATTATTACAATGAAGGTTAACTGAACATATCTCCTAACCATAACCGTCACTGATTTATTATTGTAAGATGTTGTACTGACCTAACGTTATGTCCTGCAGTACCATTTGAGGGATTTACATTTTTAAGACCATACCCTTCACCTATGGGAATCCACCCGTCATCTAAAAATGCTTTGATCTTCCCATGCTGAAATATGCTCTTATTGCTCCAATGCCATTGTGCTCTGAGCTCATCTACAACCAACCAATCGATATGGTGATATTATGGAAACCCTAAACAACCGAGTCATGGTTCATCTAGGTTCCTTCAACTGACCCACATAATCACTACTACCGAACCTGCTTAGAATGTTACTTGTATTTTCAATTATCACATCAGTCTGGGGGAGTACCGCCTATCACAATATTCAATGCATCAACCTAATTCGCCAGTTTATTCTCAAACAAATAATTCAATCTTGTTACCAGGTTTCGCATGTCAATCCTTTGACCACCTTATGGCCTTCCCCTACCTTAATAGCTAACTTCTATGGTTTTGGGACTTTGTACCTGTGAAAACTAATTTAGTCAAACCTTCATCCAATACAATATCCTTTTCTAACCTCACAATGAACCTCACTATCCCCATGGGGATTCTTCCAAGACTTATCAATGCAACTTATATCTATGGAATGATTTGGCTTCAGGTGTCTACAACAAGGTTCCACCATACTGAGTCATTCCATGTATCTACCTCAGGAAACACAAATTCAGGAGTAAGACTTTTTGCTTTGAGGCACATATTCTTAAGTAGGCTTGTAAATCTTATCACTCAAAAAGGAAGATGTTAATCCTTTATCTAATAGACTAAGGTCACCACTTCTTAGCACTTGGCCATAATACTGAAAAGGAATCAGGGAATAAGTCCTCTGATACACATTATTTGACATCATAGTGGGCTTGTGAGTCAAGAGGTTCCCTATGATTCAGATGTAATCAAGCATTTTCTTGGAAAGGAACTCCCAACATTCAAAGACACATGATCTTGACATGTCGATGAAGATTCCTTCCTAATAATGTTGAACAAATTAAAAGGACCATGAGTCTAAACATTACCTTGTGCGGAAGCACTTATTTATTCATCAATTTAATTTTCTTAAGACGTAAACCAGTTTTGGATGCATATTGCTAAAGTGGTTCAACCTTAACACTCAGGATGATTACACAGTTTCATTAATAGATAGGCCTGAAGATTCTAGGATGTTACTGAATAAAAATCCCCCTCCATTTTCCCTCTTTGATCCTTGGGACCATTTAGTACAGAATGCTATCCCTTTAGGGATGTACACTATGCTGAAGTTCAACATATGTCCCAACCAAAATGGTCCGTAATAGGAATACCATTGCCTGACACTAGCTTTGCGTAGAAAAGTTTCATCGAAATTGCATCCATGATTGCCTTTAGACTATGGGGATTATCAAATGCCTTCTCTTACTTTCCATGCATTACCCATTGTTATCCGTAAAAGATATTCTACCTATCAGTCTTGATCCTGTCACTGATGGCGTGGGTCCTCATTTGATATTTATCTCCTCAGATCTCATCTTGCCCCAAGATGGGAGGGTGTATTTCCTCATGATTATTGGTCAACTAGTTTTGATCTCATAACTAGGTATGAGATGCTAGGTCACTATAA
This sequence comes from Taxus chinensis, assembly GCA_019776745.2. Lineage (NCBI taxonomy): Eukaryota > Viridiplantae > Streptophyta > Pinopsida > Cupressales > Taxaceae > Taxus > Taxus chinensis. The sequence goes on from CM034157.1 coordinate 18,914,960, forward strand.
GGACACTTTAATTTCAGGTTCATAATCAAACCTTATCACTCCAGATTTTATCAAATGGAAACTATGCCTTCTATCATCTTGAAGAGGAACTTGATTCTATGAATCATGCCTTGTTCTAAAAATAGGTTCTGTTCACAGTGTTGACTTCTTCTTCCATGGAACATCATTTCGATCCCATATTGGAAGCATTACTAAGATGAATTTTTTTCCACCTATCCAAGAAATTGGGCTAGGAACGTATTACGATCCTTAAGGTCATCTATTTTTCATCAAGTCTTGTGTTTTCTTCAACCGAAAGGAGAAGTATTCTTCATGGTGATCTTCAAAAATGGGGTAGGCTGTGGTTTATGTCCTTATCTTTTCAGCTTGCATTTTGGTCAAATACTTCTAATGTAAAGGCTTGAGTATGAGGCCCTAGGTACTAAATCAACTTACACGAAGTTTGCCCAATAGTAAGTTGCAATAAAATCCTTGATGATATTTAACAACTTTCTGATCATTGGTTTTCATTTCAATGTATATCCCAAAAATGAGTTAAAAATTCAGAGAATGGGATCTGTTAAACTTAAAAAATGATTTTGAGTGTTTGTCAAAGATTTTAATACCTTCTTCAATCCACGGTGGTTGTCTAAATCATGACCAAACATGTTACCTATCATCTTGTCCACTGCAGTTCACTTATGATTCCTGCTGATATAATGAGCAACACATGTTGAAATAACCTATTACATAAGTCGTTCACCCATTTGGAATAACCAAAACTTGGTAGGTCACAAAAGTGCTGGTAAACAAATCATTCTTTTCCTAATAGGAGTTAAAGGAACTAAACTTTGTAATTACCATGAGTCCTATGGTAACAAAATCCTTTGCGGGTAACTAGATACTGATCTTCTACTCTCTACAGGAAAGGGTTACTGTATGTCGGAAAAGTGACAGGCGAGCGTGAGAATCAACAAGTGACTCTTCCACGTACCCGACCTCCCGAGGTCGTGCCGAGACAGCCGGTGGGGGTAGAATGGTGCATGGACAAACTAGTTAGGGAGTCTAATGTCTTCGACACGCACTAATGGTATTTGTGAATCTAAGGCAAAGAAGGCCCTTCTAACTTGGACTGGTGTGATAGATCGATCAGCGAGGATGACTGCTCGAAGGCTCCAATCAATATCGAGCTCTGGCGTGATTCGATCTATGGGTTGTGGGATGCGTGGAAAATGACCTGGGATGGTTTCGTGTATTTCTCCTGATAGGGTCATATGGTGAATATAGTCAACTCTATGGACGATTCTCTGGCCTAGTCCAAAATTCTCTAGCTTTGTTAGCTGTTGTGTCTAGTAGGGATAACTGTTGAATGATGATAGGTGGAATCGGAGTAGACTGAAATACTAATGTGCGTAGGCCAGTGTCTATATCTAACTGACTTGTGGATTCGTTAGGCTGTGGGATTTGTGGATCACAACCATAGACTCTTGGTTGTTGCGGTCCTGTTATGGTCATACGTGAGATCAAGTTCTAATCCCTAGTATCCAGTAGTCGTAAGCTTTTCAGCCTCTATGTTTAGAATCAGTAGTTGTGCGATTTTCTCAGAATACCTTACAGGTATTCTAGCAACTTGAATTCTTAAGCTAGTATCTATGTCTACTAGGGTGTCTCCAGCATCTGGCTGTGGAACTAAAGGATCACACCCGAATGTTTGTTCTCTTTCAAGCCCTTCTACAGTCATGTGGATATTTTCTAGGGTAATCTGTAGTTTGGCTGATTTGACCAAAACGTGTGTGCTTGGTCGTCTTCTATGTTTAACCCTCTCAACTGTGACCTGATCTGTTGGAAGTCTGTTGTTGTTTGGAAGACTTGTATCCTAAGGTTTTGGTCAATGTCAGTTATTGCCACTACGGTATTGGGCTGGGGCACAATTGGCTCGAAAATGTATTCCCTGGGCTCCCTAGGTCCCGTAATTGTCATGCAAAAGCAGTAATGAAACAAACTAAAATAAAGTAAAATCTAAGTACACTTCTAACATATATAATTCTCTATTTTTGTATTTTCTGGAAATTTATAAGAAAGCAACTATTTAAAAATATTTAGAATTGACAACTAAACTACTAACGTAAAACAAACAAAATAGCCGAGTGTAGCTATTTGTCTGTGCAATTTTGTATATCTATTCTAAACAATGAAATAACAAATCTATTTGAAAGATTCTCGATCCTACCTCAGAAGTGAGGAATGAATCATAGTTTCTCAGAAACTATCAATCCCCACAACTTCCCTGGCAATATCAAGAATGAGAAATAACTGAAATAAAATGATTAACTACTTTATTTGATAAGTTCTAACTAAAACTTTGAAAGATGGAACCTGGATTTCGCAGAACAGTGGCGAATTTGATGGTGTGTGTGTTCTTGTCCCCTCAGTATGATCTCCTCGTTCTTTGTGCTCACGTGAATCCAGAAAAGCGTGTAATGCTTGCATCAACAGGAATAGATATTTGGATCAATGGACAGCCTTCAGAATGCAGACTGAATAGAATGCGGATGGGAGAGGGATAGCGCAAGAGTATAGAGCTTGGCCTATGCAATTCCTAGCGGGGTCTACTGCGAATCATGCAACAAAATGCATCCAGAACCTGAAACTAGTCTGTATGAAGAGAAAAACCTGCAACTTTAATGGCTTGCCTAGAACTATTCTACTCCAAAACAATAATACTGTTTGCACAAGTTGGATATGTGGCTTACCAACAGTAACACAAAGCTAGCACAAAGCAACAAATTATGCTGGCAATTCTAAGCAAACTAAAAAATAGCACTAAACATATGCAGTGAAAATGGTGGCCCAAACTTATGTTTGCACTTGCACAAATATGTGGCTTAGCTGCAACACAATACTAACCTAAGCACTCACTGAGAAAACTAAGAACTATGAAAGGAAAACTAAATCTACTGTAACAAGAAATTTTAAGGCAAACTTTGGAGCAAAATTGAGGGGCCATTTGCATGTGCACAAACCATGCATTTATAGGAATCCCCAAACACCCAAAGATCAAAACCAAACTGAACTCCTAAACATAAACAAAAGGAAAAACACTATTCCAGGGGACCAAAAACATTAATGCATGCTTAAGTCGGCAAGAAAAGCTGGTGAAACGTTGAAATTTCACGCGCGTCATGTCAAAAGAACGTTCTGGAAAACATATGCACAGGACCTGCCACCCTGCTCAGGGATGGCGGTTACAAGACCGCCACCTTGTTCAGGGTGGCGGGTCACGAGACCGGCAGGGTAGACGGTTTCGTCACTGAAGACCAAAAAGCCAAGAAAAGAGGGAAAAAGAGGGAAAACAAAGCACGCAGAGGCTAAGCGGGGCATGCGGGATGTTAATGTACATGTCCGGAAAGCTTTTCTGGATCCCGAACACCTTGCGAGGAGACCTGTATCATCATTGGGGCACGTTATTTGTTCCGCAGTACAGTACCTTACAATTTTGGGTACGTACATATTGCCCCCTCGGAGAAGCTGTTTTAGCCATGAAGAGGCATAAAACGGTGGGTCCGAGTATGGCAGTCCCAAAATGGGAGAGTTAGAAATTATACCTGACATGACTGTGTGTTGAAATGACACCATCCAAAATTCCTACTACCTACAAAATAAAAAGAGGACTCAAGTGCAGATAGATAAAATATATTCAAAAAATAAATACTAAAATAATAGGGGAATGAGGACTTACCATTTGTGCGGGGATAAGAAACTTACCTCCATCAATGCTCCAAACCTATGAAAAGGGCATTTCAAAATGAAGTAGAAGGATGCTATATATGTAAAAATGGGCCCATTTTCCTATTCATTTGCGTGATGTCGATTTGATTGATTTTGAGCTCTGGGACCCACGGTGATGGTTTCTTGACAAGAGTATAGTCAAAACATTTGTGATGAGATAGTGATCATGCCTCCACAAGTGCGGAACACCGACCCCATGAGATCACAGATTAGTTCTTCTTCAATTTAATGTGCTTTTACCATCTAAAATGTTAAAATGGTGAAATATGTTATCATGGGTGGATTATTTTTGAAAATGTTCAGTGTTTAATAGGGTCACGTCTAGGGGGGGGAACTTAATGGGTAGTCTTTTTTTTTAGTCTAAAATGGTCTTTGTTTTGCCTTTTTTTAGGTGTTTTTAGGGTTACATGACCCATCGCGGAAATTCGGGACCATGACCGCTGCCCTGAGCCAGGGTGGCGGTTACACAACCGCCGCCCTGATCAGGGCGGTGGTTACAAGACTACCACCTTTAAGACGGTTGATTACAGAACCGCCACCCTACTCAGGGTGGCGGTCCTTACACATAATGCCAAAATAATACTTGTTTTGGAGACTTCATTTTTACATTTTCTAGCATCCTGTATATGTTTTTAATGATTTTTCCAATTTCGTTTGAATACTAACTTACTCCTGTTTTACATGTTTTTGGGTGTATGCAGGCAAAGGAGGAGTATATTAGATGGAGCCGGGAGAGAGAGTGTGACTGGCTGCCCGGGGTATTGGATGCCCTTTCAGCAGATGAGGAGGACACATTGCAGAGGGCCGACATATTGCGGATATCGCGTGTGCCTCACGTTGCTCCATCTAGTCACATACTCTGTGACTTATTCTCATACTGGGATGCAGATCGGAACACTTTCTGAATGCCAGGGGTCCGTGGTGAGTGGACCATTACATTAGAGGACGTCTACCGCATTCTGGGGGTCCCGATCATTGGGAGGAGACTTACACTAGAGACAGTAGGCTCACGGGCACAGATTGCACAGTGGGCGACATATATGGGAGATTGCAGCTATTTCCATGGGGCCGAAGAAGGGAGTGAGAGTTAGATCCATTCCTTCTTTGCCCATCCCCGTATTTCGACAGGCCATCATGGGGATCCTTGCCTCGAGACTGATCGGGGACAAGGGAGGTGACACTTTGTTATACTGTTGGGCCCCCATCATTTCACAGATAGAGGGGCATGGCCGGATATACACCTGGGGGGAAGACATCTTAGGGACCACCTATCACGACTTATACAGGGTGGTCCGTTTACAGGGACAGTCTTTGAGTCACCCTACTCTAGTTATGAGTTGGGTGTATGAACGCTTCATTCCGTATGGCAGAGGCGTGGAGGTGGCAGATCCCGGGGCGGTGAGTGCAGCCCGATGGTCAGGTATGTCAGTGCTCAGAGCACCTCACCAGCCAGTAGCCACCCTTACCACGGTAGACATGGAGGCTACACCGTACCAGCTTATGGCCGGTATATGGGGAGAGGAGACCACGACATTGGTCTCCTGCTCCATCACAGGGCAGCTTATCGACTGTGTGGGACGAGTAGAGGTACATCCCTTCAGCAGGGTTCCTCAGCAGTTTGGCCTCCCATACGCGGCTATGCTTCCTCCAGTAGCACCTGTTTATAGATCAGTCCGAGAGGCTATAGGGGGGCCTAGAGGCCGTGGTTGGATAGTGGTTACCCCTGGCATTCCTATTACAGCCAGGGGCATAGTTCGGGCCAGAGGGAGAGCTGGTGCGCCTCAGGCACCATTACTTCAGATTGCTACAGGTCCTGCTCATAGCAGTGACGACCCCATAGATATTGACTCCGATTCTGAGGATTACACAGAGGGAGGGTCAGAGGAGCAGACGGACGAGAGCGATCCTGAGTGGCATGATACTCAGGACATTCTGCGGGCAGAGAGGAAGGATCAAAGTGTAGAGAGAGAGACCGTGGCTTCTGAGGAGCCACTCTCCCAAGGCCATGGTAGAGACGATGAGTCCGTTGTGGGGCGTCATGTTGCCCCAACTACAAGAGCAGCCCCTCAGTCAGCAGCGGCATCAGCAGCAGGTGCTGGCCCTGGCGACCCATCTTGGAGGCCCTGGTGATCCGAGTAAGTTATCCTCTCCTTCTTTCAATGCTTGTTTGTTTTAGGATTTTGTTTTGAATGTTAACACTCCTTATATTTGTATTGTGTACATCTTAACCTCTTGCCTAGTTCCTAATTCATTTTTCTTTCTTTGCTTTGCAGAGACTGTTGATGAGTGGCGGGATCTAATCCGTAGGGTTTGCGTCGATTCTCTGATGATCCCTATGGATAAGACCCATGCGGAGTTATCTGTGGATGCCGGGGAGCCCTCAGCAGCCGGCAGGCACACTGACGTCTTCGCTCCCGTTTGGCATGTGGCCAAGATGGTGTCAACTCTCCGTACAGAGTTGGCAGGCTATAGGACAGCCGAGCGTATTATGAGGAGCCGCTCTCATGGTGAGACTACGACTGCCCCTAGGGACCCCGAGCCCTCCGTCCATTCAGAGCGCCAGCATAGCCGGAGTCCTAGGCGAGGGCGTGCACCTTCAGCGGGATCGCGCAGGGGTTGAGAGGCCACTTGGCTTTCTATATTTGTATTTAGATTATTTTGTGTATTACGGGCTCTTTGAGCATTTTGACCATGCCTAGTGCATGATGGCATTGTATATAAACTTTGATTATTTATATATATGCGTCGGTTTTGGATCAAAACTTGTCATTTGTATTCTACTTTCTGTTTCCAGTTTTTTTGTGTATACTACGATGTATGTTTCATATGCTTTTTAGAATGTATGCAATGGAAAACAGATTATGCAAATGTTTGCTTTCTTTTTGTGTTTCATGATGCTGATACATGATATTGTAGATATATTGTGATCTTAAATCTTAGTTTCTGTGAGCAATATGGATACCTCATGATTTGTTTTTACAAAGGGATGAAAATAATCAGTATGATGAACAGATTAACTTGCCCCACTCCTAACTCCACGCAACTAGTAGGATGCGAGGGCTCATCACCAAGAGCCAAGAAGGGCGCAAGTTATGGAATATGGTGAAGTGATAGTGGTGAAAGACAGACGAAGCTTTGGTGGAACCAAATGAAAACTACAAGCTTTATTCTACCTGAATGACTTCATAGTTTTGGATGCAACTTGCTTTGCGGTTTATCCAGACTTAGACCCGTAGATGGCCACATAGTAGACAAAATCTAGGTTTTTAGGATTTTTAACTATCTTGGAATTTTTGAACATCTGATTCATTCGTTATTGACTCAAAGTTTGAATTGATTGTTTATGACCTTTTAACATTTACTTTGTTTAGAGGACCCCCTACACTTTGCCCCATGCTACCTGTAAGAAACATGGGTTTATCACCGTGGGCAAGGCATAGGCGAGTAAGGGCATTTCCATCCTTTCCCAACCCTACGTCACTAGTAAGAGACGCAAGCTCATCACCGAAGGTTGGTGGGGCAAGGAAATGTGTAAAAATAAAATTTTCTGTTTAATCACTTCTTGACTTGTCTATTTGAGTAAAATGTCAGTATATGATTTTTTTCCAAAGAGATGTGTATATGGGATAGATGCGACACCATGAAGCTTCTAGAACAAACCATAGGCAAGACACCTATCCTAAGAAGAAATCAAAGCGAGAACGAACTTGCAGATCTTGGTATGGTTACCGTTAGGACTTCGTCATGTCTGATTTTGTTTGATAAAAGATTCTGAGTTGATTGATGATATCGAAGACGGAGAAGTATGATTAAAGAACTTTATGCCAGAAACATCACGAGTTTGAAATAAATTGCTTTGAGAATAGATTCCCTGATCACAATTTGTGTAAGAACAAGTGGACAAAATGATCCTAATTTGTATGAAAATGCAATGTAGATAGTTATATAGGTAGCGTTAGCTGCTTACGCGTAGAAACGCTTGAGGTGGAGAGAATTGACTGTTTCACCAAACTCCTCACCTTCTAGCGTGCATAAGAGGTATGCACCATTTCCGTAGTCCTTTGTGACTCGGTACGGGCCCAACCATTTGGGCCAGAATTTCCTTCCTTCGCCGGTCTTCTTGTCGATCCGGCTGTCTAACCTTAGAACTAGGTCACCTTCGTATATGTCACGTTCATAGACCTTCTTGTTGTACTGCCAGCACATCCGGTCGGCATAGACTCTATGTCGTTGTTCAGCATCTAACCTAGTTTTCATCTAGGCTTTCTAGTTAGGAAAGACGTGCTTCTTTGTAAGCATCTTCATCTAAAATCCCTTGTAGTGAAATGCGGAGACTGGGGATTTCAACTTCAAGTGGGAGAACTGCTTCTGACCCAAATACCAATGAGAAAGGAGTTTCTCCTGTTGGTGTTCTTATCGAGGTTCGGTGGGCCCACAAGGCCGGATATAACTTTAAATGCCAATCCCGTTTGTTTTCTTTTACCGTTTTAAGGAGAATGGCTTTCAGCGTCTAACCTAGCAGTGGCATGGCCAGACTTTCTAATTGAGAAATACATGGCTTCTCTGTAAGCGTCTTCATCGCTATGGGATGGTAATGGAGAATCCTCTTGGACTCTTCTGTGTCAGGACACACCTTAAGTTGCATGTCCATCGGAAAATGTGTCTTTCCGATAGAGCACCTTCTCTATAATGACGTATTTAGTTACGATAATACGTAACCGTCTTCTTTGTTGAGGTGTAGCTCCTTCTGGGTACCTATGGTCCACGATATAACTAATGATATCAGCGTACCAAGGGCACTCAGATATAGCAGGTCGGGTTTCGACGTAGTATACGCATTCATCTGGAAAGTCTAAGTCTACTAAGTTGGCTCTGTCTAGCGGGTTATCAGCTAACCAATCTACAAGGAGTTTTCCCTTTAAATGACTTCTGGTTTACAAAAGTTAATTCAAACTCTCCCATTAAGGTTATAAAACGTCCAACTTTTTTGGACAAGGACCCTTGTGTGAGAAAAGTCCGTAAATGGTCCGTCTTTACTATGACCCTTGTCTCCTGATTTAGCATGTAGTGTCTTAGGCGTTTAGTAGCAAAGACTATGGCAAGAAATTCTCACTCTGCTTGTGTATAGCGCGTTTCGTAGTTGAGCAATGTTCGGCTAATGAAATAAATCGCACGCTCTCTCTTGTCATCATCTTCTTGGGCTAGCATGCAAGCTAACGAAACATCAGTAGCCCGTGAGTACAAAATTAAAGGGCGATCTAGCTTTGGTGGCATTAGCATAGGTGGTGATAGCAGGAAACGCTTGACTGCATCAAAAGCTTCATTGCAATCTTCAGTCCAATCGATGCTATAGTCCTTCTTGAGTAAATTGTTGATTGGATGAACGGCGAAGCTTAGATCCGGGATAAATCTCCGGATTTGCACCCAGCTTTCCGAGAAATGATCTGATTCCAGATTCATTCGAGGGTGGGACCATTTCGAGGACAGCCCGAATTTTGGCTGGATCAACATCGATCCCTCATGACGATATGATGTAACCTAGGAGCTTTCCTCTTGTTACACCAAATATGCATTTTTCTGGATTTAGCGTGACTCCGTATTCTATTAGACGTGAAAGAATGATGCGGAGTACCTCGGGATGGTCACAACGCTTCTTGGCCTTAGCCAACAAGTCATCTACGTATGATTCCACGATTTTATGGATTAAATCGTGAAATATGTATGTCATGGCCCGCTGGTACGTAGCACCGGCGTTCTTGAGACCGAATGGCATAACAGCGTAACAATAGGTTCCCCAAGGAGTTATAAACGTGGTTTTAGCTTGATCTTGCTCGGATATTTTGATTTGATTGTATCCCGAGAATCCATCCATGAGAGACAAGAGTTCAAAACCTGCTGTTGCATCAACAATAACGTCTATGGATGGTAATGGGAAGTCGTCCTTAGGGCAAGCTTTGTTGATATCTCGAAAATCTATGCGGATGCGTATCTTTCCATTCTTCTTGAGAACGGGAACGATGTTGGATACCCATTGGGAGTAGTCAACTGGCTTGATGAATCCTACCTGAAGGAGTTTTATTACCTCCTCTTTTACCATGAGGGCTACTTTGGGCTTCATGGGTCTTGATTTTTGTTTAATTGGCTTTGCATCTGATCTAGTGACGAGGTTGTGTACCGCAATGTGGGGTGCGACTCCTGTCATCTCTTTGTAATTAAATGCAAATGCCTTTTGATGTTCTTTGAGAACCTGAGTATGTATTTCCACTTCCTCTGGGGTTAACAAAGAACCTAGCTTTAAAATTCTTGGCTCATCTTCCGTTCCGATATTGACATCGATTGTTTCTTCAATTAAAGAGGCATTACCCTCTTCGAACTCAGGGTGGTGCCGGAGGTAGATCTATATCATCCCTGTTTTCCACCGCGTATATATTAGGTTCTTTTTGTGAGGGAAGATTCATTACAGGATTTCCGAAGTAGGAAGATGAATGTGAGATCAGAGATAAATCTAGTGTGTGATAGGAGAGATGTAGTGCTGCATAGGCATTTAAGTAATCCAAAGTAGCTGCATCGTTTCCAACATGGTCTAGGACGGTAGATTCACTTCCGTTTGAAAGAGGATCTATCATTGTTTTTATCAATGGTTCGTTTCGAATGGATATTGTGAAATGAGTATCTTCTAGCTCATTGTTTGGAGTAAAACGTGATGCTAAGGTTGCTATTGAATCGGCGAGAAGATTTTTTTCTCGCGGGATTGCTTCAATGGATATGAAGTTGAATGCCTTGCTTAAATCTAATACAGCATTTTTGTAAAGTTGCAAGTGTTCGGCTTTAGTTTCATATACCTCTGAAACTTGGTTTGCCACTAATTGCGAGTCTCCTAAAACTCTGATATTATCAATACCAATTCTTTTGGCTAAGGTAAGGCCAAGGAGGAGGGCTTCGTACTCAGCGCTGTTGTTTGTGCATTCAAAGTTTAATTTAAAAGAGAATGGGAGGACCTTCTCTTCGGGCGAGGTAAGAATTATACCTGCCCCCGCTCCATAACGGCATTTAGCTCCATCGAAATGGAGAGTCCAATACTTAGCCAGGAGTATGGATGTAGGTGTATCTGCTGTGTTTGCACACTCTACTTCTACCATACAGAGATCTTCTGCTGGCAAGGAACCAACACCTAGGGAAAATCCGATACCTACTGAATCGAATGGTAAGAACATTGGTGAATCTTGTTCTATCAACTCAACGATCTTCGCAGTAGTCCCTAATGATACTATTTCTTTAGTTTTACCTTTAGGGGTTGGAATTGTTTTGGCTATGTTGGTAGTTTCAAGATCCGTCGTAGGTATCAACTTTTCCTCTGGCTTTGGGTCAGAGGGTTTGTTAAGTTGGTTTGTTGGAAGTTCGAATTCTGAGTGTATACCTGGTCTTTTCTTTAAATCAGCTAGGTGTACGTCAAACGGCTTTGGATCACCTTTGGCTACAAATACCTTTCCCAGATGCAGGAATCTTACTTCTTGAAATAGCGTGGAAGGGATTGCCTTCATTCGATGTATCCAGGGCCGGCCGAGGATCATATTATAGTTAGTTTCCCGATCTATAATATAAAACTCAGTCAGGATTGTTTTAGGTCCTAAGGTGACCGGTAGTATTATAGTTCCTATCGATGTGGCTTTAAGGCTATCGTAGCCTCTCAAGGTATTTCGTGTAGTAGAACAGTTTGTTTCTCCATATCCCAATTTTTGGAGAAAAGAGAAAGGGACTATGTTAACTGCAGCCCCGTCATCAACCATTGCCCATTTTACATAGTTATTATAAACTTGTACTTGCAAGTGTAGGGCTGGATCGCCTCGGCGTGCGATCTCAGCATCTGTAGGCATTTTACTTATTTCGAATATGAATTCAACATCCCTATCCGCCTGTCCCGGAGGATAAACATCAAAGTCTATATGATTTACTTGCGCTTCTGGTGGTGGAGTGATACTAACTAAATGACCCAAACCTAACGCCTCTAAAAGAGCAGCCCTGTGAGCAGGGGAATTCTTTAGTAAATCAAGGAATGAAATATGCGAGAAGGTTTTTGTTAGATCATTAATTAGATCGTAAGCACCCATAGGTTTTGCTACGGTTTGCTGGATGTTATCTGTTTCCGGCAGGTGGCTTGGACTTGGTTGAGAGAAATACTCTCGTGTTCTCGTAATTGCTTCAACGGGTAATTCGGAGTCTAACTCTACTAATCCAACTACCTTAGGTCGTGGTTGACTTCCTAGTTGTGGCGCGACTAACGGATTTAGCGAGGTTGAGGCCTCGTGATCGTTGTTTCCTGTTATTGCACCTTTGTTTGTTCCAGTTGGTTTCAACCTATCGCTATCATGATTTGGGAGTGGATCATTAAAGATCTTGAGAGGGGCATTCTGAGGGGAAACTGCCCCTGCGAAGGTATTTGCCGTTGGTGACGTAGGATCTGCTAAGAACATATCCATAAAAAATTGTTTTTGTTCATTTGGCAAGCGTTGCATGAATTTGTTGTAATCACGACACGTTCTAGTGTCATGACCCTTGAATTTTATGGAAACCACAATAAGAATTGGGGTTGTAATTCCCGTTTTGTTGGTTTGGTGTGTATTGTGGCCTAAAATTCCGATCAAACTGTTGCCTATTAGGACTAAAGTTTTGTTGTTTCTGGTTTTGACTTTGGTTTTGATAACCAAAGGAGTTTTGGCTTGGTCCTTGTATGGGATTTCGCCGTTGTTGTTGTTGTGGATTATTAAAATCCACCGTATTGATCGTCGGGGTAAAATTGTTGTTTCTTTGGTTGTTTGTTTGTGACGGAGTATTAACGACATTTACCCTCTTGGGCTGGTCAGTTACCCCATCTGTTGTTACCCCACGATTTTTGTTAAGGATTTTGGGTCCTTGATTGACGCTTGTGGTGGTTGTAGTATTTTGAGTAGAGGTGATTAACCTCCCGTTTGCTCCATACGTCTTACGGCCACTATCTATCGCTGCTTGATCAATTCGCAGAGCGCTCTCAAGTACCTCGTCATAAGTCCTTAGTGGGAACTTCTGGACTTCTTCCTTCACTTCTCTGCTAAGAGAATGAAGGAATAAATCGCATAGCTCCATCTGATCCATGTTTGGAGCGCTTGCCGAGGAATAAAGGACTGTGCGCCACCTTTGGATGAAATGGGCGACAGACTCGTTATGTTCTTGCTTGATGTGCAAGAACTCCCTGATTCCTGTCCTTAATAGTTTGTTCATGTCGAAGGCTTTGATGAACTCAGACACGAGTTGTTTGAATGAATGTATGGAAGCTTCGGGTATTCTGTAATACCAATCGAGGGCAATGCCTTCCAGCGTTTTGGGGAATATTTTAGCAACAACCCCATCCCATGGGAGTAGTTCACGAATGGCTGTAGCGTAAGCTTTGATATGCGCATTCGGATCTCCTTCTCCTTTGTATTTGGGCAAATCGGGAAGAGGCCTTGGAAGCATAACGCTTCGTATGGCGAAATCTAAGGGCTCCTTTAAATATTCTGAATAAGTCCCTATTGCATACGTCTCAACCATTGATGGTGCCTGTTGAGGAGGTGGTGGCGGAACGGGTTGTTGATATGGCATAATGTACGCGTTGGCAGGGGCATAAGGCAATCCCTGTATTTGAGTAAACACGCCGGGGGATGAGTACATATCCCCTTGTGGTGATTTGGAGTACATGTTTAAGTACGAAGGTGTACTATCCAGGAATGGATTGCTCTGTACTGGACCAGGAGGAACAGTGCTAGCGATAGTGGGTCTAGTTGGCACTTGTTGTGAATATTGAGGAGTCATACCTAACGTGCCTACTCCTGTGAGGAGATCTACTTGGCTAGGATGGTGCGGAGGATTGGAACTCCCTGTTTGTATGAATTCTGAATTTTGACTTGCTTGGGCAAGTTCTAATCCTCTAACCTTTTCTATTAGAGTTGAAATGACTTCGTTTGGTGAAGTCACGATATCGTGCCTTGGTGGCGTTTGTTGTATAACATGGCTTTGCGGAGGCATGTGATATCCTGCTATGAACTGATCACTATCCTGCCAAGCATCTCTGAGAGTATTTTCCATACGTGATGGCATAGGGGAATTTTCTTGAGGAGAGAACTCGGGCTGTATTGCAAAGTTCCTACAGGTGGGTACATGCCTTGAGAGCGTTGTTCACTCCTAGGATAACGTATTGAGTACTCGTCATCTAGAACTGAGTATGGATCTGATTGTCTACTAATAGGTGGTCTGAGTAATACCTGAGGAGATGAAGCAGACTCTCCAGTTAATGTCATATTGTTCGAGCCTGAAGGCTCTGTTTGTGTTTGAGCAAGTTGCTCCAACCCCTCTGTTTGGAAGGACGAGTTATATCTAGTCCTTGGTGTTTGTGTTGACAACTGATTAGTTGAATAGTTGTCACCCCACATTGAGAGTGAGGGTGATGACTGCCTATTCTGTTGGGCGTAGTATGCCTCAAGACCCAAGAGGGGTCTGCCGTATGCATCGAATCCCGACATATTCGGGGGGTATATGAATACCCGCAGAATAATGGGAAGGAGCGAAGGTGATTTGGAGAAGATGAAACTTCTCAAAGAGAAGGTGAAAGAATTGTTTGTTTCACGTCGGGTTCACCAATTTTGTACGTCGGAAAAGTGACAGGCGAGCTTGAGAATTAACAAGTAACTCTTCTGCGTACCCGACCTCCCGAGGTCGTGTCGAGACAGCCGGTGGGGGTAGAATATGCAGACAAACTAGTTGGGGAGTCTAATGTCTTCGACACGCACTAATGGTATTTGCGAATCTAAGGCAAAGAAGGCCCTTCTAACTTGGACTGGTGTGATAGATCGATCAGCGAGGATGACTGCTCGAAGGCTCCAATCAATATCGAGCTCTGGCGTGATTCGATCTATGGGTTGTGGGATGCGTGGAAAATGACCCGGGATGGTTTCGTGTATTTCTCCTGATAGGGTCATATGGTGAATATAGTCAACTCTATGGACGATTCTCTGGCCTAGTCCAAAATTCTCTAGCTTCGTTAGCTGTTGTGTCTAGTAGGGATAACTGTTGAATGATGATAGGTGGAATCGGAGTAGACTGAAATACTAATTTACGTAGGCCAGTGTCTATGTCTAATTCTCTTATGGATTCGTTAGGCTGTGGGATCTGTGGATCACAACCATAGACTCTTGGTTGTTGCGGTCCTGTTATGGTCATACGGGAGATCAAGTTCTGATCCCTAGTATCCAGTAGTCGTAAGCTTTTTCAGCTTCTATGTTTAGAACCAACAGTTGTGCGATCTTCTCAGAATACCTTACAGGTGTTCTCGCAACTTGGATTCTTAAGCTGGTATCTATATCTACTAGGGTGTCTCCAGCGTCTGGCTGTGGAACTAAAGGATCACACCCGAATGTTTGTTCTCTTTCGAGCCCTTCTACAGTCATGTGGGTATTTTCTAGGGTAATCTGTAGTTTGGCTGATTTGACCAAAACAGATGTGCTTGGTCGTCTTCGATGTTTAACCCTCTCAACTGTGACCTGATCTGTTGGAAGTCTGTTGTTGTTTGGAAGACTTGTATCCTAAGGTTTTGGTCAATGTCAGTTATTGCTACTACGGTATTGGGCTGGGGCACAATTGGCTCGAAAATGTATTCCCTGGGCTCCCTAGGTCCCGTAATTGTCATGCAAAAGCAGTAATGAAACAAACTATAATAAAGTAAAATCTAAGTGCACTTCTAGCATATATAATTTCTTTTTGTATTTTCTGGCAATTTATAAGAAAGCAGCTATTTAAAAATATTTAGAATTGACAACTAAACTAACAACGTAAAACAAACAAAATAGCCGAGTGTAGCTATTTGTCTGTGCGATTTCGTATATCTATTCTAAACAACGAAATAACTAATCTATCTGCAAGATTCTCGATCCTACCTCAGAAGTGAGGAATGAATCATAGTTTCTCAGAAACTATCAATCCCCACAACCTCCCTGGCAATATCGAGAATAGAAATAACTGAAATAAAGTGATTAACTACTTTATTTGATAAGTTCTAACTAAAACTTTGAAAGATGGAACCTGGATTTCGCAGAACAGTGGCGAATCCGACGGTGTGTGTGTTCTTGTCCCCTCAGTATGATCTCTTCGTTCTTTGTGCTCACGTGAATCCAGAAAAGCGTGGAATGCTTGCATCAACAGGAATAGATATTTGGATCAATGGACAGCCTTCAGAATGCAGACAGAATAGAATGCGGATAGGAGAGGGATAGCGCAAGAGTACAGAGCTTGGCCTATGCAATTCCTAGCGGGGTCTACTGCGAATCATGCAACAAAAGCGTCCAGAACCTGAAACTAGTCTGTATGAAGAGCAAAACCTGCAACTTTAATGGCTGCCTAGACTATTCTACTCCAAAACAATAATACTGTTTGCACAAGTTGGATCTGTGGCTTACCAACAGCAACACAAAGCTAAAACAAACCTGCAACAAACTATGCTACCAATCCTAAGCAAACTAAAGGGACCACAGCACTGAAAACATGAAAGTTGGAGTGAAAATGGTGGCCCAAATAATGTTTGCACTTGCACAAGTTGGATATGTGGCTTACCAGCTGCAACACAATACTAACCAAAGCACTCAATGAGAAAACTAAGAATCCTAAGCAAAGGAAAACTAAAACTGCTGTAACAAGAAATTCAAAAGCAAACTTTGGAGCAAAATTCAGAGGCCATTTGCATGTGCACAAACCATGCATTTATAGGAATCCAAACATCCAAAAATCAAATCCAAACTGAACTCCTAAACATTAAACAAAAGAAAAACACTATTCCAGGGGACCAAAAACATTAATGCATGCTCAAGTCGGCAAGAAAAGCTGGTGAGTCGTGATATTTCACGCGGGTCGCGTCAAAAGAGCGTTCTGGAAAACGCGCACAGGACCGCCGCCCTGCTCAGGGCGGCGGTTACAGGACCGCCGCCCTGTTCAGGGCGGCGGTTTCGTCACTGAAGACCAAAAAGCCAAGAAAAGAGGGAAAAATAGGGAAAACAAAGCACGCGGGGGCTAAGCGGGGCATGCGGGATGTTAACGCATATCTGTAAAGCTTCTCTGGATCCCGAACACCTTGCGAAGAGACCTGTATCATCATTGGGGCACTTATTACACCGTTCCGCAGTACAGTACCTTACAATTTTGGGTACGTACAGAAACCCTACCAACATCAACGTGTTAAACGTTGGCTCATGGTTCTTGTAGATGTTGATCTTGAATTCATCCATCGAAAGTATGTCAAAGGCCAAGCCATCGTTGACCAACTTGTAGATGCACCTCTCTCAGGAGATCAACCTTATAACTTTGATTTTCCAAATGAATCCATTGCTACCCTCTCTTTGGATGATACCACTTACCAGATGACCTTATTATTTGATGGTTCCAAATTTTAGTGGGGAGGTGGTGTAGGTGTTATCCTCATTCCTCTTGATGGTGAACCTATGCCTTTATCTTTCAAACTAGATTGTTATTGTACTAACAACATCACCGAATACAAAACACTCATATTAGGCCTTCAAACCACCATCTCCCTAGATGTTAAATCAATTAATATATTTGGTGATTCCCACTTGGTTATAAACTAGGTCAATGGTATATACCATTGTCATAACAAAATAATACAAAAGTGAAAATGTCATGTCAACATACTTTTGACTACCTTCGATCATTATGAACTTCAAACCACCCCACATTCTACTAATAACTTTGTAGATACCATCGACTTCCTGGCTTCTTAGATACCTACTTCACCTGCCGACTCTAAAATATTTGTCATAATATAAAGGTTACAATCACCCTCTTATTTATCTCAAGATGTCAACTCCATCGAAACTATCACACCTGACCCACATGACCTTTGGTATAATTAGTTTGTAGACTACCTTGCCCTTTCCATTCTGGTTTCTTATCTCACTCGTAATGGAAAATGCACCTTTCTTAAAAGTGTCTCTTACTATGTCATCATGGGTGGTATTTTTTATAAACCCCCCTTTTTTGAAATCCAATTTCATGAAAATTGAAGTCTTCCCATGGAGGAATTCGTGTTTTGAGCCCCTCAAGTGCTCTTTTTGACCCCCCACGACGTTTTATGCATTTCCTCAGTCTACAGCCATTATAATGTTCTATCTATTTCTCATGGATGGGAGGGGGTTTATGATCTTCTTTTATGCATTTGAAGGATGTTGAAACTTGCATTCTTGCATATTAACCTTGTGCAGAAAGAAAATCTTCATCGGGTGCAAAAATGGCATTTTCCCATTCTCTGCAATTTTGTACATTCTTTTCCCCATTAGATTCTTTCTCAGAAGGTGAAGCTATGTTTTCTTCTCATTGGATGTGGCCGGACGGGTTCCTTTTTGAACTTATCACTTTTGGTGATTTTGGAAAAAATGTCAGATTTTCCCCGCATCCCCGTGGGTCCCTGATTGGCTGGAGCAGTTTTGGTGGAAGTTCGGGGTGATGGATCCATTTTATTCTCTAAGGCATTATGGTGAAAGGGAAAAAAGTTCTAAAATGACCCGCGGCCCCGCTCAAAGGGACACGTGGCCGTTTTTTAGTTCATATGCACTTTGGCAGACCGACGGAGGACTTTAGGAATTTTAGCTTTGTTTCCACAAAGGGTGAAAAGTTCTAAAATGACCCGCGGCCCCGCTCATGCGAAGGGATAAATTCTGAGTTGAGGCCCACAGTGAATCAGAAAGGGACACGTGGCCTACGTTGAAAAGTCAATAGCGGAGGCATGGACTTTTGGGGGAAAAGTTGGAATTTTCCCCTTTTCAAAATAGATAAAGTATAAAAGTGAAGCACATCCCCGCAACCAATCAGGTGATGCCATGTGTTCAGGACAGTGGGCCGGTAGAGGAAAATGAGAATTTGAGCCATGACCCCATTTCCAATCAGGGTGTGCCACATGTTCATGACCTTAAGGGATCAAGAGGGACGGTAGCAGAGAAAAATGAGAAATTATGCTTTTTCTCCCAAATGTCTTAAAACGTGGATTTTTTTTCCCCAGGCCATCGTTTCTTGGAGCTTGCCACGTGTAGGGTCCAATTTCAAAGCTGACAAAGGGAAAGAGTGGCCAAAATGCACTCATCTGGTTTTTGACGCCATTAACAAACCAGAGCTCCAAAGAATACAAATGTGAACCATTCTTCATTCTTCTCTCTCTGTTTCCTTGTCGTTTATTCATGAGATGCATTTTTGGTTTGTTGTGGAGCCAAATTGATAAGTTTAAAGAGATGTAAAGTTTGATTATCAGAAAATAGAGTTTATCGGGCATACGCAATGAAAAAGGGGGAAAACTTACCAGTAAGCACTTGAGTGCTATGAAAGTGGTTAAAAGGTGGAAATGGCAGGACCACATGAAGAAGAAAATCATGAGATGCCCCCTGCTAAAGTAATCATGCTTGAAATGATGAAATATTCACCTTTTTGAACCTTTATTTTTCATGAGTGCGTTTGTTTCATGTCACTTTCCAATAACGGATCTATAAAAAACATTATTCCTTTTGGATATTCTTTTCTTGGGGACAAAGTATGGATGTAAACGAATTGTTATAAGAACATGTTTTGGCCATGGAAAAAAGGATTCTAGTTTTCTGGGAACGTTGTAAATTTGGAAGTAATTCAATACAGAAGCTTTCTTTCTCATTTCCTCTGTTATATCTCTCTCTCCTTGCTCAATTCAATGGATCATTTGTCTTTGCATTCAAAAGAAACTTTGTGTTCTTGTCTGTGTAATCTTTAGAACTTTGTGTCTACAGATTCACATTGGTGATGAAGTGATTGATATTTTTCCTATATTTTCTTGGTTCAATGTGAGTAAGGATATATTCTACTACCTATATCTCCTGAAAACATTGTTGTTTTCTTCCTTCTTCATCTCTCTACTCTTCCAATCCTTCGTATTGATAATCTTTTAAGTATGAAAACATTCCAGAATATCAGGGTCCAAACATTGAGAGTTTTATATTTGTACATTTGTTTTTCCTACTTTCAATAAGGGAACCTCTCCCATTAAAGAGGAGGGACACATTTTGTCCCCTGATTGTGGTTTCTATCCATGTTCCATTCTGAAACCCAACAATTTTTGGTGACTCTACTGGGGTATTCATTGCAAATGGATTCCAGTTTTTGAATAACAACTTCTTGATCATCTTTGATCTGGTGACTCCAAGATACACTCAGGGTAGAAGAACCCTTGGGGAAGAAGACCCTCATTTCCAACTTCTGGATCATCAAGGTTTCTCTCTCCCTTCATCAAGAAAAAGAAGAGGAACAAGATCTGCAAGCACTCCTCCTGCTAGAGACAAAACTTCTGGGAGTGACATCCCTCAAGATCAAATCAGTCCTAATTTGCATGCTTTGATTCTCGCTGGTGTTTCAGTTCCTCTCCAAACAATCTTTCAAAGGATGGCAGCTCCTCTACCTTGGGGCCAAAGGGTTGGGCCTCTTGCTCTTCCCCAGCCATTGCATGAATTTCCTAGAGGCAATAGAAAGAATTTCCCTAAATTCAGAGGTGATGGGAAGGTTCATCTAGATGAGCATATTGTGGCCTTCATTGTTGCTTGTGGTGTTCTCAGAGTTGAACATGAGGATATCTCTGTTAGAATTTTTATAGAGACATTGCAAGATAATGTTGCTGATTGGTTTTATCATCTCCCTGCTGGATCCATCACCAATTGGAACACCATGACAACCCAGTTTGAGCAGTGTTTCAAACCTGCTGAGGATGTACATGCCCTCTTGGCCCAGATTTCTCAAATCAAGAAAGAGTCACATGAGCCCATGAGGGAATTTGTGGCCAAATTCAACAGGCTGGTTAACAAGATCCCACAAAACACATGCCCTGTGGATCAGATTCAGAAATGTTTCTTCCTTAATGCCCAACTGCCTGAAGTGAGCTATGCACTTAGGAGAGCTAATCTTGCCACATTGGATGTTAATAAGAGATTTGTTGTTAGTGTTGAAGATGATCTGATCATGTCTGGCAAGCTAAGGAGAGAATCATCCAAATCCAAAGCATCTCCTTCTTCCACATCTTCTCCTGGAGCTAATGCATATCAGTTGGTACAAAAACTTGCTAATTATCTCATTTCTCTCAAGAAGTAGTTAGCCCAACATGCTCCTTATCAGGATGTTCCTAGGAAGAACTTTCAGCCCAGGAATCAGTTTCCCTCTCCTCATACCAGATTGGCAATTGAAGGCCCACCTGTTAAAGTTCTAGTCAATGTAACATGTGAAGTGCTGGAGCCTGATGATGAGGAGGAGAATGAAATCTGTGAAGAACATGAAAAGGAAGCTGATGAATAATTAGAAGAGTTGAGTGGATCTCATGTCCATTTTCTCACCACTGAAGGTATAGATGAAGAGGATGATTATGAAGAAAGAGTTGCAGAGATGAACAATGAATCATATGTTGTCATGACTCGTGAGCAAGCCAACAAGAAGGAGAAAGTGGTGCAGCCTGCTAAAAGATCTAAGGAACCTCCTACAACCATTCCAGTGATTGCAAGGAGAGGAGCTCCTATTCCAACTTCTTCCACACCCAAGGTAGGTTTTGTTGTTCCTTCCTCCTCTGTTTCTGCTCCTAAAACTTCTTTCCCTTCAAATGATAGAGTTGATAAGTCAAAAGTTTCATCTACTCCTATCAATGATGCTCCATCTACCTCTGGTTCTTTTGACATTATTGACCATCTCAAGAAAACTAAGATCCAGATCTCAGAAGCTGAATTCTACCAAACCCATCCCAAGGCCTTTGCTAAGATGGTAGACTTTGTAAATTCCAAATCCAAGCCTTCATCCCCTAGTTCTAAAGGTCTCTTGCCCACTCCTTCTCCTTCATCTCAACCAAGCCTTGTGGCAGCAGTCACTTCATCTGATGAGAAGATCAAACCATTTTATGTCACTCTCCTCATAGCTGGCCACAAACTCAACAATTGTGTTATTGATTCTGGTGCTTCAGATAATGTGATGCCTGCTAAGGTAGCTCATGCCCTAGGCTTAACCCTAACCCACACTTTTGGTTCATGTTACTCAATGGAAAGTAGAGAAGTGCCATTGGTTGGAAGGATCAAGGATGCACAAGTAGCCTTTGCTACTTTGCCAGAGAAGAGAGTTTTAGCCACCATTTTGGTAGCTGATATTCCCCCTTCCTACGGCATGCTGCTGAGTAGAAATTTTTGCAAAGATGTTGGAGGAGAAATCATGATGGATTGGTCACATGCTCTTATTCCAGTGAATGGGAAAATGAAGAAGCTACTGCCTGAGAAACAAACTGAATATATTGTGCAAAAAATAGATGACCCAAAGGCACAAATACTTTATGAGGACATTGGTCATGGTAACTACATGATCATGTCACAAGATGAGGCTAACCATCCTAAGGAAGTGCTTCTTGATCCTAATGGCATTTGGATTTTGGAATTTGATGGGAGCTGCTCCTCAGCTGGTTCTGGAGCTGGTGTGGTGCTTATTTCTCCTGAAGGGAAAATTCATCCTTTCTCCTTCAAGCTCCAATTCGAAAACACAAATAATACAGCTGAGTATGAGGCTCTCATCCTCAGTTTAAGCATGGAAAAAGAGATGGGGATCAAGAATCTCCTTGCTCATGGAGATGCAGAGCTGATTGTAAAACAGGTCAGAGATCTCTTTCAAGTGAAGAATAGAAGGTTGAAACATTACAGGAATCTGGTTTGGGATTCCATTGAGTTCCTTGATGCCTTTTCCATTGAAGCCATGCCAAGGGAAAGAAATACTAAGGCTGATTCCTTGGCTATCTCGGGGTCTCTACTGATCCCTCATCCAGATTTCTCCCAAGATAAATTCACCATTGAGATGATTCATAGGCCTAGTGTGCCTGACAATGCAAACAATTGGCAGGTCTTTAATGATGATCAACACTTGCTTTCCTTCCTTGAACTCAGAGATAATTTTGACCAGCTGTACTTTGAAGGAAGTGGAAATCTTCCTAGAGAGTGTGTGCCCCCAAATGAAGAAGATAACAAAGAAGAAATGGATCATGATGGCTGCATAAAACTGAAAGGTAATAAGATACCTAAAGGGCTGGTAAGTTTGGAAGAGTTATTTGATAAACATGATAGGTACATCAAGTCCAAAACTTCCAAAGGAGCTCAGCAGTCTGCTGAACTATGAAAAGATAAACATTGGGAGTCTTAATGAACCCATGCTGGTAAACATTGGAAAGTGCTGCACACAAGAGGAGAGGGAGAAAGCAGTGAATCTGTTGAAAAGGTATGCTGATGTTCTTGCATATTCTTATGATGATCTCAAGGCTTTTCAGCCAAAAGAGATGCAACATTTCATTCCTCTAAAACCTGGGATCAAGCCCTTCCGAAAAAAGCAGAGGTAGTATAACCCTAAAATTGTTGATACAATCTTTCAAGAGATCCAAAAGTTATTGAAGGCTAAGATCATTTTCCCCATTCACCATTCAACGTGGATTGCTAATATTGTGCCTGTCAGGAAGAAGAATGGTGAGATCTAGATTTGTGTTGATTTTAGGAATTTGAATCAAGCCTCTTTGAAGGATAATTATCCTCTCCCCATAATGGATCAAGTGTTGCAAGCTGTTACAGGTTCAGAAATGTTGTCCATGCTTGATGGATTCTCAGGATATAATCAAGTAGAAGTAAGTGCTGCAGATCAACATAAGACTACCTTTACCACTCCTTGGGGCACCTTTTCTTACAAGAGAATGCCTTTTGGCCTCATCAATGTTGGTGCCACCTTTCAGAGGGAAATGGACCTAGCCTTTGGCAGCCTCAAGGGAAAATGCATAGTTGTATACCTTGATGATCTGACTGTGTTTTCAAAAACTAGAGCTGATCATTTCCAACACCTTGAAACTAGTCCTCCAAAAGTGTAGAGAGCATGGCATCTCCTTGAATCCCAAGAAATCTGTCTTTTGTGTCACTGAGGGAAAATTATTGGGACACATTGTCTCCAAGGAGGGAATCAAGATTGATCTAGAAAGAGTCCAGGTAATTCAGCAGATCCCTCTCCCCACAAGCAAGAAGGGTGTGCACTCTTTCTTTGGCAAGATCAACTTCTTAAGAAGATTCATACCTGATTTTTCTGAACTTACTTTGAACATAGCCCACATGATGAAAGGGAAGCATAATTTTGGTTGGTCCTCTAAAGGAAAGGTTGCATTTGAAGACATCAAGAGAGTTATAGCAAAGACTCCAATCTTGGCATGCCCTGATTATAGCAAAGAAATCATTATCTATTGCTATGCTACTGAAAGTACTCTAGCTGTTGTGTTAACCCAGGAGAATGCTGAAGGTCATGAACTCCCCATAGCATTCATGAGTTATATTTTGAAATCCCATGAGCTGAAGTACACCATGATGGAGAAACATGCTTTTGCAGTGGTCAAAGCTTCGAAGCAGTTTCATTTTTACATCCTCAACTCTCATTCTATTGTGCTTGTGCCTGATACAACTATTAAATCCATTCTTACACAACAAGAATTTGGAACCAAGAGAGGAAATTGGGTAGCCAAAGTTTAGGAGTATGATCTTGACATCAAACCCACCAAGCTAGTTTGAGGAAAGGGCTTATGTGAACTCATTGCTGAAGGAGCTGATGCCAAATTGTCCAAGGAGGAAGTTGATATCCCTGTTGTTCTTTTCCTCAGCTCAACTGATGAATGGTATGCTGGCATTGCACACTTTCTTACTTATGGAGAATTTCCATCCCATTTGAGTGCCAAGGATAAGAGAGCCATCAAATTAAGGTCTACACAATATGTGTTGTGGGAAAATGCATTGTTCAAATGAGGCATAGATGGAAGGTTTTTGAAATGTGTTGACAAAGAGCAGCAAAAGAAATTGTTCTCAGCCTTTCATGACCAGGCCTGTGGAGGTCATTTCTCTTCTACTGTCACAGCCCACAAAATCCTCTGTGCTAGATATTATTGGCCTACCTTGTTCAAAGATGCATCAAAGTGGGTAGGCAAGTGTGAAGCATGTCAAACCTTTGTTGGAAGACCCAAATTGGCTGCTTTACCTCTCAAACCAGTGGTGATTGAGGAACCTTTTCAACAATGGGGTTTGGAATTCATTGGGACACTCAATCCACCTTCAAGTGTAGGGCATACTCATGTTTTGACTGCCACTGATTATTTCACCAAGTGGGTGGAAGCCATTCCAGTTAAAAGTACTACTTCTGAAGTAGTATGCAACTTCATCAAGGAGCATATCTTAATAAGGTTTGGGATACCAAACAAGATTGTCACTGACAATGCTTCCAATTTTTATTCTGCTGAGATGATGGATTTCTGCTATGGCTATGGCATTTCCCTTGCCCACTCTTCAGATTACTATCCCCAAGGGAATGGGCAAGCAGAATCAACTAACAAGAACTTGGTCACCATTGTTTGGAAGCTTGTTAATGACTCTCAGAGGAATTGGCATAAGAAACTATATGATGCTTTATGGGAAGATAGGATTACACCTAAGAGAGCCATTGGAATGTCTCCTTTTCAAGTGGTATATGGATTTGAAGCTCAGCTTCTAGTGACATTGGAACTTCCAGCCTTACATTTGATGAAGGCCATTGAGGATGCCAACTTTACCAATTCATTGGACAAAAGAATTATGTACCTCTAGAAGTTGAATGAAGACAGATTGCAAGTGGTTGACAGAATATCAGCTCATCAACTCAAGGTAAAAGCTCTGTTTGACAAAAAGGCTAAACCCAAAACTTTTCAAGTGGGAGACAATGTTCTTCTTTGGGACAAAAGGCATGAACCTCGAGGCAGCCATGGTAAATTTGATTCCCTTTGGCTTGGTCCTTTTAAAATTAGACATTTTTCTGGTGAGAACTCTTTTTACCTGGATTACATGGATGGTTCTCCTCTCCCACTTCCTTATAGTGGGAAATTTTTGAAGTTGTTCAAAACCTAGGAGTTTTGGCGGTCCCTCTGTACATTTTGTATAGTGTTTTGTTTCTGGTTTTTCTTGTTTTTTCTTGTTTCCTTGTGTGTGTTGTCTTCTGTGTTGATATTGCTTTTTGACTCCGTTGCCCAATGGATAAGGCACTGATCTGTTCATCCCCAGAATTCTCTATGGTTCTTGATTTTACATCTTTCCTCTGCCAAATCATCCCCAGAAGGAGCCAGCTGTTGTCCCCTCAATTTTCCCCCCTTTTTTGAAATCCAATTTCATGAAAATTGAAGTCTTGCCATGGAGGAATTCATGTTTCGAGCCCCTCAAGTGCTCGTTTTGATCCCCCACGACGTTTTATGCATTTCCTCAGTCTGCGGCCATTATAATGTTCTATCTATTTCTCATGGATGGGAGGGGGTTTATGATCTTATTTTATGCATTTGAAGGATGTGGAAACTTGCATTCTTCACATATTAACCTTGTGCAGAAAGAAAATCTTCATCGGGTGCAAAAATGGTGTTTTCCCGTTCTCTGCAATTTTCTACGTTCTTTTCCCCATCAAATTCTTTCTCAGAAGGTGAAGCTACGTGTTTTCTTCTCATTGGATGCAGCCGGATGGGTTCCTTTTTGAACTTATCACTTTTGGTGATTTTGGAAAAAATGTCAGATTTTCCCCGCATCCCCGTGGGTCCCTGATTGGCTGGAGCAGTTTTGGTGGAAGTTCGGGGTGATGGATCCATTTTATTCTCTAAGGCATTATGGCGAAAGGGTGAAAAGTTCTAAAATGACCCGCGGCCCCGCTCATGCAAAGGGACACGTGGCCTTTTTTCAGTTCATATGCGCTTTGGCGGACCGACGGAGGACTTTAGGAATTTTAGCTTTGTTTCCACAAAGGGTGAAAAGTTCTAAAATGACCCGTGGCCCCGCTCATGCGAAGGGATAAATTCTGAGTTGAGGCCCGCAACGAATCAGAAAGGGACACGTGGCCTACGTTGAAAAGTCAACGGCGGAGGCATGAACTTTTGGGGGAAAAGTTGGAATTTTCCCCTTTTCAAAATAGATAAAGTATAAAAGTGAAGCACATCCCCACAACCAATCAGGTGATGCCATGTGTTGAAGAATGAAATTGGGACAGCAGGCTGGTGGAGGAAAATGAGAATTTGAGCCACGACCCCATTTCCAATCAGGGTGTGCCACGTGTTCATGTTAAAAAAATCAAGGCGGGGATGTGACAGGGGCAAAATGAGAAATTGTGTTTTTTCTCCCAAATGTCTTAAAACATGGATTTTTTTCCCCAGGCCCATCGTTGCTTGGAGCTTGCCACGCGTAGGGTCCAATTTCAAAGCTGACAAAGGGAAAGAGTGGCCAAAATGCACTCATCTAGTTTTTGACGCCATTAATGAACCAGAGCTCCAAAGAATACAAATGTGAACCATTCTTCATTCTTCTCTCTCTGTTTCCTTGTCGTTTATTCATGAGATGCATTTTTGGTTTGTTGTGGAGCCAAATTGATAAGTTTAAAGAGATGTAAAGTTTGATTATCAGAAAATAGAGTTTATCGGGCATACACAATGAAAAAGGGTGAAAACTTACCAGTAAGCACTTGAGTGCTATGAAAGTGGTTAAAAGGTGGAAATGGCAGGACCACATGAAGAAGAAAATCATGAGATGCCCCCTGCTAAAGTAATCATGCTCGAAATGATGAAATATTCACCTTTTTGAACCTCTGGTTTTCATGAGTGCGTTTGTTTCATGTCACTTTCCAAAAAATGGATCTACAACAAACATTATTCCTTTTGGATATTCTTTTCTTGGGGACAAAGTATGGATGTAAACGAATTGTTATAAGAACATGTTTTGGCCATGGAAAAGGGATTCTGGTTTTCTGGGAACGTTGTAAATTTGGAAGTAATTCAATACAGAAGCTTTCTTTCTCATTTCCTCTGTTATATCTCTCTCTCTCCTTGCTCGATTCAATGGATCATTTGTCTTTGCATTCAAAAGAAACTTTGTGTTCTTGTCTATGTAATCTTTAGAACTTTGTGTCTGCAGATTCGCATTGGTGGTGAAGTGATTGATCTTTTTCTATATTTTCTTGGTTCAATGTGAGTAAGGATATATTCTGCTACCTATATCTCCTGAAAACATTGTTGTTTTCTTCCTTCCTCCATCTCTCTACTCTTCCAATCCTTCGTATTGATAATCTTTTAAGTATGAAAACATTCCAGAATATCAGGGTCCAAACATTGAGAGTTGTATATTTGTACATTTTTTTTCCTGCTTTCAATAAGGGAACCTCTCCCATTAAAGAGGAGGGACACGTTTGTCCCCTGACTGTGGTTTCTATCCATGTTCCATTCTAAAACCCAACATCTTGCCTCTCGAAGTCCATTTTCCATCTCTCCGCATCTCACTACAAGACATGCTATACGATGATGACTTTCGCTAGGACCGTTTAGCACAAATTGAGTTGTTAGATGAACGTCGTATCAATGCTCTTGATCATATCCAAATCTACCAAAAATGTATCAAACGTGCCTACGATAAGCATGTCCATGAATGAACTTTCCAGGTCGGTGACCTCATCCTGAAGGAAAGTCAACATGTAACCAAATAAGAAAAAAGTAAACAGGGGAAATTTGCTCCTAATTGGCTTGGACCCTATATCATTACTCATACCTATGGATCAAGTGCTTATCATTTTTCTTCACTCAAAGGTAAACCTAAACTTGAGCCCCTAAATGACTTGCACCTTCAACCATTTTTTTGTTGAAATCCAGTCCTATATCACCTTTTGTCTATTGACCACTTGTCCCTTGAGCACCATTCACCTTCGATGTTACCCGTTTTGAGGATCAAGAACTAAACAAGAATCTTGTGATTACCCATCTCCTTTCAACCTTAACTTCAATATGAGTACCACGGCTCCACTCATGGCATGATTCTCATGGATATTTTTCATCTTTTTCAAAGATGGAATCCCATGGTTGTTCATCACTTAAAACCATCTCTTTCATAGTTAACCCCTGTGTGCTAGGGTTTTGTCTTCTAATCAAGAACCTAATCTTCCTCTGTAGTCTTGTCCATGAATTAAATGTCCAAAAGTAAAATGGGATTCGAATCATTGAGTAAAATTTCAAGAAAAATATTACTACCTCAAAGGGACATCTCTTCTCTCTATCTCGCTTCTATAAATAGAATGCTCCCTTGAAGGATAACTATATAAAGTCATTGCAACAATAAAATATAATATTCAAAAGCTTCCCACATTGACAACTTCATGAATACCTCAATGAGATAATATAATCATACCATATAGAATTCCCACATCGATTAGTCTATCAAAAACAAAAATGGAAGAATAAAATGATAAATTTTTTGTCATGGACTTGCCTATTTTTTATCATGGGTTTCTTGTCAGGTAAACATTTTTTCATACACTAAGTTATGCTAAACCACCCATTTTCATCTCATTGCCTTTTCACCCTAATTTCATATCTACTCAAGGGACTTGCTGCAACTGTGACATTTTGTGATGATGTGAATTTCTTCATGATTAGAATAGTCCATTATGCAATGCCTTTAGGGTCTCACATTCATAAGCCAATCTTTGGTATGATAGACTCATTTGGGTTCTTATCAATTAGGAAAATGTTTTTACCACCTCTTTCCATACACCTTCTTCATTACTTGTTGATTCTCCTATATAGGAATAGACCATCGACACATACATTTTAAAAGACTCCCTCTTTCACCTAAACTCAACCATGCCTAAAACCTAGATGTAACCATGCCTAAGTGACCTAACTCAACCATTCCTTTTTTTAGGAGACTCAACCATGCCTAAAACCAGGAGTCAACCATGCTTAAGTGACCTAACTCAACCATGCCTAAAACCAAGACTCAATCATACCTAAAACCAGGAGTCAACCATGCCTAAGTGACCTAACTCAACCATGCCTATGACCTAGACTCAATCATGCCTAAAATCTACCAACCCATTCCTCTACCTCATCATATTATTCCCTAGCTTATGGGAGAACTACATCGGCCTGAGGCCCCTTTTCACTGGGGCTATGTAGGAAACACTTCGAGGGCATGGGGACCTTAGAGTTTATCTTGGCCACTCTTTACCCTAACCCATTTTTTCCCACATGTTTTTCTATTAACATTCTACCGTAATTAATTTCCATTTTTTATAAGACTTGGAAAATTACCACACATACATATCTACCATTTTATCACACCATCAAAACATCCAATAAATCATTCCACATTTCCATGATATCAAAGATTTTGGAAATTTACACCAGAGCATATATATACCTCATCATTTATTTCCCATGCCACCAATAACTTGGGAATTAAATCAAAAACTAAAAACAAGACTCCATCATGCCAAAATAACCTAACTCAACCATGCCTAAATGACCTAACTCAACCATGTCTAAATGACCTGACTCCATCATGCCTAAATGACCTAACTCAACCATGCCTAAATGACCTAAATCCATCATGTGTAAATGACCTAACTCAACCATGCCTAAATGACTTGACTCCATCATGACTAAACTGACCCGACTCCATCATGCCTAAACCAACTTTACTCCACCATGCCTAATCCACCTAGTTTCCATCCATATACAAATAAAAAAGGAAATTTTACAACACAAGTACATCATCCATCTAATAAATATCATCATCTATATCACTATGAAAGTATGTGTATCCATCAACTATACATGGATACAAAATAATCTAAGTATCTCAAAACTCTCATATATAGCCACACCATCTTCGACACGCAAGCTGGTATATGATCAAAATCCTCATAAGCTCTCATGTACAACCTCACTATCATTAACATGTAGAATGATATATATATATAAAACAAAATGATGATATATAGAGACATCAATCATCAGACCATCTGATGTCCATGTCGGTCTCATTTATCTCCTCCTCTTAGCCTGCAGCTGGGTTAGGTCTCCGTGAACTAGTGGCCTCATTTTGACCCTGTCTTTAAGCTTGTCAGCCCCCTATACTCTCTACAATATGTGTGCAAGATCTCATCCTCTCACTCGAGGCCTGTTGTGCCATGTACTCTACATTCAAGGGGACATCTATCCTGATAGTCATTAAGTCATCCTAATAGTATCTAGCCTCATTCAGGGCATCACTGAACCTTGCCATCTGCACTGTCTATGGTGGTGCCATAGGTCTCATAGTAACCTACGAGCTCTATCCTAATAATACTAGCTTCAGCCCCTGTACCTGTGAACTTTCCTCCCTATAGAAGTCCTTACTACTATGTAATATAGGACCCTATCCTTGGTCCTATGTAAGGGTGTCTATGTTGTGACTTGGGCCTGTAGGGCCATAATATGAGTCTGTGTAGTGGCCAACTGACCCTGTAGACCTACTATCTATTCATGTAGGGTGGCTATGTATCCCCCATCTCCATCCCCACCCTGTGTGGGTACATGTCCCTGTGCAACTTGGGCTTGCAGGGCTACCACCTATGCATGTAACATGTAAACATGTGCCTCTAAAACTATAAAATACCCCTGTAATACTCCTAGCTATGCCAAAAGGGTGGCCACTTGCCCCTGTAATGTGTCCCTTTTAACTATAATAATGGCTAGGTCAGGTTTTCCTAGCCTCTATGGTGCTTCCTGTAGCTGTGCTACCCATCACTGCCTATATCTGTTAGTAACCCTGACGTCATCAATCTGCCGGTCCACCGCCTACTCCTCCTGCCCTGTCAACACCATCGGCTGTGGTAGAGGCATAAGCCTCTCCATGTCATCTCTCATATACTGTGGGAATGGCAGAGGCACATTTTAGGGCATCCCAAAATGTCATATGACCCTATTAATGGGTATCATCTCGTGCTGGCTGGCACAACGTCTGTCTATCCATATGAGAAAATATAACTCATCCAACTCCATAACCATGTGTTTGTACGAAGGGAAGCCAACATATGGCCTCCAAATGATGTTAACCCATGACAACCCCTCTAGTATGTGCCTATAATATGATACATCATGTGCGGTCCTAGCAACCCTACACTCTACCCTAACAGGTACCCAATGCCTGTAACCAAATTGGACCAAGCTCACAGCGAATGCATCAGGCTAGGGAAAACTAACTAGATGCACACATATGATGTGCTCATATGCCCAACAGTGAAGAAGAAATGTACAACACAAACTAAACCTCCATAGCCTCCCATAGGCCCATAACTCCCTGTATAACTGCACCAAGCATACTGGTGCTCAAGAAAAACAAGTCCTATCCTCCATCATGTCATGAAGAAAACCCATTAGCACTCATGGAAATCTCCCACCCTCTACGTCCAATAACGTAAAGCAACACACGGCCTCCATGGTCAGGATAACCAACCTCATCTCTTGAAGATGGGTCACATATATGTCCTCATAGCTCATGTTTGCTCTATGGTATCTCAACTCTGCTATGGCCTCTCCAAACACCACCACTATCAGCTCCTCTGATGCCTATAATGAAATAGAATAAACCTTCTCTCCCACTATAGGTTGCCACAGGTATATACATCCTCTAGGGTGACAGTGATCTCACCTGTTGGTAGGCATAATGTATTGGTCGCTAAATCCCATATATCAATGAGTGTGACCATCAAACTCAGATCTCAAACTATATTTCTGTAGTATCGAATCCCAATTAGGCCGACGCCTATCACGTGCCTCCACTCCTCTATGGTCACGCTTGACTATACCACTAGCAAAAGAGGTGGCACTCTATCCCTCATCCATAACTAGTCCCTAGCCTACATCCAACAAACCACAATATTGTTTAGCCTTGACCATACGCAACATACATTTTACCCAACAAACCTATTACATGACATAACTATTTCCCACCACACCTAACCTAGATCACAACCCTGCCAAATACCCCCTTTTCCTAGTATACTGTTACACCTATTCTCCCTTATTCTACTTTCACCTTTCCTTAGCCCTCCCTTAACTACTTTCCTTCCTCCTAACCTTACCTTCCCCCCTTTTCTCCTCATCCCTAACTTGCGCCGGTCGCCTTAAATCGTCACCAGTTTCTTTGACTGTCGTCAGTTTAATTTACCGGTGTTAATTATCTCAGATTTGACCGATGTCGGCCAAGTCCAACTGACGTCGGCCAACCCCTGACTGACGTAGGTATTTGTCGCACAATTAAAAATTGAAACCCCTGCACCTATCAAAATTTTCTCACAAACAACCTAAAACACCTAATCTACCCTACCCAAACCTTCCCTACCTTCATTCCCACCCCTATTTACACTATTTAGGACCCCTCCTCCCTCATTTAATTCATTTTCACCTACAAATGCAAATTCCTTTTTCCCCAAACCCCCTTTTTTACCCAAACCAATTTAAAACATTATTTGTAACCAAATGATAGAAGAGGATTGATTCTTACCTCATCTCGGTGCCGTCGGCATGGTGGTACTTCTGGCTGTTGTACCAGTAGTACACCTGAACCCTCTCCCACCTCTGCCATCACCAAATCCACTCTACACCTCATAACCAATCAAATGGCTTCACCCGATCTCATGGAACCATCTACCAAATGCTAATCACTAGCTACAAGGCTCACTAAATCAGCTCTCCATCTTGTCCTGTCACTTTCCAACTTTTAACTCATCACTCTATCATTTTCACAAAGGATAAAAAGTTACAATAAATCTGTAAAATATGGATTTTTATTTTTATTAACCCTACCTAACTTGACCGACGTCGGTTATAATAAACCGATGTCGGTTACTTTATAACCGACATAAGTTACCTGATACTATCAATTTTAGCCCATTATGTCCATTTTGGCCTCAACTCATCCTTTCCTGATAGCCTTTGACCTCACCCACACTTATGGAAACCTACCTACAAGCCCAAAATACCCCTATATTTCCTTAGTTACGTCTCAGGGTTTTTTTATTTTACCTATACCTTGACCTCACCCGTGTCATGACCTATTTATGTGTACCTGACCTACTTGGTGTGACCATTGACCTTATGTACTCGTTATACCTTGTGATGTTGTTACCTATGTTATTTTAGCCTAACAACCTTACCTTGCCTATTTTTGTGTCGTTTATCCTGACCAAACCTTTGGTGTACCAGAAAATACCTAAATGTTCCTACACCTGACCTACGTTGTGTGTCCGGACCATATCCTATACCTTGGATACTTGACACACTTCACCCTTGTTTGGATAAACCTATCAACCTTGGACTATGTAGAGTTTACAAGCTCTTTAACTTGGTACCGCGTTGCAATATATACATGTGCATGTGTTTGATTGCCATTACCCATTACCTAATTTAACCTTAGCCTATTACCTATTACTCGAGTTGACCATCACCCTTTCCCATAGTACTCATATCCTTCCTCACCTACCTTCACTTCCACCAACTACACATTTGTCAAACCACTCACCAATTCCATATAACACCTCATCAATTCTTTGTTTGAGGGGGAACACCTTTACCCACACATGGGACAATAACTTCCTATTTTTACTAGCAATGCTTACCAATACAAACTACACGACAAAAGGGGCAAACTATAGACACAAAATTTGGGTCACACTCCCCCTTTACCCCACATGTATATTAATTTAATTACCTATAATTAAATTAATGCCCATTCTCACAATATTCATTAATAAATACCTTAATTAAATTAATTTCCACCTCACCTAGACACCTCACCCCTCCACATCAATTATGACACCTCATCATAGACCTATTCTTAGCATGTTTCCTTTTAACTAGGACTCAATCTCTACTTACCATAACTATATGAGACTTAGTCTAACCCTAAAACTAAATGCCTATTCTTCCTCTACCCACATGCACACCTACTTACGTGAAAAATACTATTTTGGATCCACAACAATGGACAAAACTTGCCAAAATATAGCCATGATCTACTATTTTGGCAACCTAGGATATCCCGCCTTAACCAACGACAGTCAACCCAAAACCAACGCCAGTCACCCTAAACCATCGTCGATTATAATACATTCACTTTGGTAACCTTGTTCCAGAGGTTGGAAGAATTATTCAAGTTTTGGAGAAGAGACATTTGCATGCAAGAATGCACCAGAGCACTCTTGCACATCTAGACATCCTGAACCAACACTAAGACTATCATGAAGGTTAAACATTCATAGTAACATTCCAGGAAGCATGGCCGTGACATTGATCACCAGTTCCATAGATCAACCATCACCTCCATCCAACCACCAGGGCTATAAGTATAAGTAAGTGCATTTGGATCTGTATCTTTCCATACTTATTTAGATTAGTTTCTTTATCTCTGTTTGGGAGTCCTAGTTTTCATTCTAAACTTCCCTAAACCATACAAGTGCAGTAGATCCTTCAGAGAGCTTTCTGATGACTATAAGAATGTGAAAAATGGACACTCTGAGCTCAAGATATGTCCAGTCAAAGTTTGGTCAACCGGAAGGTCAACATTGGTCAACAGGTCCAAGGTGACATGGACGCGTGCACAATTGGCCAAGTGGCTCAGTGGCAGTGGACAAGTGGAAAAAGGAGAAATTGGAAAAAAAAGTTATTGGTTTTCACCTCAGTCTTCGACGATCATAAAAGTTGTTCGTTGAAACAAGAGGCTCAACTTTTGTTATGGAGGGAGCCTGGCCACGTGAGGATGATTATATCATCATTGACGTGGTGGGTCCTCAAACCACCATGTGGCTTGCCACCACAAGTTTTCCTGATTTTCCTATCGAGGATCAACAAGTGGTCTTAATTGTCATATTTCATTTGGAATATCATTATATTACTTGGGTCAATTTCATATTACTTTGTAATTATTTCACACATTTATCCAAATTCCAATGCATTATAATTGACTTAGCTTACATATGTACTTGGGAGTATTATCCACTTATTATTACATTGGCCAACATTATTCTTTAACATAATTCCTATTTGGCCAAACAACCTATCTTTATCTTTGGTCCATTAATATGGTATTTCCACACTATGCAAACTACATATCAACTTACGCCACACATCCAAATCCACCAACTCCCCCTTATATCCACAAACCATTGTATAACCAACCAACACATATAAATGTGGCCCAAAAAAAGGTGGAATGTGGTTGGCCAAGCCATCAATAAAATAAGGCTTTATCCAATTAGCCAATTTTTAATGCAAATCCCCTTTTAAGCACCAAAAATATGGGATTTTTACCCACATGCAACACGGAAAACACCCACACAAAATGGTAGGAGGTGGGATTTGAACCCATGACCTCATAGTTCTAAGACCAATCCTTAACCAACTCACCCAAGGGCTCACTTGGATTATAAATGGCTCAGTGTTATTTTATACAAGGACAAGTGACTAGGTCTGTGTCAAGGGAATAAGGAGGGGTTTGGAAAATGCAATTTTGAGGCACTTCTGCTCACTTCCAGATCTTGAGTTATATATGAAAGTTGCTCAGAATTTTGAGATGATCACGATGGTGTGATCATTTTTCTGATTTGGAGCTTTTGTGATAGATTTATTTTCTGTTAAAGTCACATGAAGGCATAGAACCAAAGGGAGACACTGCTGCAAGTGGATCAGGAAGGTGAAGGACAGAGGTTGAGCTCCATTAATGTCCTTCGAAGGTCTGAAACAAAGTTTTGTAGGTTTTTGATTCATTATTGGTTAATGTAAAGGTTATTGTATTTACATTTTTTAACATTATTAATGGATCGGTTCACCATGAACCCAGGGACGTAGGAATTCCGAACCCCGTAAACAATCTGGTGTTGTGTTCTAATTTTATTTTCAGTTTATGATATTTGCAAGTAATTTAAATTCAGAATATGAATATGGATGCAACTATAATCAGTAATTGATAAAATTGGGAAATCAATTAAATCTGAAATAATGATTTTTGGGGCTTCGATCAAACAGTGAAATTTTGAGTAAATTGCAAACTTAATTTCAGTTTGAATTCAGTCCTAAATCAGATTTTAATCAATTTTTGGAAGTCTAAAATCCTTTTAAGTTGATTAAAATTGAAGATCCTTTGAAACGATTAAAAGTGTTAGTTTCAAGCACCCATTTTTGGATCAAGTTTTGGTATCAGAGCAGTTAGATTTTCGGATTAGCTTCTAATTGTGTTTGAAAATTTGGCTTCAGTTTCAGTATTGATTTTAGTTTTCAGTGTGCAGAAATTTTGGGGCTTGTTAATCTTATTTTGCAGTGTGTAGTTTTGGAGTTACAGGTTGTTTGTAGAAAACAAGGGAATCATGGGCAAGTCATCCAAACAGGAGCAACTGGATGAGCTTGAAGCCATAAACTGCCAACTCCAGGAAGAAAACTCTTTCCTGAGAGCTAATTTTTACTCCTTGGAAGAGGAAATAGTGTGGTTAAAATCTGAGCCACAATCCTCTATAACCAAGAAAGAGGAGTATGTCAATGAGATGCTTGCAGAGCAAGAAGTTGATGGTTTTTGTTAAAGAGTTGCAGGAAGAAATACGGACCAAGGATGCCCTCTTGGAAAAGTTGCAACAAGGTGAACAAAAGAAGGAAATGCCTTCCAAATCAGATGCAGGTACTATGATAGAATGCACTGTAAGTTGTTCACATTTTAATTCTTCCTCTCATTCAGTTTCAGATATTCCTTTGGGTCAGTTTGAAAAACACACTAAGGGAATTGGGTCTAAACTAATGGTTAAGATGGGATTTAATGGAAAGGGCCTTGGTAAAAATGGACAAGGTGATGCTAACCCAATACAGGTAGAGGATCAACCTCAGTTTGCAGGTTTGGGTTATTCTAGTGGGAAAATGGAAATTGGAGAAAGTTCCAAAGTAGCTGAAGGAAGACAAGCTTCCAACAGCCAAGGATCTATGCCACTAGAATTGCAGGATTCCACCATCAAGAGGAATAATGAAAGGTGTAAGAAAATAGGTAAATGAGGTAATGAAATTCCACCTCCTCCCACTTACACTAAAAATAACACTAAGGGGAAATTAAATCCTAAAACTTCTAAAACACTCTTTCAGTTTGAACAATATAGCTTTGGTAGACAAAAGTATGTTTTTCCTTGCACATTTTGTGAAGGTACTAATCATTCTGCAACATATTGTTGGAAGAGGAAAAATATGATAAAGAAGTTAATGCCTTTTGTGAATGATAAGGCAGGTGCTAAAGACCAATCTCACCCTGGTAAGGTGAGAAATGGAAAAGGTTACCTCTCCTAAACAGAGGAATCATTCTCCTAGAAAGAGTTCAGGGAATGGAAAAATGGGTAAGACTCCTAAAAATAGGGAAGTTAAATTTTTTTCCCATTGTAAAAGGAATGGTCATGATGTTAAGATGTGTTGGTATGTTCCTTCAGTGCAACATTGGAAAGTTGTTAAAAAGGAAAATAATGTCAAACCAAAATTTGTTGATCTAACTCATGTAAATGCTCATTTGGTACTGGGGAAGTAAAACCACCTAAACGGGAGAAATCCAAGTAATTGGATGGGTAAAACATTCCTCAACTTTATGTTTGCATTGCAGTAACTGGTGATAGTATGCAAACATTTTCAAAGCTATATTTTAGGGATTTGATCCTATGTTTATATTTAGCTTTGAAATAATTTGGAAGCAGCCATAGAGAAGATTTGAGTGATAGGTTCATCATACTCATATTCATCTTCTCACGTTTTGGTTGGTTATTCCATTTCTGACAAAAAGTATGCAGGGATATGGGCATCATCAGAATGTCTATTTTGAAACTTGCAGTTTTATAGTGTTGTCATTTGTGCAAATATTATGGATGCTTATAAGACCCATTTGGGCACCTGTTTGATATTGTAATAAATAGACAAACTTGTTGTATCCACATGTGTTATTTGCACTAATTTATAAGACCCTCATTTTGGGAAAATTTGATTTTTGTAACTATCAGATGTGGTTGCAATTAGGGTGTAAATTTATTACACTAACAAACTGGTTTGCAAAGGCACCAGGTGATCATTTTGCAGATTATGGCAGTTCACCAATTTGGGTAAGCATACAATTTATAGTCTATCCCTTTACAGTTCAATGTATGGATAGAATATTTGCATATTCACATTGATTCAGATTTTGACTATAGCCATTTTGGGCGTTGATGGTTTAATTATTCTGGATAGTGAATATTTGTAGTTGTAATCAACATAATCACAAAGTGTCAGTTGAACACTAGCTTCCGTTATAGATGGGTGTTATTATCTGACTTATTATTTGTGATGGTGATACAATGTTTTTGGTAGATTCACGTGGATTCAGTTGTTGACTATAGCTATTTTTGGGCATTGATAGTCTATTTTATTCTGGATAGTGAATACTTGCAATTGTTACAGTTTCAGATGGACAGTGGGCACTAGCCTAATTGTGGGTAGTTTAGATGTCTGGTATACTGATCTGTGTTTATGAAATTGTAATTTAAGTAATTGGTTGTATCACAAGGTGACAGTTGAACACTAGCTTTCTGTAATAGAATGGGTGTTATTATCTGGTCAGTTATTTGTGATGGCATTACAGTGGGGTATGACAGTTCACAGTTGTGTGCAGAGTTGACAGGGTTACAACATTTCAGTTGAACACTAGCTTAATTGGGTGTTATTATCTGATCAGTTATGTAATTAGCTAATCAACTATTTGCATTTTATTAACCTATAATGTTATTTTAGGTTCTTGTATGTGTTTTTGCAATGCAGGAAGAGATAACATGTTTTGTGGGTTGATACACAACTTTTTGTGGACAAAAATCCTTCTCAGTAGGGAGGAGTGATCAGGGGATCAATTTTAGTGTCAAA
This sequence comes from Taxus chinensis, assembly GCA_019776745.2. Taxonomy (NCBI): domain Eukaryota; kingdom Viridiplantae; phylum Streptophyta; class Pinopsida; order Cupressales; family Taxaceae; genus Taxus; species Taxus chinensis. Next base: position 18,954,549 of record CM034157.1, read on the forward strand.
TGTTCCCTAAACTTCCCTAAACCATACCAGTGTAGTAGATCCTTCAGAGAGCTTTCTGATGACTATAAGAACGTGAAAAATGGACACTCTGAGCTCAAGATATGTCCAGTCAAAGTTTTCAAGTCAAGGTCAACATTGGTCAACTAGGTCCATGGTGACATGTACGTGTGCACAATTGGCCAAGTGGCTCAGTCACAGTGGACAAGTGGAAAAAGGAAATTGGAAAAATTAAGGTTTGTAGAGGTTTTAACCTCCAGTCTTCAACATCGTAAAAGTTGTATAGTCAAGAACAAGAGGCTCAACTTTTGTTATGGAGGGGAGCCCAACGCACCGTGAGGATGATTATATCATCACCGACATGGTGGGTCCTCAAACCACCATGGCTTGCCACCATTTTCAATTTTCCTTATCAAGGATCAACAAGTGGTCTTTATTGTCATATTTCATTTGGAATGTCATTATATTACTTATGGTCAAATTTTATATTACTTTGTAATTATTCACCATGATATTAATTATGTTAACCTCCACCATGTTTATATTGTTCATCCATTATTATTATCCAACTTGGGTGACATATACTTCCATGCATTATGTAACTTACCTGTTGGATGGGCCACTATTTTACACACTATTGGTGGAGTTTATTATGGTCCAGGGTGCATTATATAAGCCAATTGACTAGCAACCATTGGCACATTCTAATCGACCCCAACTCCCACATCCTTATTTGAAATAAACAATCCATAGCCATGTATTGGTGGCAACAAAATGGCAAAAAAAGATAGAATGTCAAATCCAATCAATGGGATAATAGGGTGCCTAGCCTTTTTAAATAAAATCAATCCTCTCCTTTTACACCCAAAATGTGGGATTTTACCCATTGGAGGACAAACCCACATCAAAATGTAGGAGGTGGGATTTGAACCCATGACCTCATGGTTCAAAGACATATCCACTAACCAACTCCACCAAGGGGCTCACTTGGATATAAAATGAGCTCGCTGCAATTTATACAAGGACAGTGCAGGTCTGTGTCAAGGAGAATAAGGAGGTCATTTTGGAAAAGCTGCAATTTTGAGGCACTTCCACTCAAAATCCAGATCTTGAGTTATATATGAAAGTTTCTCAAAATTTTGAGATGATCATGATGGTGTGATCATTTTTTCGATTTAGAGCTTTTGTGATAGATTTATTTTCTGTTAAAGTCACATGAAGGCATAGAACCAAAGGGAGACACTGCTGCAAGTGGATCAGGAAGGTGAAGGACAGAGGCTGAGCTCCATTAACATCCTTCAAAGGTCTGAAACATAGTTTTGTAGGTTTTTGATTCATTATTGGTTAATGTAAAGGTTATTGTATTTACATTTTTAACATTATTAATGGATCGGTTCACCACGAACCCAGGGACGTAGGAATTCTGAACCCCGTAAACAATTTGGTGTTGTGTTCTAATTTTGTTTTCAGTTTCTGATATTTGCAAGTAATTTAAATTCAAAATATGAATATGGATGCAACTATAATCAGTAATTGATAAAATTGGGAAATCAATTAAATCTGAAATAATGATTTTTGGGGCTTCGATCAAACAGTGAAATTTTGAGTAAATTGCAAACTTAATTTCAATTTGAATTCAGTCCTAAATCAGATTTTAATCAGTTTTTGGAAGTCTAAAATCCTTTTAGTCTCTGTATCTAGTAATTCTACCTGTAATAACAACCTCATAACATTCACCCACTTAAACCAAATCACCCAAAACTTGATCCTAACCTATCCCAGTCACCTTGGCTATCTGCCCCACCTCTAAATCTGATCATAACCTTACCTGTTAGATTAAATTTACTTATTGTATTTGAATGAGGTACCTAAATCATATCAAATATAATAGGATGTTGTCTACTTATGTTATTTCTTGTATTAAATTGTATTAAATAGTGGATTGAAATCCATCTATGAAGTATCACACTTCTCAGATCTAGCACATGTTAGGCAGTCCACTAACATATATTGTTTAATATTCGTCTTGTGGTCTTGTTTTGCATTCACAGGTAGTTCCTTCTAGAAAAAATAAGTTCTCGTAATCAACACTAGATTGGGAAATTAAAACACATATAATCTACCTTCCACCTTCATTCATAGGTATTCCTCCTCACCCTTACCCTATCCGTTTTGGTCATATGTACACAACTTATCAGTGAAACAGAAAGAATGTATCTATGCTAAGGACGATATTTCCAATTGTGAAAATATGGAGGGATGGTGTCTCTTGGTCATAGGAAATCAAGAGGAATCTTCAAAATGCAAAAGTTTTAAGAAGGTGACAAAGTTTCAGTGGATAAAAGAAAGTTCTCAGTGCAGTGTGAATACAAGGATAAAATCATGACTAGTGTTCTTCTTCTCAAGCCATGTAAGGCCATCACAAAAACATGGTTTGATCAAATAACAAATTTTGTGCTTCAGAGGTCCAACTTCTATCCACTATTTCATGATGGCATGTAATTTTCTCAACCTGTTGTCGGGTATGAGTATATTCTATCCCCACCTTTGTAGATATCCCCCCTTGTATATAATTTCCTTTCTATGGTGTGTTATTTATTTGTGTGTGTGTATTTCCCTTTTTAGGTGTGTTGTGTGTTTCTTTTCATCGTTGTTTGGTTTTGTGTATGTTTCCTTCTTCGCTATCTCTCTTTTGTAAGTTGTAAATGACTCCGATGACCCAATGGATAAGGCACTGGTCCACAAAGAAAAATTGAGATTATGGGATTCTCATGTTATGTCCTCACTTTTCTTTATCTGCAACATGTCCCCAAGCTAGAGCCAATTGTTGTAATGCTAATGTGCAACAAGAAAATTTCCAATTTTCAAGCATGACAACAACACCCCTCTATCATTTTTTTTTTCAAATTTTACCTTTCTAGGACACCCCAGGTCTATTTTTCGTTTACACTAACCCTTACTTAGTCCATGTAATGGTAATCAATTGGATTTCCATATAATTCCCATAGGTGATTTAGGAAATTAAATTCATTCCCCCCTAGGCGATTTTAGGAATTTTTGAAGAACACCAAGTTTTGGGTAGTTTTGGGAAGGGCTACCACTGGCCTTCCCGAGACTAGTGCACCCCCTAGAGTGGAATGAAGGAGAAAAATCACCATGAAGGAGTATTCAAGTGCTAAAATTTTTGTGGGGTTGATTTTGGAAGATTTAGGGAAGTTTAGGAGGTTTTGGAGCCGATTCAGCGAAAGTGGGTTTTTGGACCTGAATGAGCATGCACCATGAAAAGGGACCTGAACTTCAAAGAAATATTTTGGGAGCTCCATAGTGATTTGGAATCCAAAAAAATTACCTATGGAAATTATTTTCAATGCTTTACATGATGGAAAAAATGGGACTCCTCGAAACCCCATACTTTTTTCTAGGCAACTCATTCTCCTAGCGCAAAGCTGTAGGTCCCGAGAAAAAAGGATCCATTTGGAGGTGTTTGAAGTCTGAATTGAGCCTTGGGACCATCACCATTTTTCTCAAAATTCCTTTTCCAGTCAAAATCATATAAATAAGCGCCCAAAATCTCATCCGGGAGCTCAAGATATAGCCTTCACAAGTCGGCTCTCAAGGTACACTCTTCGACACTTAGTCAAATTTTTTATGGGACACGTGGCAGCCTGTGGTTAAGGCACATTTTCATGTCCCTTATGTCCCTTTTGAAAAGGGAAAAAGGGGACAAAAAATTTCTCCCAACCCTTTTTAGCCCCCAAAACACCAACATGACCTCATGGATTGCCAGTTTAGCCCCCGGGAGCTAGTTGGAGCCTTTCCTCTCACTACACGGATGATCGCCAAGTGTCGCGATGAGGTGAAAATTAGAAATTTATGTCCCATTCATCCCTTTGGCCAAAGGGATGAAAGGAACACAAAAATTCACCCTCCCCTCATTTCCATGTGGTTTCTCATATGACCAAGTCTCAGCCCCTGTGAGGAGAAGGTAGTCAAAATAGGTACCTGATCTTCATCGGATGATTGTGGGAGCTCCATAAGGAGTTAGGAGGAAAAAAATACTCATAATAAATATGAGAAGATCATATAAAATATGGTGAAATCATATTTTTCACAACACCTTGGTGAAATAGGTCTGCAATCAATTTTTTCACAGGCCCAGGTAGTGCACAGAGCCAAAAAAGCTCCTGAGCTTCGAGAAGTGATTCTAGGAGATATGGAAAGATTTAGGAGCTAAAAAAGACATCTTCAGAAAGGAAATAAATATTAGAAATCACAACATCTTGGAGCAATAGGAAATCAGTTTTTTCATACTAGGCATGAAATCATATTTTTCACAACACCTTAGAGCAATAGGTCTGCAATAAAAGTTTTTCTTACAACACCTGGCGCAATAGGTCTATGGTAGTTTTTCTCAAGATAAGTAAGGGAATAGATCCACTTTTTTAGGGCCTAAATGGAAGGAATAAAGAGTTAATACCCCAAACCATTGGATTCAGAAGGAAATTTTAAGTCAAATTCATATAAAATTTCACCTTGAAACTCCATCGGGAACTCCAGATATGGCCTTCACAAGTTCGCTCTCAAGTATCATACTTAGTCAATTTTTGAAGTGGACACGTGTCAGCTCCAGGAGCCTGACGCACTTTGATGTCCCTTTCATCCCTTTAGAAAAGGGACATGAGGGAAATAAAATTTTCCCAGCCCTATTTTTCCCTCTGGTCACCCATGGAACCCTCTACATCGTCAGTTCAGCCCCCAGGTGCTTGTCAGAGCTCATCCCCTCAGCTGTCAGATGGTGACAAGTGTCACATGGAGGCGTGATGTGCAAACTGATGTCCCCTTTATCCCTTTGTTAAAAGGGACAATGAGGGAAATGAAAATGTTCCCATCCCAAGGAATGCCTTCTGATTCTTCATATGACCAAGTTTCAGCCCCCAAGTGCTTCCAGCAAGCTTTTTGGCCAAAGTGCTCAGTTGTTGGATTTCTGCCAAGTGTCGCGATGAGGCGCGACATGAAAATTGATGTCCCTTTCATCCCTTAATGCTTGAGGGACATAGGGGACATAAAAATGTGCCCCACTCCCTGATATGCATTTTTCAAATGCTTTAAATCTGACACTTAGCCATTTTTTCCCTCCATTTCATTTCTCCTTCACAGCTTTGCAACCTGTGCCAAGCACTATTTTTCTCCACACCAGTCCACCATTACTACTCCAAAGAAGCTCTACCATGGCCACCAAATCCTCAAATCCCTCTTCACATTGAAAATTTAGATATCTTAGAAGAAAAAATGGATCGAAGAAGTGAAGAACGAAGAGAAAATGAAGATTTTTTTCCAGATAACCACGAAGTCTTCCAATAAAAAAATATTCATATCTTTCAAAATACAAGTTGGATTGAGATGTCATATTTTGCAGACTTCCTCATTTTTCAAGATGATCAAGATGCAACAAATGGGAGGTCAAATGGTGCCCTGAATCATTTGTTCCAACAAAAATCCCATTTCGTGCCCTAGCTCACATTCGTCAGATTTCCCATCAATCCGGCAATGGAAACAAGCTAAAAACTTGCACACAAACTCCAAATGAAAAACCTATCACAATGGAGTTGATTTCATCATGATTGGAGACAAAACCATACCTACAAATTTCAAGCTCCATTAATGGCCGTCATGGCAGCTCCGTGTCCAAAGATGGAAGCTTCGTGCCCGAAGCCACTACCAGGTGAAAATTTTAAATTTTATTTCCAAGCATTCTAGTGGGCGAAATCAAGTGAAATTCGAAGGATGTGACCGTGATGATGAGCCGAGTCCAAAAAAATATTTTCCATCGCAAACCAAGCACCAGAAATCCACTTTCCAAAAATAGTAAGTGTTCCTATACATACTTTCTATGTTTGGAAAGTCATCATCAAAATTGATTGTAGCAAAGATAATGTGCACCGAAGGTCACCAGGAAGTCAGAATGAGTGTTCAGAGCAGAAAACAGTGAAAATGACCACTTACTAAAAATAGTAAGTTCCCTATATGGGTGCTTACTAAAAATAGTAAGTCACCCCAAGAAGTGGTCAAGACGAAGGCAGTGTGCACAAGAGTGAATGAAGAAGTTCATCATCATCGGGATGGTCAAGAAGAGGCAAAAATCACCTCTTACTAAAAATAGTAAGTCTCCCATATGGACACCTGCTATTAATGGTAAATCACACTCAAAGGGTAGTTTTGGCACAATGGAACATAAGGGACATCATTCAGGGGAACATCATCATTTGGTATCCTCTATGGGCATTTCTCACAGGGCATTCGAGATCCATCCCAAGGAACCCGACAGTGTCTTTTGACACTCACTACATGGTTCGGGTCACATGTATATCATGTGCAGGGTGGAAGTTGCAGTCATAGGTAGAAAATTTCATTCAACTTGGCAAGCGTCATGAGTCATCTGAAGGAGTTTCATGAGTCAGGGTGGAAAGGGTTCAATAGGATTCATAATTCATGGAACCATCCAAATGAGCATTCTCAGGTCGAGTCATTAAGAGAAGGATCACGTTGGAGCATTTTATTGAGTCAGGAAGGATTCTTCGCTTCATCGGAGGCATGATTCTTCCTTCTTCTTCCTTCTTCTCCCTCTCTCTCTCTCTCTCTCTTCCCCCAAATTTTTCTCACTTTCCAATATTCTAATTTCACATTGGGGTTGCACTTTTTTCATATGTCTTAATGTTTCTAATGTAATAAGTCACCTTTATGTTATAAAAAGGGACTTAATGTTTTCCTAGGAAGGCGAAGAGTCTTAAGTCATGTCGAGACATATGAAGAGTCATTGGGGAGTATGTGAAGAGTCATTTCTCTTCCTATAAATTGTAAATCCATTCCCATTTCAAAGGGTTGGTGATCGATTTTGTAAACTCAAGAGTGCATTGTACTTAGAGAGAACAAAGGAGATAGCCATTTTCTTCCATTTCCCCCACTCTCAAATTTCTTCCATTTTCATACTATGTACAACTTTTGTTTGAGCATCAATACAAGAAGGAGTTTCATGCCTTTCTTTTGATGAGGATATTTTAGAAACTTTGAGTTCTCAATCTTAACTCATCTTGTTACCATTTACAAGATTGTTTTCTTCTTAATTTTAATGCATGTGATGAAATTTCTAATTAGTGTATGCAAGAATCTTATTTTCTACTTGCAACATTAGTTCCCCTTATCTTTATATTCTCACTCCCTTTCCCACTCTCTTGACAAAGTCCTCTCTAGCAAGAAATTTCTAGCTTTGCCACAGGGTCAGTGGAGTTCCCCTGTTGGATCCCCAACCGCAAGGCCACCAGGAAAATCCACCTTTACTCACGCATGCATATACGACAACTGCACTGGTTAAGTAGAGGGACTTAGATTCCCAGAGCATTGGAAAGAAATCCACAAGTTTTTCCACTCGATAAATTTTCTCACCAACAGAAAGAGGCTAGGTAGTAAATAAATCATGTTTAATTAACCAAAATGGTAAGAAACATTAGTTAACTAGAGGAAATCACTAATTATAATGGGAATGGTAATAATGATAGTGATTAGTGTGCTTTTAAAAAAAATATTACAAAAGCGGAATTTAGGTGTCTACACCTACTATCTTTTTGAAATATGGTTATAATTTACCTACTAGCTATTGTAAATCTCTCATAAGGATAGATTACTTTGATAATGATTTTTATATTGGATTATCTTACCATGGGGGTCCATGGGGTAGCGAAAAACTTTTGGTCTCCGCCTTGTGTAGGAATGATAACAAGACTATGTGTGTCTTCCTCCATTTATGGGGTAACCAAATGCTGGCCTCCACTTGAAGTGGGTTTTTCTTTATTTTCTATTTTTTGAATTTTTTTCAGGTTTTCTTTTCTTTCATTTAACTTCTTTGCCCTTTCCTCCCTTGCTAACCTTTGTTTTTCTATCTTGTTCCCTAAATCCTTCTCTGTAACTATCCTGGCTCTATCTTATAACCTCCTAATTATGATTGTTTCTTCTCTTTTAGTTAATAGTTTAATATGCCTAATCCTTCTTTTTGTCAATTATGTAATTTGTTTTCTTTTCTTTTCCTTCATGTTTTCCTATTTCTATTGTCCCAACCATCACCCCATTAATTTTGTTCAGTTACATCACTTGGATCACCCCCCTTAACGTACGCCATCCCACAATGCTTTTCCCCTAAAGGAAATTTTCCACGCTTATAATTAATCCTTTTTATACCAATAATTTTTTTTATTGAGAATGGATTTTGTTTGAAAAATATGCCTCTTTCTCTGCTTAGAACTTCACTTTTCTTATAATCAAAGTTGGTTTGACCTTGTATGGCCCAAGTAATTATATAAGAATCTAATGTGGTCTCAAACCAGTGATCAATTGCTTTGGTCTAGAGTTCGTCAAGGTTTTTGAGTATATTTAATTTTTCCTGAGTCAACTCAAAAAGTTTTCTCAAATGTAACCACAACCAATCTATTCTTTTAGCGTGTGCCAATATGTAGGGCCATAATAAATTTGGGATTTGAGATCGAAATTTCTATCCATATTCTCCAAATACTTATGCCCCAGTTTATTTTTATGATGCTTTGAGTCTCTATGATTCTCCTTTGACAAATATATTAATTTTATTTTCCCACCAATCCTCAATTTTTGTCAGTGCTGGTTTCCAATATCTTGGTGGTGTAATTTTTTCAGACATACAACTAACAAAAGGAACCTGGGATTAGACACCAAATGTTGACCTTAAGCCTCAACAATAGTGTGAGGGTTAAGAAGTTTTCCCTTTTGTTAAGGATGTGCAAGGGAAAGCATAAAATAAATATAGTTGATGAACAAAAAGAATGTATAACCACATAACAAACTTTTCTCCAAATATCAGTCTTTATTCATATCTCAAAATAGCTTACATTAGTCTCATACACACATACAATTTCTCTCTATTCTCTATATATTATATATTTCTCATATGTGGTGCATATATCTTATCTCATATGGTACATCATATACATTGGATTAAGTACAATAATTATCTTTCTTAAAAAATAATCCAAAAGACACTTCTTTTGGTCATGACTCTATTGGATTTACACATTACTCTATTTTTGTCTTTCTTTGATCCACGAATTTGTGTAGGCTTCTGCAACTTTCTCCTATATTCGGTGGATTTTCATGTCTGTCACAGTTCTCTAGTCTTAGTTAACTTTCTTCTCTTATCCACAACTTCTTTCTTAATCTCATGAGTTTCCCTTTACTCTGCAGATTGTCCCAAAACTTGATGAAGAACCCTATCAACACATAAGAACTTCCCAAAGTTTAATGATGATGGAAAGCCAAACCTAGGTGAACACATAACCACATGTTTTGTAGCTTGTGGAGTTTTGGGACTAGCTCATGAAGATGTATCTGTTAGGTTATGCATTGAGACACTCCAGGGAGTTGTTGTAGAATGGTTTTACCATCTTCCTCCTGCATCTATCAATAGTTGGGCCATTATGAGGAAAATGTTTGAGGCAATATTCAAACTTGCAGAAGATGCACATGCATTGTTAGCACAACTTATGCAGATGAAGAAAGAATCGCATGAAACCATGCATGATTTTGTGGCCATGTTTAACAAGTTGATTCATAAGATCCCATAACTCATGGTTCCTACAATTAAAAATAAAAAATTCTTCTTTTTCAACGCCCAAATTCTCCAAGTAAGTTTCTTACTAAGAAGATCAAATATTTATGACTTGGCTACTACACAATCAACAAAAATGGAAATTGAAGATGATCTAATCATTGCTGGGAGGATTAGAAAAGAATATTCTAAGACTAATAATTATAGTACCTCTCAAGGTAAAGTGGATCCTATGATCTAGAGAATGACTAAGGACTTGCTGAATCTTAAGAAGCAAAAGTCTGAACATGCATCAAATGTCCCTTATCGATATATCCCTAGGAGGAATTTTAACAATAATAATGGTGCTCTGGTCAGAGATAGAAATCACTTACCAGCTACATAGCCTAGGTTAGCCATTGAAGCTCATCATGTTAATGTTTTCATTGAGGTAGTTGAAGAAGAAAAAGAAGTAAGTGATGAAGTTAATGGCTCCTTTGAAGCTTCTGGTTACGTTGATGAGTCATATGATGAATCAGCTTGGAATCCAACATAGGGTACCTTGAATATGAAGAAGATGATTGTGAATTTAGTGGTCAATATTTTTACAATTTTCACTTGATATCAGAATCCAAGGAAAGAAGTGGAGAAATCATAGAGGAAAGGAAGACCTGATAGTTATTTCCAAAAGAGGGACTCCTTTTCCTATTCAACCAAAAGAGAAACATGATATTCACAAGGTTACCAATACCTCTAATTCTCCCTCTTCCATTGTTCCCAAGACTAGTCCCCCTAATGCACAAGAAAACATTAAAGGATTTACACCTTCAATTGTCCCCTCCTATACCACTTTTGATATCACTGATCATGCAAAAAGAACCAAAATACATATGTAATAACTGGAGCACCTTTAGTCCAATCTAGAGTAATTTGAATGGATTTCCGAGTTTATCAAGAGTAAATCCATCGTGTCTTATAATGCTTCATCTAAAGGGATCCTTCCAAATCCTCCACTTCTCTCCTCTCAAAATAATATGGCTTCAACCTCCTCCTCTGGAAAGATTGAATCATTCTATATGTCTCTTCTTATCAATGGTTTTAAACTCAATAATTACATTATTTATTCTGGGGCCTCAGATAATGTTATGTCTGCAAAGGTGGCACATGCTTTGGGACTCACTCTTACAAAACCATTCAGGCACTGCTACTCCATGAACACCAAACATGTCTCACTGATTGGTCAGATTAAGGATGTATAGTTTACATTTGCCACATTTCCTGAGAAGAGGGTCAAGATGATTACTCTAGTTGTTGATATTTCAACTATTTATGGAATTTTTATTGGAAGAGTTTTTTACAAGTACGTAGGTGGATAAATTCATATGGATTGGACAAAGGAAAAACTACCAATCAACGGAACTATGTGTATTATCAAACTTGAAGCTCAAGAGAAACATTTGGTCACAAAATCTAATGATCTGAAGGCATAAATTATTTTTGAAGACATTGGTTTAGGGACCTATTTCATGACCTTAGATTAGAGCTTCGCTCTCATTTTAGTCATGGAGGCAGATTCCAATGTAATATGGACTCTAGAATTTGATGGTAGTTTCTCTACGTCTGGATCTGGTGCTGATGTATTACTAATTTCTCCCGAGTTTGAAATGTTTCCTTTTTCATTCAAATTACAATTTGATAATATTAATCACACAACCGAATATGAGGTGTTGTTGTTAGGAATAAGGATGAGGAAATAAAAATTAATTAATAATCTAAAATCCCAAAGAGATGCAGAGCTCATTGTAAATCAGGTCAAGGATGTCTACTAGGTAAAAATGATCATTTGAGACATTATAGGAATAGGGTTTGGAATTGTATTGAAGACTTTGACACATTTTCCATCGAATTAGTATCCAGTGATCACAATAACAAGGTAGATTCCCTTGCAGTGTCTACTTCGTTACTTATTCCTCACCCTGAGTTTAAAGAAGATAAATATACCATTGAGATAGTCTATCGACCTAGTGTTACTGATAACTCTTCATATTGGAAACTTTTTAATGATGATCAACATATCTTGAATTTCCATGAAAAGTCTGACAATTTCAGCAAACTCTACTTTTAAGATTCTGAGTTGAAATTTTGTGAATTTAATTCTTATTCATGACAAAAAATTAATGGAGAATTCCTCTAGCTCAAAGGGAACAAAATTCCTAAAGGATTAGTGTCTCTCAAAGGGCTATTTAACAAGAATGATCATTTAATCTAAAAGAAGCAACAATCTGAAGCTAATTCTGAAAGAGGGTTTGAAAACCTGTAAGCAAGGATCACGAGGGATGACGTGCACATCAACGGATGTGTGAACAGTAGTTTGAAGAGATCTCGGTAGGAGTGAGCATTAATCGAATGTGCATGCAAAGATTCAACAAACGGGTAGAACCTAGTTAAGCCATAAAACTCTCCTCTATCTCATAGATCAAAAGATGTGTACATATAGGAGGTGTTGAGTAACCTCTAGTGCTATAATCATGACAACTCAAGTAGAGAGGGGGAGTTACATTCCCAGAATATAAGTTAACTCCCAATGACACATATGACACACTGACTGACGCGCTGCACTAATGACACTGACGCGTAAGGGAATCTCATAATGAACCCTAAATGACACATGGACCTATGATCTCAACTAAGTGAGATGACTCACCTAATGATGTGGAAAATAACACACACCAAAAAATTCTTACACCGAAGTCGAACATGTTAATATTGGCTTCGTTGAGTAACCACATATTGTAAACATTGGTAAATGTTGCTCCCCTGAGGAGAAGATAAAATTTATGACACTTTTAAATAAATATATGAATGCTTTAGCATGGTCTTATGTAGATTTGAAATATTTCAAAATGAAGTATGTTCAACATAATATTCCTCTCAAGACAGATTCTCAACCATGTAGTAAAAAACAACGCCATTACAACCCAAATATTTATGGTACCATCCTTGCAGAAATGAAGAAGATGTTGAACGCAAGGATAATTTTCCCAATTCATCATTCTATGTGGGTAGCCAACATTGTCCCTTTACACAAGAAGAATGGAGAAATTCACATCTACATTGATTTTTGTAACCTCAACCAATCTTCATTGAAATAAAATTACCCCTACTTATTATGAATCAAGTGTTGAAAATAGTAACTGGATCAAAAATGCTCTTTATGCTAGATGGATTTTTGGAATACAACCAGGTTGAGGTCACTATAGAAGATCAACATAAGACAATATTAACTACTTCATGGGGTACATTTTATTATCATAGAATTCCATTTGGATTGATCAACATTAGAGATACCTTCCAAAGGGAAATGGATTTAAAATTCAGAGACCTAATAGGAAAAATCACTGTAGTATACTTGGATGATCTTATGATTTTATCCAAGAATAAATATGATCATTGTAATCATCTGGAACAAGGTCTGATAAGGTGTCAACAACATGGGATTTCTTTAAATCCCAATCAATCTATGTTTGGAGTCACATAAGGGAAATTTCAGGGACATATCATGATAAAAGAGATAACTAAGATTGATCCTAAACGGGTCAAGAATTTACAAAGTCTCACCCTCCCTACAAGTAAAACAAGTGTACACTCATTCTTTGGGAAGGTAAATTTTTTGAGACGGTTTGTTCCAGATTTCATTGATAAGACCCAAAACATCATTGAAATGATGAAAGGAAAAGTTCCGTTTTGATGGAACAATGATGGAAAATTTTCCTTCGACGAAATCAAGGAATCCATAGCACATGCTCCCGTTTTAGTATGCCTAGATTTTCAAAAGTATTTTATCATGTATAGCTTTGCCTCAACTCACATAGTGTCTAGTATATTGATGAAAAATAATGCTGAAGGAGTTGAATCTCCAATTTACTTCATGAGATGTCCCCTGAAGGATCATGAGTTGAAGATGTCACAAATTGAAAAACATGCTTATGTGATGGTTAAAGCATTAAAAAAATTTAGGTATTACATCATGAATTCACATACATTGGCCCTCATTCCTGATATAAAAGTGAATTCCATCCTTACTCAACAAGATTTAGGAATTTAGAGTGGAAATTGGATTGCCAAGGTGCAAGAATATGATCTAGAGATCAAACCTACCAAGCGTGTGCATGGAAGAGGTTTGTGTCAAATAATCATTGAGAATATTCCTGAAGAAGAAGCTAATGGTGCCGAGGAAGGTAATGAGGAATTGACCATGGTTTTGTTTGTAAGCACAACGAATGAGTGCTATTTAGATATCACTTTATTTTTAACTTACAGAGAGTGTCCTGAACATCTAAGTCCTAAAGAAAACTGAACAGTCAAGCCAAGTCAACTAAGTATGTTCTCTAGGATAATGGTTTGTACAAGAGGGGAATCGATGGAGTTTTCCTTTGATGTGTAGGTAAAATTCAACAGGGTAAACTTCTGGAAGTGCTTCATAACTTAGCATGTGGAGGAAATTTATTAGCCTCTGTTATAGCTCACAAGATCCTGTGAGCATGGTATTATTGGTCCACTCTCTTTCAAGATGCATCCATGTGGGTAGTAAAGTGTGAGGCTTGTCAGTAATTTTTTGGTATTCCAAAATTAACAACACTTCCCCTAAGGCGAGTGGTGATTGATGAACCCTTTCAATAATGGGGAATTGATTCTATTGGAGCTTTGAATCCTTCATCTACTATTGGACATAGTTATGTCTTGACTGCAACTGATTATTTCACAAAGTGGGTGGAAGCCATCCTGGTAAAACATGTTGCCTCCAAAGTTGTTTATAACTTCATCAAGGAGAACATAATAGTTAGATTTGGTGTTCCTCATAAGATTGTTTCTGATAATGCCTATAATGTTTTTGTCTTATGAAATCACTAAATTCTGTTATGGTTATGATATTACTTTGGCTCGCTTGTCTGATTATTACCCTTAAGGAAATGGTCAGGTGGAATCAAGCAATAAAAAATTGGCAAATATAATCAGGAAGTTAGTTGATGAGAATCAACGAATGTGGCATAAAACGTTATATGGTGTGCTATGGGACGATCGTATTGCTCCAAAGAGGGCTATTGGGATGTCACCTTTTCAAGTTTTATATGGAGTTGATTTATAGATTCCTATCTCCTTAGTATTGCCAGCCTTAAAGTTGGCCAAAATGATTGAAGATGATACCTTCCAGGATTCCATGGAAAAAAGAATAATGTACTTGATAGAGTTGGAGGAAAATAGGTGCAAAGTGGATGACAAGATCATGAAACATCAAGAAAATGTTAAGAAGGTATTTGATAAGAAAGATAAACATCAAGAGTTCCAAGTTGGTGACCTCATTCTGTTATGGGATAAAAGAAGAGATTTGACGAGAATGCATGACAAATTTGATTCTTTATAAAGAATATCCTTCAAGATTCATCAACAATGTGGATAAATTAGCTTCTATCTATCATACCTTGATGGAACTTAACTTCCGTTTCCTCACATTGGGCAACATATTAAGTCATTCTGGCAGTAGCGTAAGTTCTTCTTGCATTATATCATAGTTTATTTTTTCAGTTGTGTGTTTCCTTTTCTGTTGGTGTGTTTGATTTTTGTTATTTTTCTTTGGTTTTGGTGTGTTTTATTTGTGTCTCTTTTTTTGTTCTTTTTGAATCCTTAGCCCAATGGATTAACACTTTATAGATATGGGAATTTCTCTTTATTTGAGTTACCAAATAAATTTTCATGTTAGAGCTAGCTATTATCCCATTTTTGAGTTTATCAATAATAAGGAGACAACCTGATGCAAGAGCATCAAGGGATAAAGGAAATAAGGTCACATGAGACCATCTAGACATGTTTGTTAGGTGTATGAGAGTGATTTATTTGGGTAGATGAGTGTGAAATTTGATTAATCTTATAAAAGTAAAATTCAGGTATGTAGGAGGTTGGAGTAGTTGTCATAACCCTAATTAGAGGCATTTAAGGTGGTTATAGGATAAATGAAGCCATAGAATTCATGAAAATATTTGATATTTGTTTGTAAACCGTGTTCATAAGCTAAAATGAAGGTGATTAGGTCATGTTCTAAGTTTAGTTGTGAAGTTGAGCTCTTTTAGGGAGATAGAGCTAGAAATTAGCTAGTTTAGTAGAGATATGAGGACCTATTCGACGAGTTTGAATCATAGAAGATGATTAAAGGTATGTAATGAAGACAATGAGGTAAATAGTGATAAGATATGTTGATATTGTAGGTATTTTGATCATGTTTATGTGTTTATCTTGTAATTTACTAGACTGTGCATGGAGTGTACTGTCTCAGGTAAAGACTTGTAAAATGACAGTCCAAAGGAACTCGATCTTCATGAATTTGTGAGTTCATGTGGATTTTAAGGAGGTTAAATGGAGTGCCTTAAATTTTTCATAGCCCTTGAAATGTTGTACAAAAACATTTAGAGGTAATTTTACCCTCTCAGGCCCTAACTAGGGCATCACACAACAAATTTTCAAACCATCCAAATGAGGTGAAATTTTGAGGAGAGGAATGTTTGGTTGAAGGGATAAGTGTGAGCGCATTTGGGGAAAAGCTACATGCAGATTAGTAGTACAGACTATACAAGTACAATGGAAGACATGTGATTGAGTTCATGGAGCTCTTAGCCAAAGATTTGAGTCATAATACTTTGCATGCACCATCATAGTATTATTCTAGAGGTGAATCCATCAAGATATAGGTATGGTCATAGCTATAAATGCTTTCTTTCATGTTTTAGGAGTAAAATAGGCCTTGTTGTGGGTGTGATTTACAAAGGAGGTCTGAAATGGAACAAAGAAAGGTACCTTGAAAATTTGTGCATAGTTGTAAAAGGATAAAGGGTCTTCAAATACCTAGAAAGGTGGTATAGTTGTTTCATTAGAATTTGAGTTGTAACCCAGTCTATGTGCCTAGAGGGTTATAAGACCAATAGACCTAATAGAGAGAACCATGGCTCAATACAAGTTTGTGACTAAATGAGGGGCCTAAACACCTTGGGATAGGTAATATGAAGTGTTCCAAAGGTATTGGAGGTATTTAAAGAGCTAGTTTTAATACTTGAACATGTTGACCCAAGGAAACACTAGGTCTAGGCTTGGGTATTGAGGGTTATGCATGGTTGTGATGGATGAACAAGGAACTAGTATATGAAGTGGCATTAACAGAGATGGAAAGGTGATGTCAGTAGGAGAATGGGGATTTAGGATCAATGGAACCATAATCAATGGTCACAGGTAAATCTATTTCATCCTTATTTTCATATGGAAGCCAATTCTCAATGCAAATATATGTGTGTAGTAAGATGTGTCTAAAGATGTTGGAGCAAAGTAGATTGTGTTAAGAAGCATACAAAGATGATCCTCAGTGTAGGAGTAATGTGAGCTATGTCAAGCAAGCTAGGGACTCTTGAAAGAATGTTGAGATAAGAAATAAGGTAAAAATTCATTGATTGAAGAATTTAGTGAAAATTGAATATATGACTTGCACCATAACCAATCAATTTTTCACGTTGATGAACCTGTTAAAACTTAATTTTCATCCAAGTACTATTTTTTAAAATGCCCTCTTTTTTCCTTTGTGTTAGATTTCAAGGTTCCCTTAACATTTTGCATGTTTTATGTTAGATGTTTTCCACCCTTGAAAACATGACACACTCCAACCTTTTGGGTTTTGGGTTCTGAATGTATCGAAACATCTCACCTCGAAAACACATGTAAAATGCTTGTGTTTCCCAAACTAAAACCAAAAACACTCTAGTATGTCATACTTTTAATTTTTTGGACATCAGAACAATGGATGAATTACATGCTAGATGTTACCTATTTCCTGAACCCAATTT
The DNA here is from genome assembly GCA_019776745.2 of Taxus chinensis. Lineage (NCBI taxonomy): Eukaryota > Viridiplantae > Streptophyta > Pinopsida > Cupressales > Taxaceae > Taxus > Taxus chinensis. The sequence continues at coordinate 18,972,030 of CM034157.1, forward strand.
CTGACTCCCTTCTAATTTTCCTTTGTGTTGGGTTTCAAGGACATGATTACATGATTGCACAAGGTGTCACATGTTGTCAGACTTCTACTCTTAAGTCAACACCACATATGCTAGGGTGGAGTTGGTGGTCAACACATGTCGTCTTATGTGTAATTAATGCATGATTATTTATAAATAGGTGGGATTTCCACATCATTTGTACCATTGTACTCCCTCTGCCATTCAGATTTCCCTCCTTCTTTCACATTTAAAAATCCTGATTTGCATTTTCTTGGCGTTTTTGATTATTTTTCTTGGATTTGAGGTTTTGGTTCATCTTTCAGTAAGTATTTCTCCTTCTGATGAATCATGTTTTTATTTTGAGGTTTTATCTTGATTTTCTTCAAATTGAGGAGTCATTTTCAATTTTTCAAAAATTTCTTTTCCTCATTTTTCCAGTAGTTGTTATTTTTGTTTTACCTTGGGAAGTGTGAAATTTTTAGGTTTCAAAATTGCTTCTTTTTGGTAAAGGACTTTACATGGAACAAGCTGATGGAAGAAATCACTTGGTGAATTTTAACTAAAATTACATTTCAGTTTTTCCTTGTTGAAGCAGGTTACTTTCCTGACAATGTTTCAGAAATTTTCATCATGTCAGACAAGGACAGGTTCCTGACCAGTGTTTCGGGTTTCACTCACTGTCAAACAAGTCACTTTTCCTTTCCAGTGTGTCAGGATTTTCCTAGTGTCAAACAGGATCAAAACCTGATAGTCTATCAAGTTTCTCAAGGTGTCAAGTAAGGGTCAAGTGTATCAGGTACTGGGAGTTGTCGAGAAAGGGTTTGACTCTATTTATTGGGTTTCTTGGGTTGCTCAACAAGGTCTAGTTTTCTGACCAGTTTTTCAGATTGTCAGGGGTGTATTACAGGGGGTAAAACCTGAAGTTCTCCCAAAGGTTTTCAAGAGGCTTTTCAGACCTTTTTCTTCAGCCCTTCATGTCTGATTCAGGTAAAGGAAAGGGGAAAAAGGACTCATTGAAGGAAATGAAGTACAAATATCAGGTGGTCGTGCCTCCCTCTAATATTGACTCTACTGTTGATATTAGGGACATGGAGTTAGGGCACATTGACATGGAATAATTTTGGAGCAGAGTACAAAGTTCTTTTCAGACTTCATGGATGTAGTGTATCTGTCATAGTGGGCTACCTTTGGCTACTACCTTTCCAATTTCTGCCAATGTCCTAGAATTCATTCTCGCATGTGCCAATCATTATGAATCAAACACAAGGTCTATTCAGAATCAAGTGGGTGAGGTTATTATCAGATTGGACATTGAATACGTTGATGATATTCTCAAGCTCCCTAACTTCACTACATATGTCAAGATAGATCCACAAACGGCTCAACAATCCTGGGATGCAAGTTTGGATGATTGTGTCAAGCATGTTAACAAAAAGTACTTGTTGAAACCTAAGCCTTCTTTGTCCATATTTCCAAAGACTGTACCTAGAAGTGACTTCATTTTGGAAATCAATGATATCATCACACTTCTCAGTAGAGTGTGTTTGGACTCCTTGAGGCTAGATAGAGAATTTCAAGGATGGATGTACCAATTCCTCACCATCATATGCAAGAATGAGAAATTCTTCAACTGGGGAACATTCATCAGTGACACTACTGACAAGCCAAATGAAAGAGGTTTTGACTACAGGAAAATTCTACATGATGTCATATGTCACTTATACCATAGTTGGGATTAGATTTTATCATGGATTGAAGAATGTGGGTTCTAGGCCCTTAGATCATATTTATAAGTATTACCCTCAGTTATCCCTCAAAGGAAGTGAGACACATTTTCGGAGGGTTAATGACACTTTCTTATACAATGTCATCTATAGATTAGAGCCCAATATTTCCAAACAAAGGGTTTTTGATATTGCATGGAACACAGGTATCAAAATGGGGTTGCATCTTTTTACAATTTTCAAAATTCACCAATTTGTGGGTTACAATGTTCTCGGGATCTCCAGTTCATCTTCCCATGTTTTTGAGTGATAAATGGATCCTCATGGAGTTAGTTAGGAAAATTCTAGACTTTCACAAGTTCCAACATAGTAAGCATAAGGCAGGGGTTCATTTCCCTACTCTATTGGAAGATATACTTGCCCCTCTGTTATCAAATCCAAAATGTAATCAATGAAATGCAAAAGGAGATCAAGAAGAATATGTCACCAAGGCCAGGTTTTGATTATCAAGGTGTTCTAAAGGCTCATGGAACAATGCAACTTCACGTTCTAGACCTTGAAGATATTTGGGTTGACTGTAGAAATGAAGTGGAAATTAGGCGAAAGGATAACAACAGATTAACCTTAGATGAAATTAGAAATTTGAATCTCATCGATATTCTCGAAGAAGTAGTTGATGATGGAAACATCGTAGAGCCTATGTATGAGAAAATGGATGGTGATAATGTGGGGTTCCCTCCAATTGATTGGTCAGTCAAGGAATCCACATCCATTTAGGATAGAGTTGCTTAGATCCTCATTTAGACCAATGCATGGTTGTATTCATGGGGCATTCAGCCCAAGGATTCCTCATTCTCAAAGCTTCCAGTCACATCCACGTTAGAGGCGGGACCCTCTCATGGGAAAAGGATAAAAGTGAAGACTGTACAAAGGATTCAAAGTTTATATTTTACAGTAGTGGAGCCAAGTCTCATCCTCATTCATCAGTTGTCCCCACTTCATCTGTTGTTGTGATTGACTCTCCTTCTCCCTCAGCATACACAAGAAGTACCAGTAAGCAATGTGGTTACCCAACCCATTCCCTCTTCCTCCCTCATCACTCACTTGGTCCCCATTATTACCCTTCAACCTTAGGTAACTCTTTCATTTCATCCTCTCCTCACCTTCCTCCTTCTCCTCCATATTCTACCTTGTAGATCTCATCAGTCCCTGCATCTGTCACTCTTTCTTCCCCATCTTCACCTCCATCACCTTCATCTCCACTCATATCTCTCATGGAAAGTGTTTTCTCATCCTTTCCCCCTTTCAGGTGAAATGGGTATGACTTTGGGATCTCCCCACACAACCCATCTTCCATCTCCTACCATTGCTCCACTTTTCCATTCCTCCTTCACCTCCCATTCTCTACCATGGTCACCATTCTTTCCAACCCCCACTTTGGTAACTACTTTTCTCACTCCCCAAGTTCCACTTTGATGATTATTGCTCCTCCCCAGAGGCACCCTCTTCCTTAGTTCCCTCTTGGTTAGCTAGTCAAACTCCAAGGAAAAGGAAGACGACTATTCCTCCTAAGAATTTTGACTTTAGTTCTCTAAAGCTTACACCTTCACATTCATCCAAGAAATCAAAGACCATTTCTCATATCACTGTTGATGCATCAGGTCAAAGGTTTGTGGAGATCATTTTACCTACTGCTGATAAAACTAAGGAGGACATTATAACCACAAATTACCAGATTACAAAGGTAACACTTTGAAAGGTTACCATTGAAGGTGCTCAGCAGGATGCACATGTTTCCATGGACAATATTTTCAAGAAGCTCAGGGAAACCAAATATTCAAAGGAAGAAATGAAAGAAAAAGGTTGAACAATTGACAGTTGTTCTACTCAAGATCTCTAATCCTACACAGATCCAGATCCATCTCCCACTCCAATCAATTTTGATTTCTCCTATGTGCCCAAAAAGGAGGAAATTGGCCAACAAGGTAGAGTGGTGGATGGTTAGATTCATCATCTCCTTGTTCAAGGAAAAAGGATAATCAAGGATGTTGTAGACACCTACAATGACATAGAGAAGGCTAGACTTGATGTTGATAAATTGAAAAGTGAACTCTTGGAAGAAAGTGGCAATTGGGAGTTGACATTGGAAGCTCTTAGTGAGCTTAAAAAGGTTAGCTCTAACATCTTGATTGGAGAGGGAATTGTGGATGATAGGGAAAAACATTTTGAATTTTGTAAGGCTATTGACTTTCGAGTCAAAATTCTTCAGGAAGCTTGTGATAAACTCCAACAGTCTAGGGAAGAGGCAGTTGATGCCACTAATGACATTGATGAAGAATTGGAAAAAATCCTTAAAAATGTTTTGGATGATGGTTTGAATATTTTGCCTGCAAATGATTTATTCAAATAATTTAAGGATTTGGTTGAAAAGGAGTCCTCAGTAGGGGAAGATTTCAGTTTGGGGGCCATTGACAAGTTAATTTTATGTGAAAATGTTCTAAGTAACTTGTCTAAGTTTATCAAGAAATATCAAAAACTTTTAGGAAATATGGGAAATGTGTTTGAAACTTGCAATGTTAAACCGATACTCCTGTGGACTGGATGAGAAGAAACACAAGAGATGATCTAGAAGTTCCATGAATTTTTTCATAAACAAGTTGAGCCCGACAAATAAAATGACAAATCTGATTGACCGATTGATCATGTATTTTTATTTTTACATCAAACATGTCAATTTTTGTAATGTTGAAACATCTTTTGGATTTGCAAGGTTGACTGGGTCATTTTGTGAGAACCAGTCAAATGGACTCTTAATATGTATTTACTATTTTTAGTATGCAGTTTCAAATTGTTTCCTCATTTCTCTCCCTTCCCTTCTCTATAAATGTAAAATGTTGTGGCATTATTAAGGATTGGATATTTTTGCATAACATAGATCTTGGAGTTGAAGAGATAGAAAGACTTTGTGTTTTCTATCTTGGTGTTGAAGAATATAAAAGATATTTGTTACAAACTTTGTGTTGTGGTTATATCTTTTTCATTTAAGGTATTGTTCCTATGTTCAATGCATTACATGGTTCTTTATTTCAATATCTAGTTTATTGCATCTTCAACAAGTTATTACTATTTGATCTCATGTTATTATCTTTCGATCTACATTTTCCTAAGAGAAAACATGTTTCCACTTATTCTTTTCCTACACTTCCAACTTCCTCCTACCACTTTTCTTCTTCTCTCCTTATCTACATTCCTTTCTATAAAGAATAAATCTATTGGGATGAGATCCCAACCCCAAATGGTTAGAATAGTGTGAATATTGTACATATTATTTGGTGTGGTTAGATTAGTAATAAACAGGGTGCCTCCCCTTTATTTGAGGAGGGAATTTGTCCCTCATACTGCGATTGAACCTCATATTTTGTCTCCAACAAAATATCCAACCAATGTGCAATCTTTGGAGAGAAATCATGGAATATCAAGTCCATGAATGCCATTAATGGAAATATTTTGTACATTTGAGTGAATTATATTGTGAAAGGGGAGTTTAGTTTCCTCACTCACTAGATATTTCTCCCATATTGGGGTTCTACAGGGTAAAATTTGTGTTCACAACTTTCCATACTTCTCATATATGTTTCTTTAATATTCTACACATTCATTTACAACTCTTCATAGCTCTTTCTGATATATAAATGAGTTATTTTACAATTTCTTTATAAGCTACGAATCATAAGGTCTGTGTTGGTGAATCCCAATGTAGAATATCCACCCAGCTTATGGATCACAGAGTCAAGTACAATGTCATATAGAAAGGCCAAATGACCAAATACAAGGGTTGCACAAGTGTTGTATGCTTACAATAGGCCAAGGTATGCACAATTAATAGACATTGAGGCCATAAATAAGAGACACCAAAATGTCATACTTATATAGATAGGTCATTTACTACATATAAAAGATAAATAAATAATTATTCCATTAAGTAAGAATAGATAGAGAATAACCAATAGGTACATAAAACAAGATACATTAGCTCTATACAATCCACATGTGTTAGTTCCAAAATATGGACAAATAACATATATCACAATATATAATATAAACATAATCAGAATGTAAAAAACATTATTTAATAAATAGAGAAATAACACTTGATAGTGTAGAATATTTCCCTATATTAGTAAGGCCACTGGTTGAAAGAAAAATTCAACATTTGAAAGCATGTAGTCTTTTTCATCCTAGGAAATGCTCATATAAATTGTGAAACACGTGTATAAAAAATAGAATATGTTATCTATCAAACCATGTGATAAAGAACATATGTAAAGTATAAAGTTGTAACTCAAGCTATGCTCAAATCCTAAATTTGTGTTGTTTAGAATATTTTAATGTTTTTGTGAATTTTTGAAATATTTGTATGTTTTCATTTTGTATTTATATTTGTTTTAAAATGTTCAAAGGTGGGATATATAATGACTAAGTCACATGGATAGGAGTATTAGGAACTATTTTTGCATGATATTCTAAAATGAAATTTTGTGTCATAGAATTAGAATGTCTTGATCTAGGATAATGTGTAAGATGGACCATCAAATGAGGTGTATGCTTCGATGGAGTACTATGTGAGATAGGATATTGTGTCGCTTTAAGCTTAGGATGTAGAATGATTTTATTTTATTGTAACACTCAAGGAGATTCCATTTACTTAGATTTATGTGATTTCAATTGTGTCTTATGTTTGAGAGATGATAATACATGCATGTTTTCCACTCAGGTAGGAAATATTTGAATAGATTGGGAAGATATTGGGTATTTTACCTTTTATACACAATGTATAAAATCATGAATAGTAGATATAAGTGAGAAAGGATGTTCATAAGGGATGCCCTGAATTTTGAAAACTTCTTTACAATATATGTATTTAACACAATTATGCACAGTAAAAGTGATTGCACAGATCTTATAAAGCCAAAATCATCCTAGTAACATGTCATATGTCCCAATGTTATAAAAATCCAATAAAGGTGTAAATAAACAACATTCCCCCACTTTAAGAGGTGACGTTATATGTCCAAGATCTGTAAGAAGCTAGAGAAGTAAGTTTTAATTGTTTCTCATTGTATCCCAATAAATTTTAAATTTATCATTATATATAGATTTTAAAGATATCCATTATAAACCTTAACACTAGGCATATATTGTTGATCAATAGAAGCATAAATAAGTAATGCTTTACTATCCAAGATATTATCCATGATTTTTCTCTCAACAAACATGATAGTAGGTGGTGGAGGTAGACTAGTAGTGATAGTTCTAATAAATGCATCCAAAGAATGATTATAAGATGTTAGAGAAGGATGCACTTGTTATGGATGATGAACCTTAGGATTGTCTTTGGGATTTTTTGTAAGTTGAGTTAATTGATCATAAAAAAATCTAGCTATGAATCTTCATTGATTGGTGGACTATATTCCCCTTGATTACTTTAAAATTAGATACCTTTATCATTATAGAGGTCCTATATGACATTTTTGAGCTTGTAGCATCAATTTTTAGAAAGGCCAATACAATGGTCATAGTCACAATATGCTTTAACATGAAATGATTTATCTCAGGGCTTGTTCACATCTACCTCCATAGGTGAAGGGAGAGGTTACACACAATTAATTATCTAAGTATAATATATAACATTGAAGGTAGTATGTGAATTGCCACTTAGGATGGGCTTGTAATTAAAGCTTAATTGGTTAGGAGATTACATTAATTGCTATTTTTGCTTCATTCTTGTTGTTGTTATATTTATCTTTGAAACCTTTTTTATTTTGGAACTTAGTATTGGTCACATTATTGTACATTGGGTACATATAGAATCTTGTTCATTATATAAGATTGAATTCTCAATCCTTTAAGGTATGACATAATTCATAAAAATATTGAAAACATGATAAAATATTAAAAAGGATCAAGTAAATTCTATGTCAACAGTTCTTGAAGCTCATTATCCATTAATGAATTATTCATGTTGGTAAGTATGGTCTTGTATCATAACACATAAGCACTAAAAGTCTAATTGGAATATTTTAAAAGATTTTTTATTAGGTAAAAGATGGTTGGTGGGTCCCTCACCCTTTTATTAATACTGTATAAAAGATTTGTAAATATTCCACTGGCTATAAATAATAAACCTTCATGGTTAGTTGCTAAAAGTTAAGATACATATACTAAACAAAAAATATACAGAAGTTGAAAAAAACGGAATCATTTTTTTCCCAATACCTCAGAGAAATGCTACTAAAGAAATCACTCCAAATTTGTAGACAAAAATAGAATTTACCGATTCTAAAATATTCCAATCAATTTATACTAATACTTTATGCACAACACAACAACAACACATTCAAATTACTTTCATTAGCCTCATAAGTCTAAGTTCAATTCATTCTAAATATTGTAGAGGATTACTATAAAAGAGAATGCCCCAAATTTGTAGGTAAAAAATTATCTATACCAATTTTGAAAACATCCAACCAATTTTGTGCCGACTAGTCCACCCAATATAATTGCAACACATATATTTTCCATAACATTACTAGCCTCTGGTGTGAGCCACATTTCAATTTTGAAGGCTTTCAATCACTATACAATAATCTTGCACACAACATTGAAGTGACATATGCAATTTACTTCACATAGCCTCACATGTTTAATCTCATATGACCACAAAAGAAGAGTACACCCCAAAGTTACAAGTAAAAAATAATATTTACCAATTTTGAAAGCATTTATCTAATTTTACACTAATCAATCCACCCAATACAATAGTAACACATGCATATTTTTTGTAGTACTCCAATGTGAGCCACAATTTTGGAAAATTGTTACTATCCAATTAAACATGATTTATCCTACATAAATTCTTTAAAAAGTTTCTCAAATCCCAATAATTTCAAGAAAACAAGTCTTCCATAGCAAAAACCAATCTTTAATGGAAAAAAAATTCTTTTGAATCCCAATAAAACTTAACAATGTGCATAATCATCTAGCAAAATTTTACAACATAATCCTAAATAATAGATGTAACCAGTTACATCCCAAATCACTCTTCCACTACACATTTTTCTACATCCAAATCTTAAGACTTATGTAGCTAAATCTACTATTTAACCTTATTAATGCAACATTCCTTCATTATGTTTGCTCAATGGTATCTTACTTTCATAGTTCTTCATTTTATGCCTCGACAAGCTCTTTTTTCCTCTCCCATCGAGATGCATGTTCCTCTTTACCATGTATCTTCAATATTGAATCCATCTTCTATAACTCTGCAAATTGTTTCCTCTGTAAATATTATTCTACTTCCACAGCTATTAAAATCATCCCCAAGCCATTCCAAACATATCCAAATTAGACATAAAAAGTACCCAACAAGGTGAGATCCATAAAATCCTAGAAAAAAATATTTGTAGTGTCTAAAATATAGTAAACAAGTTTTCTACAATGGAGACCAATAAAGTCAAGAGTTCTACAAGACAAAGTACTAAGGTTTAGAACTATTTTTTGGCCTAGGTTCTTTTAAAATGATGTTCTCCCATGCCTTCCCTATTAATATGTCCCCTCTTCTCCTAGCCAAGGTATCACAAAATTTCTATTTTCTTCAAGATAAGGTTTCATTTTCTTCAAGTCTAGCCTAATTCTTCATTATACCATTCTGTATCATCCTCAAATTAGCTCTTCTCATACACTTATTGATACAAAATCTATAAAATCCTTGACACCTAGGAGATTCATTACCCACTTTATATTATTTCCTTTCTTGATCTTCCCCAAATCTTCAAGTACCACATTTCATAGCTCTTTTTGTCTCAAATCCTATAAGGTACCCACAACCACATCATGTTTTAATATCATTACTTAAAAAATATAAACCAAATTACTTGGGGAAATGAGGAGGGGATTAGAAAACCCATTATCATATGAAAATTTTCCTTTTGGTTGTAGAAAAAAGTTCTACCATCGTATTCTAACACCTCATTTTAATTACCTCCAAAAATTATGCAAGAAAAATTTCACTATCGACTTATACCCCCTCTTCTTACTCCTTGAGGAAGAAAAATATATGTCATTATTTTCTACTTTGGTTTGGAAAATAGAGTGTCTAGGAATAATTTACAAATCCTATCCCTTTGTACTAGATTCATAATCTATTAATATCCCCTGGTTGTCTTGATCTAACAATATTTTGTCAATACAGTGCAACACAAGGATTAATTTATCCACCAAGACCTACCCAAGTACTTCTTGAAATATGTTTTCTTGTGTAGTCATTTCTATAGTTACTTCTATATTCAACAATACTTTATGACAAGAATCATCCACTCCCATTTCTTTAGCTACTTCTAAAGCCTATCGTATTTTGTGTTGAGATTCATATATAATTCAAGAATGAAAATCAATCTTACCTTTAAATATCCTCGACACATGTAAATTTACGCAATATTGAAACTACATCCTTATCTATTGGTGTGAGGTATATTTTTTACATTTTATTTAGTTATTAGGCATTTTCCACCTCACACATGTTGAGTCATCTCACTTAGGTGAGTCATAGGTCTATTAGGGAGTTATATGACATATGATAGATTCCATCATATAATCCGTCATACTTGTTAGATGCGTTATTATCATATGGGAGTTACATACTTTTATAT